>CM061179.1:3752500-5002500 GCA_030763345.1 Mythimna separata
GATTTTTTTACTAACACAAGGTACTATTCGTGGAAAAAGGCAACCGCATTCCTTTCCCTCTCCCACCGAAACAGGGCTGAACCATAGCCCGAAAGGAACATGGATTAGTTTTAGGTATTAAAAGTTCTACACTCTCTTTCGCTCCACCCAATACGGTCAAAGTTTTTTTTTACTATATATCACATAAACCAGTGTTTGACTGCAATCCCACCTGATGGTAAGCGGTGATGCAGTCGTTGATGGTTAGGCGCACTAGTTTATTAAGAGCCTATTCACTCTAGTCTTGAAGACACCCAAATTGTAATCGGACGGAAAGAACGCAGCAGGCAAAGTAATTAAAATTAAGCATTATTTTTCCAACCTTAAAAAAAATTACAATAAACAATTTTATTGTGTCTGAATTTTGCTAATTACTAAGTGTAATTAAACGTATTTACTCTAGGATTAACAGATTATTAGCTGGTGTTGTACAGCTTTCACGTGAAATGAATTTAATTGAAACGTGAATATTATGAATTAACAATCGTTGTAAATGTAATTGGTTAGTCGAGTATTATGAATAATTGGTGTTTGTTATTTCTTAATTAAATTTCATTTAAGTGTTGTATTTTATACGTTTTGTTTATTTTTTAATTATTACCTATGTTTGCTTTTATCGACATTATTTTTTTTGTGATCTAATCTTAGCATAGTGACATTTTATTTAGTAACTAGTGACCTTGTCAGACGTTGTCCTGTCTTAGCAGTGAACTGTAGCTAAACTCTCAAAATCAAAGTCAAAAGCATTTATTTCAAATAGATCATTTACAGGTGAAGTGCCGTGTTACCCCAGTTAATGGGTTGTGGAGGTCTGGTAGGCAGCCGCTCCTCGTAAAACACTGGTATTCAGCTAAATCCGGCTTGACTGGAAGCCGACCCCAATATAGTTGGGAAAAGGCTAGGCAGATGATGATGACAGGTACATTTGATTAATCAAAATTTCGGGCAATCAAAAAGACAGTGAAGCTAAATTGCGCGTTTCAAAGTGTAGATCTCTATGATGAAGAACGTACAAGAAACTCCATTGAGACTCTTTTAAATCATATTATGAGTTACGAGTACGCAGACGAAGTTTATTTGTTATTTTCTGCACAGTTTTTCTTTCCGTAAGTTTGTTCTAATAATAACAAAGACAATAGCAAAATTGGACCAGCCGTTCATACGTGATGACGTGACTAAGAGAAATTGACGTTAATTTATCTATACTAATATTATAAAGAGGAAAACTTTGTTTGTTTGATTGTAATGAATAGGCTCAAAAACTACTGGACCGTTTTTAAAAATAATTTCACCTTTGGAAAGCTACATTATCCACGAGTAACATAGGCTAAATTTTATTTTGGAAAAAAATAGGGTTCCGTAAGATATTTAGGTTTAGGTGTAAAAAATCAACCAGAAAAGTTACTTATTTTGCGTACGCTGCCTAAACTGTAAAAGATAGAAGCATAAGATGTTCTAATTAATTGTAGATCTTATAAATATCTACAAAAAAGTCTGCGAAGCACTATACCTATCTATGTCGAGTGAGGCACAACAACCATTTTTTTAATCTAAAAATCTTGAATTTTTTTGGACTACATTTAAACGCATTTATTTTACTCATGCTATTAACCCTTATCAAAATAAATTATGTTATCACTAAGTACACTTTATGTAGATAATATTTGGTCTTTGAATGATTAAAATTGGACGTTTGGTTTTGAAGTTATGGCGAAATTAAAATATTACGATTCCTACTGCACGGTCTGTTGCGAAGTCTCTTTCTTATGAATTGTGCTATCATAGTATAGGAAGATAGAATTGATTTGAGAAATTGTTCACAAAGGGCATCTGAAGAAATATGGTGGGTTTTTTTACAGCTCTGCAAACTGTACCCGTTTAAAATTGCACCACAGGTTGCGTTTCACCATCAATAACGTGAAGTCTGCTGAGTAAAAATGCACGCACTCAAGAGTTAATTTAATTCATAAATTGCAAAGTAAACTCTCGGTAAAGTACCCACTGAAAAAAACACCATATGATTTATTAAGGCGTCAGTCAAATATCACCCCAAGTAAATCTGCCTAAATACGAGTAAACGGATAAATTAAATAACTAAAAACGTCGGGAATCGCTTTGTGACAAATGACACCTAAGAAATGTCTAAACGACAATAGAAGGCTTACTTAAGGATGTCTTTCTCACGGTATTGTTATAGCAGGTTTATTCCATTGGCAAGGCAAGAGGAGGTCTTGCCCCAGACATTGACCCAAACTAGGGCAATAGGATTCAGATTCTGACGCCAAAACAGTATGGCGGTGCTCCGCCTAGCGGAGTAGACTTCGACCGTAACGTCTGCTGTGTTTTCTGGGCATTCCGCAGAATGGTGACACCTGGACTTTTCTTCCCGCTCATGTTCGGTTAGTACTTGCATAATGCAGAAAGTGAGAACGCCTCTGTAGTTACTCTTTAAAGAGAGAATATACCGAAGTACCTAATAACTGAGGCGTGCAAAAGTTAGTGGTCCTGATACGTAAATGGCAACTGAAGGAACATGGTGGAATTTAGACCACTTGCTCCACCTAGAGCTGGATAACTACCTCAAGTAAAAAAGAGGCAAATACTAAACCTTCTATTGACTTCAGGATCAGCTTTGTGCTGACAATACATATATTTTGACAACTAAAAACTACTTCATGCATTTTTTTCAGCCTACATAAGTAAGTGCAATTTACTCTTACTTAGTGGTGTTTTTTTTTGGGAAAGAGAATCATCAGAATGATTTCTCACGCTTTTGGGCGGAGCGGGAGGGCATGTCAGACTCTTACTGACTAAACCCCACCCCGTTCCCCTTCGTTCCTTCGATCTGGGGGACACGGTGAGAACCTTTCGGATTTTCCGTGTTCCCCAGAGGCTTTGGCCCTACCGGGCCCCTTCAGTTTGCTGACATCTCCTTGAGGCGCGCGTGGAACAGAACGCGCTGTTGACGACTAGGCTTGGTCCAGGTTATTACCAGACTGCCGGACGGCGTGCTGCTCGCCGTCCGCGAGCCCGCGCCTACGGTGGTCGCAATTCGGAATCGGGATCTCGGCGGCGGCGCTCGCAGTCGGCAGCCTCCTTTGCTAGCATTACTGCTTCGCAGAAGGTGGCTACCGCCCACCACCCCTCCTCGCTCTGGACCATGGCCTGCACCAGGGCCCGGAGCGAGAGGTCGCCGCCGCCGATAGATTCTACAAGGACACGGCGGCGCTCCGCCCAAGCAGGGCACATCTCTACCGTGTGCTCCACCGTGTCCTCTGGGCGGTCCACACAGTGGCGACACCCGGGCGTTCTTTCCTCCTTGATCTCATGCCGGGACCTCCCGAACTTACCGTGTCTACTTAGTGGTGCTTGGAATTCATTCAAGGTTAATATGATTTTTTTTCAGAAAATAATTTTAAAATCGTACATTTTTGTTAAAACTTAATGTAGACTAGAGACATAATTATGTACATAAACGAACGCTTTTATCCATGGAGAAGGTAAATATTCAGATCAACTGCAGCAACCCTCACTTATTATTTCTGCTTCGTTGATGTTCGTAAGCCAATCGGCGTCTTCATCTTCATGGTGACCCATTATGTGGATCACCATTATGTGGAATGGTGACCCTTTATGTGGATCGCCCTGAGAACACGGTGGAGCATACGGTAAGGATGTGCACCGTTTGAACGAGGCACCGCCGTGTTTTTGCGGGGGTCATCGGTTGCAGCGACCTCTCGCGCCGGGCCCTGGTCCAGAGCAGGTTGGAGTGGTAGGCGGTTGCCTCCTTCTGAGAAGCAGTAATCCAGCCAAGGTGGCGGCCGCATGGATTAGGAAATGGCCCTCACGCCCCAGCGTTGAAGAAATAAGATCCCGACCTCGATTTCCAGCCACCGAAAAAGTGGGCTTGCGGACAGCGAGCAATGGGGCGCCATCAGACCGTTCGTTAACCAAATATCTACACCGAAACCGAGTCGACGGCGGGTAGTGTTCCAAGCGTGCCTCATGGAGATGTCAGCAAAACCATAGAGACCCAGCAGGGTCGCCAAGCCTACTGGGGTCATGGGTTCGCTTCTGAAAGGCATGCAGGCAGGCAAGGAGTGGGTTTTGGTCTGTAAAAGTGTCACGCCCTGATGCGTCAGCTAAGAGCGGGAGAAATCATTGGATTATTTCCCAACTAAAAAAAGCAATGAAGTTAAACTGTTTTATGTGAAAGTAAAATGAATGAATTGGATGCTTTCGGAATTATTTGCAAGTGTAGAATTATTGGTTACTTTTGTGCAGTTTAACGAACTTAACGCGGACGAAGTCGCGGGCAACAGCTAGTATATTATATAACTACAGATTTATTAATATTTTTTATTGTATTTTATTTCAACTCCTAGTTTAGTAAAATCTAGTAAAATAAACCTTAGGGAAAAATTCGATACTTCAAAGAGAAGTTAGAATACGGAGACCGTTAGGGTTGTTGCCTGCCAGGGCTATACGATTTTTGAAAGAGTTACTGAAACGCTGAAATAGAAATCGCAACAGAAGGAACACACGCAGGTTTTAGTCAATAAAAGTTTGAGACGGGTATCACTCCTCCCAGAGTGAGAAAAGTTAAAATGAATGATGATTTCCCGCCCATGGTTCTACAACGCAAGGTAACTAAAGAAAATTAGGTGTGGTTTCAATCAGTAAAAGTTTGACACGCCCTTTCACTTCTAACGTTATTAAATGATTCACCATCTCCAAAAAAAATCCTCAAAAAAAGATACTTAATGAAAAATATAAACTTCAAAGTCGTTGTAAAAGTCCGATGCCGGTCTCAATATGTCGCGGTAAAGGCAACCGGCTGTCACAGACACAACAATACATAATTATTTATATGGCCACATATTTCAATAAAGAATGTTTCACTTGTTAACTTTACTTACCGACATGACTTTTAAATTGATATTTAAATGGGCTGTTTCGTTTGTTATCAAATTACGTAAAATTGGCCCGTTTATTTATTCAGTTTTCTCATAGAAGTGAACGTTAAAGGAGTAATATTGAAAATTCACCCTCAAGTTATAGGCTGCAGACTAAAGTAATACCGTAGGATTACTTGAAAGAGTTATCCACCCTGAAACTGAAATTACACATATAGATTGATAACACATACAAATGGGTTTTAATTAATAAAAGTTGAAACACCCTCCCACTCCATGGGAGAAATCATTGAATTATGTTCCACCTTAAAAAAAAAAACCTTCAAAAAAGTTAATACTCGATAACATAATATAAAACTACAAAGTCGTTATAAAAGTCCGATGCCCGTTTCAATATACCTATCGCGGTAAAAGCAACCGGCTGTCACAGACAACAATACATAATTATTTATATGGCCACATTATTTCAATGAAGAATGTTTCACTTGTTAACCTTACTTTCCGACATGACTTTTAAATTGATATTTAAATGTCTGTAAGTTTGTTATTTAAAGCTTTTTAATTGTGATACTTCTCTACCGTACCATGCTACCCCAGTTAATGGGTTGTGGAGGTCTGGTAGGCAGCCGCTCCTCGTAAAATATTGGTATCCAGCTATATCCGGCTTGACTGAAAGCCGAGCCCAATATAGTTGGGTGAAGGCTAGGTAGATGTAATTGTGATACTTCTCTTATTCCCAGAGTACCTCCCCACCGACGCAGTTAAAAACTTTTCCTGTATAATATACAGGAAAAGTTTTAAACCACTGCGTAATTTTTTTTTGGTGGCTCAGTGTAAGTAATAGAACACAGATCGATCTTCAAAGTTAAGCAACGCTTGCCAAGGTTGGTCTGTGGATGGGTGACCATCTTAACATAACGAGTTTCCTCCGTGCCTCGGAAAGCATAGACTGCATACCAGACCCAACCCAATAACGGGTAACAGAGTACTTCATGGCAAGACTGGAGTCAGATTTACTGACTTCTGACTATCTGTAACGACTGTAAATGACAGCCGGGACCTACGGCTTAGCGTGCTTTCCGAGGGACGGAGGAAACTCGTTATGTTAAGATGGTCACCCATCCACATACCAACCTTGGCAAGCGTTGTTTAACCTTGAAGTCGACTTGTGTTCTACTACTTACACTGAGCCACCAAAAAAAAATTACTCAGTGGTTAAAAACTTTTCCTGTATAGTTGCTTACAATATTTGAAAATTTCCTATTATCATGAAACCCGATTTAGTACTAGATTTTGGAAAAAATTATATAAATGGACATACTAATACTAAAAATTTAAATAAACAACTTAAGTTAAACCTAGCTATGTACATGTAATACAAATATAATATACACTGAGGCGTCGAAGTACTCCTCCACATCGCTGTCATCTGGAAATGTGACCAGAAGGCTGGCGGCATTACCACGTTTTATAGCAAGAAAAAAAAAATAGTGATTGAAAGAAGAAAGAAAGAAAGAAAATAAGTTTATTTTACCTAAATGAACGCACAATCTATACATTTAACTGTCGGGCCCAATGTGTGTACCAGGCATAATTTACAGCACTAGCCAAAAGACAGTTGTCCCTGCTGTTTAATTGTCTGTCAATTCATTTATTATCTGTGGTTTATTGCACCTATTGGGCCGGCAGAACGAACAAAATATAAATAAACAATATAAGCAACAACAAGAACAAAAACAGTAATAAATCCAAGTTGTGCGTCGCATCTAGGCGAAAATAGGTCGTTGCTCAGCGTATACCGTGACGCTGGGTAATTCCAACAATCTACGGTGCTGATTTTCAGTGATTGCAAATCAGTCCATAAATGACGGAGTTCTGAGGTAACCGAATTGAGAATGTCCGCTTTTTTTTAGTTGGTTGAATATACGTAAAATAAATCTATAATTTATTTCGATTTTGTAACAAAAGTGATAATAATAACTAAATTAGTTTTATTTACTTCACTAACGAGTTGTAGGGCTAATAGCTTAAAGTTAACCCGCAAGATCGCTTGAAAAAGTTACTTATCCTGAAACTGAAAAAATACAGGTGGATTTTAGTCAGTAAAAGTCTACTAATGCCTCTCACTTCCTCTTACAGCGAAAGAAGTCATGGAATGATTTCCTACCTCAAAAAAAGATGAAATATTAATAAAACTTCAAAGTCGTTATAAAAGTCCGATGCCGGTCTCAATATGCCACGGTAAAGGCAACCGGCTGTCATGGACACAATACAACATATGACCGCATGTTTCAGTGAAGAGTGTTTCACTTGTAAACCTCACCGTCCGGCTTGAGTTTTAAATTAATATTTAAATGGACTGTTTCATTTGTAAATACGTAAAATTGGCCTGTGTACTTATTCGGTTTTGTCACTAAAGTGAATGCTAACGGAGTAATTTTAGAAAATTCATTAACAACTTGTAGGGCGAATGCCAGATGCCTTAAAGTTATGTCGCAGGATTGCTCTAAAGAGTTACTTATCCTGAAACTGAAAAAATACAGGCGGGTTTTTATTCAGTAAAAGTATAAACACCTACCCGCTCCATGGGAGAAATAATTGAATTATATCCCACCTTAAAAAAAAAACCTGAAAAAAGATAATACTCGATGAAATATAAAGCTTCAAAGTCGTTATAAAAGTCCGATGCCAGTCTCGATATTTCGCGGTAAAGGCAACCGGCTGTCACAGACACAATACATATGGCCACATGTTTTACTGAAGAGCGTTTCACTAGTAAACCTCACCTTGCGGCTTGAGTTTTAAATTAATATTTAAATGGGTTGTTTTGTTTGTTATAAAATTACGTAAAATTGACCTGTGTATTCATTCGGTTTTGTCACAACAGTGAATGCTAAAGAAGTTAAGTCTTATTAAACTATTCCGCCTCTCCATCAACAATTGCATCACTACTTACCATCAGGTGGGATTGCGGTCAAACACCCACAGATAATATCAATTTTTAAAAAGTTAGTTTTGTCATTTCTGACCTGAATTTTGACTCTGGAACTGAAGAAACACAGGTACCCACCCGTGACTAGTCAGTAAAAATCTACTAAAGCCCCTTTTTTTTCGAACAAACCGTGAGCTACCCATTGCTTGTCATCCTCAAGCCCACCTACAGTGAAGCCCATACCCAAACAACATTTTTATTTAAATACTCGAATTATTAATGTTTTTGTTTACAATGTTTCATTAGTTTTAAACACTTTAAAGAAGTACCGATGAAAGAAGCTCTATAATACTTACCGAGTCTGCAAAGAGGTTTTTTGTTTAAGGCGCGAACGGAAACATTATATTGTAGTAACTAGTTAGTACTTATCATGTTTGTGTAATTACGTTAATTTATCTGAATAGAAATATGAATTTATAGTTGTTTCACGACAAAATACTAAAAATACTAAAAAATGATAAAACCGTCATTTGTAAAAAATAGAGTACGGAGGAATACCCATGTTTTATATGGAGCGACTGCCTATCTTAACCCATATTGGGCAACACGATACTCCTTAGATAGATTGGTTTTCCAACTTTTTGGCGCCTAACTACCTATAACGAGTGTCGAAAGATCCACGAATGGTAACTGGGACCAACGGCATTACGTGCTTTTTGAGGCACAGAGTGTCAATAATGCGCAATAAACTTATACATTAATATTATTAAAATTAATTATTTATGTAAATACGCGTATCAATCGAAAAAAGCTGGTGTAGCCTACCTTAAATATGGGACAAATGCGACTTTTTTGTAGCTAGCGAAAAATATGCCTGATGTTAAAAAAGAAAAAGTCATTAATCTGGTGCCCTCAGGTGTAACTACTAAAAAGATTATATCATATATAGTTAGCTAAAGACTACCGTTACCTCTTAAAGCAACAAATTAAGCCCTTTTTAGTAATACCAGCCGTGTTAGGGTCCCCTCGGGCTAACAAAGCCTTTAAGGTTAGGTTTTCCTCCATGTTTATGGCATCCTAAATATATTAACAAGGCCCTAGGCCCAGATAATGATAGACTTACATAAATGTACGTAAACATTACACCTGTGGTCTCTAAGGGGTAAAGCAAATGTGTACTTATAGTAAACTTACATGTTGCCTGGCTATTTTCCTTATTGATCTAGTGATCACTGTATGCTACATTGCTTTTGTTTTATTTTGGGTTGGAAAACTGGGAAATAATAATTAAAAATAGTAATTATAGAAACATGTTATTAGCAACTATTCTATTAGATCAGTGGGGAATTGGTGTCGGAGTTTACGTCGGTTCTTTCGAAATTAAAAAAAAATCATCTGTATATTGTTTATTTAAACTGTATATTTTCTTTTTCATAATGATATTATCGTGAACATGACGGAAGAAAAAACCCATTCCTGCAAAAAACGCAAACATTCACTGTCGCTCACTACGAGTATATTCTTCCTAAAAAGGGTCGTAAAGTATATATAAGAATTTCTCGGAACACAAACACTTACCAACGCTATTCTCAGCAGCACTAAACCAACAAGACGCCCCAAAAATCTCCAACAAAAAGGTTCTTCACAAGAATGTGGCGAAAAAAATAAAATTCTCCTTTCCCCCACAAAAATCCTTGACCCCAACGAACATTATAACAATTGGAACGAGATAGCGAACTTCTGAAAGTTTTTAATTCAACAAATTCTTTTATGAATCATTTACAACAGTCGGTGGGGCGGTGCTGGCCAAAGTTTTAATTTTTACATTTCCTAACAAAATTTTCAGATATTCGAAATTCCGTTCCGAAGTTTCGCCCTGATCCGGGTCTGAAAGAAAAACATCTTTGTTTTTTTATAGAAGTGGGTTCTTGTAACTTAGTAACTACAGACCAACTGAAGATTCGGTTTCAAGCAACTTTGGCCAAAAACTGGTTTTGGCTGGAGTTTTGGTTTCAGTCAAAAAGTGGTGAAAAATTTGCCTTGAACGAAACTCGGGTCTTTGAGCCTAAAAAATGACTGACTCTTTCGTTTACGTGAGTTAAAATGTTGAAAAACATTTTTGTGTGTGTGAAGTGAGTACATATAACTAAGTAACTAAAGATCGAATGACGATTTCGTTTTGGCCAGTTTCGAATAAAAAGTAGGAATATATTTGGCTTGACTGAAACTAGTCTGATAACTGACTCACTCGTTCGTCTGCAACAATTTTTACGTTATTGTTTATTAGTTAAATTGTTTACAATTTATGAAAGTTATAATCAAAACATCATCATAGCATCACAATATTATTATAAAAATATTATTTGTATGTTTAGCTAGCTTTTCTGTTAGCACATCAGCGTACCTTCGGTTACAGACGAAACTGGACGAGGAGCCAAATATTTGGTTACTGTTTCAGTTTTGACTAAAATCATGTTTCAACCAGTTACTCACCATCATCTGCCTAGCCTTTTCCCAACTATATAGGTGTCGGCTTTCAGTCAAGCCGGATTTAGCTGAATACCAGTATTTTACGAGGAGCGGTTGCCTACCAGACCTCCACAACCCATTAACTAGGGTAACACGGTACTTCATGGCAAGACTGGAGTCAGATTTACTGGCTTCTGACTATCCGTAAACGACTGCCAAAGATCTACAAATGACAGCCGGGACCTACGGTTTAACGTGCTTTTCGAGGCGCGGAGGAAACTCGTTTGTTAAGATGGTCACCCATCCACAGCCCAACTTGGCAAGCGTTGCTTAACCTTGAAGATCGACCCGAGCGGCTGTTATTATCTAGCCACGAGCTCCTACATGCTTCAATCAGCCACTATTAAATAATTATTATCTCAGAAAACTACGGTTTTGACGTTCTTGTAATATTTACTCATAGCTATGAGTAAATATTACAAGAACGTCAAAACCGTAGTCCCAACTATAATTCCTTGTGTGTGTACTAGTACACACACAAGGAATTATAGTTGTGTGAGTGAGTATAGAGTGTGTAGAGGATCCAGAGACAATAATACTGCCTAATTAATTTTACTTTGTGAAAATGAGCCAAACTAAGAAACTTGTAATGCCTAGAGACCTTTCCCTTTATTTCTCACAGACCTGGCTTTTATCAGCGGTTTTGCCCGTGTAATAATAGAAAATCCATAGTGCCAAGACATGGTCTACTGGTGTGTCAAACTTCATCCAAATCCGTTCAGCCGTTTGAACGTGAAGGTGTAACATAGTATTAGTGTGATATCTTTCTCTCTTTTTTCTCTTGTGTATCGTCATGACCCGCGAAACGAGACATCGACGCAGATCGTGAATTAATTCGTGCGGGGTATACCTATGTTATCTAAGCTCTCAATATACTGTATAGGTTAGGTACCCACTTCTAACTTTTCCAAAGTCCAATCACCTAACAGGGTTTTATTTGTTTCTCTTTTTAAAAGCAATATGTGAATGTTAGATATCCCTCAAATTCTTTGGTTGCCAGAGTTACAGAGCGGAGTGAAACTGTGCCAATATTAATCAATAGAATTGTATAAAATCTCTTTGTGATAGATTTGCGAACTCGTTTAAAAAGTCATATAAAATTGAAAAACGGAGCGGGGACATAAACTAGCCGCGTGGTCCAGCAATCGTGAGGAGTCGTGTGAATTTGGTAAACCTCCGCATAGTCCTCAACTCCGCTCCACGTTACTCCATTGCTCCGCTTCGCTGCCTCATTCCGTGTCAATGGACACGCAGCCTTATACATGTAAAAAATAGTGTAATATATTTTAATGCAAGCGGGTATACTTAAATTCCTTCGGGAAACTACACGGTATTGTCTCGTCTAACATACCAGAGTGTTCCCAAACGAAAGTCTATAACCAGTGCGTGTGGCTACCAAATTGTGACAGAACCGCCGTGTTTTGAAAATCAAATACAAAAAAATATATATACTTGCCTCATAGTAACTATTATACGTAACATATCAGAGTTCTCCACGTGATTAGAATAACGGTCTGAAATCAACTATTGGGCAATAGCCCAGACCACACAATTTAACAAAGATTCGGCAACCGTTCTCCTACGACCGATTCGTCATTGGACTGTTCGTCGACAGGACGATTCATTTATTTCCGTTTCCCCAGCAGGGTATTTCACCTATGGAAGTTTCGCCGACAGAACCTTTCATATGCGTCACTTTCGACGACAGCCCTTTCCAGCTACTAAATGTTTCACTAACACGAAGATTAACCTATTGCCGCAAGTTCAAAATCAGTTACGACGATTTCAGGGTTCAGTTGCACTTTCAACTTATTTGAAGCTTGACATTCTAGAATTTCTAGGAAAATCGTGTAACATCTTTCTGATTTATGCGAGAGCAAAGCATATGCTAGGTGAGCTATTTTTTAGTTTTATTTTTATTTAATAGAATAGGATGTCAGTAACTAATACTACATAAATAAGTAGGTACCTAGTTAAACATTAACTTTTTATAGGTAGGACTATTTTTTTTAATATTAAGTTTTTTGAGTTGCAAGCAAAGTTTAAATTCTCTAGGCCAAGTTGCTCGCCCTGATCTCTTAGTAAAGACACAGTAAGCTGTAGGCAGATAGATATGTGCATTTTTTGTAATATTGTTTGTCTTAAGATTGACGGCGAATTCTACGATGGACAGGTATGTAGTTAAAAGAGTTATAGGTTAATCGTCGTGTCGGTGAAAAATTTAGTAGCTGGAAACACACATTTAGGGCTGTCGTCGAAAGTGACGCATATGAAAGGTTCTGTCGGTGAAACGTCCATAGGTGAAATACCCTGCTGGGGAAACGGAAATAAATGAATCGTCCTGTCGACGAACAGTCCAATGACGAATCGGTCGTAGGAGAACGGTTGCCGAATCTTTAACAAAAGTTTGCAGGACTTAAAACCTTGTTCCGCATTATAATTACACTACATTGCAAGCCTAAAAGTAGCAGATTTTGTATGGAAAGTCTTGAAAATATACATAGTAACAAAATTAACTGAACTTTTCACGGCACTTTTAACGCTAGATAAAATGTTTAACACCTAAAGCGGTTATCTTTACAGCACTTTAAAAAGATAACTCGAACATTTTACACAAAATCTACACTTTTATGACTCTTTAAAATACTTAATCCATGTAAGATTTTTTTGCGAAGCTTAATCGAAAGTTTCTGATACGTTTTTACTGTAATCATGAATTATAAATTATAGCTATCCTTAATCTGACGTTAAGAACGGTCGATCGCACCATATCTGAAGTCAGGGCGTGAATTTTAGGAAAAAAGACGGTCAAACCATTTTTACGGCATAGGTCGCAAACCTTTTTTAGGGTTCCGTAGCCAAAATGGCAAAAACGGAACCCTTATAGTTTCGTCATGTCCGTCTGTCCGTCTGTCCGTCTGTCCGTCTGTCCGTCTGTCACAGCCGATTTACTCGGAAACTATAAGTACTACAGTGATGAAATTTGATGGGAATATGTGTTGTATGAACCGCTACAAAATTATGACACTAAATAGTAAAAAAAAGAATTGGGGGTGGGGCCCCCCATACATGTAACTGAGGGATGAAAATTTTTTTTTCGATGTACATACCCGTGTGGGGTATCAATGGAAAGGTCTTTTAAAATGATATAAAGTTTTCTAAAAAACATTTTTCTTAAAGTGAACGGTTTTTGAGATATCAGCTCTCAAAGTCGTAAAAAGTATGTCCCCCCCCTCTATTTTTATAACTACGGGGTATAAAATTCTAAAAAAAATAGAGGTGATGCATGCTAATTAACTCTTTCAACGATTTTTGGTTTGATCAAAGTATCTCTTATAGTTTTTGAGATAGGTTGATTTAACTGTAATTTTGGTTAAGTTATTATATTTGCTGCTACGGAACCCTTTGTGCGCGAGCCCGACTCGCACTTGGCCGGTTTTTGGTGGGAGTTTTGGTTGATTGGTGAAGAAAAAAACTCTTTTAATACTTATTGGTTACTGTTGAGTTTAATTTTTCTTTCAGATTTTTTCATTTATTTTTTATTTAAGAAAAACAAGTGTTAGGGACATACATAATAATTAGTTTTAGTTAGGGCAGAGCAGCAGTGCTGCTTATGTAAGATGTTATAGCTATGACGGTCGTTTTAGATCTTAAAAAAACGGAAGAGGCCAACCTTGTTGGTGAGAGTTTTGGTTAATCCTCGAGACAGAAACTCTATTATTTGTCGCTTACTGTTATTTAGTCTTTTTGTTTGTTATTTTTATCTTTACAATTTATGTAGTAATGTGAAAGATATTGTTATAACGTAGTTTTAGAGACTCACTCAAAAAAGAAAAGAAAGAAAGAGTTAGGAGTTGCAAACCGTTGAGAAAGGAACTCTTATAAAATCGCTTTCTTTTGATTTATATGTTAATAAATTAGTAAAGAAAAGAAAAACAAACGTTAAAAAATTAGTTGCTTCTTTATGTTTGAGTTTTGAAAGATATTATGGCTATTATGGTGGTTTAAAACCCTCCTTATAGGAAGAGTTTTGCTGGTTCCTCCTCAGTTTGAGTCATTAACTCCTGCTGTTACCAAAGACCATCTGGCGAGAATTATTCAATATTTGCTGTACTGTGGTTCTCATAATTCAAAATAACTTATTTGATCACGGTTGGCTAAAGAAATTTGCCGTCATAACTTTGCTTGAATATCTCTATCGGATCGTTTGCAAAACGATTTTTGAATGCCTTATATCTAATTGATTATTTGATATTACATACAAGTAGTTTTATTTTTAAATCCTAATGAGCCCGCTTTAGAATATTGTGATGTCAAAAGGGTTCGCATTCTGCTTTTGGCTTTAATAACTTGCAAACTGGTAAGACAATGACATTTTTCAAGAATAGAATAGAATACAACAAATAGAATATACCGTTGGGGGTCGAGTGGACACATAAATTATTGGGGGTCGAGGGGTCGAGAGTGGACTAAACCAACCTTAGGCGTTCGAATTTGATAAAATGTAATAATATCAGTATCAATAAACTAACTATCATTAGATTCTCTGGACCCTCGAAGGATATTGATCCATCTTATGGAAGATCTACCAACGATGCGTTTTCCAATACGTGATCGCCCAGCCCCTTTCGGTCCACCATCTGTTCTGCAAGTAATATACATACTGCCACATACTGAACCCTTTTTAATTAAATCCAGTGTCAAAACGTAATAAAAAACGGCTGCACATAACCCTTTCATCACTCTACAACCTAAAACTCAAAATAAAATCTTGGAACCAACCTCCAACCCATCCTTACCCAATTGTTGTGCACGTCATCTCGAAAAGTCCTTGACAAGGTTTATTGAAGTATTTTCATATGAATTCCGGTACGTAATTGCTGCTCCTAATTAAATGCGGAAAATAGAATTAAATGTGAATCGGAGGGAAATGCCTCCGTACTCCGTCGTGCTTGCCTTTATTGTGAGATTCCAAGGCTTTTTTAAATGCAAGCATGTTATAAGGTTACCTTATTAAATGTTGTGAGGATTTAATTTTGAATTGAAGTGTATGTAAGGCTAAAGGAAAGTTGGATTGTGAACGCAACAACAGTTTAAGTTATTATCTACGAAAATTATGTTATTAGCTAGTAAACACTGTTTTAGCCTATCACGGTTTGTTTCACAATTTAAATTGTCACTTACAGGATATCTACCTAGTAGCTAGCTAGAAGTTGGTACGTAAAAAGAGATAAATACATATATACCTAAAATTCCATATTAAAACAGAATGCAGTGTTGTATCTATTTAAATACGGGATCACTTTGACCTCGTACCGTACTTAGCCAAAAATGTTCCTTAAACAGTCTTCCTCTTCTACTTCCTGTCATTATCCCATATTACTTGGGGTTGGCACAACACGTTTTCTTCTTCGATTTTGTCCTGTCGTCCATCACACTATCACTAACTACCTTTTCTTTCATATCAGTTCTTACGCAATCCATCTATCTTTTCTTTGGCCTCCCTCTCCCTCTCCATCCATCCACATGTAAATTCAGAACTCTTTTAGTAACATGCGTTTCATTAAACGAGGTCTAAAACACTTCGTACAGCAGGAATATAATAATACAAAAATTGAGTGCCCCTGTCCGATTAAAGGCCGTTGTAATAGTACATTACGATATTAGTGCGTAATGATGGTTATAACATGCGAGGCGGAATTTCAGCCCGAGCCGAAGGCGAGGGCGTAACTGAGTCGAGCATGTTATAACCAATACGCACGTATATCGTACGACGTTTTTTAACACATTTGCGAGGAAACAGAAAAAAAAACATTTAATAAAATTCATTTTAAAAATTGCTGCGCACTTATTGTTTGAGGAACATCTTAGTGTTTAGCGCCAAAGAAATCGAACGCAAATATTGTTTGGTAAAATGACAAAAATGACAAAAAATGACGATAGTAAATCGTTAGTTTATATTCTTGTTCTGCAGTACTTAGTATTCGCCAGTCCTAGGTGTGGGCACACCTTGCATTTTAATGCAACTCCTCATTAATATGCAGTCCTAGTAACTACGGCTCGGAGAGTACTGGACAAAAGTTTTGTGATTAATTAATATTGGATCTTGCAGTTAATGAGCGGTTTCCATAATCCTTTATTTTTGATAAATCATAAGGCTCTTAATTAACTAATGCGCCTACCATCAACGATTGCATCTTTGACTGGCCTGTTGGTCTAGTGGTTAGTGACCCTGACTGCTATGCCGGAGGTCGTGGGTTCGATTCCCACCCAGGACAAATGTTTGTGTGATGAGCACGATGATTTGTTCTGTGTCTGGGTGTCATTTATCTATATTATGTATGTATTTAGAAGTATATAAGTATGTTTATCAGTTGTCTAGTACCCATAACACAAGCTCTGCTTAGCTTGGGACTAGATAGCGTTGTGTGAAAGTTGTGGAATATATTATTATATTATATATTATCACTGCTTACCATCAGGTGGTATCACGGTCAAGCACTAGTTTACAACAATAAAAAAAGCATTGCAATTTTGGCGATATTATAAACTAATGACCAATAAAAAAGAACTGGGCAAGTTACGTACCAACTTACCTATGAATACTGTTCAATTCTCGAATCGTGTCCTGAAGATTAAAAAAATCTCATGACGTAACTATACATTTTCAGTTTTCAGACTTTTCCCTATATAAGTGCTTAGTTTAGTAATACCTTGCTGCGTGCCAAATTTCAAGATTCTAAGTCAACGGAAAGTACTCTATGAATTTTGATTCCTTTGACAGTGACGAAATGTACGTTTTTTGCAACATAAACGGGCGTATCTTTTTTTCCCGTCATCTTACAAGTTTGATTTTTGCATAGTTTCAAGAGACCGCGGACTTGAGTAATAATTTTAATTTCAACTTGATACCTTCACGCGTTCTCAAGATAAAGGGTCTTGACAGACAAACGGACAACAAAGTGATCCTATAAGGGTTCTGTTTTTCCTTTTGAGGTACGGAACCCTAAAAAAGAAGAAAATAAGTCATATTTTCTACTTCTTCGTTTACACTTTTTACTAACTATACTCGTATACTGTGTAATTATGTTACGGGAAAATTGCAAACTTTCTAGATTATTATTCAAAGGCACACGTTTGACTACTATCGCACTATCTGATTGTAAGCTCAATGGTGCACGCTTGCCTAGAAATAACTTATTCACTCTTGACTTAAAGACCCCTAGATTGTTAATGTAGCTATCAGGATCGAAACTAAAATTGTATTTCGGTCGATTGGTCGTCGATTTTCAGATTTGTTTTTCTTTACTCTTTCTATGAAACGTACTTTTTGCTTTCCAGAATTAAACGTCAACGAAAGGTACTTAAGTTTTGATTCTCATGCGAGTGTCAAAACATGCGACTAAACAGAGCAAACAAATAACCTTTAAATTGCATTGACTTAGAGGTTTGATACTTTCACTGCTCCAAGGGGTAGTGAGCCTGATCATTTGATATTAACTTCTGCTTAATATCTTTACACAATCCAGAGAAAGAGTCTTGACCGACGGATAACAAAACGGTCCTATAGGGGTTCCGTTTTTGCCGACAGAGGTGTAGAACCCATAAAACACAGTCGATAAAAGTACGGTTTCGGTAACTGAGAATGAAATGAGATAAAGGCTATATTTTAAGACCACGAAACGAGAACTAGGTTCGGTGAACATTCAGAAGGGAAATTTGGTATTAGTCCCTTTTAAAAGACCTATAAGCCCGTAGTTCCGGCAGCTTTCATGCCGAAACGGGTACAATGATATAACTCCCAAGAACAAATACTATTACTTCTACAATCCCGTTCCATTTCAGGATAACAATCACAGAGTAATAAAACCCGTGTCCCAAAGCTATAAAACCTTATTTCTGCATGCGTGCTTACTTTTGCAATAAATCTACGTTCAATACTTTTTCTCGGCAATAATTTATTTTCCACATTCATTAATCAAATAAAACAGGTTCAATAAGAAAATGAATTAAAAGAATAATACGAGTGAAGGGAATGCTCTGACGTTTGATCAATTGGATTAAATAATTATCAAAATTTTCATTTGAAAAAATGTCCCTTGATTGGAAGGATATAAATTGGAATTCTAGTTTCAAATCTATTTTTTTTTCATTGGTGGCTAGTGTTAATCAGTCATGACAGTTATTGATAGACTAAAGGTCAGTTCTATCAAACTACGCCCGTAACGACAAAAAAAACAAGCTGTTTAGAATAGAAGAATAATCAATTACTTTTAATATGGCTTTTATCGCGGGTCTGTGAATTGAGTAATTTGAAATAAATACGTCTCAAACTATACAGTGCGATGCGAAATTTTTACATGTTTTTATGGTAGAGCAGAGCTTTATAAATATTCAATAAAAAATGCTTAAATCAGAAATCGGGGATAACACAAATACAATAAACAGCTGTTAGGTTAGGCAAGTATCTATCGTGTTGGGCGCCTACAGTTTTGCTGACACCTCTTTGAGGCGCGCGTAGAACGTTACGCGCCTTCGATGACTCGAGTTCGATCCAGACGATTGCCAGAGGACCGGATGCCGAGCTACCCATTGCTTGCTATCGACGTTACATACTCGTTGCTCTACAAATGTAGGGACTAGTTGTTTTTCTTGTGATTTTATAGTTGATCCCAAAGTAAAAGTAGGTTTATATTCAGTTTTGTCTCTTGAAAGATTGCCAACTTTCCTTATTTTGTAAAGATTCTTAATATTTAGGGGATACAAAATCTAGACCACTTGTTTGCGCCTGCTTATAGTTTAAAGCAAATTTTCAAGTGTGAATTTTGTATCTACATTTTTTTAAATAGTTACTATTCTGGTGATATAGGAATCTGCTAGATTATTTTTAACTGATTTTTTCTGAAGGTTCTGGAGTTACGAAAACGTTCCGTAAGACGCAGAGTTAGAAAGACTCCTACAAAGTGTAAATGACCTGGTGAGAGTAAATGATAAATGATATTTATTTTGCAAATAGGTTTTTTCAAACTCTATTACACGTCAATTTTTTTTTTTTGGACTTTTTTTTTGTTACTAGATGAGGCCGGTGTTTCCTAACTGACTACCCTGAGAAGAAACACCGAAACAAACTCAGGGGTCACAGTCTCTTTTAAAGTCCATGTGAGTGAGTGGCTAGAATGCAATGGATGCGAGACGCATAGTACCCTTCGTTGTGGCGACTGTTGTGTCCAGCAGTAGACGTCTTTCACTTGAACACTTATATGTGCTTGACCTACAGACTATTAAGTGTTCAAAGTCTAGGTGGTGTGCGTATGTGAGTACACAAGATAGTGAATGTACTCACAAAACGTTAAAAAAAAGTATTCTGTAAGCTGTTGTTAGCTGACCTAATAAGTATATAGTTGAAATTAAACAACCAAAACATGTAAGCGTGGTGGCCCTGTGGTAACGACCCTGACTTATGAGCGGTTGGTCAGGGATTCAAACCCAGCCGGTGGTAATAATTATTCCACCACCACTACTCTTAAAACGGTGATGGAAAACATCGTGAGGTTTCCGGGTTGTACTAGAACTAAAAGAAAATTAAAAAATAATACGTAATATTCACCAACCCCTCTCCTAGAGACACAATTCCCTCTCCTAGAAAAGCGGCTTGACTTTTATCCAGTGGTACAACGTAAATATTCATTACTTCTTACATAGTTTTTATCAAACAAATTATAAATTTCCCACATGCCCCAAAACTTACGGGTTCCCATCGAGTCCAATATGGACCCATTCAAGAGTAATTTTGTCAAATGGAGGTATTGAGGATGTTATATTCCATTTTTCTCCTACAAATTGCCCCATCATTGGTATATGGAGTTTGAAGACGAATTTTATGGGAAATTGAGCCGTAATACATTTGCGGTAAGAAACATTATTAGATGATTACAATTTGATCAGTATTGATGTGATCGATTTAGATAATGTGAGAACAATGAATTGTGTAAAATTACATTGTTTTTTGTGGCTCTGTTTATTATTCATCGTATTACAAACAATTTACATAGGTGCCTGTCGTCGTTATACATAAAAATACAGTAGGTAATATGTATTTAGGTATATGTTACCAAACATAAGTGGCAGTAGGTAGGGCTCATTGCTTGCAGAACAGATGGCTAATGGGTGGAATAGGTTCTAAAGAGGCGAACATTTTCTGGAAGACGCAGCATTGGAAGGCTTCATGAGGTGGACTGATAACCTACTCCTAGTTACGCAAGACGCACAAAACTGATCGTTATGTCTATGACCTAAAACATAGGTCTATGTCCAAGAGAGGACTTTTTTCGGCTGAAATGATGATGACGTAAAACATCCCTAATATTCCTCTACCAAATGATGATGTTTATATTTGCTAAATATGTAAAAAAAATCTACAAACCAAGAATACATTTATGTCACTTCCACGTAAAGTGGCCATCGCTCAGCATAATATCCTGAGAGTTGTGTGCCTGACAGAGCACACAGCGCTGGTTTATAGTTGAACCTAAGCCCACTGAAGGCTTTGCGACTATTTTGATCCTAAACAAAATGTTTCACAAAATTTCAGTCACACTATATAAAGTCGAACATTTATGAGTGCGTTTGTATGTTTGTTACTTTTTTATGCTCTAATTATTGACGGGATTCCTATGAATGATATAATTAGCACTATGGTAGACGATGCCCTGGAAAGGAATATAGAATACTTTTTGTCCCAGTAGTTACTACTCTGCTCCTATTAGTCGTAGCGAGATAAAAGGTATATGGCTAAAACACTAATAGATTTTTCAAACAAACAATCTCTGCATACAATAATTATTAGATAATTGTATAACTCATCATAACCTCCTCTTTTTTGATGTCGGTTAGAGACAGTCTACCCTGAGAATAAAATGACATTACAACACAAAAGAACTGGCATCATTCCTATATAACAGTAAGTTTGACATAAAATGTGTCAATTTAGTCTCAGAGTATAAAAAACAGACGATATAATGTACAGGAAAAAAAACAAAACAGATCTCTATCTCAATTCAACCTTACCCAAAAAAAAATGAACCCATTCGCAGAATAGTTCCAATTTTTTTAACTAACCAGTTTCCAAAGTTTTCAAAGGCCATCCAGCCAGTTATTTCCCAAAAAACACAAGCTATATAATCTGGCGTTTCACTACAATATCCATGTAAAATCTGGCGAAAGTTTCCCTTTAAAAGCGAACTAACTTCTCTGCTCAGCCAATTTAAAATTTCACCGTTGCACCCAGGCAGAGCTCGGAATCACACGTTCTGTAGCAACTAAAGAAGCCAGTACATTATTATTATGATATTTAGGAAAGTGTGCGCAATGATGAGATCTTTTGGGATGTTTTATTGGATCATCATGTTTTATCCGACAACTTTTCCCACTTTGAAAGGCTCGTAATTCAGTCTTTACCAACAAAAAATCTCCTGTGTTAGCCTTGAGCATCGCAGGAGCAACGGCAGCTGTTATAGCTACTGTCAGAATCGTCACAGTAAATAAATTTAAACGAGTACTGTGTCTGGAATAGGCCGTAGAATTTCGCTGAGGATTCGATGGATGTGAGACGCATAAGACCGTTTGTTGTGGCGAGACTTAGGTCCACAGTCCACGTATTTCGTCCGAAATGATGCTGATGAAATGTTTTTTTTTTTAACAATTTCTGTAGTTTATGAGTGTATAATAATACACTTACAAATACACATAATCATCATCATCTGCCTAGCCTTTTCCCAACTATATTGGGGTCGGCTTCCAGTCAAGCCGGATTCAGCTGAATACCAGTATTTTACGAGGAGCGGCTGCCTACCAGACCTCCACAACCCATTAACTGGGGTAATACGGTACTTCATGGCAAGACTGGAGTCAGATTTTACTGGCTTCTGACTATCCGTAACGACTGCCAAAGATCTACAAATGACAGCCGGGACCAACGGCTTAACGTGCTTTCCGAGGCACGGAGGGAACTCGTTATGTTAAGATGGTCACCCATCCACAGACCAACCTAGGTAAGCGTTGCTTAACCTTGAAGATCGACCTGTGCGGCTGTTATTATCTAGCCACGAGCTCCTCGGTATATTATTACAAATACACATAATAATATAGGTAAAAAGGTTCAAGAAGCAGTGGCCACTAAGTCACACAATACTCTGTGGCAACACGACTACAAAGTTTCGGTAACTCCAAAACTATTTTCTTTACATATACGAAATATTCCAAGATATTTTCATAATACTTATTAGCTTTGGTGGAAGTTCTGCTAACGGCCAGCGATTTCGCCGAACCCGATTGGCTGTGCCGACTTCTTTGAATGTTATTTAAGTTAATACTTTTCTAGTTACTTGTTGGTAGATTCGAGAACTGTTGGCAACGAGTCTGCAATATTTATTGGTTTGACATTATCCATTCATTCGTTAAGCTTTTTATACTAGTTGGGCGTTTAAAAATGACCGATTCTTGCGAATGGCATATTTTGTATATATTCAACTTAAAAAATGATCTGTGAAAACTAGCAATAACATATAACATTAGTACTTATTAAAGCTCACTAATACTGTGAATGTGACAGGATGTGCGTATTATTTGTTACTTCTTCACGTTAACTGCCAAACAAATTTGTATACAATTAGACATACCTACAAGTAGACAATATCCTGGAATAGTCCATAGAATACCTCGGAAAGCACGTTAAGCCGTTGGTCCCGGCTGTCGTTTGGAGATCTTTGGCAGTCGTTACGGATAGTCAGAAGCCTGTAAATCTGACTCCAGTCTTGCCATGAAGTACCGTGTTACCCCAGTTAATGGGTTGTGGAGGTCTGGTAGGCAGCCGCTCCTCGTAAAATACTGGTATTCAGCTAAATCCGGCTTGACTGGAAGCCGACCCCAATATAGTTGGGAAAAGGCTAGGCAGATGATGATGAGTCCATAGAATACTTTTAAGAGGGTCCTTTCCCACTCGTCTATAAATTGGTAACATACATAAGCATGGTTTAAAAATAATTATTCTAAAATAATTCATCTATTTAGAATAACGATTAAATGTGCAAGGTTTCATTACATACATTAAACAATAATAATAGTGTACATTATGAAAGGCCAAAGTTCGCTTAAGCTTTGATATGCGTTTTAAATCCAAATTATAAATTCAGTAATCGGCCCTTACTCATTAGAAATTTACGAAACTACTAACAGTTTTAGGACACAGTTAATTTGCCAAGCCTGATAAAATACATATTAAAAGCAAACTTATTATAATTATGTTGAACAAGATCGTCCTTTCTAATAATAGTCATTCTCAATGAAAATAGGCGCTTGCATGAATGGTCAGTGACATCGACTTCATATAATATGATTATTAGTGTAGAAATAAAAGATAAAATGTTTTTTTGTTACCAATCATTATATTTGACATTAGAAGGCCTCCTATAAGGTGGACTGATGACTTGGGTGATGACTATGGATTGCAGGAAGCCGATGGATCCGAAATTAAAAGCATCTGTCGTTAAGGCGACCTTTGAAGGCTTCGTCTTTCGGTTAAAATGGTGATGATGATGATTTATTATATGAAAATCCAATGCATTTTATTGTATTGGCAATTTTTACTGTATAAAATTTCTCCTTCTATAAACCTCCTTATCCATTCTTCTGCTTACAAAACCTCCTTTTATAATGGACAAATAAAATATATTATCTTATATATTTTTTCATCAAGGCTTCGGCATCGGTTAGATGAACATTCAGCACGCCGTAATCATGGCGTGCCCATGGTTTCAACAACCTCTCGCTCCAGGCCCTGATACATGCCATGGTCCGGGTTAAAGAGAAATGGGCAGTGCCTGCCTCCTACTGCGGAGCAGTATTGCTGGCGAATGAGGCAGCTGCATACGTAAGGGAACGGACGTCCTCACACCCCAGCATCTCTCAACATATAAACATATTACTGAAACCCCCATTTTTCCTTCCAGAAGATGTCCCCTACCCGACGTCATCGGAGTGGTTCGACGGCAGCAACTGTTCCTGGGTGGACGCTGTTTCGTGGGGCTGCAACAGCACCGTCAACGGCACCAGCGCGAACGCCACCACCACCGATGTCACGTCGTTCGTCCTCATGGCGGTGACCTCCGTGGTGCTAGCTCTTATCATTCTTGCTACTATTGTAGGTAAGTGGAGAACCTACCTTAGAGACCTGTAAAGACACATCTTCCAACTCGCGTTATTTCGGTAGGAAGGTATTTATAGGTTCCTTCGGTTTCGTATCGATATTTGACTGATGGATCAAACTACGATGTTAACCAGGAACCAGCACCACACGACCGACCTACTAAGAATATCTAGGAATTAAATTACTTCTCAATACAACTCGATGATTTTTCTTCCTGCCTTTGACCCATATTCGGCGCAACATTTTTTTTTCTTGCATTTTGTCCTGTCACTTACTAAACTATCACTAACTTCCTTTTGTTTCATAACACTTCATACACAATTCATCCATATTGTCTTTGACATTCTTCTCAATTTCTGTTCATCTACATGTATACTCAGAACTCTTTTAATAACATGCTTTTCATCATTCCTCTCTAGATGATCATATCAAAACAAACGATTTTCTTTTAACTTTTCAGTCGATACAGTGCATTATTGTTAGGTAGGTACAAACAACAAATCCAAGGATAGTTCCAGTGCGTCTTCACGCTGCGACTGCGACGATCTAGTGGACAGTGTCCACCGTTCTCCTTAAGGGCGCTATTACAATTTTTCTTAAATTTGAGCGTTTTGACAGAAATGCCATTACAACACAAAAGAACTGGCATCATCTTATAGTAATTTTGACATTTCCTGTGTCAATATAGTCTCAGGGTATAAAAAACAGACGATAGGTAAATTAAACGACGGGCGGCAGTAGTCGCGCTCGATTTTTGCATTGCATACAAAAATTATTTAAAAATATTATTTAACTTTTAAATAGCCCAATTTATTTTTTTCAAGATATATAGAAATACCACCTTAGTTGGTTAATTTTTTTTATTTGAGTTTGGATTATAATTTCGTAGATAAAAATTGTAGTTTCGTACGGAAAACTGTCAGTAGATCTTGGTTTTACAGAATTATTTTTGGTGTATTACTGTATGAATAGTAATAAAGTGGTTTCAGCACTCCAATGTAGAAGATACAGTTGTATCATAGACATTTTTATAAATGATTAAACTTTAATAGCTTCGGTGTACCAAGGCGTCAAAAGATACCCAAAAGCAACATTTTATAAAACATCCTTTGCGGAGACAAGGATTTTACTGATGTAGGTAAACAAATTCAAATATTTATTTAAAGCACTCCTAAGATAAGTTATCAAACTTTCTTATCCATATTTTTGTTTTTTTTTTTTATGGCTATATCTAAAGCATCGTCACACGTCAAAAATCGGATAAAACGCTGAAATTCATCAAAAATTGTGACAGCCCTCTTAACCTCGTAGCCAAACGGAAACGCTTGACTACCCAAAGCATTCTAGTTCTTCTATATGCCACTAGATGGCGTGCCTTGTTTTGTTGTCAACAAATCAACTGCCGGATTCGACATATTAATATTATAAAGACGACAGTTTGTATGAATGTGGGTGTCTACGTTTGTTACTCTTTACACACTAAACACAATACTGTTCCGATGTCTTTGTGTCGGAGCCGTCATCGGCTCTCACTGTAAACCAGCGCTGTGAACTCGTCAAACTACGTATGTGGCCCCAGCATAATGCTGAGCGTTCGGGCATTTTGCATGAACGTGATGCCTTATAGAAAAGATGGATGGATTGTGTGAGAAGTGATATGGAAGAAAAGGGAGTTAGTGATAGCGTGACGAGTGACAGGATAGAATGGAAGAAAAAAAAACATGTTGCGCAGACCCCAAATAAAACGGGACAAAGGGCAGGAAGATGATGATGATGATGTGATGCCTTATAGAATGTTTATATACTTTGTAAGCTATAGCTAAGATTGAGTTATTTCCCGAAAATAAAATGTATTTCATCTTATTTTTTTTTGTTTAATGGATTTGGACAAAATTTCTCATTAAGTTAGACCATGATTGTTTTGACATAGAATTCTTTTTAGGCCAGAAATATGTTTCCTTGTTTTTTTTTTGTAAGGGAATCATCAGATTGACTTCTCCCGCTCTTGGGCGGAGCGGGAGGGCGTGTCAGACTCTTACTGATTAAACCCCACCCCGTTCCTTCGTTGAATTCGATCTGGGTGACACGGGGAGCACCTTTCGGATTTTCCGTGTTCCCCAGAGGCTTCGGCCCTACCAGGTACTGTATGTTTCCTTGAGGGAAATTTTGACTTTTACGCACGCGAATCCGCTGGTGAAGCTGTAAGTTTGATTGGAAGTAATGTTTCTACTACTAGGACACTGGCTTTAACCCTAGACTACTAATCATATTTTACAAACGTATTTACTAATCATGAGTCGTTTAGACACACACATGAATAAGAGTATAAATTGAACATGAAAACCTATTTTATGTATATATTTTTATTTTATATAGGTATAAACTATATTAACGCAGATATTAAACAAAAAAAAGTTTATATATTATAAACCTTTATCCCAAAAATATTTTTTTAATCTCATAGCACTTTTTTCAGATCACAATTATCAGTTAGTCATAGAAAAAAGAAAAGGATAACAAAAATGATAAAAGTCGACTTATTTCACACTTAAATATAATAAAATATGAAGCAAAGAATATCAAACAACAAAAATTGTTTTAATTTAACACAGATAATATATATATCTACCTACATATATTTACGCATATGTTTTATAGGCACTTCAGACATCTAACGTTAGTAAACCGGTTCTTTTTGTATGAGCAAAGTGAAAACATTTTTCTTTTTTTGATTCAGGTTCGTCTTCCAGGCTCTCCTTAATATTTTTAAACACCAAATCCTGGATATGAGCCCTGTGTTTTTTTGATTGGGTTGGAATAGAAAGCCGTTTCTTGAGGAAAGGATTTACAAGTTGCATGTACAAAATATGTCCAAATATCTTTTTATTTAGCGGATTTTCTTTTACATAGAACTCGTTTTGCAGTATATTACTAAATATATATATATATACAGCATATAAATATTACATAAAATAGGCACATAGTCCGTCCATTAGTAAAGATTGACCGAAAATGGTTTCGGTGTATTTTTCAGCGTATTCGGTCTAAAGTGCCAACACCACCTTTCGTCTAATTATAAAATTCTACCATGTTTGTCTTCTTTATTTGTCCATTTGCAGTTCCTTCTTTAAAACATGACGATTATAAATAAATCCACCTCATTAGGTTAGACCTAGTATGACAATGGTGTCAAAGGACCGACACAACAAAAAAATTACATACCAAGTACTAATTCTGCATCCTTGAAATTTCAACCCTAGCCTAGGATCTGAAGAAGACATAATTAATCTAAAAACGGATAAAAAAGTAAATAAAACCAGACAAAAACTCAATATCTCACAGTACGGTAGATTCTAAAAAGTTACACAAAGACTAATCATGAGTCGAATCGACTCTGAAGTACATCGTATTTAGAAAATGGTGACACTTAGAGGACCAATGCTGTCGCTGTCTTAAACATCTGACTAGAGACTGAGTTGACATAAATAATCAAAACGATCCGTGCGTTCGTTATAGAGAAATAGCAAGAAATGTGTGCGATGCGAGTCGTTTGGACGCAGATTAGTATTCTAGGGTTAATTCTGTGAGGAGTACCTCGTCAATTCGTAATTCTTTCTCAAAACTCATTGGGCCCGTGTGCCACCACACGGGCCCAATGAGGATTGGCAGATGCCGAATGTCTTAGAATGTATTATTGCTTCTAGGACGGGTACCTTCTATTTGGCAGAATCTTGATACTCCGAATTTCAATTGGCATAACACACTTGGCATAATCTTCTTTAATCGAATATTTTTAAAGCATAAAAATTATGTTGCATAACTATTGATTGGCAGAATATTTACATGTCCGTATTTGCAACGGCATACTTTTAACATGGCAGAACTTTACTTGGCATAATTACGATTGTCATAATAATAAGGCTTGACTTTAGTTCAGTGTCGCAGGATATGGTGACTAAAAAGGGCCAAAGGGCTTGGGGCTTAACAAAAAAAAATTCGCCGGTTTGTGTTTGTGTCACTGTCACTCGTTTGGTTGCAAGAGCGAGCGAAGCGAGCTCACGACTTAGGGGCACCCCGACTCGGACAGGTTAGGTTAGAAGGAGGTGGCGGGGTCGTAGTGAGCGAGCGAAGCGAGCGAACACAGACCCCGCCACCTCCTTCGAGGTTATTTTTTTTTAAACCACCCAGAAGTAGGAGCCCCGCACAGCGGGGCTCCGTCGACTACGCCTTACCTTGCGACTTAGGGGCACCTCAACTCGAACTTTTTTTTTAAACCACCTTAAAGTAGGAGTTGCTCAAGCAATTAATTTTACTGTCGTAAATTCGTGGCGAAAAAAATAAAGTGTCAATAAATATACTGACTGCGAATTTTCTGCGATGTGATGGTTCTGCTTTTCAATTATTATGGCCATGAAAATTACGCCTAAAGATAATTCGGACTAACAAAATTATGAGTTTCGAATATATGATAAGTGAGTGTATGCCAAACTACTTTCTGCGAAATGAAGATTATGCTATGCGTTGTTATGCAAAATAATATTATGACGATAAAAGTTCTGCTTTAAAAGGTAGACCCTTCTAGGACATCCAAGTTTTCTCACAAGTTTTGCCTTCATAGTATTGAGGTATTGAACAGCAGGTACTATTGTATCTGTATAGCTTTATATGTAACAAAACACAAGTATCAGTGTAGACGCAACCCAGGAACACATCCGCACCGCACAAATGATAAAAAGAAAATGAAACGACTTAGTTCGCGCGTCCGATTTAATGTACAATAATTATTGTATACCTATACAAGAGTTAGTATTTAGAATTACTGCTTGTTTATGTCTTTACTGGTTTAATTTACTTAAAGTTAAAGTTTCATCTCATTTTAATAGGAACCTAGATAATATCCACAAGATCAGGGACTCAAACTGTAACTGTATTAAGTGTTTTTAACACTGTTTTCTAAACAGTTTTAACAGAAAAACACTTTTAACAGATACAATAATGTTACCGAATCAAACTGTAACCATGTGTTAATATGTGTAATAGAAAAAATCAGTTGCACAGTAAGTATGGCTGCGTTTACCTGTTACACTTATTACAAGTTACTCTTTTATAAGTGTTATAGATTTGATTCTGTTACAGATTCAACATGTAACACTTATAATTCTGTAACCTTAAGTCCTTGTACAAATTTTTAAGTCCTTGTACAAGATCATCATCTGCCTAGCCTTTTCCCAACTATATTGGGGTCGGCTTCCAGTCAAGCCGGATTTAGCTGAATACCAGTATTTTACGAGGAGCGGCTGCCTACCAGACCTCCACAACCCATTAACTGGGGTAACACGGTACTTCATGGTGAGACTGGAGTCAGATTTACTGGCTTCTGACTATCCGTAACGACTGCCAAAGATCTCCAAATAACAGCCGGGACCAACGGCTTAACGTGCTTTCCGAGGCACGGAGGAAACTCGTTATGTTAAGATGATCACCCATCCACAGACCAACCTAGGCAAGCGTTGCTTAACCTTGAAGATCGACCTGTGCGGCTGTTATTATTTAGCCACGAGCTCCTCTAAGTCCTTGTACAAGATATCTATGTTAAAAATACCTATCTAGAGAAGTATGTGTTATAACGCCACATTCACGAGAATAAGAGTAGCTGAATGAAAAATAATGAAAATGTATCTCGAGTCGGACGCTCTTAAGTTGAAAACTCTTCTCATAACCTTTCCAAAAAACATTTTGGGCGTAAGCCTTAACAAATTCTTTTTAAATTGATCCTCAACAGTACCCAAATATATCTTCATTCAACATCAGACAACCTAACACACTCATGAAACGCTTTTAAAGAACTGAATATACGGAATAAATAGCTTTTATATTCGCAAAATTCGCTTTTAGCACCTCTCAACCATAAAAGATCGAATCTTTTTGGAACATCAATCATTTGCAAACGATAACTACCTTTATTTTGATGGGTATACCGTTCAAATTTGTGTATTAAACGAAGGGAATAATAAAATGTATTGTTATAAACTCTTTTGTACATTTTTTTCTAATCAAAATGATATGAAAGCGTGTTCTAGCTGTGTATACTGGCTGACAGCCAAATTGGAGGTACTAACAATGTATGGGTTACTCTTGTAGGATGCTGTTCCAGTACAAGATGTTAGGCGATACGATATTAAAGCCACATCTTTTTTTAACGTCAATGTCTCCATAAATCTGACTCCAGTCTTGCTATGAAGTACCGTGTTATCCCAGTTAATGGATTGTGGAGGTCTGGTAGGTAGCCGCTCCTCGTAAAATATTGGTATTCAGCTAAATCCGACTCGACTGGAAGCCGACCCCAATATAGTTGGGAAAAGGCTAGGTAGATGATGATGAGTCTTCAACCACATATAACCCCACCCACCCAGAGTGAAACAAGAGAGTCTCTCTCTTGTCCCACTCTACTTAATGTGACAGGTCAATTGATGATTGCCTGCTATAAAAAGGTGTTCAGAGTTTACAAATCTATATTTGTACTTTAATTGTAAGAAGTTAAAGAACACAAACATGCATACACAGTTACAAATAAAATACAATAAAATTCAATATCTTTTAATTCTTTCGGAATTTGATGTTATGATATATCGAAGAAACAAAACTACACCGCACAACGCTCACAACAGTCAAACAGCAACCATATCATTTTATTTAAAAATTATAATATAGATACCTAATTTAAATATACATTCTATTATAACTTATAACACCCTAACAGACGCATCAATAAGAATGTTGTAATTAACAGTAACGCCCGTTTTCAATAACCTACCGCAGTTAGTAGATAGGTAGCTATCCCCGATAAACAGTAATATTCTATCTAACAATCCACAACTTTTGGTAGGAAATGCTAACCTTCTGGTAGGTTATAGGAAAGCAAGTAAGGGCAAAAGGATAGATTTGTTTATCTTTAGTAGCTGCAACTTTAGATAGCTTATTGAAAACGGGCGTTAAATATATTTATCTTTAAATAACAATATACGAGTATTATAAGTTCAGACTTTTTTAACAGAACCTACTTGGTACCTACATCAGATTCTGAAAAGTGTAGATGTACGGGCACTTAAGGTACTCCATAATATGGGTCACATTCTGGACTGGACAGGTCAAAAACCCAATTTACCAAGTCCCTTCTGTAAAAACACATTAATTGCTTCACATAATCTTCCTTACCACTTAACAAAAAGCAGACGATTTCGGAAAGAAAAATCTAAACACAAAATAGACCTAAGATTTTTTATCGTCCCCGATTTATATTTTCTTAATAAAACTCACATTTTCCTCGTCCTCTATTACTAGATGCTCAAGTGGACATCTGATAGCCGTTTCATCTAAAAAAACTTTTTCTTTGAAGGCTCCGATCATTATAAGCTTCGCTGAACTAACTTCACCCTTTTGCAAAGATATTATATATAAAGACTTACATAATCGAAGGAAAATATCATATATTCCGCTTTGAAAAGAAAGGTATAGGTTATTCGTATAACGGTGAATTTGAAATTCGGTTGTTAGCAAACTATCTAGGCAGTTAGCAAGTAAAAGATAGTTGTCAACTTCTACTGATTTGTAATCATTTATAATTTTTTTATTAACGATTAGCTTCTACTAGCGGTTTCGTTTGTTTCACAGTAGGTAAACTTTAAAAAAAAAACATGTTTTTATTTTACATAGGCCTACTAGTGCACGGTTCCAAATTGGTCGTTTCCTATGAAGAAGAACCGGCAAGAAACTCCATGGTTACTCTTTTAAAAAAAAACTATTAGGTCTACAATATTTCCATATTACAACACAGACACTTATGCGAGGACAATGTAGACCAGTCAATATTGCACCGAAAAGCACAATAAAGATAAAATTAGTCAAAAACTGGGTTCAAAGAGGTAGTGATTAAAATCTGTAGTCTACAGTGCCCTCTCATTCACATTATACGCAAGAAAGAAGCTATATAAATATAGGAACAAAAAAAAACAATTATAAAACTTATCAATAAATGAGATGTTAAAAAAAAAACACGACTTAATGAATTTAAGGTGATTAAGATCCAACTAATATAAAAATATTGCAAAAGCAATGGCTTGAGTAAGTAGTAAATAAATAAAATAAAACAAACATGGAGCAGTTAATAGACATGTTCACACAATTATGAAGTTAATGAGTTACCAGGGGGCGACACGTGCGGAAGCAGTTAATGCCTAACAAGCGTGTCTTCGACATAGTCTCTAACCTTGTAATATGCTTTCTTGGTTAGGACACGCTTAATGTGGGTTTTGAACTTTCCCTCGTTAAGTTCAATAACCGACTTGGGCAACTTATTATAAAAGCGTATACTGTTGACAAGGAATGACTTGCTGGTCTTCGCTAGTCTCCATTTAGGTAATACGATTTCGTGTTTACTACGCGTATTTTTGTCATGTTCACTTTGGACCCCCGTTTCATCCTCTTAGGTGACCAATTCCGGAAAAAACTCTCTTAGTGCTTTTGTTTGTCATACAAGAAAACCTTGTGCAAAACTTTACACTTATAGTCAAAAATCAAACCAAAAATGTGTTTATTTTACATAGGGCTCCATGGGCACTTATAAAACGTCAGAAGCTATTGCATAGTTCTAGTAGTTTCGGCTATATAGATTTTAAAGAAACTGTTTCTCAATTCGGATGTTTATTTTTTTTATATACAAGTATATTTTCTTTATTGCTTATTTTATCCTTTTTATTTATATGACAACTTCTCTATCTTTAGAATTTCTACGCGTACATATTTTTCTTTTCACAAAAGTTACCCTCAACTTTTTGTGCAAACTCTACCTCCCTTTTTACCGAAGGTGACGACATTTTATCTGTAAGCGCACCCGAAAAGGTCCGAATTTATGTATTGATAACGTTTTTATACGTTAGAATTGTCAGCGTTTTGAGTTGATAGCCTTTTTTATTTCCCTTGTAAGGTAATTTCTATTTGCAAAGCTCGAGAGACGGAATATTTTCTGATCTTTTTGAGATGAATTGTTTATAGATAAAACTGACCCAGATAGACAAAAGGGAGATCAGAAAATCGTCTTTTCTGGTCTCCGTTTTGTTTTCTTTTTAACCTCCGATGTAACAAGAGTGGTATTATGGGATTAACTGCTATATGCGTGTGTCGATTTGTCTGTAGCACTGTAGCTCTAAGACGGCTGAATCAATTTGAATGCGGTTTTTTTATTTGAAAGCAGATTTTTTTGTGAGTTTTGTTAAAATCAGTTCAATCATTTACAAATTATGGTAGCAGCTAGTTTATTAATAAACTGGTTAGATAATAAATATTTTACAATCTCGGCAACAAAGGCCCTTCTACGCGCCCTTAACGCGTACCATTTGACCACCTCAAAAGAACTAATAAAGGGATGAACCGTTACAAAATGTCTCTTTAACACGCCTGTCATTTTAACACGTCATAGCAAGGTCCCTGAACTTGCACAAACGTGATCCATAACATGGTTTTGATTTAGGTAGTGACTAGCTGTCCCCTACGGCTTCAACCGTGTCTTTGACTCCGTTTCACGTCATACTTTTTGTAGGACCGATAATAACAAATTATAATCCTATAGTATATTCTGAGCGACTTTTTGTAGGCCGTGTGCGTTGCACTATTGCTATCAGTGTGTTCTACATATTTTGCACCTATAAAAAATCGGTCACGGATTATCGGACAGGGCAGCATAACAGTCGTACCGTGATGTTTTAATAGCCTCGATAAATGTGCAATTCAGTGCTAAATGATTTTTTCTATCCGAACCGATAATTGCTGAGATTAGCGCGTTCAAACACTGAGCAGTTAGTACAGATTACCTGCAACTTTCTGCTCACTGTTAAAGAATGCCTGACTAACACAATTTTAAAGGTTTTAGTTCGTTAATGAAGCTAGCTGGTATAACCCGGTTGGCTTTATCATAATCGTACTGCCGACAAAATGTGTACCTGCAGCTTTATGGTTGAATAGTAACCAGCTACCCAATTTAGAAAGGAAAACCCTGGAACGCAGGCAAAGAAAGAATGGGTTTTTTTTTTGGTAGGGAAATCATCAGAATGACTTTTCCCACTCTTGGGCGGAGTGGAAGGGTGTGTCAGACTCTTACTGACTAAACCCCTACCCAGTTACTTCGTTGCCTTCGATCTGGGGGACACGGTGGACACCTTTCGGATTTCCCATGTTCCCCAGAGGCTTCGGCCCTGCCGGACATCTCCTTGAGGCGCGCGTGGAACAGAACGCGCCGTTGACGACTGGGCTCGGTCCAGATTATTACCAGACTGCCGGACGGCGAGCTACCCAGTGCTCGCCGTCCGCGAACCCGCGCCTATGATGGTCGGAAATCGGGATCGGGATCTCGGCGGCGGCGGCGTGAGGACCGTTCCCTCACGCGCTCGCGGTCAGCAGCCTCCTTCACTAGAAGAAGGAATGGGATTTAGACAATAAAAATCTGACAAGCCCTCCCGCTTCGCCCAAGAGCGGGAGAAGTCATTCTGATGATTCCTCATCTTAAAAAAAACCAGCTACCCAATTTGTTGTGACAAACTTAAAGACAGAGACAATGTTTGTGTGCGATAGTAGTGGTCATGTTTAACTTCATAGAAGTACTTTTGATACACAATAGCTTACTTAAGAATTGCACAGCATATTATGCTCAGTTGAATGCTTTTTTGGACTCGCAGATTTCTAATGTATTAGTCTTAATACGTTGTGTGTGGCACTTATAATCTTGTTTTTTTTTAATTGTTATAAACTATTGCTTGACTGCGATCCCACCTGATGGTAAGCAGTGATGCAATCGTTGATGGTGAGGCGCACTAGCTTATTAAGAGCCTATTCACTCTAGCCTTGAAGAATTAAATTTATTACTTTCATTTTTCTTTTTTTTTTAATTTGTTATAAACTAGTGCTTGACTGCGATCCACCTGATGCTATGTAGTGATGCAATCTTCTTTCTTTCACTCTCTTCCTCTCTATATTTGCTGCGGATCGTAATACTTATAGCATACCAGGTTTTTTAGATCATAGCTTCCACTACATTACAACCTTTACGTGTTTTGGCTACGTGATCTCAAGTTGTTTGTACAGACTCAGAATATAAAACTTTATTAGCTAACAATTTGAATCTATTTAGTCAACTTGACTCAACTTGTGCTGGAATTTAATCAATGTTATTTGTATTTATTTCTTTCTTTAACTTTTATTAGGGTCTTATGCGAGATTTTAGCTATCCGTAGTCCTTCCGACTAGGAATATTTGTGTAATCATCTTTTCAAATTGCTACTTACGAATTAATATCCTTTTATAATTTTCTTAACATGCCAGTAATCTACACTAATATTATAAAGAGGTAAAGTTTGTTTTCTGTTAGTAGGAGGTAATCTCTGAAAACACTGGTCTGATTTCTAAAATGTTTTAACAGTTATTCTTACTACTTATACTTATTCTTAAGCAACATAGGCTATCATTAACATATGTACAGCACAGCCAATGCCACGGCAAAGCCACGGCAATAGCTAGTAACTTATAAAACTAAAAACCAATTTTAACATGGAAGAGCGCATATAATACAGGCTTTGTTTTGGTTTAGTGGTGGCTTTGGAGCCTTCTTTAAAGCTAAATAATATGTGTGTGTGTGTGTTATGATTGGTCACTAGTAGTGTGTTGTGTAGTTGTTCATGGATTGTGGTACCAACCGATCTTCTACTACAAAATCTTGATTGTTAACGCGAAATTCGTTAATGTGCAAAATTATATTATTTGGTCCCATAAATTTTAACCTTGGCATAATCATCATAATAAAATAATAATCATAATTAATCAATAATAATAATAAAATAATAATCATAATCAAAACAAACAAAAAAGGCTTTTCAACGATTTAGAGGCTGATACATTGTATGAAAGACTTGCAACTTGCACAAATTGTAATCCAAATGAATGAAAAAGACTGTCATTATTAAGTTTTCAATACTACCCTCAAAATATGGTTTAAGGAGTGTAAAAGTTTTATAAAAACACTAGCTGCTGCCAGCGGCTTTGCCCGCTATAAAGTATTAAATAAATAGCCTATGTTCCTCAATGAAGATATAGCTGTCTAAAGATGTAATTTTTTTTAATACAGTCAAATAGTTTGTGAGTTAAATTGTAACGTACAAACCAACAAAAACATAATAATAACAGACATAATCTTTGCTCTTTAAGATATTAGTAGGTATAGACTCCCGCGAACAAAGTCGCTGGAAAAATGCTATAGTTCTTATCCACGATACAAGAATATGTCATTTTATCACAACAGTGGTCTATAGTACATTTCAATACTAGTGAAATATCGATGCTTACTATGAAGACCACAAATGGATACGATATAATATTACAGGCTTTAGTCTCGCGTCGATAATCCAGTCTTATTATGTTTTGGTGGTTCATTGATTAGGATTACATGGGAATATATTCCTAGTCTGATAAAATTCATATTTAACGGTGTGGCCCACAAGTTTGGTTGCACAAGGTATATAAATTAAAATGTAAGAAGATAAATTTATTGCAATAAATCGATGTCCTTTCTTTGTATTCTTTTTTTACAATGTTTCAGTTGTTTTTGGTATTTTATTTGTACATAGGTAGATAAATAAAAAGGTACAGATGCGATCTTTATATATAAAAGAAGAAAAATATTGTCTGACATATTAACGCACAGCCAATACTACTAAGAGACTAGGACGGTGATATTTTGCACAAGGTTTGCACTTTTATGCCATAGGCAAGCACTAAGTAATGAAAATGTAATGAAACGGGGGTCCAAAGTTTATATTTATTCGTCTTTCGTCTTTCATTTCTCTTTATTTTTCTGCATGCATATTATTGTTACTGGGATTATGTACCTAATTAAAAAATGTGGCACGTCTTGCGCCATATAAGACCTCAATATTTATATTGTATAATCGGGATCGGTCCTGTCTCTCCTAAGCTCAGGTTGCTTTGTAGACTATTTAGGAGTACAGTGCTTCACCCGCTTACTAGATTCTTGTTTTTCTCATATATGTGCCTATTGTAACCATTGTGTAATCTGGTCCTTGTAAACCATAAATAAAATTCATTATTTTATTATTATGAACCAAAACCTACTTTCACGCAGGCAAATCCGCTGGCAGAAGCTAGTGTCAACATAAAATTAACACTATGTTTGAAAGTCTTTTTGTGATAGTATTACCAAAAATGCCAAGTACAATAAAAAGCTGAAAAGGTGTACCTAACTTTTCTTTTGTATATATCTACTCTGTAACCCTAAAAGACGGCCCAAATATGGATATAACCAAGGAAGTTATTACAGTGATAAAACTACATAATAATTCACCATCAGGCCGCCTGTCAGTCAGGAAGCTGCAATGACACCACGGACCATTAATTGTGGTTATCTAACTCAAAGGCGCTTGTCGTAATGGATGCCGGAGAGAGCGTCTGTTTAGACACACTATTATAAGATATTATAAGTAATATGGTATGAAAATAACCAGCGCCGGGTGTCTTTTTACGTCGTCTGTATCATTAAACTCTGGAATGTGACCACTGACATATTGTTTTAGGAATTCACTGCCCGAGTCTGTTTTTCCTGATAGCTTTAACCTGGGTATCTTTAAGTCAAAAGTTAATAGATAATTTCTAGGTAAGCGCATTCCAGCGTCTCCTTCCGTCAGGTATGCTAGATGAGGTTGATTCGGCTCACACGTTTGTTATATGTTCTGTGCGTTTGACCACTACCTCACCTGATGGTAAACGATGATGTGGTCAACGATGGAACACGTTTGTCTAGAAGTAACCTATTCATTCTTGACTTAAATTGTAATCTATCCAGTTTCAATACGAGTATCGTAATACGATAGAAGATACTAGAAACCATTTCTATGGTTTTAGAAACCTTTGCATTTATTTCCCTATAATATATCCTGAAAAAACTAAAAATAAATACGATGTTTTTAATTTATCTATAAATATCACTTTTCAAAATAGCAAATAAACTTCCCTAGAATAAGAATTTCCGTCTCAAAGGCCATTTTTCATCATAAATGCGACACAAAAATTAATTTAGCTCGAATGAAAAATTATTTGGTGTAATGAATTTCTTTTTACCATCGCCTTATAGAAAGCAATTAGAATAGAAATTAAAATTATGGGAAGCGGCTCACTACGGTTAAAGTTAGTATTCGGTTCTTAGCAACTGCGACAGGATCGCGCAACCCATTGCTTAGTATGGACTTGTAAGGCACTGGCTGCGTGATGTATTCGCCTGGATTGTTGAGAGAGATTTATACTAATAAGTGGATTGAGCGACCCAGTCGCGGTCGCGGGTCGTGGTCGCGTGTCGCGGTCGCGAATGTTATCTTGACAGTATTTTTGTATAAATACATTGCTTTGGTGACTTTAAGCCTTCTGATGAGGCCCATTGTGAGCGACCACGTTTCTGAGCCAAATGTCATCACTGGCAACACACACTGGTCATAGACTTTTGTCTTGAGACACTGCGGTTGGACGAGAAGATACCGTGCAGCTTCCTGAACGCCCAGCCGAGTCGGATTCGACGATTGATCTCTTTCTCGAAGTTAGATCTACCCAACTGGACCGTCTGTCCCAGGTAGACGTAGTCGTCCACAACTTCGAGTGTAGAGTCTCCGATCTTGATAGGAGTGGGAGCTACATGGATGTTTGCCATAACTTTGGTTTTGTCCATGTTCATTTTGAGTCCCACTCTTTCGGAAGCCCTACTGAGATCACCGAGCATTGTACTGAGCTCCTCCGTAGTCTCAGCCATGACTACTATGTCGTCGGCAAACCGAAGGTGAGTGATGTACTCGCCGTTCACATTGTTGCCTCGCCAATCGCCAAAGAGCAATGGAAAGGGCTATGCTCGAAGTTTCCTTGTGCGATCACATCAGGAATGAAGATATCCGCAAGAGAACTAAAGTTACCGACATAGCCCGAAGAATCGCCAAACTTACATAAGTGGCAGTAGGCAGGGCACATTGCTCGTAGAACAGATGGTCGATGGGGACGGAAGGTTCTAGAGTGGCGGCCACGTACCGGAAGACGCAGCGTCGGAAGGCCTCCTACAAGGTGGACCGACGACCTGGCGAGGGTCGCGGGAATCCGATGGATGCGAGACGCGCAGGACCGGTCGCTGTGGCGACGCTTGGGGGAGGCCTATGTCCAGCAGTGGACGTCTTTCGGCTGAGATGATGATGATGATGATGACATTGCTTTGAAAGACTTCTAAGAAACAGAAACACGAATTTTATTTAGAGGCAATGCTATAATGCACAAAAATTAAAGAAAAGATCCGAAAAACTTGATTTTGTAGTTACATCACAAAATAATCTAAAAATATCAATAGTAAATTATCGACGTTTTAAGATCTAATTTACCTATATCATAATCGGCATAAACGGGAAAAATCTTTGGGGCTCGATTTGGGAAACTAACTATTTACAAAAGTAAGTTTTGTACGAATACGGTGTACGAGTCTAACTTGCACTTGACCGAGATTTTTTCATTGTCTCCGATCCGGCAAATTGTATCGGAACTCTCCTTATATCAACATCATATCTGTTATCTACATTAGTGGCAAATAAAAATGATTTCTATTTATACTCTATCTTCCATTTTAGTGCAGGAACCAAAGATGGATAGATTGTGTGAGGACTGATTTGAAAGAAAAGGGAGTAAGTGATAGTAGTGATAGTATGACGAGTGACAGGGCAGAATCGAAGAAAAAAACGTGTCGCGCCGACCCCAAGTAACATAGGATAAGGACAGGAAGGAAGAAGAAGAAGAATGCCGAAACCAAATAATTCCCTACTTTTAGACAAGCAAATCACCAAACAAACACAAAAATCGAATCACAGGTATCCTACTGCTCCAATCAGCAACTGAAGAGCACTCGATCTCGCTACAATCGCTGCACCGGGCGAAACAGCGCACTACGTAAACGTAACCTAATGATATTCCAGAACTCTTTACACAACGTCATCTAGTCCCAAACTAAGCAAGACTTGTGGTATGAATACTAGACAACTGATATACTTGTATATTTCTTAAGACATACACATTACAGATAAATTACACCCAAACACAGAACAAATAAAAGTATTCATCACACAAAAATATGTACTGGGGGGGAATTGATCCCGGCAAACAACCTCCAGTATAGAAGTCAGGGTTCACTAGGCCAACAGGCTTGTCTGTGTCCTGTATTCATCATCATCATTTCAGTCGAAAGACGTCCACTGTTGGACATAGGCCTCCCCCAAGCGTCGTCACAACGACCGGTCCTGTGCGTCCCGCATCTATCGGATTCCCGCGACCTGTATTAACCGAAACCAAACAATCCCCTACTAAATCACCAAACAAACACAAAAATCGAATCACAGGTATCCTACTGCTCCAATCAGCAACTGAAGAGCACTCGATCTCGCTACAATCGCTGCACCGGGCGAAACAGCGCACTACGTAAACCGTACGGAGTTAAGTGCAAAATCTGTTGTGAGTAGGTCAAGTCGCCACGGACGTACGGGTGGGGAGAATGATGTGTGGTGCCTTTGCGAGCGAGAATGATCACGCTTTCACACTGATTCAGGTGAAAATTTCTGACCGATTAAAATTTAGGTGTCTTCAGCGCTAAAGTGAATAGCATTAGCATTATCGACCATGCAATGTTCTTACTGCTGGAACTCAAACCTCCTCTCTAGGAGAAAGAATGGGCTATAATCTACCACGAGAGCCCAGTGCGGATTAGTGGAGGTCACATCTTCGAATTTTTTGTTCTACATAAGACATGCCAGTTTCTTCTCGATGTTTTCCTTCAACGTTTTGAGAGCAGTGGTGATGAAATAAATTACACGTAATGTAATGCATTTTGGGGCTTGAACCCGTGACCTACTTGTAAGTCTGGGTAGTCACCACTGTGCCACCAATGTTCAAAGTGAATAAGCTCTTAATAAACTAGTGTGCTTCACCATCAACAATTGCATCGCTGCTTATCATCAGGTTGGATTTCAATAAAGTGCTTTGTTTAATTAAAAAAAATTAAACCAAATGGTATTGTCCTATTTTACGAGTTTTATACGGACAAAGTTACTTACACCAGCTAGTTCTATTTTACTAAGCATCTTTAATCCGCAATTTTTCCTCACGTTTTCTAAAACAACGTTATACTAAAAATAAACTCTTCTGAAGGAACTCTTCTAACTTCAAAAACAAAACAAACATGCATGTGTTCTGGCTATAATAATAACAATCAAACCGAAGGGGTTTCAGAAATAACCATCATTATTCAACCCCATAACGTTTATTTCGGCCCAAATTTTAATGCGCCCCCTAAGGCCTGTGCGGAAAATTTTAAATGAAATGTTTTGGTATACATCGATTACCTTAGCGTGAGTTTAATGGCCGTGAATAATTAGTACTGTAATTAAATAATATTGTTTGCTAATTAGTGGGTTATTATTTTTATTCTTTATGAAATAAAAGAGAGTTAGTGATAGCGTGACGAGGACGGAATGGGAAAAAAAATGTGTTGCGCCGAACCCAAGTAAAACGGGACGAGGGCAGGATGATTATGATGATAAGGGTGCGAAATCAATTTTAATGAATTCTTCCTTACTAGAGGTAAAAATAAAGGCATATCAGACTTTTACTAACTAAAGCCATACATAAGCTCTTATAGTTGCCTTTTACGCTACAGGGCCACGAGTCATCATCTGCCTAGCCTTTTCCCAACTATATTGGGGTTGGCTTCCAGTCAAGCCGGATTTATCTGAATACCAGTAGTTTACGAGGAGCGGCTGCCTACCAGACCTCCACAACCCATTAACTAGGGTAACACGGTACTTCATGGCAAGACTGGAGTCAGATTTACTGGCTTCTGACTATCCGTAACGACTGCCAAAGATCTACAAATGACAGCCGGGACCTACGGCTTTACGTGCTTTCCGAGGCATGGAGGAAACTCGTTATGTTAAGATGGTCACCCATCCACAGACTAACCTAGGCAAGCGTTGCTTAACCTTGAAGATCGACCTGTGCGGCTGTTATTATCTAGCCACGACCCCCTACAGGGCCACGAGTATCTTTTTCATATTTTTCCTCTCTCTCCTCTACGTTTCTCGGCCTCTACGTTTTGCTAACATCTCTTTAAGGCGCGCATAGTATACTATGCGCCCTTAACGAGTCGGACTCGGTTCTTATAAAATAAGCGGACGGCGAGCTACCCATTGCTCGTCGCTCACAAACCCGCGCTAACTGTGGCCGGAGATCGCTGTACGATTCCGGACGTCCGGAGCATCTTCTATCACGGCAGCACAGGCGTGGAGTTATACATTCCGTCACTATAGCGCCCACCTCCTTTACTAGTAGTACTTACACACATTTATTAGCCCCATAAGGCAAATACGGAAAAATTTAAAACAGAAGGTTTTATTAATAAATCGATTACCGTATGGCGTGAGTTTAATACCCGTGAATAATAAGTGCTGTTATTAATTACATTGTTTGCTAATTAATGGGTTTTACATGGCTGCTGAAGCATGAATTTTAATAGTAAATTAAATTTCATTGAATCCTGAACGTTCAAAAATTTGCTCATATTTTCGAAGGTAATTACGAGTATTACCTGTGACATCTATATCGTATGTAAATCTTTGTTTTTAAGGTGGGTAATCATCCATTGACTTCTTTCGCTTTAGGGCGGAGTGATTGATTCTTATTTTATTAGCCTTGCGTTTTAGAACCTCGGTGTTCCCTTCTGAATTACTCAATACCCATGGCCCTATTAAACTTTGGTCCTGCTGGATCCTTACGATTTTGCTAACATCTCTTTGAGGCACACGTGAAAATTAAAGGTTTTTGGCGCTTTTTTGTGTTATATTTTATACTCAATACCCATGGGTATTGAGTATAAAATATATATACTCAACTAACACTATATACTCAATACCTCAATACTCAATAACAGCCGCACAGGTCGATCTTCAAGGTTAAGCAACGCTTGCCTAGGTTGGTCTGTGGATGGGTGACCATCTTAACATAACGAGTTTCCTCCGTGCCTCGGAAAGCACGTTAAGCCGTTGGTCCCGGCTGTCATTTGGAGATCTTTGGCAGTCGTTACGGATAGTCAGAAGCCAGTAAATCTGACTCCAGTCTTGCCTTGAAGTACCGTGTTACCCCAGTTAATGGGTTGTGGAGGTCTGGTAGGCAGCCGCTCCTCGTAAAATACTGGTATTCAGCTAAATCCGGCTTGACTGGAAGCCGACCCCAATATAGTTGGGAAAAGGCTAGGCAGATGATGATGACCCATGGCCCCAGTAAACTTTGGTCCTGCTGTGTCCTTACGATTTTGCTAACATCTCTTTGAGGCACACGTGAAAATTAAAGTTTTTGGCGCTTTTTTGTGTTATATTTTATGATGTTACGTTTCGTTATATTACTTCGATATTTTACCCCGACTCCTACTTTTTATAGTAATTTAATTATTCATATTTTTTATTTGTATTAACTAGTGTTTGACCGCAATCCCATCTGATGGCAAACAGTGATGCAATCGTCGTTCGTTGACTTACAAAACTTGTTAAAGAATGTACTTAAAAGGCTACTGCACCTAAGGACCACACGGCAAATTCTCATTTATCAAACAATGTCACCAACATTTTCTATCGCTTCTCGCCAGCACTAGGACTCCACGATACACAGTTCGAGAAAGCTCGTGTAGTGAAAAGCACGATGCCTCAGGAGGGAATTAAACAGCGCAAATCTTTGTCTACACGTCGAGCTAAATGTAACTACAATACACAAACAAATAATTGATTTTTTTTTTGCGAATACGTTATTTGAATAGACGATATTATCATAATCTATCGAAACTTAGTTAATAATTATGATAAAGGCAAAAGTTAATAATTAAGTGTGTATATACAAGTATGTTTATTATTCATTCATGTTCAAACGGTCAAATAAGACAAAATTATCCTAAATTTTTATCCTGGCATTGTTCCCTTATTATCCCTTGGGATAATTTTCTACTAGGCGTATTATGTGAAAGTTAGTGCGTCCATGGATTTGTTTATTAAGATGTAAATTATCCGAAGACTTTTCCTGTCTTAGGTGGAATGGGTGGAGTGGGCATGTCAGACTTTTACTGACTAAAACCACACCACTTTCGATTGTCTTTTACATTCTTAGACCACGGATTTGCTTTTTAGAAAATCTCCGCGGGCCATGGATGTGGGTTACCTTTTCAAACAAATGCTAATGAACGAATTTTGATGAAACATTACAGTAATACACCCGGTTTTACTCAGTAAAATTCCAACACTCCTAGCTTCACTTTGAGTTAGACCAGTTATTCGTGGCAAAACAAAAATTTTCATAAACACATCGGATTTGCCACCTTATTAAAATGAAAAAGAAACTTTATAGAAAAATATTCGTTTAACACACAAAATCCATATTTTTTTAATAGGAACTTGTCAAAAATGTCAACTTGAACATTCCCTCGACTCAAAAAGTAGACCTTGATTAAAACTTGGGACGGACACAGGAGGAATAGATTTTTTATTAAAATAAAACTTTTGGCAAACTTCACCTCGACTCTGCCAGAGGCCATTGTCGCAAATGATTTATTACTTTTAGGAAAATTTGAATTATTCAGACCTCTGTTTGATATTTTACTAGCCCAAATAAGTTATCGGATACAACAAAGTTTAAACATATTTTATGTAAGTTTAGACAAACCGACCTCGACGAACCGGTGAGTTGGGACTTCAAAGAAATTAACAAGCCAATTAATTATGAATATTCTTATTATAAAAACACTTGAGTTTCGTCAAAAAACTGGTCAAGCGCGAAACGGAATTACACACGAAGGTTTTCATACCGTCCAACGGAAAAAAAGTCCAAAAAAAAAATTACTTTTGTATGAGATTCGGTTTTTAATATTTTTTGTTACAGCGGCAACAAAAAACATTATCTTTGAAAATTTCAACTGTCTTACTGTCACGGTTTTTGAGATGTAGCCTGGACAGCCGACAGACGGACACCAGAGTTTTAGTTAGAAATAGGGTCACGTTTTTAGGGTTCCGTAGCCAATTAGCAAAAACGGAACCCTTATAGTTTCGCTATGTCTGTCCGTCCGTCCTCGCTTAATCTCTGTGACTGTAGCTCTAGAAAGCTGAAATTTGGTACCAATATGTATGTCAATCAAGCCGACAAAGAGCAAGAATAAAAATTGGAAAAAAATGTTTTATTAGGGTAGCCCCACTACATGTAAAGTAAAATGCGTTTTTTTTTTTTAATTTCAACCTTAACGTGTGATATATTGTTGGATAGGTATTCAAAAATGAATAGGGGCTTACTGAAATAATTTTTTAATAATATCAATAATTTCGGAAATAATCGTTCCAAAAGTAAAAAACAATGTGTCCCCCCCCCTCTAACTTTTGAACCCTAAGTTTAGAAAATAAAAAATCTGGAAAGTAGAGCTTTATAAAGATTTTATAGGAAAATTATTTTGAACTTGATGGGACGAACAGTTTTTAGTTAGAACAAAAGTTGGGGACACTTATTGTGACGGACGGGAAACTACGGAACCCTTCACCGGCCAAGAGCGTGCCTGGCCACAGGCACGCTCTTGGCCAGTTTTACTCTTTGGGTATGGAATCCTAAAAATATGACGCAGAATTGGGCCCTTCAATTAAAAGCACCTTAATCTAGAATTTTCTACAATGAGGACGAAGTAACTAGATTTTTATTAATAAAAATACTTCCCTTTAAATACATTTCAGTACCTACTTAACTATCTCTCAACCAGGTCGATGTTGGCTGTAATTAAACTGGATACAGTTTAATATTTCTAAGAATTTGCACTGGCTTGCGTGGTAGTTTCTAGCGCATTCCCTCTTCTAGAGCGGAAGCCCGAGTCTTAGCCCAATATTATGCCGTACTATGCTATAATATGATGCTATACTATGATTATGTTATCAGGCTGTGTTCAAAACATACTATCATCATCTACCTAGCCTTTTTCCCAACTATATTGGGGTCGGCTTCCAGTCAAGCCGGATTTAGCTGAATACCAGTTTTACGAGGAGCGGCTGCCTACCAGACCTCCACAACCTATTAACTGGGCTAACACGGTACTTCATGGCAAGACTGGAGTCAGATTTACTGGCTTCTGACTATCCGTAACGACTGCCAAAGATCTACAAATGACACCCGGGACCTACGGCTTAACGTGCTTTCCGAGGCACGGAGGATACTCGTTATGTTAACATGGTTACCCATTCACAGACCAACCTTGGCAAGCGTTGCTTAACCTTGAAGATCGACCTGTGCGGCTGTTAACCCTTATTATCTAGCCACGAGCTCCTCATCTATACTTCTATACTAATAATATTATAAAGAGGTAAAATTTGTAAGTTTGTAGGTTTGTAAGTTTGTATGTAGGGGGTAATCTCTGGAACTACTGGTCCGATTTAAAAAATTATTTTAGTGTTAGATAGCCCATTTATCGAGGAATGCTATAGGCTATATATCATCACGCTAAGACCCACGGGAGCGGAGCAGTAACAAAAATGCGGGTGAAACCGCAGGGGACAGCTAGTATATCATAAAAAAACTATTACGGATACATGCTATGGATCGATCATGTATGGATTGATCTATGCACACACAAGAAATTGTTTCTACAGTTTATTTTTTGGCATCTTCTAAATTAATCTTTTTTTTTTCTTTTCCCAGGTAATGTGTTCGTGATAGCAGCTATTATAATCGAGAGGAATCTACAGAACGTCGCCAACTACCTGGTGGCGTCTCTGGCGGTCGCAGACTTAATGGTGGCCTGTTTAGTCATGCCGCTAGGAGCGGTCTATGAGGTGAGTTCCAAATAAACACTTATTACTAGAAACTTGAAAAACGTTGAAAATATTGGTAGCAATTTTTTTATTTTTTGTTTATTGGTATAAACTAGTGCTTGACCGCGATCCCACCTGATGGTAAGCAGTGATGCAGTCTTAGATGGTGAGGCGCACTAGTTTATTAACAGCCTATTCACTCTAGCCATGAAGACACTTAAATTATAATCGGACGAGAAGACCACAGCACGCAAATCGTTCCAGTCCTTCGATATACGCGGTATAAACGATTAACGGAAATGCTTAAAGTTTAAGGATTGCAAGCCTTTTTATGCCACTAGAAGGGTTTTTTAAGGTGAAACCACTACCAATAGTTTGTAGGAAGTAGAGTGAATTTCAACAACTATGATTTGTTACCTAATTTTGGTGGAAAAGTTTGTTTCAGGTTTTTTTAATAATCTAAGATGTTGATAAGCAAGAGATACGTATTCAGGTACATAAAATGTAAGAGAAATTTATTTATTCCTGAAAGCTTCTAATATATTGTCGACACCAAAATTGGTACGACACCAAAATTGATATCTGGCACCAAAATTAGAAATATTGACACCAGTTTCTCTTTCTTTTCTTCTTAACTCCTCTAGTTTAACGGGAACATTCCTAATTCTTTCTTTTCTCTTCCTTTCTGCCATCCTTTTCCTCTCCAAGTACTCTGCGTGTGTCAACTTTGAATTTCTTTTCTTTGTCATGCTGGAAAACAAATAATAATTATCTAAATTATTTTTTAATGCTATTGAATGATATTTTCGTTCTAAGCGTACAGTAAACGAACATTATACATTTTCTTATGTCTTCGTCACTCTCAAGCAACTCGTAGGTATAATATACCTACCGTACTTCCAAACCGAGTCATCTTATTATGTTTTATTTTTATTTAGGTGGGAAAATCATCTAATGACATCCTCCACTCTTGGGCGGACCGGAGATAGTGTCAGTCTCTTACTGACTAAAAAACTACTCCTGTCCCTGCTTTGATATTATTCTAGGGCCCCGGCATCACTTTCACATTACCCATAGCCCCAATAGATTTCTACCCTGTTGGGCCCTTGCGGGTACTGACAACTCTATGAGGGGCGTGTGGAACACTACGCGCCGTCGACAACTTCGGTTCGGTCCGGACTGTTACCAGACGGTTAGACGATGAGCTACCCATTGTTAGCCGTCCGCAAACATGCGCCTACGATGGCCGGAAACCGGGATCGATATCCCGGCGGCTGGGGCGCGAGGGCCATTGCCTCGCACTTGCAAGCCGCCTCTTTTGCTAGCATTTGCTGCCGCCAAACAACCCCACGAGGATATGGCGTTACTCTGCTCAAGCGGAGCACAACTCTACCGGTCGTGTCCTCTCAGCGGTCCACACAATGGTAACACCCGGGCGTTTTATCCGCACGAATCCAGTATAGGAATCTTCCGAACTGACCATGTCCACGTGAGCATCTGGGTCATGCGGAAGGTAACGACACCGTGAGGTCTTTCCAGCCACTCCTCAAAGAGGGAGCTTACCGCCATAATTATAGCGTGCCCAGCACTGGGTTGCGACATTTGCTGTTGCCATTACACCATGAGATCCCGCCGGAACTCTGTCCGGCATGCCTCAACTTGGTGCGTCAGAGGCGTTTCGCCCTAGTAGTGCATCTTCACGCGCAGATCGTACATGCGAGAAAAGGACTTTTACCTCCAAATCCCACGGTCGCAGGTCAGCAAGGAGGTTCGCCGCTTCGCGGGAAACTGTGTCACATCCCCGCACCATCCGGATGGCCATGACCCTCTGGCTTGCGTTCAGCTTTGCCACTGGTCGCTTTGACCGAAAGAATTTATGACCAAACGATCTTATTATGATTCGTTTTCGTTTGTCTGTGAATTACCTACCTACGTAACTCTAAAAACTAATTTTGGTGTAACTAAGCAATTTTGGTGATTAGTATAACACCACCAAAATCACCAAAATTGCACCACCAAAATTAGAATCTTGTTGAATATGTTTATTTTTAAAAAATCTACTAAAATTGTACTCTTTATATTTGTATACTTTTGAAAACATACCTTAACCTTATTATAAATTTAAATTACAACACCGACCTAAACATAAAACGTTTTTAAAACATTACACCAAAATTGCAGGTTTTTTGTCCGATTACTAAAAAAAGACTTACTTACGTTTTTGGCTGGAAATCACAGCGGGATGGCACACGCCTATCACTGCTATGCGTGAGCGCCTGACTAAATGAAGTTTACGTTGGGAGCGTTGTCCGTCTAGGTTTATTCTATACGAGTCACTTAATGATTAGATTACTCCCACCAAAATTTAAAATTTCCTGCGGACAGTCTTTTTTGATTTTCTCTAGGATAAAGTAATGCCCTAAATATAAAAATAAAACTGTCATTAGATAGAAAAAATAATGCTGAATACAAATAAAATTAGTAATTTCTAGTAAACTAGTGTAGTTTCGTTCAAGCGGTGGTCGTCCCCAAAAAAACCGATTGTGGACGCGCCACCAAACTTAGAATTATGCTAAATAATTATTTTTTAATTTTACTACAAAAATGTTACCTACTAAAATATTGACGGCCTGATCAAGATAAGAACGCCTTCTTTCTATAGAAAAAATAACTTCGTTGTACGTTTACTTTAAGATAATTATGATTTTCAGCTGCACCGCTTAAATATTATGCTTGAGAAATTCACTCATAGACTCCAGTTGATTTAGTAACCTTGAGGAATCTGCAGAACATAGCCAACTATCTTCTTTAGGCTTTGACGTTGACGCAGTGATTGAGCAGTTGACTGCTACACTGCGTAAGATTAGGTTTCTACACAAAATAAATATTTACGCACAGATAGGTGTTCTGAGTCTGTTTGTCTTTTGTGTCGTTACAAGTTTGTGAACGGACCCACGATACAGAAGTTATTCTTAATGAAGAGATTTTTTTTTAACTGGCTGGTCATTTCTAGTGGTTGCAGGTTTAATAAACGCGTGCCTAGTCCTATTGTTAATAGTGGCAGCGGTATATGAAGTGAATTCATACACCTCATTCTCAGCCTAACTTCAGGCTGTATAAAATCGCTTAGTGTCTCGCCAGTAGATATCTTCAATAGCAGAGGCGTCTTAGACGCATTACTGTCCCAAAGACAAAGCTGTTATCCCTGTAATTACACTGACACTTATGCTCATCAAACCGGAACAGAGCAACGCTTAGCAGCAGAAATGCTTCCCCAGTTGAGCTCTTTTACAGAGAACTCTGAATACTAAGTACTATGTGTCCAGCAATTTCTCTTGAAGTCTCAAAACATTCATATTTATAATATGTAGAATAGAATAGAATAACCGTTTATTTGATACACACCAAAGCACAAACAAAATTATAAAAAGTAAGAACACGAATACAACAAAAATAAAAATAAAAAAAGAATAATAATGACACATGAAGGCACGCAAAAAAAAGAAAACAAACAAGTACACAGATATCAGCCATAGTGCGTTGTGCATCTCAGTGCTGCACCAAATGGGAGTCCAGCTCAGCACGTGACAGGCAAATGTGCCTGACGCTGGTATTCTGCTGGATCCTTGCGGTGACATGTGGACGCTCAGCTGGTTCATATGTCTTGTCATGGTCATGCTCGTCAGTTTTTAGAGACTCTGTGGGTTGTAAATTTGATGGTTTCGTGGCTGGCCACTCCACTAGGTACGGTCTATGAGGATACACTACGAGTAACAATTGATTTAATGGACCACGACAACACAAAACTAAGCCAAAATTGTTAATTCATAACATAGGCCACAGCCTAACCCCCGTCATCTGATTCAAACCAAGTGAGCGAGCATAATCTTATATCGTAACAGTGGTTGGTCTTGTTGGCAATAAAGTGCCCGTTTTTACGAGAATGGAATTTTTGAGTACGGAACTCTAAAAATAAGAGAATTGGGTACTTTCCCGTGGTTGTTTAAAGCCGAAGCCTTCTGGGGCCTGGGTTGACGAAAGAGAACCCCAGGACCCCGAAATTAGAGCAAAGAAGGTACAGGATACGAAATGAGTTCAAAATAAAAATAAAAAATGTGTGTCACAAGTTTACTAACGAAGATTCATGTCATATAGATATCTCGTGGCGGTCACGTACGTCGCTCCGTCGCGTCACTTGCGGTCGCAGCCTTAATGCCGCATGCCTCGTCATGCTGCTTAGTAATTAGATCACCAAGCAAGCGACAAGACATTATATCACAGCATTTATGTTGCAGACTCGTTTGCAGACAAAGCGGAATCATAATGTGATTTATGACAATGACTAGAGACTGCATCAGGAATAAATAACGATACATATCATTCCGTGTTTGTGACGTGATTCGACACAAAGATGGAATGATGTTTTGAATGTTCTTTAAGTAATCATCGGCCCTAGTGGGAGCCGTCCATTTTACTGACATCTCTTTGAGATACGCGAGCAACACACGACTTGGCTTTGGTCCTTATCAGATAGTGAGCTATCTATTAATCACAGTTCGCAAGCATGTGAGGTCTATACGCCCTGGGAGACCAATTATTATGGAGCCTCAGCGTGCAATTAATGGTTATCTGTCCATAAAAAAACGATTTTTAACCATACCGATCTACTCGTAGGTCAATTAGGTACTTATTACATACTTAGTCAGGAGCTCCTCTGTCAAAATCATCCGTTTACGCATTGGTTTTTGACGTAAGCCACACCAGATCATTGGTCCATCCACATTATGGGTGGCCTTCCAACGCTGCGTTTTCCGGTACGGGGCCGCTACTCTATACTATACACCATCTATTTTGAGAGTAATGTGCCATGCCCACCGCCAATTTAGTTTGGCGATTCTTTGGGCGGTGACGGATTCGAGAATGTGAAGGATGTGAGTTGAGGGTGGGGTTACTCGTACGTCTAATAGTAAATACGGTATTTCAGATGAAATGATGATGATGCGCATTACGCTAATACTTATTTCACAGAAAGATAGGCATACTCGTAGATGTTTGTGTCTTGACGCTTGTAGTGTAATTACTGCGCGACATGACAAAGCGCGCGAGCAGTGAGAATGTGACCACATGACAGCGACGCGTCAACTAACACGACCACTCGAAGATAGCTGTGCTATGTGTTTATTGGGTGTTTCTTATGTGATGTTTTATAACCAATTTGGTTAATTTTTTGGTTGATTTTCAGTTTCTTTTATAACAAAATATTGTTTTTTTGCCACTCTGGGCGAAGCGAAAGGGCGCCTCAGACTTCTACTGGCTAAAACACACTCCTGTACCTTCTTTGCTCTAATGGTGTCCCGGAGTTCTCTTTCGTCAACCCAGGCCCAGAAGGCTTCGGCTTTAAACAAACACGGGAAAGTACCCAATTCTCTTGTTATTCCCAAAGCTTAAAAACGGGCACTTTATTGCCAACAACACTGCTACGATATGAGATTATGCTCGCTCACTTGGTTTGAATGGGATGACGGGGGTTGGGCTGTGGCCTATGTCATTAATAAAAGAATAAGAATAAAGTGTGTGATAGTGACTCTTTCGAACCAAGCCTAGAAGTAACCTTTTCTTTGTTGAGTTAAAACTCTAGGTTAAGTTCAGACTCCGGAGGGCATTCCTTAGCTGTACAGTGTACGCACTTTTACTAATACTATAACCAACCAGGGTTCCTTCAGCTACCCTCTTAGTTTCAGGGCCATGGTTTAAAACGTGCTTGTTGTGTTCTTTCAAATGTTCCAATACTTCCTCCAACATCTTAATGTGTCCTATTTATGTCATCTTGTCCCATATTATTTGGGGTCTTTTCTTCTTTCATATCATCTCGTCATGAGGCTATCAATCATCATCATCTGCCTAGCCTTTTCCCAACTATATTGGGGTCGGTTTCCAGTCAAGCCGGATTTTGCTGAATACCAGTATTTTACGAGGAGCGGCTGCCTACCAGACCTCCACAACACCAAGAGGCTATCAATGATCCTATTTATAACATAAGTTCTCACGGAGTCCACAAACTTTCCCAGCCTTGAGACAACTAGCCTGACACAGTTTCAGAGATTTTACTATTCAGCAGTTGAGTAACTTACTATCAATCAAGCTGTCTAGACTTTTCCCAACTATTTTGGGGTCAGCTTTCAGTCCAATCTTAAGTATTTGAATAACACTTGTACGATACAAGCAATACCTAGTTTGTGTATGAATGCCTGTCATTCCTTTACACTAAGGTGGCTGAAACGATTTCGATTTAACTTGGCACATGTAGATCACGTCAAATAAGCACGATTTTTTATCCCATAGGTGAAGTCACATAGGATTTTTTTATGCCGAAAAATTTTCTTCTCTTCAGAATCAAAAATTCTTTATTGTGGGCATAGGTTACATACAGATGTTTAGACTTAATAATATAGTGCCAGTATGTCCTATTTGGCAGGCAAATGTTACTTTAATATTGAATCACTGCTTGTCTGACCTTCTCAACCTGATTATATACAATATTCTTTGATACAACTGTTGTCAGCCTTTCAAGATCTTTGGAAGAATTAGCAAGTAGTATAAAACCAATAATACTTGCAAATTCTTCCAAAGATCTATAAATTACGGCCGTATCTAAAGACTTAACGTACTTTAGGAGGTGCAGTTTCGACATTTAAAGAATTGAAATAAAAAACTTTTATTCGTACCTCACAAAATCGTGAAAAAAGAAATTAACGATAATAATAACGGATGGTCACTGATCTATGAATCAAACTCTGCAACCATTGCTTAACCTTGAAAATTAACGCAAAACGCCAGTTATTTTAAACACGAGTTCCTCTAAACAAAAGCTCACACACCTCGTAATTCGCAACCGAGCACAACTTTATGTTTTACAACTACAGCACTTTAATCAAACGGTATATAAGGGTTTGTAACTACTGTACCTTGAGGCGAACGCTCTCATGCATGCAATAACGCGTGTAGTACTACCACAGAGCTTGGAAATGCCTAGACATCCACTGCTTGGAGGGCTTAGTCACAACTTTATATACAACATCTGACATAATTAACGCTTACCTTGAAAGGGGTTTTTTCAACCACCGTAGGCGCTGGCTTGCGGACGGCGAGCAATGAGTAGCTTGCCGTCCGGCGTTTCGGTAAAATTTCGGACCGAGCCCAAGTTTTTAATGGCGCGTACTCTTCCACTCGCGCCTTAAAGAAAGGTCAACAAACTGTAGTGGGGCCCAGCAGGGTCGAAGCAACCTTGAAAGGGGTTTTTTTGTAATTGTAAACTTGTCACATTTTCGATATTTGTCACACTTTGTGACGAGTTTACAATTAATTAAACCCCTGAAAGTATGTTTAAATCTTCAAATCAGCTACCGAATTGATTTCAGTATATTTTTAAATATGTATCTAAAATAATCAAGAATTATTTTAAGACTTTTTTTAATGAAAATTGTATTCAGAGGGAGAAAAGGTATTCAGATTAATTCTTGATAAATCTTGATTGCGTCGCTAGCGAGTTTGCGTGTAAGTGTGCTTCGATTTCCATATTATTTGCCTACTATTCTACTAACTAATTTTTTTTATTAAAACTACCTACATAATTGCATTCAGGTATAATTTCAGTGCATATAATATTATGATTGTAACTTAATTTTCTAATTGAAGTTTATTAAGGTGTGCATTATTATTCTAGTTACAAGTTGTATAATATACCTACACTATTTTGTATATAGTTTAACTATTATAGTGCTTAAGTATAGCAATATATTTGTGTACTTTGAACAATCATCATAATAATATAGGTACAGTCAGGATTATAATAACTTTATTGAACTTAGGCTTCAATTGTTGTGGAGGTCTGGTAAGCAGCCGCTCCGCGTAAAATACTGGTATTCAGCTAAATCCGGACTGAAAGCCGACTGGAAGCCGACTCCAATATAGTTGGGAAAAGGCTAGGCAGATGATGATGACTTAGGCTTCAATAAAGTGGAATATCTAATTTTAGCAATTGCCTTTTCATTGATATAATAATGCTCCCATATACTATAAACAAAATAAACTAAAAATATTCAATACAGCGCCATCTAGCGAAAACGTATCAACACTTATAGCAATAACCTGTCAAGAGCCAGCCTTGGTGCATAATTCTATTCTAGCTTGCGTAATGTATGTTTATTTATTTAGATCAACCAACAATTGTTTCCATTTTATACATTTCTGACTTCATGACTGGTAGCATTTACTAAATGCAACAATTAATATTATAGGTTAATACCTCATACACATAAAAAACGGTTTTATAATACCTATCATATTTAAAATTACTTGCCATGAAGTACCGTGTTACCCCAGTTAATGGGTTGTGGAGATCTGGTAGGCAGCCGCTCCTCTTAAAATACTGGTATTCATCTAAAATCCGGCTTGACTGGAAGCCCACTCCAATATACATAGTTGGGTAAAGACTAGGCAGATGATCATGAGAGTGTGCTCCTACATTGCACTAGTAAAAATACTACTACTGGTAACAATAAAACCTAGGAGATGCCGTTCTGGCGATTCTATGGTCTATGTCATACACCTATAACAATATCAACTTGGGAAATTACACACAAACTAGTTGGCGGAACATTTGCCCAAACGTTTGTTTGCCAACTGTTTGTAACGCGCTTGGCACTGCATTGTTAATTCGAGGATTAAAAGTTCTGGGGATTAACTTTTTTAAAGAGGCATTTTAATTCTAAAAATACCAGCCAGTTACGTTTAAGGTAGTGGTGGTCTATAGTCCGTCTAATGAAAGCGCGACTTGAGAAAAAGAGGTTAAATCCAAAAATTTTGTATGTGGTATTACTAACTAGTAAGAGAATAATGTCTTGACACTTCACAATTTTTTATTGCCATAAACTCCAGGTCGCGCTTTCATTAGACGCACTCTAGTGATAACGGCCATAACCTATTAATTGTACGCACTTTGCTTTTCATAGTTTATTTCATCACCACTGCCTGCTTTAGAGACGGTAAAGGAAATAATTGTGAGAAAAAAAATAACCAAAAAATTCGAAGACTTGTGACATTAGCCAATCCGCTTTGGGGCTACGCGATCCATGATAGCCCATGCCCTCACATACATAGATAGGAGGCCTGAGTCTCAGCAAGGAATATACTAAAAGGCTGATTAGGCTAACTTCAATACATTCAAGTCGGTTTCCAGTCAAGCCGGAAATAGCTGAATACCAGTATTTTTACGAGGAGCGGCTGCCTACCAGACCTGCACAACCCATTAACTGGGGTAACATGGTACTTCATGGCAACACTGGAGTGAGATTTACAGGCTTCTGACTATCCGTAACGACTGCCAAAGATCTACAAATGACATTTTTTCCCTTCAATGTTAAATAAAAATTCTAAACTAAAGATTAAAAAAAAACAGCCATCACGACTAAAATAAAACCAAAGAACATTTCAAACAGTTAATTGCCAAAAAACTTTTCTCTTAAAACTCAAACAGTGAAAGGCTTTAAATATTAAAATAGTAATTCTGTAACTGTGGCCAAGAAAATTGCGAAACTAATCAGTCGGTTTGAATATTTGAATGTGAAGTTTCGGGTGTTGGATATTCAGGCCTTGGTCAGAGTGACCGCACATCTTAATGTGAGCGGGCGCTAGTGTGGTAGCGATCACAATAAATTAGGTATCCCACCGTGCAGTTTATGCCACTGTAGGCGTGGGCTTGTGGACAACGAACAATGGGTCTTCTTCTTAGCGTGTCGATGTCAAAAACTAGTCAGATACCTTACTCGACCACGGCAATGCCGTCCACTGATGCTGTCATTAGGTCATCACGAGAACAGGCAACAGGGCACGTGGTGCAGGATGGAAGATGAGACATGGTCTGTGGAGAGACGCCGCACAAACACTAAAGATCGGAGCCGTCCGAGAACCCCCATCTGTGGAGATTGTCTTTGCTGGGGCCAACCTGGGTGCAAATGGGTAGCTTGCCGTCCATTATTCCGGTAATAGGGAATATGCATAAAAAATAAAATGGCCTGATTTTTTTTTTCCTAAACTTTTAAGGTCGTAGTAATACACTCAATTCGTTATTTTCTAATTTAATATGCATTTAGTTATTTAAAACGTAAATCAAAAAGTGAAAAATTTACGAGCGAAATTCAAATTTGTAAAACGCCTCACCATTGGTCGTATGAAAACGACCAATGGTGAGACGACGACGGCGACGACTTTGACGTCACAGGGCACAAAACTGACAGGAATGGTGAATTTATCTGGTGTACTTTTTATAGTGTTATACACATTGGTATCATGCAATATCTATAAAATGGCTTTTTTCTTCTTCCATGATTATTACGCGACTAAAACACTTTGTTTTATATCAAACTAACTCTCAATGCAAACAATAAAATGACAGGACGTAACCTATGACGTCACGCCTCAAGCGCGCGAGAAATAGTAGCGTTTGAACTCGTCAAATTAAACCAATATTTTTAAGATTTTATAAAAAAGTAATTACTACTCTTACGGCTACGGTTTATTTTTTTTCTACATCAAAATGAAGTGAATATTGAATAAAAAAAATAAAAAAATTGCCTGCATATTCCCTATTGCCTGGACCGAACCCGAGTCATGGATAGTTCCGTGTTTCAGGTGCCTCAAAGTGATATCAGCAAAACTTAGGGAGCCAGCAAGGCCGCAGTCTACTGGAGTAATGTATCGGCTAGATATTGAGATTATTATTAATATTATTAATATTCCACAACTTTCACACAACGCCGTCTAGTCCCAAGCTAAGCAGAGCTTGTGTTATGGGTACTAGACAACTGATAAACATACTTATATATTTCTAAATACATACATATTATAGATAAATTACACCCAGACACAGAACAAATGATCGTGCTCATCACACAAACATTTGTCCTGGGTGGGAATCGAACCCACAACCTCTGGTATAGCAGTCAGGGCCACTAACCACTAGACCAACAGGCCAGTCATATATCGTCACCCTCCCGGCTAACTGTCCTAACTAGCAATTGATGTTTTTCCAGGGCAACTGTTTTTCGGTCGGGCGTTACAGTCAAATTACTGTAGTAGCGATAGTTGTGGCTTTATCAATTATTTAAAAAGTTTTTTATATAGCTCTTGGCTTATTCTTTAAGTTAGTAGTCGCCCTAAAGCCCTAAGGTATCTATTTATTTATTCATATTAATTTGAAGCAGATACGTCTCGCAAAACCAAATACGTGATTATCTCCTAAACGGTAAACGATACAGATACGACGATTAAAGAGAACTTATTCGAAATATAGCTAAGAACGCGTAGGTAATGTTAGTGCAGATACGTCAGTTTGTGAGATACGACAGTTAGCGGGGAGGGCGACGATATGAGATATTTAGGGCTTGGCTAGAGTGACCGCATGTTCTAACGTTATAACGTGAGCAGGTTGGGGCGCGGGCATGGTGGCGGCCGTGATTAGGTACAGTTTATTTCCAGCTATCGTATGCTTGTGGACGACGAGCAGTGGGTAGCTTGCCGTCCGGTCTTCCGGTATACGTCTGGACCGAGCCCAAGTCTTCGACAGTATGTAGTGTTCTACGTGTGCCTCAAAGTGATGTCCTACTGAGGCCATGGGTTTGACTCCCGAAAGATGATGGATAGGTTTGATTCAGAGTCCTTAAATGCAAGGCAAAAAATAACTATAGGTGTGGTTTTAGTCAATAAAAATCATGTGCTGCGCCCTAGAGCAATAGAAGCCATTGGATGATTTCCATCTTAAAAAAAACTGTAGTGTAAGTTAGTGAAACGGGTATCGCCACAACTACCGGTTCTCATGTCGTATCTATCACATTTCCATATGCTGACCAGGATGCCTTCGCCATAAAAGGGAACCTTGTGCAAAATTTTACACTCCTAGTCCCAGTAATTTCGGCTATGCGTTGATATATTAAGTAGTCAGTCAGTTTCTCCTTCTGCAAATACAGATAAAGAGTATAAGTTCCAATGGAATTTGAACTTTACCACTCTTGACATTGAGTTTATTTATCCAAAATTCGAAAAATGTCTTCCATTATAAATTCGAGTCATTCTTCTCGCGTACACGTGTTTCCCCGGGGTGAAACAAAAGACGATCGCTCCCCAGCGAGCGAGGTCGCTCTCTCACGTCTGGCTAGGCACCCGCTATAGTGACATTGGTATTGACGTAAACTGCGGTTTCATATACATTGGGGTTTTTTTTATTGTTATAAACTAGTACTTGACTGCGATCCCACCTGATGGTAAGCAGTGATGCAATCGTTGATGGTGAGGCGCACTAGCTTGTTAACAGCCTATTCACTCTAGCCTTGAAGACACCTAAATTATAATGGGACGGGAAAACCGCAGCAGGCAAATTGTTACAGTCCCTCGATGTACGCGGTATAAACGACGAAGCGAAACGCTTAGTCCGGACCGTAGAGGTTTCGACAACGTAAGGGTGAATACTCGCCGTACGACCGCGACGGTTCCGATGGTAGATTCAAATATCTTATCAAACAACGTCATTGTTACTTAAAACTACTGAATAACATACTGTCAAATGTTACTTGAAAAGTACGGTTTGCAAAGAAAACTTCTTTGCGTATCAATAACGTTTTTTTTTTAACATTGTTTAACCGAGTCCTAGTTAAATTTAAATAAAAAATAAATGTTATCATTTTATCGAAATTAGCTAAATATATTATTTAAGTCAAAATTAGTTTAAAAAGAAACAGTTTTCTTTCTTGGCAACTATTCGCTTTCTTCCTTCATTCACAATTACTCGGACGCTTCACAGAATGATGCAGAGATGAGCGGAATTGAAGAACTAGATTCTGATTCAAGTATTTTCGTTCAAGATTCGAAAATAAAAATTTATTCTCCCTAACCAACTGATTGGATTTGACATCTATGACGTCACAACATGGCACTCGGTCAATCCTATTATTATTTCAATTACCTACATAGTATAGTTTTTGGAATCGAGAGAGAAGAAGAATGTCTGAAAGGGCTTGGAGAGGTCTCTACCCAGCAGCAGTCCCACTGCTGGGCAAAGGCGTTCTCCAAGTCCTAATGGCTAGTAAAAAAGAAAAAAGTATAGTTTTGAAGTTCCGCTCCCGCCTTAGTAGCCGCGTAAGCTCCTCACCCTAACAGAGGCTTTAGGGTCCGTTCACACAGACCGGCTCAGAGAGCATCGGCGCGCATTTTTCTTTTCACACAGACCGGATCGTATACGCTTAAAGTTGGTCGGAGCGGAGCCGCCAACTATTTCACATAGACCGGCTGGAAGCGGATGCGCTCGGAGCCGGTTGGATGCGCTCGCAGCTGGTCAGATGCGCTCGCAGCTGGTCTGATGCTCTCGCAGCCGGTCGGATGCGCTCGGAGCCGGGTGGATACACTACAAAGGCAGTACCAGTAGGTATTCCACGCAGTCCCAGTTCTGTTTCGGCACGCACGCTATCAGAGCCGATCGGCTGCGCGAGCGAGAAAGAGCACACAATCGGAGCCGATCGGCTGCGCGAGCGAGAAAAGTACGCGATCAGAGCCGGTCAACTCCTCTTATTATTTCACACCAAGCGCGTCCAAGCATTCTTTATGACAAAAGCAGTGCACATGCAAAAAGAAACCATTGTTACAAATACTTTCGGACTTAAATTAAAGCTATTCATGTTATAGCTATTTACATGGCTGCAAAAAAAGAACGAAAAGAGACTGGGATCTTCAAACTCTCTCAATAATTCTCTAGTCCATCCTCTTGCTAGTGATGTGCCACATGCCATAAACATCTTTTTGCAACTATGTGAAAAATTCAGGCTCTACGTCTTATAATTTTTTTAATATTTGTATTTGAATGCAAAATTCGGGTCTATTTTTCAAAATATACTAAAACTCGATGAAAAAAATTCCACAGGGCATGGGTAATGTTTAGGGGTCTGAAAGGATAGCAGATGACCCCTGCAGTCGACCATATCAATTTGGCACACGATGAACCAAACACCCTGTATATAGTAAAAATATCACAAGAAATATGCGCCACGTCCGCGCACAAATCTGAAAGCACCTTGTACAAACTGAAAGAAATTCTGTTCAGTCCTGATAAATCTGACAGGCACTGCCTTTTTCTAATTTTGTCCTAATTTGTATAGGGCAGCTATAGCATGTTCGTAATATTTCTGTTATTTCTCCCTCAGGTCAGCCAAGGCTGGATCCTGGGTCCAGAGCTCTGCGACATGTGGACCTCGAGCGACGTGCTCTGCAGCTCCGCCTCTATTCTTCATCTTGTTGCTATTGCTACTGACAGGTAAATATTTAACCTATGCTGAATTTTATGGTGTTGTCATAGGGTGTAAAGTCCCACAAACCCTAATTGAAAAGGCAGGGTCTACCGAGTAGGTCACCGTCCGGCCATCTGGTAACAGTCTGCGCAATGTTGGTTACACGCGCGCCTCTAAGAGATGTCAGCCAGCCATAGGGGCGCAGGGTCGAAACCCATGCGAATGAGAACCCCGAGACCCTGAAACGAAGGCAAAGTAAGAACAGTAGTGGGTCACACACCCTACCGCTGAACCCCAGAGCATAAGATCTTTAGAAATCCTGCCTTTTGAAATGACGGGTGGTTCGGGAAACTCGGGCTTTTTTATATGTTTTAATCTCGCAGAGAACTCTGACAACTCGATGCAGAATAGTTTTTATATCGTGATGTAGATGTCGCTACACTTTAATTCATAATTCGATATCATTTCAATCCGTACATCAGACCATTACCATGAAGTACCGTGTTACCCCAGTTAATGGGTTGAGGAGGTCTGGTAGGCAGCCGCTCCTCGTAAAATAATGGTATTCACCTAAATCCGGCTTGACTGGAAGCCGACCCCAATACAGTCAAGTGGGGGTCGGTAGATTATAATGATGATATAATTTCAATCCAGCACTATCAACTCATATTTTTATGGACTTTGGTTTTGTGTATTTAAATGTTTGGTTTTTGTGTATTTATATGTTATACAATATTTAACTTGTTTTGTCTTAATATATTGCTTTAATGGTGTTCTATTTAATACTGTACTGTTTTTTTGTAATTTTTAAATAAATATATAAATATTTGTAGGCCTAATGGCAAAACATAGAGAATCAACAAAAATGTAACATCTCACACATGTGTATCTGTAACCTATATTTACAAATAAATAAATCTGAATCTGAATCTAAAATTGCATAACTAGTATGAATAGTAGACATTTTGTGACGAACATTAAAAATCAAAAGAATTAGTAGCGTCTAAAAATTGAATAATTTTTCCTTGGCTGGAAACCAAAAAAGCCATTACACTTCCAGTATATTATATAATTTGTTAGAACTTTAGTCTAGCATGGCAAGGAATATTTAAAAGTAGGTAGACCTTCCAGTATTTTCCCTTACGTAAGAACAAAGTATAAAGAATTTCTAACTAAGTTAGTACTCAAAGTTAGACCTGAGTTGTAGCATAGACATGGATAGGATCTTTGAAAATATTTTCGCAGATAAAACTTTGTCTCGCCAAAGACCTAAATTACTTTTTTGATGAGTAGACTTTGGAGATCAGTTTGACAGAGAAATGAATTTAGACTGATCAATATTAAGAGAAACTAAAAATTCTGTTCACTAACATTTGATATATCTACTAGAAAAAAATAGTAGTATTCAGGAAATTTTTTTTTAGGAAAAATTACTTTTGGTTTAGAACTGACAGTTGACAATTACATGGAAAACAACTATCAATGATCGTCTGAACAGCCAATCAGCCTTCCCACAAGCCTCCTCTCCAGGGTTGGGAATAGGCCTCAATCGAACATGCGGGTCCAGTGACGATTGGTGAATGTCACATGTCTTTGAATTTTTGGTTCTAGGATATACCGGTTTCCTCTCAATATTTTCCTTCACCATTTTAAGACGGTTGTCTAAACACGTGTTTTGTCCTGTGTGTGGGTGAACCCTAACCTTATAATTGCAATTTTGGACAAACACCAATTGAAATCTTTTAATTATTCCAGGTACTGGGCTGTGACAGACGTAGACTACATTCACATACGCAACGAGAAGCGTATCTTCACGATGATAGTGCTGGTGTGGGGCGCGGCGCTGGTCGTGTCCCTGGCCCCTCAGCTCGGCTGGAAGGACCCCGACTACCTCGCCAGGATCACGCAGCAACAGAAGTGCCTCGTCAGCCAAGACCTAGCCTACCAAATCTTCGCGACAATGTCGACATTTTACGTCCCTCTTGCGGTCATCCTCATCTTGTACTGGAAGATCTTCCAAACTGCTCGAAGACGTATCAGGAGGAGACGAGACCCTGAACCTCCTAGGCCAACGTCAGCAGATGGTGCACCTCCCTCAGGACGGCCTGTCCAATCAGCGAGGGACCGACGATTCGTCAAGAAGAGGTTCTTAAACCTAAAGAAGTGCAACCAGCGGACTCGCGCCGAGACGCTGGCTGCCGCGTTGTTGTTAACTGAAGGGCAGAGCACCTCCACTGTTGATACGTTGGACGAGGAGCCGAGGACCACAGCGTTCACGATCAACGAGAAGGTCCCGCCGCCTCCAGTGTCCCCAGAAAAGTCTTCCTCGACTGTTACTAACGGCTCAAAGCCTGAAAGAGCCATCGTACCTGCTCAGACTCACAGGGAGAAGAAAGAGTCTCTGGAGGCAAAGAGAGAAAGAAAAGCAGCGAAAACGCTCGCAATAATCACAGGAGCATTCGTGTTCTGCTGGCTTCCATTCTTCATCATGGCGCTGGTGATGCCAATCTGCCAAACGTGTGTGATCAGTGATTACTTAGCCAGTTTTTTCTTGTGGCTAGGATACTTCAACTCGACCCTAAACCCTGTAATATACACCATCTTCAGCCCCGATTTCCGCCAGGCGTTCGCGCGCATTCTCTTCGGCACTCATAGGCGGGGCCGGAATAAAAAGTTCTAACGAAAATATCACTACTATATTATATATTATAATTGAGGCCTCGAAGGCCAAGGACTATGTTACTCAACCTATATGTATGATATTTCGCTTTCTGTATGTTATACATACTAAGTAGATAGTGTAAATACGTTTATTCGGTGATAATATATTGTAAATAATATAAAGGTATATGATAGATGATGTTGACAATTGTTTTTTTTACGCGTTATAGTCTATGGAAGCCGCGTAGGGGCCGCTCGCGAGTCCTGGGCGGCCCCCCGCCCGCTCTTATGTTGTTTCAAGTGACATTACGAAATAAATATTTAAATTATATCAGAATTGAAGACTTTTATTCTCTCATTCCTTCCCTTTTTTCTTAAACCCCTCTGTTTATCTTGATAAGATATTTTTAGCTCAATTAGAAAATCTTTTAAATCTATTTTCCGTTGGCTTTGTTCCTGATCCCTTTGTGGCAATATTATGGGAGGTTTTATTCTTCTGTATATTTAATGTAATCCTAAAAACTACTTGAGCGAAAGAAAACTCATTTAATTTCGTTGAGGATTTACTTTATTGCGCTTCTTATTGGTTGTTTTATTTGAGTCCCTTGAATGGAATTTTAACGGGGTCCGTATGATATCTTTCATAAAGTCAGGGTACTTAATTGACAGTCTGGATTGCGGGATTATGTGTTGTGTGACCTTAGGGTAAATAAATACTGAAGGAACACGTTTTACGGCCGAAATTAATAATCAATCCATCACATATCGGAGATTGAAAAACAAATGAAACAACAGAAAACATGTAAATTTTTGTATGGTATCATTTGTTTTTCAATCTCCGATATGTAATGGATTGATTATTAATTTCGGCCGTTAGTCCGTCAAAATCTGACACTACCTCTCATGTAGGTATGGGCGTTTTCTAATGATTTCCTATCCTAAAAATAAGAATTATCATTTTAACATACCTACCTATGCTTGGTAAAAATTTCCGGTAATATGAAATTTGACTCAGTTTGCAGTGATAAACAACTTTCACTAAAAAATACACTTTACAAGTTAATTTAAAATAGATGAAGCTGGTGTTTCCTAGCTGACTACCTTGAAAAGAAAACCCAAACACACAAGTTTCTCTTCAAGTCCATTTAGTAAACATGTAATGGAACTGAAAAACATGCAGGTAAGGGTTAGAGATGGTCTTTTGAGAAACGAACCACATAGGTTTGAGAGGGCCTGTCCAGCCAGTGCAAGTATTTGTCAGTAATCTCATCATATAATCAGGACTTCTAAGGAGCTCAATGTCTAAATATCTTAAAACATAGCGTCAAAGATGATGATAGTCAACAGTATTGCAAAGAAATTTATACTTAACATAAGTACATCTTAACATCGTAAGATCCAGAACTACGGGACATGGAAGAACGCTTAAAAAAATATCGTGAACCGAAAACGGAAAAGGCAAACTACTCATTATCATTTCAGCTGAAATTCCGTGACTTTTACCATGTGGGAGACCTTCAAACGCCGCGTCTTTCGGTATGAGGTCGCCACTCTAACATCATTCGTACTCATCTACCATCTGTTCTGCGAGCAATGTACTCTGCCCACTGCCACTTAAGTTAAGCAATCTGTCGGGTTAGGTTAGTCTTCCTGGGGATATTCATCATTCCTGATTCGATCGCGTTAGGAAACTCCAAGCATAGCCCATTCCATTACTTTTAGATCACCTCTGATGTCGACAATTAATGACATCCTATAAAAGAAAACTGAATGAACTAAACCACGACCATATTGCAACTCTCTGAATCAATCTTCTCAAAGCACTTTCATTTACTTCCTCATTCAATCAATCAATCAATCAACGTGTAATATGTTAATGAATTCAATTCATCTACAAATGTTCCCAACTTTGGCAGGAACGTGCTCCAAGCCACTCCGACTTTGCAAATTTTGCTCTTACAGACTATAAATCGCATATGGCTGCTAATGGAGTTTTTAAACTGAAAAGTTATTTTATTTACACGCTTTTCGGAGCAGTATTTCTTACGCTAAATTAAAAAGGGCGCTTTCAATCTTTCTTGTTTGTTTAGGATGATATTTGTTCGGCTATAATGTTGGTGTGTTTAATAAATGGCGCGGTACGTATACAATGGGCTGTGGAAATGTTCGAAAGGGTCATCGCAGTCGTGGACGGGAATACGGGTTGATGGGACGGGGCCCAGTAGGGCCGATATATGAAAGGGCTTTTTAGGTGAGATATCATCCAATGACTTCTTAAACTCTAGGATGGAGTGGGCATGTCAAACTTTAACTGACTTAAAACTAGTTCTGTATTCGTTCTATGCCTTGTATTCCAGAACCCTCTTTTCCTTTCAAAAGCGTAACCACAGCCTCGGTAGGCTTTGAGCCTGCTGAGTCTCTACGCATGCATACAATGGGCTGTGGAATTATTCAAAAGAGTCATCGCGGCTCCAGAGCCGCGCTGAGAGAGAGAGAGAGAGAGGCACGCGCACAGAGGGCTCTTTGCAGTCTAGACTGCAAAGAGCTAAAGGAATACGACAAAATACTCGCTCGAACCAGGGCGGGAGAAATTATTTAATCATTTTATCCCTCAAAAAGAACAAACTAAACCCACCCGCTTTATTAAGTAAAAATCTGACATACCCTCTCCCATCACTCAGATCAAGAGAAGTTATTTGATGAAATCCTACCCTTAAATCAAAAGAAGAAGAGGCAACATGTGTGAACTTTTTCTCTTTCACCAATAGTAAATTGCTTTAGAAATTGCCGAAACCCTCAATTCTCTCCATATACATTGATTCGAAATGTGAAAGAAAAACAAAACTATCAGCCATCACGACGGAGGCAGATGTCCTATACTCACAGTTTTTCCTCAGAGAGTGACAGCCTTGAAAAATAGTTAGCGGGTGTACACATGGTGGAGGGAATGGAAGCAATAGCGGGAGCGGGCACTCATTTTTAAACTGGTTAAGAATTCTCTAACAAATCTGTGACTGTCAACAAAGACCGCCAATTGTATGTTTTTTTACTAAAAGGTTTCCTACAATATTGTTACGAACGTGAGTAATTAAATGCCGGTTTACTAGCAGATAACTTTATTCACCACAAAACAATGACAAATTAGTCCAATCAACAAATAACCAATCACTATAAACACTCAGAGTTCCGTTTAGTATCGCTTAGGTCGCTAGGTATCACTTCAAACACTTTTAGGTGGTTCGCTCTGTATCGCTGACGAAATCAAACTGAACTGCTACTAGCCGGGGGCCCGTATTTATATGCGAAGTCATCGAAATTTCTCGATACCGACGTTTCAAGGACATTCTAGCACAAAATAGTCGCATCGGGAGGCCATAAATCATTATTATTACTCTCGTAAGCAGGTACTTATCTACCACCTTACATGCGAATTTCGACTCTATTGCTAATACCGGAAGGTACAAATTCCCTTATCCACCCACATAACTACCTACTGAATCTTATGTAATAATAATAGTGTATGTCGGACTTTTCTGGAATTTGCCAGGCCTGAGTATGTACTCCTATTCTCGAAGCTTCGCACAGCAATGCGTTTTAATTATTTGATGCTACCCTTGGTTCCGTCGAAGATATAGCGTACTCAACTTTCACGGCGTAACAATATTATTGTAATCTTGGTGTACAATAAAGAATACAATAAATAACTAGGTAGTTCATTTTAATGAATGATGTAACGATATATAGTTACACTAAAACCAAAATATGATAATAAAAGCCCTAAAATAAATATGGCGTCGAAAAACTCTTCCACATTGCTCTCGACTGGTAAGTAACTTGCTCAATAGACTGGCGGTATTGCCATTGCCACGCTATATGGCAATGCTTATCCACATTATGTCCAAGATAAAAGCTAGCCTTTGGCTCACGCAAAGTTTTAGACAAGATGTTCAGACGGATCTTGATGTAATTTGTGAGTACCTCACCATCCGAGAATTATAACCCTAAACGGTTGAAAAATGTATCTTCCAAAAAGAATAATTGATTTACTGTTGGACAGTCAATTTGGGATGTCGAGGAAGGCATACAACATAATTATAACATCACCTTAAGAACAATGGGAGCGGGTAGTAACCAAAGACGCAGGTGACACCTCGATGCACAGTTAGTTAAATACAATATTACTAGTTTTCTTAAAAGTATTTCTTATTTTTATGCACCTGTCATGATTTCTCTTCACCACCCTTGGTTGACTGGTCAAGAATATCTAAGGCATTAAGTCCTCCTATGTACTTATAATTATGTTGCATGAAGTGTCAATAGATAAATACTAGCACTATGCCAGCAACCAACCGCTGTCACCTAAACAATGTAACCGCACCCTTACAAACCCATATGTTGTCACTCGAAGGGGGAAATAAATTTCAGAAAGGAACTCGGGCGCCCCAACTGATTTCACCACTGCTTGATAAGGAATTGCCATTTAACCTAAAAGGTAAACGATAGAAGCACTACCTCTCGAATTTCTTTCATCATATTTATTTCTATGGCGAGAGGAAAAGGTGTAAAAGAAATATTGGTGAAAGAAACGGTTATCTGGTTCAGAGTGAACGTAAAAGATTGATCGAGGAAAAGATGGCGGTTACATATTCATAGAATAGTATATTGTCTGGAATACTGTTACGTGTGTGCGTATATATTGACGGGGTTGTTCTTTGCCTCCGCCTCCTTATATTAAAATAAGGGATATTAAAAAAATATTGGCTGTAAGGGTGCGAAAAATGGGAGCTCATCCTGCGCAGTTGCTCTGTTATCAAGCTCGCCTACTTGTTAATCTATACTCTTATGTGTTATGTTTAGAAATATATCGACAGTAAAGTTGTAACAGAGCGTATGTAAAAAATGGCAATTCTATTTCAATTTGTTCTTGTTTCCTGCAAAATAACTCAATATTAAATTATGATAAATAACAATAGAAAGAAAGATTATTTGAATAGATTTTTCTTAACTAAATGACATCCCTTTTCAATTTATCAAACGTATCAATCCCACATCACTAACAATAAAAATTTCATGCCGTTAATAGAATCAATCTTATACCTCTAATAGAATCAATCTCACACTGTCAATAAATTGAATCTTTTTTACACCACCAATAGTATCGATCTCACACCGCCTATTGTATCAATCTCACATAACAAATTATAAATAATATTAATATCAATAGAATCAATTTCACACTCCTTATAGAATCAATCTCACCACCATTTTTATCATTTTCACACTTCCAAAAATGACCTACGCAATGTTAGAACTTCACTTACAATACCTACCTATTCTGTAGGTATAGGTACCTTATTAACTGAATTACTATCCCTAACTTTGTTAGAAGAAAGAATCTGAACGATAGCGAAAACTGTCTTACCCAACTCAGTCGAAAGTTCAAGGTAACTCCGCTATTAATGAAAAAAGTCTAAATAAAGTAAACAATACAAGTTACGATTCCGCAAATCAATGTCTTAGTTTCTTTTGTACCGCAATATTAATTTAGTATACAGTCTGTTAGACGTTGGAAATTATTTACTTTAGAAATACTGTGCACCTTATTATTATGCTACAGTTATTTTAATGCAGTAGTGATCCGCCCGTTGTTACCACTTTTCTCAAAACGGTGAAGGAAAACATTGAGAGGAACCCAGCATATCCTAGAAACGAAACTTCGAAGACATGTGCTATACACCAAACCGCAATGGGTCGGCGTGGTTGATTACGGTCCATCCCTCTCCGAGAGAGGAGGCCTGAGTCCCAGCTGTGGGAACATTGTATGGCTAATTAATTATCTAAGTACTTCATGCGTATTAAGGTAGAGAAAAGCTGCAAATTTTAATAATTTGTAACACTTGTGTGAAGCTGGGGTAGCACACTAGAAAAATAGGTAAGTACTAGCTACTGCCAGTTGCTTCATCCGCATAATAGTAGAAAATTATCCCAACGAAACAAACTTCAAAAATGAAAAGTATCCTATATGCTATTCCAGAACGTGGTCTATCTGTATTCCGAATTTAATAAAAATCCATTGGTTAGTTTCTGCGTGAAAGAGTAACGAATACATCATCCATACAAACTGTCACGTTTATAATATAAGTAGGATTTATGCACATGCTTTTTAAAAATAAAATAATAATAAAATGCTCTTTGATACTCAAAACTGTAATCCCCGGAACTAGCTTACCACGATAAGCCACATCCACAGCGTGACAACCTCTCACTAAATGCATCTTAATGTTACGCTAGCCGTCAACTCAGACAGCCGAGGTTAACCGGTGACGTGACACAGTCAACACGACCGATGTGTGGTCTGCGTTGACACATTAGTAATTTAAACATCACTGTGTTAATAGGGCCAAAGTGGTCAGTTATAATTAAAAGGGAACAGAATGTTGACGGGTAGACATGGAGGCTAAAGAAAAGATGGATTGATTTTGTCACCTACTTATTATAAAGGTTAAAGGTTCTAGGTATGTTTGTTATTTCCCCTGTGATATGGTGATGACAGTAGTAAATAAGTCATTTATTTATTAAAACTTTATGAACTAGTAAGTCATCATCATCATTCTCATCGCAGCTGAAACATATCCACTGTTGGATATAGCCCTCCCCCAAACACTAGTAGGTACAAAGGCGGCTTAATGCCGTAGGATTTTTTACCAGTCGACCTTAGGGTAGTGCAGAAACATAATTAATTATGGCAGATTCTTATCAACGAAATTATTCCTTTCTCAGCTGCAGGATTTTTTGTAAGAGTTAGATAGATACCTTGGCCCTGGAACACAAAGGGCAATAAAAGAACACAGGTGGGTTATAGACCCCCTCCCTCCCTGGTCCCAAGTGGTGGTGTTGGTAGTGGTGGTGGTGGCCTGGTGGCTCTCCCCTGTTGCAAAGGTGGATCAGTGTCCAGATACACTAAATTTTAATAATGTAATTTAATTTAATACTAACATTAGGCTAACTTTTATTACTACACTAACAAAATATGGATATTAATCTGAATTAAAATATTTTGAATTTGAATTTGATAGTCAGTAAAAATCTGTCACTCTCTCTCACTTCATTCAGAGCGGGTGGAGTTAGTTGCTGATTTTTTGCTCAAAAAAAAATCCTCCTTCGTATATCTAGCTGCACATTTACCTCCGAAACTCTCTGCAAATTTGTTAACAAGCCGAGCTCGATAGAAGCACGTAAACCGCTTACACGAGCTGTAACCACAGCGTGACTTCCTCTAACTAAACGCATCTTAATGTCACGGTAACCGTCAACTGAGGCAGTTTGCGGTTTGTGCGGTGACGTGTTAGCGTCAACGAGACCAACCTAGGCGGATTACTTAGTTAAATCTGGAAGCGGTTCTCCTTACTATAATTGAGCCAGGAAATGTAGCTTAAAAGATCAGCCAAGTGCTAGTCGGACTTGCGCAAGATAGTTTGTACCGTTATGTATACAACGTTACTATATTATGGCCTACATTTTTAGTTTCCCCTGTTCAGGTGTTTGGTTGTTAAAAAATCACGTTTGTTGTATGGGAGCTTCACTATAGCGGCAACAAAAATACATAATCTGTGAAAATTTTAACTGTCCAGATATCGCGAATCATAAGATACAGCCTGGTAACAGACAAACTGACAACGGAGTGAAAGCAATAGAGTCCCGTTTTTACCCATTTACTTTGGGTACGGAACCCTCAAAAAAGGGTTATAAGAAATATCCCCAGTCTGGACATAAGCGAACCAAATGTCTGGGCACGCCATAATTATGGCAGAAAGTGGACTCTTTGAAGTAGAGCATAACTGATTGACTATGTCTTATAAAGTGGTTTGTCCGAATGAAGTAAATTCGGACAAACCACCATTTTTTTTTTGTTTTTTTTTATATCTACAAAACATCAAATATATCACTAGCGCTCCAATGGTTGTGATGCTTACTACGTTCAATATATCTGTTAACATCTTGAACCTCTACATAACATTACTAATTAATCCGCAAACACGAAAATTACACTCAAAAGCGCCACAGATCTTACACCAGCTTCAAAACTGACACAAAGTTTCCTCCAACTTAAACAGTGTCATATAACAATAGATTCGTCTCTGACAGAGTTCAAGACGTCTCAACATCATGCCACTGTAATAAATGTGAGTTTGTCTGCCTGTTTCGCTCGTCTGAGTCGCGGAGAGTTCATTTAGAGTAAATTTTATTTACTTAGATTTAATTTGGCTGTGAGAAAAGTTTAAAATAGAAGCGAACGTCAGTTGATTTGGTGTATAGTTGAGTCTTGTCTCAAGTCCTTGAACCTAGTACGCTGAAATTCTGCACGGAGGTTACTTTTATGAAATACACAAAGAATAAAAAAGAAATTCAAAATTCTCTCCTAAAGAGATTAAACCGGGGTCCAAAGGTTGTAAGGAAAAACCACGCAGATGAAGCCGCTGGCAAAAGCTAGTGACCCAATGGCTTTGAAGTAAAATGGTTAAAACTAAACTCTGATTCCAAGATACAAGATAGTTCCTATATGGTGATATAGGTGTTGCAACATCATTTCCCTCCTAAGAGACGAGATCGATAGATTTTAATACATTATGATGCATGCCAAGCCAGCGCGTCGGAATTTGCATTATATTCGTTGAGTCGGAATTGTCTGTGGTGATGACCCAAGTGAGTCCGGATGATGGTGGCTCCAGGCTAAGCTAGGTCGTAGCAGTGCTGCTGACTCCATCGGTTTCGAGCGTAGATGCGTAACGTAGTTGCTTGACTGGTACGAAGAAAGATTCTTCATTATTACATAGGACGTGAACAATTGTAAGAAATGTGGGTGCATATCTCTATGTAAATTTTGGAACAAATCCACTAGCAGAAGCTTGTACTTAACAGCCCGGAGTACCAGCCTGCCTACTGAAGTGCTTGATTTTGGCTGCCTGCCAGCATCTGCTGAGTAACTATTTAAGTTCCGCCGTATCTTGGAGGGTGGCCCACAAGGAAAGGTCAGGAAACCCTCCACGATATCGGTCAAAGTATCTGGGGTTATGTTCTTGTGTAGCCTTTAAACGTTTTTATCGAGATAAAGCAGTTAGGGTTAGCTAACACAGTGACGCGACGCGACGCGACGGTGCGTGCAGATTTTAATAGAGTGTCTCAAAATAGAACTTTATTTATTACACAAAAAGGTACACATTTCATTGTGAGAATTTAGAATAGTTGCTTCATGCAGCGCTGCGCCTCGTGACACCGCGCGGCGTTTCGCTGCGCAGCGAAACGTTTTTACATTCGCGACGTCGTGTTGCCGACGATTTTACTATGCGCCTCGCAACGTTGCGATGCATCTCGCGGCAGCGCGTATTGCTGCGCGGCGCAGTGCGAAATTACTGGCCTCTTCCTACATCATCGCGTCGCGTCGCGTCTCGGTGTGTACTGACCCTTAGATTCGCGTCTTTCTCTATGAAGATAAAAGAAAATTCTGATGACACAGTATGTTGAATGTTCGGCTTCTCGAAATACGAACGGAAATCATTATTATTATGGTTTTAAGAATTATTTTTTAGGGCTTCGTACCCACAGGGTAAAAGGGAGACCCTATCACTAAGACCCCACTTTCATAAGTCTGTATCTCATGAACCGATAGCTAGACAGTGGATATTGTTATAAATGATGTATTTCTGTTGTATGTTTATGTATTGTTGTTGTCTACCGGTATAAAGATGACTGAGACTCCAAAACCGACATACTAAAAAATCAGTTGCCTATAGTAAAATTTACACTGTTTTTAACGTGTGTGCGTTATTTAATTTAGCAAAAAGAGCTATTTACATATACGTGCCGACTGACTTAAGTGCTCATTATACTAATGCCTTCACAAACCTCGTTAACGCTGTGAAATAACGCGTACTAGTATGTCAGATGCGTCCCTTTTACCATTTAATGTCACTTCTCATCAGTGAAGACTTGAAAAACATGTTATACACCAGTTTCAAAACTATCTAATACAGTTGGAAACTGGGAAAGGACGCTAGTTCTTAATAGAAAAAACCGTTTTTTTTGTTCTCTTAGACAATATGCTGTGCGAATCTAAAAAAGGACTAATTCTTATTAATTATCTTCCTGACCGAATTTAGTTCAATTAGCCAAATATGCAGGAGATATTATAGTGCTCAAGTGGGTGCCTAAACACCCCTTGTTATTTAGCTCTTATAGTCCGCGATGGGACGGTAATCTGACCCGACAAGAGAGAGATCAGAAGCAGGACCAATGGCTTTCGGTGGTCCGATAATCATCCGCACCAAGCCCAAGTCGTTGACGGCGCGTACGGTTCCACGCGTGCCTCAAAAAGATGTTAGCAAAACCGTAGGGGCCTAGCAGTGTCGAAGCTTCTGGGGCCATGGTTGGCCTCTCGAAGCTTCGTTTACAACGAGAGAAGTTATTTTGATGATATCCTGATCATCTCCTAGGCCTGTAAAACAAAATGTTTGCAAAAAGCAAAGATGGTTCGTGTCAAACCAAACACTTAATTTAAGCTCAAAACACAGGCTTCTTCATAACAAAAACCTTTTTAACGACCTCTTTTCTTACATCCAAGAATATCAGATCCCTTTCTGAGAGTTACATCGGGTTTATTTCAAAGAAGACATGTTTATTAATATGGGTCTTAGAGCCGTCACGCGCTAACTAAGAACTACGTTCGCCACGTGTAACCTTATTCTAGGTACAGTAAACAGACGAGAGGTATAAACGAGTGTAAAGTCTTGCAAATCTCCGTTGAAAAGGAAGGATTCACCGACCAGACGGATGTTTTGTATGTTGATTCTGGGCTGTTTTGTTGTTCAAATCGCGCAGAGAAGTGTAATTGTCATCGTCATCTGATGATGAAGTGGACGTCTCAGCCGAAAGACGTCTACTGCTGGACATAGGGCGTCAAGCGTCGCCACAACCGGTCCTATGCGTCTTTCATCCATCGGATACCCGCGACTCTCGCAAGGTCATCGGTCTGCTTATGAGAGGCCTTTCAACACTGCGTCTCCCGGTACGTGGCCACCACTTCAGAACCTTCCGTCTGCATTGAACATTTGTAATTGTATGACGCAGCATTTCGTTTAGTTCATATGTGGTGCTATAGATATCGCTGTATATGCACCTGCTAATGGCTAATTACATACAGCTACTATTTAAAAAATATTTGAATTATGCTGATAAGTCAAGACATTGGAATCTTAGATAGCATGGTCACCAACCATGCTATCTCTATATCAGTGGTTGTACGAGTGACTACTGCGCTGCGTGTTGTGGGTTCAATTCAAGCTCGTAAAAAATATTTGCTTGGCATACAGATTCTAAGATTCTGACGAGGACGAAACAAAATCTTCAGCTCCATTGGTGATTTGCGATGATAGTACTCACTGATCTACTTAAACACTTTACTATCCCATATGTAAATAGCTACCCTACATATATTACCCCTTTACTTTCTGAAAGATAGACTTCGTTGAACTAATAAACTAGATTCTCGAAAAGCAGACAATTTTGAGTGGCAAGCAGCTTTTTTTAGAGGAGGCAAATCTTAAAATGACTTTTCTTGCTCTGGATGGAGCGCGAGGTAGGTACTGATTTTTAATGACTAAAACCCTCCTAAATTCGAACCGGTTCGAACACATTTATTGTGCGGACAGCTTAGTAGTGCAATTTCATGCCAGAGTCTGAGTTTCCTGATAACTACCGATTAGGGTTCTTTAAGTAAAGAGTGCACAGGTTACTCCGAGGCAAGCGTGCATGCTCCATCGTCAGCCACATCATCACTTGCCATCAGGTGGGATAGTGAAAGGGTGCCCACCTAAGCATTTGCTAGACGTCAGATAACCAGCGCTGGTTTTAAGTTGGCACCGCGCAGTCACTCACGGACGCGGGTAAACAAAATAGTGGTCAAACGGGAGACTATACATAATAAAAAAATACCGCGCCTGGAGACAAGATTAAAGCTTGATTACAGACCCAACTCCAAAGACATAAAATCTATAACATTACTTACAAAACATTAAACTAGAGAAAACAGTGTCTACCTACGAGCTACCAAGATAATTACGACCCTACACTCCAATTTCTTTTCAGTAAAAAGTACGACGACAGACCATCAAATATTCTTATCAGAAAAGCCTCCAGAACGTTATAAGTGCGGCAATCAAGCGTAAAGCGCTGCTGTCAGCGGTGGATAGCCGTGACGAAAGGGCTTGAGCGCGCTGGGACATTATTTTTTGTCATACGAGGGTCTAAAAATCCTGGGATGTCATTTGAGTGTTGATGTGTTAGGGTGCGTACGTACTGTTTTTTTTTTTAATTGGACAATCATTCAAAGACCTTTTCCGCTCTAGAACGTGTCAGACTTTTACAGACTAATATCGCACCTATGTTCCTTCAGTTGTTCTTGCTTTCTAAGACCACGCTTTTCAGCCAATGGCCCCAGAAGCCCCCTAAGGCTTTCCTAAGATTTCTTCGAGGCGCACGTGGAGCGATCTGATATTTATACGAAGCGAACTGACTTATAGATAATCCTAACTATATCACACAATAAAACTATAAAAACAATGTATTTATATTTACATGTTTGTTACTTATTCACGCTTCAACAGCAGACAAGATTTAAAAAAAAACTTGTAGACCATGTCTGAGCACATAAAATATTTTTTGATAGTGATCTCAAAAATCACTTTCTACTACCACGCGGGCGGAATCTAATCCATATATATAAAAATGAAACCCGTTTTCCGTTGTCACGACATAACATGAAAACGGCTTGACCGATTTGGCTGTTTTTTTTTTAAATGTTCCTTGAAGTTCAATGATGGTTTTTACGGAGAGAAAAATTCTAAAAAAAAAAAAGTTAGGTAAAGTAGGGTAGGTAGGGTAGTGTAGGGTAGTGTAGGGTAGTGTAGGGTAGTGTAGGGTAGTGTAGGGTAGTGTAGGGTAGTGTAGTGTAGGGTAGTGTAGGGTAGTGTAGGGTAGTGTAGGGTAGTGTAGTGTAGTGTAGGGTAGTGTAGTGTAGTGTAGGGTAGTGTAGTGTAGGGTAGGTAGGGTAGTGTAGGATAGGTAGGGAAGGTAGGGTAGGGTAGCGTAGGATATGTAGGGTAGTCATTTGACGGGAGCGAAGCCGCGGTTAAAAGCTAGTAATATTATAAATTCAAAAGTAACTTTAGTTATGTTTGATGCCCAATGAGTTCTTTTTCTACCTGTTTGTACATATTGTTTTTTTTTTGTTTAAATAAAATTGAAGTTACTGTCATTTAAGCATTTGGGAGCACCTTTTAGATTTTTTTTTTTAATATTCTAGGTAATGTTTTTCTGAGTCTTTACATTCTAAAGTAAAACGAGTACCTAAAGCTATGATCAAAAGCTATAGTACCTACTTACCTAATATGTCTGTCATCAAGCTCTATTAGCTCAACAATTCAAAACCATAGATATCCTACACCAAATCACTTTCTACACCAACACCACCAACGTCACTAAAAAAGGGAACAAATTCCAAATGAAACCTGTACCGACACATCTAGGTCTAATTAAACAGCACGTGAAACACTGCCCTTAAGAATATTAGAGCATGAAATTGCTTCCCTATTTAAATTCCGGGTAGTGTGTGCGCGGGTTTATTTTTAACCGTCATTTATGTAACGTGCGACAGTGGTGGTGAATGTTTTTTTTTTTATATGACTAATTACTGGCACGTCATTTTTGTTTTTAGGTGGTTTTGGGCAGTGTGATTTTTGTTTTGTAAGTGATGCAGAGCCAGTGAGGGTTTTAGGGATTTATAACAGCCAGCAGGGTCGAAACCTGCTTGCTTCTAAAAGTAAAATCCAGGACCCTAGAACGAAGATAAAGATCCTTCTTTTACTTCGTTCCAGGGTCCTGGGTAAGCCCTTCCACTCCATCTATTAGCGGGAGAAGTCATTCTGAGTTTTATTTACTTAAAACCAAACGATGATCCTTTTTTGCCCTTTGCATTTCAGGAACACGGGTTTCTTTTCAGAAGTCAACCAATTGCACTAGCAGGCTTTGGGCCTAATGGATCCCTACGACCTGGTATTGCAGATATCCATTTTACTTCACGCAGGACTACATAACAAAAAAAAACTTTTTATAATATCATTGAAGATTGTTCACACCAAATCCTAAAAGCCTTAGGTACTATACTATTGGCACACACGTCAAAACAATATCTACCTTGAACTTTTATTTCCTTCCTTCCTACTTTCCTTCATGCCAGAACACTTCTACCCATCCACTGTCTCAAGACATTCTACACGCAATAATAATTAATTAACGGCACTAATTACTAAAACCAGGCCTTGGCAACGTCCCGGAAAAAACTTAATTACACAAAAAGAAAACTCGAGTAACAGTAACATCTTACGAGTACAGTCTGAGGAAAAATAAGTTCGCCACCTTTGGGTTAACTTTTGTTAGATAAGATTACAAAAGAATCTTTTTTTAGGTAGAAAAACATCAAAATGACTTTTCTCGCTTTTGTGCGTAGCGGGAGCCTTCCCGATACGCAACGCAGTCAGACTTTTACTGACTAAAAACCCAGTCCTTCGTCCCATTTTTCCTTCTTTGGCTTTCACTCCTGAGTCCTGGGTTTTCCTTTCAGAAGTGAACCCATGGTCCCAAAGGGTTCGGCTGCTGGGTACAGTTACAGTTTTGTAGACATAGAATCTGTCAATCTGTGATTATAATATCATAACGTCAATATCACAGAATGAAACTTAAATGCTAATTAAAAAAGGTACCATATAAATCATATTAATGATTTATATTTCATAACATGTCGAAAATTTGAAATTGGTTTTATTTTGAAGGTAACTAGGCATTTGTAAAAGATTTATAGCATTTTGATCTTTATTTCCAAGTTATTTCTATAACTGTAGTTTTCCGAATAGTAAAAGTTTACTCAGTACGTTACCAAACTTCAAAATGTGTGCTTTCTTGTTTAGGAAACAATTCACGAAAGTACTCGTAAGAACGACTCTACTGTAAACTGTACTAATCATCTGCCTATCCTTTTCCCAACTATATTGGGGTTGGCTACCAGTCAAGCCGGATTTAGCTGAATACCAGTATTTTACGAGGAGTGGCTGCCTACCAGACCTCCACAACCCATTAAATGGGGTAACACGGTACTACTGTAAACTGTACTAATATTTAGCAAAAATATTTTCTTGCGTTCGGATGTAAGAAATCATTTCCAAAACTACTAACCCTATCTACCACAACTTTTATGATCATCTTGTTTACTCTTTATACCGATAAAATTCACGGATGCTATGGAGCAAGTGAAGGCGCTGGAAAAAGCTGACTTTATTGTACACAAAGATAATAATTGAGACAATTTATTACCTTGTTGATATTTTATTTAATGAAACTGACGAAGTTACACACGCCACGACTGTACTCTTCTACAAAAAAATACTCACCTTTCTTAATTGCCGTTTTTACGAACAAACGTTCACGTTTCGATACATTACGTTTTCTTTGATATAACATATAAAAGTTACAAGAATAGAAACACTCCTTTGTGAAGCCTGATTTCTGTGAGAAAGAGCACTTTGTTTTTTTTTCTTTCTTTCCTTAATTTGCCCCTTGAATTATCAAAGTGTTTATTGTCAAAGGTTTGTTTCTTTTAAATTATATTTTTCGCTTCTGCAGACGTGTTTTAAAATAAATTAATTTTATGTTTCCGACAAAGTACACAGTGCTTTGTATACACTCAAGTTTAAAACTGATGTTAGTTCTTATAAATAACAAAAATAAATTACTTTTTAATTATTATAATAAATCGTAGGTATAGTACAGTAGGGTTAGTAGTAGTAGACACTAGACAGTTTCATAAAATTATACGCTATCACACTAGGATGTAGGTGTATCCAGTGCGTATGTAGTTATCCCACCTGATCTATACTAGTCTGTACTAATTATATTATAAAGAGGTAAAAGTAAGTTTGTATGTAGAGGGTCGTGCGCAGATGCCGTGACGGATGTATTGCGGCAGGGGATGGAGTACTATATTCCATTCTCTGACGTATCAGTGTCTGGCGGGGCTCGACCATGGTTTAGCGCCAAGTGTGGTCGCGCTAATGCGCTCAAACACGCGGCGTACCGAACTTGGGTCGACTCTCGTACGCGCAACTCACTCGACGTTAGTGAAAAGAAGAAGGCCGTCAAGCCTTCGTCTCGGTTTGACCACATTAGCCGAATAGGGAACAAACTTGCATCATACCCAGCAGGTAGTAAAGCTTTTTGGTCCCTGACAAAGCCGGTTGAATCGAACTTCTGTCGCCCCTCACTGCCTCCATTGCTGAGACCGGATGGGTCGCTGGCCCACACCGCAGAAGAAAAAGCGAACTTGTTTGCTTCTCTTTTTGCGGAATCTTCGCGTCTGGATTCTGGAGATGCGTCGCCCCCGGCGGCTCCTGATGGTGAAAAGACGAGTATGTCGGACATTCGTATCCATCAGAAGGACGTCCGTAGGGCACTACGTAACCTTGACGTGAATAAAGCTAGTGGCCCGGATGGGATAACAGCAATTGTGCTTAAAACTTGTGCGCCTGAATTGTCTCCGATCTTGACACGCCTATTTCGTCTCTCATATGAGACTGGAAAAGTGCCGAATGCTTGGAAGCTGGCTAACGAGCAACCAGTGCCCAAAAAGGGCAGTCGAGCTGACCCAGCAAATTATAGACCCATCTCTGTAACGTCCATCCTTTGTAAGAGTATGGAACGTGTAATAAATAAAAAGCTCCTGGCATACCTAGAAGCTAACGAAATTCCAAGTGACCGACAATACGGTTTCCGCCAAAATCGGTCTACTGGGGATCTTCTAGCGTATGCCATTCATATCTGGAGCGAGGGCATCGAAAGGCATGAGGAAGCACTTGCTGTCTCCCTTGACATCTCGAAGGCCTTTGACAGGGTCTGGCACGAAAGTCTTATAGCTAAGCTTCCTTCCTACGGTTTACCCACTGGTCTATGTGATTGGATTGCGGACTTTCTGAGGGATAGGTCCATTCGAGTGGTCATCGACGGCTGCTCGTCCGGTCAACTGGGTATCAATGCCGGAGTCCCCCAGGGGTCGGTGCTTTCGGCCACTCTATTCTTGCTGCATATTAATGACCTTCTTAAGCCCGGTACCTTTGGGTATGCAGACGACAGCACTGTAGCTGAGAGATACGTATCCGACGCACGTGCTAGTGGGTCACAGGTCCGGTCTCTCCGAGAGGCTATGGTTGAGCGCTTGAACTTGTTCTTGCAGGCGGTCTCCGATTGGGGCGATGCCAATCTGGTCAAGTTCAATGCTGCTAAAACTCAGGCGTGTCTTTTCTCTGCTAAACGGAGCCAATTCCACCCAGCTCTATCTTTTCGGTATGTGACCGTACCGATTACCGACCATCTTGAGCTTCTTGGCGTAACGCTATCATCCACTCTCAATTTCGGTTGCTATATAGAGTCAAAAGCTCAACTGGCTGCCAAAAAACTGGGGATTCTGGCTAAGGTGAGACAGTACTTCACGCCGGAACAGTTGCTCAACCTCTATAAAGCACAAGTTCGATCATGTATGGAGTACTGCTCTCATCTTTGGGACGGATCTGCCAAGTACCAGCTTGAGGCGCTAGACTCGATAGAGAAGCGAGCCAAGAAGATCATAGGTAATGATGCACTCTTCGAGTCAAAGCTTCAAAGTCTGGAGCATCGACGACGAGTTGCTAGCCTGTCGGTTTTCTATCGTTTGCATTTCGGAGAGTGTGCACAGGAACTGCACAACTTGATTCTTTCAAGCCCGTTTCATCATCGGACCACTAGACGTACGGCAATGGGCCACCGGTACATGGTGAACATCCCACCCATACGTACAAAGCGTTTTGGGAGTACATTTATTATGCGCACAGCTAAAGAGTGGAATTTCCTGCCGGGGTCTGTGTTTCCTGATAGCTACAACCTAGGGGTCTTTAAGTCAAGAGTGAATAGGTTGCTTCTAGGCAAGCGTGCTCCATCGTCGACCACATGATCGCTTACCATCAGGTGAAATGTGGTCAAGCGCAAGCCTATCAATAATAAAACAAAGAGGATAATCTCTGGAACTACTGGTCTGATTTGAAAAATTGTTTCAGTGTTAGGTAGCCCATTTATCGAGGAATGCTATTTACCATCACGCTACTACCCACGGGAGCGGAGCAGTAACGAAAAATGCGGGTGAAACCGTAGGGGACAGTTAGTGATTTATAAAGATAGCGCATCACTTGCGCACTAAAGATCTTTAAATCACGAGTGAATAGATTACTTCTAGGCAAGCGTGTTTAAGCGGGAAACAGATGAATGCGAGTCACACAATACCGGTAATTGTAGGAACGCTTGGTGGAGGGTTATGTCCAGCAGTGACTATTTTAAAGCAGAAAAATAAAATGTTAATGTTATTTAAATACGAAAATTTGCCATCTACACGTTCTTTCGGCTGAAAATGGTGATAATGAAGTGTGTTTCATTGGTTAGATAGACGTCAAGTGCGAGCCTATCAACAGTAAAAAAAAAACCTAACTTATCACACAAAATATTTTACATTAAAGCTCCTGCGGTCATAGTACAGTCAACAGCTATTTCAACTTAACTCTTGAACTACGAATATCGCCCTTACTTACCTTATATCCTCGAAATAAAGGTGGTCAATTGTTATTTAGGACATGCGGTTGACGTTACTCCCTTTGTGTTCTTTGTACTGTGGTTTTGTTATAACATTTATTTGTTTTAAGGAAGAGTTTTGCGGTTATCATTATTTTGGTTTGTTCGTACTTTTCGATAGCGAATTTGAATAACGGTTTTTGTATTTGTTTTATGGAAAATTGTTTTATTAAAATCTAATTAACGGGACGTTCTTCAACCTTTCGAAAAATAATGTACATAAATATCATTTATGACATTTCTAGACAAGGCTTGGGTACCACACCGACTTTACATTGCTCAAATCATACATACTTTTCAGTCACACCTTTATTCGACCAACGTCCTGACGAAGGTCGCGGGAATCCGATGGATGCGAGACGCACAGGACCGGTCGTTGTGGCGACGCTTGGGGGAGGCCTGTGTCTAGCAGTGATGATAATGAAACCTTTCTTCTTGAGGGCCCACCACAGAATCTCACGAAGTACCCTGTCGTATGCGTTTTCAAGGTCAACGAATACCATAATAACGTGTTTTCTCATATATATAGACAGTTACGCTGCTACTCTAAAAGAAGGGAAACTCTGAAAACTAGGAATATAATATAACATCAAAACCTGCACGGTCCGGACAAAGCGCTTTACTTCGTCGTTTATACCGCGTACATCGAAGGATTGGAACAATTTGCCTGCTGCCCGTCCGATTATAATTTGGGTATCTTCAAGACTAGAGTGAATAGGCTCTTAATAAACTAGTGCGCCTCACCATCAACGATTGCATCACTGCTTACCATCAGGTGGGATTGCAGTCAAGCACTAGTTTATGGTATATAAAAAAAAAATATGAAGGAATAGGAATATGAAACCTTTGTCAAATCAATTTCCTCTACAAACTTTATACAATAAAATACAATTCCGAAATGATAACCTCTCTGTGTACAAAGCAAACAAAGTTTCCTGAAATAATGAAACGATCTAATTATCTAAAAGTAAACTAATTAATGATATATTTGCCTTCGATGGTGTTAAGACAAACTTGGGCTAATAGGCTGCCTTAGTATTGACTTTTAGTCGAGGCCTATTTAATAGCGTTATGTTGACGTGAAGCTATGAAACGCGGACATTTTGTTTAAAATTGTTATTTTATTTTTTGTTTTTGTTATTGAAATGTATTTGGAATATTCGTAGACATTATAAGAACCAGTAGCAAAAGCCTATTAAAAAGAAAGAACGAAAAAATGTTTATTCGTCCAATCAGTCTTATAATACTTATTCTCACTTTCATCTCAAACACTAAATAACTACATGGTTCTCATAAGACGGAACAAAGGAGTGGGTTTAAGTCAGTGAAACCAGCTCTGCCTAAGAGCGGAAAAAGTTTTGAAGATTTCCCACCTAAAAAAAGTATGTGTTTGCTGTTTATTTAGTGGAGTTTATTTCGTTGCTTCTTCTCAGGGTAGTCAGCTATGAAGCACGAGCCTCATAAAGTTTAAAGTAACAAAGAAATTAACATGTAAAAGTGTTTTTTAAAACTAATTTGCAAAATAAATATCATTAAACATTTAATTCTGGCACGTTAAGCCGTTGGTCCCGGCTGTCATTTAGAGATCTTTGGCAGTCGTTACGGATAGTCAGAAGCCAGTAAATCTGACTCCAATCTTGCCATGAAGTACCGTGTTACCCCAGTTAATGGGTTGTGGAGGTCTGGTAGGCAGCCGCTCCTCGTAAAATACTGGTATTCAGCTAAAATCCGGCTTGACTGGAAGCCGACCCCAATATAGTTGGGAATAGGCTAGACAGATGATGATTTAATTCTGGCACTTAGGCCTCCTCTTTAGGTGAGGAAATGGGCCGTAATCCACTTCATAGGTTTAGTCATATTTTCTAGCTTAAAAAAAAAGATAAAGTATCTAAAGCATTCTAAAAATGATAATAATAGGGGCGTGGGCAGAGATAATGGTGATGTTATAAAATCCGAGAAAAGCCAATTTACAAAAAAAGAATAAACGGTAACCAGTTATCTAATTTATATTAAATGCTACTTCCAGTATTATTATTTCAATAGGTATGAATATAGATGAGTAGGTGTGTAGAAACAAAAAATTATACCTACATTTTTTATCTCCGAAAATTATGTACTTAAATAACATCCTAAAAAAAAACTGGTTTACTATGGCAACAGATTATTAAACCAGTTGTAAATATCTCGTGTTATAGTTTTCCTTGTTTATATAAACAAAAAACGTTTTTGCTACAAACGAAAAACCAATGAGTAAGACGTTGATCTCAGTTTCGTCATCATCTAAGTAGACAGCCTTGAGATTTGTTTTTATCAACATTAGATATCGATAAACTTATGATGAAGCACGAGGATCATTAATTAATATGCGCACGAGATGACCTCAAAGGTTAAGCAACATTTACCGAGGTCGGATTTTGGATGGGTGGGTGACCATCTTAACGTACCATGATTCACCAATCGACGTGCCATCAAAAAACACATTGCGCCAGTCGCTTTAACAGGCGTTATGCACAATCAGAAGCCAGTATTCCTGACATCAGACTGAAAAGAAAATTTGTTCTTTAACATAATGTTAGTGAAAGGTTCGATTTTTTTGCCACTATCTCACCTTCACCCCTGATAAGAGCTGATGTGGCACGGTGCAACACTCTTGCCTAGACGTAACCAATTTATTAGTCTTAAAGAACCCTAGGTGGTAGCTATCAGGAAATAAAACCTTCGAAAGAGAGTTCTACTCCTTGCTGTAAGCAAAATGAATGTGTTCCCAAATCGTTTTGTACATACGGGTGGGATGTTCACCACTTAGCGGTGGCGTATTGCCGTATATAAATTCTAAGTTATTCAATTCCGACGCACAATCAATCATTTAAATTTATCGATCTTTATTTGTTAACACAGGTATTACAAAGTCTTAAATATATAGTCTTTTGTTCATGCTCTATATTCTTTTTTTTTGCTGTCGGGGAAACCTTCAAAAGGCGCCTGGACTTTTGGGGAAAAACATTAGGGAGTGTGAGATTCTTAACTCACTAAAACCACCCCGGTGACCACCATCTGCACATAGGAGAGGGCCCCGTGACCTCTTAAAAGACCACCCCGGAACCCCCTCTGTACAACGCCTGTTAGGACACATCCCTGAGAATGCTCTATATCCTACCGAAGAAATTAGTTTACAAGGAGCACGAATAAATAGTGTCATGTCAATCCTCTAAATACAACTTGTAGAAAACCAACCGGCTAGCAAATCGGCGTCTGTACTCAAGACTTTGAAACTTCAAACCTTAACCCAAGAAAGCTCACCATTCTCTATTACCACATCCAATCACCTTCCCTTCCGACATCTTAAAACAAACAGTAGTACATCGCGCAGTCAATTAACTGACAGACTTCCACGACACGTACAACCTTATTCCTCAAACTTAAAGGTCAAATTCGAATGGCAAGGGATTGCTGCAAAGCGGTTTGTCAGCGTCTTATTAGACATTCCGTTTCGGGTCTTTGAGAGCTTCAGTAGGATCGTAGCGACGAACTGTAGGCCTAGTGACTGTTATGAGACGGCGGAACGGCGATCAATTCGTGAATTGTTATTTGTATTAAGCTTTTGTATATATATTTGTAATACTTCATTGTTCACCAACATAAGCTAATAAATAAATATCTCGTCTTATGTGCTATATGTTTGGGTCCCACTCTCACTTGAATCGGGTTGACCGATTTCCACGAGTATAATTTCTTTAGTAGTATTTCTTTGTTTAAGTGATGGTCATTTTTAGCTTGCTCAAAAGGAAAAAACGGAACCTTTATATCATTTTGTTGTCCGTTTGTCTGTCTGTCAAGACCTTTTATCTCGAGAACGCATGGAGGTATCGAGTTGTAAGTAAAGCCATAATTAAACTCAAGTCTGCGGTCCACATTGTGGGAGACCTTCCAAAACTTTGTCACTCCAGAACCTTTCGACCCCATTGCCTATCTTCATTTCAGATGTGCTCACGCAAGGAGACTCTAAGCATAGCCCTTTGCATTGCTTTAGTTGAATAGTGCATACTGCATAGTAATGAAGTATAACACTATAAATAATTTGGAGATGTTCACGAGGATCCGATGGATTCAACCAGTGTATTGTGCATCTCGATCTCGACTTTGTTATGATGATGCTTGAGGGAGACCTATGTCCAGCATCGAAATTCATTCGGTTGTGCTGATGATGAGGCACCATAGAGCCGTCATTCCTTAGGAGGTGATTTATGAGTAGGTGTTACTGCACTTTGGACGTTACAGATATTACGTTACAGATATATTAGAATACTTTTAGGTCCAATAAATGTTAAAAAATATTGACATAATATCAGATACTAGAAAAAAAACACGAAAGTTTTAATACTAAACCTTTTTAATCAATAACCATAACACAGCCAGAATTTTGGATAAAAGGAGTGGAGTATATAACAAATGATATCACCATCAATTTATAGGTAGGTCTTCATCACCTCTTCATGATCTTCGAGTGAGTTTGCCTGTAGCTCCACTATGTACCGGTGCACTCGCGGAGTTCCGTCAGTAACACTGCATCTGTCCGTATCTACAGCTGCTGTAGCCGGACCAGCCATGAGCCCTGCAGCACTCGTCCTTCTCAGCATCAATACGGGAGCAGACCTGGTCGCAGGGCCCGACGCGGACGGCCTCGACGGTCACCATCACCATGGCGAAGGCGACCAGCAGGAGAATGAAGGCGGTCTTGATGGCGGCCATTTTGTTTGTTGTTTAGTAGTAGAGAAACGTTCGTAAAGAGATGTGGAGTTGTTGTGTGAAGCTTGAGACATTTCCCTCTGTATTTATAGTAATCTTACGCTTATCATGACGTATTGCCAAACCGGTGTTCGCTTGTTTGTAGACAAACAGGATAAATACATTTTAATTAAAAAATGAGGATAACATTGTTTATCGCCCCAGACAGCTCAAATTGTCTCAACTTTCTACGATAGGGGAATTTTATAAATTACTAGTTTTTGCTTGCGTCTTCATTCGTGTGAATCTTTGATCAACATTGTTGATCGAAGGTGTGAATATTGGTTTTTGCAGACGTGAAGTCAAAGTAGAAGCAAAGTTTTTTTTTAATGTAACAAAATTTTAATTAATCCCTTTTTAGGGTTCCGTAGCCAAATGGCAAAAACAGAACCCTTATAGTTTCGCCATGTCTGTCAGTCCGTCTGTCCATCCGTCCGTCCGTCCTTGCTTAATCTCCGTTAGCACTAGAAAGCTGAGGTACCAATATGTATATTAATCACGCTGACAAAGTAGTAAAATAAAAATTGGAAAAAAAATTCATTAGGGTTGCTCCTCTACATGTAAAGTAGAAATTGTTTTTTTTTTTTATTTCAACCCTAACGTGTGATATATTGTTAGATAGGTATTCAAAAATGAATAAGGGTTTACTCAAATAATTTATTGATAATATCAATAATTTTGGAAATAATCGCTCCAAAAGTAAAAAACAATGTGTGCCCCCGTCGCCCCCTCTAACTTTTGAACCATAAGTTTAGAAAATATGAAAAAAAACTTGGAAAGTAGAGCTTTATAAAGACTTTCTAAGAAAATTATTTTGAACTCGATGGGACGAACAGTTTTTGAAAAGTTGGGGACACTTATTGTGACGGACGGGAAACTTCGGAACCCTACACTGAACGTGGCCCGACACGCTCTTGGCCGGTTTTTTATGTAAATAATATATAGGTTTGTACATACTTTTTTCTTTAGTTTATATATTTATTTATATCTATTAAGTCTTTTATTAGTTTAGTTTGTAAATATTTGTATTAGTATTACCACTTTGTTAAAACTCAATAATATTTTAATATAATTTTAAATATCCATTCTTAATATTTAATATCTAATGATATTTTTTTTCAAATGCCGTTTTTCCGAATTTCCGGCTAATAGCACGGTTCATTTCACAATTCAAATTTTCGATGATGCGTCCAAGTAACTCAAGTTTTATTTTAACGCTAACTTCTTGTAATTTCGCCTTCCCAATCGAACGTGGCTTATCCATATTACAGACATCAGATTGCACATAGCTCCAAAGGAAAACGTCTTGGGCTGAAATTCTGTTCACAAAAATCACGCTATAGAGCCATGGTTTTGCATGCCGTGTGGCAAGTCTCGGTAATATCAAATGTCCTGGAGATAAGTTTCTTCAAGTACAAGTACCTACTACAAAAATCAGCGTTGTAAATGTACTTCAAGAAAGGAACAGGAGTACCTGTTCCTTCTTTGCCATCGTTACAGGACCCTAGGGTTCCCTTTTGTACAACCAATGGCACCTGCAGTAGGCTTCGATCCAGCTGGACCCTTACGGTATTGCTGACATCTCCTTGAGGTGCGCGTATGACACTACGCACTGTCGACGACTCTTGCCGGGCACAAGACCGGAAGACTTGACGGCGAGCTTCCCATTATAACCCGTCCGCAAGCCTAAAGGTAACTGGAAATCTAAGTCGGGACCCCAGCGACTTGAGAAAGGCCGTTCCCTCATGTGAGCGACCGCCTCCTTCACTACACTTAAACACCCTTAGGTAAGGTTAGGCAGTCATTAAACACAGAACACAAAATGAATCACTTCTTATAACTCACATTATTTCAGCACACAGTCTACAGCATTCAACAGAATAGGAGATAAAATTATCCCGCGGGAAATCTTGAAGTATTGGAAAGCAAATGCTCAGTGAAAAATTTATAAACTTCCAATACTCGAAGGATTATTATTTAAAATGTGTTTATAAAGTTTAGCTTGAGTTTCCAGTTGTAGAGAGAATTTTCTTTTTGAAGTAACTTTGAATTCTTGTCGAATATTGTGTGCTTTTGGTATTGAATTTTAATGTTGGTTTAAATTCAAGTTTTAGTAGTCTTCCTGCCGAGTTTTAGCATACTTTCATTCTTAATTCTGAAAGGGTTCCTAGGTAACGTCCTATTTATTTATTGATCAACAACTGAAACTACTATGTGTATTGTGGGTCTAAGAACGTGAAATTTTGTACAAATCTTTCTTTTTAATGAAGGCGAGCGAACGGGTTTTTGAAATTCGTCAACAAAGGGGATAAAACGGGACTCCAAAGTTTGTATGGAGAAACTTTCTACGCGGGCGAAGCCGCTGGCAGAATCTAGTAGTTAACTATGTTTGTGTGTATATATAACTGTGTGTTAAGTGTACAATGTCTTTTTTTGGATTTATTTATCTCAAAATCCTGGAAATAGTTAGTCTCACTTCACCATGAGCGGGAGGTATAATTTATTGATTTCGACACATTTGGACAAAAAAATCTGTTTAGGAGACTTATGCACTTTAGATTTTATATTAAAGTGCGTAAAGAACAAAAAATATAAAGAAAAAAAAAACATAAGCTAGTCTCCATTTAGGTAACACGATTTCGTGTTTTCTACGCGTATTTTTGTCATGTAAATCACTTCTAATTTTAAAAAGTCCTAAGTTTTTACATACATACAGTATCATCATCATCATCATCATCATCATCTCAGCCGAAAGACGTCCACTGCTGGACATAGGCCTCCCCCAAGCGTCGCCACAGCGACCGGTCCTGCGCGTCTCGCATCCATCGGATTCCCGCGACCCTCGCCAGGTCGTCGGTCCACCTTGTGGGAGGCCTTCCGACGCTGCGTCTTCCGGTACGTGGCCGCCACTCTAGAACCTTCCGTCCCCATCGACCATCTGTTCTACGAGCAATATGCCCTGCCCACTGCCACTTAAGTTTGGCGATTCTTCGGGCTATGTCGGTAACCTTAGTTCTCTTGCGGATCTCTTCATTCCTGATGTGATCGCGCAAGGAAACTCCGAGCATAGCCCTTTCCATTGCTCTTTGGGTGACTTTAAGCCTTCTGATGAGGCCCATTGTGAGCGACCACGTTTCCGAGCCATATGTCATCACTGGCAACACACACTGGTCATAGACTTTTGTCTTGAGACACTGCGGTATACTTTCTAAAATATAGGAGACTTTACGCACTTTACATTTTATATTAAAGTGCGTAAAGAACAAAAAATATAAAGAAAAAAAAAACATAAAATAAACTAAACCTTTTTAATCAATAACCAAATCACAGTTGACGTTAAATTCAGAAAAAGTGGAACTTACAAGTAATATCACAAACAATTTTTATGTTTTACTTTTCAGTCTTGATCAGCTCTTCATGTTCTTCGTCGACGAGTCTTCGGGACGTCGAAGAGTTTGACTGTAGCCCCACTATGTACCGGTGCACTCGCGGAGTTCCGTCAGTAACACTGCATCTGTCCGTATCTACAGCTGCTGTAGCCGGACCAGCCATGAGCCCTGCAGCACTCGTCCTTCTCAGCATCAATACGGGAGCAGACCTGGTCGCAGGGCCCGACGCGGACGGCCTCGACGGTCACCATCACCATGGCGAAGGCGACCAGCAGGAGAATGAAGGCGGTCTTGATGGCGGCCATTTTGTTTGTTGTTAAGTAGTAGAGGAACGTTCGTAAAGAGATGTGGAGTTGTTGTGTGAAGCTTGAGACATTTCCCTCTGTATTTATAGTGGTAATCTTACGCTTACGCATGACGTATTGCCAAACCGGTGTTCGCGTGTTTTTATACAAACAGGATAAATACATATTAATTAAAAAATGAGGATAACATTGTTTTAAACCCCAGACCGCCCAAATTTTCTTAATTTTCTACGATATGGGAATTTTATAAAATACTAGCTTTTGCTTGCGTCATCATTCGTGTCAATATCGGTTTATGCAGACGAGAAGTATTAGTTTTTTTTTATGGATCATAACATTTTATTATCATTCCAAATATTTACATCTACATTTTTTTGTTACTGATGGATTCCTTTCTTGACGATCTTTTGTTTCAAATGCTGCCCGTAACTGCGATTAACACGTTCCATTTTACAATTCATATTTCGATGATGCGTCAAAGCATTTTGAGTTGTATTTTATTGCTGCCTTCCTGTAGTTTCGCCCTCCCAATCGAACGTAGCTTATGCATATTATAGACATTTGATTTTACATTGCTCCAAAGGAAAAAGTCTTGGGGTGAAATTGTGTTCACAAAACTTACGCGATCGGCATGCTGTGGCGCAAGTCTTGGTAATATGAAATGTCTCGGAGATCAAGAGTGGTATTCCTTGCCGGGCCTGTGTTTCCTGACAGCTACAACCTAGGGGTCTTTAAGTCAAGAGTGAATAGGGTTACTTCTAGGCAAGCATGCTTCATTGTCGGCCACATCATCGCTTACCATCAGGTGAAATAGTGGTCAAGCGCAAGCCTATCAATATTTAAAAAATCAAGTTTCTCCTCAATATAATTTCTTGTAAAACGCTGACTTTTTGCAATAGATAAAAAGTCTTTAAACAAAAAGTCCCCTATTAAGGCGCGAGCAAGATAGTGAACAAATGCAAGTTTGATCTATGAAGTACCCTTGCCTAGAAATTACCTAATTATCATTTTCCTGCCTTGTATATACATATTACTTAGAGTCGGAACAACATGTTTTTTTTATTCTTTCCTATCAACAGTCACGCTATCACTGACTCTATTTTCTTTCATATTATTATCGCTCCTCACATAATCCATCCATCTTTTGTTTGCTCTCGATTTCTCTTTCCATGTATAATCATAATTTTTTTAGTAACATTTCATCCCTTCTCTTCACATGACTAATAAGACCGTACAAGATTAAAGATTCACGTTCCACTTTTCAGTTACTGTCATCACTTTCCAACCTTCTGTAATTTGTTAATTTATCAATCAAAACCATAAAAAAGTAATTTATTCAATCTTTATTTAAAGACGCCTTTTTTAGTCGCCTTTTCATCCAATGACTTCTCCCATCCTTGGGCGGAGCGGGAGTTAGCAGCAAAAGCAGTGGATTAACCGAGGTCCTGGAATGAAGGCAAAGAAGGAATAAGAGTATCTTTTTGCCTTTATTCCAGGGCATCGGGGTTCTCTTTCACCCAACTCAAGTTCAGTAGCCCCAGATGGATTCGAGCCTACTGGACCCCTACGGTTTTGCTAGCAGCTCCTTAAGGAGCGCATGGAACACTATCCACCGTTGACCACTTGAGCTCAATCCGGACAGTTACCGGACGACTGGACGTCGAGCTACCCATTGGTCACCGTCCGCATGGCCACATCAACAGTAGCTCGAAATCGGAGTCGGGATCCGGTGGTTGGGGCTCACTCGACCGCTACATCCTTCGCTATAGGTACTTAATGACCCTTAGGTTAGGTTAAGCTATCATGAGACACAGACTACAAAATGAATCACTCATTATAATACACATTATTTCTCCACACAGTACACAGCATTCAACAGAATAGGAGATAAAATTATCCCGCGGGAAATCTTGAAGTATTGGAAAGCAAATGCTCAGTGAAAAATTTATAAACTTCCAATACTCGAAGGATTATTATTTAAAATGTGTTTATAAAGTTTAGCTCGAGTTTCCAGTTGTAGAGAGAATTTTCTTTTTGAAGTAACTTTGAATTCTTGTCGAATATTGTGTGCTTTTGGTATTGAATTTTAATGTTGGTTTAAATTCAAGTTTTAGTAGTTCTTGCTGCCGAGTTTTAGCATACTTTCATCCTTAATTCTAAAAGGGTTCTTAGGTAACGTCCTATTTATTTATTGATCAACAACTGACTACTATGTGTATTGTGGGTCTAAGAACGTGAAATTTCGTACAAATCTTTCTTTTTAATGAAGGCGAGCGAACGGGTTTTTGAAATTCGTCACCAAAGGGGATAAAACGGGACTCCAAAGTTTGTATGGAGAAACTTTCTACGCGGGCGAAGCCGCTGGCAGAATTTAGTAGGTAACTGTGTGTGTGTGTGTGTGTGTGTGTGTATATGTTACTGTAAATGCCCGAACTACGGTAAATCTTAGGTTTTACCAGTAAATCTTAGGGTTTACCAACACGAGTCGGTAAATGTAAGAATATGTAAAAAAGAAACGATTTAATCGGGCTTTTACCATCAGAATTTGGTACATGCTAGGTCTTACCGGTGAGGGTTGGTAAATGTTGGTTTAGGATATTTTTTATCGTAGATAGGTTCGCTTGACCGCTATCTCACCTGATGGAAAGCGACGATGCGGTCGACGATGGAGCGCGCTTACCTAGAAGTAACTTATTCACTTTTGACTTAAAGATTCCTGAGTTGTAGCTGCAGTATTGATGGTCACTTAGGAAGTCATAAGTTTCTAGGTAGCTTAGTGTTAAGTACAGGGTCCATAGTCTTACAGAATAATACATAATTAATTTTAATCAATTATTTTAATTAATAATTATTCAAATCCTTACGTACCTATGAGTAATTTAAACATCAAGTACTACTAATCAGTCAAATCGTTACCTATCTATTAATAATGTTTATCTCAACATTTACCGTGTCTTTGAGGTAAATTCTAAGATTTACCAAGTGAATGGTAGTAAAAGTCCGAAATAAACGATGATCATAGAATGGTTCGGACTTTTACCATTAAGACTTGGTAAATCTTAGGATTTACTGGAAAATCTTAGGATTTACCTAAGCTCGGGCTTTTACAGTAACATATATAACTGTGTGTTAAGTGTACAATGTCTTTTTTTGGATTTATTTATCTCAAAATCCTGGGAATTCACCATGAGCGGGAGGGCGACACATTTGGACAAAAAAATCTGTTTAGAAGACTTATGCACTTTAGATTTTATATTAAAGTGCGTAAAGAACAATAAATATAAAGAAAAAAAAAACATAAAATAAACTAAACCTTTTTAATCAATAACCAAATCACAGTTGACGTTAAATTCAGAAAAAGTGGAACTTACAAGTAATATCACAAACAATTTTTATGTTTTACATTTCAGTCTTGATCTTGAGCTCCTCATGTTCTTCGAGTGATGGACGTCGAAGAGTTTGCCTGCAGCTCCACTATGTACCGGTGCACTCGCGGAGTTCCGTCAGTAACACTGCATCTGTCCGTATCTACAGCTGCTGTAGCCGGACCAGCCATGAGCCCTGCAGCACTCGTCCTTCTCAGCATCAATACGGGAGCAGACCTGGTCGCAGGGCCCGACGCGGACGGCCTCGACGGTCACCATCACCATGGCGAAGGCGACCAGCAGGAGAATGAAGGCGGTCTTGATGGCGGCCATTTTGTTTGTTGTTCAGTAGTAGAGTAACGTTCGTAAAGAGATGTGGAGTTGTTGTGTGAAGCTTGAGAGATTTCCCTCTGTATTTATAGTCGTAATCTTACGCTTACGCATGACGTATTGCCAAACCGGTGTTCGCTTGTTTTTATACAAACAGGATAAATACATTTTAATTAAAAATGAGGATAACATTGTTTTGAATGTGGTTTTGAACCCCAGACCGCCCAAATTTTCTTAATTTTCTACGATATGGGAATTTTATAAAATACTAGCTTTTGGTTGCGTCATCATTCGTGTTAATATCGGTTTATGCAGACGAGAAGTATTAGAAGTTTTTTTTTATGGATCATAACATTTTATTATCATTCCAAATATTTACATCTAAATTTTTTTGTTACTGATGGATTCCTTTCTTAACAATCTTTCGTTTCAAATGCTGCCCGTAACTGCGGTTAACACGATCCATTTTACAATTCATATTTTCGATGATGCGTCAAAGCATTTTGAGTTGTATTTTATTGCTGTCTTTCAGTAGTTTCGCCCTCCCAATCGAACGTAGCTTATGCATATTATAGACGTTTGATTTTACATTGCTCCAAAGGAAAATGTCTTGGCGTGAAATTGTGTTCACCAAATCTATCCATTTTTTGTTTAGCCTCTCTCTCTCTACATCTACAAATATATTCATAGCTCTTTCAGTAACATACGTTTCATCCCTCTTCTTCACACAATCAAAACGACCAAAAAGATAAACGATTCACTTTCAACATTCTAGTTACGTGCACCGCTTTGAAACTTCCTCTAATTTGTTCATTTATCAATCATATTGGTAAATCTATACTAATATTATAAAGAGGTAAAATTTGTAAGTTTGTATGTTTGTAAGATTGTATGTAGAGGGTAATCTCTGGAACTACTGGTCCGATTTGATAAATTCTTTCAGTGTTAGATAGCCCATTTATCGATGAATGCTATCACGCTACAACCTACGGGAGCGGAGCAGTAACGAAAAATGCGGGTGAAACCGCAGGGGACAGCTAGTTAACAAATAAGAGGAAGTTTACCCAGAATTAACTTATTCGATTTTTACTTAAGACCCACTTTTTAGGTGAGAAATTTTCCAATTACTTTTTTCAACTTTGGACGGAGCGGAAGCCCATATCAGACTTTTACTGACTTAAAGTTGTGGGTTCATTGAGGTCCTGGAACGAATAGATAAAAAAGAAACAGGCGTACCTGTTTCTTCTTTGCCTTCATTCCAGGGTCCTGGGGTTCTATTTCACCCAACCCAGGCCCAGTAGCCCCAGATGGCTTCGAGCCTATAACTGGGCCCCTACGGTTTTGCTGACAACTCCTTGAGGCGCGCATGGAACACTATGCACCGTCGACCACTCGAGCTCAATCCGGACGGTTACAGGACGACCGGACGGCGAGCTCCCCACTGGTCGCCGTCCGCAAGCCCATACCAACAGCAGCTGGAAATCAGAGTCGAAATCCCGGTGATTAGGGCGTGAGGAAGGCCGTTCCCTCACTCGACCGCCACATCCCTCGCTGTACTAAAAGACCCTAAGGTTACACAGAAATCTAAATAATAAGTTTAGATTTCTGTATTAGGTTAGCTTAGGCTATCATGAAACACACCCCTCAACATGAATCACTCATTATAATACACATTATTTCAGCACACAGTCTACAGAATCCAACAGAATAGGAGATAAAATTATCCCGCTGGAAATCTAGAAGTATTGGAAAGCAAATGGTCAGTGAAAAATTTATAAACTTCCAATACTCGAAGGATTATTATTTTAAATGTGTTTATAAAGTTTAGCTTGAGTTTCCAGTTGTAGAGAGAATTTTCTTTTTGAAGTAACTTTGAATTCTTGTCGAATATTGTGTGCTTTTGGTATTGAATTTTAATGTTGGTTTAAATACGAGTTTTAGTAGTGTTGCTGCCGAGTTTCAGCATACTTTCTTTCTTATTTATATAAGGGTTTGTAAGTAAAGTCCTATTTATTTATTGATCAACCACAATCAACGCACAGTTGTAACAAATGTGTGTATTGTGGGTCTAGCAACGTGAATTTTTGCACAAAACTTTCTTTTATGATGTAGCCGAGCACTAAGAACGGGTTTTTGAAAATTATAAAAAAACCTATGGGGATGAAACGGAGGTCCGAACTTTGTATGGAGAAACCTTCCACGCAGGCAAAGCCACTGGAATCTAGTACTATATATACTGTTACTGTGTGTTAAGTGTAATTTTTTTTCGATTTATTTGTCTAAGAATCCTGGGATCCTTTGGAAGGAGTACGAGGGTTTTCGTTATTTGGTACAAATGATTATTCCTGGACAAGTCACCACAGAATGGGTGCCTCAGAATGAACTACACTGAAAAGGCAGAACTTAGAAGAGGTGGCAAGACGACCCAGATGCCTGCCACAAGGGCTGGTTAAGGCCGGACGAGTAAAAACTTCCTGGAAGAATTTGAGGAATTCTTAGGTTAGTAGTAGAAAAGTATAAGCAATTTTTTTTTAAACAGCTTTCACACAACGTCTCAAGTTAAACAGAGCTTGTACTGTAAATCCAAACTAATATTATAAATGCGAAAGTAACTCTGTCTGTCTGTCTGTCTGTCTTTGCTTCACGCCTAAACTACTGAACCGATTTGTGTGAAATTTAGTACAGACATAGTTTGGAACTTGAGAATGGACATAGGATAGTTTTTATTACAAAAAATTAAAATAAAAAGTAAAATAAAAAATAAAATTTATTACGGACATACAGCGCCATCTATTGGTCAAGAGTCGGCATTAATTCAGTACTGAAAATTCATCGGAAAAAGGTAAATAAATAGTAAAAAGGTATGAAAATTTAATATAATACAACTTAAGTTCGGTTTTCAATTTAAGTTCGGAAAGATTGTAATATTTCTTTAGTTTAAGTTCTTTTTTAAACTACTTTTTTCAATGACAAGAAAATGCAAGTCCAATTAAGCACGTAGTTCCAGCGGAGCTCGAGCTAAAAGAGTTGCAAGAAGTCAAGAGTCTCAAGAACAGACTCAAGCCCGTTTAACTTTAGACGCCGAGCGTCACGCTGCTCAAAGAGCTGCTGAGAATGAAGAGGTGAGGCAGGAGCGACGGCTCTTAGATGCTGGGCGTCATGCAACTCAAAGAGCTGCTGAGACAGAAGAGATGGCTCGGGAGCGCCGGCTCTTAGATGCTGGGCGTCATGCAACTCAAAGACCTGCTGAGACAGAAGAGAGGGCTCGGGAGCGCCGGCTCTTAGACACCGAACGTCACGCTACTCAAAGAGCTGCTGAGACTGAGGAGGTAAGACAGGAACGATGGCTCTTAGACACCAGGCGTCATGCAACTCAAAGAGCTTCCGAAACTGTAGATCAAACTCGAATACGTCGGCTTTTGGATGCTGAACGTCATGCGTCTCTGATTTCTGCAGAATCACATGAAGAATCTCATAGACGACGTGTTCTATTAGCTGCACGGCAAGCACAAAGACGAAATATATATACACGTAGTACGTGGGAGGTATTTCATGATGCTGCTTTTGATTACGACCCTTTAATCGATTACATGAACCATCGATTAGTGCTCTTAGGAAGGATGGCTAAAAAGTGCACATATTGTAAGGCACTAAAATGGAACGAGGAAACTCCGGGTATGTGCTGTTCTGGAGGTAAAGTTTCACTTCCATCACTCGGTATTCCAGAAGAACCCCTGAAAACACTATTCCACGCGAACGAAGTCGCGGGCAAAAGCTAGTAATAGATAACTGATAAACATACTTGTAAACTAAATACAAACATAATTCTGCCTTATCCGCCTTTGTACAATGTTTGTGCATAAAGTTTAATAAATAAATAAATAATTACATATTATAGAAAAATTACACCCAGACACAGAAGAAATAAGGTGCCTATGGAATGGAAAGGCATGGCTACCAGCACAATCCCGGAAGCATGGTCAATGGAATTTTACTGGCTAGGTACTGATTTTTTTAATACAGTCTTAAATGACCTTACTTAAGATCAGAATTCTTACATTCTTTCCCTTTTGTATGATATTCTCTTTTACCCTTCTATCCCCATTTACCTCAAGGAACGATTCCAGTACTATCAACAACATCGACACGATTTTTTTTCAGTCAAAATATAAATTACAACTATTTAACTACATTTTGCTAGATAAGTCCTTTAAGCGGAGGAGCTCGTGGCTAGATAATAACAGCCGCACAGGTCGATCTTCAAGGTTAAGCAACGCTTGCCTAGGTTGGTCCGTGGATGGGTGACCATCTTAACATAACGAGTTTCCTCCGTGTCTCGGAAAGCACGTTAAGCCATTGGTCCCGGCTATCATTTGGAGATCTTTGGCACTCGTTACGGATAGTCAGAAGCCAGTAAATCTGACTCCAGTCTTTCCATGAAGTACCGTGTTACCCCAGTTAATGGGTTGTGGAGGTCTGGTAATCAGCCGCTCCTCGTAAAATCCGGCTTGGTATACAGCTAAATCCGGCTTGACTGGAAGCCAACCCCAACATAGTTGGGAAAAGGCTAGGCAGATGATGAAGTCCTTTAACAGTAAAAGGCCCAATCTGGACAGCCAGGTAACTTATTTGCAAACTGCATTGCCAGCGACAATATAATAAGCGCAAATACTGTGTTTAAAACTTCAAAAGCACATTATTACTCCACGAAATTTTCTAAAAGAGATACCGTGGTCCAGGACTGCAAAGGGAAAAACCTGAAGGATACAGGTTTTAGTCTGCAAAAGACCCCTCGCTCCACCATGAGTGGGAGGTATAATTTGTTGATTTCCACACACTTGGACAAAAAAAATCTGTTTAGGAGACTTTAGGTGTTATATGAAATTGCGTAAAAAAAGAACAAATATAAAGAAAAAAAAAACATAAAATAAATTAAACCTTTTTAATCAAAAACCAAATCACAGTCGACGTTAAATTCAGGAAAAGTGGAACTTACAAGTAATGTCACTAACAATTTTTATGTTTTACAATTCAATAGGCAGGTCTTGATCAGCTCTTCATGTTCTTCGAGTGATGGACGTCGAAGAGTTTGCCTGCAGCTCCACTATGTACCGGTGCACTCGCGGAGTTCCGTCAGTAACACTGCATCTGTCCGTATCTACAGCTGCTGTAGCCGGAGTATCCATGAGCCCTGCAGCACTCGTCCTTCTCAGCATCAATACGGGAGCAGACCTGGTCGCAGGGCCCGACGCGGGCGGCCTCGACGGTCACCATCACCATGGCGAAGGCAACCAGCAGGAGAATGAAGGCGGTCTTGATGGCGGCCATTTTGTTTGCTGTTTAGTAGTAGAGAAACGTTCGTAAAGAGATGTGGAGTTGTTGTGTGCAGCTTGAACCATTTTCTTCCGTATTTATACTCTAAATCTCACCAAAAATCAATTCTCTTCAAACAAGTTATGAAAACAGGATAAAGACGAAAAAAATTTGCATGAGGATAATTTTAGTCTTAACCCTAAAGTGCTCATGCCGTCTGGTAATAAATAGTAGGTACTGCGATATTTTTTTTATTATTTGATTATATTCTTTTAATTAAAAACATACCGAGTTTCCTTCGTGCCTCGGAAAGCACGTTAAGCCGTAGGTCCTGGCTGTCTTTTGTAGATTTTTTGCAGTCGTTACGGACAGTCAGAAGCCAGTAAATCTGGCTCCAGTCTTGCCACGAAGTACCGGTTACCCCAGTTAATGTGTTGGAGGTCTAGTAAGCAGCCGTTCCCCGTAAAACACTGGTATTTAGCAAAATCCGGCTTGACTGGAAGCCGACTCCAATATAGTCGGGAAAAGGCTAGGTAGATGATGACTTATCAAAGAATCTATTTATTACTATTGATATCTAATCGACCATCAGTAGCCGTTTAGGGTTAAACCAAAATACAAAACATTTTCCTTATAGTTTGGCCTTCAACTCGTTTTGTCATGGTTTACGTCTTTAGGTTCTTAAGGAAATAACTTTTATTTTAGACAGATCGTGAAATTATGTTATTTTCGATATCACCGAGTTTTTATTGCCATTTTTTTTACCACCGGATTAAAAAAAGGCACAAAAACTTCACAAAGCTCGTTTTGCATTTTAATCATAAATTAATAAATTGATAGCAGGATTTTCTTTTATTATTATTGATAGGTACGCGTTTGATGAATATCTCACGTGATGGTAAGCGATGATGTGGTCGACAGTCGAGCATGCTTGCCTAGCAATAACTTATTCACCCTTCACCCTCCAGCAGGGAATTCCACTCCTTAGGTGAATGTACGAGTATAGTATATGTATTCCTAAAAAGCTTTGTACGTGAGGTGAATGTTCACCATGTAGCCAAACTTTTTCTTTTTTTGAGAAAGAAAAATATTAAGAAAGATTTTTTTTTCTTTAAAAAAATAATGGTTTCACGCAAAAAAGAGGACAAAAAAATTGATAATATGGGGTTTATGAGGATAAATTCCCGGGCAAAAGCTACTTATTTTGAGATGGTGACATGACCCAGACGCCTACGCCAAAGATTGGTTCGAGGAGACTCAAGAAAAATATAATCTAGAAGAAGTTGGGGGAGGCCTTTGCGCAGCAGTAGGAAAGTATAGGCTAAATAAAAAAGAAGAAAAACAATACTTAAATGAACAACATTTTCAGTACAAAATTATCATCAGCCAGGCAGGTTCAATTTCATTTTTGGAACAAGCCATTATGAATGAACAATCATTACTTTGGCAGAAGTAGTTTAACAAAAAGTATTTAAAAAATGTAACCATAAATTTCCTTCAAATACCGTATTATCATCATCATCTTTTCAGCCAAAAGACGTCCACTGTTGGACATTGGCCAACGACCAACAACGAACTGTGCGTCTCGTATATGTTCTCACCGGGTCATCGGTCCACCTTGTGGGGTATGTTTCCGAAAGGTAAACTCGGTGTCCCCTGATCGAAGGCAACGAACGAACGGGGTGCGGTTTAGTCAGTAAAAGCCTGACACGCCTTCCCGCTCCACCCAAGAGTATGAGAAGTATTCTAATGATTCCCCAGATGAAAAAAAAACCTTGTGAGGTATATATCAACAAGTATTTTTTTTTATCGTAAATTCAGACGCCAAGTCCAAAAATTACTTCAATATAGAGAAAAATTATGACACTAACGACTGAGTCGCATAACAAAAGTAGACATTATGACCCTTAACTTTTTATTCTGACACTTCACTAAATCCCGCGTTTCTCATACCGGGATTACTAAATCCCGGGTAACGTTAGTGATGTCTCACATTGTCCGCAAGTCCTCCTTACTTTATATTGGACATTATTACTGTACATTGTTACCTAAACCAAAACCTTTGCAACCCTAGAGTTTTTTAGTATTATCGGCTTTGTAATATTTCCACTTTTGGGACTCAGGCCTCATCTCTAGGCGAGAGAATGGACCGTCATCCACCACGCGGGCCCAGTGCGAATTGGTGGATATCACATATCTTCGAATTTTTAGTTCTAGAACTTGCCGGTTTCTTCACGTTGTTTTCCTTCACCGTTTTAAAAGCAGTGATGGTGAAATTAATTACATGAAGTCTGTCTGTGCCTGGTTGGGTTTAAACCCGTGGACTATAACTTGTACGTCAGAACAGTTGCCACAGCTTCAACCCAAGAGTAAAAAGCACAAAATATGTTAAAAAAAACTAGCTTCGATGACATGTAACATCCACCAACTCACACTGGGCCCGTAAGATTTATCTTTTATTGCGGCCCACTCCCTCTCCGAGAAGGTCCTAAGTACCAGCAATGGAAACATCATAAGGCTGATTCGTTATCATCATCATCATCATTTCAGTCGAAAGACGTCTCCCCCAAGCGTCGCCACAACGACCGGTTGAGGCTGTTCATGTTATGATATGTTAGTGAAAACGTTTTTGACGATTACATTTGTTTATCATGAGGAAAATCGGTTAAAGTGTAAGTGGGGTTTCCCAAGAGGAAACTCTAAACGGCCGCCTGGAATTTGAATGGTTTAATGCGCAGTCTAAGACTATAGGCACCCTTTCTATTATTTTTGCTGTGAGGGAAATCCCAGAATAACTTCTTCCGCTCTAGGTGAAGTGAAAAGATGTGTCAGAATATTACTGACTAGCTGTCCCCTGCGGTTTCACCCGCATTTTTCGTTACTGCTCCGCTCCCGTGGGTCGTCGCGTATATAGCCTATTCGCGTATATAGCATTCCTCGATAAATGGGCTATCTAACACTGAAAGAATTTTTCAAATCGGACCAGTAGTTCCAGAGATTAGCCCCTACATACAAACTTACAAACTTACAAATTATACCTCTTTATAATATTAGTAAAGATAAATACCCACCCGTGTTTCTTCAGTAGCCCTTTGTGTTCTAGGGCCTCGGTAACTTGTTGAAACAATCCCGCAGCTTCCTGGGACGCAAAATGCAAAAAAAGAACATAGGTGTGGTTAGTAAGAGTCTGACACGCCCTTCTGCTACGCCTTAGAGTTGGAGAAGTAGTTCTCACCTTAAAAAACAAAATAGCGCTAGCAGGCATCGGCTCTTGCGGACCCGTCAATTATACTAAACTGGGCAGTTTGGTTAGTGGCCCTGACTGCTATGACGGAGGTCGTGGGTTCCATTTCCACTCAAGACAAGTTTTAGTCTGATGAACACGATCATTTCGTTCTATGTCTGGATATAATGTATCTATAATAAGTATGTAGTTAGAAATAATAGTCTGACACGCCCTCCCGCAACACAAAAGAGCGGGATAAGTCATTTAATGATTTCCCAACTAAAAAAATGTACCCAATTGGCGTTTTAACTTAACTGTTTTATGTAAAACGAATAAATTGGTTGTTTTCAGAATTAATCGGAAATATAGAATTATTAATTACTTTGGTGTAGTTTTACGAACTTATTGCGGACAAAGTCGCAGGCAAGTGCAAGTTAGAAATATGTTGGTACATCTATACTAATATTATAAAGAGGTAAAATTTGTAAGTTTGTAAGTTTGTAGGTTTGTAAGTTTGTATGTAGGGGGTAATCTCTGGAACTACTGGTCCGATTTGAAAAATTCTTTCAGTGTTAGATAGTCCGTTTATCGAGGAATGCTATAGGCTATATACCATCACGCTACGGTCCACGGGAGCGGAGCAGTAACGAAAAATGCGGGTGAAACCGCAGGGGACAGCTAGTATACCATATACCTATTATAGTGTGGGGCAAAATATGCTGAGACCTTTCGGTGGTATTATGCTAATGTAAAACTAATCAGATTGGCGTAGTGATAAAACTGGTCAGCCCACTCTCTGGGGTTCGATGCCTTTAACGACAAAAACGTTGTGGAACCTATCTCGGGCGACCATTTCGAAAATTATTATTTAAAAGATTTATTATCTTGTCATGTAGCCAATGAATCTTGTAACATTTTTTTAAGAAAGAATATTTCATTTTTGTTTATATTAAAATATCTGTACTAACAAAAAAGGCAAAGACCCAATAAGTCTTAGAGATTTTTAACTTATTTATTTTACAAGTGGACCAACTACTGAACACTCTATTGGTGCCCTTCGTAGCTATATACATAACTAATTTAAATTAAGTTAGATTATCTTAAGACCTTATGGTTTAACTTAAAATCATCTAAATGGAGAGAGCTTTTTTTAAGTTGGGAGATCATCAAATTGACTTCTCCAGCTCTGGGCAGAGCGAGAGCGTGTCAGACTTCTACTGACTTTAGTTATGGGTTTTCACCCGTTCCTACTCCTTCTTTGCCTTAATTTCAGGGTTCTCTTTCATCAACTTGTGTTGTAATATGGAAGTATTGTAAACCCAATATTTTTTTGAAAAGAGTAACCATGGAGTTTCTTGCTGGTTTTTCTCCATAGGAAACGACCAATGTGAACCGTGCACTAGTTTTTGACGTTTCATAAGTGCCCATGTAGGCCCATGTAAAATAAAATATTTTTGATTTCAACCCTGGGCCCCAAAAGATCTGTAGTCGGAAATCAGAAATGAAAAATCTGAAATGATATCTATTTATCCTATCCACAGGAGAATCAAAGTTACTGACATAGCCTAAAGAACCGTAAGGCATAAGTGGCAGTGGGCAAACCACATTGCTTCGCAACAAACAGTCGATTGACAACAGGACCATCACGACAGTCAGGATTAAAAGTAATGAAAGAAGTTGTACTAGGTGTATAAAATATTAAGTACCATATAATGATGTATAGATTAATAAAAAAAGAAAAGTTGTTTGTTAAAGATTTAATCAGAAAATTAAAATTACATACTGAATTTGAGGGGTCAAACACTAAAATAAAAATTATTGTTTGATTAATGAATGTCGAAGAGTTTCACTTGCACTAGTACACTGTTTCACTTTTGAAGTTTTGTTAGTAACACCGCATTTGTCCGTATCTACAGCTGCTGTAGCCGGAGAAGCCATAACCCCTGCAGCACTCGTTCTTCTCAGCATCAATACGTTTGCAGACCTGGTCGCAGGGACTGACGCGGGTGGCCTCGACGGTCACCATCACCATGGCGAAGGCGACCAGCAGGAGAATGAAGGCGGTCTTGATGGCAGCTATCTTGCTTTTGGTCTACTAGTAGAGTAGAGAGACGTTAGTAATGAGATGTAAAGTAGTTGTGTGAAGCTTGAGACAGTATCATTTGTTTTTATACCAATTCTTTATCAAACGAGGACAAACATAAATTAAGACAGCGACTGTAATTCAGTTGTAAGGTATCGTGAAATGTAAACAGAACAAAGATAATAAAGATTCGGAATTTTGCAAGAGACATTTTTTGCAGGTGACCTGTAACCAAGTGATAACGATGCCGTGTTATGATTTGAAGGTCGGTTACAGTTCATCCATGCTTTAAAAATCAAAATCAAAATTATTTTATTTTACATGGGCCTACATGGGCACTTATAAAACGTCAAAAACTAGTGCACGGTTCCAAATTGGTCGTTTCCTATGGAGAAAAACCGGTAAGAAACTCCATGGTTACTCTTTTCAAAGAACTATTGGGTTTTCAATACTTCCATATTACAACACAGACTCATATATTTGTGTATTTATATTTTGTACAACACAGACACATATATTGGGTGCACTGAGAGTTCCGTACCAACTTACCTATAAAAACAGTTCAATTCTCGAATCGAGTCTTGAAGATTTTTCAGATGGTTTTCCATGCGACGTAATTAAAAATTTTCACTTTTCAGACATTTCCCTATATAAGTGCTGTAAGACCTTACTTCATACCAAACAGGATTCTAGGTCAACGGGAAGTACCCTATGAATTTTGATTCCTTAAAGAGTGTAAAAATGTACGTTTTTTGCGATATAAACCGCTGTATCTTTTTTTTTCGTTAACTTAGATGTTTGATTTTTGCACAGCTTCAAGGGACCGCGGATTTATGTATATGGTTTAAATTTGAACTCGGTACCTCCACGCGTTCCCGACATAATGGGTCTTGACAGACAGATAGACAGACGGACAACAGATTGATCCTATAAGGGTTCTGTTTTTACCTTTTGAGGTACAGCCGGGTAACCCTATAAAGGTATATAGTCAGTATCTATTGACTTTTCTCGCTCTAGGACAGAGCAGGAGAGTGTGTCAGACTTACTGACTACAGCCAAAGCTTTGTCTTTCAGCTAACCAATGCGTTTGTTTTTTGTGTTCTATTAGAATTATGACGACACCGAAAAACTACTTGCTACCTTAGTGTAATACTACTAATGTAAAAAACATACTCACTCACACACACACACACACACACACATCATCACACACACTCACCACCACACACTCTCATACAAAACACACACACATAGTAACAAAATTTGTCAATAACTGTTTATTGTGTTCGTGTTCACCGATCAAGATTCAATGTATAACATCTAAAATAATGCATCGAGAAAACTACTATGTTGAGGGCGGAGTCCTGGTGTCCTGAAACACAGACTTGCAGTCTAGTTTAGGCACCAGTCTCCCACAATAGTAATAAGCTTGTTAAACTATTCCAAATGATGTATTGTTAATATTGTGGTGAGAAATAAACGTATTTTTATTATTATTATTATTTATTATCTATCACCAAGGGTTTCTATTTCAGAAGTTACCAGCGGCCCTAGCGGGCATCAGCCCGGTTTTCCAGATATCTCTTAGAGGCGCACAGGGAATACTAGGCACCGTCAATAACTTGGGATCGGTCTGCGAGCTACCCATTAAGTGGCAGTGGGTAAAGTACATTGCGTCGCAACAGACAGTCGATTAACAACTGGACCACCACGACAGTCAAGATTGAAAAAAAAGAAAAGTTGTTTGTTACTAAAATTAAGATTTAATCAGAAAATTAAAATTACATACTGAATTCGAGGGATCATAATAACATGAAAAATGATTATTATATTATCGTTTGATTAATTAATGTCGAAGAGTTTCACTTGCTCTAGTATACTGGTATACTTTTGGGGGTCCGTCAGTAACACTGCATTTGTCCGTATCTACAGCTGCTGTAGCCGGAGTATCCATGAGCCCTGCAGCACTCGTCCTTCTCAGCATCAATACGGGAGCAGACCTGGTCGCAGGGCCCGACGCGGACGGCCTCGACGGTCACCATCACCATGGCGAAGGCGACCAGCAGGAGAATGAAGGCGGTCTTGATGGCGGTCATTTTGTTTGTTGTTTAGTAGTAGAGAAACGTTCGTAAAGAGATGTGGAGTTGTTCTGTACAGCTTGACACATTTCCCTCTGTATTTATATTAATTCTTTATCAAACGAGGAAAAATATAAATAAACACAGCGGCTGAAGCTCAGTTTTGAAATGTAAACAGGATAAAGATAATGAAGATTCGCAATTTTGCAAGAGAAAATTTCTGCGGGTGGCGTGTGACCAAGTGATAATGCCGTGTTATGATTTGAAGGTTAAAGTTGATCCATGCTTTTGCTTTGTGTATTTATTTAGTTACTACTGATCTGCTTAATTTTAGTGTGACATGTCTGCCGATCGGGGGGTGAGCACGTAGACCACCATCCCCAAAATCTCCTCGTAAACCATCACCCGCTCGGGAGGATCCTGCTTTGGAGTCGTGCGGAAGAAACGTCCGGGTGTCATCATTGTGTGGACTACCCGGTGGACCTTATGTTAATACTTCAATTCTCAGATTTATTCTTATACTTCTGATATAAGACCTATTATATGCCACATTTTAGGATCAACGAGAAAAACCCTATGAAGTTTGATTCCCTTGAGAATATCGAATGTGTGATGATTTTGACGAGTTTTTAGTGACAAGACTGACTTACTAAGATGCATCAGAATTATCAACAAATTCAGGAAGATATACCAGACATAAATTAAGGTCCTAAAAACCTAATAAGTCATCATTAATCTTAATAAAAAAAAGAAATGAACCCTACTTTAACTATTAACTCAACTTCGGCTCAACTATTACTTTTATACTTACGTACGCGTTAACGTTACGTTTCGGTTAACGAGGCAAAACGGCGGCGGGTGACATTGTACAGTTTTATGGTTGCGAACGTTGCAAATGGTTTGTTATAATTTTGTTGTTTACTAAATGAATATGCAAAAGGCGTACATTTTACTCAGATTCATAATAATGCTTTTTGCTTTTTAATTTATTTTATGAAGATTTAAAGCTTGGACTGGTGAATTTTGGTTTTTCACGTTTATTTGTAGTTTCCTTTTATATAATATGTAGACTAGCTTTTGGTAGCGGATTCGCCCGCGCTATCCTCTCTGTGCTTGCCTACGTCATAACCTAAAAAAAAGCATAAAGCTTTCTTCCGTGCTTCAGTCAGTTTTTTTGCTTTGTTTTTGTATTTCCTACGAAAGTACGAACCTAACTTTCAATACTTACCTTCTTACCTCTTCCATTAAATCCCATAGATTACTACAAAACCCATTGGAACAACTGCCAAGGTTTAATATCTCTACTTATCCAGCTTCGTAATATAAGCGTGAAGTTGCGAGCGGAGTTGGATGGCAGGCTTCAATGTGAAACCCGAGCGACGCGCGCTTTGTGACGACTCGAATTAAAACGTGCAACTTGATATTGTTGCGTCTGAAGACTCAGTGGTACTCAACACTAAGGCTGAGGGCTTTAAATGTGGTGAGAGATGTAAATCTTAAAATAATTCCGTAAAGTGGGGCTACTTTTGCCCTGAGGTATCATCATCATCATCATCATCATCATTTCAGCCGAAAGACGTCCACTGCTGGACATAGGCCTTCCCCAAGCGTCCTGTGCGTGTCGCATCCATCGGATTTCCGCGACCCTCGCCAGGTCGTCGGTCAACCTTGTGGGAGGCCTTCCAACGCTGCATCTTCCGGTACGACTTTATAAACTAAGGTATAACTTTGGGCCAAACTCGATAACCAATAGCAACTCAGTAATTAATAGTCTCATGTTCGTTGGTTAATAAGCTTGTGATACAGTTTTACCCCAGGGCCCGAAGAAACCCCACATTACTCGGTACTCCATTTATCTCCTAAAGTCCCCTTTTTTACGTGGAGGATCATTTAATGACTGCTCTCGCTCTGGGTGGAGACGGGTAACGTCAGTTAGTCGAGCTTGAGGACGACAAACACCGAGTAGCTCGTTGTTGTACAAGGACCAAGCTCGAGTCGACGGGGTGTTGTGAAAAATGTTGGAAGGTTAATTAAACTTATCAAAAGGAAAAATGTCGAAAGTATAAAATTAATTTTAATTTGAACCAAACAGCTTTACAAGAATAAGGGCCTGTTTCACCACCTATGATTAAGTTTCGAGTATCTTACTTGACAGATAATTTCATACGAATTCTGTCACATTTTTTAATTTATTCAGTGAGTAGTGCCTACTCGGACATTGTGAAACAGGCCCTAATAATGACAAGAAGAGAGTAAAAAATTCATAGCAAAAAGTAAACTTTTACTTTATTTATATCGAAAAGTAAAGTTTTTGGTTTTTTTATTTTGTAAGAAGGTTCACAAGCAATAAGTGTAAATATACAACAAAAAACGTTGGTATAATGTGACAACATGGCAACCTTACATTCAACCCAATTACATTACGGCTGAAAAAAATATCGCTGCATTGTGCAGTGCTTAATAAAACCGAAACTGATCTTTCAAAACAAACAAAGAAAGCACAAAAAACCCTTAAGCAAATGGAACTAGTTGCGCGATACTTCTATTTAGTACAACTAGAACTATACTCGTAAAAACATCACCACAGTCTTTGTGTTTACGACTCAAGCAACAAAAGGTTGAACACCTCTGCTTCCGAGGCTGCCTGCAATTTTAAAGGACATTTTGAAAATTTTAATGCAAATTCTTTGGTACGCCGATGTTTTGTATTGTAGTGAAGTGGGTGAAGTTGAAGGAAAATTGTGGAAAATTTTAGTGTTTGTTGTAAACATAGGAAATAGGAATAACTGTGTTTTTTTAATAGAACGTGATTTCTTTATGGACAGAGATGAAACAGAGAGTCTTCTTCTTCTTCTACCTGGCGTTTAATCCCGGCCATTGCCAGGGTCCGCCTTCCGACTAAGTCTGCTCCACTTTGCCCGGTCGAAAACATCCTTCCCAGCAAGGCCATTGGCTCTCATGTCAGACTTGACGACGTCCAGCCAGCGCTTGCGGGGGCGACCACGGGACCTAGCCCCAAGGACAGCCATATCCATGCATCTCCGACCAACGTACTCCCTAGGGCGGCGCATGATGTGGCCATACCATCGCAGACGACACTCTTGCAGTTTTTCCCCCACGTCACGGACACCAAGACTACCTCGGATGTATGAATTGCGTATGCGATCGGATCGCGTTACGCCGCTCATCCACCTCAGCATCTTCATCTCCGTGACGCGAAGCTCCTGGGTGTGTCTGCCCAGTGCTGGCCAACACTCGCCGCCGTAAAGAAGGACAGGCCGTATGATGCATTTATATATCTGCCCCTTGAGCTTCGGAGGCATTTTGCGGTCGCATACAACGCCCGTAACCTCGCGCCACTTCGCCCAAGCCGCGCCTATGCGTGCTTGGACATCGTCGTCTACGTTGCCAGACTCGTGCAGCACGGATCCAAGGTACCTGAACTTATCGGACCTTGTAATCAGGTCCGAACCTATCCGGATGGTATTCGAATCCGTGCTGCCATAGGACATGTACTCAGTCTTCGCCACATTCAGTCTCAGACCACCGTTTTCCAGCGTGTCCTTCCAAACGTTGACTTTGCGCTCAAGTTGGGCTTTGTTCTGGTTAACGAGGGCTATGTCATCGGCATACATCATTAGCCACGGAGGCTGGTCTTGGATGTATGCCGTAACTACATCGAGCACAACGTTAAACAAGAACGGGCTAAGAGCCGAGCCTTGGTGAACGCCAACAGATATTGGAAAGACGTTGGATTCGCCAACCGCGGTCTGGACAGAGGACACGGAATCGCGGTACATGTCTCTGATAATGTCAATATAGGCCTCGGGCACACCCTTGAAGCGAAGTGCCCACCAGATGGACTGCCGAGGAATACAGTCGAAGGCCTTCTGCAGGTCTAAAAAGGCCATATGCAGAGCTCTCCTTCTCTCCCTGTACGCCTCAGTCAAAGTCCGCAAGGCGAACACTGCGTCCATGGTGCTGTTACCCGCCCGGAAGCCGTATTGACACTCAGAGACAGTACACTCGGTACGGAGCCTTGTGTCAATTATGCGCTCGAAGAGCTTCATGGTGTGGCACATGATCTTGATACCGCGGTAGTTACTACAATCCTGTACGCTACCTTTGCCTTTGTAGATTGGAATGATCAGGCTAGATCGCCACTGGTTCGGCATTTCCTTGGTGATCAGGATGCGGTTAAATAGATCCGTCAGAAGGTCCACACCACGTGAGCCCATCGCCTTCCACACTTCAATTGGCACGTTGTCAGGCCCGACCGATTTCCGGTTCTTCATGTAGCGAAGAGCAATGCGGGTTTCGTCGGGGGAAATAGGGGAAATAAGTCCAAGGTTAGGAGGCGGTTCGGGAGGAAGGTTATGGGGATGCTGTTTGTTTGATAGCTCCGCAAAGTATGTACACCATCTCTCCTTAACAGAGGGGGCATCGTAGAGCAGCTTACCCTCGGTGTCCCTTACACAGAGACATTTGCTAATGTCCCGTGTAGCTTTTTCCCGGGCACGCGCCAGCTTAAAAATAAGCTTCTGCCCCTCCGCAGTTTCCAGCTTGTCGTACAAGGGCGACAAACTTTTGCTGCGGGCTCTGGCTACAGCTTTTTTGCAAGCGCGCTTAGCCGCTCCATATGCCTCCCTGTCCTCCGGAGAGTTGGACCCCTGCCACTTTTTAAATAAGGCCTTCTTCTTCCGGGTCGCCTCCTGAACCCCGTCATCCCACCACCACGTCTCCTTGTCTATGGTTCTACCACCACGAGAAGTGCCAAGGACGCGCTTACCCGCAGCGGTGATTGCAGAATGAATCCTACTCCATATCTCTTGAGCGGATTCATGCGGAGCACTGATCTCGAGATGCTCGACCTCCGCAATGAAATCCGACTGCTTAGGACCATTAAGCAACCACCACTTAGTGCGGGGTTTGCGTTTCTCGACCACTTTCTTCTTTGGTACAACTGCCAAGTCCAGGACAAGGAGGCGGTGTTGAGCCGTTAAGCTCTCCCCTGGGATGACTTTGCAGTTGGTAACCTTGCCAATATGGCACCGTCGCACCAGCAGGTAATCTATTTGGGTTGAGTAGGAACCACTACGATACGTAACAAGATGCTGGGGCTTCTTCTGAAAGAATGTGTTCGCGATGGCTAGGTCAGACACAGCGCAGGTCCTGAGTATACTAACTCCCTCTGCATTTACTTGACCATAACCAAAACCACCGTGAACACGTCCGTACTCTCCAGCAAACTGACCTACGTGACCGTTGAGGTCCCCCCCAACCAAAACATCTTCGGAATTCGGAATAGCGCGCAATACGTCCTCGAACTCATCCCAGAAGGCCTCCTTTTCAGACTCACAGCAACCAGTTTGAGGAGCATAGGCGCTGACTAGGTTCGTTACCGACCCTTCGATCAGCACCCTAACTCGCAACAACCGGTCGCTGTATCGGTTTACTTCAAGGAGTCCATCCTGAACGTCCTTAGACAGCACTACGGCCACACCGTTCCTGCCCGATGGTGATCCGGCGTACACTAGCCGGTACCCCTGCCCGATGTCACGGGACTTATTCCCCTTCCAGCGCGTCTCCTGAAGGAAGGCGCACTGGACCCGACGCTTCGCAAGTACGTCCGCGAGTTCTCTGCAACGTCCACTTAGAGAGCCAATGTTCCAGGTGGCAAAGCGGAACTTCCTTTTGGGTACTGACATCTTTAGCCGTGCCCGTACTTGACACGGTAGCCCTAGCCCACTTGTCGCAGGTTTAGGGCGATGTGCCTGCGCGTCGTTATGCGGCGACGCCCTAGCCCGAGTACCCATTCGCAACTTACTATCCATAATCATATGACTGATGTTGGTTTTACGTGGGGCGACCAGCCGTCTGACCCCCACAACCCTATGAGAGGGAAACCAGGATCGCCAGAGCCTCGTCCGTTGAACAGCAGGGTGCACCGCTAGCAGGTGAGGTTGGCTTGGGTCCTTAGGATGTAAACGGACCCCAATCACCCCAGAGATGAAACAGAGAGTGTTTATTCGATATTTACACCACAGAAGCCTTATATAATATTGAGATATCAACCAAGTGCAGATAGTAGGAACTCGTTTCGTTTTGGGATGTGAAAAAATTCAAATAGATTTTTCCGTTTTTGGTAGAGAGGAAGTGTAGACTTCACTAAAATCTACCCGTAATCCTGTTTCATCAGTAGCCTTCGCTTACCACAAGCGTCATCATCATCATAGTGTTCCACGTGAGCCTCAAAGAGATGTCAACAACACCATAAGGCCGAAACCTGCCCCAAAAGATTTCTTATGGGGACATTTCTGAAAAGAAAATTCGGGGTTCTAAATTGCAAGGCAAAAAAGGAACGGAGTGGGTTTTAGTCAGTAGAACTCTGACACGCTCCCCCATTCTCCCCAGAGTTCCGACTCTAGCATGGTTGGGAGAGGGGATTCTCCCGAATAGATTGTATGATTTCCCAACCAATAAAAAAACATGGAGCAACTGTCTGTCTGCCCTCCAAAACCCAATAACTGAGTAACAAGATACCTATCACTAAAACTGGTAGACAAACTTACCAGTTAGTATTTATTACATAATTCCTAGCACTTTCCCGAAATCAATTTGCGCGTTGTAATAGGAAATAAGTGATATTTCTCCTGATCAATATGTGATCAGACTGAGCTCGCCTTAGGCTAATGTAACGAATTTGTCTGCCATTCATTCTGATAGGGGGAAATAGTCTGAAAGGGAGGAGAAAAAGATATTTTTGGGAGGAGGGGGAAGTTTCGCTGGGAAAACAATAAGTGTTTCTTTGATTTCATTTAGTAGTAGTTTTGTTTTAGTTATGTACCCAAAATCAACAGAAGACTTATGTAATATCCACCAATCCGCACTAGGCCCATGTGATGAATCATGGCCAATTTCTTCCTAGAGGCCTGAGTCTCAGCAATTGGAACATTTAAAGGCTTTATAAGCCAGTTTATGTGTCGATATATCGCATATTACACAAATATCGTATGTAGCTAAGAGTGACTACCTACATACTTTAATTTTTGTCCTTTCCTTCCTTCTCTTCAAAACACGCAACTTAACAAAAAAAGAAAACAAAAAATCCACTTATAATAAAAACACTGCACCTGTTCAAAGTATTTGAGATGTCAAGTCATGGCAGTTGTAAGCAAATTGCAATGAAACCGTTCATTATAAAAGGTGCAGTGTTGAATCTGCAAAAAAATTCAGAAGGCAGGAAATAATCATATAAAAATACGATACCTTTTTAGGGTTCCGTCCCTCAAAAGGAAAAATCGAAACCCTTATAGGATTATTTTATTGTCCGTCTGTCTGTCTGTCTGTCAAGACCTCGAAAACGCGTAAAGGTATCAAGTTGAAATTAAAACTATATACTCAAGTCCGCGGTCCCTTGAAACTGTGCAAAAATCAAACTTGTAAGTTGACGGAAAAAAAGATACGCTCGTCTTTATGTTTCAAAAAACGTACGGTACATTTCGACACTGTTAAAGGAATCAAAATTCATAGGGTACTTCCCGTTGACCTAGAATCTTGAAATTTGGCACGAAGGTATTATAGCACAAATATAGGGAAAAGTCTGAAAACTGAAAATTTCTTGTTACATCACAAGATTATTTTTTTTTTGTGAAATCTTCAAGACTCGAATCGAGAATTGAACTTTTTTCACAGATAAGTTGGAGGTATCGAATTGAAATTAAAACCATATACTCAAGTTCACGGTTTCTTGAAACTGTGCAAAAATCAAACATGTAAGTTGACGGGAAAAAAAGATACGCCGGTTTATGTCACAGTGTCATATCATACAAAATTAGTAGAGATCTTTTTTCATCGTTTATGTCGATGGATATAGGGGGAGAGGGAGGTTAAAGAAAAGATGGGTGGTTGTTGTAAAAGTGGAGGAGAGATATGAAAGAAAAGGGAGTTAGTGATGATGTGACGGGGGACAGGACTAAATGGAAGAAAAAATACCAACTCCAAGAAATATGAGACAAAGGCAAGAAGAAGAAGAAGAAAATATCGATACAAGAGAATAGAAATCAGTTACAAGCTCTTACATAATTGCTAACGTTAGACCAATATAAACCGACGCGCTACCACAAAAGAGATAGGTACAGAAGGCAATCTACATACAAAGCGCGCTCAGGCAACGCACACGTAGACATCGCTCACAAACACGATATTTCGGACCATACGCGCTTGGACTGTGCTCGGACTGAGCGGTCAGCGCCTACTCTAGCATGCGTAGCGCCTCTCACCAAGCGTAGGTATGAAATCATAATGTACAATCCGGTCACATTGACTTCACGCATCTCTGATATGCGAGTGTCCCCTTGCTTCCCACCGCATTCCCTTAGCTCACCCAGTAAGACCGTTTTCACATTTTCCGATCCGATATCGGTATCGGACGCCGATACGATATCGGGGTAAGTAAAATGTATGAAATGCCGTGCTCCGATATCCGATATCGGGCCGGACAATATGAAAGACAGGTACATATTTCATACATTTTACTTACCCCGATATCGTATCGGCGTCCGACACCGATATCGGATCGGATAATGTGAAAACGGTCTTAGTGTCAAGAATGGTCAGCATCTTTACTATCGATACGCGCATCGATAATTGGCTAGTTCTCTGTTGTTGTTATATTGTTTTTGAACATTATTTCATCGACGCCAAGCGTCAAGTTAATGTGACCAAGTTGTACATACATGAGATGGCCTTCTGTACCAATCTATTTAGTGGCACTACAGTCTCGTATATCAATTATTAATTAGCGTGACAATACATTGCTAGATGGAGCGAGCTAACTGCCGGTCAGAGGTGAACTGAATCATAAACACGAACATACGTGATTATATTGTTCGTGTCAATAACAATCTTCATGGCTAATTAACTTTGTATTGCTGTGTGACTTAGGGCTTACAAAAGAAAACGCATTTTTGCTTAAAACTCTAACCCAAGGTTCAGTGTTAGTGTGTGCTTGCGGACGGCGAGCATTGGGCAGTTCGCCGTCCGGTCGTTCGGTAAAGATACGGATCGATCAGAAAACTCGAAGCCTTTGGGGCCATAGGTCCGCTTCTGAAAGGAAAACCCGGGGCCCTGAACCGAAAGGTAGAGACGGAACAAAGGAGTGCGTTTTAGTCAGTAAAAGTCTGACATGTTCTCTCTTCCCGCTCCGCCCAAAAGTGGGAGAAATGATTCTAACTATATTATTATTCCATCTAAAAAAGGCTCAATTGTAAACTATTTATTTTCAGTTAATAAAAACATGATTTAATAATAATGATGATAAAAATCAATACAATTATCTGAAATAATTTGTTATAGTCATCATCACTTCAGTTAAAGAACGGCCAGTGTCAGACTTAGGCCTGCCCCAAGTATCGCCACAACCAACGGTCCTGTGTGTCTCGCAATGGGCAGGACCATTGCTCGTAGAACTGATGGTCGATAAGGCCGAAAGATTCTAGTGTAGCGACCACGTACCGGAAGACGCATCATTGGCCTATATTATCAAATATCCAATTATCCAATATTATCGATCTACCTTGCGGGAGCAACGTAGATCGATAATATTATTATATTTCCTGGCAAGAATCACAGGAATGCTATGGAATACATTCATAATTTAATTTCAATTATAACAACAAAAACAAAATATTTGCCATAATTTACCAATTCTGATACAATAAAAAAAATATAATAATATGCACACAGAATTTAATTTAAATTTATACATAATTTAATTATAATGATGGCAAGAAATAAATTACATAAAATATCTGACACAATTTACCAACAATTATGACATAATAATATGCGTACCTTATTATGCACCAAATTAAACATTTACGTTTCACAATAATTTTGAATTCAGTGAATAGCTACTTAGGCCTTTTCCTCTCTCCTAATTTTGCTATGGCTGACAGGGTCTATATTGATCTTGACAATATTTTCATACTATCTACATTTATATACGAAAGCAATAAAGTATTGAATATCACTACGGAGCAGACTTCATGGAAGCAGCAACACATTCTGCGAATAAGACTGCCCCACGCGGGATGGCCAATGGAGAGCATTGGATAGCTTACTGTCCGGTCGTCCGGTAACCTTCCGGACCAGTCATAAGATGAAACAAAAAAAAACAACAGCATCCTCAAAATGATAGCCTGCTTTTTTTTACTTTGATAGCCCTCAAGAGTGGAACTTTATCCAGAGAACTATTGAAAAAAGAGATAGCACTGTTAAAAAAATATACTTCTAAGTTAACGAAAACCAAAAAATATGGAAAAATGTATATTTTGACACACTCAAGAGAATCAATACTCAAAGGGTACTTACTCCTGTTGACCCAGAATCCTGTTTGGCATATAGCAATGGCATAGCATAAATACGTATATAAATAAATCTGAAAACAATCATCGTAAAATAATCGAGACTGAATGACGGAAATTAAATTATGTATTTACATAGGTATTTATTTTCCATTTATACGGAACCCTCACTGCAGGACTCGACTATTACTTTCAGTTTTTTTTCTGAACTTAATACCTTGTGGACTAAAAAAAAAGAGTATCTACCCTCACAGGAATAACTTAAGAACATGGAAGCTTCCTTCATTAAAATGCATCAGATCGGGCTGCCAATCTGCCGGCTGTGGCTAGATAACAATATTGTGTTCAAAGCTGACCTCTGCTACCCAATTAGTGAGTGACGCCGGGATCCTGAGGTTATGGCGGATGCAGACCGGCTGACGGAGATATTAATATTGATTTATTGAATGACGTGTGTCCAGGTTAGGTATATAAACTATATTAAAATTTTGCTACAGTACCTGGGTATTGATATAGGATATAGTTTAAACTTTTTTAACCGATTTCCAAAAAAGGAATCGTCAAGTGATCTAAATAGCTTATTTTTAGCGACCATCATCATCATCATTTCAGCCAAAAGACGTTTATTGGACATAGGTCTCCCTCAAGTGTCGCCACAGTGAACCGTCCTATACGTCTCGCATCCATAAAATTCCCGGATTGGATTGCAATTACTTATTTGTTCATGAACCGTGGTATACCAAATAAACATGTTTTCTTTCTTTCCCCCAACCCGTAGGCGGTTTACACATCTTGCCGTAGCGGTGCCGCTGCGCTAGTCCCCCTTAGATTTGTATGGAGCCTTACACACGACGCCGCCGCCGAAGCCGTTCACTTTGTAGGATGCCTTCCAACGATGCGTCTTCCAAAACCTTTGGACCCCAACGGCCATCTGTTCTTCGAGCAATGTGCCCTGCCCATTGCCACTTAAGTTTGGCGATAGGTAAGACAAATGTTAAACTTTTTTTTCGGAAGAGTTTTACCCTCAGGTTGTTACTTATCTTGGCGAAGATCTGATGAAGAGCTTCGGAGATAGACCATGGAACACTCCAATAAATGAAAGCAAATTTTCCAGGATTACATTTGTATAGTCTGTTTATTGTTTACAACCATTTCATAACTTAGCATCACGCCATTACGCTCTAAAGGGTAAACCGCAAATATATAAAGTTCACACTGATGTAACCTTGTTTCAACAATTATGTTCAAACATGTTATATTATGAGGCTATCAATTTGTACATAAAGTTTACCGATTTTGATGATTGTTGACGTGACAACGTCTTAAATTAGGTTGCGGCTGGGAGTCACTTATGAAAAAGTGTAACGCTCGGTAACGTTACGATGAGTCACCGAACGAGAGAGAGGCCCGCCGAATGCCTTGCGTCTCTCTCCCACTCAACTATGATCGGTCTGCCGCGCGCGCAGCACTAGAGAATTTTAGTAAACAAAATATATTTCTATAGTTAAAATTTGTGCAATTCTTATTTTCATTCAATTCCTTGTTCCTATTGTGCAATTTAATTATATTCATATCAATAAATATTTTACCGAGAAAAAGACGTTGTCACGTAAAATCTTCGCCCGTAAAAACGACTTTACAGGCAACCATTTTTTTTTTTGTTATAGGTTAAATTAAAACTTTTAAGTTCGAATGTTGATAATTCTTGTTGTGTGTCGATGTTCCAGGCCCAATACATAACTGATAACGGTCAGGAAAGCCCTAGTCGTCAACGGCGCTTAGTACTCCACGAGCGCCTCAGAAAGATGTCAGCAAACCGTAGGGGCTTAGCCTACTGATGTCATAGATTGTGCAAAAGAGAACCCGGAGGCCCTGAAATGATGGCAAAAAATGAATAGGAATGAGTTTTAGTCAGTAAATGTCTGATACGCCTTCCCGCACCGGCTAGAGTGAGAGAAGTCATTATAAAGATATCCCACCTAGTAAAACCCCAATGTAAAACAAAATATAGAGAGTGCATGTCTAATATCGACGAACCGACAAGCAAAACAGCACTGCAGGTAATATCCATATTAATATCGGCCTTATCATTTCCAACTGCTGGCAATCAGGCCTCCTTTCTAGGAGAGAGAACGGGCCGCAAGCCACCATGTGCGTCAGCCCAGTGAGGATTGATGTCACATGTCTTCGAATTTTTGGATCTACGACATGCCGATTTCCTCACGATGTTTTCCTTCACCATCTTGAAAGCAGTGGTGATGAAATAAATTACACAAAGTTATTTGCCTGGTTGAGTTAGAACCCGCGACTTGCAACTCGTAAGTCGGAGCTGTTTACTAATATTACCGACTACAAATGGCTGACTACAATTCACGTCTAGTGCAAGTGCAGAAACCAGTAGAGTACACAAACAGGAGTTGCTAACCAATTACACTTCACACATAATTCACAGATGAAAATACAATACCAAGTGTAAATGGAAGAACAAAGATCAGGTAGTTACAGAAGATCCACTTTATGTAATATGCCCTTGAGATAAAAAAAACCATTTAAGTGCAAGTCGGACTCGTGCACTAAGGGTAGAAATATGTAAATAATGTAGTTCAATTTCTGAATCAATTCTCAAAGATTTTTCTAAATCGCAAATAATAAATATTTTGTGATATGTAAGTAAAATTTTTCAGTTGGTAGAGTTTTTCCTTTACTTATGATGTAAGACCGTGCTTTTAGCCGAATTTCAGGATTTCAATCGACCGGAACAATTTAGTAAAGGTTTTGATTAAAGGGTAACAAACCTGAATGTTTGATATTAATTTCAGCTTGCTTGCTTTTTTAGCTTTTTGTTGATGTTGCCTATATGCGTTCTTCAGTAAAAATAATCTTGATAGACGGACAGATTGACCATGAAGTGATCCTATAGGAGTTCCGTTTTCACGGAATTCTAAGAATAGTAAATATTACTGGAATAGAATAGAATACATTTTATTCTACCCTGAACTATACCTGTATCGACAGTGTTTGGAGCAATGAGGTGCAGCTACCCATAGGCTGGTGCTGCAAAATGCCCTCTAGCTGCTTTGGACTAAGTGGAATTACGAAGAGGCTAATTGGTGATCTAGATTTGGTCAACATCAATCAACAAACGGTGCAGTTCTGCCGTAAGGCAACCAGTCTTTCGGTATTCTGTAGCTTGCATTGTAGTTACTCAGATACCCGCGAAACGAGACACAATAGTAAAACAATAACAGCGCGGTCTCATAGGACCGGTTGGGGATTCAAACGTTAAAGAGTGTGAGCAGGAATTATATGACTTGATTCCGCCAACACCTTTCTACCATCAGACAACCTGACGTACAACGAGCGTCCACTTTTACTTTGTTACCACCTCTATGGTCCGGACTAAGCATTTTGCGTCGTCGTTTATACCACGGAAATCGAGGGACTGGAACAATTTCCTTGCAGCGGTCTTCCCTAAGGAAGGACGAAATAATAAACTAGTGCGCTTCACCATCAACCATTCCATCACTGCTTACCATCAGTTGATATCGCAGTCAAGTATTAGTTCATATCTATCAATTAAAAAAAAACAATGTACAATGGCGGTTTTATCACTGACCGCGATATCTACCAGACAACCTTAGGATGGATCGTTGAACTTAAAATAATACAGCTAAAAGACGTCAAAGTACGGCGGGTATCCACCCTTACGTTGTCCAAACCTTTACAGTCCGGACTAAGCGTTTCGCCTCGTCCTTCATACCGCGTACATCGAGGGACTGGAACAATCTGCCTGCTGCGGTTTTTCCGTCCGATTATGATTTGGGTGTCTTCAAGGCTAGAGTGAATAGGCTTTTAATAAGCTAGTGCGCCTCACCATCGACGATTGCATCACTGCTTACCATCAGGTGGGATCGCAGTCAAGCACTAGTTTATAACGACTAAAAAAAAAAAAAAAAAAAAAGTACCGGAGTCTTGACGAATTTCGTCTACAATAATTTGGCACATACTCGTAAGAATTATTGCATAAACTAAAACACACCATCACCATCATCATCTGCCTAGCCTTTTCCCAGTCAAGCCGGATTTAGCTGAATACCAGTATTTTACGAGGAGCGGCTGCCTACCAGACCTCCACAACCCATTAACTGGGGTAACACGGTACTTCATGGCAAGACTGGAGTCAGATTTACTGGCTTCTGACTATCCGTAACGACTGCCAAAGATCTCCAAATGACAGCCGGGACCAACGGCTTAACGTGCTTTCCGAGGCACGGAGGAAACTCGTTATGTTAAGATGGTCACCCATCCACAGACCAACCTAGGCAAGCGTTGCTTAACCTTGAAGATCGACCTGTGCGGCTGTTATTATCTAGCCACGAGCTCCTCATAACCTCATAAACTAAAACACACCAACAGCCCAAAATCATCAGGGTACTCCAGCATTACAACGGTAAGCCTTCTTTGAGGAGTGGCTGGAGCGGCAACACGGCGTTCTCACCTTTCACATAACGCAATTCCTCACCGGTCATGGGAAGTTCGAGAGGTTCCTGCGCCGGATTTGTGTGAAAGAAACGCCCGGGTATCTCCATTGTGATGACCGCCCGGATGACACGGTGGAACATACCGTGGAGGTGTGCCCCGCTTGGGCGGAGAATCTCCGCGACCTCGTGAGTTAAACGAAAAAGTACCCCTGGCACCCTGAAATTAAGGCAAAGAAGAAACAGCAGTGGGTTTTAGTCAGTAGAAGTTTGACATGACCTCCGCCAAAAAACGGAAGAAGTCAAATTGATGATTTCCCACCATAAACAAAAACCCGAATTCATCTATCGGGCAGTTGCCCAAACCAGGCTTACCCGTCTGGCCGGAGGATCCCATTTCGACGGAGGTTTGCGGGACTTTAGTCTCTGTTAAGCAGTCCTAGTTTCCTAAAAAACCTCTTGGAATTGATTTACTGTAACTTCCTTTAGTGCGGCAGAGCAAGAAGAAACAAATTATAAGAAGTTAGCTGAGCGAGATATTAAACAGCTTTGTACGAGTCGTGTGTATCACGGCTCTAACATTTATATATTTATATACTAGTCTGTTGTCTGCGTTTGTTTGTGTGGAGTATATGTCTGTGTGTGTGGGGCCGGTGACAGCGGAAAGCGGGTTGGAGTAAGACCGCGTATTTTATGGAATAAGTTTTGGAGAAACATTCGAGTGAATGACAAAATTACTAAATGCCAACAGAGCGTGTGGTGAGGTTTTATCTGTCTTTTTTCGCGTTACCTTTTAATCAGAGATCGCGTTGAATGAACCAAAAAGATTTTAACCCTTGCTGCGTTTTCTACTAAAATCCCCAAAATGAAAATAATATTGCAAAAAAAAAAATATTTTGGGTAGATCTTAGGAAACACGCAAATATAGAGGCCAAATCAGCCGATAGATTGAAGATTCGAGTTCGCGTAATGGTAGCCAGAATGTAGGTTCGTAGGTTGGGAAGTTAGACCGAAAAAAGAAATTAAAAAAGACAAAGGTTTTAAAGATAAAAATGTTGAAAAGAATAATTTTAGTGAAAATTCAAAATGTACCGGGAGGCGAAACTTGCGCCACGGAAAATAGATTTTTAGGTCAAATATAGGAACTAGCCTATCTGAGGTCGTAAACGGAAAATACTCCACCAAAATAGCCCTTTTGGAAAACAAGTTATCGCCTGTACAGGGTATATTAGTGTCTAGTACAACGCTTAAGCGTTTTTCAAGATCATTCAAGTTGCATAGACGTATGTGCAATTGATGTACTATGCTCTGTTTGACAATAGACGAGTCGGGAACGGCCACGGAACGGCCTGAATGTGAAACATCTATTGGTGCGTCTTGGTACTGTGTGATCGTTTGGAATGCTGTGACGATAATTGGCATGAAACCACCACACTATGATGAATGGAAGGCATGTGCCCGTAATATCACTGATAGTCCGTTGTATGGATTTGATGATCTGGAATGGGTCCAATTTCCAAGGCGAACACAAAAAATCTGAAAGGTTGTCACCATGTCCCCCAGATCGAAGGCAACGAAGGAACGGGGTGGGGTTGAGTCAGTAAAAGTCTGACACGCTCTCCCGCTCCGAACAAGAGTGGGAGAAGTCATTCTGATGATTCCCCTTCCAAAAAAAAACCCCCAGGAGTATATTCCAAGTGAGCCACGAGTACGGGATATCCTGTGCGTGTAACATATAATAATTTATTTATGTAGGTATATGTTAATAAATATAGGTTCTAAGCGTTTAAGTAAGACTTCTCTAGTTTAAAAATGGAATAAACTCCAAACTGTTCACATTTTGTTTTGAACCTTATTGCTTAAAAAATATATTATTTTGAATATCGTATGCATATATCTTAATTTATTGCTTTTAACTGCTATTTGATGACAGGGCTTGAATACAAATACCTATTATAGGTACAAACGATTTTAAAGTTTATGTTCGTACATTAAGGTTTATAATTCACTACAGTAATTAAAAAAAGAATTAAACCACATGTCTAGGTATATGATTAACCATTTCGGGTTTGAGGGGGGGGGGGGAATAAAGCGGTTGTGATTGGTTGATGCAATAAAGTCAGCAAACATAGTGATGCTCAGGTCAATTTTTACAACAAAAAGATCGATAAATTTCCTTTTTTTTTTACTTGGGTTTTCTGACTGGCAAATCTAACTTTGATGTAACAATTATTTAAATTCCAGTGAAGTTAATTTGAACAAATAATGCTTATGCTTTTTTGGCAAACAATTTTCCTGCATTTATGCACGATTTTTTTAAGTTCTTGAATATTTGGAAATCTAAAATATAAACATCAGGGTTTAAAATTATTTTTATTTACTATTAGGAATAATCATCAACATCTACCTAATCTTTTCCCAACTATGTTGGAGTCGGCTTCCAGTCAAGCCGCATTTAGCTGAATACCAGTATTTTACAAGCAGCGGCTGCCTACCAAACCTCCACAACCCATTAACGGAGCTAGAAGATATAATTGTGTAAAATATATTTTTAATATTACTACACTTTATTTATTAACATTATTAGTAAACTGTTTTTTTTTTGCGAAAAAAGTAACACCGCGTTGATGTCTTTTTAAAAAGTCCCTCACTTTCAGTCGAATATGAGCTCAACTGATCATAATAACTGTCGTAAAAATAAATGTACATTTAACACACTAGGCCTGTTTCACAATGTCCGAGTAGGTACTACTCACTGAATAAATTCAAAAATGTGACAGAATTCGTATAAAATTATCTGTCAAGTAAGATACTCGAAAATCATAGGTGGTGAAACAGGCCCTAAATGAATTATTTTTACGATTTATTTTTCTCAGTGCCCTTGGTTCTTATACCTTTGAAAGACGTAAAACGGGCCGCAGCCAACTTGCAGAGCGTTGAGAGTTTTCGTGGAACGTGGTATCGAATATTTATCCTAGACGAGTGTCTCGAAATAGTGGGTACCAGAGGATAAAACACGTTGCAGAGGCCGACGTTAGAAGGCTGGTTCAAGGTAGCTTGCATAATGATTATATTACCTGAAAGAATTTACGAAAAGGATACCGTGGTCTGGGAACGCAAAAACCAACTGAAGGGCACAGGTCAGTAAAAGTTTAACACCCTGTCGCTCCACCGAGAGCGGGAGATAAATTTGTTGATATCCTTCTTCTTCCTGCCCTTATCCCATTCTTTAAAAAATCTTGGACAGAAAAATCTGTTCAGGGAGAGTTTTGCACTTTAGATTTTATATTAAGTCTCTAAAGAAATAAAAAAGAAAAGACAGACATAATATAAAATAAACCTTTTTAATCAATAACCAAATCACAGTTGACGTCAAATTCAGGAAAAGTGGAACTTACAAGTAATATCACTAACAATTTTTATATTTTACAATTCAGTCTTGATCACTTCTTCACTTTCTTCGAGTGATGGACGTCGAAGAGTTAGCCTGTAGCTCCACTATGTACCGGTGCACTCGCGGAGTTCCGTCAGTAACACTGCATCTGTCCGTATCTACAGCTGCTGTAGCCGGACCAGCCATGAGCCCTGCAGCACTCGTCCTTCTCAGCATCAATACGGGAGCAGACCTGGTCGCAGGGCCCGACGCGGACGGCCTCGACGGTCACCATCACCATGGCGAAGGCGACCAGCAGGAGAATGAAGGCGGTCTTGATGGCGGCCATTTTGTTTGATTTTTAGTAGTAGAGAAACGTTCGTAAAGAGATGTGGAGTTGTTGTGTGAAGCTTGAGACATTTCCCTCTGTATTTATAGTCGGAATCTTACGCTTATCATGACGTATTGCCAAACCGGTGTTCGCGTGTTTTTAGACAAACAGGATAAATACATACTAATTAATGAATAAGGATAATATTACGTTTAACCCCAGACTGCTCAGGTTATCTCAACTTTCTACGATAGGGGAATTTTATAAATTAGTAGATTTAGCTTGTACCTTCTTCCGTGTGAATATCGGTTATTGCAGATGCGAAGTCGAAGTCAGATAAAAAATAGTCTGTGAACGCGTCACAGACAGACGCAGATCGCTTAATAATATTAAAGAATATTACATTTTACATAGCTTCGTCAGGGCTTTTAATTTTATAATATGAATTTATTCCGTCTATATATTGATAGTTAAGTTTTTTTTTATATTTAATGTGCTAATTTATAATACCTAATAAGTAATAAGGGCAGGAAGAAGAAGAATAAAAAGATGCATAATTTTAATTAGATACTAAATTATTTACAAGTAAATAGTAAATTACTTTATGTAAGCATGCCATGCAAACATTTAGTGCGCCACAGACTCAATCTCATAAAAAGTGTGTCGTCTGCGCTGCACCTAAGGAATATAGTTAGATCAACGATCGGGACGGAGTCAAAAGCACACATATTCGTACTGCCGCTGTCGTCTGTGCCCGCACAGACTCCCGTTGAGCATCATCTTCATCATCATCTACCTAGCCTTTTCCCAACTATATTGGGGTCGGCTTCCAGTCAGACCCCCGTTGAGCATTTTCTTTAACAAATGTTGATTGATTTACAAATGCTTTGCTCACTTTGAAGGATATTTAATCGCCAATTTATCTGTGTGAAAATATTTTTAAAGATCCAAGCCGTTTCGAAAAAGTAGGATGTAAGCACGCAAAAAAATATCATATTGTTATTTTTTATCAAATGTCTTAAACGTACGAAATAATCATATGTTGATAATTATATGCATAGTGATACGATATAAAAAGGATTTAGTGATAGTGTAACGGGTGGAAGACCAAAACGGGTTGCGTTGATCCCAAATAAAAAAAGACAAGAGCAGGAAGATGATGACGACTTTTCCCGACCCATTTTCCTCATGTTAAAATATAAATTATAAACAAATCTAATCAGCAGAAACGTAAACAGTTAGATTTGTTTATATACATTTCGACCGCGGGGATTTTCTGAACAGGACTGAAGGAAACCGATGTCTTACGGACTAAAACAGTCCAAGTAAAAGTCTGAGACAAGGAGTGGAAGAAATTTTTAGATAATTTCCACCCATAAAAAATACCTATATATACACAAAACTTTCATGACTTACTTGACTTAAAATCCTATGTCCCCTAGCTGGGGCAGAGGGCGTCGACAGTAGTCACCCATCGCGACCGGTCTTGCGCTTTAGGCTTGACCTTGCTCCATGTCAGATACTACAAAACTTTCATAATAATCGGAATAATCAAGCTGTTTTGGCAGAGTTCGATAACAAACATTATGAGTATTATGACACAATATTTTAATATAAGATTTAGGTATTAAACATTTTAATTAAATACATAATCGATAACTTAAACAGATTATCACAATATTTTTGTTTTGCCTATTGTCAAGGTTTATTTACAAAAACAAGCGATCAGAAAAAAAAACTGTTATGTATTTATGTAGATGATTTTTAGATACGTGTAATTCTAAACGTAGGTTTTTTTAGCTTCATTTTCTGCCAAAGATTGGTTTTTCCTGTTTTTTTGGGACGAGACACAAATGGAACAACTATGAAAAAGTGTACACCTATAAATTTTTGCAAATAGGTATTTACACAACTGGGAATCAAACCACTAAATCAGACATGAAAAATGTATAATTTATTAATACAAATCTACTTTCCATGTGAAGATGGAACAGTAGTGTTTTACCCAGTAAAAGTCTAAGACGCCTTCCAGCTCCACCCAGAGCGAGAAAAAGCATTGGATGATTTCATACCAAAAAAAAACCCTACCTACCATCATCATCATTTCAGCTGAAATGCTTCCATAAGACTCCCCAGGCGCCGCTACAACGATCGGTCCTGTGCGTCTCGCATCCATTGAATTCCCGTGACACTCACCAGGTCATGGATCTACCCTGCGTGAGGTCGCATCAGATCCTTTCGCCTCCACCGACCCTCATCAGACCCTGGTGTTAATCGCAAATGGTGTGGGGTCGCCAACCGCACAGATCCCTCCCATCAATTATTTAATTTGTGATAAAAAAACTGAGGGTCAATTAAAAAAAATAAAAAACTAAACGAGAGGAAAAAGCTATCGAAAACCACATTCATTTCATTTGGTAGGTACCTGTCTCCAAAAAATCATTAATTATCTCAATAATTTAAAAACGTAAGCGATGACAAAACCGAGTTGAAGGCCAAATAATAAGGAAAATCTTTGATTTTTAGTACAACCCTAAACTGCTAGTGTTGGTCGATTAGATATCAATAGTATCTATCTAATAAGTATTAATAACTTCATTGATAACTGTAATGTCAAATGTCAAAGTGTCATGTTTATGTTGTCATTTTTATCTTAATAGTTAGATACCACTGATATTAACATCGTCTTCCTTATTTTCTTGTGTCTGGGTTTTCTTGATTCTGATAGCAATTCTATACAAAGTATAAGGGTCATATTGTAAATAGTTACTATTATTGCATACATATTAACAACTTTCTTCAAGAAAATTGGTTTAAATACCTTAAAAAATATACCCCCCATACTAATATTAGTATTGATCAGTTGTAATATCTGGGTAACTTTTTTAGTTGAGACAGTTCTCTATATCTGTAGTTTACTATCTTTTTTTTAAATAATATAAACCAATTCTTGACTACGATCCCGCCTGATGGTAAGCAGTGATGCAATCGCTGATGGGTAAGCGCTCTAGTCTATTAAGAGCCTATTTACTCTAGCGTAATTAATTGATGATATATAGCTTATAGCATTCCTCGATAAATGGGCTATCTAACACTGAAAGAATTTTTCAAATCGGACCAGTAGTTCCAGAGATTACCCCCTACATACAAACTTACAAACTTACAAATTTTACCTCTTTATAATATTAGTATAGATAAAGCTCCAAAAACTCCTCAGTATCACTATTGTGCCCGACAGACACCCCATCATAGAACCACTAGTAGTGGCATTGCCACGCTATGTGAATAATTATAAAGAGTTAAGTTTTAGATTAATCTTTTATTCAATAAATTCTTTTAAAAGCTGCAATCGGTAAAATAAGTAAACAATAATTACCAGAGAAAGAAATTTTCGTGCAAATTCTCTTATTAATTATATACAAATTGAACTACATAATATGATTGAACTCTGACTTTTTAACCGTGTAAAATAATATTATCAAACAACAAAAATAATACATCTTAGTGTTATAAGACCACATGATCGTTTTACGGTTAATCGATAAATTATCCTCTTCCAAATTTTTTTGTTCGTCTTTATCCTGTTTACATAAAAAAATGATAACCGGTCGGAAAACACGCGATCGAATCTTGGGAGATATAGAGTATAAATACGGAAGGAAATGTCTCAAGCTTCACACAACAACTCCACATCTCTTTACGAACGTTTCTCTACCACTAAACAACAAACAAAATGGCCGCCATCAAGACCGCCTTCATTCTCCTGCTGGTCGCCTTCGCCATGGTGATGGTGACCGTCGAGGCCGCCCGCGTCGGGCCCTGCGACCAGGTCTGCTCCCGTATTGATGCTGAGAAGGACGAGTGCTGCAGGGCTCATGGCTGGTCCGGCTACAGCAGCTGTAGATACGGACAGATGCAGTGTTACTGACGGAACTCCGCGAGTGCACCGGTACATAGTGGAGCTGCAGGCAAACTCTTCGACGTCCATCACTCGAAGAACATGAAGATGTGATCAAGACTGAATTGTAAAATATAAAAATTGTTTGTGATATTACTTGTAAGTTCCACTTTTTCTGAACTGACGTTATCAAATGTGATTTGGTTATTGATTAAAAAGGTTTAGTTTATTTTATATTTTTGTTTTTTTTTTGTTTCTCTAAACACTTTATATAAAATCTAAACAGATTTTTCTATCCAAGACTGTTTGAAGATGCTAAATGAAGGGAATGTCAGACTTTTAAAGACCTGTGTCCTTCAGTTGCCCTTTGCATTCCAGGACCACGGTATCCCTTTCAAAAATTCTTCCAGGTACTCTTTATTCGAAACACCTCGCACCTTGCTTCTCAGGTCGGCCTCGGAAGCGTGTTTCATCCTCAGGCACCCACTTTGTTGGGTTACTTGTCCATGATAAATATTCGGTAGCACGTTCCTTGGAAAATATCTTAACTCTGCAAGTTGGATGCAGTCCCTCGCACGCTTTCAAAAGGTCTAGAAACCCAGAGTACAGAGAATAAATTAAATTATACATTTAACACACAGTAATAATTATAGTACTACTTCTGCCAGCGGCTTCACCCTTAGGTAATGAATTTTTTAAATCCTGTTCGTAGTGCTCACTTCATTCATTCGTCGACATCTATTTAACTTTTTTAGTAATATGCATTTCATTTCTCCTCTTCACAAGACCATACCAAGATCAACGATTCACTTTCAGCTTTTCACTTACTAGCACCACTTTCAAACTTCTTCTAATTTGTTTACTTATTAATTATATCATCCAGAAGTAACTTATTTAATCTTTACATAAAGACCCTTCGGTTAGGCTATCTTAAAACACAGACTTCAAATTGAATCACTCATTATAATACACATTACTTCAGCACACAGTATACAACATTCAACAGAATAGGAGATAAAATTATCCCGCGGGAAATCTTGAAGTATTGGAAAGCAAATGCTCAGTGAAAAATTTATAAACTTCCAATACTCGAAGGATTATAATTATTTAATATGTGTTTATAAAGTTTAGCTTGAGTTTCCAGTTGTAGAGAGAATTTTCTTTTTGAAGTAACTTTGAATTCTTATCGAATATTGTGTGTTTTTGGTATTGAATTTTAATGTTGGCTTAAATTCAAGTTGATAATTACAGTATAATAAAAACTCTAAACTAGTAACAACTAACTAAAAACGAATTAAAGTATGGCATCAAAAAACTCCTCCACATCGCTGTCGACTGGTAATGTGCCCAAAAGACTGGCAGCATTGCCACGCTCTGTGGCAATGCTTATTTTCTGTCCATGGTAAAAGCCAGCCCTAGGATCACGCGACGTGTCAACAAGGCGCTTCGAAAGATCTTTACATAGATATACAACTTGTGAACACTCGGACCCCAGAAACAAGAGTTTCAACCCGAAACGGTTCGAAAATATAACTTCCCACAAGGTTATTATATTTCCGCCGCTTGAGGTTCTCCGCAACTGCAGCGGCGGAACCAGCACAACACGATGAGCTTGGAAGATGGGATGGCGCAAGAGTATCGACACAAGTAGCATCCCATACTAAAGGCCTGCCCTAGAACAGAAGAACACAGGCTTGTCTGTGTATTATATACACGGCTTGGCAAATGGAGGCAATTACCGCTAATTCCCCATCACTCTGTACCACCTCTGTGGCCTGAACTAGGGCTCGGAGCAGTACAGTGGTAATGACCGTAACAATTTTTTTTGGGTCATTATATTTGTTTAGATATTTTTTTAAGTACGTCACCAATTTCTTTGCTGTTTTTTTTAATTTTTTGTGAGGATTATTATGTTGTTTTTGATCTGTTGTAGCAAACAAATCTTTACTAAACTTGCATACTATTTTTTGCCTGTTTTTATTAAAAGTCTTCTCTGAACTGAAATCGTAATCGATTACGATTTTCACAGATAAAGCGCTATTGATTTCTTTTAGAGCATGATGCAATGTACGATTGTGGAGCAACAGTTGAGCCCCTAGAGCTATATGAATACTGACAAACGTCTGACTAGGCATTTATTAAGAAAGTTAATTAATTAAATGTGCAAGGTTTCTTTAGCTATATTTTCTTTACTTAAAGTGCACACAATATAGCAGATTTCAAAGGGATTTACGGTTTTTTTGTAAATGATTTGATTTCAATATAAACCTAATAATATCCATCCGTGTTTCTAAAACTTCAAATCAAAGATGTGCAATAACGTCATAATCACGTAAGAGCGGCTATATGAAAATATATCTCGGGTTGGTTCCCCTTAAAGAAGGTAGATTTTGGAAAAAAAATACCAAAAATATTATAATAGACTAAACCTTTTTAATCAATAACCAAATCACTAGACGCTTAATTTAGGAGAAGTGGAACTTACAAATAACATCACTGCTAATTATTATGTTTTACAATAAAACTAGGCAGGTCTTGATCAGCTCTTCATGTTCTTCGAGTGATGGACGTCGAAGAGTTTGCCTGCAGCTCTACTTCAGTACCGGTGCACTCGCGGAGTTCCGTCAGTAACACTGCATCTGTCCGTATCTACAGCTGCTGTAGCCGGACCAGCCATGAGCCCTGCAGCACTCGTCCTTCTCAGCATCAATACGGGAGCAGACCTGGTCGCAGGGCCCGACGCGGACGGCCTCGACGGTCACCATCACCATGGCGAAGGCGACCAGCAGGAGAATGAAGGCGGTCTTGATGGCGGCCATTTTTTTGTTGTTTAGTAGTAGAGAAACGTTCGTAAAGAGATGTGGAGTAGTTGTGTGAAGCTTGAGACATTTCGTTCCGTATTTATACTCTATATCTCACGAGATTCGATCGCGTATTTTCCGACTGGTTATCAATTTTTTATGTAAACAGGATAAAAACTAACAAAAAAATTTGGAAGAGGATAATTTATTGTTTAACCATAAGACGATCACGTGGGCTTTTATTATTATGATGTGTTATTTTTGTTGTTTGACTACATTATTTTAATCAGTTAAGAAGTCAGAGTTTAATCATATTATGTAGTTCAAACTGTATATTATTAAAACCGGGCAAGAGCGAGTCACCCATTACCAAAGTCAAATGCAGGTATTTATATGATACACATACTATGTGTTTCCAAGCTGGGCATATAAATATTGTTAAAGTGAAAAAAACTTGTATTATTAGGTATTGTTACTAAAATTGCTTGGTAAACTTTAATTAATTATAAGTAACAGTGCTGTAATTTCAACGTTTGAAATAACAGCACTGTTACTTTTTCTGACGCTCCTGGCTTCAGCATCAGGTTTCTATGTACTTCGGTGTTCCTCATTAACAGTGCGTTTATCCACACATCGAGCCCTTTCCAAAGAGCCTAAACACGATATAACTGCTGTTAGTTGTCGAGGAGTTAGGTACTCTGCAGACTATCCTGACTGCAGCATCAGGTCATGAATTGATGATCATGAGACCAAATGTGGCAAATGCCCTATCGAACATCAAAACAATTTACTAAACAAACAGTCCTTGCCTGTTCGAGTAACTTCTTACTGTAAAGGAGTTGCACCTTCTATCATCAGCTCAGCTATCTGAGATGGTGACAACCATACGCAAATACATAAGATACCTCATAAAATTTGCGAAAAACAATAAGTGAGCCTATAAAATTTGAGGATTGCCCTCGATTTCTCTAAGATTCCATCATCAGATCCTAATTTGGTAACAGTGGAACCACCTCAAAACTGTCTACTTTCGAACAAAAAAAGAATTTTGAAAATCCGTCGTCAATTGGCTGAGTATCCGATGAACAAACGTACAAAAAAAAAGGGGCAAACATCCGAACATAGTACCTTCTCCTTTTTGTGAAGTCGGTAGAAATATAACATATCTCATAACAGCAAAATAAAATATGCTCCGACTACTACATAAGTCGGAGAATATGGTGTTACGTACGGTTTATTTGTCTTTTAAATGTTCGTTAGGTATAATAAACTAGCACTTTACATATTTAACAAAAAACACTTAACTATTAATATACATATACACTGAATAAAATAAAAAGCCTGTATCTGTCTGTGATGCTCTCACAGACTACTTTTTATTTGACTTCGAATTCGCATCTGCAATAACCGATAGTCATACGGGTTTAGTAGCAAGCAAAAGCTAGTAATTTATAAAGTTCCCATATCGTAGAAAGTTATGATAACCTGAGCGGTCTGGGGTTAAACGCAATATTATCCTCATTCATTAGTTAATATTTATAAACATACGTCTGAACACCGGTTTGGCAATACGTCACGATAAGCGTAAGATTACGACTATAAATACAGAGGGAAATGTCTCAAGCTTCACACAACAACTCCACATCTCTTTACGAACGTTTCTCTACTACTAAACAACAAACAAAATGGCCGCCATCAAGACCGCCTTCATTCTCCTGCTGGTCGCCTTCGCCATGGTGATGGTGACCGTCGAGGCCGCCCGCGTCGGGCCCTGCGACCAGGTCTGCTCCCGTATTGATGCTGAGAAGGACGAGTGCTGCAGGGCTCATGGCTGGTCCGGCTACAGCAGCTGTAGATACGGACAGATGCAGTGTTACTGACGGAACTCCGCGAGTGCACCGGTACATAGTGGAGCTGCAGGCAAACTCTTCGATGTCCATCACTCGAAGAAAGTGCTGAGGTGATCAAGACCTGCCTGTTGAACTTGTGAAACATAAAAATTGTTTGTGATATTACTTGTAAGTTCCACTTCTCCTGAATTCAGCGTCATGTGATTTGGTTATTGATTAAAAAGGTTTATTTATTAAATGTTCATTTTTTTATTTATTTTTTGTTTTTTTAGGGACTTAACAAATTTTCTGTCCGTAATCAACAAATTATACCTCCCGCTCAGGGTAGAGTATGAGAGTTTTCAGACTTTTACTGAATAAAACCTGTATCCTTCAGTTACCCTTTGAGATCCAAGACAAGGGTATTCCTCTCAAGACAAAATAACTACATGACATTTTGTGAAAGTTGTAGAAAAAAAAAGATTATTTTATATTTAGCCTATACACTGCTAGGCAAAAGACCCCCTAAAATCTTCCAGGTATTCGTTATTCGAACCACCTTGAACCAGCTTCGGCGGCTACAAAATGTTTATTTTCAGCTACAAAATGTTTATTCTCAGAACCAAATACTTTTGAACAATAGATTGTGATTGGAGCCTCCTTTTAGGTAACTGCGGGATTGCAGTCAGGCGCTGGTTTATGCTTTATAAAAAAAATTGCCTGTAGGAGACTCCACTCATCCATAACTTAACAATACCCCATAGTGGGTGCCTGAGGATAAAACACACATTGGGTGAGATGTGGACACGTCTCCATTGTCCAAGATTAATTACTCAGATACCCGCGAAACGAGACACAATAGGAAAACAATAACAGCGCGGTCTCATAGGACCGGTTGGGGATTCAAACGTTAATAATATATTAGGTACCACATCCCTTGAAAACTTTCAAAGCTCTGCTAGTTGGCTACAGCCCCCCGTACGCCGTCCAAAGGTATAGCAGCCCTGGGAACTGAGAAAAAAGAAATTAAAAAACCATTGTATATAACACACGGTAAGTTTATGTACAATTATAGTACTTGTTTAAATGATAAATAAGTAAATAGAACTTTACTTAAAAACCCTTATATGATTAAGAATGAAATTATGCTGAAACTCGGCAGCAAGACTATTAAAACATGAATTTAAACCATTATTAAAATTCAATACCAAAAAGCACACAATATTCGACAAGAATTCAAAGTTAATGTTTGGGCATACAAATATTCTTCAACTGAAAAAACCTGTATTAGTAGGTATTATTTATAATACTGCTTGTCAAACTCTAGTTATGAAATAATAACACATCACAAAACAACAAAATAAAACAGGATACGGAGAATATGGTGTTACGCACGGTTTGTTATTTCTCTTCTAAATATTTGTTTTGTAGAATAAAATAGCACTTTACATATTAAATAAAAAAAATACTAAACTATCAATTTATACACTGAATAAAATTAAAAGCCCTAACGAAAGTTATGTATTAAATTATATTCGTTAATAATATTAAGCGATCTGCGTCTGTTTGTGACGCGTTCACAGACTATTTTTTATCTGACTTCGACTTCACATCTGTAATAAACGATATTCACACGGAGGAAGTCGCAAGCAAAAGCTACTAATTGATAAAATTCCCATATCGTAGAAAGTTAAGATAACCTGAACGATCTGGGGTTAAACGCAATGTTATCCTCACTCATTAATTAGTATGTATTTATCCTGTTTGTCTAAAAACAAGCGAACACCGGTTTGGCAATACGTCATGATAAGCGTAAGATTACCGCTATTAATACAGAGGAAACTGTCTCAAGCTTCACAGAACAACTCCAGATCTCTTTACGAACCTTTCTCTACTACTAAACAATAACCAAAATGGCCGCCATCAAGACCGCCTTCATTCTCCTGCTGGTCGCCTTCGCCATGGTGATGGTGACCGTCGAGGCCGTCCGCATCGGGCCCTGCGACCAGGTCTGCTCCCGTATTGATGCTGAGAAGGACGAGTGCTGCAGGGCTCATGGCTGGTCCGGCTACAGCAGCTGTAGATACGGACAGATGCAGTGTTACTGACGGAACTCCGCGAGTGCACCGGTACATAGTGGAGCTGCAGGCAAACTCTTCGACGTCCGTCACTCGAAGAACATGAAGATGTGATCAAGACTGATTTGTAAAATATAATAATTGTTCGTGATATTTATTACTTGTAAGTTCCACTTTTCCCGAACTTAACGTCAACTGTGATTTGGTTATTGATTAAAAAGGTTTAGTTTATTTTATGTCTGTTTTTCTTTTTTGTTTCTTTAGGCACTTAATATAAAATCTGAAATGCACAATAAGTTTCTTAAAAAGATTTTTCTGTCTAAGGCTGTTTGAAGATGGGAAATCAACAAATTTAACCTCTCGCTCATGGTGGAGCAACAGGGTGTCAAAATATTACTGATTGCTTTTTGCATTCCTGGACCACGGTATCCCTTTCATTAATTATTTTAAATACTCTTTATTCGAGCCTCCTTGCACCACCCTTCTCAGGCCGGCTTCGGCGGCGTGTTTCATCCTCAGGCACCCACTATGTGGAGACACTTCTCCAGGATTAATATTCGGTACCACGTTCCACGAAAAATGTCAAAGCTCTACAAGTTGGCTGCGGCCCGTCTTACGTCTTCCAAAGGTTTAGGAACCAAGAGTCTTCTCCTACCTAGCCTTTTCCCAATTGGGGTCGGTTTCCAGTCAAGCCGGATTTAGCAGAATACCAGTATTTTATGAGGTGCGGCTGCCTACCAGACCTCTACAAACCCATAAACTTGGGTAGGAACCAAGGGTAGGTACTGAGAAAAATAAATGTAAGAAATTGTATATTTAACACGCAGTTAACTGTAACTGCGTTATACGAGTATACTGATACTCGTATAATCCGAAGAAGCTAAAAGTATAGCTTCTGACAGCGGCTTTTCACGCGTAGAAGGTTTCTCCTACAACTCTTGGACCCCAGTTTCATCACCTTGAGTAGTGAATATTTAAAATTCCGTTCACTATGAACGGAATTTTAAATATTATATTCCGCTCACCTTCATCATAAAAGAAAGCCTTGTGCAAAATTTCACATTGCTAGACTCACAGTACCCTTAGTAGTTTCAGCTGTGCGTTGATTTTTATTGTTAAATAAATAAATAGAACTTTACTTAAAAAACCTTATATAATAAGAATGAATGTATGCTGAAACTCGGAAACAAGACTACTAAAACTTGAATTCAAACCAACATTAAAATTCAATACCAAAAGCACACAATATTCGACAAGAATTCAAAGTTACTTCAAAAAGAAAATTCTCTCTACAACTGGAAACTCAAGCTAAACTTTATAAACACATTTTAAATAATAATCCTTCGAGTATTTGAAGTTTATAAATTTTTCACTGAGCATTTGCTTTCCAATACTTCAAGATTTCCCGCGGGGTAATTTTATCTCCTATTCTGTTGTTGTTGTTGTTGTTGTATTTTGTTGTTGTTGTTGTTGTTGTTGTTGTTGTTGTTCTGTTGTTGTTGTTGTTCTGTTGTTGTTTTGTTGTTACTGTGTACTGAAATAATGTGTATTATAATGAGTGATTCATTTTGAGGACTGTGTTTCATTATAGCTTAACATAACTCAAGGGTCTTTAAGTAAAGATTGTTAAGATATTTCTAGATGATAAGAATGATAAAATCTTAAATGACCGAATTACTGAAAGTTTTTATTAAAATTGGGGTCACTAATAAAGAAAAAAAATGTAAAAAAATGAAGAAAATGTAAAAAAAAATTAGAAAATTTGAACGTCCTGTGAAGATGCGAAATGCATGTTACTGAAAGAGTTATGAATATACTTGTACATATATTATTGCCTGAAAAAAAAGGAGGAGTGAATAAACCCAGTGCGTTGTGAGGGACGTCGTATTATACGATTATTATATACCTAAATCTTGATTCACATAATTACCATGCTGGGCATATAAATATTGGTGATGTGAAAAAAACCTGTATTAGCAGGTATTGTTTTTATTATTGCTTGGTAAACTTGAATTATAAAAGAGAACCGGCCAAGAGCGTTTCGAGCCACGCTCAGTGTAGGGTTCCGTAGTTTCCCGTCTGTCACTATAAGTGTCCCCAACTTTTCAAAAACTGTTCGTCCCATCTAGTTCAAAATAATTTTCCTAGAAAGTCTTTATAAAGCTCTACTTTCCAGATTTTTTTCATATTTTCTAAACTTATGGTTCAAAAGTTAGAGGACACATTGTTTTTTACTTTTGGAGCGATTATTTCCGAAATTATTGATATTATCAAAAAAACATAAACGGGCGTATCTTTTTTTCCCGTCAACTTACAAGTTTGATTTTTGCACAACTTCAAGGGACCGCGGATTTCAATATATGGTTTTAATTTCAACTTGATACCTTCACGCGTTCCTGAGAAAAAGGGTCTTGACAGACGGACGGACAGACGGACAACAAAGTGATCCTATAAGGGTTCCGTTTTTTCCTTTTGAGGTACGGAACCCTAATGATTTCAGTAAACTCCTATTCATTTTTTAATACCTATCCAACAATATACCAAACGTTAGGGTTGAAATTAAAAAAAAAACACTTTCCACTTTACTTGTAGGGGGGCTACCCTAACAAAACATTTTTTTTACAATTTTTATTTCACTACTTTGTCGGCGTGATTGATATACATACATGTTAGTACCAAATTTCAGCTTTCTAGTGCTAACGGTCACAGAGATAAGGCGAGGACGGACGGACGGACGGACAGACATGGCGAAACTATCAGGGTTCCGTTTTTGCCATTTGGCTACGGAACCCTAAAAAACACATCACAAAACAACAAAATTAAAATAGGCTGCTACGACATAAATTAGAGAATATGGTGTTAGACACGGTTTGATATTTGTTTTCCAAATATTCGTTAGGTATAATAAACTACCACTTTGCATATTAAAAAAACACTTAACTATCAATATATACTCATACACTAAATAAAATTAAAAGCCCCAACGAACGTTACGTATTAAGTTATATTCGTTCATTCTAATAAGCGATCTGCAGCTGTCTGTGATTATTTTTGCGTTCACAGATTATTTTTTATCTGTCTTCGAATTCTCATCTGCAATAACCAATATTCATACGGACGAAGTCGCAAGCAAAAGCTAGGTATTTATAAAATTCTCATATCGTAGAAAGTTAAGATAACCTGAACTATCTGGGGTTAAACGCAATGTTATCCTCATTCATTCAGGAAAACAATTCACCTCTTCAAGTCATTGCGGAACTCTGCTGACTTGGAGACATTAAAAATGGTCTACTCTGCACTTTGCCAGTCTATCATCGGTTATTGTATTCTGGCCTGGGGAGGATCGGCCAAAACTAAATTCCTCGAGTTGGAGCGAGCACAAAGAGCAGTATTGAAGGTTATGCTGAAAAAGCCCTTTCGCTTTCCGACTCATCAACTTTACACCGAGCTCAAACTTTTAACAGTTAGGCAGCTATACATACTTAGAACCACTCTCTGGAAACATAACCAAGTACCACCCCCAGACTCAAATAAACGTGGTCAAAGAATAGTTTGCCCAACTCCTACTCATAGAACCACCTTTGCCAGAAGACAGCTGTATGTGTTGAGTTCTCTTGTATATAGAAATATTAACAAGACCATACGAATAGCAAGGTTAAGCAAACATGAAGCAAAAGGAAAGGTAACGAACATGTTGTACCTCCTGAACTACGCTCAAACGGAGGAACTACTAACCACTCACACATAACCGATCTTTAGTCTGGTAGACACTATTCAGCTCGTATCAACTCAAACACAGTCTCTTGACACCACCACATCTACATCTAGATACACTCACCGCCACTTTCACACTCCCTCACTTACACACACTCACCAACACATTCACACTCGCACACTCATCACCACAGACACACTCAAACACTCACCACCACATTCACACTCACACTTGATTCACCACAGTCATTTTATTTTAACCTTTATATTTAATTTACCTTCAATTCAATGTTTTACTTTTATTTTGTTAAATTTTGTTTTTATTACGTAATACTATATTGTTTAGTGTAATATTAGCTTACCAGCTATTATATTCTTGTGGGTTTATAGTGTCAAAATCGCAGTAGAACACTGACTCCTAAGTCACAGGAATTACTAGTTTAGGAGTCAGGGTTTCAACTATTGTGCTCCTCAACTATTGTAACTTAACTCATATTTTAACATGTTGTAATGATTTGTGTCAATAAAGTATTATTATTATTATTATTATTATTATTATTATTAATTAGTATGTATTTATCCTGTTTATCTTTTAGCACGTGAACATCGGTTTGGCAATACGTCATGATAAGCGTAAGATTACGACTATAAATACAGAAGGAAATGTCTCAAGCTTCACATAACAACTCCACATCTCTTTACGAACGCTTCTCTACCACTAAACAACAAACAAAATGGCCGCCATCAAGACCGCCTTCATTCTCCTGCTGGTCGCCTTCGCCATGGTGATGGTGACCGTCGAGGCCGCCCGCGTCGGGCCCTGCGACCAGGTCTGCTCCCGTATTGATGCTGAGAAGGACGAGTGCTGCAGGGCTCATGGCTGGTCCGGCTACAGCAGCTGTAGATACGGACAGATGCAGTGTTACTGACGGAACTCCGCGACTGCACCGGTACATAGTGGAGCTGCAGGCAAACTCTTCGACGTCCATCACTCGAAGAAAGTGAAGAAATGATCAAGGCTGAATTGTAAAATATAAAAATTGTTTGTGATATTACTTGTAAGTTCCACTTTTCCTGAACTGACGTTATCAAATGTGATTTGGTTATTGATTAAAAAGATTTAGTTTATATTATGTGTCTTTTCTTTTTTATTTCTTTAGGCACCTAATATGAAATCTAAAGTGCAAAAGTCTCCTAAACAGATTTTTCTGTCCAAAGCTTTTTGAAGATGGGAAATCAACAAATTTTACCGCCCGCTCTCGGTGGAGCGACAGAGTGTCAAACTTTTACTGACCTGTGCCCTTCTGTTGGTCTTTGCATTCCAGGACCACGGTATCCCTTTCATAAATTCTTCCAGGTATTTTTATTGAAGCCACCTTGAACCAGGCTTCTGATGTCGGCCTCTGCAACGTGTTTCATCTTCTGGTACCCACTATTTGGAGACACTCGTCTAGGATAAATATTCGGTACCACGTACCACGCAAAATATCAAAGCTCTGGAAGTTGGTTGCGGCCCATCTTACGTCTTCCAAAGGTATAGGAACCGAGGGTACTGAGAAAAATAAATCAGTAAAATAATTGTACATTTAATATACAATAACGGTTTATAATTATAGTACCAACTTCTGCCAGCAACTCCATCCGTTTGGACGGTTTCTCCAAACAAACTTGTGGTCTAAAGTTTCTTCCCTTAGGTGATGAATTTTGAAACCCCTGTTCTTAGTGCTCCCCTTCGTCATAAAAGGAAGCCTTGAGCAAACTTTCACGTTCCTAGACCCACAGTACACATAGAAGTTCAGCTGTGCGTTGATTGTTGTTGATCAATAAACAAATAGAATTTTACTTAACCCTTATGTAATCAAGAATGCAAGCAAGCTGAAACTCAGCAGCAAGACTACTAAAACTTGTATTTAAAGCAACATTAAAATTCAATACCAAAATCACACAATATTCGACAAGAATTCAAAGTTACTTCAAAAAGAAAATTCTCTCTACAGCTGGAAACTCAAGCTAAACTTTATAAATACATCTTAAATAATAATCCTTCGAGTATTGGAAGTTTATAAATTTTTCACTGAGCATTTGCTTTCCAATACTTCAAGATTTCCCGCGAGATAATTTTATCTCCTATTCTATTGAATGCTGTAGACTGTGTGCTGAAATAATGTGTATTATCATGAGTGATTCATTTAAAAGTCTGTGTTTCATGATAGCCCAACCTAACCTAAATGTCTTTAAGTATAGAGAAGACGGCGATTGCTCACGTGAGGGAAGGGCCTTCCTCACGGCAAGGGGGTCCCGACTCCTATTTCCAGCTACCGTTGGCATGGACTTGCGGACGGCGAGCAATAGGTAGCTCATCGTCCGGCTTGACATCGAGTCGTATACGGCACGTTGAATGTTGTAGACTGTGTGGTAAAATAATTTTGTATTATAATGAGTGATTAATTTGAGTTCATGATGATAACCTAACTCAACCTAAGGGTTATTAAATAAAGATTAAATAAGTAACTTCTACTTAATATGACCGATAAATTGATAAATTAACAAATTACAGGAAGTTTAAAAGATTTTTTATCATCAGAAGAGTCAAAATAATCTGCTATATTATAAAAATCAACATGAACATTTTGATATGAACAAGACTTGCTTTACAGCATGCGAAATCATGTCTTTATCGCGAGAATTTTAATGAACTGAATTTCGTACTTTTTTACCCCAAGACTTTTTCCTTTGGAGCTATGTTAAATCCAAATTCTGTAACATGGTTAAGCCGTGGACGATTGGAAGTACGAAACTACTGAAAGACAACATTAAATAAAATACAATTCAAAATGCTTGTTCTCGTCATCAAAAATTAAAACTGCAAAATGGACGATGTTAACCGTAGTTACGAACAGCATTTGAAAAAAATAATCATAAGATATTACTCGTAAATATAAAGAATGGATAGGTATGTTACCAGCCAAACCCGATTTTAGGAAAAACTAGTTTTGCCTAAGTCAAACTAGTTCTCCCTACTCGCATGAAACTCCGCGAAGCTCCTCCTCTAATCTAACCCGTCCGTGTCGGGGTGTCCCAAAATTCTACTGCTAAAACTAACGTACTATTTAATGTAAATATATATTTGTAAAGTTAGTAGGTACTTAATCTGTATATAAAGCTTAGTCATATTTTCTATTTGAGGTAATAAAAAGTCTATTTAATATCGCGAGTTTGGACTAGGCGTAACTAGTTCATCCTAAAATAGGGTTTCGCCGGTAACAGATATATTTTTAATGATAATAAAAATTTATGTTTAGGGTGCCTGTGTTTAGTGTATTTTTTTTTAATTCTGAAAGATGTACCTACCGGCAAACGAATTACCCACTCACCAATGATTAAAGTCATTATAATTATTATTTATTTGTTACAATAATGTGTTCAGTACATGGTGTTCATTATAAAATCTCGACCCACTATGTGTTAGCACGCTGGATAATTGGTTAATACAAATATTTTTGAACTGAAAAAAACTTGTGTTAGTACAGTTTATAATGCTACTTGTTAAACTTAAATTATAAAAGATAACACATCACACTACAACAAAATAAATTTCTAAATAAAACAGGCTACTATTACATAAATCAGAGAATAAGTATGGTGTTACGCACAGTTTGTTATTTGTTTTCTAATATTCTTTAGGTATAATAAACTAGCACTTTACATAAAAAAAAACACTTAACTATCAATATATACACTTCGCATCTGCGATAACCTATATTCACACGGAGGAAGTCGTAAGCAAAAGCTAGTATCTTATAAACTTCCCATATCGTAGAAAGTTAAGATAACCTGAAAATCTGGGGTTAAACGCAATGTTATTCTCATTCATTAATTAGTATGTATTTATCCTGTTTATCTAAAAACACGCGAACACCGGTTTGGCAATACGTCACGATAAGCGTAAGATTACGGCTATAAATACAGAGGGAAATGTCTCAAGCTTCACACAACAACTCCACATCTCTTTACGAACGTTTCTCTACTACTAAACAACAAACAAAATGGCCGCCATCAAGACCGCCTTCATTCTCCTGCTGATCGCCTTCGCCATGGTGATGGTGACCGTCGAGGCCGTCCGCGTCGGGCCCTGCGACCAGGTCTGCTCCCGAATTGATGCTGAGAAGGACGAGTGCTGCAGGGCTCATGGCTGGTCCGGCTACAGCAGCTGTAGATACGGACAGATGCAGTGTTACTGACGGAACTCCGCGAGTGCACCGGTACATAGTGGAGCTGCAGGCAAACTCTTCGACGTCCATCACTCGAAGAAAGTTAAGAAGTAATCAAGACTGAATTGTAAAACATAAGAATATTAGTGATTTTACTTATAAGTTCCACTTTTCCTGAATTTGACGTCAACTGTGATTTGGTTATTGATTAAAAAGGTTTATTTATAAAATGTTCCTTTTTTTTTATTTATTATTTGTTTTTTTAGGGACTTAATATAAAATCTAAGGTGTCATCATAAGTCTCCTAAACAGATTTTTCTGTCCGTAATCAACAAATTATACCTCCCGCTCAGGGTAGGATATATGAGGGGTTTCAGACTTTTACTGAATAAAACCTATGTCCTTCAGTTGCCCTTTGAGATTCAAGACCATGGTATTCCTCTGAAGACAACGTGATTCATCCTCAGGCACAACATGTTATATCTGCCTAACCTTTTCCCAACTATATTAGGGTCGGCTTCCAGCCAAACCGGATTTAGCTGAGTACCAGTATTTTACGAGGAGCGGCTGTCTATCAGACCTCCACAACCCATTAACTGGGGTAACACGGTACTTCAAGGCATAACTGGAGCCGTATTTACTGGCTTCAGATTATCCATAACGACTGGCAAAGATGATGTGTGTGTTAATGTTATGTTAAGATGATCACCCATCCACAGACCAACCTTGGCAATCGTTGCTTAACCTTGAAGATCAACTTGTGCCACTGTTATTATCTAGCCACGAGCTCCTCCTCTGTTGTTCTCTCTGTCTCCATGTTATAATGCTTACAAAATGTTTATTTTCAGAACCAAATACTTTTTAACAATAGATTGTGATTGGAGCCTCCTTTTAGGTAAATGCGGGATTGCAGTCAAGCGCTAGTTTACGCTATATAAAAAAAAAATTGCCTGTAAGAGACTCCACTCATCCATAACTTAACAATACCCCATAGTGGATGCCTGAGGATGAAACAAACATTGGGTGAGATGGGGACGCTTCTCCAGTGTCCAGGATTAATATTAGGTATCTACTACATCCCTTGAAAACTGTCAAAGCTCTACAAGTTGGCCTGCAGCCCCCAGGACGTCTTCTAAAGGTATAAAAGCCCAGGGAATTGAGAAAAAAATAAATAAATAAAAACCATCGCATATTTAACACATGGTAAGTATATAACAATATAGAACTTGTTTCTACCGGCAGCTTCACCCGTGTAGAAGATTTCTCCATATAAACCTTGGACCCCTGTTTCATCCCCTTTGGTTGCAAATTTACAAAAAAATTATGCTCTCCTACATAATAAATGAAAGCCCACTGAAAAATTTCCAGTAGTTTCAGCTGTGCGTTGATTGTTGTTGACTAATAAATAAATAGAACTATAAATAGAACTATAAATAGAACTTATAAATAGAACCCTTATATAATTAAGAATGAAAGTATTCTGAAACTCGGCAGCAAGACTACTAAAACTTGAATATAAACCAACATTAAAATTCAATACCAAAAGCACACAATATTCGACAAGAATTCAAAGTTACTTCAAAAAGAAAATTCTCTCTACAACTGGAAACTCAAGCTAAACTTTATAAACACATTTTAAATAATAATCCTTCGAGTATTGGAAGTTTCTAAATTTTTCACTGAGCATTTGCTTTCCAATACTTCAAGATTTCCCGCGGGATAATTTTATCTCCTATTCTGTTAAATGCTGTAGACTGTGTGCTGAAATAATGTGTATTATAATGAGTGATTCATTTTGAGGTCTGTGTTTTATTATTTCTTAACCTGAGGAAAGAAACCTCAAGTAAAGATTGAGTTAGTTACCTCTGGATGAAATGCTTGTTAAATGAACAAAAAACGTGAAGCCAGTAACAGAAAAGTTGAAAGTGAATCATTTAACTTGGTATGGACGCGTGAAGAGGAGCGATGAACGTTATGTCATGTTACTAAAAGAGTCATGAATATACTTGTGGTTATAGAGGGAGTATAGTATAGATAAAGAGAGGCCAAATAAAAGATAGTGATATAAAAGAAAAAAAATCATGTTTAAACACTTCACATTTTTTTTATTTCCTACAATAAATAATAATAATAATAATAAAGCTTTTTATTTCAGGGTAAAGTATGTTTACATTTCAGAGTGTTAATAGATTACTTAAACTAGGTTAGTTTATGATTATGTTTGTTGGTTATGTTTGTTGTTGTGTGTTGTTCTAGCTGTTCCTTTACACGAACCCCTTTCGGGTAAAAACCTCCTGTAATTCCTTCCATTTGTCCCTATTTTGGGAGACCGTCAACCAGTCTTTGCCTGCTAATTCTTTTATATCGTCAGCCCAACGTTTAAATGTTCTGACTTTGCTTCTTTTTCCAACAATTGCGGCTGAATAATGTTGCCAATTAAATTTAAAAAAAAACTCCAGGTCGCGCTTTTATTAGACGCACTCTACTACATAAATCAGAGTATAATATGGTGTTAGGCACGGTTTGTTTTTTGCTTCCTAAATATTCGTTAGGTGTAATAAACTAGCACTTTACATATTTAACAAAATACACTTAACTATCAATATAATTATACTCGTTCACTGAATAAATTTAAAGCCCTAACGAATTTTACGTATAATGTAATATTCGTTAATAATATTAGGCGGTCTGCATATCTCTGTGACGCGTTCACAAACTACTTTTTATCTGTCTTCGACTTCGCATCTGCGATAACCTATATTCACACGGAGGAAGTCGTAAGCAAAACCAGTCACTTATAAAATTCCCATATCGTAGAAAGTTAAGATAACCTGAGCGGTCTGGGGTTAAACGTAATATTATCCTCATTCACTAATTAGTATGTATTTATCCTGTTTATCTAAAAGCACGCGAACACCGGTTCGGCAGTACGTCATGATAGGCGTAAGATTACGACTATAAATACAGAGGGAAATGTCTCAAGCTTCACACAACTACTCCACATCTCTTTACGAACGTTTCTCTACTACTAAACAACAAACAAAATGGCCGCCATCAAGACCGCCTTCATTCTCCTGCTGGTCGCCTTCGCCATGGTGATGGTGACCGTCGAGGCCGTCCGCGTCGGGCCCTGCGACCAGGTCTGCTCCCGTATTGATGCTGAGAAGGACGAGTGCTGCAGGGCTCATGGCTGGTCCGGCTACAGCAGCTGTAGATACGGACAGATGCAGTGTTACTGACGGAACTCCGCGAGTGCACCGGTACTGAAGTAGAGCTGCAGGCAAACTCTTCGACGTCCATCACTCGAAGAACATGAAGAGCTGATCAAGACCTGCCTATTCAATTGTAAAACATAAAAATTGTTAGTGATATTACTTGTAAGTTCCACTTCTGAATTCATCGTCATGTGATTTGGTTATTGTTTAAAAAGGTTTAGTTTATTATAATAATAAATATCTTTTTTTTTAATTTTTGTGATAATTATGTAGTTTCTTCCTACTTTAAAAGCGGCTCATCCACGGGCCTACCTGAGATACATTTCCATACAAACGCTCTTACGTTATTATTACACGTCTTAGACCGTTTTCACATTTTCCGATCCGATATCGGTATCGGACGCCGATACGATATCGGGGTAAGGTAAATATATGAGATATGTACCTGTCTTTCATATTGTCCGACCCGATATCGGATATCGGAGCACAGCATTTCATACATTTTACTTACCCCGATATCGTATCGGCGTCCGATACCGATATCGGATCGGATAATGTGAAAACGGTCTTACTCTAGATATTTTAAACTTTCTGTACCTTTGAGTGCATAAAGTATTAACATTTTTTTTTTATAATCAAAATATAAATTTGGATAAAACAAATCCAGTTAAGATAAGAGTAAGAGACCTCTGAAAATCTGTTATTTTGCGTGAACTATGGCCCTTCATAATGTAGGGGAGACCGAGGGCATTTGAAACAAAGGTGATTTGAAACAGTACAGATTTCTTGGAACTCAAAACCGTTAGCGAGCTGGCAACGTCGCTTTACACCAACTTCCCTTCTCCCGCGAACATGTCAGTGCGCGTCCGTCGCGTCAGTCGCGCGGTTGTGGAGTTTTGTGTGCTAAGTGACAAAAATCGTGAAAAGTAAGTTTTTAACGTATTTTTACGATGCCTATATTTTGTTAAGGGTTTTGTATTTTGGTTTAAGGTGAATGCTTCAGGTGGCCCGCGAAATTCAAATTTTCTTACGTTTTTTGCAATTTGCAAGCCAGTGGTAGGTTGTATGAAGTTAAAAATACTTGAGCGGTTGTAAAACGTAACTAGGTACATAATTATAAAAATAAAAATCATCAATACAAGCCTCCAAGCTCACTTAGTTGCAAGAACGTTTCTGACCTCGAAAAAATCGTTCCTACACTTAGGTGAGCTTGGAGGCTTGTATTAGTGATTTTTATGTTTATACTTATGTAACTAGTTACGTTTTACAGCCGCTTAAGTATTTTTAACTTTATACAACTTATCACTGACTTTCAAATTGCAAAAAACGTAAGAAAATTTGAATTTCGCGGGCTAAGCTGGAACATCCCCCTTAAGTTATATATTTTTCGAAAGCTCATTAAGTAATGATTTGTTATATATATTTAGTACAATTGATTTCTGTGTATTTTCTTCTTAATCATAGATTTAATAAAACTTGGGAGGTTTTTTCTTACTGAGGAGATTTGAAACAGGCTGTTTCAACTCTCCTTGAGGCGCGCGTGGAACAGAACGCGCCGTTGACGACTGGGCTCGGTCCAGATTAATTCCAGACTGCCGGACAGCGAGCTACTCAGTGCTCGCCGTCCGCGAACCCGCGCCTACGGTGGTCGGAAATCGGGATCGGGATCTCGGCGGCGGCGGCGTGAGGACCGTTCCCTCACGCGCTCGCGGTCAGCAGCCTCCTTCACGAGCATCACTGCTTCGCAGAAGGAGGCGACCGCATGCCAACCCTCCTCGCTCCGGACCATGGCCTGAACCAGGGCCCGGCGCGAGAGGTCGCCGCTCCCGATAGTCTCCACGAGGACACGGCGGTGCTCCGCCCAAGCGGGGCACACTTCTACCGTGTGCTCCACCGTGTCCTCCGGGCGGTCCACACAGTGGCGACACCCGGGCGTCCTCTCCTGCTTGATTCGATGCAGGAACCTCCCGAACTTACCGTGTCCGGTGAGGACCTGCGTCACACGGAAAGAGAGGACGCCGTGACCTCTTTTCAACCACTCCTCAAAGAGGGGCCTAACCGCCTCAATGACGGCGTGCCCAGCACTGGGTTGCGACAGTCGCAGTCGCCATGCCACCCTAAGATCCCGCCGGAACTCTGTCCGCCATGCCGCGACTTGTCGCGGCAGCGGAGTTTCGCCCCGGCGTTGCATCTCCACGCGCAAATCGTGCATGCGTGCAAGGACTGTTGCCTCCAGATCCCACGGTGGCAGGCCAGCGAGGAGGCTCGCCGCTTCGCGGGAGATCGTGCGGTATCCCCGCACCATCCGGATGGCCATGACCCTCTGGCAAGCGTTCAGCTTGGCCGCCGGTCGCTTATCTAGCGACGGCGCCCAAACCGGCGCCCCGTAAAGGGCCATGGACCGAACGATCCCCGCGTAGAGCCTCCGGCAGGGGGCGTCTGGACCCCCTAGGTTGGGCAGGAGCCGCTTCAGAGCGGCCCCAGACCTGTCCAGTTTGGGGGCCAAACGTCGGAAATGCTCCTCGAAAGTCCACCGGCTGTCGAGGACGAGTCCCAGGTACTTCATCGCCGACCCGACGCCGATGTGGACCCCCCCTACCGTTATTTGGGAACCCGGAGGTGGCGCGTACCGAGGGCCATGAAAGCACTTGGCCTCGGACTTGTGCAATGCCACCTTGAGTCCCAGTTGCTGGATCCTCTCCACGACTGTCGCAACCCCGCGTGTCGCTGTTTCGGCCGCCGCCTGGTACGACTCTCCCCGCGCCAGGACCAGCGTGTCGTCTGCGTAGCAGACCGCGCTGACCCCGTCGGGGAGGTCGCCGCGCAGCACGTAGTCGTATCCGATGTTCCACAGGGGCGGTCCTAGTACCGATCCCTGCGGAACACCGCACGACATCTCTCGCCGTCTCCACTCTCCCTGGTGACCGGGATAGATGATGAACCTATCCGACAGGTAGGCCTCGATCACACGACGGAGGTAGGCGGGCACCTCGTGGTACCGAAGTGCCACCCCGATGCAACTCCAGGGCAGGGAGTTGAAGGCATTGGCGATGTCCAAAGACACCGCCAAGACGACCCTGCCCCGACTCACCGCATCCCCCGTCGTGAGAGCCCTCACGCGCATGATGGCGTCCACCGTGGAACGCCCCCTGCGAAAGCCGAACTGGCCGTCCGAGAGATCCGGCCCCACCCGCGCAAGATGCCCGACGAGGCGGTCTGCAATTACTCTTTCAAAGAGTTTGCCCACCTCGTCGAGCAGCACGATGGGCCGGTACGCGGACGGAGAGTCCGCGGGGCGCCCCGGCTTCGTGATGAGGACCAGTTTCCCGGTCTTCCAGCGAAGGGGGAACTGTCCTCTCTCCATGCATGCGCTAAAGAGCCCTCGCAATCGAGACCCGAGAGCCTCCATGGCCAGGACCCATACCCTGCCGTGCACGCCGTCGGGTCCTGGGGCGGTGTTCTTGAGACTGAGTCTTCGTACCACCGCCCTCATCTCTACCTCGGTCACCTCTGGAGCGTCGTCCTTGTGATAGGTATTTTAACTACTTTAGGACTACTTAGGAACTGAAAATTATATCAGTATAAGAGTGAATTTCTCAAGCATAATATTTAAGCGGTGCAGCTGAAAATCATATCTTAAAGTAAACGTACAACGAAGTTATTTTTTCTATAGAAAGAAGACGTACTTATCTTGATCAGGCCGTCAATATTTTAGTAGATAACATTTTTGTAGTAAAATAAAAAAAAAAATATTTAGCATAATTCTAAGTTTGGTGGCGCGTCCACAATCTGTTTTTTTGGGGATGACCACCGCTTGAACGAAACTACACTAGTTTATTAGAAATTACTAATTTTATTTGTATTCAGCATTATTTTTTCTATCTAATTACAGTTTTATTTTTATATTTAGGGCATTACTTTATCCTAGTGAAAATCAAAAAAGACTGTCCGCAGGAAATTTTAAATTTTGGTGGGAGTAATCTAATCATTAATTGACTCGTATAGAATAAACCTAGACGGACAATGCTCCCAACGTAAACTTCATTAAGTCAGGCACTCACGCGCAGCAGTGATAGACGTGTGCCATCCCGCTGTTATTTCCCGCCAAAAACGTAAGTAAGTCTTTTCTTAGTAATCGGACAAAAAACCTGCAATTTTGGTGTAATGTTTTAAAAACGTTTTATGGTTAGGTCGGTGTTGTAATTTAAATTTATAATAAAAAAGTTAAGGTATGTTTTCAAAAGTATACAAATGTAAAGAGTACAATTTTAGTAGTTTTTTTTTAAATAAACATATTCAACAAGATTCTAATTTTGGTGGTGCAATTTTGGTGATTTTGGTGGTGTTATACCAATCACCAAAATTGCTTAGTTACACTAAAATTCGTTTTTAGAGTTACGTAGGTAGGTAATTCAAAGCCAAACGAAAACGAATCATAATAAGATCGTTTGGTCATAAAATCGTTCGGTCAAAGCGACCAGCGGCCAAGCTGAACGCAAGCCAGAAGGTCATAGCCATCCGGATGGTGCGGGGATGTGACACGGTTTCCCGGGAAGCGGCGAACCTCCTTGCTGACCTGCCACCGTGGGATTTGGAGGTAAAAGTCATTTTCTCGCATGTACGATCTGCGCGTGAAGATGCACTACTGGGGCGAAACGCCTCTGACGCACCAAGTTGAGGCATGAGATGGCATGATGATGAGATCCTATATTATACCTACGAGTTGCTTGAGAGTGACGAAAAAATAAGAAAATGTATAATGTTCGTTTACTGTACGCTTAGAACAAAAATATCGTTCAATAGCATTAAAAAATAATTTAGATAATTATTATTTGTCTTCCAGCATGACAAAGAAAAGAAATTCAAAGTTGACACACGCAGAGTGCTTGGAGAGGAAAAGGATGGCAGAAAGGAAGAGAAAAGGAAGAATTAGGAATTATCCCGTTAAACTAGAGGAGTTAAGAAGAAAAGAAAGAGAAACTGGTGTCAATATTTCTAATTTTGGTGCCAGATATCAATTTTGGTGTCGTACCAATTCTGGTGTCGACAATATATTAGAAGCTTTCAGGAATAAATAAATTTCTCTTACATTTTATGTACCTGAATACGTATCTCTTGCTTATCAACATCTTAGATTATTAAAAAAACCTGAAACAAACTTTTCCACCAAAATTAGGTAACAAATCATAATTGTTGAAATTCACTCATAAAATATTGATTAAAAAAAATTGTTTTTTAATTGAAAAGTTTTATTACAATAAATACCATTATATTATAGCTTCACTTTTATTATTATATCCCTCAACACTTCTTCAAAATAATATGTTTCAACTCTCCTCGACCCCTGTTTCATCTTACCTCGATATGAGGGGAGTTGAAACAAATTGACTTGTTACGGTTAAGTCGATTTTTCACCGCAATATTTATCACTTAACATTTATTTATGTTAATCATTCGCAAGTGTATAGAATAACCTATCGATTGGTACTAGTATCATATGATTTCTGTCTACAGTGTTTGGTGTATGAAACAAAATGTCAAAATTGTTTCAAATCCCCTCGGTCTCCCCTACTCATAATTAAAAAAAGTAAAGAAAAGTAATTTTGCAACCATAACTAAAGATTCCGATTGACGAAATTTTTAAAAATGTTTTTTCAAGAACTTATAGTTTATTTTTAAAAAAATAAAAAAAACACCTTAAAATGTGTGAAGTCCGCCTCTTAACGGCACTCAACGTAACTACTCGGTTCAAGCGAAAAACTTTCGCTTGAACCGATCGAAAAACTTTAAAAAAATGTCGGTTTCACATTACACTGGATACCTAAGAACCGGAGATAATAGAAAAGCTTATGCGCGTTAAACCCTAAGATTTATTCTCATCAAATTACTATTTTACATTAATTATACAAAATCACTTACGCCTATCGCCCTGAAAGCCCTTTTAGTGTCATTTAAATGTGTTCTATATTTAAAAACTCGAATTAGGGTACATTTCTTTTATTTATAACTAGCTTCTGCCATCTTCAATTCAACTCTTTCACAGAAGAAAACACGTTCTATTGAACAACGTAGTTACTTCATTTACCTCCTTTACAACAGACAATTCAGTTTTCCACAATTTTCCTTCAATTTAACTTCGTCCACTTGAATACAATACAAAACATCGAAGTACCAAGGAATTTGCATTAAAATTTTCTAAACGTCCTTTGAAATCTCAGCCAGAGGGAACAGTGGAGTTCAACGTTTTATAGCTTGAGTCGGAAGCACAAAGGCCGCCATGTTGGAGAGAATACAAGCTATTAGACTAAGAAGAATGCTACTGAAGTTCGGGCCAGATATACATGGAGTAACGGTTATTGAACCTTCATTATTTATCGATATTCTTAATTTAAAAACGAAAATAAATACCTAAAGTTGTTTTGAATCGGTCACGATCCTTTACGTTTTTAGTAAGGAATAATAGTTCCAGGAATTATAGTCCGACGACCTGGCGAGAGTCGCGGGAGTCCGATGGATGCGAGACGCACAGGACCGGTCGTTGTGGCGACGCTTGGGGGAGGCCTATGTCCAGCAGTGGACGTCTTTCAGCTGAGATGATGATGATTATGTATAGTTCTATTTAGTTTTTCGAGTTTCAGACTATTTGTAGGTATGTCGAACAGTGAGTAAAATCCCCCACAAAGGTATCTGTTGAAAAGGGAAGATCCTCCGACCAGAGGGAGGTTATATCTGTTGGGCAACTGCAATACATGGTTTCGGGCTGTTGTATTTATTCAAATCGGAAAATCGGCCTACGTAGCCCACGTGTGCCCAATGTAATTGTAGCATAATGGAGCATTTATTCTTGAGACTTACACTAAACACTTTTAAAGCCAAATTGCCGTAGTGTTGAGTACCACTGGGTCTTCAGACGCAACAATATCAAGTTGCACGTTTTAATTCGAGTCGTCACAAAGCGCGCGTCGCTCGGGTTTCACATTGAAACCTGCCATACAACTCCGCTCCAACTTCACGCTTATATTACGAAGCTGGCTAAGTAGAGATAAATTAATTCTCAGCAGTTATTACTATGGATATTGTTGTAATTTGTGGCTATAGATGTGAAATATAAAGCTCGTGGCTAGATATTAACAGCCGCACGGGTCGATCTTCAAGGTTAAGCAACGCTTGCCAAGGTTGGTCTGTGGACGGGTGACCATCTTAACATACCGAGTTTCCTCCGTGCCTCGGAAAGCACGTTAAGCCATTGTTCCCGGCTGCCATTTGTGAATCTTTGGCAGTCGTTACGGATAGTCAGAAGCCAGTAAATCTGACATCAGTCTTGCCATCAAGTACCGTGTTACCCCAGTCAATGGGTTGTGGAGGTCTGGTAGTCAGCCGCTCCTCGTAAAATACTGGTATCCAGCTAAATCCGGCTTGACTGGAAGCCGACCCCAATATAGTTGGGAAAAGGCTAGGCAGATGATGATGATTGTTGTAATTTGTGGCTATAGATGTGAAAGATAAGGCGGTGATTCAAGTAGCCGGTTGTCCTGACTGCTATGCCGGAGGTCGTGGGTTTGATTAACAAATGGTTGTGTGATGAGCAAGATCATTTATTTATTTATTAAATTCTTTATTGTCCATATCCTTTACAAACATAAAAACCGGCCAAGAGCGTGTCGGGCCACACTCAGTGTAGGGTTCCGTAGTTTCCCGTCCGTCACAATTCAATAAGAGTCCCCAACTTTTCAAAAACTGTTCGTCCGATCAAGTTCAAAATAATTTTCCTAGAAAGTCTTCATAAAGTTCTACTTTCCAGATTTTTTTCATACTTTCTAAACTTATGGTTCAAAAGTTAGAGGAGAGGAGATTGTTTTTTAATTATGGATCAATTATTTCTGAAATGGTTGATATTATCAAAAAAATATTTTTGTAAACCCCTATTCATTTTTGAATACCTATCCAACAATATATCACACGTTAGGGTGGAAATTAAAAAAAAGAAACACTTTCCACTTTACATGTTGGGGGCTACCCTAATAAAACATTTTTTTCCAATTTTTATTTTACTACTTTACCGGCGTGATTGATATACATATTGGTACCAAATTTCAGCTTTCTAGTGCTAACGATCACAGAGATTAAACGAGGACGGACGGACAGACATGGCGAAACTATAAGGGTTCCGTTTTTGCCATTTGGCTACGGAACCCTAAAAAGGAACTAAAACCCATAGGTGTATACTATTAGGTATATACTAGGTTTAGGTGTAATTTGTCTATAATATGTATATGGAAATATTTAAGTATGTTTATCAGTTGTCTTGTACTCGTAGCACCAGCTTTGGTAAGATAAAGCGGTGGAATATTATATTATTATTCGTGAGATATTCGTAGAGACTTGACATACTAAAGCACATAATTATATGTAACTAAACAATTGGAGAAGTGTTAGTCAAAGATACGTATAAATAAATAGAAGAGTTTTGTAAAAAGTAATCTGGGTACATGGTGGGCATGCTATCCATATTCATAAAACATTTTGAAAACACATTCATTGTATGTAGCTGAGAAATGGAATTTCTTAAGGTTCAAATTATGTCAGTTATGCCTATACAAATTTGAATCGGCTCAAAAAGTATCAAACCGCACCTATTAGATTTCATAGATAATAAGTCTTGAATTTACTGTTTCGGCGTATTTCATAGCACAGTCGCATATCAAAACTAATATTATTATAATTGTCAGTTTCAACGAAATTGACCAAAGTTAGTACTACCTAGAACGCTAATTCAAACCAATATTTTTCAACACCGAAAATACCTATTCAGTATTCACTTCTAAAAAAGATTTTCTCAAGGACTAGTAACACCAGACGAACTTTATCAACACATTTTAAATAATAATCCTTCGAGTATTGGAAGTTTATAAATTTTTCCGAAGAGTATTTTATTTTCAATAGTTCAAGATTTCCCGCGGGATAATTTCGTTTCCGATTCTATTGAATGCTGTGCACTGTGTAGAGAAGTAATGTGTATTATATGAAGTGATAGTGCAGTGAATATCCTATCTTCGTCTTCTTGTCGTGTCGATTGAAATCAAATTTTGTCCGACCAATATTTAGCCACCTGGACAGCTCTGTCGTTGGCCTATCTTGATGCCAAAATATATTTTAGATTGTACCGTTAAGATATAGGTACCTAACGATAAAATCAATCGCAGAAATTTGGCGAAACATGTGGTTTGAAATTATTTTAGAAAAAATAGTCAAATAATCTGCCAAGGTGACTTTTTTCAACAATGTTGGGTTCAGTTTCTAGCCATAGCTGGATATCACTTTAAGTCGCATAAGGGTCATATAGCCAAAAGGAATGATGACTAATGTGAACTGATAAGCTAGTTAGGATCGTATAAATGAATTCCAGACCCACAAGTTCAGTCTTTGTGGCAACGCTTGAGAGGCCTATGCCCAACAGTGGACGTATTTCGGCTAAAATGAAGAACTGGAAAACTGGAACAACGACCGACTCAATGAATGCACTACTGGTATAATGATAAGAGAAGTGGATTAAATAACAAACTTAACATTATAACCAACGAAGGTAGAGTAACCGTAACTGATTGTATTCTGATTTCATTATTTTAATTTGTGGAAGCCACGTTTTTACGCGATTAGAGGTGGTTGTACAAGAACCTCTAAAATATTTTTGATTTTTTATTTAAGCATGGATAAAACCGAAATGTGACGACAGTTTTGTCAGTATCACTCTTTTCAGGAATATTAATAAACTCTTGACTCCGATACTTGTATTACGTGTATCTTATTTTGCTAATATTAAAAAGTGAACGCCTACGTATTTGGATGTCAGATTCTTGGTACAATTCATTAGATGGGCAAAGCCACCGACTTCCCGTCGGTGGCTTTGCCCATCTAAGTAATATGTACAGAATTAAAAAAAAATAAAAGGATAATGGTGCTGTATTTAATTTTAGCAGAAACTTGAACGTTCTGGAAAATTTTATTCTCAGAAAAGGATAGTTATCCTCATTCATCAATTAGAGTCAGAAATAAACAGGATGAAGAAATTTATCCTACACATAAGACAATTGTTCGTGGTATCATAATGGATTATATGGAACTGATCGTGTTAGATAAAGAGTATAAAAACGACCGTCAATGTCTCAAGCTTCACACTCACTCCAGATCTATTGACCAACTATCCTTTACTACTAAACAACAAATAAGATGGCCGCCATCAAGACCGCTTTCATTCTCCTGCTGATCGCCTTCGCCATGGTGATGATTACCGTCGAGGCAAACCGCGTCGAAGCCTGCAATGCCATCTGCTCTGGTATGGATTCGGAGAAGGACGAGTGCTGCAGGGCTCATGGGTACTCCGGCTACAGCAGCTGTAATAACCACCAAATGATTTGTTACTGATGGAATTCCATGAGTACACTGGACGTAGTGGAACTTCTGCCTAACATACTCCTCGACGCTCGTCACTCGAAGATTCTGAAAAGGTAATCAAGATTTGTCTTAAATAGGCAGGTCTTGATTACTTTGATTGTGATATTATTGATCGCTAAGTATCAAAATTGTTTGTGATAGTTCCACTTCTTCAGAATTTATATACTGAATTTATATACATTGTAGTAATTTGTTTTTTTGATTAAAAAGGTTTATTTATAATTTGTTTCTTTTTCATTTATTCTGTTACTAATTTCTAAATGTGACCAGATCGCAGCCTGTACCTGGCCAGGTGCGACAGGTCGTTGCTGCTGATCATCAATCATCATATTCATCATCATCATTTCAGCCGAAAGACGTCCACTGCTGGACATAGGCCTCCCCCAAGCGTCGCCACAACGATCGGTCCTGTGCGTATCGCATCCATCGGATTCTCGCAACCCTCGAAACGGGCTACCGGGCACTAGGGCACCATTTTTTTATTGTATTTGCCATTTGGGGGAGTTTTCCCTTAGTCGCCTTTTACAACACCCACGGGAAGTGATGGGATGGTGCAATTCTTTGCGTGCAGACACCATGATCGTCAATAAAATCATGTAATAATGAAGCTATTTTTATTTTATGAAAAAATATACAATTATTAATCACTGAATTTATATCTTTCAAAAAAAGCAAAAGAAACTAATACTCAATATACACAAAAGAGTTTTATCTAAACTTCGTCAACAGTACAGACACTACGCGCCCGCATTGGGCCTAAATGAATAGAAAAAAAAAATAAAAAGAAAAAGAAACGTATATTATAATTTGTAACATCAAAAAATGAGTAAAGATGCTAGTTTTGAATAAAGAAGATAAACTTAATGTACAAAAATTATAAGTAAACCTTTTTAATGAATTGCTGAGATCAGGAGAAAATGTATCTTGGCTTGGTTGCTCTAAAAGTAGGTAATCAAAGAAACTACGCTTTTGAATAAAAAATACCAACATTATTACAATGGACTAAATCTTTATAATCAATAACCAAATCACTTGCAGGAAAAGTTGAACTTACAAACATCATTGACAAATTAATACAAGATATATTTTACGATTCAGTGGGCAGGTTTTGATCAACTCTTCATGTTCTTCGAGAGATGGACGTCGAAGAGTATGACTGTAGCTCCACTAAGCACCAGTGCAGTCGCGGCGTCCCATTAGTAACACCGCATTTGCCCGTATCTACAGCTGCTGTAGCCGAAGAAACCATGAGCCCTGCAGCACTCGTCCTTCTCAGCATCAATAAGGGAGCAGGACTTGTCGCAGGCCCCGACGCGGAAGGCTTTAACGGTCACCATGGCGAAGGCGACCAGCAGGAGAATTAAGGTGATTTTAATGGCGGTCATTTTGATTAAAAAGACGTTAGCAAAGAGATGTGGATTTCGTGTGTGCAGCTTGAAACATTTCCTTCCATATTTATACTTTTAAACTAACAAGATAAGTCCATAATGCATTTATCTAGATATAATGATTTTTTTGTGAAGATATAAACAAGGTCATTACATATATTCTAAAATTATATCCGACTAGCTGTCCCCTGCGGTTTCACCCGTGGTTTTCGTTACTGCTCCGCTCCCGTGGGTCGTAGCGTGATGATATATAGCCTATAGCATTCCTCGATAAATGGGCTATCTAACACTGAAAGAATTTTTTCTAATCGGACCAGTAGTTCCAGAAATTACCCCCTACATACAAACTTACAAACCTACAAATTTACAAATTTTACCTCTTTATAATATTAGTATAGATAAATTTGCTATCTTAAAAATCTGCATTTTGGTTATTTATAAATTATGATAACGATAATAACAAAACTCCTGATAGAACAATAAAACAATAATCAAATACAAAACAATGAAAATTTACTGATTATGATGACGATAAATGATCGTTTGAAAGAGATACCGTAGCCTTAGAATGTAAAAGGTGAATCAAGGTGAAACAAGAAAGGAAAGGAGGAAAGGAAGGTGAAAGATATGATAAGCCCTCTCGATGCACCCTAGTCTAGAGCAGGTAAAGTCATTTAATGATAGTCTATTCGCATATGCAGGCAAAAGCGACAGGTGGTAGAAGTGACCGGATCTAGGTGTGACTGACTGGCACCTTCTAGATAATAACACCTTGTGTTTATTCTGGAGCACCATCAGCTATAATTTTCTCTAAAAATCATTTTCATGCCTGTAAGTTGCTATGCTATTCTCTAAAAGTCATTTTAATGGCTGTAGGCTGCGACGAGCTCGATGTCGAGACAGCCTTCAAACAGCGAACGCAAATGTATGAAGAACTGTCATTGTCAATTGCACTAGCGCTTATGGCTGTGACAACTGTGATGAAGATATTTCATCGACACAAAAAAATTATTTCTCCTGATCTCAGCAATTCATTACAAAACTTTATTTTTTATTTTTTGTACATTAAGTTTATCTTCTTTATTCAAAACTAGCAAACCTACTCATTTTCTAAAGTTACAAATATTCGTTTTTTTTTTCTTTTCAATTTACATTTTTTCTATTGATTTAGGCCCACTGGTCACGGCCGCGTAGAGTCTATGCTGTTAACGAAGTTTAAGTTAAAACTCTCTTGTATATATACAAGTATTAGTTTATGTTGTTTTTTCTGAAAATTTTTAATTCATTGATTAATAATTGTATATGTTTTGATAAAATATCTTCATTATTTATATGATTTTATTGACGATCAGCAGCAATGACCTGTCGCACCTGGCCAGGTACAGGCCGTAACCTGGGCACATTTAGAAATTAGTAACAGAATAAATGAAAAGTAAACAAATTATAAATAAACCTTTTTAATCAAAAAAACAAAATACAACAATATATATAAATTCAGTATATCAATTTTGAACAAGTGGAACTATCACAAACAATTTTGATACTTAGCGATCAATAATATCACAATCAAAGTAATCAAGACTTGCCTATTTAAGACAAATCTTGATTACCTTTTCAGAATCTTCGAGTGACGAGCGTCGAGGAGTTTGTTTGGCAGAAGTTCCACTACGTCCAGCGTACTCATGGAATTCCATCAGTAACAAATCATTTGGCCGTTTTTACAGCTGCTGTAGCCGGAGTACCCATGAGCCCTGCAGCACTCGTCTTTCTCCGAATCCATACCGGAGCAGATGCCATTGCAGGCTTCGACGCGGTTTGCCTCCACGGTAAACATCACCATGGCGAAGGCGATCAGCAGGAGAATGAAAACGGTCTTGATGGCGGCCATTTTGTTTGTTGTTTAGTAGTAGAGGATAGTTGGTCAATAGATCTGGAGTGAGTGTGAAGCTTGAGACATTGACGGTCGTTTTTATACTCTTTATCACACAAGATCAGTCCCATGTAATCCATTATGATTCCACGAACAATTGTCTTATGTGTAGGATGAATGTCTTCATCCTGTTAATTTCTGATTCTAATTGATGAATGAGGATAACTATCCTTTTCTGAGAATAAAATCTTCCACAACGTTCAAGTTTAAAAAAATACCTTTTACATTTTTAAAATTCTGTTCATATTACTTATTCCCGTCAGTGGCTTTGCCCATCTAATGAATTTTACCAAGGATCTAACATCCAAAAAAAATACATTAGGCGTTCACTTTTACGTGGCTAGATAATAACAGCCGCACAGGTCGACCTTCAAGGTTAAACAACGCTTGCCTAGGTTGGTCTGTGGATGGGTGACCATCTTAACATAACGAGTTTCCTCCGTGCCTCAGAAAGCACGTTAAGCCGTAGGTCCCGGCTGTCATTTGTAGATCTTTGGCAGTCGTTACGGATAGTCAGAAGCCAGTAAATCTGACTCCAGTATTGCCATGAAGTACCGTGTTACCCCAGTTAATGGGTTGTGGAGGTCTGGTAGGCAGCCGCTCCTCTTAAAATACTGGTATTCGGCTAAATCCGGCTTGACTGGAAGCCGACCCCAATATAGTTGGGAAAAGGCTAAGCAGATGATGAGGCGTTCACTTTTTAATATTCGAAAAATAAGATACACGCAATACAAGTATCGGAGAGAGGTTTATTAATATTACTGAAAAGAGTGGTAATGACGAAACTGTCGTCACATTTCGGTTTTATCCATGTTTAAACAAAAATAATTATGTCACCGTACAACCGTGGCTTCCAAAAATTAAAATAATGAAATCAGAATTACAATCAGTGACAGTTACTCTACCTTCGTTGGTTATAATGTTAAGTTTGTTATTTAATCCACTTCTCCTGTCATTATACCAGTCAGACATTCATTGAGTCGGTCATTGTTCCAGTTTTCCAGTTCATCATTTAAGCCGAAATAAGTCCACTGTTGGGCATAGGCCTCTCAAGTGTTGCCACAACGACTGAACTTGTGGGTCCGGAATTCATTGAATTTATACGACCCTAACCAGCTTATCAGTCCACATTAGTCATGGTTGCCATTCTAGTACCTTTTGGCTATAATTATGAGCCTTATGCCACTTAAAGTGATCCAGCTATGGATAGAAACTGAATCCAACATTGTTGGAAAAAGTCACCTAGGCAGATTATGTCACTAGTTTCACTAAAGTAATTTCAATCCAGTTGTTTCGCCAAATTTCTGCGATTTCTGCGAACGTTAAAATCTAAAATATCTTTTGGCGTCAAGATATAGGATATTCACTGCACTATCACTTCATATAATACACATTACTTCTCTACACAGTGCACAGCATTCAATAGAATCGGAAACAAAATTATCCCGTGGGAAATCTTGAACTATTGAAAATAAAATCCTCTTTGGAAAAATTTATAAACTTTCAATGTTCGAAGGATTATTATTTAAAATGTGTTGATAAAGTTCATCTGGAGTTCATAGTCCTTGAGAAAATCTTTTTTAGAAGTGAATATTGAGGAGGTAATTTCGGTGTTGAAAAATCTGGTTTGAATTCGCGTTCTAGGTAGTATTAAATTTGGTAATTTTCGATGAAACTGACAACTTTAATAATTATTAATTGTTAATAATTGCACACAAATATTTGTTTATCAAACCCACGACCTCCAGCATAGCAGTCAGGACAACCGGCCACTAGACCAACAGGCTTATCAACCTGAATGTATGAACCTTACCATTTGTAGTCACCGCTTTACCTTTTACATCTATAGCCACAAATTACAACAATATCCATAATAATAACTACTGAGAATTAATATCTCTACTTAGCCAGCTTCGTAATATAAGTGTGAAGTTGGATGGCGGGCTTCAATGTGAAACCCGAGCGACGCGCGCTTTGTGACGACTCGAATTAAAACCTGCAACTTGATATTGTTGCGTCTGAAGACCCAGCGGTACTCAACACTTACGCAATGGGGCTTCAAAAGGTAAATAGTGTTTAGTGTGAGTCTCAAGAATAAAAGTTCCATTAAGTTAGAACTATACTAGGCACACGTGGGCCCCGTAAGACGATTTCACGATTTGAATAAATACAACAGCCCGAAATCATGTATCGGGTAGTTGCCCGACAGATATAATCCCCTCTAGTCGGAGGATCTTCCCTTTTCAACAGATACCTCTATGGGGGATTTTACTCTCTGTTCCATGTACCTCCAAATACGTCTCCCTGAGACTCGAAAAAACAAACAATGAACTGCTTTTCATGTCTAGAAAATGTAAAGCACGTTCCTTTAAACTAATACCGATCACCGAACCGAATACCGACACCTTTAGGTATTCATTTTCGTTTAAATAAGTAAAATTAAATTAAGAATATCTATAAATATATGAGGGTCAACAACCGTTGTTCCATGTATATCTGTCCCCTACTTTAGTAGCATTCTTCTTAGTCTAATAGCTTGTATCCTCTCAAACATGGCTGCCTTTGTGCTTCCGACTCCAGCTATAAAACGTTGAACTCCACTGTTCCCTCTGGCTGCGATTTCAAAGGACGTTTAGAAAATTTTAATGCAAATTCCTTAGTACTTCGATGTTTTGTATTGTATGCAAGTGGACGAAGTTAAATTGAAGGAAAATTGTAGAAAACTGAATTGTCTGTTGTAAAGGAGGTAAATGAAGTAACTACATTGTTCAATAGAACGTGTTTTCTTCTGTGAAAGAGTTGAAATGAAGGCGTTTATCGAAAATGCGCTTTTCGGGATATAAAATATATGGCAGGTAATGCAGGTATATATACTGCAGTCCCTTTGGTGTCTGGTGGTTCGGTAGTGTAAAGAAGACGGTTCTTTTTTACCTGACTCCTCCTGCTCCAGGGTGGAGCGGAAGGGCGATTTAGTCTTTTACTCCCCCCCCCGCTGGTATCTAGTTGTGCTAGATGTTTGTTGTAGCTGGTGTCTTTTAGGATATTCCCGACCACATTAAAGGTGTTTCGCTATACTACGTCAGTTGAGAAAACAGTTTCAGAGGTTCAACAAATGGTGGATTTTTTTTTGTCAACTTTTCTATAAGCAAATCAAAAAATATTGGTTGCCAAAAATATCCAGAAATGAGTAAATGAAAGAGAAAAATAAAAATAAATCTTTTTAATCAATAACCATAACACAATACAAAATTTTGAAGAAGCGGAACATGTCAAATAATATCACTCACAAATAATATCAATTTGGATACTTTACAATTACATAAACAGACAGTCTTAATTACCTTTTCATAATCTTCGAGTTATGAAAGTCAAAGATTATGACAGAGGCTCCGCTATGCACTGATGCAATCGCGGAGTGCTGTCAGTAACAATTCATTTTTCCGTTTTTACAGCTGCTGTGGCCGGAGTGGCCATGAGCCCTGCAACACTCGTCCTTCTCAGCATCAATACGGGAGCAGACCTGGTCGCAAGGCCCGACGTGGACGGCCTCGACGGTCACCATCACCATGGCGACAGCGATCAGCAGGAGAACGAAGGTAGTCTTGATGGCGGCCATTTTGTTTGTTGTATAGTTATAAAAAAACGTTCGCAAGGAGATGTGAAGTTGTTGTGTGAAGCTTGAGACATGTCTTTCCGTATTTATACTCTTAACATTACTTAGATTAGTCACGTAGGTAAGTAAGTACAAATAGTATAAATTGTAAATTAATTGATATAAAAGGATAATTTTGCATGTAATTTCCAGAACAGTCTAGTTTTCTTAAGTTCTGCAATATGGGCATTTTGTAAGTTATTATCAGATCATTTTAATCAACTAATATGTGAGAGCTCAAATTTCGTCGCCAACGGAGGAGATTTGATGATGTCAAGTGCGACCTGAATGTATGGGTTGCTAAATTAGATTAGAATTGGAGACTTTCATAATAAATAAATCAGCTGTGTAACAAACACATATTGATTGTGTATATTTGGAGCGGTTGATATTTGTTAGACGTTTCAGCTTAAAACGATGACATATATGGCTCTGAAACTTGGTCGCTCACAATGGAACTCATCAGCTAATTCGATGGCTAAGCTGGCAGTTTCTTTGCAATATCCACAGAAGAATCAAGGTTACATAACCCAAAAAAAAATCGAAAAGGCCAAAAGGTTCTGGAGTAGTGATCTTGCTTCACAAGACACAGCGTTGGAAGACCTTTTTCAGAGAGCCCAAAAGATACTGTCTATTACTACTTATAGGCACAAAACCCGCAGTAACAGCAAATTTTCTCATGTAAACAAAATATTAGGTATATTTCTTCAATATAAGTCATATCATAATAGGTGCGATAGGTGCTTATTAGACTATAAGGCTTATATAACTTCCTGTAACAATTATAATAATTGTAGTCATCAATAATGTAATGAATTTTCCTCGTAGTTAAGTGTGCTTAAAGACGCTAACAGTGTATCACTGTTGGGTAGGTATTTCCTGCATTTATGAACATTGAGTGATCGAAAAATTTAAAAAGTGAGTTTTTAGTTTAAAATCAATATTAGTCTTTCAAGGTATTATGCCTGTGGTATTTAGGGCTCCCATAATGTGAGGGACGTAGTGAGAGTCGTGAGAAGCCGCATGCTTACGACCGGTCCTGTGCGATTCGCATCTCAGTCGTCAAAAGAAGTCTCCCAAGTGGGAGACAGTAAAATCGACGGGACTTGCCAGTGGTGTCATGTGGACTGCAGAATTTTCGAAAGAACTACCGCGACTCACAAACCATGAATGCAAAGGGTTGTATGTAAAAAAGTTAGAAAACTTAAAGGGGGTATCCCCTTTAAGTTTTCTAACTTGTTTACATACAATAGCTTCCGCCAGCCGCTTTAAAGTACGTTTTTCTATAGATTTGAACCTTTGTTTTATAAGGGTTATGAAACAACAGGGTGAATTTTGAAAAATTTCGGCGAGGAAATTTATGATGAAATTATAAATGCCTACATAATCTCACTGGTTACTGAATTGACTAGAGTTTCAACGATAACAAATAATTATTATTTTTAAGTTTTTCATTATTCGACGCTAAAAACATGTTTTGTTCAGGACTTTTGCTATTACTTTTGTTCTTGATATTAAATGTTATACATTTGAGTATCTCTGTGTTTGAAACCTATTTGATTTAAGTATTTCACAAGGCAAATATTTCACGTGGGCTGAGCCATTGGAAAAAATGAGAGTGATAAAAATCATATCCATAAATAATCTTACATAGTTGCAGCTTTCACGTTGATATATTATTTTTAAAACTAATTTCCTTATTACGATAACCTTTAACGGTAATCTAATGTAGTTCTCAATGACACATAACATAACATATCACCCGCGTTGGAGAAAATTACTGAACTCTGACTTCTCAGCTCAAAATCTCATATCTCAGCAACATATAGATAACCCGGGCAGTGTAGGGTTAAATGCAATATTATCCTCGTTCAATCACGAGAGTTTATAGACATTTATCCTGTTCACATCATAAGTACTGCAAACCAGTATGATAATGCGTGATTAATTGTTAGATCTAGAGTATATATACGGAAGGAAATGTGTCAAGCTTCACACAACAAATCCACATCTTTTTGCAAAAGTTTCTCTACTACTAAGCAACAAACAAAATGGCCGCCATCAAGACCACCTTCGTTCTCCTGCTGATCGCTGTCGCCATGGTGATGGTGACCGTCGAGGCCGTCCACGTAGGGCCCTGCGACCAGGTCTGCTCCCGTATTGACGCTGAGAAGGACGAGTGCTGCAGGGCTCATGGCCACTCCGGCCACAGCAGCTGTAAAAACGGAAAAATGAATTGTTACTGACGGAACTCCGCGAGTGCACCGGGGGTACATAATGGGGCTTCTGTCAAACTTTTCGAAGTTTGAAAATTGTGAAAAGTATCAAGATCTGCCCATTTGATTGAAAAGTATTAAAATTGATTGTGATATAATTTGTTAAGTTCGACTTCTTCAAAATTGTTTTAGTTATTGATTATTAAAAAGGTATTTTTTTTAAAACGCTTGTGTTTTTTCTTCATTTTCTTACTTTGTACTTGTTTTTTAACCCCCGATGGAAAAAGGGGGGATTAAAAACACTTTCTGTCATATCATTTCTTTTCGAATCATCAAGTAACGCGAAGGAACTCGAAGATTTTACTGACTAATGGGTATTTGATGGGGAAAGTAATTGGGGTAATACAGGTGGGTAACCCGTGTTACTTCAATTATTGTCCTTTGAGTTCTATAAGGGCTCGTCTCTAAGATAAAGAATAGAATCCATCACTTGAACCCAGTGCTGGTTGGTGGATGTCACATGTCTTCAAGGCTAGAGTGAATAGGCTCTTAATAAGCTAGTGCGCCTCACCATCATCGATTGCATCACTGCTTACCATCAGGTGGGATCACAGTCAAGCACTAGATTATAACAATTAAAAAAAAACTTGTGTTCGAATTTCTGGTTCCAGTAGATACATACCGGTTTCCTCACGATGTTTTCTTGATTTTTTTTTTTTTTTTTTTATTAGGGATAACAAACAGCAGTATATTAAATATTAACATGATTGGAGTACTAAAAAAAAAATTATAAAATACACTACTCACGACGCTATCCACAGATTACCATATTATAAAATACTTAGCATACTGTTAATAATAACAATAAGGGCAAACTTAAAGGTACTCAAAACAAAGTTAAAAATTAAAAATTATTACTCGGTTTGGAATCAAATAAAATCGGCGTGTAAAAAAACAAGAAAAAAAAAGACAAACTTAAAGCTACATAAATACATGAGGTGATGAATTCAAAATTAAGTAACATAAAATATAGAAAAATAAATTAAATTATTATGGCTGTTCCTTTAAAATAGATATAATTTGGTTTTTGAACCTACTCTTATTCAGAAATATAATATCAATTGATCCGAACTTTTTATTATAAGTGTCGACCAATCGATGCAGCGGTGAACGTGCGCCTGAGTTGGTATGACGGAGATTAGTGGCAAACAAACAGCGTGAACGAACTTCTCTACTCTGTACTGTGCGAGGGACCAGGTAGCACAAACTTTTCACAAGATCAGAACAGTCGAACTTATTGCGGCATATACTGAACAGGGTCATCATTTCTAGGAGTGTGCGTCTAGATTGTAGGGTAAGGATGTTATATTTCTCGAGCAATGATTGGTAGGAAACCTTTTTACGAAAGCATCTATAGTGCATGGAGCGAAGGTATTTTCGTTGGACTAACTCCAATATTTCTATATACTTTTTGTAAAAAGGATTCCAAATAGGGACAGCGTACTCTAATTGTGGTCGGATTAACAACTTGTATAAATGCAAATAAGTGGAAGGGCGGCGGAATTCTTTAGATGCGCGCATTACGAAACCAAACATTTTATAAGCTTTATTGACTATATTATTCACATGCGCATCGAGATGGAGCTTGGAGTCTAACTGAACACCAAGATCGCGGAGACAGGTAACATTATTTAGGACAGTATTCACAAAACAATAACTAAATTTTATAACGAATTTCTTTTTGGTAAACGTAATACTATGACATTTAGAGTAACTAAGCTGAAGTTTGTTAGAAGAGCAGTATTCTAAGAAACGATCAAGGTCCTTCTGAAAATCAATACAATCAGATTGATTGGTGATATTTTTATATATTTTTAAGTCATCCGCATATAGGAGAAATTTCGAAGACTGAAAACATTTTTTAACGTCGTTAATAAATAAAATGAATAATAATGGACCTAGAATGGATCCTTGCGGGACTCCAGATGTGACTTGAATGGGGCTAGACTCATAACCGTTTATCACCACCTTCTGAGTCCTGTCAGTGACGTAGGAAACAAACCAGCGAAGCAGATTTCCTCTGATGCCGTTAAAAGCAATTTTGTCCAATAGTAACTTGTGATCCACTTTGTCAAAAGCTTTTTGGAAATCAGTATATACCGCATCAATTTGCTGTCTATTATCGAGGCTTTCAAATAACTGCGATGTGAATATGAGGAGATTACTCACGCAGGACCTGTCTTTTACAAACCCATGTTGTTCTTTTAATATCACGTGGCGCAGGATGGGGTAGATTTCACTATGAACGAGTTTTTCAAAAAGTTTAGAGAGCGCCGACAGCAAAGAGATTGGGCGGTATGTAGACACATCATTTTTAGAGCCGCTTTTGTGGACCGGCACAATGTTAGCTCGTTTCCAAATCTCTGGGAAGACGCCATTAGTTATGCATTTATTAAACAGTATGTATAGAGGAAAGCACAGTGTGTCGCAGGTATTTTTTAAGAAAATAGAGGGAATACCGTCAGGGCCCGGTCCCTTAGACGCATCTAAAGACTTAAGTTCACTTTGTATCTTGTCCACGGAAAAGTGTAAATTACAAAGGTTAATATCATTATCAGGAGTAGGGGGCGGAGGTTCCCATGAATTATGATCGAATGTAGAGGGTTCATATACTGAATGGAAAAATGTGGAGAATAAATTACAAGTAGTAGCGGGATCATTGGAAGTTTATTTTATATAATATAAATAAACTACTGCTTGACTGCAATCCCTTCCGCAAAATTTTGCACTAGGTTTCCTTGTGTGATAGGTAGAAAAGCTGTGAGCGGATTTTTCAAAATCCGCCCCATATGGGGATGAATCGAGGGTCTAAAGTTTCTATAGAGAAACCAACTTTCACGCGGGCAAAGCCGCTGGCAGAAGCTAAAACGTATTACGAAAAAACAAAATGCCCCCTTAGACCGTTTCCACATTATCTTATATATGTGAAAACGGTCTTACACCTAAGACCGTTTTCACATTTTCCGATCCGATATCGGTATCGGACTCCGATACGATATCGGGGTAAGGTAAATGTATGAGATATGTACCTGTCTTTCATATTGTCCGACCCGATATCGGATATCGGAGCACAGCATTTCATACATTTTACTTACCCCGATATCGTATCGGCGTCCGATACCGATATCGGATCGGATAATGTGAAAACGGTCTAAACCCGCGATATATTCATGACTTTTAAGTTCATGCCATTGTCACTGAGCCACCACTGCTCAATAAATTATTTTTTTCCTCTAAGTAATCATCTACCTAGCCGTAACGACTGCCAAAGATCTACAAATGACAGCCGGGACCTACTGCTTAACGTTCTCTCCGAGGCACGGAGGTAACTTGGTATGTTAAGATGGTCACCCATCCACAGACCAACCTTGGCAAGCGTTGCTTAACCTTGAAGATCGACCCGTGCGGCTGTTATTATCTAGCCACGAGCTCCTCTTTTTTCCTCTTAGTAATAATATTGTATAGTAAAACCTGTGCCCGTGACCTGCTGCCTGCTGTGTGCCTGAGCCAGTATGTGTGTGATTCTGGTCTCCTTATGTCGAAAATATTATAGAGAGTCGAGCTTTCGTAGAATCGAGTTTGTACCGCTTTAGGGTGGAGCAAAAGGGTGTGGCAGGTTTTTACTGACTGATGCCCATCTGATTCCTTCAGTTGACTTTTCTGTTCCATAACTCTTTCAAATGTATCTGCAGCTCTGCAGGTCGATGCCCTACTGAGCCTCTCCAGTTTTGCTGACATTCTATGAAGTCATCATCATCATCTCCGAAAGACGTCCACTGCTGGACATAGGCCTCCCCCAAGCGTCGCCACAGCGACCGGTCCTGTGCGTCTCGCATCCATCGGATTCCCGCGACCCTCGCCAGGTCGTCGGTCCACCTTGTGGGAGGCCTTCCAACGCTGCGTCTTCCGATGCGTGGCCGCCACTCCAGAACCTTCCGACCCCATCGACCATCTGTTCTACGAGCAATGTACCCTATGAAGTGCGTGTGGTATAATACGCGCCGTATCTAGGAACGCTATTATACGTTACATGCATAACATCACATTACGACCCAAGGGAGCGGAGCAGAAACCAAAGACGCATGTGAGCTAGTACACTTGAGAGCAAAAATAATCGCACATCATGATTTGTTATGTTAAGGCAATTTTTGACTTGAATTTTCATAGGTATTAAAATACCCTTAAAATGTTTTAGAGCATAATATACAACACACGGGCTTTAAAAAAAAACCGGGCAAGTGCGAGTCGGACTCGCACACTGAGGGTTCCGTACCAATTTATCAAGATGAAAACAGTTCAATTCTCGAATCGAGTTTTAAAGATTTTACAAAAAAGAAAATCTTGTAATATAACTAAAAATTTAAAGTTTTCGGAATTTTTCCTTTATGTGTGCTATAAAACGTTGCTTCATGCCAAATTTCAAGATTCTAGGTCGACTGGAAGTACCCTTAAGGTTTTGATTCCCTTACGAGTACTTGCGAGTTTCAAAATATACAGCTTAAATTGCTGTTTCTTTTGATTGCGTTGACATAGAAGTTTGATTTTGTTACAGCTTAAAGGTATTATAGACCTGAGTATTTGGTATGAATTTCAATTTAATACCTCTACGCGTTTATGAGGAAATGGGTAGTAAGTTTAAAATTATTAAAAAAAATATATTATGTGATGTAACTAAAAATTTATGGTTTTCGTAATTTTTCCTTTATCTATGCTATAAGACGTTGCTTCGTACCAAATTTCAAGATTCTGAGTTCACGGGAAGCACCCTGTAGGTTTTGATTCCCTTGCAAGTGTCGAAAATTTGCGGCATAAACGGCTGTATCTTTTGATTGCGTTGGCTTAGAAATTTGATTTTTTCACAGCTTCAAGGGACAGTAGACCTGAGTAATTGATATAAATTTCAGCTTCATACCTCCACGCGTTCCTGAGAAAAAGGGTCTTGACAGACGGACGGACAGACGGACAACAAAGTGATCCTATAAGGGTTCCGTTTTTTCCTTTTGAGGTACGGAACCCTAAAAATGGTAGGTAAAATTACCACACAGAAAGAATGAGAGTTAAACTTAAAATTCTTGGTTAACCAGTTTATTAATAAAGATTACTCCTTTCCTTAATTACAGCTGGTAATCGATTTTTCACGGACCGTGTTTTACCATGAAATCTTCGTCTAAAACGTCTGCTTTAGTTGCAGTTCAACCTAACCCAACATTTCTCAAAGTAGTTGTTCCAAAAAAGCGATCATCACGCCCTGATCTTATGCCACTGGTACGGGTATGTTGAAACCGTTGGTATACCCGAAGATCAGGGAAGCAGCTCAAATTTTGCTGTCGAGCAACTTCATTTTGTTTGTGGACTGCTTCGAATAAGGCAATAACTTGAACAGCTATAACTGTGGCGCGTTCTTAGACATAAGAGAAATGCAAGTCAGATTATACTGTATCACTACATACTCGTAGTATAAAACAAAGTCGCTTTCTCTGTCCCTATATCCCTATGTATACTTAAATCTTTAAAACTACGCAACGGATTTTGATGCGGTTTTTTTTAATAGATAGAGTGATTCAAGAGGAAAGTTTATATGTATAATACATTTTTTTTATGCAAAGCTGGGGCGTGTCGCTGGTACACAATAAATCAGTCTGCTTCCAGTAGAGGCATTATCGAATTGACGGAACCTGATCACAAATCGAAAAAAGGTACCCTTCTTAATATATATTGCCCTTGATAACAAAACATGGTAACATATAGATAGTTCATATACAAAGGCGAGCTTAACTCAGTAATGAGAATTCCTCCTTTTGTTCCTCTGGGTAAAGATGCAAGTAGTGAAATGCAAATGGGTGAATTTGGGGAATTTATTGTATGGCTTGTTTTTGTGAGTTACGTGAAGATGATCTATATTTTGTGTTTTTTGTAAAACTAACCTTGTATGCTTTAAATTGTGCTTAATACTTTATTCTCCAAATCTTTAGATTTAAGAGAAAATCAGTATTAAACCAAATTACAAGATCTGCGATTTTATTGCTCTAAAGTGTATATAAATATTATATAGTAGCTGCTGTCACCCGGCTTCGCCCGAGTGATAGTAGATAATGTTATACTAAGTTCTTAAAAAAACATACTCTCCGAATAAAAAGTATGCTATATGCACATCAAGTTTCATCGAAATCCATTCAGTAGTTTTTACGTAAAAAAGTAACAAGCATACATACAAAGTTTCCTGCTTATACTTGTAATATTAGTAAAATTGCAATAAAGTATCTGATACCTACATTGTTTATCTTCGTAGTTATGTCAACATAAATCATTAAACGGCTAGTTTGTTATGGCAACTAAACCAGCTGTAATGTTGTAGTTTTTCCTGTTATGCTAATGTATTCGATATATAACGTGTTTACATAGTACGTAGGTATTGACTGTTTATGTCCATTATGTTCGTCACCAGCCAGTTAGCCTTGAATTGTTTTAGTTTACATGTGTTTTGTATTGTTTTTTATGGTTATTAGATACATTCGTATAAAATCGATATGCCTAAAGATGAGTCGTGTGCCTCTTATGCTCGTTTATACTAACACTAGCTTTTGCCGGCGACTTCGCTCACGTAAAAACAAGTTTCTCCATACAAACTATGGACCTCTGTTTCATCTCCTTAAAAGTTGAAGTTTCGGGAATCCCTTCTTAGAGCTTGCCTACGTCATAAAAGTAAGCTTTGTACAAAATTTTACTTTCCTAGGCCTAGTAGTTTCAGCTGTGCATTAATAATGTACATAGATATTGATTGATGACGATTATTAAGATAAAATATTTGTATTTTTGTTTGTAATAAATAAACTCAAAAACTACTGGACTTCCTTCACAAATGGATGAAATGTCATTAGTTGATTTCCCTCTATAAAGTGATTTTTCAAATCAAACCAATATTTCCTGAGATTCAAAAACTCTGCAGCTTTACAATATTAAGTATAGATTTAGGAATCAGTATTCGTAAGACGTTCTAGAGAAGAGAGAAATTTCTAGAGAAGGTTCTAGAGTGGCGGCCACGTACCGGAAGACGCAGCGTCGGAAGGCCTCCCACAAGGTGGACCGACGACCTGGCGAGGGTCGCGGGAATCCGATGGATGCGAGACGCGCAGGACCGGTCGCTGTGGCGACGCTTGGGGGAGGCCTATGTCCAGCAGTGGACGTCTTTCGGCTGAGATGATGATGATGATGATGATGATGATGATTCGTAAGACATCATGGACAGAGGATAAATGCATAAAAGAAACGTGATACAATAAAAAACTTTAAAACCGGGTTTTGGAATTAAGTTTTTTGAACTGTTTTCGAAATCGCTTTTTACGTTGCAGAAGCTGGGTTTTTTCGTTTTGCATTTTGCTGTTAACAGGAAAATGAAACATCTCAAATTAGCATTCAGGGTCAAGAACATTATGAATATTGTTTACAATCACGTGTTTATAAAAAAATATGTCAAACTATATTTTATTAGTTGTTCCATGTGTAAATATTTTTTTTCATCTATATTTTATTAGTGTTTCCACATATATAATTATGTGTAAGGTGATGTGGATGACCGAAAATAAACACTTCTTCTTGAAACTTCTTTTATTTTACTTTAAACTTCTTAATACAATTTTTTACGTCTTCATCTTGTTTCATCTTTTTTTAGCTTACTCGCCATTCCTCTCCTCTCTCTCACACACACTCTCTCGTTCACTCATCGTTGCGTTCACAACTTTATATTTTAAATTCTTAAAATTATGATGCCTTCCAAATTAACATCCTATATACTCGTATGTATATATATATTTTTACCAAACTTGAGAAGAGACTGAAGCCACATTGTTTCCTAGTGTGGGATCCAAGAATTTTGTAAGACACCTAGCATTTAAGTGTCTTGTTTTTAGATCGAAAATCATCCAATAGTTCCATCCAAGCGGGATACTTCTCTCGTTCTAGGGCGGAACGGGAGGGTATGTCAGACTTTGACTGACTAAAACCCACTCCTATGTTATTTGCCTTCGTTCCAGAGACTCGGGGTTCTCTTTCGCACTACACATGGCTCCAGTAGGCTTCCTGAGCCCCTAAGTTTTGCTGCCATCTCCTAGAGGCGCGCGTAGAACACTCCCTGGAAGGACACACTCGGGTCTGGATGGCCTAGAATATTTTTTTACATTATTGTTTATTTATTGAACCTTGTAAAAATTAAAAGGCTTTTGAACCTTTCTTCTTTAATGCTCCCGAAATGCGCAGATATTACTAAGTATATATAATTTACTGTTCATTTATGTTCATATTAGTGCAACCAGTAACTAAAAATGTTCGCTACCTATAGCTTCATTCAGATTTCACTTTGACACAAAAAATATTTGAAAAATAAATCTAATCTAAGCATGAGTTTAATCCTGCATAGCAATATATGCAGTAATCAAGAGCTTAAACAGGCCGTTGCATCAATTAAAAGTTTTAGTAAAAACATACGGACCATAAATTAGAAAAATATTCGTTGCTTTTGGGATCCAGGTCTTCCATGCCTCGTGGTCCTGGTTTCATTTCAAAGTTCGTAGTCAGAACCACCTTTATCATCATCATAATTTCAGCTGAAAGACGTCTATCGCTGGACATCGGCCTCCCCTAAAAGTCGCCACAACGACCGATCCTGTGCATCTTGCATCCATCGCATTCCTGTGACCCTCTCCAGGTTTTGGAGTGGTGGACACAAGGTGGACCGATGACCTTAACTTCTGAACCTTAACTTTAACGTTGAAGAATAAAAGATTATATCGGCCTGCTTACCCTTTTCAAAGCAATATTGGGTGCGGCTTCCAGTCTAAACAGATGCAGCTGATTACTAGGATTTTTCATGCAACGACTGCCTATCTAACCTCGATAACTCAGTAATTGGGTAACACGATTGCATCACTGCTTACCATCAGGTGGGATCGCAATCATGCACTAGTTTATATTATATACACCTGGGTAAGTTTGGTGTCTCATTTTCGGGCTTGTGACTAACCGTAACGACTATCATCTACAAATAACAGCCAGGACCAACAGCTAAATGTTTTGCCTTAAGTACGAAAGAACTTCAGTATATTACGATGATCACCGATCCAAAGACTAAAAAAGAAAAAGAAAAGAAAGGAAGAAAACATGTTCCACCTCGGCAAGCTATGCTTAACCCATAAATTAAAAATTTCAAAAAAAAATCTCTACTTGCATTTTCTAGCTGCCCCAATACATTTTAACCAGATATATTGTTTTAAATTTCTCTCGTACATTTTTACTTGCTAGTCTGCCAAACGGCTTTCCCGAGCCAAGTCGGTCTTTAACGGCGACTGTGTAAAACCTATAAAAGGCTGACGTGCCAGGTTTATAAAGTGAGGGTTTTGCTGTATTAGTAGCCTTTAAAATGTGACTGAAATAAAAAAAAAAATGAGACTGTGTGTGTGTGTGTGTTTGTGAGTGTGTGTGAACGATAAGTCGTGGAGGAGCAAATGAAAGTTATAAGGTCTGATTTTTAATCCCTGAGACTAAATTGACACAGGCAAATGTCAAACTTACAATAATAATGATGACCCTTCAGTGTTGTAACGAGTGTGACAACCCACGTAGGTATTGTCTTTTTGACGGATACCATGGATCCAGTACCTATATGATTATGGACCGACCTGTGGTAGGTGTTTTCGTCGACTTTTACCTTTAAAAAAATCTTACTTGTTAATTTAAACAGTACAATATCGTTATTTCAATGAATTAAGTACCGTGTTATCCCAGTTAATGGGTTGTGGAGGTCTGGTAGGCAGCCGCTCCTCGTAAAATACTGGTATTCAGCTAAATCCGGCTTGACTGGAAGCCGACCCCAATATAGTTGGGAAAAGGCTAGGCAGATGATGATGATGAATATCGTTATTTCAATGAACCCTGCTGTCATAATTATTAATTTAAAAAAAAATTAGTAATAACTTTTTTGTTAGAAACCTCATCGGGTTGAAAAAAAAATTAAAAGTAATTAATTCATTAGAGTAACGATTTTATTCAGTCTAAATTAAAATAAGTTTTTCTTTTTTTTTTTTTAATTAGATAGGAAAAGCCGAAGAAATATCCACCACTGGTTGATCCGGGGTGAGTCGGTGGTGGACCTCTCGTTCGCCAGCCCCGCTCTGTCGCCGCGCGTTGTCGACTGGCGCGTAATGGAGGGGGTGGAGACGTATTCCGACCACCGGTACATCCGGTTTGACGTCTCCGCCCGGATCTCGACCGCGCCGGTCAGGGAGCAGACCCCATGTGGTCCGCGGTGGGCGCTGAGGCAGATGGACCGGGACGCTCTCCTGGAAGCCGCGAGGGTACAGGCCTGGGTGCAAGCACCGGACAGGCCTGTCGAAATTGACCCTGAGGCAGAGTGGTTCCAGGAGGCCATGTCGCAAATCTGCGACGAGGCGATGCCCCGAGTTCATCCAGGACGTGCTCGGCGCCAGGTGTACTGGTGGTCGCCGGAGATTGCGGCTCTGCGCGAGGCGTGCACCGCCGCGCGGCGCCGGTACGCCAGGTTCCGCAGGCGCCGCACCCGCCCGCCGGATGCGGTTGCCAGGGAGGCGGAGCTTTACGAGGGGTACAGAGCGGCAAGGCGCACCCTCCGAACAGAGGTAAAGCGGGCCAAGTTGGAGGCCCGCAATGTGTGGCTGGGGACTCTGAACAGGGACCCATGGGGACGCCCTTACCAGGTGGTGCGGGACAAACTCCGCCCATGGGCTCCCCCTCTGACTCAGAGTCTCCGGCCCCAAGTTGTGGAGGGTGTGGTGGCCAATCTGTTCCCTGAGCGAGGGGAACACTCTCCCCCGCTCATGGCTCCGCCACCTGCGGTACCCGTAGCGGACCACAGCAGCGACGACGAGGACGACGCTCCAGAGGTGACCGAGGTAGAGATGAGGGCGGTGGTACGAAGACTCAGTTTCAAGAACACCGCCCCAGGACCCGACGGCGTGCACGGCAGGGTATGGGTCCTGGCCATGGAGGCTCTCGGGTCTCGATTGCGAGGGCTCTTTAGCGCATGCATGGAGAGAGGACAGTTTCCCCGTCGCTGGAAGACCGGGAAACTGGTCCTCATTGCGAAACCGGGGCGCCCCGCGGACTCTCCGTCCGCGTACCGGCCCATTGTGCTGCTCGACGAGGTGGGCAAACTCTTTGAAAGAGTAATTGCAGACCGCCTCGTCGGGCATCTTGCGCGGGTGGGGCCGGACCTTTCGGACGGCCAGTTCGGCTTTCGCAGGGGGCGTTCCACGGTGGACGCCATCATGCGCGTGAGGGCTCTCACGACGGGGGATGCGGTGTCTCGGGGCAGGGTCGTCCTGGCGGTGTCTTTGGACATCGCCAATGCCTTCAACTCCCTGCCCTGGAGTTGCATCGGGGCGGCACTTCGGTATCACGAGGTGCCCGCCTACCTCCGTCGTGTGATCGAGGCCTACCTGTCGGATAGGTTCATCATCTATCCCGGTCACCAGGGAGAGTGGAGACGGCGAGAGATGTCGTGCGGTGTTCCGCAGGGATCGGTACTAGGACCACCCCTGTGGAACATCGGATACGACTACGTGCTGCGCGGCGACCTCCCCGACGGGGTCAGCGTGGTCTGCTACGCAGACGACACGCTGGTCCTGGCGCGGGGAGAGTCGTACCAGGCGGCGGCCGAAACAGCGACACGCGGGGTTGCGACAGTCGTGGAGAGGATCCAGCAACTGGGACTCAAGGTGGCATTGCACAAGTCCGAGGCCATGTGCTTTCATGGCCCTCGGTACGCGCCACCTCCGGGTTCCCAAATAACGGTAGGGGGGGTCCACATCGGCGTCGGGTCGGCGATGAAGTACCTGGGACTCGTCCTCGACAGCCGGTGGACTTTCGAGGAGCATTTCCGACGTTTGGCCCCCAAACTGGACAGGTCTGGGGCCGCTCTGAAGCGGCTCCTGCCCAACCTAGGGGGTCCAGACGCCCCCTGCCGGAGGCTCTACGCGGGGATCGTTCGGTCCATGGCCCTTTACGGGGCGCCGGTTTGGGCGCCGTCGCTAGGTAAGCGACCGGCGGCCAAGCTGAACGCTTGCCAGAGGGTCATGGCCATCCGGATGGTGCGGGGATACCGCACGATCTCCCGCGAAGCGGCGAGCCTCCTCGCTGGCCTGCCACCGTGGGATCTGGAGGCAACAGTCCTTGCACGCATGCACGATTTGCGCGTGGAGATGCAACGCCGGGGCGAAACTCCGCTGCCGCGACAAGTCGCGGCATGGCGGACAGAGTTCCGACGGGATCTTAGGGTGGCATGGCGACTGCGACTGTCGCAACCCAGTGCTGGGCACGCCGTCATTGAGGCGGTTAGGCCCCTCTTTGAGGAGTGGTTGGAAAGAGGTCACGGCGTCCTCTCTTTCCGTGTGACGCAGGTCCTCACCGGACACGGTAAGTTCGGGAGGTTCCTGCATCGAATCAAGCAGGAGAGGACGCCCGGGTGTCGCCACTGTGTGGACCGCCCGGAGGACACGGTGGAGCACACGGTAGAAGTGTGCCCCGCTTGGGCGGAGCACCGCCGTGTCCTCGTGGAGACTATCGGGAGCGGCGACCTCTCGCGCCGGGCCCTGGTTCAGGCCATGGTCCGGAGCGAGGAGGGTTGGCATGCGGTCGCCTCCTTCTGCGAAGCAGTGATGCTCGTGAAGGAGGCTGCTGACCGCGAGCGCGTGAGGGAACGGTCCTCACGCCGCCGCCGCCGAGATCCCGATCCCGATTTCCGACCACCGTAGGCGCGGGTTCGCGGACGGCGAGCACTGGGTAGCTCGCCGTCCGGCAGTCTGGAAATAATCTGGACCGAGCCCAGTCGTCAACGGCGCGTTCTGTTCCACGCGCGCCTCAAGGAGATGTCAGCAAACTGTAGGGGCCCGGTAGGGCCGAAGCCTCTGGGGGGAACATGTGGTATTCCTAACGGTTGATACCGAGTCCCCCCCAGAACGAAGGCAACGAAGGAACGGGGTAGGGGTTTAGTCAGTAAGAGTCTGACACGCCCTCCCGCTCCGCCCAAGAGCGGGGGAAGTCATTCTGATGATTCCCCTACCAGAAAAAAAAAAAAAAAAAAAACCACTGGTTGATCAAAAATCATGTATTGTAACCATATTATTGGTTTGTGTGTATACGAGTATATCTGACACACTATGTATAACATGTACATACATATCTATATCTATATTAATATTATACAGCTGAAGAGTTTGTTTGAATGCGCTAATCTCAGGAACTAACTACTGAACCGATTTGAAAAATTCTTTCAGTGTTAGATAGCCCATTTATCGAGGAAGGCTCTAGGCATATGTCATCACGCTAAGACTACACGTGGGCGAAGCCGCTGGCAGAAGCTAATAATTAAATAAAAATTAAATTACAACGGTCGATTAAAAATGTATTCGTGAAACGACGTGAAAGCGCAGACGTGCGTGGAGACATGCAAAAGTTGACTGTCGTGTGGAGCCGAGCCCGCGAACTGACGTCAGTCGACTGGTTTCCCACTGTCCCCGTACCCCTCATCAGGGCCGCAAGCAGCCAGTGCGCAGTAATGTTGATAGGACCGGTTTCCTTACCAGTAGTATTGACATCAACTAGTTTTCTACGTCGATACAATTAAGAGCAAGTGCAGGACAATTATTGGCATGTAATTTAGATCTGTTTGTCGTTTAATTCATGAATCCCCGACCGGTCTCATTGGACCGCGCTGTTATTGTTTTACTATTGTGTCTCGTTTCGCGGGTATTGATAGGTTAATATGATCTAGGTAGTATAGTGATTGTGGCGATCCTCGAGGAAGACTAATTTCCAGCAGTGGACGTCTTTCGGCAGAAATGATGATGATAACAAGTCGTATGGGCTGAGAGAATATTTAGCTGAGGGTTTATTTGAAAGGGTTACCGCGAACTTAGAACTAAAAGGGCAACTAAAGCTTTTTATTTTGCCTAGTTAGTTAATTCATGAATCTCCGACCGGTCTCATAGGACCGCGCTGTTATTGTCTTTCTGAATTTGTTTTTGTTCTCTCCACCAGCTTCGGTTGATACGTAGAAAATACCTAAGACATTAAGTGCGATTTTGTACGTTTGTATAAATAAATAATTAGATAAGTTTCCAAACACTTTAGGGGGCAATTTTTCGTTATGATTATCAAGTTATCATATAAGCCGTTGTGATGATATTTAGTGGTAGCCTATCCAGCTATGGAAGTCTTTCAGATGAAATGACGACAGCTTATACTAGAGTGCTTCTAATTCTAATGAAAGCGCGACCTGGAGTTTTTTTTTTTAGGAAATAAAATCTCAGGTCGCGCTTTCATAAGACTGACTATTATAAACCTTCCCGTGTGTTTCCACATTAAGCGCCCGCACATAACAGTAACAATAACAAAGTTAATGGCCGTCACCGCTAACAGTCACAACTTGCAACGTATAAACAATTCAAGTGTTTTACAAAATTATTTGAATTTCAGAAGAGTTCACGTTGAATGTGCAGAGTTCGTCTCAAAAGTTAGATGGAGTTAAGTATTCACCTCAGTCAGTAGTGGTGTATGCAAGTATATGTGCAATAAAGGTTAGCAATTAAACAGTAAGTTTATAAACACATGTTTGGAATTAATTTAAACTTGTAAGAGAGTTTAATACTAAGGTGACGATAGGGAGTGATAATTATTTATTTCTTTATGCACGCAAAAGTAAAGAAGATGTATTAAGTCACTTATCAGTCAACCTTTGGGTAATGTTAAGACAAATTGTGGTAGGTGCAAAATTGAAGCTCAAAAACGCAAATAAATTGTGTAAAAATAGATCACTCACGTATATTATTAAGGAGAAAGTTTGTTAGAGTTTATATATTTGTTACTTCTTCATGCTTGAACGGCAGAACAGCTTTCAGTGAAACTTGATACACAGGTAGACCATGCCCTGGAATAGTATATAGGACTTTTATCCCAAGAGTATGTTCCCTTGAGACCATTTCCTACTTTCACGCAGGCTAAAACGCTGGTATCAGCTAGTTATAATATAATATCTACTATCCCTACAGATTCACATTACATGTATAAAATTTGCTTTATTACAGATCCCATGCCACCGATGTTTGATTCACCTATTCGTCTTTTATGAGGCAGTGGAAAACTCCTGAGATTGGTTAGACACAGCAGGTGGCTACATCAATTGCAGAATCGGTGGCATAACACTAACGTACAGGTGTATGAGCACTTGGGCTACTCCGACGTTTGGCTCATGTTCTGAAAAGGGGTTACCGTATGACGTACGGTCACACAGAGGATAGTTAACCGACGAATATCTAGTCCACTGTCACCTTTATAAACACAAATCACATTCACAAACATTGAGACTCGCAACAAACATTTGTTGGCCAAACAATGTTTGTACGGCTACAGAAATTGGAGCCCAAAGTGAAGTTGAATTGTCAATCGTAATTCAATAAGCAGCCAAAATTCAGTCAAGTTTTTTACTTACCAAATCCAAATTGGGAAGCATCCCGAATTATGCTTTTGATTTTAACTAGAGTGTGAAAAAGTAACATACATACGAACACACCCTTGCGGGTGTGTGTTTATGCTTTCACTTTTATAAAATAGTATAATTATAACCGACTTCGACGTCTTTTCTTTATATATTTTGAACCTATCAAACCCTTGAATATTCTAATATGAAACTAACAGTACTAATTAGGTACTCGTTCTCTTATAGATAGACATAAATATGGAGTCACTCTAGAAAGCTACATAAGTAGATAGACATTCAAATACATGCATCACCAGAACATATTTGCTTACTAACTGCTGCCGGTGGCTTCGCTCCAGTGAAAGTAAATAATTGACCCAAAGGAACACACTTTCGGGATAAAAATCTTTCTACAATTCCAGGACATGGTCTATACGTGGTGTCAAATTTCATTCTAATCTGCTCAGCGGTTTGAGCGTGATGAAGTCTTAGACATATTATTATGACTAGTTTGTGAGTGTGCGTAAGTACACACACACCCTACGGGTAAACATCCATGTGCCAAATTTCTTTTAAATCTATCCAGCCATTTGAGCGTAAAGAAATAGCAAACATGTGACAACACGTTTATGAGTGTGTGTACACATACACTCACAAACTTTCGCCTTTATATTATTAAAGTAGTAGTGGGATAGTTCACAGCAATATTTATTAATATTCTTAAAACTTGGAGCAGTAATTTCCTTACTCCTATAATCTAGGTCAGAGCTAGTTAAAATTCAAGGAATCATACCATTTTGTCAGCAGAAGCCGAGGAGCACTTCTAGATAATAGAACTTAACTCGTCTGGGGATTCGTTTTGCAGAAATTTTAAATAAGCTTTCAGAATTTTTTATTAAAAAATACCAGCAAGAAAAGATAATTGAAAAAGGGAAGGATCGACTAATCGGTAAGAGACTTTTTGTATGTTTCACGTAAATATTGTTAAGAGAAAGAAATCAAACAGATTTCTAAATAAAGGTTCTAGACAGAAATATGCAAAACCGATGTTAGAAATGTTCAAATGAAAATACGGGGCAAAATAGCGATAAAGCTGCGAATAACTATATCCAACATACATCGTGAAACTTTTACAATTTTTAAACTGCAACGCACCGCACCAAGAGCTGCGTGTTAAAAATTAAAACAATCATAGATGACAGTATGTCCTAGCAGGCAATGTGCCTCTTGGGTTTGCTATATCTATCTCTCTGAAGCACAAGTAGAACGCTACGTATCATCAATTCAAATCCCTCCAGCTTATCGGATGGCCGGACGGCGAGTTACCCGTTGCTCGTCGTTCGCAACTTTGCCACACCCTTCGACCGGTACGTACCAACTTTTTTCAACATTTCAGAACCAGACTTTCAAGTTGACAGCCAAAGCAGAGAATACCGAAGAGCTTGTAATTTAATTTTTGTAAAATACGTGATGCAAAATGCCAGTCTCCACAGCGTTTTAATGAAAAGATCTTTTGAATAATTTCTACAAAAATGAATTTTAAAAATGCAGTTTAAATTCTAGTGTTTTTAATCTCTCGCTTAAACTCTGCCACTCAAATTAATGAGGACTGACAAAAGGTCAGGATTACGATGCTGCATTTATCTAGCTTACCAACATTATACATATTTTATATACCTATCTATGTAAATAATAAAGCCAGCTAAGTGAGAGAGGAGCTCGTGGCTAGATAATAATAGCCGCACAGGTCGATCTTCAAGGTTAAGCAACGCTTGCCTAGGTTGATCTGTGGATGGGTGACCATCTTACCATAACGAGTTTCCTCCGTGCCTCGGAAAGCACGTTAAGCCGTAGGTCCCGGCTGTCATTTGTAGATCTTTGGCAGTCGTTACGGATAGTCAGAAGCCAGTAAATCTGACTCCAGTCTTGCCATGAAGTACCGTGTTAGCCCAGTTAATGGGTTGTGGAGGTCTGGTAGGCAGCCGCTCCTCGTAAAATACTGGTATTCAGCTAAATCCGGCTTGACTGGAAGCCGACCCCAATATAGTTGGGAAAAGGCTAGGCAGATGATTTATCTAGCTTACCAACATTATACATATTTTATATACTTATCTATGTAAATAATAAAGCCAGCTAAGTGTGAATCGGACTCGTGTATGAAGTGTTCCGAACCGTTTGTAGAAGAAACCAGCAAAAAAGTCACATTTGTAGTATGGGAGACCGATTTAAATATTTGTTTTATTTTTACTATTGGCGACTCTTATAGTATATAATAACTTATTATTTAGATTTCTGTGATAATAACGTAAGAGCGACTGTATAGGAAATATCACGGGTTAGGGCAATAGAATAAACTCACATTCAGACCATTCAACACACACATACAAACTATTGCCTTTATATAAACGTATATGAATGTTCCCACAAAACAGGGATAATTCTTAGAGTATGGCAAAAAAAAAACAAAAAATTAGTCATACGCTTTACTACACTTTATCATCGGTTAGAACCGTTTGAGGTCGAAATGGGGAAAAATCATGTCGCAAACATCCAATCGAATCGAATTGGTGTGAAAGACTAACAAATATAGAATAGAACACATACACACACATACAACTACGCATATACAAACTATCGCCTATATAATATAAAGATGATATCACGTTAAAGTTTAAAAATATCTAGAACTCCCATTTGTAAGTATTTGCATATAGATAAATTACATCAGCCAATCTTGCGTAGTCGAATTGGAGGTCAATCGCTCCGCCCCTCTTTTTTCATATCTTATCAAAGTTGCTATAGGTCACTTATGATAATAACCGCAAAAAGAACCGAATATATAATGATTTTCCTTATTTTTGTTTTTAAATTGGTAATTTATACGTTTGTTTTTTTTTTGTTAAGAAATAATAGTAGGTACTTACTACTCGATAGTCGACACTACTCGATTTTATTGCCACTATCAGATGTTTTACATAAATTACAACATTTTCCTTGTTGTTATTTGATTGTCTCAGAAGTAGGCTAATGTGTTTTGGTATCTACGTCAATTTAAATTAATCTTTTTTTTAAGAATGTATTTAGAAAAACCAATTATTGACATTAAGTATTGCTAACTTGGTTACATTTTTTTCAGAAAATGTAGGATAGGAAAAACTTTATTGTACTCAAAAATAGAATCATAATTTAACATCTATTCTGCGAGCAATGTGCCCAGCCTACTGCCACATAAGTATGGCGATTCTTGAGGATAGGTCCGTATCCTTGGTTCTCCCGTGTACCGGAAAACGCAGCTTTGGAAAGCCACCCACATGGTCGGCCGATAGCCAGGTGAAAGTCGCGGGAATGTAATGGATGCTAGACGCATTGCAGGACCGTTCGTTGTAGCAACACTTAGGAAAAGCTTCACATACACACAGACATAACACCCTCGCCTGCAGTTCGGGCGAATTCCGCCCCGGTCGTAATCACAAACTTTCTCCACTTGTATAATACATATGTACTTCATCATGTAAATACTACAACTCCTTATAACGACATGTTTATTGCACAATTACATTGCATATTAACATAATCGTTACTCATAAAACAATTAGGTTATTGCACAGTTACATTGTAGGTACCGATTATGGTAATAATCATCATCTGACTAGCCTTTTCCCAACTATATTGAGGTCGGCTTCCAGTCAAGCCGGATTTAACTGAATACCAGTAAGATGATCACCCATCCACAGACCAATCCTGGCAAGCGTTGCTTAACCTTGTAGATCGACCTGTGCGGCTATTATTATCTAGCCACGAGCTCCTCGATTATGGTAATAATCTTTTTTTTTTAACGTTAAACAGTTGCAATAAATTATCCTCTCAGTCTTTCCTGTTGACATACATTGTCTCATAAGACACTTACTAACGACTACTGCGCACAATTGGCTTCAATCATCTCAATGTCACAGACTTGCTTGTCGGGAATCCCACAGGGAAATAATTTATCGTGTTGTTACATCGTCTTCCTTGTTTGTCTTAGACACGTGGAAATGTTGACATTCTAGGTTCACATTCGGTTGGACCCAGTGGCGTAGCTAGACCTTAAGGGATCCCGTGTAACACAAAAAAATGGGGGCTCTCTTTTATTTTATTGCAGTAAAGCCTAGGGCTAGTTGGGTTTAGGTTTCTCGTAATATAAACAATATCCTTTTATATTTTATTCTAGGAAATAAATCGAAAGAGCACTTTACAATTCGGTATTTCGATAGGTCTGAGAGTATTTCATTAGTAAGAATTTAAGTTTTTGGACAGTAATTTTATGCTTTCAACCAAGGCTTCTGAAGCCTGGATATATACCGGTAGCTACACTCCTGGTTGGTCCGTTTAGCCGTTGGCTAACCAATTTAAGTTGATGCAGTCTTAAAGCGTACACCACACTATGTATGTTGTTTACTTGTTTATCTCACAAAACTTTAACGAAATACTTACTCATGTTTATTTTTATTATGTTTTAAATTTTCTTATTTTAACGTGTCTTTTTTTTCTATACCTACTCGTAATATTGGTGGTTTGTGATGTTTTGCTTTTCATTGATGTGCTTAGATTTGTAATATTTTTGTGCTTTTTGTGTTGTCTGTTCATTTTATGTGCTGCATTAAAAAAAAAATATATTATCTACCTGACCATCGGGCCGGCGGCATTGCTGTTCACATTAAAAGCTTTCGATTTACCTTCATTATATTTAATCACCATCATAATTTCAACCGAAAGTTTTCACTGTCGGACGCTTCTATATATGTCGCAGCCATCGAATTTCCACGACGAAAGAACACGTGATTCATAACACATATCTATGCAACATTTCATAACTATCTACAAAATATACACTCATTATTTCAAACCCAACAGCCCAGTCTCATCATCAACAATTTGCTGCAGATTGGTCCAGAATCACTCGCATTTTTATATACATCCAGAGAACAATGTGAAAATAACTTGTGAAAATTCCGTCGTTTTTTACTGTCCTATTGTTAAAGCGGTATTATCTGCGGATCAGGGCATACGGTCACATAGAATCTACACGCAATACGTAAAATAAAAGGCGACAAGAATTAACTCTATTCATCTTCGAACTTTTACAGACCATTTTAAAATAATTCAAATGAGTATATTAGAGGAAGTTTGTAAATGGCACACGTGACTGAATAGTTGAAATTGAATCGTTTGTCTTGGTATGTTATCATATTATGAAGAAGAAGGATGTAATACATGTTACTAAAAAGTTATGAGTATACATGTGGATGCATAGAGTAGGAGGTCAAAGAAGAGACGGATGGATTGTGTGAGGAATGATATGTAAGAAAAGGGAGTTGGAATGTAAGAAAAAAACGTGTAGAACCGATCTCAAGTAATATGGGTCAAGGGCAGGAAGATAATGATGATCTAATCTATACATCTATACTTATAATAAATCTGTAGAAGTGAAAATTCTGTATATTGAAAATATGAAAAAAACAAGTGCGAGTCGGACTCGCGCACTGAGGGTTCCGTACCAACTTACCTATGAATAATGTGTTTATAAATTACTAGCAGCTCCTCCCGGCTTTGCACGGGGTAGACAATTATTTATTTTTGGAAATTTGGATATAAAACACTTTTTTTAGTGACTTACGACTCATTTTTCTACACCTTTGATTACATTGTTCAAATTTTACCAAGGATCCCTAATTTTTTTTAAAATGAAATGTAGCCTATGTCGAATTGGAAGAATGTAGCATTCTATTGGTGATAGAATTTTTTAAATCGGCCCAGTACTTTTTGAGCCTATTCATTACAAACATACAAAAATAGGTACAAATCTTACCTCTTTATAATATTAGTATAGATAACAAAAACATAAATTATGTGTTTGCTTCACGATGACCATCAATAAGTCGCAAGGGCCGATACTGAGGGCAGCGGGTGTCGACCTCAGGACGAGTTGCTTCTCACACGGGTAACTGTACGTTGCTTGCTCCCGCGTCACCAGTCCTAACTCTCTTTACATTTTGGCTCCTGGCTGCATACCTAGCCTTTTCCCAACTATATTGGAGTCGGCTTCCAGTCAAGCGGATTTAGCTGAATACCGGTAATTTACCGGTATTTCCTGGCGGCATAACTACCAACGTTGTTTATAGGGAAGTGTTTTAAGGTAAGATACCTTTGTACCCATTTATACTCTTTTGTGTCCTGCAATGTATTCTTGCATTATTTTCTGTATTTCCTTCAGTCACATCTTATGACTGAACTCAACAGGATTCCCATATAACTGTTTTCAAACGCTTCACTTACAAAACCTTTATTTTAATGCTATTTTAAAAAGTTGTTAACCTATAATGTTATAGCAACACTGGCATCTTAGGTATTTTTGGTGCTGTAGAGCCTTCACGCAGACGACGTCGCGGGCAGCAGCTAGTAGTCTAATAAGCACCTATCGCACCTATTATGATATAAATTATATTGTTGAAATATACCTATTTTTTTTTTTGTTTACTTAACACAGTTTGCCCTTACTGCGGGTTTTGTGCCTATAAGTAAAAGACAGTGCCTTTTGGGCTCACTAATGATACTCGTATTTACTATTTATTAATATATACATAGAAATAGGTGAAAGGGAAAGAGCCAAAAACATGCAGCTTTGCCTCGTTGAATAGTACGATGTGCGTCGCAACAACAGCTGATTCTGTGTATTCACACATCCAGAATTTTACAAACCTTACCGCCACGTCCACGTTATGAGAGGCTTTCCAACGCTGCGTCTTGCGAAGCAAGATCACCTTTCCAGAACCTTTTGACCCTTTCGAATATTTTTAGGTTACGTAATCTTGGTTCTTCTGCGGATATCTTTATTCCTGATTCGATCATGGAAAGAAACTGCGAGCTTAGCCGTTGAATTAGGTGATGAGTTCCATTGTGAGCGACCAAGTTTCAGAGCCATATGTCATGGCACATGACACAGGTCAAACACAAACTGGTCAAAGATGAAATCTCAAACAAATATCAACTGCTCCAAACATTCGCAGTCAATATGTCGCGGGTCTCAAACCATAGGGGCGTATCCACAAAACCCCTACTTTTCAGGAGCGACAAAAAACTTAATAACTTTTTTCGTGGTTAAGCCAGCTTGTTGAATTTTTGCATGTAGCTATATATTTACACTGCAGTTAATATAGGGTGTTTGATTTTAAATTATTTCCTCTGTAACACTTGTTTTCGGTTGATACATCTATTTGGCATGACGATTAAACGGTAAAACTCTGTAAAAATTCACCCAAAAATACATAGATTTTATGGACGTAAAATCCATCTCATTAAATTATTAATATTTTTACCAGTATTTATTTTTACTTAGTTGATGACCTTAAATATTGCAAATTAGGAATGAGAACCTATCAAAATTATCGTTATTTACGTGTTTTTTAAATTTCTTACGCCTGTATGGCATGCCATTAATATTACGAGGTGGTTGAATTCAGAGTAGAAGTATAAACCAGTTTTGTTGTACAATCTAGAAAAAAACGAAATGGTAGTAATTACACAAAGTTTTCTAAGTAAAAACGTATATAGAATGTTCCATGCATGTTTTAACTTCTTTCTTACTGGGGCACGTCATGGTGGTAGATAAATGCCCCTCTTTGAAGAGTGGCTGGAGAAACGCCACGGCGTCCTCACCTTCCGCATGACGCATGTCCTCAATGAACATGGTAAGCTCGGGAGGGACAGGCACCTGATTCGGATGGAAGAAGCGCACCGTTACCATTGTGTGGACCGCTTGGAGGACATAGTGGAGCATACAGTGGAGGTGTGTCTCGCTTGGGCAGAGCTCCGACGTTTCTTTGTGTGGGCGATCGGCACTGGCGATCTCTCGCACCGGACCCTGGTGTAGGCCGTGGTCCACAGCGAGGGGGAATAGGTACCAGACGCTTCTTTATGCGACGTTGTAATGTTGGCAAAGTGGGCGGCCGCAGGCACGAGAGAACGAACCCCAACTTCAAGTCATCATAGACAAGGTAACGAGCAATGGGTAGTTCGCCACCCAGTCATCCCCGAGCTCGAATTGTCGATGGCGCGAAGTGTTCCACGCGTGCCTGGGAGAGATGTCAGCGAAGCCTATTGGAAATATGCGTTAACTTCCGATTGAAAAACCGTGATCCTTGAATTCAAACGACAACTGACGGAAGTGTCAGACGTTTACTAACTAAAACCCACTCCTGTTCATTCTTGGTCTACGTTTTAGGGCCTCGAGGTTCACTTTCACGTAACCCATGACCCCAGTAGGCTTCGACCCTGCTGGGCCCTACGATTTGATGACATCTCCTTGAGGCGCGCGTGGAACACTACGCGCCGTCGATGACTTGGGCTCGGTCCGGACGGTTACCGGATGACCGGGCGTCGTGCTACCTATTGCTCGCTGTCCGCAAACATACGGTGGCTGGAAATCGGGGTCGGGATCCCGGCAGCTGCGGCGTGAGGGTAATTCCCTCACGCGTGCGGCCGCCTCATTCCCCAGCAATACTGTTTCGCAGGCGGCGATCAGCTGTCATTTCGTTTCACTCTGCAATGGTCCATTGGCTGTACCATGGCCCGGCGTGATTAGTCGCTGCCCAAACGGAGCACACCTTTAATAACAGTCCTCCAGACCGAACTTCGATTACGATGGCCAATCTTAACAGAAATCAGCCAAGTACATAGAAGATATTAAGTGCACAAGTGTGTGCGTAAACGCAGGTGCAGTCTCTGTTCCTTAACTTTCATGGTCGGATGGGACAGTAATCCGATACGACCGGAGAGAGATCAGATGCAGGTCCAACGGCTTTACATGTTTTCCGAGGCACGGAGATATCGCATCACAAACTTCCAAACTCCGGGTAGCCATAGAGTAATTCCTAATGGAAAACCCAATAGCAACTTTTGCTCGACCCGGGAATCGAACCCAGGACCCACGCGCAGTAGTCACCCTTGAGAACACTAGACCGACGGAGCAGTCAAACGTCACATCTTTAACGTAAGCTCCACCGTGTCCTCCGGAAGATCAACACAATGATGACACCTGGACGTTTCTTCCGCATGAATCCGGTGCAGGAACCTCAGAACTTACCATGCCCGGTGAGGGTCTGCGTCATGAGGAAGGTGAGGAGGCAGTGACGACTTTCCAACCACTTCTCAAAAAAGGGACCTACCACTAAATTATGGCGTGCCTAAAGAATGGAAAGTAGAGGGCTGGTTATTAGTTCATTTTTCTGTCAGTAATATGTTGCTTGGTGCCTAAAAAGACGGAATGAATCCTGTGATACTTATGTCTTACGGTCATGACTTAGATTGGACCCACATTGCGATATCATAATATTTTGTTCTGAATTTACTTGGTTATTCGACTTTCATGCGGGCGAAGCCGTGGGCAAAAGCTAGTCATTGATAAATACAGTATTACTGCTACTGCTTTAGGGCAACGCATGATATTGTCTCTACGCTTAATTATTCACACTAAATTCGCCAAAGTTTTCCACGCATTAAAGTAACATCTACTCGCTATGGCAGCTCGCCGCAGAATGACTGTGTTGGGTGTTGTTTGTGACTATACGTCCGCGTATTGACGAAATCTTGAGCTGTCTCATACTATAAATATGTAGACGTATGTGCATACGTCTGCAGTAATGACTAAATATCCCCAGGATCGTGTTGATATTGATGGTCGTATGTGCATACGCCTCCTATGGTCTGAAACTATTTCCTTGGATCATGACAAAATTTAAATTCGTACGTGCATACGTCTGTATGGCACGTTGAAACTGCTTTAATAACCAATAATATTGCTCTTACGTCTATCATACGGCTGTATGGCATGGGAATAATTGTAGACTGTCTAGGTTACGGCTGATAATATTTTGCAATTTACACAAAAAGTAATTAATATTAAATTATAAGAAAAATTGAGATAATGTGTTAGTTATAGTAGAATCGAATGGCATTAAAAACGAAAAATCGCTTTTTTGCTTATACGCCCCTATGGTTTGAGACCCGCGATGTGTTTGTTACACAGCTGATTTATTTATTATGAAAGTCTCCGACTCTTGTGAACCATACATAAGGGTCACACTTGACATCAATAAATCACTGATTATAATGGTTTTATCATAATTTACAAAATGCCCATATTGTAGAATTTAAAAAAACTTGACGGTTCTGGAGATTAAATGCAAAATTATCCTTTTAAATTAGTTAATTTATAATTTATCCTATTTGTACTTACCTATGTGACTAACCTAAGTAATGTTAAGAGTATAAATACGGAAGAACATGTCTTAAGCTTCACACAACAACTTCACATCTCCTTGCGAACGTTTTTTGCAACTATACTTACAACAAACAAAATGGCCGCCATCAAGACCACCTTCGTTCTCCTGCTGATCGCTGTCGCCATGGTGATGGTGACCGTCGAGGCCGTCCACGTCGGGCCCTGCGACCAGGTCTGCTCCCGTATTGATGCTGAGAAGGACGAGTGCTGCAGGGCTCATGGCCACTCCGGCTACAGCAGCTGTAAAAACGGAAAAATGGATTGTTACTGACAGCACTCCGCGAGTGCACCAGTACACAGTGGAGCCTCTGTCAAACTCTTCAACTTTCATAACTCGAAGATTATGAAAAGGTAATTAAGACCTGTCTGTTTATGTAATTGTAAAGTATCAAAATTGATTCAAGTGATATTATTTGACAAGTTCCGCTTCTTCAAAATTCTGTATTATGTGTTATGGTTATTGATTAAAAAGACTTATTTGTAATTTGTTTCTCTTTCATTTACTTATTACTGAATGTTTTTTGGGCAACCAATATAATTGTTTTTGTTTTTCCTACAGAAAGAATTGGCTAAAATTATTCCCACCATTTGTGGAACCTCTGAAACTATTTTATAACTTATTTCAGATAAGCTTGTAATAAAGTACATGGACCTTTTCCTTATATCTCTGCGATGGTACATGAAAAACAAACAATAAACTGTTTTTCATTAGTAGAAAACGTAAAGGATCGCAATAGATGTCGATTCAAGACAGTTTTATGTTATTATTTCCGTTTTTGAAATTAAGGATGTCAATAAATGTAGGTGGATCAATGACTTTTATGCTTGTGGTCTTTCTTATCATAAATTGATGTTTCGCTCCACGGCAATAGTTGCGTGTTGGTCTTAATTACTCAGATACCCGCGAAACGAGACACAATAGTAAAACAATAACAGCGCGGTCTCATAGGACCGGTTGGGGATTCAAACGGTAGGTCGAGGGCAAAGTAGTACTTAGTTAACAGTAGTTAAGTGATTGAATTTTGGTGTCTTGAACTAAAGACTTTCATTTAGCACTTGTCAGTGGAACTTGTCACAGACTTAGAATATTTTCCCTTGTTTTGTTTCTTTGTGGAGAATTGTTATATTGTTGTTTAAAAGTAAACAAAAGTCTTCGTTGCTTGGAATTTCTTCTGAAGTTTTCAATCACTTATAACTTGTCTAGGATTCTTCTTTATTCAGTTCTAGTCTAGGTTAAAGATAAAGCGAAGTATACCACCAAATATCAAAGTCATATTAAGGTTCTGATTGCATGAACCATTTAGCATAGCGTATCATAGCGTCAGCCTTGAGGAGCTCGTGGCTAGATAATAACAGCCGCACAGGTCGATCTTCAAGGTTGGGCAGCGCTTGCCTAGGTTGGTCTGTGGATGGGTGACCATCTTAACATAACGAGTTTCCTCCGTGCCTCGGAAAGCACGTTAAGCCGTTGGTCCCGGCTGTCATTTGGAGATCTTTGGCAGTCGTTACGGATAGTCAGAAGCCAGTAAATCTGACTCCAGTCTTGCCATAAAGTACCGTGTTACCCCAGTTAATGGGTTGTGGAGGTCTGGTAGGCAGCCGCTCCTCGTAAAATACTGGTCTTCAGCTAAATCCGGCTTGACTGGAAGCCGACCCCAAAATAGTTGGGAAAAGGCTAGGCAGATGATGATGATGATGATCATAGCGTCAGCCTTATAATGTTCCCACTGCAGGAACTCCGGCCTCCTCTCTAGGAGAGGGAACATGCACCATTTAGTTCGATGCAGAACGTGTTGCTACGCACAGAAAAACTCCAAATAAATAGCGACCAATGATGGCCAATCAATTGTGATCCAATGGTGCTCATAGGACAGTTGAGGCGTTTTGAGTAGGCATCCCTAAGACCGTTTTCACATATTCCGACCCGATATCGGTATCGGACGCCGATACGATATCGGGGTAAGGTAAATGTATGAGATATGTACCTGTCTTTCATATTGTCCGACCCGATATCGGATATCGGAGCACAGCATTTCATACATTTTACTTACCCCGATATCGTATCGGCCTCCGATACCGATATCGGATCGGATAATGTGAAAACGGTCTTACTGGGCCTCGCGTATTTGCTGACATCTCTTTAAGGTTCACGTGGGATACCACACGCCGCCGCCGCTCCGTCGACTCGGGCTTGACCCTTACTGAACGGTTGGATACCGAGCTACCCATTGCGCACCATCTACAAACCTTACGCTTACGCCTGGCGTTTACTATGGCCACAACTTGACCAATGACTCCCGACTCTTCTGTCCTCTTCTGCGTTTGGCATGAGTTGATATAAAATATACCTGCCAAGATTGATCTATGAATGAGTGACCAACTTATCATATTGAGATTTCTCAGTATCTCAGAAAGCACATTAAGCCGACGCTCCCAAGGGTCATTATTTTGTAGATTTTTGACAGCCCTTATGGTTAGTCAGAAGCCAGATAATCTGACAACAGTCTTGCCAGTGGAGTGCAGTTTTACACAGTTACTGGGTTAAGGAGTTCAGATAGGCCATGCAAAATACTGGTATCCAACTACATCTATATACCTAACTGGAAGGCGACACCAAATTAGTATTTTATAACGTTATAAATTAGTACTTTACTGCTATACTACCTGATGGTAAGTTGTGACGCAATCGATAATGGTAAAGCGCACTCATTTGTTAGCGCTTATTTACTCTTCCCTTGAAGACACCTAGACTATAAATCAGATGGGAAAACCGCAGCAAGCAAATTGTTCCAGTCCTTCGAGGTACACGAAACGCTTACTCCGGCCCACAGAGATGTCAACAATGTAATTGTGGAAACTCGCCGCACACAGTTCGATTCGATTGTTCGATGCTACAAAGGTGGTAGTGGAATCAAGTCCTGTATTTCCTACGCACATTCTCCAAAATGCATCACAATAATAATATAGAAGACCAAAAGGCTGTTTTGTTGGAAAAGCTAGACAGGCGGAAAGTTGATCTTTAATCCTCAATTTATTACGGTCTTTACTTACAGAATTAAACTACCAAGAGACTTTTCAATTAGTGTCCAGAGCGGATAAAGGCTATCCACCTAGGATACCTAGATTAAGTCTGTAATCAGAGCAATTTAATCAGTTCTAATCCCTGTGTCGTGGTTCGCACTGTTATTTCATTTCTGCATAGCCTGTCTCTCGGGCTATATTAGTCGCGGAGCTTTTGTACAAATACAGGATGATATTTTAGCTGAAACTATGAAATGAGTTGTGAATTCGATTTACTGTCGAAGTAATACCTATTCATAGTATTCATGTTCAAATTTGTGTGTGTTTAATATTACTGCATTATTCTTTTGACTTAGAATAGAGTAGAATAGAAAAGAGTAGAGTAAAATAGAGTAAAAGTGAGAAAAGTAAAGTAGCGTAGAAATGAGTAGAGTAGAAAAATGTAGAGTGAAATACGAGTAGATACGAGTAGGTAGAAAAAAGTAGAGTAGAGAGTTGCTCTCTCTACTCTACTTTTTTCTATATATTTAATTATTATTAAAGAAATACGAAGGACATAAACCAATAGTTGTTCATGACCTTACTAACAGATTGTCACACTTCCTTTTTATTGTGAGGGGGCGATAATGACCCCTCGGTCACCTTTTACGTTCTAGGGTCCCGGTAAATCTTGCGATTTCCACAATAGCCACACAACAGATATTTTTTTTAATTATTTATTCTATTTTTATTAACTCACCCTGTATCCACAGTCAGTATAAAGTTCTTTGCTCTGGTAATGGTTCTAACCTTTATTACACATTGTGACAAGAATAATGATACATATATTACTATTATTTAAAGTTTAATTAAAGTCTGCATATGTCAAACGTGTTATTTGACGTTGTAACTCCAGTAAGTTATGATGTCAAACAGGTTTAAGTTTTGTCTGAGAAGCTTTGTACTTACGTGACTTCTCTTTATAATTACCACAAGATAGAATAGTGCTAATAGGGCTTGGCTTGCAAAAGTATTAACTATACAACGTGTGTCAGACTTGAACGCGCAAACGAATACCATGGATCCAGCATATACTGGATCCATGGTATTGGATTCTGGGCTCCCCCAGTGGTGCAGTATTTTGTCGACATTTTCAATTGTTTTTAATCTGCACTTTTTACCTTAAAAAGCCGCTCCTCGTAAAATACTGGTATTCAGCTAAATCCGGCTTGACTGGAAGCCGACCCCAATATAGTTGGGAAAAGGCTAGGCAGATGATGATGATGATGACTTTTTACCTTAAAGGAAAAAACGAAACACTTATAGGATCACTTTATTGTCCGTCTGTCTGTCTATCTATCAAGACCTTTATCTCAGGAACTCGTGGAGGTATCGAGTTGAAAAAGATCTGAGTGTGACTGAATGACTTTTAGCAATGATGCAGTCGTTGGTGTTAAAGCGCACTAGTTTATTAAGAGCCTATTCACTCTTGCCTTGAAGATACCTAAATTATAATCGGAGAAGGAAATCTCATGCATTAGAAGCGGTGCCTTAACCACTGGGCCACCACAACACTTCATTCGCTTCTATCAACACTTATTTGAATTAGCATTATCGACATTGTAATGCGTCCATTACTAGGACTCAGGCCTAGGCCTCTCTAGGAGAGAGAATAGGCTGTGCAGGAGCCCACAGTACGGATTGGCGGATGTCACACGTCTTCGAATTTTGATTCTAGGACATTAGTTTCCTAACAATATTTTCTGTCACCGTTTTTAAAGCAGCGGTGATGAAATCAATTTCAAAAATTAATCCGCCTGGCTGGCGAAAGATGGATATTGGAGGCCTTTGTCGAGGAGTGGGACAGAACAGGCTAAGAAAAAATGCACCTGGCTGGATTTGAACTCGCAACCTACAATAGCTAATGGGCCTACCGTACGCACAAGTTTCACCACAGTTTTGCCTGCGCAGGCCGGTTCCGTGTACAAAATAGTCCAAAATAGCAGCACTAAGCAGTACTTTTCCGCTCTAGGGTGGAACGAGAGTGCGGAAAAAGGCATAAGATGATTTCTTACCTTTAAATAAAGGTAACTACTTTGGACTATTTTGTACACGGAACCGGCCTGCGCAGGCAAAACTGTGGTGAAGCTTGTGCGTGTGGTAGGCCTATAAGTCGGGGCAATTACCACCGGGCCACCACGAGCTCAGTCCATCAACACTCATCATCTGCCTAGCCTTTTCCCAACTATATTGGGGTCGGCTTCCAGTCAAGCCGGATTTAGCTGAATACCAGTATTTTACGAGGAGCGGCTGCCTACCAGACCTCCACAACCCATTAACTGGGGTAACACGGTACTTCATGGCAAGACTGGAGTCAGATTTACTGGCTTCTGACTATCCGTAACGACTGCCAAAGATCTCCAAATGACAGCCGGGACCAACGGCTTAACGTGCTTTCCGAGGCACGGAGGAAACTCGTTATGTTAAGATGGTCACCCATCCACAGACCAACCTAGGCAAGCGTTGCTTAACCTTGATGATCGACCTGTGCGGCTGTTATTATCTAGCCACGAGCTCCTCCTCCTCCTCAGTCCATCAACACTAATAAACACAAATCACTACACACATCTACACAACATACGCACTAACAACGGACTATTCCCTGGGGTGTCATTGACCTGTGTAATGGACAAGGCGCCATTAATTAAAGGGAGCAGGTGACGTCGACTAGACGCAGATAATTCTGCGGTACACTTCATTTGCGTTGAACACGTGTAATGACGTTTATGCTAATATGTTTGTGTTGCCGCAGTAATGGCCGTGTCGTGGTTACACGGTCTACCCTCAGATGGGCTAGGGGACAAATTGTCCAACTACATGTTCTGAGTCACGTGGATGTGTTGTGAAATGTTGGGGGCAAGTTGGGAGGTGCTGGACAACGTTGCAATGTCACGTAGATTGCGCGTCGTGCTTAATTTTGGGGTACATTTTGTCCTCTGATCTATATGGTCTTGCACCGCGTAGATGTGTGGTACAATAATGGGAGGAAAGTTGCAGGACACTGGGCAACGTTGTAGCGTGTGGTGTCAAGGACGACGAGCACTGGGCAGCTCGCCGTCAGGCTGTCCAGTAATCGAACGGATTGAGCCAAAGTTATCGACAGCGCACAGTGATCCACAAGCTTCTCAAAGAGATGTTAGCAAACCGTAGGGGCAAAGAAGGAACAGTAGGTTTTAGTTAGTAGAAGTGTGACACGCCCTCCTGTTCTGCCTAGAGCGGGAGTAGTCATATCGATGATATCCATCATCATCTCAGCTGAATGACCTCAGCTGAGATCTCAGATCAGATCTCAGCTGAGAGTGAGAAATCATCCTGGGATGATTTCCCACATAAAAAATGACATGTTCTACTGCAAGGAACTCATAAAAGTAATTCAATCAAATTATTAATAAACACATGTATTATTCTAGTTATTTTCTCTCACAGTCAACAGAACAATTAATCACAAACGTGTTTATTGCAATGTAAATTACTTTACACTATTTTTATAACACTTTGTAAATCATGGAATGTGCGAGCAAGCGCTGCGTGTTTCAACGACCTAGATTAAAACCTATTTTTATAAAACTTGTTAGTTAACCTATCAAATTAGCTATCAGTAAAAGGGGCTGAAAAATACAAACATGACAGTTCAATTATTTACTTTTTTAGTTGTAAAATATATTGAAGAGTGAGATATATTTCATTATTTTTCATACAACGTCTCTTACGTGGTTATGACGTTATTCTAAAAAAAAAATGTTTTGGATAAGCTCGCGTTTGACCACTGTCTCACCAGACGATAAGCGATGGTGTTGCCAGCAATAGAACGCGCTTGCTTAGAAGTAACCTCTTGACGTAAAGATCCCTAAGTTATTACGCATGCATTAATGATAATCATATCCTAGAACCAAAAATTCGAAGACATGTGACATCCACCAACCCGCAATGGGCCCGCGCGGTGGATTATGGCCCATTCCCTCTCCAAGAGAGAAGGCCTGAGTCCCAGTAGTGGGAACATTATAAGGCCGATAATGTTAATGATATAATCAACATAATGTGCCATTATCATAAGTTTATTAAATGAGTGCCAAATATAAAAGAAAGAAGTTCTATTGCTGTTTGCGAAAAAAACCTTCACCCATAACATGTTTGCCATTTTGTAACATACTTTTGATACAGCATTACACGGAAAACAAACTCATAAAACAAGAGATAAATATGTATTACAAAACTGAAACGAAAACATAATAACAACTAATGCTGCACAAACTAAACTCATAACAGTACTAATATACCAGCTATATTTCTCAGTTCCATATCATAACTGTTATGTATCACTGTTCCATGTACTCGGAACTATTACTGTAACTGTTCCACGTAACATTTGAAACCAATTTTGTGCGCAATAAATTTTCATTAAAAGAATATAAACACGTAATGGCCACCTATGGGTAAGACTGTTCTTAAAACGGTGAAGGAAAACGTCGTGAGGAAACCAGCATGTCCTAGGAAACATTCGAAGACATGTGACCTCCGATCCACACTGAGCCTTTTTTTACTAGAATATCATCCTACCTAAATAGGTACCGGAAGACGCAGCGTTGGAAGGCCTCCCATAAGGTGGACTGACGACCTGGCGATGGATGCGAGACGCACATGATCGGTCGTTGTGGTGACGCTTGGGGGAGGCCTATGTCCAGCAGTGGACGTCTTTCGGCTGCCGGCTGTGATGATGATGATAATGGATATCATCGATATGACTTCTCCCGCTTTAGGCAGAGCAGGAGGGCGTGTCAGACTTCTACTGACTAAAACCTACTCCTGTTCCTTCTTTGCTCTCATGCCAGGTCCCGGGTTTCTCTTTTGTTCAACCCGCCCTATGTGATGGCTTATGGTCCATTCTCTCTCCTAGAGAGAAGGCCTGAGTCCCAGCAGTGAGAATATTAGAGGGCTGATTATGTATATCATGTAGGCCAGTATTCGCAGTAAATAAGTGTATAAGAATTGTACAAATTGTTCTTCACAACGGTCAAAGTAATAAAAGAACCCCGGGACCTTGGAATAAAGGCTAAGAATAAAAAAGAATGAGTTTTAGTCAACAGAAGTCTGTCACGACCTCCTACTCCGCCCAGAGCGGGAGAAGTCATAATAATATCGTTGATTTCCACCTAAAAAGAAAAAAAAAAGGGCCATGGCGATATCAAAGAGGTTCTTTTTCGAATGCGTAAGAAAAATATTGCTTGTTTGTTTATTTTGTTTGCTCCATTTAAAGAGCAGAGTGAGGAAAACGAGTTACATTGTGTTTACAATGGAAGTTTCTTATTTATGGATATCTATGTATATATCCATATTTTTTAACATCTAAATAAAATTGGATTGTCTGTTTGTAATATAAAAATAACATTTATTATGTATAAATACATTATAAAGTAAAGTCGGTATCAATACATTGTTTATGTTTTATTTTTTGTGTCTCTTTGTTCCGAATAATCTCCGAAATAGGTGGCCCAATTTTGATGGAACTTTCACTGGTGTATAGCTGATATTATAAGGAGTAAATAAGGTTATTTTTATGAAAAAAAAAATTAAGGCTTCGCACACAAAAAAAACTTCTTGAAATTGTAGCAAATTTCTTGAGAAATCATCACTATGACTTCTCCCACTCTGGGCGGAGCGGGAAGGCGTGTCATACTTTTACTGGCTAGAAAACACTCCTGTTCCTCCTTTACCTTCTTTTAGGAACCAGGGGTTCTCTTTCGAAGTGGCATCAAGCTGTTTTACGAGTCTAACGTAGGCGAAGTCACGTGCAGTAGCTAGTTATAAACTATTTTCCTTACCCCTATGTATAAGTGTTATTCAACTCTTCACATGGTTGCTATTATCGTTGGGTATTTCTGAGAATTGCAGCTGACAATCATTTGTGAGTATTTTCCTGCTTGTCAATATTTTTGCCTATTTACGATTAAGTAGTTATTTGTCGACTAGCGAGCCGTCCTTACTTCACACAGTTATTAGAAATCTTTGGAATTCTCAATTTTTCTGTACTATGTTTATTAATATAGTACAGAAAAATCCGCTTATATATTCTTGTATTAGCTTCGTCCAACGGCTCCGCTCTCCTTACAAGTTTGGAACCCGGTTGCATCCACTTAGATGAGTTTTGAAAAATCCTTCTAAATTTTTAATTGTACCTAAGTTCTTTTTTACACAGCATGGGCAGGAAATACTACACTAAGAATCCGACAGCTGTCACCCACACTATCCTATAGCAATTGTATAGTTTCACCTAGGCTAAACTAGTTTTCCCTACACACGGCGGCTCCTATTTCTGGTTGGTTATAATTTTTTTTTTAATTTGTTAGAAACTAGTGCTTGACTGCGATCCCACCTGATGATAAGCAGTGATGCAATCGTTGATGGTGAGGCGCACTAGGTTATTAAGAGCCTATTCACTCTAGCCTTGAAGACACCTAAATATCAGTCGGACGAGAAAACCGCAGCAGGCAAATTGTTGCAGTCCCTCGATGTACGCGAATAACCACGAAGACTAAGGCATTTTAACCTAACCTGTCCGTATTGGAGTGCCCTAAAATTTAAAGCTCAGCTCGCTTTGCTCCCTTTTTGACCAATTCCTCGGGTTTAGCCTAGGCAAAACTAGTTCATACGAAAATCGGGTTTGGCTGGTAACATACACATCATAAAAGAAACCTCTGTGCTAAATATCAGTGTTCTATAACCAAGGGTTCAGGTTGGGCGTTAATGAGTTAGTGACTGTATCAGGACCATCCTCATGAATCACCAATCAATCTGTCTATTAGTGAAAACCGCATGAATATCCTTTTAGTAGTTTTTGAGTGTATGGCTAACAAGACAGGTAAACGCGTTGGGAGTATTTGTTTTGTAATATTTAAGGAAGTGTGCAGCTAAGTGTAACATACACCTGCTGAAAATTACCTGAAGGAAATTCCATACGCTAGAGAAAAAGTGTCATTAGGAAATTCAGAAGGGTGACTGAGGTAAACACATGACAAATCATTTAACATTAGGTTACATACAGTTGATTTGGAACTTAATGGCGTTGTTTGCAAGTTCTGGAATATTATGTCATTATTATGTGGAATACTTAGATTAATCATACCAATAAAACTGAATAATAAAATATTAGAATGATTAAAAAAAATTACGATTATTTGATTATGAAAGATTTTTTTTGCCACCTACGCAATAAAAGCCAAAATCGGTTGAACAGACAATAAAAAACGTTTGTCTAATCGTATTGCGAAAGGAGTATAACAAAAAGTTACGTAACCAAGACTACCGCTCCAGAAGCCACTCAAAACATTTATCAAAATGCTACCATCGCTACATCTAAAATGCCGTTATCTAACAAAATCATTTTTTGAGTTATGCACCAAAAACAGCGTAAAATTACGTATAAATCAGGGAAATTTAACTGCGATTTTTTTTTTAAATTTGATATGTTCGCGCTTGACCGCTATCTCACCTGATGGAAAGCGACGATGCGGCCGACGATGGAGCGCGTTTACCTAGAAGTAACCTATTCAGTCTTGACTTAAAGATTATTTTGTTTTAGGATTTATGTTGCTACAACTATTCGGTACTTGATTTAGCTATTGATATTAGAAACGAGACTGGTGGACCGTCGACCTGGCGAGGGTCGCGGGAATCCGATGGATGCGAGACGCACAGGACCGGTCGCTGTGGCGATGCTTGGGGTAGGCCTAGGTCCAGAATTGGACCTGTTTCGGCTGAGATGATAATGATGATGATTAGGAAAATACTGCTTAGGGAGATCGATATAGAATTTTTAGCGTCTAAAAACGAAAGACAGCCAAATGTAAGATAACGGCATTTTAGATATACGACAGCAGAATGGCCTCCATTTTCAAAATTATTAAAACCAATCCATCAAATTGAACAACTCTTGACTTCCCATCAGACAGTTCTTACATTAAAGTCTTAACAAACGGCTTGGTGTAGGGGACAATAGGCCATTTGTCTTGGGAACAAATTGGCCGAATCAAATGCTACGGCTTGATGTATTTGCGGGTAGGCGAAACATTTGTTGGTGTTTGTTGTCTCTCGTTCGATGGGGGGAGTGTATGAAGGTTTGGGACAGAAGTGTGAGAAGTTTTTAATCTTTAGTAGCGTCTGCCAGCGGTTTCGCTTGCGTGAAGGTCAAAAATTATCTTAAAAGAACATAGTTCTGCAACAAATTCCTATTCCAGGTTATTTTTTATTATTGTTGAAAGGCTCACGCTTGCCCACTATCTCTCCTGGTGGTGAGCCGTGATGCAATCGTTAATGGTGAAGCGCTAGTTTATGTCATTAAAAAAAAACGAACCACAAACAAACATTAAGGTACCAAGTAATAACAAAACTCACAAAAAAAAGTGATTTCCGCAGCGCTCAAATTACAGTTTTTACCGTCATTAACAGTACTTTAAATCCAAATTCAATATTGTCATCCTAAGACACAAAAAACTGCTATTATAAAACCAACAAATTGCGGGTTGGCCGGAAACTCCACTTATGTAAAATTAAGGCTGATTCACACTAAAATGGTAGCGGTCGTCAGCGACGCGGCGCGAAGAGGTCAACGGTGTCGGCTGCTGGTAGCACTACTGACATGCGATACTGGTCTTTTAAGGATGGAGATAAAGGACAATGAAATGTTTGCCATTCAAAGCAGGCATATTTTTAAGGTACCTTACTTCATAAGGAAAAAACAGAACCCTTATACGCTATACGGTCGTTTATATCGCAAAATCTGGTGGCAGTGTTCAGTCGTTTAGTGTACCATTTACAATATACAAGCAACAGCACGTGTGAGGGTCACGGAAACTCAATGGATGCGAGACGCACAGACTGGTCGTTGTGGCGACGCGATTCTTGGGGGAGGCCTACGTCCAACAGTGGTCATCTTTCGGCTAGATGATGATGATATCTACCAACCGTAACCGAACGAAGTTACAAACTATTTGGTAGGTTGATATTTCATTTTTCAGGCGTTATTTTTCTTAAATAAAATCCCTCTGTACCTGATTTTTTTATTTTTTTATTTATATATACTAGTGCTTGACTGCGATCCCACCTGATGGTAAGTAGTGATGCAATCGTAGATGGTGAAGCGCATAGTTTATTAAGAGCCTTTTCACTTTTCACTTCAAGGCTAATTGAAGACACCCAAATTATAATCTGACAGGAATGTACGCGGTATAAACGACGAAGCGAAGTGCTTAGTCCGGACCGTAGAAGTTTGAACAACATGAGGATAGATACTCGCTGTACGACATGTCGCTGCCGGCCGCTGCTACCACGATATGAATCGACCCTTTTAGGCATGTGTCATTGATGGTTTTTATTATTTAACGTGATTCAACAGTCCTTCATCAATCGTCAACAAATCGGCCCTTTTTAGGAATATCATTTAAGCGACAATTTGCTTTTTTTGCAGGCATGGGTTTTTCCTTCCGTGATTAAAAAATACTTACGATAATATCGTTCTAAGAAATAAAACTAATAAACTACGTTAAAATCAAAATCATTTTATTTCACCTAGGCCTACATGCGCACTTATGCATTGCGTAGAAACCGTTCTATTAGTGGGAACATTATAAAGCCAATTTTATGTATTGTCATAACTAATTCAGCCAAAATACGTCATATGCCTGCTCAGAGCATTGCCACAGTAATCTGTAGACCATACAAACATCTGGGGCCATTGATTGGATTCCGAAAAGGAAACTCGTGACCCCGGAACGAAGAAAAGGAACGAGGTGGGGTTTAGTGATTAAAAGTCTGGCATGCCCTCCCGCTCCGCCCAAGAGCGGGAGAAGTCATTCTGATGATTCTTCACCTGAAAAAAAGACCATACAAACATTAGTCTTTATTAGTTTTCTACGAGAATCAAACCAGGACATGCAGTGCAACAACCAATTGCTTAACCACTGCGGCAATTGTGCCGACAATAGAGTGTCGTTAAAAACAGTTTATCTATATAACGACTACCTTTACCCCGAGCACGCATTGAGAGCAAAATCTGCGCGATACTGATGCCGACTCGAGTCCGCTGGGGGCCATTTGATACGAGAAGCGTTTACCCTACTCACGAGCCGTTTTGTGCAATCGACAAATTTGCTATATAATGCGATAAATGGTTGTGTTACCTTAGTAGATAAAGCTATTTTTAGATAGTTTCTCGACAAAGTAGGCTAGGCTATCGTCTGTTTTTTATACTCTGAGACTAAAATGACATTACATCACAAAAGTACTGGTTCCTATTCCTATTGTAAGTTTAACATTACCTGTGTCAATTTAGTCTCAGGGTATAAAAAACAGACGGTAGTGAATAGGCTCTTAATAAACTAGTGCGCCTTACCGTCAATGTTTGCATCACTGCTTACCATCAGGTGGGATCGCAGTCAAGCACTAGTTTATGTTACATAAAAAAGTCTCGCTCTAGAGTGTAACGAGACAGTGTGTCAGCCATGTACTGACTAAAACCACACCTACGCTCCTTAACCTTTGCGTTTTAGAACTCATCATCATCATCATCTCAGCCGAAAGACGTCCACTGCTGGAAATAGGCCTCCCCCAAGCGTCGCCACAGCGACAGGTCCTGTGCGTCTCGCATCCATCGGATTCCCGCGACCCTCGCCAGGTCTTCGGTCCACCTTGTGGGAGGCCTTCCGAGGCTGCGTCTTCCGCTACGTGGCCGCCACTCTAGAATCTTCAGTACCCATCGACCATCTGTTCTTCGAGCAATGTGCCCTGCCCACTGCCACTTAATTTGACGATTCTTCAGGCTATGTCGGTAACCTTAGTTCTCTTGCGGTTCTAGGACTACGATTTTCATTTTCATACTCTTCCTCATGGCCCTAACAAAGAACATGCCTTGTTGATCTCCATTAAGGTTGTCGAATATTTACGTTATAAATTCTATATACACAGTGTTACTACGTTAAATTATATGCAGATGAAGTCGCGGGCTCTAGTAGTTAGTATAATTAAATAATTGTGTTTAAGCTTTTAATAACACTTTCCATGTTACACACTTTTTATTTAAATTTATAATTTACTTATTTCCTTTGCTCATTTCATTTCACTGGGGAATTCTTTTAAAGGTGAGTGCATATTGCATTGATTTAAGGAAAACAATAAAAAATATAGGCTGACACCTAGTACTTGACCACTATCTCACATAATAGTTAATGATAGAGCACGCACATCTAGAAGTAACCTATTCACTCTTGACATAAAGACCCCATGTAGGGGCCCGGCAGGACCGAAGCCTCTGGGGAACATGAGAAATCCGAATGGTGTCCACCGTGTCCCCCAGATCGAAGGCAAAGAAGGAACGGGGTAGGGGTTTAGTCAGTAAGAGTCTGACACACCCTTCCGCTCCGCCCAAGAGTGGGAGAAGTCATTCTGATGACGTACCCCTACCATAAAAAAAAGTTATTGTAAACACAGACGCAGGCAAGGATTTCCACTCCTTAGCTGCACGGAAAGTTAATGTATTCTTAAAACGTTTAGTGGATGGTGGTGGAATATCCACCATGTACCAGTGACACACCACCATAAGCTTAGTAGGACAATGATGGACTGCGTTACGCAATAATCCATTACCAGGCTCTTTTCAATAGTCAAGAAGCCAGTCAGCCAGAAAAATGATGCTAACTGCACGTTCCATAGCTCTCTCCATGGAGAAAAATGTGCAAGAAACTTCACTCTTTAAGATCATGGTACGGTAACCCTTATACACAGTGAACTATCAAAAGCGTGCTACAGTGCAATTCGACAAATTATAGCCTTACCATTTATATTTTAAATTAAAACTAGAAATCACCCTGATTACTGACCTTAATATAAGTATAATTAAACATAAATTAAGGTCGAATAATTTTTATAATTAACATAACAATTATACAGTTTAATATTAAAGTGCATATTTCTACTTTGCTTCGGGATTTGTCATATAAATATCACTGGCGTAATGAATGGCAATCACGCAAAGTTTATTTTGACGAGAACCCTTCATTTAGCAATACATTTATAATTTTGTTTTTATAATGTTTGTGATCTGTTCAATATTGTTTTTTTTTTATTGATGTATACTAGTGCTTGACCGCGATCCCATCTGATGGTAAGCAGTGATACAATTGTTGATGGTGAGGCGCGCTAGTTTATTAACAGCCTATGCACTCTAGCCTTGAAGACACCTAAATTGTAATCGGAAGAGAAGACCGCAGCAGGCAATTTGACCATATCCGCAGAAGAAGATTTCCGCAGACATGAATACAAAAGTTACTGCAAATTGACAATTTTTCTAAATACTCGCTGTTCGTCTTTTAATAAAACACAAAATATTAATTGTTTTATCCACACTGTATACTCTCTTTGGATATGTAAAATGAATTACAAATACCCACTAACACGCAAAAGGCCTGTGTGGTGGATTATGAGTTAATGGCCCATTCCCTCTCTTAGATTGGAGGCCTGAGTTTCAGCAAGTGACGGAATACATCCACAGTACCCCCATTGTGAACGTATTCCGTCACCGTTTTCAGAGCAATAGTGATGAAAAAAATTACACAAAATAAAGTGCCTACCTGGGCACGAGCTCGAGACATACCACTCATCAGCCACAGACATTACCACTGGTATACCTTACTCTAATCAGACTAATATTATAAAGGTAAAAACTTTGATAGTATGTGTGTGTGGGTGTGTGTATGTATATGTATGTCGGTTACTTCTTCACGATCGGGCGGCTGACTGGAGTCCGATGAAACTTGGTAAACGAATTGACCATATCCTAGAATAACATCGTACGCGAGTGAAGTAGTGAGCAAAAAAATAAGCCCCAATAAAATACTTCCTCAGCTTAAAATGTTCAAAGACGAAAGTTTTAAAATAACATGAAAAAGGAAGTGTACTTCAGAGTATTACAGCGTTTGTAGCCAAAACTACGTCTCATCCATTACAGTCGGAACATAAATCAAAAGTTCTGAAAACCACTGAGAACTTAATAACTTAGAACGGCAGCAACTTTGATAATATACTCACAGAATTACTTACTGCTGAGAAACCAGCAATCGTACTGATGATTTAAAGTGAAAACTCTTCATTACTTTAAAGGTTATATTGTAAGTTATTATGTTGAATGTTAGTTCCAGGTAAGCGCGCTCCATTGTTAACTTTTCATCGGTTGAGATAGCGGTCAAGCGCAAACCTATCAAAAATATTTAAAAAAAAATCTCCAAACATTTTTATGATTTTTTTACAACCCTTATGTAAAACAGTACACACCCTTACACATCCCGATCGGAAAATTTAATTGCGATCATAAATTAAGTTATGAAATTTTACTTAAGAGGCCTGCGGAGACCGCGCGCTATCTCGAATTGAGACGAAATAAAACACATTTTTGAGGTTGATGGAAGCAATCCAGATAGTTTAAACAATTCTTGGACACACCGACTGGAGTAAAGTCATGATCCGCACACTGACAGTTGCTTGCTGTGATAGCAATACAAACTATTGGAAATTTGGGAGAGGTTCCGTAATACCAAAAATGATGAATGAAAAATTAATGTATTTCCATTATTGTTTCGAGTATGTATAACTTGATAATAATATCTGTGTTCCTACGAAAAGATATTTTGAAATATTGTTGTTTATAACATAGAAAAAACAAAATAAAAACATGACATTTTCGCTGTGAAAATGTGCAAATTTAAATTCGCTTAAATTTCGTTTGGGGTAAGTTTTTCAACAAAAAGACGATGTAGGAACCTAGATAATTATTGTCTGAATCCGAATAACATCATATTATGGTGTAAATATGCTTAAATTGCAAATGATTTTGGTATTACGTTTGTATGGACAATTCTAACGTCGCGCCCGCCTTAAATACTCTTACGTCGTCAATACGTCTTCGCCGGAACTATACGTCTTCGCCGGAACTTGCACATATTATCTCTACTCTACAGTGTTCTGTTCAATCCCAAAACCCCTGCTTATCTTAAAGAACGTTTCAAGTTCCTTCATGACACACATAATAGATATCTTAGGTCGTCGGAAAATTTGAGACTGGAAATGCCAAGCCACTCCACCAACTTTTATGACAAGTCATTTACTGTTCAAGGAGTGCGGCTCTGGAATGCTTTGCCCATGTCGGTAAGGAAAGCCCAAACGCTAACTTCTTTTAGAAATATGGTCAAGGATCATTACCTCCTCTCCTCTTGATCGTCATTAAGTATAATAATCTCTATATTTATATGTATGTATAGGCATATATTATATGTATTATATATATATATTAGTTATGTATTGTATATAAATATGTAAATAGTACACCGCAAACTACCTGCGTATCTTTTCTCCTTCTCTGTCAATTCCATCCAAAGGTTGTCTGTAAAAAATCGCTTTTAGCGATAAGACCGCCCATTGTAACACCGTACTAATTTTAAGCTCCTTGTAAAATTATTTTTAAGGTGTACAATAAAGTATATATCAATCAATCAATCAATCAATCTTAGACATACAATGTCAAACGATGAAGGAAAACCTCGTAAGGAAACCGGCATGTCCTTGAACCAAAAATTCGAAGACATGTGACATCCACCAAACCGCACTGGGCCTGCCTGGTGGACTATGGCCCATTCCCTCTGCTAGAGAGGAGGTCTGGGTTTCAGTAGTGGGCATGTTATAAGGGTGATGCTATGCTATGCTATATAATATCATGGTGGACATCCACACATTACGTTGATGCCGCTTGGGTATTGTTATCTAAGCACGCACTCACAAACGCAAGGCAATCCAGATTTTATGAAAATAGATCATTTTTCTATCACAAAACAATTCTTGATTACTTCAGGTTAAAAAACACCTACTTCAAAAATATCGGGCATCAATTTACTTACTAATTCTAAACATAATACTTTCAAGATGTGTTATTATGTTACATGTTGTACAACATAAACGGAATTTCTAATTTTAATAATGCTATACGTACACAAAGTTAATTTCATATTACATAAAGTCAAATGTAATTTCAACGTGATAACTCCATACTACAAGGAAAATACAACAACTAAATGAACAAATGAATTCACACATATCTCGTAGCGGATTGCTACAAGCGCTACGAGCGCTACGAAACGCTACGGCTGCGTAGCAATGTCATCAGTTACGTCGTAGCAATTACGTAGCGATGCAATTTCTGTTTTGTGCTGTTTATTTTTTGTACTTTATTTTATTAAAGACGTGTGTATTTTATTTTAGATGTTGCTGAAATATTTTAAGGGTGTTTATTTTCAATCAAACCCAGATGTCTTAACATTGAGATGGTTTGCGTACGGCGAACGATGGGTAACTCGTCGTCCGGGTGTCCGGAAACTGTCCGTTTTGAGTCGAAGTAGTCAACGGTGCGTATTGTGTTACGCGTGCCTCAAGGAGATGTCAGCAAATCGTGGGGGCCAACAGAATACTAGCTTAAGTAATATCTGGTGCCAGAATCGTAAGGTAAAGAAGGAACATAAAACTAGGTATAAGTCAGTAAAAGTCTGACATTACAGTCTCCATTCCGCTCAAAAGCGGAAAAATTCTTTAGATGATTTCCCACCCAAAAAAAACCATCATTGGACACAAATCTAGACTCTAACCTGAATGATTTAAAAATACCCGCAGACCTGGGAATCGAACCTAGGTGTTTATACTCGGCTGTCATCCTTGCGGCCACAACATAGAGAGATGGTAATTAAGTAAAAAAAATACGACTTGCACCTCTTATTTTTTAATTAATTTATTTCAAATATAAAATCAAGACTAAATCAGCAATTACCACTAATTTAAATTTCAAATTAAACTTCTTAAAACCTAATTGAAAAATAGCGTTAATTAATTATCTCAAGTAGACAGTTAAACGAATATAATTAATGCTAAAAGTTTAAAAACGTTGATGCATAACAATTATCAAGTACAGAGTTACTTAGGAATTTATAGGCACTGTTGGGGCACATGATGTGAAATGCTTTAAGGGGAGGCTAATTCATTAAATATTATTTGCAGTTTGTAGCCCAAATCAATTGAAATCATTACCAGTGCAGTGCTCTGAAAAAGTTGAGGAAAATATTATAAATAAACTGTATTTACTGTTTATTTATTTTTATCGTCTCTTTTCCCAAATAAAATAAATTGATTTTCATTCGAATAGAAAATACAACTTACATTATTCAAAATACAAAATCAAATGACTATTTAATGTAATGGTCAAAGGTTCAAATTATTTTACTTTAGTAAAAAAATGCCAAAGGCAAGTTAAGTTAAGTCCGCATACCTTTTTGTGCATAAAATATGATTAAATAAATTAATAATAAAAATGAAGGCGAAATTGTTGAACACAAACTGAAGGGATATGGGTAGATTTTAGTCAGTAAAATCACACACACACACACTCTTTCATGCTCTGTACAAAGTGGGAGAAGGTATTAGAAGAATTTCTACCGTAAAAATAGAATACGAGTAACATTTTATTGTAATAAAGTCTTAAATTACATAAAACGTGAGAAAATATTACTTTTCTAGAGCTTTCCTAGCACTTTCCCCTTAAACATTATAATTGATAGCTGTAAATAAAGAAAATAATAAACAAAGTTACTTTCTCGAAACTTTGACGCGTTAATTAGAAATTTGATTTCACCGAAGAGTATTATTTAACAAAATCTTAATAACCCACGTAGTCTAAAAGTTTCCGAGAAAACCTGCCAAGTGTGAGTTGGCTGCGTAAACAGTTATGTTTCGAGAAAAGGGTTGTACGGCAGTGCCGAGTTTTTGCTCGACTTGGTGGGGGCACTACCGTGCCGCCAGTTTTTTTGTTTGATTTTTGTAGAAATCAAAGCGCTTTCTCGGTCTCGTGGCTAGTTAGTGTATTAAGTATTTAACACTTTTTTTGCTGCTACTTTTACCCCAGTTAATGGGTTGTGGAGGTCTGGTAGGCAGCCGCTACTCGTAAAATACGGGTATTCAGCTAAATCCGGCTTGACTGGAAGCCGACCCCAATATAGTTGGGAAAAGGCTAGGCAGATGATGATGATGACTTTTTTTGCTGTTACTAAACAGCACGGTTGGCACCGCGGTTGAACGATTAGCTTCTACACTGGAGTCACAGGTTCTCTTCCCTCATGGAACAAACATTTCTATGGCCACTATGGGTATATTTAGTTTACAGGTTTGTGAATGCACCCACGGTACAGGAGTAATTCCTAGTGCGCAAAAAGTAAAAAAATAGTATATTGGTTAATTTATTGCATGTTCTTTAAGGAAATTGAAACTGTTAATACTTCTCTGTACATATAATAATAATTCTGACACTCCTCTTACTATTTAATTTCATTAATTTTATCGGTCTATTCCAATCTATTCCACCTAAAGAAGGAGTAGTAATTTGATAATTTCCCAACCAAAAATAAGAAAAGTAATATCGAATCATATTCCACTAAAAATCAAAGTTAATAATCTAGGGTCCTGGAAGATAAGGCAAAGAAGGTTACTTTTTTTCTTCCGCTCCAGGACCCCGGGTTTCTCTTTCAGAATCAAACTCATGGCCACAGTAGTCTTAGACCCTTCTTCTTCTTATCGAATCGAAGGTAAACTCTTGAGATTGTTTGAGCCCAGTAGGTAGCTACGTTAATTGCAGCATCGGTGGCACTCACTAAATCCTCCAAAGTGCAGGTTTTTGGGCACTTGGGACACTCCAATGTGTGGCTCATGTTTTGTACAGAAGCACCTTAGTCTTAACCCCAACAGTTTGCTGACACTTCTCTGAGGCGCGCGTAGAACACTACACACATTTAGGACTCGCGCCCGGATGAAAATTACCAGACAGCCGGACGCTGAGCCACCCATTGCTCGCCGCCCAGCCCACGCCTACGGTGGCTGAGACGTGAAGGTGTAGTCAGTTGAAAATCAGCGTCAGGCAACTGCTACGTAGTTTCTTTCTTTCTTTCAAATAAAAGTCTGAAACACCGTCCCGCTCCGCCTTAGAACGAGAGAAGTCATAAATTATGTCCCACCTTAAAAAAATCAACTACGTTCAAAGTATTTCGCCTTTAAATACTGCCTTCACATTACCACGCATTTTAAGAGGCCTGCGGAGACCGCGCGCTATCTCGAGTTGAGACGAAATAAAACACGTTTTTGAGGTTGATGGAAGCAATCCAGATAGTATAAACAATTCTTGGACACACCGACTGGAGTAAAGTCATCATCCGCACACTGACAGTTGCTTGCTGTGATAGCAATACAAACTATTGGAAATTTGGGAGAGGTTCCGTAATACCAAAAATGATGAATGAAAAATTAATGTATTTCCATTATTGTTTCGAGTATTTATAACTTGATAATAATATCTGTGTTCCTACGAAAAGATATTTTGAAATATTGTTGTTTATAATATAGAAAAAACAAAATAAAAACATGACATTTTTGCTGTGAAAATGTGCAAATTTAAATTCGCTTAAATTTCGTTTGGGGTAAGTTTTTCAACAAAAAGACGATGTAGGAACCTAGATAATTATTGTCTGAATCCGAATAACATCATATTATGGTTTAAATATGCTTAAATTGCAAATGATTTTGGTATTACGTTTGTATGGATAATTCTAACGTCGCGCCCGCCTTAAGTTCAACCGACGTTAAAAATTCAATTTCGAATTAAACGCAGCTACATCAGTTGGCGTTTAAACGATTTTAATTTTAAATATTTTAAATGAAACGATTTAAAAAGCAATAAAAGACGAATGCCTTCGCCGTCATTGAGCGAAAGAATTTTCATTGCAAATATTTGTTTAATTATATTTGCAGGCGACTTTTGAAATGCGTCTCGAATTGAAATCGTAATTAAAAGATGAAGATTATATTACTGTGTCTGTACATTAGTGCAACATTGCACAATTAATTATTTTTCTTAATATTACTTTGGAAAAACTTTTTAAAATTCAGCAACTCGCATTTTTGGATGGGATCTCATGGTGCAATGTCTACAGCAACTGACGCAACCGAGGGGGCTCCCTATAATTATGCCTAAAAGTCCCCTGTTTGGGAGTGGCTGAAAAGACGTCACTTCGCGGTGCCCTCGCCTTTTAAAGCAACCTGACGCATTTGGTAAAATTCAGTACAGTTCAATCATAGATTTGAAACCAACAACTGTCAGTCTCACAGCTAAGACGATCCTAGCGAAAACGTTTAAAAATATAACAACTCCCCTGCAGGTCTGCTGGAAGAAATTTCTTTTGTAGAAGCAGCACCTTTGTGCTCTTCTATCTGTACATATTTGTTTTTTTCGATTTTAAGTGTTTGTGTGTGCTTAAATAAATAAATAACCCTCCTTTTGGTGCAATCGGGTATAAAACAACTGTTCCTCAACAATTACCTTTTCAAAACGTCTTTCTTTGTCAAAGACTGTTACTGACTATTACCTCTGCACGCCAGAAACATTCTGCAATAGCATCGTTCGAAGATAGGTCACATTCCGAGCCACGCCAAAGGGATTCTTTAAGAAATAGCAATGCGATACGCCTGTTTGAAGGCACTTTTCACTTTGGGGAGGCACGCTTGAAGGCATTGATGCGTGGAGGTAAAATAAGTCGTGTTTTGGTACCAAGACAATTATTTTTTTTAAGAAAAATCTGTGGCCCACTGTAGGGATTACTCCTGTCTACCCGCCGGGAACGTTCCAAGCTTCGGAGCTCGCAGAACGGTTTCCTACCTCTATAAGTGCGGGTTTGCGGATGGCAACCAAATGTGTAGCTTGCCGTCCAACCGTTCGGTAAGAACCACACCCAGATTGGCGGCGTATCTCAAAGATATGTGACCGGATGGGCAGACAGGGCTGAAGATTGTTTCAAGGAATTAACGTGACCCTCGTAAAAGGCGAGTCTATCAAAAACAAATATTAAAAAACAAACTTTCGACAAAATAATCCACCATTAACCTCAATAGGAAGAGCAAGCCGCGCACTTTTGCTACATAAGTGCGGATATGAAAAAGAACAAAACGAACTGAATATTTTATTATTATAAAGTAAGTAAATTAAGTGCCGTATTTTGAATCTGAAACGTAAACTGTATATTGTAGCTAAATTACAGACTCATTCAATCGAAATAATTGCTTGATGGATTAAGGAGCCTTAGTCGCCGAAGGTTTTCGTCTGAACTTTCGACCTTGAGAGGGATGCACGCACGAGGATTATCCCGTCGGCCGAGATTAGCCCTACGTTAGTCATTTAAATCACCCCTTAGCATAAAATCATAAGCCTTAGTTATATCGATGGAAGTGTCAAATATACTTAAGACTGCCGTATAAGGGTCAGGTATACTTGTAAAGCGAAAACAGCCCTTAATTCTGCGACGTAAAGATCAATTTCGTATCACTGATCTGCAAGTATACCTTGGTCTAGTGAACTATGGAATATCTACCAAATATAAGAGCTCTTCTCGACTTAGACCGTTTTCACATTATCCGATCCGATATCGGTATCGGACGCCGATACGATATCGGGGTAAGTAAAATCTATGAAATGCTGTGCTCCGATATCCGATATCGGGTCGGACAATATGAAATACCCGATATCGTATCGGCGTCCGATACCGATATCGGATCGGAAAATGTGAAAACGGTCTTACATAACATAAAACAGGTTATAGAAAAAGGTCTTTATTTTGGTGAAAACGTGACAAAAAACTATAGTGGGGGTGTATTGCGGGATTTATTCAATTGTAATTCCATTCAATTCATTACGGATAGTCAGAAGCCAGTAAATCTGACTCCAGTCTTGCCATGAAGGTACCGTGTTACCCCAATTAATGGGTTGTGGAGGTCTGGTAGACAGCCGCTCTTCGTAAAATATTGGTATTCAGCTAAATCCGGCTTGAATGGAAGCCGACCCCAATATAGTTGGGAAAAGGCTAGGCAGATGATGATGATGAATTCATTAGATGTTTTAATTATTCGCAATATTTGTGCAGTCCTGTATTTCAAGTGACTACACAAAATGGAAAATATGTCAAAACATTGAAACAGGCGGGATTCTCAGTAAAACACAGTTGAGATTTTTTATATCAGCGCAGTTAACAGAGAATGTAGACTCGAAACATTTGCCGAATAAGTTTTTTTTAATCATAGATATGTTAGCGCTTGACCGCTATCTCACCTGATGGAAAGCGACGATGTGGTCGACGATGGAGTGCGCTTACCTAGAAGTAACCTATTCACTCTTGACTTAAAGATTCCTGGATACTACAAAAATTTAAAATGTATTGCAACCACATTTTAATAGAAAAACCACCAACTGCATTCTGTAATAAAAAAGCTGAATACTGTTTATTAAACTTTATATTAACAAACAAAAAGTGAATTATGAAAGTAAGAAAAATATTGAATTGGCAAGCGTCAACATCTCTTACTTTGTGGCAATTCAAAAATGTGTCGCATAGCTCCACAACCTAAAAGTGCTACAATTTATTTATCCCTCGTGTATACGCGAATTTTAAAATCACTGATACTCAATTTTCAAATCAGTAAAAAACACTCGCTCAATTTTACCGTAACCCAAAATGATAATTTCCAATCCTCACATCAAACCAGCCATTAAAAATCCCCCACACATCGTAAAAGTCTCGCAATATTATCGTTTGCCGTAATAACACTCCATTGCGCACAAAGAAGCCAAATTGATTCTATGAAAGCAATTATAACGTTCACACGGACCGATTTGCAATTAATTTGCCTGCTCAATTGATTTTAATTCAATTATTAAAATTGGATTTTGGAAGATTTTCATTGTGATTTTTGTGTGCGAATTTTGTGATTGTTTTGTTTACTGAACGCAGCCATTTTGGCAATTGATAAATTGACGCTGAAATAACAATTTGTTTAAGTAACATTTTGTTTTTATTTATTGTTTGTGTTGAAATAGTCAATTGTGGATTGTGGAGTTTTGATTCGGTTTTTAATGGATAAAATGTGTTTTTTTCTGCTAAAAAATAAACGCCTTTTTAGTTGGTATATTGCCAATAAATTTGCATTAAAAAAATCAGTAATACTCTCTTATTTGCTGTGATAAAAAGTTTATTTTTTAAGTATTATCATAATAACCCATAAAAAATAACCAATTAATGCGTATAATGTCATTCGGGCAAAATATTTTGACAGAAAACATGTGCTCCATTCTTTTTTTGCTGGCGGAAATCAGCAAATAACGTCAGATTTTTACTGACCTATCTGTGTTCCTTTAATTGCCGGGCCGTAGTAACTCTTTGAAGCATGTGGCAGCTAAATTAATTTAATCTTATAATGTCTCTCCATGGGAAACGACAAATAAAAACCGTGGACTAGCTTTAGACGTTTTATAAGTGCTCATGTAGGCCTATTAGATGTTTAGGTTTTGTATTTGCTATAATATCCCTATTTTATTATAACTCACAGTTCAAAGTAACCCATTTTGATAAATGACAATAAATTCCAAAGGCATATATCACAACACGGAAAGCCCACTGCGCCACACATGTCCTCGACTCACTAACCTAACATTGTCTTATATTTTCCTCAGTAACAACCGCAGACCACGAGACACAATGACCAATCACGCACCTGACGCGAACAAATCTGCTTAATAGCCGTTTAATACGGATGTCACGAAAGCTTTCAATAAAATCGCCAAAATCCGTATAAATCGCCAAAAGCCAAAGTAGACCGTTCAATACACGGGCATAATGAACCGATCAAAAGGGAGCTGAGTGGCCGGTTTAAAGCAGGGTTTTGAATAGGAGAAATTGTGGAATTTTAGATTTTGAGCGATATTGCTGTATTTTATGAAGCATTGTGCTGGTTTTGAATTTTAAACGCATTCTGTTTGGTTCATTGGCGCCCTATAGAATCTTGTAACAATAGGTTGAGCAGTGGTTGAACGATTGACTGCTACGCTGCGTTTTGTGGGTTCGATTCCCGCACGAAACTAATATTTTTTCCCCTACAGATAGATGCTTCGAGTCTGATTGTCTTGGGTTTATGATTTACATGATTGTGTTCGCACCCACGATACAGAAGTAATCCCTAGTGTGAAGACGTTTTCATATGATAGTGATTAACATATTCTTTCTTATCAGCTAGTAGTTAAGGTACTCAGATTATACGAACATTGATTTAGGCGTCATCACTAGCGTAACTATCGAAGCTCGGGATAATCTCATTAGCAAAATTCTTGTTCTACCGAGTTTTCCCACCTTTGAAATCTAAATAAAATATTATGCAACACTACTTTAATCATGGTTACACGTTTTAGTACCTCCTTTCTAGTCTACTCAGAACAGGAGAGGTTATGTAATGTATTTCTTTTTTTTATGTAAAAAAAGGCCCATATATCATAAATCATTTAGCCCAGAGCCGTCGGTCAACTAGCTACGCTCCTGAATCTCGTTTACCAACTTGTTACAATGGACTCAAATGTAACACCAGCAGTCTAAAATGACAATTGTCTCAACAATTCGTTTAGGTTCGTATCACTCAGACCAAGTTCACCGTCTCTAGTTCGTAAACGCTTGCAGGAGTATTCCCGTTTCAAAACCCAGATTTTCGGCTCCAACATTATTGGCACCCAAGCTATTCCCGATTCGGCACCAATAGGACAGGTAGTAATCGGAGGAGCTCGTGGCTAGATAATAACAGCCGCACGGGTCGATCTTCAAGGTTAAGCAACGCTTGCCAAGGTTGGTCTGTGGATGGGCGACCATCTTAACATAATGTAAGTTTCCTCCGTGCCTCGGAAAGCACGCTAAGCCGTAGCTCCCTGCTGCCATTTGTAGATCTTTGGCAGTTGTTACGAATAGTCAGAACCCAGTCTTGCCATGAAGTACCGTGTTACCCCAGTTAATGGGTTGTGGAGGTCTGGTAGGCAGCCGCTCCTCGTAAAATACTGGTATTCGGCTAAATCCGGCATGACTGGAAGCGGACCCCAATATAGTTGGGCAAAGGCTAGGTAGATGATGAGTAACCATACAAAATACCAGTCCAAAATACCTATTGATGCCGAATCGGGAATAGCTTGGTGCCGAAAATTTTGGTGCCGAAAAGGGAATACTCCGCTTGCAGTCTGCGCTCAGCACACAAGTGCTCGAATCGTCTCATTCCAAACATTTGTAGGTCAACCAAAGTTAGCTGGAGTACGTAAAGCGAGAACCAAACTTACTACATTTAGCATCAAAGTCCTCCAGCGGTGCGCTAGTTCCATGGCATATATTAGCACTCTTGTATTTACTGCTTTTGGAGTAAGTAGAGAAGAGTGTGTTTTGTACGTACTTACTTTGAAACAGGCAGACGACCAACAAAGTGTAGGGTCAGTAGGGTTCCGTTATTTTTCCCTTTTGAGGTACGCAACCCTAAAAATCAAAGCGAATTAAGGTACAGTTTCGAGATAACCTATCTATTGAGATGAGCAATGATAAATGATATTTTTTCCGCAAATGAAAACTAGATCAGCCGGTGTTGATGCTACCAAAATAATCAATTTCTCTCACGTTTTAATTAAACTTTCTGTTTTCTAGACTTATTATATATATGTATACATGAAACAACAACATTCGCGTAATGTAATGGAAAATATTACATTACGCGAATAGTTTCTAACTTACTGAATTTTGAACGGATTTGATTTTCTTTTTCTATTAGCTATTTTGAATAAAGTAACTTATTTTCTGCTAAGAATCACAGGAATTCGATGGATGTGAGACGCACAGGACCGCACATTATGGATACACTTGAAGGAGGCCTATAGGTACCCAACAGTGGACGTCTTACGGCTAAAACAATGATGATGATGAATTTAGTGACACAAAGATTTATAAACAAAGAGTCATCTACCTTATTATTAACTAGCTTTAGCCCGCAGCTTCGCCCGCTTACATAAAATATAGCCTATATCACTCAGGAATACAGCAGCTTTCTATTGGTGAAAAAATTTTAGCAATCGGACCAGTACTTCCACAGATTACCTCATACAAACAAACTTTACCTCTTTATTATATTAGTATAAGAGTATAGATGGATAGTTTCATCAGCCTGTGAAAAACACTGCCTCAATAACTTAAGCACGAACTTATTGATACAAAAATTGCAAAAAAAGGAGTAAGTAATTTACCCCATTCTTGATGGGTGGGTACATCAACCTGTCAATAACCCTATTAAATGTACCTTATTTTTGACTTAAACACGACGAGAACAGCTAAAGTTCCTTACTGAAATAATCCCAGAGAATGACTAAGCGCAATTCCGTCCAATTTCCTGAGTTATTCACTTAGAGTGGCATTATTACTTACAAATGGAATTATTATCAAGCGCCTAGTTTAGATGTTAATCTAAGAAAGGTTTGTATTGAGTTGCTTGTCATGCTATGCGTAATGTTAAGTTTTTTGACCGTAAAATAACCGCAACTAATTCATAAAAACATGTGTAAGACAACGACGTAGAAACGAATACCTTGGTTCCAGTACATGATTCTGGACCCTCCAGTGGTGTACTTATTTTAAAATTTAAACTGTATAAAAAGATAATTCTAATAAACCTCGAGTGAAAAAATGAATGAATGATTTTTTCACTAAATATGTGCAAGTAACGATTTTATATACTTTAATCTTCGACCGAAGACTTTAATTTAAAAAAGTACAGATTTAAAATAAAAAATTAGAAAAACACTAACGATAATTTCCACCACGGAGGTTCCAGAATCATATATTGGATCCATGGTACACGTTTGTGCGTCGACAGATACACGATGTGTAATTGTATATTGTTTGGGTGAACATCTGGATGATCAACGCCGGCTGAAAACTTGGTTTTGCACCTGTGTAAGGTAAATTGTCGACCTGTGCGGTTGTTATTATCTAGCCACGAGCTCCTCATAACCCATCCCAGTTCGCTCCATGTTATTTTGGGCTATCTAGTTTTCTTCCTTTACACTCCTGGTTCAATCTCGAGAAGTGGTATTAAAAACGGAGCAGCTAACATTTACGATTTGCAACACTTGTAGGATTAGTTTGATAAGATTGACAAAGAACAAAATTACACCAGAATTACACACAACAATTCAGATCCATCTTTCACAAATCATCCCCACATCCACCACAAGATTTGAACCGCCCAAACAGACGCTTTTATTACTAACCACATATTAAGTTGTTCAATGAACTTAGCCGCGGTTGCTAAGTACGACTAAGTGGATTACAAACCTTGCCCATTGTTCGAGGTAAGTTAATTTTGGCTCGACCTAATTTTGGAGAGAAGGAAGGTGGATCGGAAGAGTAATCTATTATGTTGTTTACTTGTATTTATTTTTGTTTTTCGCAGAAATGATAAAAGTTTGAAGATTCCCTAATTTAATAATGATGATGATATTTATTAGTACCTAACTTTTCGCCTCCTTAAAAAGCTTAAACTCATTCGGAATTGCTTTGCTTGAGCGTAGAAATTAAATATCCGCAGGAGAACCACGTAGCCCATTGCACCTACCGCAATTTGTCTCTGTATCACCCAAAGGTTGACTGGTAGAGAATGCCTCAAAAAAAAATAGCCCAAAGGATCCCCAAACTTAAGTAGCAGTGAGCAGGGCATATTACATGACACAGGGACATTGCTCGCAGAACAGATGGTGATGGGGCCAAAAATCACTACGAGTCGTCTATGATTTGGACTCAGTTCGGACGGTTTTCGGACGGCCGGACAGTGAGATGCACGTTGTCCGCAAGCAAGGGCTACCCTTGAAGCATTCGATCATAATGTTTCATTTATTTCAAACTAAAGATCTATCTTAATACCTAATAGAGGGCCACATTAGTAGGGTTTCGATAACATCACGAGTTCCGGACCCAAAGATTTGGAATGGAAACTATATTGTTGTCTCAAGTCCCGATGTCCATCCATCCATACATGTGTCGATTAAAGCCTTGAATGTGCTTTTAATAGTACTGATAAGGATTAGACAATAATAACTGTATATAGAACAATAAAGGGCTACTGTTTTGTACCAAACAATGACCGGCTTATACCCACGCAGTTAGATTTTGAAGATAAAATTGGCGTGGCCCTCCCACGCCAAATTCAAGGGCAAGGAGTAGGCGTATCCATACTTGGGTTTTTTAAGGTTAAAAATCATCCGATACACTAGGAGTAAATAGTCAGTAAAAGTCTATGTTCTTTGCTCGAATACGGTGCTGTACTATGGCCGATGAGGATCTGCGTCATGTGGAAGTTGAGGACGTTGTAACGTTTTTCCAGCCACTCTTCAAAGAGCGGACTTACCATCATAATTATGGCGTGTCCAGCTCTGGGCTATGATATGCACCGATTAGGCGGAGCAGCGCCATGTCCTTATCGTGATCGACTGAGTAAGAGGGAATGAAAAGCTGTCACCTCCTTCTTCGAAAGTAATGCGAGCAAAATAGGTTACAGTGAGTTAACACTCACTGCAATCTCTCTCGTCCCGGCAGTCGTTGGAAATGCCCTGAGCGTTGGGAGTTGCAGGGCAATTCCTGGTTACCATAAACCTAGGTACGCTTGCAAACGACGAGCCATGGGAAGCTCCCCGTCTGATAAGGACTAGGTAAGAGTAGACGATGCGCCTCAATAAAATATCAGCATGTGTGACAGGGCCCACTAGGGTCGATACCAGCCAGAGCAGCGGGATTGTTTGAAAGAGTCACCGTGATCCTGAATCTTTATGGGCAACTAAAGGAACACGCGTGGGTTAGTCAGCAGAAGTCTGACACTCCGTCTTGCCACACCCAGAGTGGGAGAAGTTATTTAATGATTTCCTACCCGAACATAAAAAGACAAGCTTGTAAAAATTAGAATAATCCTACACCCACAGAGGCAGAGTGAATTTGCTAGCATACCTAATCTTGCTATCCTAGCTCAAAAAACTGACCAGATATATCACACATCACAAGATACCAAAACTGACAAACAAAACCTACATCACTAACACAAGCAGTCACAGACGAGCCTTACCAGTAGCCCCAATTAGCCCAAAATAAACCTACCGCTTATCTAGAAACCCTGTGACCACTAGATCCATTAATGTGATTGCGAATGTTATTTCCAGAAACATTCCGAGTAAATAATGTCCCAGAGATAAACAGATGTCTACCTAGGCTAGGAAATGGCAAAACTATAGCTGCAAATCCCCCAATCAAAAATGAACTGAAAGTTAGAGAAGGTAGGGTTTAATTTAGGTTGATGATTTGTTAGTAAGTTAGAAGAATAAATCAAGTGAAGGTACTACTGTGTAGGTTAGTAGGTTTACTTTGAAACTGTTGCTGCATGTGTCGTATTAACATTACTACAATAAGTTTTTTTTTTACAGATGGCTTACAAACCAATAATACATGTCTTTACCTATGAAATTGCCGTTTTTTGGAACATTTTGAATTGTAATATCTTTGGATGACTTGGAATTGTAAGTTCAAATAAACTTTATTTTAAAGATACGTCTTTGTATTTTTGGTAATTATCATTTATTGGTTTCTTTGGGTTTCGTATTTTCTTTAATATTAATCTTACTATTACTTACTCCACCTTAGAGTGGGAGAATGATGCAGACGTTTTTTTTTTTAATAAGCGGATTTGAACAACATAACACGGAGAATTTCTGTAAAGGAAACTCGTCTAGAAAACACAAGCACAGGTGTAGTTTTAGCCAGTAAAAATCTTACACGCCCTTCCGTTCCACCCTAGAGCGGAAGAAGTCATTAGTTGATTTCCCACCTCACTTGACTGAACCCAGTCAAAACCAATTTCGCCTAATTACCAATAGTGCCTGCAACATATCTAATGAAACACGCTATGTTCGTAGTTCGATGCAATCATCACAGTAATTACTTAAGAGGTATCATCGATACATTAGAGGCATTTCAAGCCAATGATATTACACACAGAATGTGCCTTAAGTGATGAGCTAAACTGCTCAACTGTGTCTTGAGCGAGCTTGCAATTATGTATCATACCTATATTGGTTGTATCACAGTAGATACTGCTATAACAGCGTATATGCGTTAGAGTAAATTCTGCAATGCCTCAAAATTGTATAACAAGATACCAAAGGCATTAAAAGATTTGTATATTTATAGTTTAAATAAAAGCAAGAAGAAATTTTTATTAGTGTAGCCCCCCTACATGTAAAGTGGAAAGTGTTTTTTTTTATTTCCACCCTGACGTGTGATATATTGTTGGATAGGTATTTAAAAATGAATAGGGGTTTACTTACTAAAATATTTTTTTGATAATATCAACAATTTCGGAAATAATCGCTCCAGAAGTAAAAAAACAATGTGTCCCCCCCTCTAACTTTTGAACCATAAGCTTAGAAATATATATGAAAAAAAACTGGAAAGTAGAGCTTTATAAAGACTTTCTAGGAAAACTATTTTGAACTTGATGAGACGAACAATTTTTGAAAATTTGGGTAAACTCATTGTGATGAACGGAAAACTACGGAACCCTACACTGAGCGTGGCCCGACACGCTCTTGGCCGGTGGTTTGTAATCGTTCCAACTAATCTTTAACCTACACGAGTTATCTCGCACGCTGAGCTCGGGGTTTCCTTGCATAACCGCATGAGGAATCAAGACATCCACAGGACAACCAAGGGCGCCGACATAGCCCTAAGAATTGCCAAACTTAAGTAGCAGTAAGCAGAGCACATCATTTGTATATCATATGGTCGATTGGGCCGAAAAGTTCTGGACAGACGACCCGAAGTCGCGGCATTAGAAGTCCTCATTTATCATGCCGTCAACGCAATAAAAGTCAAAATCGGTTGAACGGACAGTAAAAAGGTTTGTTTAAATGTGGTAACTTATTGCCCCGTTTTACCCCATATCCTTAGTTAATAAACCAAGGTTGACCCACCATTGTTAAGCTATAGGACAATACACCCTCGTTTTAATATGCAGGGTTTCCTTGTGATGTTTTCCTCCATAAAATACATACGTTACATGTTAATAAAACACATAAATTGACCCTTAATTTTTATGCTAAAATTAACTTGAATGTTTACGTCCCTTGCAGATTTTCTCGCTTTCTGTGGAGTCAACAAACCTATTACTTTTAGTTAAGGTATACCGGAGAGGAAACGAGGAATAACACAGCTTTAAACATGGAAATAAACGGTTGGTATTCTTCTAGAACTTAATCAGGCGGTTTTTTTTGGGTGGGGACTTATCAGAATGACTTCTTGCGTCCTTGCGGCCTTGAGGGCGTGTCAGAAACTTAATCAGGCCTTGGTATCAATTTTAAGCTATTTTTAAAGTTTCTATTTTGTCTGTATTATCTGTGTTTTTTTTTTTCATTTATTAATTTAGACAAGACACCCAGATCCGGAACGGAACAAATACGGTAAGACCATAAAAATATTTGTTTCGTGCGGGAACCAACCCCGCAATACAAAACGCAGTAGCCGATCGCTCAACCACGATATCACCCGCGTCATCTTGAAGAAAAAAAAACCGGCCAAGTGCGAGTCGGACTCGCGCACCGAGGGTTCCGTACAAACCTGCAAGGTTTACAAAGTTCGTTCATTACGACAATCGAGTCATAATGAATGTTTTTTTTATAAGTTATATATTTGATCGTGTTTTTTATATATTTTGTAATGTAACTAAAAATTTAAGGTTTTCGTAATTTTTCCTTTATGTGTGCTATAAAACGTTGCTTCATGCCAAATTTCAAGATTCTAGGTCGACTGGAAGTACCCTTTAGGTTTTGATTCCCTTGCGAGTACTTGCGAGTTTCAAAATATGCAGCTTAAATTGCTGTTTCTTTTGATTGCGTTGACATAGAAGTTTGATTTTGTTACAGCTTAAAGGTATTATAGACCTGAGTATTTGGTATGAATTTCAATTTAATACCTCTACGCGTTTATGAGGAAATGGGTAGTTAGTTTAAAATTATTAAAAAAAAAAATATTATGTGATGTAACTAAAAATTTATGGTTTTCGTAATTTTTCCTTTATCTATGCTATAAGACGTTGCTTCGTACCAAATTTCAAGATTCTGAGTTCACGGGAAGCACCCTGTAGGTTTTGATTCCCTTGCAAGTGTCGAAAATTTGCGGCATAAACGGCTGTATCTTTTGATTGCGTTGGCTTAGAAGTTTGATTTTTTCACAGCTTCAAGGGACAGTAGACCTAAGTAATTGATATAAATTTCAGCTTCATACCTCCACGCGTTCCTGAGAAAAAGGGTCTTGACAGACGGACGGACAGACGGACAACAAAGTGATCCTATAAGGGTTCCGTTTTTTCCTTTTGAGGTACGGAACCCTAATTATTGAAACATTGAACTTTATAGAACATTGGACTATATACTTTAGACCTTACCTAGTAACCTAGTAGTTCCCAAGTAGTTCTACCGGAAAAATCCTGATTCCTGTGACCACAATACCGAAACCGCGGGGATAAACCTGTTTATTAAAAATCTTGTTTTTTCCTTATTCTTGCATCACATTAATTTCATCTTCTACGCATATAAACTCTTATCATTTGTATAGAACACAGAGATACTCTTATCACTCATTTTATGAGCAATGTTAATGGAAGATGTAGTATAGAAACCAATAAGTTTTAAAGCCCATTAATGGTAAATACAGTATGTACTTTTGATCCATTTACTATGAATACCATCTCAATAATATTGTGAAGGTAAAAGTTAATAAAATTGAAAAAAAAAAACAAATAAGATTCTTCCATACAATCTTTAAAATATCCCTAAATTGGTCTAAAAACAAATAGTGACATTAATTTTCATAATTTACTTTGACCCGCGTGGTGAGTTACGGTACATTCCCTCTCCTAGAAGGAAGGCTTGAGTCCCAGCAGTGGAAACCTTATAAGGCTGATGCTATGCTATTTACTTTGGGTACTCTTTGTGCTAACTTTCAAGTCTATTGCTATACAGAATAAGATTTTACACACAAACAAAATTTCTCCTTTCACCGCCTTAGAGGTTTTATTTTCAAACATTCCTTAGTGCTCGCCTACTTTATAAAAGGGCTTGTGCAAAATTTCATGTTTTTAGTCCCAGCAGTTTTAGCTGTGCGTTGATAATGTCAGTCTGTCAGTTTCTCCTTTTTTGATTGTTCGTGTTCAGACGGTATAATATTCTTTCGATTTTGCTCAATATGAGCACCTCATATCATAGTTTTAATATTTGCATGCCAACTTATGGCAAAATGTGTCCTTGCACCAATATATATGTTACCATCTCATGTACCGCATTTATAATGCAAATCAATGCCTTTGACTTTGACTTTGTAGATTTACACCCGCACGAAGCCGGGGTTTGTTAGATAGACGGACTAATATTATAAAAGTGAAAGTTTGTAAATGTGTGTGTATATGTTAGTAACTTTTTCATGCTCGAACTGTTGAATAGATGTGAATGAAATTTGGTACATGAAAGGACAATGTCCTGGCACACATAATACGTTTTATCCCTAGGAACAATTTTCATCTTTCACGTGGGCAAAGCCACTGCCAGCAGCTAGTGTTAAACAATTCAACGTCTCTTAACACCAAACTTGTCTATTTTAAGAACAAACCCCTCGCGAGTACATGTTTAACTAGCAAACTTAATAGTTCTCACTATACGACCGTTTTCAAAGTCAGGACTTCGAAACTTTACCCTTTCGAGAGCACGTCTTATGTTATGCATAGTTCAATGACCTCGAGTGCAAGATGGTTTCCAAAATGAATTACAAAGTAGGAGTATGAAGGTTTAGTTGTATGTAAGAAGTAATGAACTAGCTGACCCAGCAAATGTCATGCCACTTAACAATTAATAAATGTAGAGATTACCTTTCAACTACACTACAATTGATATGTTACGTGTTGCGCCGACTCCAAGTAATATGGGATAAGAGCAGGAAGAAGAAGAAGACAATTGATATAAGATGGTGCCAGTGACAGCTGTTGCTGATTCATACAATGTAGCTGCCTATCCTTTCCTCTCGTCTTAAAGATGCATATTTTTGTCCTGCTGTCATCCTACCCTATGTAAAAAAGACCTTAAATTTATTGACCGAATGATCGAATGTATTTATAAGTTGCTGTAATTTTTTTGGATGTAATTGTATTTTTTTTTCTTGCATTTTTTCGATATTTTAATAGTTATTTGGGGTGGAGACGAATTTATTTATTAGATTCGTCTCACAATACGCAAAGATCATTAAATTCGGTCTAGCTGTTCTTGAGTTATAAATGTTGTAACCAACACGCTTTTGTTTTATGTATATAGAGATGTTTGGTAGCATTGAAAACAATCAACTCTGGAATGGGATAAAAGTACGTTCCACCAAAAATTCCAGGAGATCAATTTCCTCGTTTTTACGGAAACCAGGAAAGTGCAGGAAAATTAGAAGAATTTTTTACAGATTACGGTGAAGAAATGAACAACAAAGCATCTTAAAAATACGGAAGTTGCTTCTAAAAAAAATTGTAGGGACTAGCCATTCCTGTAAAGTAAATTGTATGTGCTTATAATGGTCATGGAAATTGTCGAAAAAAATACCGTGGTCCAGGAATACCAAGGGAAACTGAAGACACAGATGGGATTTAAACAGTGAATACCGACATGTTCTCTCACTCCATTCTAGGATGGGAGAAGGCATTTAATAACTTTCCATCTCACATAAAATAATTTGATAGTGACAAGCTATGTGTATTTTGAGGAAAGTATCCTGTGCAGAAGAGCCACTATTATCAGATCGTATAAAAAAAACCAGGAAAGAAGAATTTAATCTTGATACCTACAAATCTACTACCATCACTCTATAACCTATTTGCCTCATACAAAGAGAAACGAATAAGATCACAAATAACAAAACACCAACCTGTAGAGCAAGCCAGGTCCGCAAGGGACTTAGCAGAATAGACCTCATTTATATACTCTCTTGAACAGCTATCAGAAAAATATGTAAACTTCAGTCAACCAGTATATCTCGCGTTGATCGATTACGCAAAAACGTTCGATCCTATATCCCATGAGAGCATGTGAAAAGCCCTTGAACATAAAAGCATTCCGCAAACCTATATAGATAGATATTACAAAGTTTTACCATTTTGTACCAGTACCTGTGGAGACGTGGAGCTCGTGGCTAGATAATAACAGCCGCACAGGTCGATCTTTAAGGTTAAACAACGCTTGCCTAGGTTGGTCTGTGGATGGGTGACCATCTTAACATAACGAGTTTCCTCCGTGCCTCAGAAAGCACGTTAAGCTGTAGATCCCGGCTGTCATTTGTAGATCTTTGACAGTCGTTACGGATAGTCAGAAGCCAGTAAATCTGACTCCAGTCTTGCCATGAAGTACCGTATTACCCCAGTTGTGGAGTGTGTGTGTGTGTGTGTGTTGTGTGTGTGTGTGTGTGTTGTGGTGTAGTGTGTGTTGTTGTGGTGTTGTGGAGGTCTGGTAGGCAGCCGCTCCTCGTAAAATACTGGTATTCAGCTAAATCCAGCTTGACTGGAAGCCGACCCCAACATAGTTGGGAAAAGGCTAGGCAAACCTGTGGAGACTCTGGGTAGTTGGAGTAAGAAGGCAAGGTGTTTTGTGGGGGGCCGTAGGTCGGGGAGGCGACGGGTGACTCCTGGTCTAGGTCGTTCTTGGTGCAAAGGATGGCCATCGCTATTCAGCGAGGCAATGTGGCGAGTGTTATGGGCCTCTTTGCACCGGGAACGATCAGGGGCGGGTTATTTATTGACGAATTGTATGAATAAAATATCACATATTATTCATAATATTTTATCTATTTTAAAAATGTATTTTGATTTTAAATTATACTCGTATTTATGACTAAAGCACAGGCAGAGTTGAGCTCAATTAAATTGGCCCGGAGATAAAAATATACAGAGAAATCCTATTTCATATAAAGTTTTTATAGCAAAGCTTCAATATTATGAATGAACTAAAACGGAACGAAAATAGAATTCGTATTACTAGCAAATACCTGAAAAACTTGTGGTTTACGGACGATTTAGTTCCGTTCTGAGTCCTCAAGAGGCCTTGAGGTAATTAGCTAAATAGAGCAAGCACAGTAATAGGGCTGAATTTGACTTTAAAGGTTTGCAAAATCAAACACAAGTACAGTCAAAATATCTTAATCACTCTCAATCTTCGATCAATGAGGGTCACCAGTTTGGAGGTATGCGGAACAGAGTGTAAAATACCGCAAATCTACGGACCCGAAAGGTGAATCCAGGCTGTTCTGTATGTTCAAATCGCGCGGAGAACTTTAATTGCGCGATGCAGGATTTTGTATTTTTGTAGTCCTATGTAGCGCTACAAAGGTTTTCAAGAAAATTCTCACTACTGTTGGCACCACTTATACTTTTTCCTTTGAAAACGTATACGTTAGACGTTAAAGTCATGTATGTATATGTCGCAGTAAGATAGATAGAGCCGTAATATAGTTATATCCCTAGGAATATAATTATATACCGTAGTTACCGTTTACCGTAGTTATACGAAAGCGATTCATTACTATCTCACTAGGAATGTAGTTATAAAACGGCCCAAGTTTAGTGATATACTTATATTACTAGATTAAGTTTAGTGAAATAGCTTTCGGAGTATGCGGCGGTTGTGTTTACGCGCTCCCAAATGCAACACAGCTTTCAAACATTACTTTGAAAGATCCTATACCAAATGAAAACTTGTCACTGAGAGAAATATGCTAAAAATTGTCACGGTTTGGTGGCCAAGGTTATTTAATATGTTCCTGTAAAAAATCGAATTTACAGTGTTCTACTAAAATATGTGTCTGTAAGAAGCATTCAGTGCTATGTAATTCTAGATGTCATGATTCTTTTTCTTGTCTGAACAAAAATTAAAGAATACTTTTAAAGAAACCGAGAACTCAACTTGTTGATAAGATATCTCAAAACTGTTTGGCTTTAAAAGATTTTTAATGTTTGATTAGTTTTAAATGTATTGTTAGTATGTTTAAATTCCAAAAATATAATCGTTTTAATTATAATTACTTTAATATGTGTTAATGTTATAACTAGCAGCAGGATACATAAAGTTGATAAATAATAATAATAAGTTTATTTCACACCACAAGCCAAAAATCTTACACTATCAACAATCTTACATTATTAACCATAGCTAACAATTTTTTTGGTTGTGGATCGCTGGTGCCTGTGGTAGGTAGTAAACACCTGTAATACACGTCACCAGGTCCCCACCTGTTCCAAGTTACATATTAAGTAGCTTACATAATTATTAGTACAGCAAGTTAGACAAAACACAAATATTTAGTGAGTTTAATGGTCACAGGAGTAAATGACAAGAGACAATAGGAAAATAATAAAATAAAATTACAATTATAAAAGTATGTATGTTGTGAGGAGCTCGTGGCTTTGAGGAGCTCGTGGCTAGATAATAACAGCCGCATAGGTCGATCTTCAAGGTTAAGCAACGCTTGCCTAGGTTGGTCTGTGGATGGGTGACCATCTTAACATAACGAGTTTCCTCCGTGCCTCGGAAAGCACGTTAAGCCGTTGGTCCCGGCTGTCATTTGGAGATCTTTGGTAGTCGTTACGGATAGTCAGAAGCCAGTAAATCTGACTCCAGTCTTGCCATGAAGTATCGTGTTACCCCAGTTAATGGGTTGTGGAGGTCTGGTAGGCAGCCGCTCCTCGTAAAATACTGGTATTCATCTAAATCCGGCTTGACTGGAAGCCGACCCCAATATAGTTGCGAAAAGGCTAGGCACATGATGAGATGATGTTGTGTGTATTTATGGGGAGGTTTTAATAAGACTTGTGTGCGCGTGTGTGTATGTTTGTGACATTGTGTGTGTGTGTGTGTGTGAATGATAGTGTTATGGTGTGCATAAATGTGTGACAGAAAAGATGGTGTTTTAGAACTTGTGTGGTTAAAATTATGTTTATTCAAAGAGTTCAAGGAAAGAATTTCGTGAAGTTTATTGTAAAGATGTGGACCAAGGAAAATAAAGAATCTATGACTAAAATATGTTTTTAGAGGAATAGCTTTAGAATGATGAATGATATATTAATAAAGATAAAACCAATAAAATTTTATTTTATTTAATTATATATGGTAGATTTATATTTCTGAATGCTGAACTGAATGCTTCTTACAGGCACATATTTTAGTAGAACACTGTATATTCGTTTTTTTACAGGAACATTTTAAATAACCTTGGCCACCAAAGCGCAGCCATTTTTGGCATATTTCTCTCAGTGATAAGTTTTCATTTGGTATAGGATCTTTCAAAGTAATGTTTGAAAGCTGTGTTGCATTTGGGAGCGCGTAAACACAACCGCCGCATACTCCGAAAGCTATTTCACTAAACTTAATCTAGTAATATAAGTATATCACTAAACTTGGGCCGTTTTATAACTATATTCCTAGTGAGATAGTAATGAATCGCTTTCGTATAACTATGTTACGGTATATAATTATATTCCTAGGGATATAACTATATTACGGCTCTATCTATCTTACTGCGACATATACATGACATTGATGTCTAACTAATGTCATTAACATAAGCGTTTTGACAGGTGTCTAGACCTGACACCTCAGTGCTACGTACGTCATTTTAGAACAGAGAACAGTCATCGGCTGTGCAGTAATTCTTTTTAAAAATCATTATGGCGAATGCTTATTGCGTATTTTTTCAAGCATACGCTGTAGTTCAGACAATCAACTTCAAAATAGCCAACATGTTTTGACTATACTATACATAGATATAAATAGCATAGAAAATACAATCGCTGTTGAAAGAACACAGCTAGAATACTTATCTGGCAAAACAAATCTCCTTCAACCTTCCAGGAATTTAGACGAGATAAATCAACCTTTGTGATAACATTAATCAAATTTTGGGAACATGAGGAAGTGATTACAAAGAAACTGGTCTGTTGGTCTAGTGGTTAGTGGCCCTGATTGCTATGCCGTAGGTCGTGGATTTTATTTGCAACCAAGATAAATGTTTGTGTGATCAGCACGGTCATTAAATTTGTTCTATGGCTGGGTGCAACTTATTTATAACTAGCTACTACCAGTGGCTTCACCTGTGTTATAGTAGAAAACCCAAAGGAACATACTTCCGGCATAAAAATGATCCTACATGCCATTGGTAGATGATAATGCCCTTTCAGTTCATGGTCTACTTGTATACCAAGTTACATCGTAATCCATCATCTGCCTAGCCTTTTCCCAACTATATTGGGGTCGGCTTCCAGTCAAGCCGGATTTAGCTGAATACCAGTATTTTACAAGGAGCGGTTGCCTACCAGACCTCCACAACCCATTAACTGGGGTAACACGGTACTTCATGGCAAGACTGGAGTCAGATTTACTGGCTTCTGACTATCCGTAACGACTGCCAAAGATCTACAAATGACAGCCGGGACCCACGGTTTAACGTGCTTTCCGAGGCACGGAGGAAACTCGTTATGTTAAGATGGTCACCCATCCACAGACCAACCTTGGCAAGCGTTGCTTAACCTTGAAGATCGACCCATGCGGCTGTATAAAATGATCCTACATGCCATTGGTAGATGATGATGCCCTTTCAGTTCATGGTCTACTTGTACACCAAGTTACATCGTAATCCATTCAGTAATTTTTGCGTGAAAGTGCAACACCAAACTTGCAAAAATCGTTACAAACTTTCGCGTTTATAATATTAGTAGGATGTAGTTTGATTTTTAGTTTTGTGTTTGTTTGTGCTGTATTTTGTATTATTTGTTTGTAGTTGTTTAGAAAACTCAAGCTCCGCTTAATTTGGGACTATAAGTAGCTTATAGAATATAATATGATATATTGATATGAAACTTTTATTTTTGCTGAAACGGAAGTTTATTTTTTTGGTTAAACTCCGACTTCCTCACCCTTTTATTACTAAGCAACCATCATCTACCTAGCCTTTTCCCAACTATATTGGGGTCGACTTCCAGTCAAGCCGGATTTAGCTTAATACCAGTATTTTACAAGGAGCGGCTGCCTACTAGACCTCCACAACCCATTACTAAGCAACCATACAGTAAAAACACATTTAAACCTCTATAGCCCTTCCCTAACTGGAGTTATCGTCAACTCACTACAAACAAGTACATACCTACCTACCTACGTTATTAAAATCTAATCTAAACTCGGCGCCGCGGTGGATTGGGACAATATTTAACAAGTTGTTCCGCCAAATGATGGATGAGCCTTCCAGTTACATACTATGTAATAAATTAATTAGCGACTTGATTAATTGGACAGCCCACTGAGAAAAAAATGTTTATAAACAATCCGAAACTGAGGAAATTAAATACGTATCAAGGGATTCGGAGAAATTTGGCGGAAAAAAGTTGTGAAGGGTGATTTGGACTCGCGTGTTTAGAGAAACTTTAGGGTTATATACACGAGCGGTGTGTAATAATTATAATAATAATAATTTATTTATTTGTACATTTTAACATACACAGTAACAATATAGGACAAGCAGATACATTAGTTATACAAACGCCAATGCAAATTAAATGAACATTTGACTCCTAAACTAAGTAAATTAAATACTTGTATCTCAAAAGCCAGTTCCTCCTTAAAGATGATCACAGATAAGTGATTGGATACAATTTAGATAGCCAACATTGTTCATCATCATCTGCCTAGCCTTTTCCCAACTATATTGGGGTCGGCTTCCAGTCAAACCGGATTTAGCTGAATACCAGAATTTTACGAGGAGCGGCTGCCTACCAGACCTCCACAACCCATTAACTGGGGTAAGATAGCCAACATTGTTGCTGACGATAATAGTTTAGAATCTTATTTACAAGTTACTAGAAGTAAATGAAGCCATCTACACATGGCGGCATTGGGAGGGTTGGTGATGCGTCGACGGTGGCTGCGGTTTATTTATTACATTATTTATTAAAAAATGTAGTAACAACACTTTAACAGTTCACACCAACCTCGCGCCCCAGTCCAGGAACCAGACTCCGATTTCCAGTCACCATAGGCGCAAGCTTGTGGACGGCGAGCAATGGATAAATCGCTGTCCTGACGTCCGTCAACTGTCTGGACCGAGCCCAAGTCGTCGAGGGTGTGTGGTGTTCCACGCGCTCAAAGAGATGGCAGCAAACTGTAGGGGCCCAGCAGGGTTGGATCCTACTGGGGCCCTGGCGTTGTACAAAAGAGAACCATGGGCCCAACAGAAGTAGGTTTTAGTCAGTATCACACGTTTCAAACCTCTACGGATCGGACTAAGCGCTTCGCTTCGTCGTTTATACCGCGTATATCGCAGGAATAGAAATAGAATAATTTGCCTGCTGCGGTCTTCCGTTTCCCGATTATAATTTGGGTGTCTTCAAGGCTAGAGTGAATAGGCTTTTAATAAACTAGTGCGCCTCACCATCTACGATTGCATCACTGCTTACCATCAGGTGGGATCCATTCAGCCCAAGAATGGAAGAAGTGATTGGATGATTTCCAACCAAAAATAAAAAAAGTTAAATCCTAAAAAACGTAAAAGGCGTACTATATCGGTATGATTAAATTCTGGAGGGATTTGTAGATCGGAGCGATTTTAATTAAGGCTATCGATCTAAAAGGGCGAGGAAGCGAATATTATTTGAATGTTTGTCATCGGACTGGAACCCGACCCTTCCATTATCTGATTACTTTTCAATATAAAGGCCATAGAATAGTAAGTACTTACTGTTTTATGCCCATGCAGAACATTGTTCTGATGCCTTTTTTTTTGAACCCGCGACCTACAACTTGTAAGTCAGAGCAGATACCACTCGGCCACCACTGCTCCCAGCCAGGCACATTACTTTGTGTAATGTATTTCATCACCGGATCAAGCCGGATTCCGAAAAGGCTTTAGCACCGTAGACCACATACATACGCTACGGCAGGTTATACAGAAGACTGAGGAGTATAACCTGCCTCTCTGCTTAGCGTTTGTGGATTACGAGAAAGCCTTTGATTCGATCGAGACTTGGGCTGTACTGCAGTCTCTCCAACGGTGCCAAATTGACTATCGGTACATCGAAGTGCTGAAATGTTTGTACAACTACGCCACCATGTCAGTCCGACTCCAGGATCAGACCTCGAAACCTATCCTCTTACAGCGGGGTGTGAGGCAGGGAGACGTTATCTCTCCGAAACTGTTAACGGCCGCATTGGAGGATGTCTTCAAGGTTCTGGAATGGAGAGGGCGAGGCATCAATATCAACGGCGAGTACATCACTCACCTTCGGTTTGCCGACGACATAGTAGTCATGGCTGAGACTACGGAGGAGCTCAGTACAATGCTCGGTGATCTCAGTAGGGCTTCCGAAAGAGTGGGACTCAAAATGAACATGGACAAAACCAAAGTCATGGTAAACATCCATGTAGCTCCCACTCCTATCAAGATCGGAGACTCTACACTCGAAGTTGTGGACGACTACGTCTACCTGGGACAGACGGTCCAGTTGGGTAGATCTAACTTCGAGAAAGAGATCAATCGTCGAATCCTACTCGGCTGGGCAGCGTTCAGGAAGCTGCACGGTATCTTCTCGTCCAACCTACCGCAGTGTCTCAAGACAAAAGTCTATGACCAGTGTGTGTTGCCAGTGATGACATATGGCTCGGAAACGTGGTCGCTCACAATGGGCCTCATCAGAAGGCTTAAAGTCACCCAAAGAGCAATGGAAAGGGCTATGCTCGGAGTTTCCTTGCGCGATCACATCAGGAATGAAGAGATCCGCAAGAGAACTAAGGTTACCGACATAGCCCGAAGAATCGCCAAACTTAAGTGGCAGTGGGCAGGGCACATTGCTCGTAGAACAGATGGTCGATGGGGACGGAAGGTTCTAGAGTGGCGGCCACGTACCGGAAGACGCAGCGTCGGAAGGCCTCCCACAAGGTGGACCGACGACCTGGCGAGGGTCGCGGGAATCCGATGGATGCGAGACGCGCAGGACCGGTCGCTGTGGCGACGCTTGGGGGAGGCCTATGTCCAGCAGTGGACGTCTTTCGGCTGAGATGATGATGATGATGATGATGATTTCATCACCACTGCTCTCATAACGGTGAAGGAAAACATCGTGAGGAAAAATTCGAAGACATGCGACATCCACCAACCCGCACTAGGCCCGCATGGTGGATTACGGCCTACTCCCTCATCTAGAGAGGAGGCCTGAGTCCCAGCAGTGGGAACATTATAAGGCCGATAATGCTAATGCCTTTTTTTTAGTTGGGAAATCATCCAGAGACATGTCCTGCTCTAGATGCGGTGCGGAAGGGCGTTTCAGGCTTATACTGGATAAAACCAATCTCATGTTCATTTGGCCTTTGCGTTCTACGTCCAAGGGTTTTCTTTTAGAGCAGCGGTGATAACATAAATTACACAAAGTTTTGCGCTTGGCTGGATTTGGAACACGAGACCTACAACCTGCAAGTCGGGGCAGTTACCACTAGATCACCACTGCCACTGCTTATAAAGTTTACAAATATGTAATCTATACTTAATTTAATAAAGAGATAAAGTTTGTTTTTTTTGTTTGTATGGAATAATCTCTGAAGATCTTGGTTCGATTACATAAATGTATATATTGATAGAAAGCTGCTTCCTTCCTGAGTGTTATAGGCTATATTTTATGTAAAAAAGTGAACTAAGTAAATTCAGAAAAAGTTTCACGCGGGCGAAGCCGCGGGCAAAAGCTAGTACTTGATAAAGTAAACATTTATATCTAACCTTAATATAAAAAATGACAAATTATACAATAAAAATTTGATAATCTCATCAATGTCAATAAAATATAATAAAATGTCAATGTTAACAAAACATAAAAAACATCAATCTTAATAGACCAATAAAATTCATGATGCAAAATTGTTTGCAAACGTCACCGTGGCTCTAAAACGCAAAGTTCAATTGAAGAAACACAGAGGTTCTAGTCAATAAAAGTCTGTCACTCCTTCACTCCATCCAGAACCAGAGAAGATGATTGATGGAACGGCCTTAAAAAAAAGGTGATACAGTTTATGATAAAGCTATAAAAACAAAACACAAGAGTGTTATTTTAGCAAAACAACCCCGCCAAACACCGCACAAAAAACTATTAATCATAAAGAAAATAGACTCCTTTTCTCTTTTTTACTGAACCTAAAACTTGAGTGTAACATATTACCCCCAATATATTACAAGCTTTCAAGTAATCAACGTTTCATAAAAAATTCAGCTTTAAAATTATGACCAAACAAAATGAATGGCTCTTTTAAGCCGTATGATGCCAATAAAATCCGTATATTTTAGGTTGCCTATCAATTTGTCGGCGAAATGTTAGTTTAGAGTATTATTTGAACTAACTTTTCATGATTTTGATGTTTATGATCTAGGCTAGCTGTTGCCAACGACTTTTGCAGTGTGAAAGTAGAAAATATTCTTAAGGGAACATACTCTCGAGGTAAAAAGTATCCTATGTGCTATTCCAGGTTGGAAAATTTGATTCAAATCTGTCTAGCTGTTCGAGCGTGAAATAGTAACAGACACACACTCCGGCACAAGCTTTCATTTATAGGGTTCCGTAGCCAATGGGTAAGACTCGACTTGACTTAAAATCCTGTCCCCTAGCTGGGGCAGAGGGCGTCGACAGTAGTCACCCATCGCGACCGGTCTTGTGCTTTACGCTTGACCTCGCTCCATGTCAGTCCGATGACCTTTGCTTCTGCTAATAAGGGTAAGAACTAGACCCTTGTTTAGACTCTGCAGTCTGTCTTTTTTTTTTCTTTTTTTAGGTGGGAAATCATCATAATGTCTTCTCCCACTCTGGTTAGTTAGGAGACTTTTACTGACTAAAACACACTCCTATTCCTTCTAACCCTTCGTTCCACGATTATCTTTCGTACAACCCATGGTCCATGGACCCTACGCATTTTTTTTTTAAGGAAGGGGAGTCATCAGAATGACGTCTCCCGCTCTTGGGCGAAGCGGGAAGGCGTGTCAGGCTCTTACTGACAAAACCCCACCCCATTCCTTTGTTGCCTTCGTTCTGGGGTCACGAGCTTCCTTTTCGAATTCCAATCCGTGGCCCCAGAAGCTTCGACCCTGCCGAGCCCCTACAGTTTGCTGACATCTCTATACAGTACGCGCCGTCGACGACTTGGGAGTGTGATAACAGTGTGTTTGTTTTGTTTCGATTGTGTAACAGGCAAATAGGCATTGCATACGGGTTTTTACTGTAGGCGTTTGTGTTATCTGTACATTTATTATTATGAGGCTGTTTTGTTTACTAACGCAGTTCAAGCGTCGAAGATAGGAATTGACCAATAACCCTATTGGTCAATTCCTATCTTCTACGGTTGTGCGCCAGCTTCTGACGTTTTATCTGCCCATGTAAGCTTCCTCTTATCATAATTTCAGCCGAAAGATGTCGACTGTTGGTCAGAGGCCTTGCCCAAGCGTTGCCATAGCAACCGGTCTTGTGCGTCCCGGAAATAATAATTTTAATTTAGTATAAGTAACTGGTGTTTGTGTAGAAAGTTACTTTGGCCTAAACTTTTTTGTTGATAAGCTTGTGTTTGACCAGTATCTCATACGGTGGCCTATTGATGGCTTAAAGACTCCGTATTTATTGCTATCAGTAAAAAATTCGGCCGAGAATGCTTTTATGTTTTATCTACAGCTCTCTAATGTCTTAAATTAACCTACAAGTATCCAAACGCCTGATAGACATTTTGCGGCTGACTTTTACCTCTGTCAAACATGAAGCATTGCCACATATCGTGGCAACAGATCAGTATTTTCGGCACACTCCCAAAACTGTAGGGGCCCAGCGGGGCCGAAATCTATTGGGATCATGGTTGCGCTTCCGAAAAGGAAACCTGGGGTGTTGGAGCGCAAGGCAAAGAAGGAATATAGCATAATATTTTTTCTAAAAGTCTTACACGCATGCCGCTCCGCGCTGGAGCGGGAAAAGTTTTTAGATGATTTTCCAGCTAATAAAAATCGCCAACGATGTTGATAATTTTTTTTCCAAGCTTTCAAAGTTAGAAGTGTATGTTTTGAGAGTTTTTCATTCATATAGGATAGTTAGTTAAGATTTTAATAAGTTAAACTCCACTATATTATCCAGTAAAACATTATCTTCAGGAAAACGTCATCGACCTCTTATCTAGCGTAGGTCGATGAGTTATCAATAAATAGCTAATTAAAACGTAATAATAATTAGTAATCAATTTATTAATAGCTAACTTTTGCTTGCGACTTTGTTCTAATTCGTATTAATCGTGTTTCGTTTTCATTTTTATGTATCTGACTGATTTTAACAGGACCCTAAGTAATGGGTGTAAGTAATAGGTATCAGTGAGAAGTGGTGGCCCAGTGGTAACTGCCTCGACATACAAGGTGTAGGTTTCGGGTTCGAATCCAACCAGGCGTATTACATTGTGTAATTTATTTCATCACCACTGCTCTCAAAACGGTGAAGGAAAACATCGTGAAACCGGCATGTCCTAGAACCAAAACTTCGAAGACATGTGACATTCACCAATCCGCACTGGGCCCGCGTGGTGGATTACAACCCATTCTCTCTTCTGGAGAGGAGGCCCTTTGTCCCAGCAGTGGAAACATTACAATGCTAATGCTCAGTAATAGTGAGACCACTATTACTGAGCATAGCATTCACCGAAGTAGCTGGGCAGACGCCCAGCTACTTCGGTGATTAGTTTAAAAAACAGATGGAGTAACAGTCTGACAGACAAAAACTATAGAAATTGTTTTGAAAAAACACTACACGTAGGTATCCTAATAAAACTTTATTTTCCAATTTATATTTTACCACTTTGTCAGCGTGATTGATATACATACGAGTACTGGTACCAAAATCAGCTTTCTAGTGCTAACGGTCACGGAGATAATCCACAAATGGACAGACAGACGGACATGGCGATCCTATAAGGGTTCCTAGTTGATTTTACGTAACCCTAAAAAAGATTCCTTCAGTAAATTAAAAAAAAACTAATTCTATTTTTTCCCAATACAAAAAGAAGTTACCCATTCAGCTAGCTACATCGTAGATTTAAATGCGATTCGATCGTGCAATGTTAACAGTCGTAATAAACCGGGTTGTAACCCATGTTTTTTTACAATGGCAACATTGGCCGGGACCGCCCAGCCGGTCGGTTGGGGTTCCTTCAGAAGAATAAATTAGATGGGACTGTTTACTCGCATGTACGAGTATTTAAAGAATTTTGTTTTTGGGAGTTGGAGAATCATCTAATGACTTCTCTCGCTTTAGAGTGGAACGAGAAGGCGTGTTAGACTTTAACTGACTAAAACTCACCTATGTTTCTCCTTTTGTCCTTTGCGTTCTAGGAACACGAATTGCCTTTTCAGAATTCGTGGGCATCGGCTCTGCTCGGCCCCCGCGGTTTTGCTGGCATCTCTTGTATCGTTATATTTCCAATTTCCACTGCTCAAAATCTTGGCACTTTGGCCAATTTCGGTGTTTGTCATTTTGTGAGTTTCTTCTTTGTAGGAGAAAGCACGTTAAGCCGTTGGTCCCGGCTGTCATTTGGAGATCTTTGGCAGTCGTTACGGATAGTCAGAAGTCAGTAAGTCTGACTCCAGTCTTGCCATGAAGCACCGTGTTACCCCAGTTAATGGGTTGTGGAGGTCTGGTAGGCAGCCGCTCCTCGTAAAATAATGGTATTCAGCTAAATCCGGCTTGACTGGAAGCCGACCCCAATACAGTTGGGAAAAGGCTAGGCAGATGATGGAGGATAAGAATGTATAATATCAATCATGAATGAGATCTATCTCACTTGACCAATTTTTAGATGCCCGTGACCACGACCTCTTTTAAAGGCCGGATCCACCCTTGAATCTAGACTCAAGTAATCACAGTCTAGCCTAACACGATTTACTCGATACTTGAGCGAATCGAGTCGATTTAACCTCGGACTGAGTCAATTTAATTATTACTAGTGTACAAATGTACTGGACTTAGAACTTGTAAAAAGTTGAGTGTATTGGTACGTATTTATTATTTAAAGCTTCTATTTACTCAGATGTTTTTATCTAGTTTTATTTGACTATAAATCAATTTTACGAATTTTTATATGAAGTTGATGTAGCCAGCATCCAAATCACGTATTAACCGCATTTTCTATTAAAACTCAAAGATATTGGAGGTATAATTGATGCATTGGGTATTGTGGTTTGTACCACCTCGGCACCCATCATCATCATCTACCTGACCTTTTCCGAACTAAGTATATTGGGGTCGGCTTTTAGTCAAGCCGGATTTAGCTGAATACCAGTATTTTACGAAGAGTGGCTGCCTACCAGACCTCCACAACCCTTTAACTGGGGTAACACGGTACTTCATGGCAAGACTGGAGTCAGATTTACCACCTCGGTACCCATCAATTTATTTATCACGGCCACGAATTATTTCCACCTTGGTGGAATACTTGGTGGGTTCCAGTTTGACCTTACGACCTTCAAATCATAACACAGCGTCGTTATCACTGGGTAATAGGTCATCCGCAGAAATTTTCTCTTGCAAAATTACGAAACTTCATTATCTTTGTCCTGTTTACATTTCAACACTAAACTTCAGCCATTGTGTTTATTTATATTTTTCCTCGTTTGATAAAGAATTGGTATAAATACTAATGAAACTGTCTCAAGCTTCACACAACTACTCCACATTTCTTTACGAACGTTTCTCTACCACTAAACAACAAACAAAATGGCCGCCATCAAGACCACCTTCATTCTCCTGCTGGTCGCCTTCGCCATGGTGATGGTGACCGTCGAGGCCACCCGCGTCGGGCCCTGCGACGAGGTCTGCTCCAATATTGGTGCTGAGAAGGACGAGAAGGACGAGTGCTGCATGGCTAATGGATACTCCGGCTACAGCAGCTGTTATTACGGACATATGCATTGTAACTGAAGAATCCCCAAGAGTGAAACAGTATACTAGTGCAAGTGAAACTCTTCAACATTAATTAAACAAACAATAATAATTATTATTATTATTCAAGTTATTATGACCCATCGAATTCAGCATCCTCAATTATCTGATTAAATTTTATTTTTAAGTAATAAACAAGTTTTTTTTCTTTATTCTGTACATCATTATGTGGTCATATTTTATACACCAAATACGCGTACTACTTCTTTCAATACTGTCGTGATGGTCCATGATGGCCCATTGAGATTTAAGTATACCTTTATACCTCCTGTACTACAAATCCTTTCTAGAAGATAAAACTCAAAACTTGTTTCTACCTACGTCAGCCAGGTCATCGGTCCACCTTGTGGAAGGGCTCCAAACACTGCTTCTCAGGACGTGGCCGCCTCTCCAGAGCCTTCCGTCCCCATCGACCATCGGTTCTACGAGCATTGTGCCCATGCTGCTATTAGCACTTGTGATAAATTATTTATTGTTAGGTTCAAATAATAAAAAAGAGATACAGAATGTAGAACTCTCGAGTCGAAGACGATAGTGTTCTTTCTACTCAAGCCTCGAAGAGATATCAGCATGATTGTATTCTTAGACCAGGGCTGTTGCCTGTCAGGGCTGCGGGATTGTTCAAAAGAGTTACCGTGGCTTTGAAAATTGTAGATAACGCAAAAGGCCGAAACATAGGTGGGTTTTGTCAGTAAAGTCGGTCACTCCCTATTACTTCACGTAGATCAAGAGACGCTATTTGATGACACCTCGAAAGAAAATGATGTAGTAGTAAATCAACTTTTGAGTATTATTCAATTAAAAGTATCGTAAAAAAATTCTAAGAATTGGCTCTCAATTTACCACTATCTCATCTGACTATAAGCGATACTGTAGCCGGGGATAGAGCAACCTATTCACTTTCGACTTAAATACCTCTAGGTTGTAGCTATTACAAACACACAGACAACAGCATAATGATATCTAAGTTGTTCATCATCATCATCTGCCTAGCCTTTTCCCAACTATATTGGGGTCGGCTTCCAGTCAAGCCGGATTTAGCTGAATACCAGTATTTTACGAGGAGCGGCTGCCTACCAGACCTCCACAACCCATTAACTGGGGTAACACGGTACTTCATGGCAAGACTGGAGTCAGACTTACTGGCTTCTGACTATCCGTAACGACTGCCAAAGATCTCCAAATGACAGCCGGGACCAACGGCTTAACGTGCTTTCCGAGGCACGGAGGAAACTCGTTATGTTAAGATGGTCACCCATCCACAGACCAACCTAGGCAAGCGTTGCTTAACCTTGAAGATCGGCCTGTGCGGCTGTTATTATCTAGCCACGAGCTGCTCAGCTAGAATGATATCTAAGTTGTTGGGTTCTTAAAATTAAAGGTAAGACTAATTGTAAGTTTAGCAAACCAATTATTTTAAATGCGCACAGTCTGCAATCTAACAATCTACTAACATATGGATGTTCTAACTAACGAAGGTGGGGTAGTCTTGGATGTTTTTACCCTCCATTTCCTTCCATTGTTCCCAGCTCTGAGCCACTTCTTGCCTAAGAAAGACACCTAAGTTATCCCGCCATCTCCTTCATGGTCTGTTGCGACTCCACCTCATGATTTCAGGGCATCAATTTCATGTTCACCTGCCCTCCGTTCCATCAGCATGCGGCAGACATGTCCAGTCTATTCCTACTTAAGCTGGATAGCCTCCAGAGTAGTAGTAACGAAATAAATACACAAAACAAAAGCATGGTTCACGTTTGACCTCGCGGCCTTCCAATCATAACCAAGTGATAACGATGACGTCATTATCACTTTGGCCACAGGAGAAATTATCTCGCGCAAAATTTCGAATCTTCATTATCTTTGTCCTGTTTACATTTCAAACTTCAGCTGCTGCTGCTGTGTTTTTTTTATAATTTTTCCTCGTTTGATAAAAAATTAATATAAATACAGATAGAACTGTCTTAAGCTTCTCACAACTACTCCACATCTCTTTACGAACGTTTCTCTACTACTAAACAACAAACAAAATGGCCGCCATCAAGACCGCCTTCATTCTCCTGCTGGTCACCTTCGCCATGGTGATGGTGACCGTCGAGGCCGCCCGCGTCGAGCCCTGCGACCAGGTCTGCTCCCGTATTGATGCTGAGAAGGACGACTGCTGCAGGAATCATGGATACTCTGGCTACAGCAGCTGTTATTACGGACAAATGCAGTGTTATGGCTGGTCCCTCAACTGAAACAGTAACTAGTGCAAGTGAAACTCTTCGACATTCATTAATGAAACGATAATAATTACTTGCATGTTATTATGACCCACCGAAACCAGCATGTAATTTTAATTTTCTGATTAAATCTTATTTTAAGTTACAATAAAATTTTCTTTTTCCATATTCTGTATATCATTATGCGACAATACTATGTACAACCTTTAAAACTTCTTTCAATCCTACAATCCCAACTATCCTGGGACCTGGTGGTCCAATCAAATGGTTCACCGACTATCTGTTGCGAAACAATGTGCCTTCCTCACTGTCTCTTAAGCCTTACGATTCTGCTAGCTATATCAGTAACCTTGGTACTCCTGCGGATATCCTCCCTTTAATTTTTTCATTTTTGAAACTTCGAGAACAACTGTCTCAATTTCCTTTTAGATTACTTTAAGCTTAACAATAACACCTTAAGATAACCTAACTTAGTTCAAACAAATCACTTAGTTTCGATGGGCACCAATAGATTGTGTTCATCCACTTGAAGGAAATCAAATAAGTAACTTCAAAATCTTCAAAACTGCCTCTTCAAGGAAGCTTGTTCATCATCATCATCATTTCATCCGAAAAACGTCCACTGCTGGACATAGACCTCCCCCAAGCGTCGCCACAACGACCGGTCCTGTCCGTCTCGCACTCATCGGATTCCCACAACCCTCGCCATGGCGTCGGTCCACCTTCTGGGAGGCCTTCCAACGCTGCGAAGGAAGCCTGTTACTATGATAGGAAAACATTTGTAGAACAATTGATGTTGTTATTCAACGTCATAACATGACGTTGAATAACAACATCAATTGTTCTGCCCTAAAAATATCAACGAAAAAACTGGGACGTGGGAGTAAGAGAGCAATAGTAGTCTACAATCTGTTCTCATACCTACCAAATAAACATAAAAATAATCATAAAAATCGGTCAAACCGTTATGGAGAAGTGCGACAACAAACACTCTATGACTCAAGATTTTTATATAAGTATCATTATGTTGATGAACATTTGTTATGCAACAAATATGCAAGTCTCGAAGCAGGATAAAGTGTTAGTACAAATACAGAGGAAAATGTGTGTTCACACAACAACGCCACATCTCTTTACGAACGTTTCTCTACTACTGAACAACAAACAAAATGGCTGCCATCAAGACCGCCTTCATTCTCCTGCTGGTCGCCTTCGCCACGGTGATGGTGACCGTCGAGGCTGCCCACGTCCCACCGTGTGACAGGTTCTGTGCAGCGAATGTGCTTGATGGGAAGAACGAGTGCTGCAAGGCTCATGGGTACTCCGGCTACAAATTCTGCAGAGCCGGTCAAATGCAATGTTACTGACGGGACCTCGCCTGCACAACGGCATCTCAAAAGAAACTATTATTTGTTACAAAGTGTTCTACCCGAACAAAACATATGAATCGAATTTAGTTGACTGTATTTAATGTTTTTTTCGATTAAATATTTTATCTAACTTTAAACATCTTTTATTCCATGCTATACTGACCTTTTTTATTGAAAGAAAGAAATAACGTCGTTTATTAGGATTACAAGAATGGAAACATCCTTAAAAAACAAAAAGAACATTTAGTAATGCCAAAATGACCTCAGCTCAGCATAATGCCAAATGGTAACACAAAGCCACAACTTGATTGATTTTCAGTTGCAGCCTTGTATCATCTTTTATTGTTGATGCGTTCGCGCTTGACCGCTATCTCACCTAATGGAAAGCGACGATGCAGTCAACGTTACAACGCGCTTACCTAGAAGTAACCGCCATCATTCATTGAACTTTGGTACCTATCATTACACTCGCACAATGATACCAAAGAGCAAGTAAAAAAAAAATACAGACAATCTTTGGACTCTAATGATTTTTCAAATGAAAAGGCGCGTCGTACGCGACTATTTCACTATATCGCTTTAACAGTTCAGTTTAAAGTGTAAAATGGATCGCGTTATTAGACTTACTACTTAGAAACGGTCAGAACGGGAAAGTAGGTGTAAATAAGACTTTAATTGTAGTTCTAATAGTAGATCTTCTAGAAAAAAAAAGTTAGGTGGGTATAATAGTCTAGGACCTATTCTCAGACCTACCAAATAAATAAAAAAAAATATAAAAATCAGTCAAATTGTTACGAAGAATTTTGATAAATATCAGATAAGTCCGATACGATGTTGAATAATTATATGGTGCAACAAATATGCAGGCTTCAATAGAGGAAAAAGTGTTGGTATAAATACGGAAAGAACATATTTCAACCCTACACAACAACTGCACATCTCTTTACTAACGTTTCTCTACCACTAAACAACAAACAAAATGGCCGCCATCAAGACCGCCTTCATTCTCCTGCTGGTCGCCTTCGCCATGGTGATGGTGACCGTCGAGGCCGCCCGCGTCCCAGAGTGCGACCAGATATGTGGATCGCACGCCACTATTGAGAGGAAAGAATGCTGCAAGGCTCATGGCTACTCCGGCTACAGCAGCTGTAATCAAGGTCAAATGAGGTGTCACTGAAGAAACCTCGCCAGTATAATAGCATCCGCACAGTAACTAAGTCTATAAAGTTATTTAATGTATATCATATCTTTAAATGTAGTCAATTGTTGCTGAGCCAAATAAATAAAATAAATTAAAACTCTTCCTCTTCTTGGTGCCCTTATCCCATATTACTTAGGGTGGGGGCAACACGTTCTTTTCTTCCATTCTATCCTGTCACCCGTCATATCTCAACAGTAACTATAATTTGTTAAAAGTTTCAGTGTTCTGCTCGAACACCACATGAATCAAATTTTTTTAGTAGTTTGCATTTTTTTTGTCAAAAAGATTGACACGCCCTACCGCTCCGCCCAGGGCATCTATAGACACAGCAAATGTTGGGGTAATTATGGCGGTGTGAGGATTTCCTGCCTGAAAAACAACGTCATAATGACCTTTAAATTCATTAAACCATTACCCAAGTAATACGCGCAAGTAACAACGCAACAACTGTAAGACAGAAAACAGTTTTTTGTCCATTTGTTCTACGACCGGCCGACGACACAACCGCAACTACTGCTCCGTTTATTCGTAGCCAATTTTTACCAAAAAAGTCGCGTCGCTGTTACTCCTGTGGGCCAACACAGGACTGAGTGAATCTTTAGAGTCAACGACCAGGACTAAAAAGTTATCAGGAAAGTAATTTGTTCATAAGCGCCTTCCCTAAATAAGTAAAGACTAGTTTTTAACGACGTTACAGTCAACATCAATTTTTTTTAAAGGTTTATGATTCATCGAATTTAGCAAGTAATTTAAAATATTTTTTAATTATCCGATTAAACATTTTTACTTTCAAACCACTTCAATTTTTAACCTAACTCACAATAACTTCTAACAACGGATTTTAATAGAAAATGTCTCAATGATTAACTAAATGGTAAGTGTTAACAACAATTATTTATTTAACGAATTTGTTAAAAATAATACTGCTAACATAACTGTTTACAACAGTCAAACACACTTCACAGCTCAGGTTCAGCAAAAATCAACCTGAAAAAAAATGACTTTCCAAATCTGAATAATTAACAACCAATAACGCGTTAAGAACCGAACTCAGTTTAAACCAATCACAAAGTTGAAGGGCATCAATAGATTGAAAAGTGCTTCGTCCACTTGAAAGAAATCAAATAAACCAACACTTTAGAATCTTCAAGACTTATTGGATCAGGCCTCCCCGAGAAAGTTTGTAGGCACTTACAAACGGGGAGAATAGGAATGCAAGGGTAAATAGAAACCTAATTTTGATTACGATGTGATTGCAAAACCTGACCAAAAATATAGGTTTAAAAATTTGGATCAGGGTTCAAGTATCACAGCATTGTTATATCATCATCATATATTCATCATCATCTATCTAGCCTTTTCCCAACTGTACTGGGGTCAACTTCCAGTCAAGCCGGATTTAGCGGAATACCAGTTTTTTACGAGGAGCGGCTGCCTACCAGACCTCCACATCCCATACTAATATGGGTTGTTATAGCATTTTTATATAACATTTATAATAATTAGAAGTAGTTAAATGCTTGCGATATATGCCTAATTAATGTGAAAATATAGCCCTCAAATTGTTGTTTCTATTTGCGCCTTATTTCTACGTCAAAAAAAATCATCAAACAATTGTCCCACTCTGGGTAAAGCGAGCGACCGTATCAGACTTTTACTGACATTGCGTTCTGCTTTTCAGGGGTTTGGAAACGTTTTCTAGAATTACTATAGGCCGTCTACTTACCCTGGCGTTCGTACCCATTTGAAAGTTTTCAGCACATCACAACTTTTTCAATTGAGGCTTTCTTTTCAAAAACAATTAGTTTAGAGAAGGATCTTCATCCTTGCAATTATAATGATTAACAAATCAAATAGGATTGACGACTGAGCTCTATGGCTATCGGTCTTAGTCAAGTGACTCTTTGGCTCAAAACAATCCCTTGTTTCGGGATGTAGAGAGAGATGGAAGTACTTGGAATAGTCTGTTGTTTAGTTTGTGATTGAGAAATGATTTCTGAAGTAGGTACCTATTCCTGTTGAGCTGAAGTGGATTTCCGTTCAATGTAAAAGTGGTTTCACTGGTTTATTATCATTATAGAACTGTTGGTTCATTATACGTTGATGATGATTAATAGATAACAAAGATATTTATGAGATTTACCCAAATCCCTAACTCGCGCTCCACCCGGGAGCAGGAGAACACATTCTGATGATTTCCCACCTAAAAAAACGCATTGAATGAAATCTTTTGAAAAACGTTTTACTTACTACTTCATAGTAGTTTCCGTAACCTTCTCGGATCTATTGAATTTTAAAGTAAATAGTCACTCTAAATTACTCGTACACCTATTGCAAACCCATTCCTAAGTTCCAGTAGTGAAAAAATTATAAAACTGCTTTTTAACCTTTTATTTTACCTTCCGAGCCATGACTAGTCTTTGTAACATTATAAGCATAAGCTGTCTTATTGGGGCTATATTTTGACTTCTGACATGCTCTCCTGCTCGGCCCTAGAACGAGAGAAGTCTTTGGCTAATTTTCCACCTAATAAAAATCCCCATCTTGGGCCCAACCTCGACAAACACATATGCACCTACCAGAGGAGCTTGTGGCTAAGTAAGCCACAAGCTCCTCTGGTAGGTGCAGCCCTCTTCATCATTTTCCACAACTCTCTTCATAAAATTAACTTTAAAGAGAAATCCTAACTCCCAACTCCCAGTGTTCATATCTCAGACTTGCACTTTAATATTTGATCACAGATTGTGGAGTGCACATTCACAGAGCACAAATAACGTGCTCTAAATGTAATTCATTTCGTAGGTACGAGATACCTACATTGTGTAGATATTTGTAAGACCGATACATTCAAATCTTAACTCGAAGAGCTCCAACAATAACCGCCATGATGTTAGCCGTGAGGCTTCATCACTCTTCAGGGAACTTAATTAGCGACCAAACAGTCAGAAACCGCTTGCATGAAGTGAACCTTCATTCCCGAAGACCGCTACGGGTACCACCTATAGCAATGCACAATCGTAGGATTCGATATCAATGGGCTCTTGAACACAGAAATTGGGCAGAAGAACAATGGCGTTTCGTGTGCTTTTCTGATGAGTCTCGTTTTGGTATGAGACCGGATACAAGACGTATACGACACTGGAGAACCCCTGGACGCCAACAGCGATTAAAATCCTGCCAGGAAGTCCATCCTTATAGTGGTGGAACCATCATGGTATGGGCGGGTATTTGGATCGGCGGAAGAACTGAGTTGATTAGGATCAGAGGCAACCTCAACGCTCAAATTTATGCTGAGACGATTGTATCAGACGTCATCGTTCCTCTACAAGTGCAAATCGGTCCCTTATTTCAGTTAATGCATGATAATGCACGACCGCACACCGCAAGAGTTGTAAGACAGACTCTCGCCGCAACTAACATCAATGTCCTGCCCTGGCCTGCTCAGTCGCCAGACTTGAACCCGATTGAGCATGCATGGGATATGCTACAGAGAAGAGTTCTGCCGAATATGGAGGGTATCCAGTCGCAAGAAGACCTTTTTTTGTTGTTGCAACGAACATGGGCGGCCATTCCACAGCGTGATTTGGATGAACTCATTTTGAGTATGCCAAACCGATGTTCTTGTGTTGTTAGTGTTCGCGGTAGAAACACGGATTATTACTTGTTTAAGTTATCCAATAAAATTTTAAAGAAAACTGTTATTTCAGTCTTTTTTTCGAACTTTAATGTTAGTGGTTCAAATGTCAAAAATCCCTTTATTAGGAAAATAGCAAATTTCTTTATTAATGCAAAGGTGACTTGGTTTATCGTTACTGTGACAAACGAAACCCCACCTACCAGAGGAGCTTGTGGCTAAGTAAGCCACAAGCTCCTCTGGTAGTTGCAGCCCTCTTCATCATTTTCCACAACTCTCTTCATAAAATTAACTTTAAAGAGAAATCCTAACTCCCAACTCCCAGTGTTCATATCTCAGACTTGCACTTTAATATTTGATCACAGATTGTGGAGTGCACATTCACAGAGCACAAATAACGTGCTCTCTAAATGTAATTCATTTCGTAGGTACGAGATACCTACATTGTGTAGATATTTGTAATACACACATCAAAAGTGTCTAGGGATCAACATATAATTTTGCAATAACTTTTCTCCTGATTGATATTAATTAAAATTTTCTTTAAGGATTCATCAAATAAAGGGTTTCGTTTGTCACAGTAAAGGGTTTACTTAGCCACAAGCTCCTCTGGTAGGTGGGGTTTCGTTTGTCACAGTAACGATAAACCAAGTCACCTTTGCATTAATAAAGAAATTTGCTATTTTCCTAATAAAGGGATTTTTGACATTTGAACCACTAACATTAAAGTTCGAAAAAAAGACTGAAATAACAGTTTTCTTTAAAATTTTATTGGATAACTTAAACAATTAATAATCCGTGTTTCTACCGCGAACACTAACAACACAAGAACATCGGTTTGGCATACTCAAAATGAGTTCATCCAAATCACGCTGTGGAATGGCCGCCCATGTTCGTTGCAACAACAAAAAAAGGTCTTCTTGCGACTGGATACCCTCCATATTCGGCAGAACTCTTCTCTGTAGCATATCCCATGCATGCTCAATCGGGTTCAAGTCTGGCGACTGAGCAGGCCAGGGCAGGACATTGATGTTAGTTGCGGCGAGAGTCTGTCTTACAACTCTTGCGGTGTGCGGTCGTGCATTATCATGCATTAACTGAAATAAGGGACCGATTTGCACTTGTAGAGGAACGATGACGTCTGATACAATCGTCTCAGCATAAATTTGAGCGTTGAGGTTGCCTCTGATCCTAATCAACTCAGTTCTTCCGCCGATCCAAATACCCGCCCATACCATGATGGTTCCACCACTATAAGGATGGACTTCCTGGCAGGATTTTAATCGCTGTTGGCGTCCAGGGGTTCTCCAGTGTCGTATACGTCTTGTATCCGGTCTCATACCAAAACGAGACTCATCAGAAAAGCACACGAAACGCCATTGTTCTTCTGCCCAATTTCTGTGTTCAAGAGCCCATTGATATCGAATCCTACGATTGTGCATTGCTATAGGTGGTACCCGTAGCGGTCTTCGGGAATGAAGGTTCACTTCATGCAAGCGGTTTCTGACTGTTTGGTCGCTAATTAAGTTCCCTGAAGAGTGATGAAGCCTCACGGCTAACATCATGGCGGTTATTGTTGGAGCTCTTCGAGTTAAGATTTGAATGTATCGGTCTTGTCTCCGTGTGGTGCAGCGATACCGTCCTCCATGGCGCTCAGCCACGGTACCAGTGCTTCGGTAACGTGTCCAAAGTCGACTGATAACACTCTGACTTGTATTCAGAGCTAAAGCCACAATACGTTGCCGGGAACCAGCTTCTATCATTCCCACGGCTCTGAGCATTTCTTCCCTGCTTAAATGACGTCGCCGCTCCATAATAACGTTGGTTTTAATCAGTAGTAGGGAAACAGTAGCACTAATAATGTCTTCAATGCGTTGTATGTTTTTATAGGGAAAATATTGACAGCTGATTTTCATCTTTTACTCGAATTTGATTCACAGTTCCTGATTCAAATTATGAAAAGCACCAAAAAGGATCCATATAAATTTATAAAATAATAAATTTATTACAAAGCCACATCTCAATCTCAAGAAATCCGCATAAAAATGCTTGATCCCTAGACACTTTTGATGTGTGTAGTTATGTTACAGCATATTGGATGAGCTAATGGGCTGAATTTTTTAATCTTTTTTTTTATTGTTTTAAACTAGTACAAAAAGCGGAAAGCACGTTAAGCCGTAGGTCTCGGCTGTCATTTGTAGATTTTTGGTCCCATAGTACAAGTTGTTCATAATGCTGAGTACAATGACCCCCCAAGAGGATGTGATAAATAATTTAAGGTTTTGGATAACGTGTTACGAATTATGCACACGTCGTCGTGGCCCCTTTACTTTAGGGGCCACTGGCCACCTCTATCATGGACTATCGCGAATCCATCTCACTGTATGTGTGTTGCCAGGTCTACGCCACTGATTGCTATATCAGCTGCGTTGTTCAACTTGATCATCATCTGCCTAGCCTTTTCCCAACTATTTTGGGGTCCAGTCAAGCCGGATTTAGCTGAAAACCAGTATTTTACGAGGAAGGGCTGCCTACCAGACCTCCACAACCCATTAACTGGGGTAACACGGTATTTCATGGCAAGACTGGAGTCAGATTTACTGGCTTCTGACTATCCGTAACGACTGCCAAAGATCAACAAATGACAGCCAACCGTCCACCTTAGGATATTCAATTGGACATGGTGAGGATTGCTACCAGTGGCAGTAGCGTAGCTTGTATTGCATATAAATCAATATCATAAGGAACTACATGAAAAAAAATTGCTGAAGCTCTTCCTAACCGATGATACACTATTACACATTTTTTTGTGATCTTATGTAGAAAATACGTCCACGAGCGAAGCTAGCTATAAAATTGATCAATAATATGTTCCAATTTTAGTGTTAATCCAATTTTACTCAAGTGTAATCATTCATCATCTATGTAGTAGTAGCATGTACTCCTCATCTCCGTTATGAAGTAACCATTCAATATCGTATCAATAATAGAATTTAGTAAGAGTATGGATAACATATTACGAATTATTGCATACGTCGTACGTGGCCCCTTTAACAGGGCCACTGACCATAGTGACCATCTCCTGTCATTGCCTATCGCGACTCCGTCTCATTGTCTCGCGTGATTCAATTTGATGTTTGTTCCAAGTCACGTAATCGTGCGTATACAGAGTTATTCCATCTAAAATCGAGGTTTGTATTATTCGTCTTTTTTCATGCTTTAAAATCCTACATTTAGGTAGTTTCTTTTGACCATACATTGTGTAACAGAAATTAAGTTTGGTTAGATCGCAAAATAAAGTGTCTAACTGTAAGATTGAGTGAAGCAAGCTCGATAATTTTATCTTAGCATCTAAGCTAGGTTATTTTTTGTTCTAATACTTAAGATATACAGAAATTAGATCAAGTTAAAGTCTCCAAAGGAGCCTATACACAGGTATTTTCCTTTAAAATTGACGAGGAAAAGCTTTTTGAAATTAGAGGTTGAACTCTCCTAATAAACCTATGTAACGAGCACAGGTATTTTCCTGTTTACAGGTGAAACAAAGCTCTGACTGATTTGCGTAGGAATTTTCCTCATTTTCGGATATAAATACAGAGCGAATTGTGTAGGCCTCACACAACAATTTCACATCTCTTTGCGAACGTTTGTCTACCACTATACAACAAACAAAATGGCCGCCATCAAGACTACTTTCGTCCTCCTGCTGATTGCCTTCGCCATGGTGATGGTGACCGTCGAGGCCGTCCGCGTCGGGCCCTGTGACCAGGTCTGCAACCGCATCGACGCTGAGAAGAACGAGTGCTGCAGGGCTCATGGATACTCCGGCTACAGCAGCTGTCGATATGGACAGATGCAATGTTACTGACGGAACTCCACCAGTACCGCCACGTCTCAACAGTAACCATCACCCACATCCATTCTTATATTAACAATCAAAGGTGATCAAGACTATATTTTGTCAAAATTTTTGCTAAAAGTTTTAATGCTCTTTCTGAGCACCATATGAACTGAATTCAACATGTATTTACGATTAAATTTTAATATCTTAAAGTTTAAACATCTTTTACTCTACGCCAACTGCCCTAACCTGTCACCATCAAAAAGAAATTCACGCCCGGGTGTCACCATTGTGTGGGCTGCCTGGAAGACACGTGTGTGCCCCGCTTGGGCGGAGCTCCACCCTGTCTTCGTGGCGACGATCGGCGGTAACGAACTGTCGCGCCGGACCTTGGTACAGGCTATGGTCCAAGCGAAGAGGAGTGGCAGGCGGTTGCCTCCTTCTGCGAAACTGTAAAGCTAGCCAAGGAAGCGACCGCACACGAGAGAGCATGGCCCTCACGCCCCGCCTCCAGATTTCCAAACCCAATTTCCAACTAACGTAGGCGAAAACTTGCGGCCGGCGATCAATGGGTAGCTTGCCGCCCAATAGTCCGGTAATCATCCGCACCGAGCCCAAGTCGTCGACGTCGCGTACTGATCCACGTGCGCCTCAAAGAGATGTCAGGAAAAACCGTAGAGGCTTAGCAATTTTACCATTCAGCTTGACTTATTCAAATCTGAATCACATCTTCGCACGCCTTTCCACTGAGTCCAAAGCTGCTAGATGACGTTTTGCAACACCAGCGCATATAATTATGTGACTTCAGTACTCTTTGACACGACCGTACCTATGCTTTGTAAATTATTAGAAGCCGTCCCGGTGTGAAGTCCCACCGGAACTTTGCAAGAACGCCAAGTTTCTTAACTACCTCAGTTTTCGACTCAATTGATTTGAAATACATAGGTAGATTGCATATGCATATATCTTAAAATAAAACAGGTGCAATCCTTTTTCCACTGTCCCGGTGTAAAGTACCGCCGGAGTTTTGCAAGAACGGTGAATTTCTTAGCAGCTACCTTGGTTTTGGACTCAATTGATCAGAAAATTGTTTTTAAATGGATCGCATATTACATTTCCTAATATAACAGGCGCAATATCTTTTCCACTTTTCCTTCCATACCTGATAGTCGCACTATTTTTATGTGATTCTTACAAATCTTAAGGTTTAATTTTTAACCGATTTATGAAAAATAAGGTGGTTTTCAATACGCTGAAGTCTTTTTAGGGTTCCGTAGCCAATTGGCAAAAACGGAACCCTTATAGTTTTGCCATGTCTGTCCGTCCGTCCTCGCTTAATCTCTGTGACCGTTAGCTCTAGAAAGCTGAAATTTGGTATCAATATGTATGTCAATCACGCCAACAAAGTACAAAAATAAAAATTGAAAAAAAATGTTTTATTAGGGCATGTAAAGTAACAAGCGTTTTTTTTTTTAATTTCAACCCTAATGTGTAATATATTGTTGGATAGGTATTCAAAAATGAATAGGAGTTTACTAAAATCATTTTTGATAATATCAATAATTTCGGAAACAATCGCTCCAAAAGTAAAAAACAATGTGTCCCCCCCCTCTAACTTTTGAACCATAAGTTTAGAAAATATGAAAAAAATCTGGAAAATAGAGCTTTATAAAGACTTTCTAGGAAAATTATTTTGAACTTGATGGGACGAACAGTTTTTGAAAAATTGGGGACACTTATTGTGACGGACGGGAAACTACGGAACCGTACACTGAGCGTGGCTCGACACGCTCTTGGCCGGTTTTTTTATATAGGTATATTCCTTGATTCATTCAAGACACTTGAACAGATACAGAACACTTTTGGGAAATAAAAATAAGAAGTAAAAATTTGTTTTTATTAAAATAAAAACCCCCGGTCTTTTTGTATAAACTTTTTACAAAAAAAAATCGGAAGTCGGCGTTTCTATAATAGTTTTGTCTCTTCGTTATCTAACACCTATTTCCGAAAGTAAAGTTATTTTGTACTTTTTAGTGTTTTTGAGAGCAGTGGTGGCCCAGTGGTAACTGCCCCGACTTGCAAGTTGTAGTTCGCTGGTTCAAACCTAGCCAGGTGCATTACTTTGTGTAATTTATTTCATCGCCGCTGCTCTCAAAACGGTGAAGGAAAACATCGTGAGGAAACCGGCATGTCCTAGAACCAAAAATTCGAAGACATGTGACATCCACCAATCTGCACTGGGCCCGTGTGGTGGATTACTGCCCACTCCCTCTCCTAGAGAGGAGGCCTGAGTCCCAGCAGTCTCTCTGAGGGAACATTACAAAGCTGATAATGCTAATGCTAGTGTTTTTTAAACAATTGTACCTCGCAAAGGTCCCAGCTGTTATTTGTAGATCTTTGGCAGTCGTTACGGATAGTAAGAAGCCAGTAAATCCGACTCCAATCTTGCCATGAAGTCATCATTTGGGCTGGGTAGATGATGAGTGTTTTTTAAACATTGAAGTCCGCTGTATTTTTTTGTATAAAGTTTTTACTTTTGTATTATAATTGGTATAATCTAAGTTAGCAATAAAGCGGTAATTTGGCATTGCGTTGTAAATGTTATGTTTACTCGTAATTGGCATAACATATATTAGAACAGTAGTACCTAGGATTTTGTTTGTGTATGTGTATAATTATGTGTACTGGGAACCTAAATAAATAAATAAACTTTTATTTCGAAAGAGTTACTGCTGCTCTGGTAAACACAAAACTGAAGGAACACGGGTAGGTTTTAGTCAGTAAAAGTGTACACTTTTCTGTAACGTTTTTGAGAACACTCCTTGTCCCTAGAGAAGTAACTTAATGATTTCCCAACAGTTCTCCGTATTGCCTGATTGAAATACTATATGAAGGTGGTTCGTTAGAGCGATTTGACCCATAGTAAAAGATGCTTAAAGTTTAAGAAATTTAATCGAAAAAAAAACATAGAATTTTGTTCATGAGCTATTCAAAAAGATTATTAAAACCGTTTAACAAAAATTTTGACAAAATCTAGTTTTGACTACATCTGATTTTTAATGTAAGAATGGATGATGATGAAGAGTTACTGTTGAGACGTGGCAGTACTGGCGAGGTTCCGTCAGTAACATTGCATCTGTCCATATCGACAGCTGCTGTAGCCGGAGTATCCATGAGCCCTGCAGCACTCGTTCTTCTCAGCGTCGATGCGGTTGCAGACCTGGTCGCAGGGAGCGACGCGGACGGCCTCGACGGTCACCATCACCATGGCGAAGGCGATCAGCAGGAGGACGAAGGTGGTCTTGATGGCGGCCATTTTGTTTCTTGTGTAGTCGTTGAGAAACGTTCGTGAAGAAATGTGGAGTTGTAATGTGAGGCTTATACGTTTCTTTCAGTATTTATACTCTAAAATGAGGAAAATTTTCTCCCTGATCAGTCAGAGGATTGATTCACCTTGTAAACAGGAGAATACCTGTGTACAGGCTGCCTGTTAATTAGGTATATTTAGAGACTTGAACTTCCTCTAATTCCTAAAACTTTTTCCTCAAGTTAACAAATTTTCAAAAAATCGAGAGCGCTTTATTCGGTCTAGATTACAGTTTTCAGTCGGTCAGTCAGTTTCCCCTTTTATTAAATACGAGTATATAAATAAAAGGCGAAACTTCTGGTACTACGAGCGTGAAATTTTGCATAAGATTTCTTTTTATAATATAAGCGAGCACCAATAGAGGTATTTGCAAAATTCGGCCCCTAAAGGGGAGAAACGGGGTTCTGAAGTTAGTATGGTAAACCTACTCTTGTGTGGGCGAAGTCGCTATCAGAAGCTAGTATTAGAATAGAGCTTGTATTAGTATTGGATTAGTTAGTATTAGTTTAGAATTTCAACCATTTCTCATGGTTCAAGATTGACCGTAATTTTTTTTCGAATTTACAATTGAATCACGAGCTGCTCTGGTAGGTGAAGTCCTCTCCATCATTCTCTATAACTCTCTTTAAAAAATTAACTGTAAGAAGAAATCCTAAGTAACACCCAACTCCTAGAGTTCATATCTCAGACTTGCACATTAATATTTGATCAGTGATTGTGGAGTGTACATTCACGATGCATTAATAAGGTTTCACCAGATGCCTCAGGGGCCCCGACATAACTTTAGCAGGAGCATTTTGCATGTGGTGTTTGCCTGTAATTGGTTGGACAGTTAGATTTAAGACACGATTAACTACTTATAAGTTCCTGTCCATAAATATCTATAACAACTGTTGGTAAACATTAATTTTAAAAAAAACACCAAGGGCTCCGACGCTTGCAATAATTTGTGACATGTTGAATGCACTCGTCGTCTCCGTTGTGGCCTATCACGACTCCGTTTCACTTTCTCTTTTGATTTGAATTTTCATAATAATTTTTGATCTCTTCAAAACACAACAGATTGTGCGTAAATATAATTAATTCGTTAAGACAAGACATTTTGTATAACATCTTTATACTTAAAAAAACAGCGAATTAACTTAAAGAACCCATGATGCAATAGCGAGCAAAGTGAGCTCGAATATGATAGGTAGTTTTCTTAGATTTTTCCTGACCAGCTACAGGAATCAGGTTCGTACAAACCCCAGAACGAAAGCAACCAAGGAATGGGGTTGTGTTTAGTCAGTAAGAGTCTGACACGCCCTCCCACTCTGGCCAAGAGTGCGAGAAGTCATTCAGATAATTCCCCTCCCTAAAAAAAAAAAGATACCGCTCCGTCAACTCGGGCTTGGCCCTTACTGAACGGTTAGATAGCAAGCTGTCATAAAAAAACAATAATCAGGTTTTTCTTATTTTAGATGGGAAATCATCAAAAGATTTGCGGAGGAGCGGGAGAAGTCATACTTTTACTGACTTGCAGTAATCAGGTTTCGTTACGTTGCAAGAATCAATCTGAAGTCTAACCGCAAAAGAGAGCGAAGCGTGCTCGATAATTTTACACGTGTCGCTACAATGAACGATCCTGTGCGTCATGCTTCCATTGGATTACCGCAACCATCACTAGGTCATCGGTCCGCTTTGTGGGTAGCCTTCCAACGCTACATCTTCCGATACACGGTCGCACGGACTCCAGAACCTTTCGGCTTCAACGGCCATCCGTTTTGCGAGCAATGTGCCCTGCCCACTGCCACTATAGTTATAGTGAAGTTATCAGGAGCTACGAGTTTTGTAATACATAATTATAAGTATTTTATAATCCACCGCAGAGACACAATCAGAAAAAAAATATGATACGCTTTTGAATAAATGCTAGATAGATAGTGTGTTCAAAAACTAAATACAACTAATTAAAAGTACGACAAAAACACGAAGATGCCTCTAAAAATTACTTTTATCGATTAAAAGTCGGATTAATATTCATGCATTCATTCTCATTGTTTGTCAGCTTATTGTACAAGCCACGTTTTGCGATTAGAGTATTTTCATTTTATAATCATATCTGTAGATTTATAATAAATCGTTAAAATTCTAAGCATTGAATCTGCGCATCTCTGTATTTTGTATGCATACCGAGAGTGACCGCGCTTTAGATCCTGTAGTCATATTAAGGAAAAAGTTTTCAGGTTAAAGTCTCATAATATACCTATCTATTGTACTTAGGTGTTTTCCTATTTACAAGGTAAAATAAAGCTCTGACTGGTCAGGGAGAGAAGTTTCCTCAAGTTCGAGTTTAAATACGGAGAGAAACGAGTAAGCCTCACACTACAACTCTACATCTCTTTGCGAACGTTTCTCAACGACTACACAACAAACAAAATGGCCGCCATCAAGACCACCTTCGTCCTCCTGCTGATCGCCTTCGCCATGGTGATGGTGACTGTCGAGGCCGTCCGCGTCGCTCCCTGCGACCAGGTCTGCAACCGCATCGACGCTGAGAAGAACGAGTGCTGCAGGGCTCATGGGTACTCCGGCTACAGCAGCTGTCGATATGGACAGATGCAATGTTACTGAACGGAACCTCGCCAGTACCGCAACATCACAACAGTAACCCATAAACTTCCATTCTTAAATTAATAATCAGAGGTAACAAATCAACACTACATGTTTTCAAAATTTTTGTTATTTTTTTATTGAGCCGTGCCATCTGAGCATCGCGTGAACCGAATTCAGCATGTTTTTTTTTCGATTAAAGATCTTAAACTTTAAACATCTTTTACTCCACACCAAATTGCCCTAACCAATCACCATCAAAAATATTTCCATCAGGTAATAACTGAGAGCTGTAAGGAAATCATCTAATTAGGAGTACTTCTTTCGCTCTATGTTCCTTCAGTTTTGCTTTTACCTTCCAGGTATCTCTTTCGAACTAAGTGTTTTCTGCCTTACATTTCGATTTGAATTACTTTAACTAAGTTTAGCCCATGACTTAGTCTGCGTAGAAGTCGTAAATGTTCCTGTTTGGTTTTATATGGTTTTAATATGTGTAAAATCTAAGTACTTTAGAAGGCTGTTTTGGCTATTAATAGTAAGAGTGGATCTGGTAGTCAGATGCCAAAAAGCCTGACCATTAGTAACTGGGTTGTGAAAGTATGTTATTCGCTCCATGTAAAACACGGTTATTCAGCCGCACCCGGTTAGACTGGAAGCCGGCCCCAAGCTAGTTGGGAAAAGGGTTAAGCGATGAAATAAGAGTGAACCCTCTTAACGTCAAATCGATTCAAACGTGCGTGCTACTTATTACAAGTTAATGTGACATTCGTAGATATCAGATGTTGTAACACATCGTCGCTTTCCATCAAGTGAGATAGTGGTCAAGCACAAGCCTATCAACAGTAAAGAAGGCACTACAGCTATAGTTCATAAACAGCCAGAATTGGTAGAACCTAGCATTTTACTTCTTCTTGTCGTTTCGATTGAACTCAAATTTTTCCGACCAATATTTAGCCACCTGGACAGCTCTGTCGTTGGCCTCGCATAGGTCGTTGAACATTTTACTAACACGTATTTTGCCAGTATTGTGAACGTAATATATCTAGGCTGATTATTATTCAAATTGAACCTTCGAATGAACCTAATCTCAAAATCAATTTAGCGATGGCCGATCCCGAGATGTTTTCACAATCGATTGAATCGATTTTTTTAAAATAAACCATCGCACCGAGTCAACCATCTACTTTCCGGTCTACAAAATAATCGAGATGCTTTTCGATTTTTTGGAGTCAACGGCTTCGACCGCTAGCTTTCGATTATTCGAATCAGTCACTCTTACTCGAAACCCTAAACCATCGAGAAACAAATCGCGAGTGAACGCCTCATGTGCCAGTCGCAATAACAGAGCGAGTCGGACTCGATTCAAAGTCGAAACCATCGTGACGGATAGAACCTGTCGCCATCACACATTGCTAAATCAACTAGTAAGGTTACAAATGGAGCAAATACATACATAGGCCTATATATATGTACGGTACGTGTATATCACGACGTCTTAGTGTGAAAACCTCGTATCTGCAATTTTAGGTAATTTTATTTTATAACATTTTTGGAAAGAAGAACCGTGTTACCCCAGTTAAGGGGTTGTGGCGGTCTGGTAGGCAGCCGCTCCTTGTAAAATTCAGCTAAATCCGGCTTGACTGGAAGCCGACCCCGACATCCTAGTTGGGAAAAGGCTAGGTAGACGATGATTATAAATTATTATTGAAAAAAAAAAAACTCGAACCACACAAAAATGTAACACGAAAAAATTGTATCGGTTATTTGTAACGCTACCTGCGATGTCTGTCTTAAATGCATACCATTCTCGAGATAGTTTAGTGTGATATCCTCGCGATGGCGCGTCAAAACTTGGAGAAATTGAAAAACAGGAGTAATAAGTGTTTGAAATACATCAATATTTGAATAAACCACGTAAAAGGCTATTTAAATTAATCTATATTATTTATTATTAATGTTATAAAGCTGAAGAGTTTGTTTGTTTGAACGCACTAATCTCAGGAACTACTGGTCCGATTTGAAAAATGTTTTTCAATGTTAGATAGCCCATTTATCGAGGAAGGCTATAGGGGGGGACCACCAACAATTCCATGCAGACGAAATCGCGAGCGGAAACTAGTTGATAATGTTAGTTAGTTAGTTAGCCTGTTGTGTCCCACTGCTGGGCGAAGGCCTCCCTCTCCCTTTTCCACACACGCCTATCTTCAGCCATTGCAGGCCAGTCCCTCTGGTAGTTATCCTACTCATCTCTCCACCTTAACCTCGATCTGCTGTAGTTGATAATAAAGATCTAATGTTTTTGGGCCTCCTGAAAAATTACATATTTCGTAGATACGAGGTTTTCACTCTAAGCCATCGACATAGGTATCAAACTTTCATGACACACGTATAATATCGAATGTTTAATAATGTTATTACACTGTCGTGATCACGACAGGCGTGACGTGGAGTTCACGCCCGATATGACAGCTACAGACGGTTTTTCTGTATATGGATCGTGAAATGAATAACAGAATAATGTAGGATATAATACGTTAGCTGATTCCGTAATATCATCTGTGTGTAGTAGTTTTTTTCTGTTAAGTTGTAGTCTGTCTAATGAAAGCGCGACCTGAGAAAAAGAGGCTGAATAATGTTGCCAATTGAATTTAAAAAACCGGCTAAGAGCGTGTCGGGCCACGCTCAGTGTAGGGTTCCGTAGTTTCCCGTCCGTCACAATAAATGTCCCCAACTTTTCAAAATCTGTTCGTCCCATCAAGATCAAAATAATTTTCCTAGAAAGTCTTTATAAAGCTCTACTTTCCAGATTTTTTTCATATTTTCTAAACTTATGGTTCAAAAGTTAGAGGGCCCCGGGACACATTTTTTACTTTTGGAGCGATTATTTCCGAAATTATTGATATTAACAGAAAATGATTTCATTATATATCACACGTTAGGGTTGAAATTAGAAAAAAATCGCTTTTTACTTTACATGGGGTTACCCTAATAAAACATTTTTTTCCAATTTTTATTTTTGCACTTTGTCGACGTGATTGACATACATATTGGTACCAGATTTCAGCTTTCTAGAGCTAACGGTCACAGAGATTAAGCGAGGACGGACAGACAGACATGGCGAAACTATAAGGGTTCCGTTTTTGCCAGTTGGCTACGGAACCCTAAAAAAGAACTTCAGGTCGCGCTTTCATTAGATGTCCTCAATCAAAGTAACTATACGTATGTCACAAAATTTGGTAACAATTGAATTATAGAATTTTAGCAACGTGAAGTAGCAAGCGTACAGTCATTCACGGTCTATAGAAACTTGCTTCTAGTCAAAATCGAGTTAATCTTTCCCAACTGATAGCTTAGATTGGCTTGTAAGAAATCTTTCTCGTGGCCGAAGTCGCAGGCAAAGTGCTAGTCGATAGATACAACATGTAACTGAAATAAATGGCAGCCTTATAAAGCCCAATTAGAAAATTAAGTTACAATGATAATTCAAACATTAAAGTTTTATGTACCTAAATGCACTTAGGTAGTGATTCTTTTGAAATTTGTTATCCTAGTTGAAGACTCAGGGTTGAAGTTAAATACTACTACTCTAAGATAGTACACACGGTGGCGGAGATTGGGTAGCAGGTCATAAATGTGTGCGTAAACGCTACCGCGTGAAACACAACATGTATTATCGTTGTGTGCTACAAAGTAACTCGTCGTTTCTACACTCACACTCTTGCAAAAAGCAATTAGTAGCCGTACACAACTATGAAAGTACCTACAGCAAAAATTGGGTACTGCTGTTATCGGCCCCGTGGCGCAATGCGTATGATACGTGACTGACGAGTAAGAGGTCCTAAGTTCGATTCCAATCGTCTGGTGTAACAGAAAGTTTGCTTGTTTTTATTTTCTATTTGACCCTTTTTTTTTAATAGTAATGTTATAGTTACTCTCATAATAATTAAAATATTTTGAAAATATTGTGACAAAGAAAACTGCGATAACGATCCAACTATGTTTATTACAACTTATTAATTACATACATTAAACGGAATGGTCACAATTAACGAATCTGTTCATGATTATCCTTAATACAATATATAAAGTGAAAATATTCTAAGTCAGACAAGGATGGACGTCACTTTTTTTAAGTTTTTTATAGTGACATAAATGAAAATGTTATCAAGAATGAATTATGATAGATATCGCAACTCTTGATCTCAATAACAATAACATCATGTCACATAATACAACAACAGTATAATTACCTACAGCTTACTTCTTAGTCTTTTTTTTACTTATCAAAGTTATCAATCAACATGTTTTAAAAAATGAACTATGATAGGTATCGTAACTCTTGATGTCCTAGTAACCTTGACTGGTATTGCGACCCCCTACCTCCACTAACTCACCGGGACCCATCGATGACATCCAGCCCCAATAACCTAACGTAATGCGACCACTAGACCTGCATGGGAGAATATTTTTGTGATGGTAACGTTCTCCATTTTTTCTCCATAATATTTTACGCCCATCCTTATCTGAATTAAAACACTTTTCATCACTAAATATAACTATGTTATTGCACCAATCAAAATCTATAAATTTTCTTGCAAACCGCATCCTTTCTTCCTTATGCAACGCCGTCAGTAAAATTTTTTTCGCGGGTTTGCGACATTTTTGGTGCTCGTAAGTGGCGTCGAACAATTGTCATAGACACGTCGTGCATAATTGCAGTGTTTCTTGTTGTAGCAAAGCCGTCAGCGCTATACGTAGCAACAATATTTCGATGCAGTGGGTTGGCATCCGTATATGCAATTGCTTTTAGACCCGGACGTTTGGCATCGATTGTCCCTTCAGCTGCATATCTATGCACCCAAAACTGCACAGTTTTCCTCTGTAAACAATCACAAAATTACGTTAAAACCTAACAAATATCAACAATGTTAAATTATTTTGCATTACCTATATTAAGTTTGGATTTGTTACTTACCGGTAGCATTAATCTCCTCGAAATTTCACTTATGGATACATTTTGTTTATGTAATACTATTATCTCAGCCCTCAAAAGTGTAGACAAAATAATGAGACATGTTGTTTATTATTTGTAAAAAGTATCACTTTCCACAAAGATTAATTATTTTTTGTCTCGGAGTAAGTTGTAGAACACACGATCGTGATAGGCAAAAGCGTTATGCCAGGTTAACTTATTATCCGACTCATTTCTTAGTAAATAACTAATAAAGTGGGTAGATGATAATATTCATACACTTAGTTTTTAATTACTCAGATACCCGCGAAACGAGACACGATAGTATAACAATAACAGCGCGGTCTCATAGGACCGGTTGGGGATTCAAACGCTAAAGCAAATATTCTAAGTTTTAGTTTTATTAAACTTCGTTATCATTATACTACAATAAAGTAGAAAAAAAATATTTTGTCAATGGCAAGGATCGAACTCGATACACCTTTAACGGCAAGCAAGCACTTAATAATCAGTGCTAAATTACCATCTAATGAATGAAGCGAATTTGTTTATCTGATTCGTAGCAAACACATATACAAATATGTGTGTGTGTATATCGAGTAGTAAACGAGTTTTATTTTGTTTAAGAGTTGAGCTGGAGACATAATATTACTTGAATATAATTAATATATTTGAAATTAATATATAAAATTACAAAATTATATTTATCAGACGATAGGAATCGAACTTGGGACCTCTTACTCGTCAGACATGTATCATACGCATTGCGCCACGACGCCGTTAACAACAGGGGCCAATTTCGTCTACTGTTTTGGAGACGAATAAAATACTTCTTCGATAGAATTTAGGCGTATAATCATGAGAATATAGTTTTTACAAAATTGCGTGTGCGTTTCGTTTACCGGTATAATGGCGGAATGACAGTGGCGGCGCGCGCGTAAGAAAACGGAACTAAGCCCCGCACTTCCCCTCTGGGCCGTCCAATCGTAGCGGCTTGCTGGGATGACGATGCGCAGACGAGTTAATTTGTAGCACACAACGATAATACCTGTTGTGTTTCACGCGCTTGCGTTTGACACACACATTTATCACATTAGTGTGGGGGTGCTACGCGAATTAAGTAAGAGAGTGTACTAAGATAGTGCTTTACTATACTCTAAGATAGTAAGCAATCAAGATTTATCATAAAGGTATGTTTTTATTCTAAAATAGTCAACAATTTCCTTCTTCTTCTACACACAAACACACGTGTGTGTGTACACGCCCATACACATAATTATACACACAAACAATAAACGTACGTCGTCGTCGTACGTTCTGCCCTGATCCCATTTTATTTGGGGTCGGCGCAACACGTATTTTTCTAAAATATTCAATCATTATGTGTTGATATTTGCGTTTATTACGTTACAAGTTACATAATCGATACATTTGCCATACATATTTACTCTTTGTCTCAGTTTTTAGCTCATCTACTTGCCAAGTTACTCCAAGATCCAAAAGAATTTATACAACAACCGCAATAACTTGCTTATAAATTGCCACAACCATACCTACGTTCCACGAGCTAAAAGTATCGACATTATTAGATTGTCAGGCCAAATTTCAGTGTCTACCTTTGAAAGGCGTACCGTACTAGGTAAGTACACAATCAGAGTCCCCATGTGGAGAAATGTGCGCCAAATTGACAGACGGTAAGTGATACCATTCGCTTACATATATATATATGTGCCTATCAGAGGCGTAGGTAGTCTCTAAGGGGCCACGAATAATTTAAAAAAAATGGGGGCCCCTCGTTTATCTGATTGCGGTAAAGCCCAGTGCTAGTTTAGTTTAGATATTTCGTAATAAAAACAATGATATTTATTTTGCAATTAGGTTTTTGCAAACACTTTTACACGTCAATTTTTTTTTATCATTTATATCCCTTTTATATTGTTTTTATTACGAAATGAACCCAAACAGCACCTGAAAATTCGGCAATTCGATAGACCTGAGAAGCTCTCATTACTAAGCATTTGAAATTTTGAAAAGTTATTTTATGCTTCTAACCGGGGCCCGTGACGGCTGGGGGCCCTGTATAATTGATATTACGGCTGATACGCCAGGAGCCACGCCCCTGGTGCCTATATATATGTTCAGTGAGCTTGGAACGGTGATACACAAGTATGTAGCAGATTGTCGCATTTGTGAGTGGCTTCAGCAATAGATGTTCCACCTTCTCTCATAATGGTTCAGTTAAGGTCGTATAATCGATTGCGTTAAGAGCTCGCTGTAGGGCCTCAGGAGTTAGATGCCATCACTTCATGCCAAAAGCCACAGTTTTAAAATAGTCCGGTCAATTTAGACATCCAAGGTTACAATAATTCGCACTTGGCTGAAAATTGGTAGGATTGTTCAATACACTATTATAAAGGAAATGTGAAAAGTCCTCATCGATCCGGCACGTGCAAAAAAAAATACACGTGGTCAAAGGTCACAAAAATGGGTTTTTCGCGATTTTCAGCAAAATGGTAAGTTTTATCATAAAATTAGCTCAGACAAAAATTGTAGATCGGACAATTATCTATAAAAATGTCTAACTACTTTTTCTCCTAAGAGCCACCGTTTTTGAGATATAACGATTCAAAAAGTTGAAACAGTAGCAAGCGCAACCTGAGAAAAAGAGGTTGAATCCAAAAATTTTGTATGTGGTATTACTAACTAGTAATTGTGAAGTGTCAAGACATGATTCTTCATGTCTTGACACTTCACAACTTTTTTTATTTCGGACAATTGAGGCTGAATAATGTGGCCCATTAAATCAAAAACTCCAGGTCGTTCTATCATTAGACGCACTCTAATAGCATTGAATGTATTCGGCATAGTAAAATAATGCAGGTATACGACCCTAGCCACACAGACAATTGAATGGGAGGCAGATGTTGCTGAAGGTTACACTGGCGTAGAAGATAAGGGAATGGGTTTTTTTTTACCCCAAATTTTCATATTTTATATATGTCTGTCACACTGACCGATAGAACGATATTTTTGCTTGTATTACGGCTTCAGTGATGTACGAGTATATACGTGGTGTACTTATTCATATTTTGACGATTACAACTCTTTCAATATTTTGAATCGTTATATCTCAAAAACGGTGGCTCTTAGGAAAAAAGTATTTAGACATATTTATAGATAATTGTCTGATCTATAATTTTTGTCTGAGCTAATTTTATGATAAAACTTACCATTTTGCTTAATAACGCGAAGAACCCATTTTTGTGACCTTTGACCGCGTGTATATTTTTTTGCACGTGCGGCGATCGGTGAGGACTTTTCACATTTCCTTTATAATAGTGTATTGAACAAACCTACCAATTTTCAGCCAAGTGCGAATTATTGTAACCTCACCCCAATTAATTAGTCTATTTTGACCGGACTAAAAACTATGTCTCACTTTTGATGCAAAAGCACATCCCCTTATCTCATCATCATCTCAGCCAAAAGACGTCCACTGCTAGACGACATAGGCCTAGAGCCAAGACAACGACCAGTCCTGTGGTCTCGCAGCCATCGGATTCCCGCGACCCTCACCAGGTCATCGGTCCTCCTTATGGAACGCCTTCCAAAGCTGCATCTTTCGGTACGTGGCCGCCACTCTAGAACCTTTCGTCCCCACCGACCATCTTTTCTACGAGCAATGTCCTTTACCCACTGCCATTTAAGGCCGGGACTCCACCAAAGCGAAGACAAGACGAGCGGAGACGAGATGTTTTTTAATCAACCAAGAATCGTGATATTAGCACATCTCCTCTCCGCTCAGCTTCAGAGGAGATCACTGTGCTGAGATGTGTAATATTTGTATGGCGCGATGGAAGCGGAGATGTGAGCTGTGCGTGGTCAACGCGGAGTGAAGACGAGAGGTTTAACAGTATTGCACACATCTCCGCTTTGATGGAGTCCCCCGAGCTGAAAAACATCTCTTCTCGCTCAGCACACAGCACACCGCACACATCTCTGCTTTGGTGGAGTCAAGGCCTAAGTTCGGAGATTACATTTCCCTGATCAGAACATATTCTTGGCGCACACAACCCAGAAGATAGACCTACAAAAACAATGAGAAATCGCACACACGCATCTAAATTAAATTTTGAAGCGTAGGTACTCTTATAAAACATTTACGTTGTAGTGTGGTGTACGTCAGGAGCGAAACGAGGGTCACTTTTTTTTGTCAGGTTTTTAGCAGCTCTCGAAGACAAAAGTAGAATTTGGCTAGTTTTCTGTTGCTGTACAACTCGGTCACATTAACTTGTCGCTTGGCGTCGATGAAATAATGCCCAAAAACAATATAACAACAACGGGTTATTCCCGCTCGGTAACACCCTTTCGTCAACACTGTTGATTCAGTTTGGGTAGATAATCCTGATTTATGCATCGTACATACAGTACATTATTAGTTCTAAATTCGGACATGTCGGAACAATATTTAGCAGCTAGTTCTAGTGGAAAATCCGTGTTAGTGCGTATAAAAAGAAAACATGGGACTGTCACATGGCGGTCGCCAATATTACACAAGAAGGGCGCATAAAAGTGGCATTTTAAAAATCCATGACATGTTTTATTTTTATTTCCATATTTTAAAAATAAAAACCAGCATTCATGGACACTGCGAACGAACGAAACTTTTTTTCCCCGATCGAAAGGTGTTAACGAACGGGAATTACCCGAAATAATAAGTAGCGTTCGTCAACACTGTGAACGAACGAAACTTTTTTTTCCCGATCGTCAACAGTGTTGACGAAAGGGTGTTACCGAGCGGGAATAACTCTCAACAACAGAGAACTAGCCAAATTATCGATGCGCGTATCGATAACAAAGATGCTGACCATACACTTGCCAGGCGAGCTAAGGGAATGCCCGGAAACGGGGGGATGCTCGCATTTCAGAGATGCGTCCAGTTAGTTGATGTGACCGGAATGTAAGATGTTATTTAAATAATTAATAACCTAATCCTAATTAAAATTATGAACGCGACAGTTTGTACATATAGATGTAAAACTTTAGAATGGATTTCGATGAAACTTGGTAAACAGATTTACCATGTCCTGAAATAGCATACCTATATTATTATACTTTTTATCTTATGAGTATGTTCCCTCAGGATAATTTTCTACTATCGTGGAGGTGAAGTCGCTGGCTGCAGCTAGTATCTTGTAAACTTATTTCAACGTGGTCAGCTACAATAGACCACACCTAATTTTATTGACCCATCATATGATAGATAGCAGTTTTGCTAAAAAAAAAGCCTACAAACTGCATTTGTGTAGATTAAACATAATTAAAACAATTATTGGTATTCAGAATCACACGAATATTACAATGCCGAAAGTTTATGAGTGTGTGTTTGTTACTTCTTTAAGCTAGAACAACGAATGGATTTAGAAAAAAATAGTCTCGGGAGTTTGTTTCCTTGGTTCAAGTTTATACAAGGATGCAAGTAGGATGATAAAATGAGCCAAAAATGTATTATTAATGATTTTGGATCTGTTACTATCATGTGTCTCCAAAACACTGGAATGAGTACCTATGTTTGAGACTACAGTAACAAGTAGTGTCTTTTTTAATGGGATATCATCAGAATGACTTCTCCCGTTCTCGGGCGGAGTGGGAGGGCTTGTCAGACTTTTACTGGCAAAACCCAGTAGGATTTGAGTGAGTGAGTGGGGAAAGGAGTGCCTTTATTCCTTCTTTGCCTTTCGTTTCAGGGCCCCCGGGTTTTCCTTTCAGAAGCGAACCCATAGCCCCAGAGGCTTAGACCCTGCTGGGCTCCTACTAATTTGCAGACACGTCTTTAAATGACCCAAGCAATAATTAAATCGCTTCAGCTTATGCATCGCACCAAACACAAATAAACCGAAGGAAAACCAACGTGTACAATAAGCCCTTATCTTAAGGACATTAGGTCGACAATCGCACGCTCCCGACAATACTAACGAGTATTTGATTTACCATTTATATTACGTTTTGTCCCAGTTCGATTCTATCACAAACACATTAATGAGTTCACTTCGCGTCATTCAGACTGAGTTCGTTGGGAATCTTGAAATTGTTCCATTTGGGGGAGAAGACATTTTTTAAATCAGTGATTCCAATTAACTCCTGTTTTTATCTATACATATAATAAAATCGTATGAAAGTCAAAACTGTACATTAAATATTTTTTTAAAAGAATACTTGGGGCGTGATCTACAATCGATACCGAAGCCAAAAATATAGTTTTTAGAATTCATGTCTGTTTGTCTGTTTGTCTGTTTATCTGTATGTCCGGGCTAAACTCAAAAAGTACTGCATGGATTTACTTCAAATTTTGCATGAATATTACTGAGAGGTCGGGAAAACCAATAGGCTACATATTATCACGCTATCACCTACGGGGGAGGAGCTGTGAATCTTTATTTTTCTTACGCATTATGTGGCAGCGTGTAATCTAACTTGGGCAGAAAAAACATAATTTAATGAATGTTAGTAGTATAAAGGAAATTTTAAAGCAGCGCCATCTATGACATTTCATAAAAATCAAATCAAGTTACATATTAACACTTTTTGGAAATTTATAATTAAAGTTTTATCATGTTGGCGAGGTTAGTAGTTAGTTATTCTTAAAATTCATAGATGGCATTTTGCATTTTCTTCATAACAGTTGTATCGTATAGTTCGTTTGACAAATACAAGTTCCAACAAAACCCTCAAAATCTTGAGCAGAGTTGAGGAAGACAATTTAAAAAAAATGCGGTGTTAAGTATTACAAAAAAGTGATGTTCATTGATGATGAAGTGACATTGAAGCTCATTTATCGCAAGAACGTGACAGAATCCAAGAGAACAGCGTGCGGCACAAATAGAATAAGATCGCCTGTGTCGTGACATAAATCAACTTTCGACATCTGATGATGAATCCACGGTTTACGATATCGAAGAGCAAACGGCTAAATAAAGAAGGAAGTGGATTTATCTACAATATCGTGATTAACTACGCCGCCCATGGAGATATGGTTGCCTTAGAAGAAGTTTGTACCCACTGCCAAGTCCGCAAATGGAAAAGGGCACTAAATGGCGAGCATTCGAAGTCCAGCCATTTTTTGAAATACATTCGAGCTTATAACAGCGCCTTCCAGATGACTTCGTTTGGTGAACAACAAGCAAGTGTTGAAGAAGACACATCCTCAATTTGGTCTGGTCTGTTCAAAGGATTGCAAAGTATGTTGCATAACGTTAATCGGCAAATTAGCAACTTCAAAGCAGCCCTCGCGTCGGTGCCTGAGAACGAGCGCAACCACTTTAAGTTTGTCATCAGAGCAGATAGAAGGCCGATCACAGCCCATCCAGGGTGGTATAATGCTCCAACGACGAATGAGGTAGCTGTTGTGTTAGTCGATCAGGAGTGTGATAAAAGAGACATCGTTTTACGCACGCATGATGACCCGCTTCGAAGGATCAGCGAGACTCACCGTGCGTACGATTCTCTTCAATATCCTCTCATTCCAGTTCTGTCGCGGAGAGGTTGGCTACCATGTTGCCCACTATAATGTAGACCCCCAGACAGGCACCCCAAATCATAAAAAAAACCATCCACCATGCATTTCTACAGCTTCTTGATCCAGCTGAGGGTAAACAATGGTTCTTATCTCCGCCATTATCGTACGCTTTTTACTCAGTTTCTTAGGACATGTACGCCAAAATTGAGACAGAGCGTTTGGTATTTATAAGGTCCAACCAAAGAAAGCTCAAAGCTGAGAACTACGTCTATCTCTATGCAGAATAATACAAATGCTCATTCATGGTCATTCTCCCCTCCACCTTCACAAAAGGTCCGTGGTACATGCACGAGAGGACCCAAGATGCATTTTGTTACGTGCGAAAGTTTGGTCGCCCGGACTTCTTCACTATCATTACTACCAACCCAAAGTAGCCTGAAATAACAACTCAACTCCTTGCAGGATAGGCTTCGTACGACAGGCACGACTTGATCTCTCGCATATTCCACCTGAAGTTAAGTTCAATTAGAAATGCTAATTTTAATGCTCAGCTTGCAGACAATGCACGTGTTCAGGAATTTTACGATGTCCTTCTAAGTCATGGCAAACGCACACAAGAAGAGAGAGGTGGACAGGTGGTGCTGCTAGAGTCTCTCGGTAGAGTGGTACACTCTCTTGGTAGAAGTACAGAAGCGGACTTAATGCCTTAGGCATTTTCTACCAGTCAACCTTTGGGTGATACAAAAAAATAATATCCAGCTTAGAAGAACTCATTCGCTGTATGTCAGTCGTATACTGCACCAGTAGAATTCTTGGGTGTGTGAGTAGGCCATTTAGATGCCCATAAATGATCAGGCTGCAGCAATTAACGAATGCATTCTCTGGGAAATTGAGGGGAATGATGTGGTCTACACCTCGATAAACACTGTTGCCGAGCAAGATAACGCTACACATTATCCCGTGTTTCTGAACATCATTCTTTCATGTCAGCAAGTGGACTTTCAGTGCATATCATCCAGCTGAAGGTCAGTGTCCCAATTGTGCTTCTTCGGAACCTATCTCCTCCAGAGCTGTGTAACGAGACTCGCCTTAAAGTCGTCTCACTCCACAGACACACCATTGGAGCAGAAATTCTTATGGTTGTGGCATCGGCGAGGCAGCATTTATACCACGCATTTCCCCGCTACCTTACAACTTCCCGTTCCAGTTCAAGCGAGTACAGTTCTCAGGACAAGTTGCTTCTCACAAAGGCAACTAACTGTACGGTGCTTGCTTCCGCGACACCAGTCCTGATTCTCTTTACATTTTGGCACCTGGCAACGTACTTTATAGGGAAGTGTTGTAAGGTACGATACGAGTATCTTTGTACCTATTTTTGTACACTTTTGTGTCCTAGAATGGAATACATTCGACACATACATCACCATCATCATCTGCCTAGCCTTTTCTCGACTATATTGGGGTCGGCTTCCAGTCAAGCCGGATTTAGCTGAATACCAGTATTTTACAAGGAGCGGCTGCCTACCAGACCTCCACAACCCATTAATTGGGATAACACGGTACTTCATGGCAAAACTGATATTCCACACATACATCATTTTCTCTATTTCCTTCGGTCACAACTTATGACTGAACTCAGCAGGATTCCCATATAATTCTTTAAACTTGCTTCGCTTGCAAAAAAAACATGTATTTTAATGCTATTTTAAAAGTTGTTTACTTATAATGCTATAGCGACATCATAAGTATTTTTGGTGCTGTAGAGCCTTCACGCAGACGACGTCGCGGGCAGCAGCTAGTAGGAAATAAATTGTGAAACATTGTTACAATACAATCAAAAGATAGCAACAGTTAAACAATTTTTGAGTCCCAGTTTTTTTTATGAGGTGGGAAATTATCAAATACTTAACTACTCCCTCTTTAAGTAAAGCAAGAGAAGGTCAAGTTTTTACTAATTAAAAACCAGCTGTGTTGCTTATTAGCTTAGCTTTCCAGGGCCGCGGTGACTCTTTGGAAAAATCTCGCAGTTTTAGCAGGTATCGGGCCTACTAGGCCTCGGCAATTCTGCTAATTTATATTTAGGACTATCTTCTTGCCCTTGATTCTTGGGGTCGGCGCAAAAAAAATATTTTTCATCCTTTCCTGTCAGCCGTCATGGTCTCTCGCTCTTTCTGACTCGCACGCCTGAAAACAACGACGACTGAAAACGACTCCTTAACTTAAATCAAGCCCTCCAAACTAAACAAATTCGTATAAAATACGCTTGATTATGAAAATATACTTTATTGTACACCTTAAATAGTATATTTCATTACAAGTGCGGAAAGCCTGTCATTGCAAAGAGTTTCGACAAATGTTAACCCGAGCCGAGGCGCAGCCGAAGGTGAGGGTTGACAGTCGGAACAAGTTGCAATGACGGTTCCGCACGTGAACTGAACGACTATTTTTAATACAGTTGCGAAAAAATTAAGCAGTTTAATAAAATAATAAAAACACAATAAACTCAACTGACTAATCAAAATGGCGCCAACCGTAAAAAAATATAAGCAGTTTTTTTTTTTTCCTTCACCCATTCTGGGTAGACAAAGGGAACTATGCCCCATACAGCCACGTCTTCAGTACATTTTTTATTGATATGAAATAAAATTTAATGATATGAAATGAAACCTAGCCTAACTTATTGAATCAAATCATTAAATCTGATATTGAAACAAATTAGTAGCTTCTTTTTAGAAATATTTGCACTAAAAACTTTTTTAGTAAAAACTTCGTGGTTGATTTTTTTCTTTTTAATAGACATTATTTTGACAGTTGGGAAAGAAAAAGCACGAGCTCGGGAATGGTAAAGAAAAAGCACGAGTGTGTAATAGCCCACTTCCCGAACGCTAAACGTCCCTGCAATACGCCACTTTTTGAGCAACTGTATTAAAAAATAATTTTACAAAGAGCTTATAATTAGTACGGTGTTAAAATACGCTTGTGTCCCACTCACTGCCGGATCCCGATAATAGTCCATATCAACTTCGTACAAAATGAGATAACCGATGGCATACGTGTAAATTAGTCAGAAACTCAAGACGATTGTTGATACAGGTTGGAGCGAATTAACGTTTGAATCCCCAACCGGTCCTATGAGACCGCGCTGTTATTGTTTTACTATTGTGTCTCGTTTCGCGGGTATCTGAGTAACTACCATACGATAAAAGTTAGCTGGTAAGTTTGTTTCGTGATAATAATTGGCATGGGTATCTACCAGGGGCGTAGCTAGCGCCGTTATCATAGATACGGGGCCCCAGGGCTTCTGAGGCCACGACAGAATTAGCTAAGCCAATGGCATCTACAGACAAACGGAGGGAATAGGAACGTAGGGGCGGATAGGAACAAAAATGCTGAAAGAGCATTACCCTTGTACCTATTTTCTGTCTCCTTCTTCTTTTCTAATTCATTTGTATGTGTGCATAAACTGTTAAATAAAATACCTAAATAAATATAAATTTGAAGGGGATTTTCACGTTATTCAACAGGAATCGGAACCGATAATTATTATTTTAATAGATAGACCCACGAGCCAGGCGTATTGTTGCATGACCTTTCTATAGTTATTCAGTCATCATCATCTGCCTAGCCTTTTTCCCAACTATATTGGGGTCGGCTTCCAGTCAAGACGGATTTAGCTGAATACCAGTATTTTACGAGGAGCGGCTGCCTACCAGACCTCCACAACCCATTAACTGGGGTAACACGGTACTTCATGGCAAAACTGGAGTCAGATTTACTGGCTTCTGACTATCCCTAACGACTGCCAAAGATCTACAAATGACAGTCGGGACCTACAGCTTAGCGTGCTTTCCGAGGCACGGAGGAAACTCGTTATGTTAAGATGGTCACCCATCCACAGACCAACCTAGGCAAGCGTTGCTTGGAGATCGACCCGTGCAGCTGTTATTATCTAGCTATACAGTTATTCAGTAACATCCTATAAATATTACATAGAACACATAACACAACTGAATAAAAAGGTTTCTACAAAGGGGAAACAAAATTAAACAACACCAAATAATTATCAAAATATTTTATTAATTAACATTCTATAAAAAGAAAATAGATTTTTAACATTATCATAGTACACTGTGATTTGACCTTAACAACTAAATTATCACAGCAGAGCAAGATGTGTGATTGCGTGCGAAATGCGTAACTCCGTGCGAAATGCGTAACTTTGGAAGCGACGGCAGAAAAACAAGCATTGGCCTGGGTAGGCCTGGATGTCTCCTCTCTTTCTCTGAAATACGAAGTTTCAACCATAATTTCACGGTTCCATTCGTTTCCGAAATTTTGATTGAACGAAAACAAATCTCTAAATTACTCTAATTCGTAACGTTCCGAATTTTAACATCACTGTCGAAACACGCGAAATTTCGGACGAAACTTCGTATGTCGGAGAAAGATAGTAGACGTCCTGAAGCGAGGCTTTAAATCGACCGAACTTTGACCTTAGAGGAACTGGAAGGACGCTTTACATCAAACTATGGTTGACCTAGGTCGGCCTGGTGCAAGACCTTAGACCGAACAGCAGATTCATATCAAATAATAAGTGTATAAATAGTATATTTTTTTGTATTCTTCACAATTATTTTGAAAAATATGTGACGTATTATGTAGTTCAGAACTTAAAGATAACTTGGATTGGACGATTTACTGTGACTAGTCATTATTGTTAGTTTAAAATATAAATTAATATATTTGAGGTTAAACACAGGTTAGTTTTGTTATTAAATATGCACTTCATATTTATTTGTCTTAGAAGGTAAAAACTTACAAAACAAAAAAATGCATTTAGAAAAATTACATATTTTTTTAAAATAATACATTGGAAGTGATAATATATTACACGTATTTTACATATTTTTTAAACTCATAAATTAGATTTCTTTTATACAAAATTTTGTCAAAAAATTATTAGATAACCAGTTAAAATGATAAGTCCATTTAAGGCATCTACGATCTATTTCATATAGTCCGTCTAATGAAAGCGCAACCTGAGAAAAAGAGGTTAAATCTAAAAAAAATGTATGTGGTATTATTAACTAGTAGGAGAATCATGTCTTGACATTTCATATTTTTTTTTATTTCCTACAAATTGCGGCTGAATAATATTGACAATAAAATTAAAAAAAAAAACTCCAGGTCGCGCTTTCATTAGACGCACTCTATACATACTCGTACATACATCCTCCAAAGTTGATACACATATGTGGTTTAGCAAAAGCCAATAACCAAGAGAAAAACCAGCGCAACCCTAGAACGGACTAATTTAAATTTTATCCAAAAACTCCATTATAAACCGTGACAAACAACAAACATACTAGATGCATTCACACAACATTACATTGCATTACATATGCCACTTTACTGTTCTTTTTAGGCACTTGTTCCACTGCAAGCGATTATCGACAAGCTATCGTCTGTTTTTAAACCCTGAGACTAAAATGACATACCAACACAAAAGAACTGGCATCATTCCTATAGTAAATTTGACATTACTTGTGTCAATTTAGTCTCAGGGTATAAAAAACAGACGATAGAAGAGTATTTTTTTAGGTGAGAAATCTGATGTGTGCCTGATGTGTGTGTTTGTGTGTATGTGTGTGGTGGTGTGTGGTGTAAATGGTTTGACTATAACCATATCTATATTCCTTCTTTGCTTTGCGTTCCAGGACCTCGGGTTTCCCTTTCGGAAGTCAACCCATGGCCCCAGTAGGCTTCAGCCCTGCTGAGCCCCTACGGTTTTGCTAAAATCTCTTTTAGGCGCACATGGCTACGCGCCGTTGCATATTTGGGATCAGTCCGGACGGTTACTGGACGGACGGACGGCGAGCTACTTATTGCCCGTCGTTCGCAAGCCAACGAAGCAAGAAGAGACTTTGTCGTCAACTAACTCAAAAATGGCGTGCCCTATTGTATTTCTTTTTATTGTTGATAGATTTGCACTTGACCGCTATCTCACCTGATGGAAAGCGACGATGTGGTCGACGATAGAGCGCGTTTTTACCTAAAAGTAACCTATTCTCTCTTGACTTAAAGATTCCCAATATTTATAGAGCAAGAAAAAATCCATAGCTAATGGTATATTCGTCTGCAGTGGAACAAGTGCCTTAGAGCGAGCGCACACTGTGCGACAAAAATCCGCATACATTTACATAAACGCAATTAGCAGTTAGCTTGGTCGACCACAACGCGACGTTATTCTGTTTTTCGCTTTACAAACTTTGCTCAGACACGTTTTAAATGAAATTAGGATTGGCTGTTGCAAAAAGTCGGATAGTCGAGTTTGTGGAGCATTTTGGAACAGATTATCTACTGTTTTTATTTAGAATTCGGTAACTTTGAGCTTAACGTAAGTTTAATTGGAGCGTTGCACTATTTTATAGCATAAGCAGCCTTATAATGTTCCCACTGTTGGGACTCATGCTTTCTCTTTAAGAGAGGGTATGGGCCAAAATCCACTTTGGGCGGTTTTATACTATGTAGTGATTATTACGAAATAATACCTAAAAATTCGGCAAATCGATAGGCCAATAGCCTGATAGCCTCTCACTAGTAAAGATTTGAGTTTTTTAACAGTAATTTTGTGCTTCCAATAGGGGCCCTGAAGCCTGGGAGCCCCGTATAATTGATACGGCAGATATGGCGGTAGCTACGCCTCTGGTTATAACTACTCAAGAAATTGACTGGAGTCTTTCTAAAAGGCCTATTACACCATCCGTTTTTACGACCGGTCTACGTAGACTGTCGTTGAGTCTACGTACGAGTAAGACCGTCTTACCCTTATTACATAACGCGACGTAGACTAAGACCGTTCGTAAAAACTAGTGGTGTAATAGGCCTTTAAAAGAGTATCCGTAAGTTGTATTAAGTGTTTTCCCGTAGGACTCATGGGTATTGCGAAAGATTCCATTTGTGCCGCCCCCAATCTCTTTAACGACGAATTCGGGTCTTCCTTAGGGAGCCAGGGAACGATTTTTAAACGCTCCATCTGTTTTATGGAATATATTGTTTTGTTTTATTGGATTATAATTTATTGTAATGAAAGCCTTTTTGTGATGCTTTAGTTAAATTGATTAATGAATTAACTTAATGTTCGCAATGCTGTAAAGTGAGAAGTAATAATGTAAAGATTATTTATTACTTTTCACTTAAAGCTTTTTATTTAGAACAAGTCAATCTGGGCCTCAAGTCTGCTATTGCAACTGTAGGTATCTGAACTGTCGATCATTGGCTTCATTATTGTTGATTTTGACAAGTAAACAATACCAGACTTGTCAACATCAACAATTATAAAACCAATGATCGACAATTCAGATCCAATTCTATTAGCAGACTTGAAGCCCTTTTTTTTTGTTTTCGAGGGAAAACCTTCAAAAGTCGCTTGGACTTTTGGGGAAAAATACCAGGGAGTGTGGGATTTTTACCTCACTAAAACCACCCAGGTGATCACCATCTGCACATGGGAGAGGGCCCCGTGTGCTCTTTAAAGACCACCCCGGAACCCCCTATGTACAACGCCAGTCTTATACATTTTTTAATATTTGTATTTGAATGTAAAATTTGGGTCTATTTTTCAAAAAATACTAAAATGTCGATGAAAAAAATTCCACAGGACATGGGTAGTGTTTAGGGGTCTGAAAGGATAGCAGATGTCGACCATATCAATTTGGCACACGATGCACCAAACACCCTTTATAATTTCATGAACATTAAGGGTGTCTGGCAAGGGGTTTCCACCATGTAAAGTGCCTGGCAATGAATAATGTGATTTTTAATATTATTCTGAAGGTAATACCAAAAAATCAATCTTTATAATATGACGTAAGTAGATCGGTATTTTACACAACTTTGGTACCGTGAAAGCCACTGCAATCCAAACTTCATAATTGGCCATCGTTGTTACCTGTGTTGGGACCATGCGCTGACAAACTTTCAGCTTTTATAAAATACCGTCGCGTAGGTCTGGCGTTCACGAGCTCTTAGGTTATTAGAAGTTGTAGGTCGCGGGTACAAACTCAGCCAGGCGCAATACTTTTTGTAATTTATTTCATCACCGCTGATCTCAAAACGATCAAAGAAAACATGGTGAGGAATCCATGCATGTCTTAGAACCAAAAATTCGAAGACATATGACGTCTACCATTCCGTACTGACCTCCAATAGTGGATTACGGTCCATTCCTACTCCTAGAAGGGAGGGAGGCCTGAGTCCCAACAGTGGGAACATTACAAGGCCGATAATGCTAATAATAAAGAATTTACAATGTGCTCCCGCTCCTAATTTTTTTGCTATCATAAAGGCACAGATCTAATAACATCACATAATTTTATTGTCAAAAAATTAACTTTAAATAAAAACATTTAGTCCATGTATAAAAAGCAAAGGCCTTATAAAGCATAAAAAACTAAAATTTTAAACATAATTATAATAATAATATTTCATTTTAGTAAGATTCTCAGAAAATATTTCACGATTTAATAGATTTTTTAAACCGCTGTTTTTTTTTCTATCCCTACATGATCGAGACTTTGAACCTCTTTTGAAGCCATAAAGATTAACATGAATAAAACTGCATTATGGTAAGCAACATTCTTAAAGCATTTTAGTTACTAATTTAAAATTAACTGTAGCTATGAACACCATTTTAAAATCTGATCCAAATACAAATTATTTATGTACAATGATAATAAAATGTATGTTAAAATTAGGCTCAAAAATCGAACAACCAGGAAAATATCGATTATAATTACATCTTTCTGTAATAAATTAACATTAGAATTTGATAGCAATATAATTTACAAAGTAATTTAAACCGCATTTCTTCACTCACATTCACTTCACAGCTTGTATGTATGTGTGTCTGTTTGTTACTCTTTCACGCTCAAACAGTTGAACGAATTTTATTGAAAATCGGAACATCACTAGACCACTGTTTAATAAATATTTTCACTAAAAAAATAATTAAAAAAAATAGTAATAAATAAATAAAAGAGATATAATAAATAAATAAATAAAAACAACAATAATAAGTAAAAAAAAAAATTTAAAATGTCCATGTACAGCAAAAAGGTTTACTTTTTCTTCCCTTGGGAGTATTTTCTACTTTCACAAGAGTAAAGCCGCTGGCAATAGCCATCGAATCTAATGCCACCGAGACGGTTGTAGTCAGTAGAAATCTGACACGCCCTCCCGCTCCGCCCAGAGCGGGAGAAGACATTCTGATAATTTCCCACCTTAAAAAAAATCGACTTCTCGATTATTCGATTTCCGAGTCCAACAAACACAAAATCGATTTAAAACCTGCCGTCGTCTTGTTTTCTCCTGCCGATCGCTCTCTAGTTTCGTCCCTCGCATGTGATGGGGCATGTAGACCGAAGTTCAAGGAAGAATGGACCTTCTTGCGCTGGGTAGAAGGTCGAAGGTGTTAGAATGTACCGACCGGCGGGGAGGTTGCGCAGTTCTAGGACTACGAAGCCGGCCCTGTGAACAAAATTACACATTAGTTCATGAATCCCCAACCGGTCCTAAGAGACCGCGCTGTTATTGTTTTACTATTGTGTCTCGTTTTGCTGGTATGTGATAGGTTAAGAAGGTCGCAACTTTATTTCAACTCTATTGCATAAGACGGAAGAAACAATTTCCCTATCAACTAATAATAATCGAAGTAACTTTGGAAGACTTTTTCTGGAATTCGCTAGACCTTTCGCTCAGTAGTAGATTTCGGCGAAAAAATTACTAGTTAAATTTTTACATCATAACAATACGGGGTTTCTAAACAGTAACAACCTTGGACGACTGTATTCCTGACACCATAAACAACTACTATTGTTCTATGACTTTTTAAAAATCATAATTCATTTACCAAAAAAACCTGCAAGATTTCGTTTTTATCGTATTTTGCTGTACCTACTTACACCTACTACCCACTGTTCGTGCCCCCGCTCCCTCCGCTATTGTACTACCGCTTGCTTCGCATAGAATTCGTAACAGAACATTCAATTTAAATATTTTTATTTCTGTATGAAAACTAAGATGAACTAAAATAGGTATTTAGAAAATTTAATAGTCATAGAATATAAGTTATTATGATGATAGTAACATAGGTTGCCAGTGTTTTATAAATAACTCTGTATATTATCTTACCTATAACATTTTGCGCCAAGTAACGTGGGATAAGGGCAGGAAGAAGAAGAAGAAAATTATCTCACCTATAAGGACCCGAAGACTCCTTCAAAAACGGCGCAGTGACCGTCGGATCATCTAAAGACTCGACTCTCGCGTCAACTCCCATCTGGTACTGCTTAGGTCCCTTGAGTTTGTAGCGACTACGATCTACTACATATGACGTCACAGAATCCTGCATCGCGCAAGCAAAGTTCTCCGCGCGATTTGAATAGATACAACAGCCCGAAATCATCTATCGGGCAGTAGCCCACCGGACATAACACCTCGTCCGGTCGGAGGATCCTCCCTTTTCAACGGAGGTATGTGGGACTTTACTCTCTGTTCTGCTATCTCCAAAAGTTCCACCACGATGTTGCAGGGGGTCCTGGCGTCGGGTACTGTGATGGTGAACTTCGGGTTGTTAGGGTAACTGGCGTGGTGGTTCTCGCAGCCGCCTGCCGTGCTCGATGATGATGATGAAGTAAGCATATTTTATCTTACCTATAAGGACCCGAGGACTCCTTCAAAAACGGCGCAGTGACCGTGGGATCATCTAAAGACTCGACTCTCGCGTCGACGCCCATCTGGTACTGCTTAGGCCCCTTGAGTTCCACCACGATGTTGCAAGGGGTCCTGGCGTCGGGTACTGTGATGGTGAACTTGGGGTTGTTAGGGTAGGTCGCGCGGTGGTTCTCGCAGCCGCCTGCGGTGCTCGCCGTCCACTCGCCTTTCAGCTGTAGAGGTTTCAGCGTTAGGTTTTCAAAAATGAAAATCAAAAATGTTTCTATTTTGCATAGGACTATGGGTCAATTCACACCGAGACGCGACGCGACGATGCAGGAAGAGGCCAGAGATTCCGCGCTGCGCCGCGCGCCACCGCGAGACGCATCGCAACGTTGCGAGGCGCATAGTGAAATCGTCGGCAACACGACAAGAGCGAATGTAAAAACGTTCCGCTGCGCAGCGAGACGTCGCGCGGCGTCATGAGGCGCAGCGCTGCTTGAAGCAACGTATTCTAAATTCTCACAATGAAATGTGAATCTTTTCGTGTAGTAAATAAAGTTCTATTTTGAGTTACTCTATTAAAATGTGCATGCAACGTCACGTCGCGTCGCGTTTCGGTGTGAGCTGACCCTATATGGGCACTTATAAAACGTCAGAAGCTAATGCACGGTTCCATTTGGTCGTTTCCTATGTAGAAGAGCCGGCAAGAAACTCCATGGTCACTTTTAGTTTTGGAAGAGTAATTGGGTGTTTTGTTGTGTTTATTTTTGTATTTTTTAGTAGCATCAATTGATTATGAAGTGAAGCCGTAATTAGCATTTCAAATATTGATACAAGGAAGAATTGAGGCGTAGTGGGAACATCTCGCTATCTCCCCTGTACACACGGAATCTAGGTATCTATTTATATATAGGTAGATAGCATAAAGATTTATACACAGTTTTTTTTATTAAGTTTAACCGTGGACTTTCTTGCCGATTCTGGTCTCTGGACTGATGTGACTCAACATTCTTTAAATATCATTGATTTCTTTTTCTCATCTCCCATTCTCTAATTTAGACAGTAAACAACACAAAAGCAATTATCATCTGCCTAGCCTTTCCCAACTATATTGGGGTCGGCTTCCAGTCAAGTCGGATTTAGCTGAATACCAGTATTTTACGAGGAGCAGCTGCCTACCAGACCTCCACAACCCATTAACTGGGGTAACACGGTACTTCATGGCAAGACTGAAGTCAGATTTACTGGCTTCTGACTATCCGTAACGACTGCCAAAGATCTACAAATGACAGCCGAGACCTACGGCTTAACGTGCTTTCCGAGGCACGGAAGAAACTCGTTATGTTAAGATAGTCACCTATCCACAGACCAACCTAGGCAAGCGTTGCTTAACCTTGAAGATCGACCTGTGCGGCTGTTATTATCTAGCCACGAGATTCTAGTCTCTGGACTCATGTGACTCAAAATCTTTTGAATACCATTTATTATTTTTCTCTTCTTTTCTTCACTAATTTAGACAATAAAAAACACAAAAACAACAACTATTATTATTCTTACTTACAATTTTCTTATACGGATACGGCTCAAGCTTGCTCAGAGTAAAGGGACACGTCGCATACGCCCTGAGCGTGTAGAATATAGTCTTGCTCTTCTCGTACTGCGACACGACCAGTGTGTACCTGTCCGCACTGCCGTCCCCTATCAATAGCTCGCAGAGGTAGTGCGGACTGTTGATCCTTATGCCGTCTTTATAAGGTTCAGGATCGTCTGGAAATAATGGCAGTTATTAGTTTGAGAATAAAAGTAAATCTATCTTTTTGAAGCGTTGCAGTAGCGCGGCTGCCGCGTTTTCGCATCGATACAGTCGCGATGCAGTCGCTAGCGGTTTGCCCACGCCACGATTCTCAGTCGCGATGCAAACTCGCGTCAGCAGTGCTACTAACGCGCTACAGTAGAGATGCAAACGCAATACAGTAGCACAAAAATTAAGATTTTTATTATTTAGTAACCACTGTTGTAGACAAACAACGTAATCGCTATCTTCCATAAAGTCGTTTTTACCTTGTACGTATACTTAGAACTGTAAAATAATAGACTAGAAACACAGTCAAATACTCACAAGGATAATAGACTCTCCTGCCATTCTTGTAGACTAACAGCGTGATATACTCCTTATTGTCTCTAAAGTCGTCGATCTGAGTGATATGCCTCGTCAGTAGTAACCACACGGCACCCTTGCCTTGGACGTGTAGCGAGAATTGTGGGTTTTCGCCGATGTTGTACGCGTCTTTCGCTGGCCCTGTGCCGGCGTCCCATTTCCTGCAAATAATCCATATTAATACTCATCATCTACCTAGCCTTTTTCCCAACTATATTGGGGTCGGCTTCCAGTCAAGCCGGATGTAGCTGAATACCAGTATTTTACGAGGAGCGGCTGTTTACCAGACCTCCACAACCCATTAACTGGGGTAACACGGTACTTCATGGCAAGACCACAAACAGTCCATATTAATATGTACTCGGTGACGTGCTTGAAATAGAAGCCCCGAAGCCGGGCTTTACATGACACCATGACCTAAAACCTTAACCATAGAACGTTAGACATTAATAAAAACAAAACTCTAACTTTAAACTTCGCGCGTCAGGACGCGCGCGACATGAATACGCGCAGTTGTCAGTTTAGATTCATTCATTCATTAGATATGTAACGCAAGGATCGCGACGTTGCCAGCCCATCCTGACACACTGCACAGCAAATCTAACGCAATCTGCTATTTCGCTCTAACACTTAATAACAAAGAGAGATGAACTTGACGTATTCGTGATGTATGTCTGTCTCCTATCAACACACTGGCTTCTGTATATGGCTTAATGTGCCGTCTCTTTCTTCATTGAAAACATAGAAATGTTTCGTCTCTGCATTATGAAAATGTGTATGTGTGTGTAAGTCAACCTCATACAAATTGCACTTTACCAAAGCCAGGCATCGTTTTTTCTATCAATGAAAGACACTCACGCCCTCTATGAAACGTAAAACTCTGCGAACTACAATTTACTATTACAAACTAGTTCAAATATGAGCGGTTATCGTGTTGTGTACGCTTTTTTTGATAGTTTTTTTTAGTTTTCTGTGATTTAAAGTTTTGTGATTAGTTATTACTGTAAATTGCTTGGTCTACAAGTAATTAAAGTTTCTTGAAAAGAAATGAATCTATGAAATGAATTCGGAAACACGTGTAATGTTCGATAAGAGAAGGAATGTGTCAAAGTGTGTGAACTATGTGACTGAATAACGACTTGGCGAAGTAATAGTTTCGAGTTTTAGAGATTAATTGATGTAAAACGTTCACCGTCACGCTCATGTAATATCTTTTTTAAAGAAAGCTATTATGAACTAAGTACAATTCAAAAAATATTTTTTCATGTAAGTACCTTTAAATATAAAGTAAACCAAACTAAACTATAATTTGCCTTCTGAGTGTTCTGTTATCTGTTTTTAGTAAAGAAAAAAGAACAAAGAGCTGCCTGTTTACATTCTTCTTCTTCTGCCTGGCGTTAATCCCGGCCATTGCCAGGGTCCGCCTTCCGACTAAGTCTCCTCCACTTTGCCCGGTCGAAAACATCCTCCCCAGTAAGGTCATTGGCTCTCATGTCAGACTTGACGACGTCCAGCCAGCGCTTGCGGGGGCGACCACGGGACCTAGCCCCAAGGACAGCCATATCCATGCATCTCCGACCAACGTACTCCCTAGGGCGGCGCATGATGTGGCCATACCATCGCAGACGACACTCTTGCAGTTTTTCCCCCACGTCACGGACACCAAGACTACCTCGGATGTATGAATTGCGCATGCGATCGGATCGCGTTACGCCGCTCATCCACCTCAGCATCTTCATCTCCGTGACGCGAAGCTCCTGGGTGTGTCTGCCCAGTGCTGGCCAACACTCGCCGCCGTAAAGAAGGACAGGCCGTATGATGCATTTATATATCTGCCCTTTGAGCTTCGGAGGCATTTTGCGGTCGCATACAACGCCCGTAACCTCGCGCCACTTCGCCCAAGCCGCGCCTATGCGTGCTTGGACATCGTCGTCTACGTTGCCAGACTCGTGCAGCACGGATCCAAGGTACCTGAACTTATCGGACCTTGTGATCAGGTCCGAACCTATCCGGATGGTATTCGAATCCGTGCTGCCACAGGACATGTACTCAGTCTTCGCCACATTCAGTCTCAGACCACCGTTTTCCAGTGTGTCCTTCCAAACGTTGACTTTGCGCTCAAGTTGGGCTTTGTTCTGGTTAACGAGGGCTATGTCATCGGCATACATCATTAGCCACGGAGGCTGGTCTTGGATGTATGCCGTAACTACATCAGGCACAACGTTAAACAAGAACGGGCTAAGAGCCGAGCCTTGGTGAACGCCAACAGATATTGGAAAGACGTTGGATTCGCCAACCGCGGTCTGGACAGAGGACACGGAATCGCGGTACATGTCTCTGATAATGTCAATATAGGCCTCGGGCACACCCTTGAAGCGAAGTGCCCACCAGATGGACTGCCGAGGAATACAGTCGAAGGCCTTCTGCAGGTCCAAAAAGGCCATATGCAGAGCTCTCCTTCTCTCCCTGTACGCCTCAGTCAAAGTCCGCAAGGCGAACACTGCGTCCATGGTGCTGTTACCCGCCCGGAAGCCGTATTGACACTCAGAGACAGTACACTCGGTACGGAGCCTTGTGTCAATAATGCGCTCGAAGAGCTTCATGGTGTGGCACATGATCTTGATACCGCGGTAGTTACTACAATCCTGTACGCTACCTTTGCCTTTGTAGATTGGAATGATCAGGCTAGATCGCCACTGGTTCGGCATTTCCTTGGTGATCAGGATGCGGTTAAATAGATCCGTCAGAAGGTCCACACCATGTGAGCCCATCGCCTTCCACACTTCAATTGGCACGTTGTCAGGCCCGACCGATTTCCGGTTCTTCATGTAGCGAAGAGCAATGCGGGTTTCGTCGGGGGAAATAGGGGAAATAAGTCCAAGGTTAGGAGGCGGTTCGGGAGGAAGGTTATGGGGATGCTGTTTGTTTGACAGCTCCGCAAAGTATGTACACCATCTCTCCTTAACAGAGGGGGCATCGTAGAGCAGCTTACCCTCGGCGTCCCTTACACAGAGACATTTGCTAATGTCCCGTGTAGCTTTTTCCCGGGCACGCGCCAGCTTAAAAATAAGCTTCTGCCCCTCCGCAGTTTCCAGCTTGTCGTACAAGGGCGACAAACTTTTGCTGCGGGCTCTGGCTACAGCTTTTTTGCAAGCGCGCTTAGCCGCTCCATATGCCTCCCTGTCCTCCGGAGAGTTGGACCCCTGCCACTTTTTAAATAAAGCCTTCTTCTTCCGGGTCGCCTCCTGAACCCCGTCATCCCACCACCACGTCTCCTTGTCTATGGTTCTACCACCACGAGAAGAGCCAAGGACGCGTTTACCCGCAGCAGTGATTGCAGAATGAATCCTACTCCATATCTCTTGAGCGGATTCATGCGGAGCACTGATCTCGAGATGCTCGACCTCCGCAATGAAATCCGACTGCTTAGGACCATTAAGCAACCACCACTTAGTGCGGGGTTTGCGTTTCTCGACCACTTTCTTCTTTGGTACAACTGCCAAGTCCAGGACAAGGAGGCGGTGTTGAGCCGTTAAGCTCTCCCCTGGGATGACTTTGCAGTTGGTAACCTTGCCAATATGGCACCGTCGCACCAGCAGGTAATCTATTTGGGTTGAGTAGGAACCACTACGATACGTAACAAGATGCTGGGGCTTCTTCTGAAAGAATGTGTTCGCGATGGCTAGGTCAGACACAGCGCAGGTCCTGAGTATACTAACTCCCTCTGCATTTACTTGACCATAACCAAAACCACCGTGAACACGTCCGTACTCTCCAGCAAACTGACCTACGTGACCGTTGAGGTCCCCCCCAACCAAAACATCTTCGGAATTCGGAATAGCGCGCAATACGTCCTCGAACTCATCCCAGAAGGCCTCCTTTTCAGACTCACAGCAACCACTTTGAGGAGCATAGGCGCTGACTAGGTTCGTTACCGACCCTTCGATCAGCACCCTAACTCGCATCAACCGGTCGCTGTATCGGTTTACTTCAAGGAGTCCATCCTGAACGTCCTTAGACAGCACTACGGCCACTCCGTTCCTGCCCGATGGTGATCCGGCGTACACTAGCCGGTACCCCTGCCCGATGTCACGGGACTTATTCCCCTTCCAGCGCGTCTCCTGAAGGAAGGCACACTGGACCCGACGCTTCGCAAGTACGTCCGCGAGTTCTCTGCAACGTCCACTTAGAGAGCCAATGTTCCAGGTGGCAAAGCGGAACTTCCTTTTGGGTACTGACATCTTTAGCCGTGCCCGTACTTGACACGGTAGCCCTAGCCCACTTGTCGCAGGTTTAGGGCGATGTGCCTGCGCGTCGTTATGCGGCGACGCCCTAGCCCGAGTACCCATTCGCTTATCCCTATCCATAATAATATGACTGATGTTGGTTTTACGTGGGGCGACCAGCCGTCTGACCCCCACAACCCTACGAGAGGGAAACCAGGATCGCCAGAGCCTCGTCCGTTGAACAGCAGGGTGCACCGCTAGCAGGTGAGGTTGGCTTGGGTCCTTAGGATGTAAACGGACCCCAATCACCCCTGCCTGTTTACATTGTAAGTAGTAATAATGATTAAAATTATCAATATCGTAAATAGTTTGTAGTTAGTCTACACTAGATGGCGCATAAACTTGTAGTGACGCAAGAGTTGCCGCAAATATATCCATAGATGGCAGGACAATCTTATATTTAAGATGATTCTTTTGAATATTAGTTCTCAATTTCTCGATAGATGGCATTGATCTATTACGTCACTTTTCTGAATCGCGGTGTTAAGATTTTCCGCGTGTATATGACCTGCTCGTGTTTTATTTTTTTCACAATTATAGGAACGCAGTTAGTCTAGATTTCTACGGCTTGCCAAGTTCTAGACAAATACGCACGCCGCTGTATGTACTATAATATAACCATTTTTTTTTTAATGTAAACGTAACTTGGTTTGTATGTTACGCTCGGTTTGACAGTTATACTACAGAATAGATTTTGGAATTTGGTACAGAGTAAGCTTGAACCTTGGGGTTGCCAGGTAAAAAGCAACCTATGGCCATCCTTGGGGTAGGAAATAGGCTAGTGAATTTGAGAATATGAATCATCATCACATGGACGCCTTTCGGTGAAATTTCAGCCGAAAGGCGTCCACTGCTGGACATAGGCTTCCTCAAGCGTCCCCACAATGGCCGGTCCTGTGCGTCTCACATCCATTGGATTCCCGCGACCCTCACCAGGCCATCGGTTGACCTTGTGGGAAGCCTTCCAACGCTGCGTCTTCCGGTACGTGTTTGCCACTCCAGGACGTCTACTCTCTTTCTTCGAAATACGAAGTTTCGAAATTTCGCGTGTTTCCTACCAAGGTTTCATTCGTTTCCGAAATTTCGAATGAACGAAAATGGTTCAACGTTTCAAATCTCTAAGCGAAAAAGAAAAAATGATGAAACACGCGAAATTTCTATCGAAACTTTGTATTTCGGAGAAGGAGTGTAGATGTCCAGAACCTTTCATCCCCATCGACCATCAATCGTCAACCTCTAGCGCAAGTGCGATATAATGATGCTATGACTAGCTTTAGCATTATCGGCCTTATAATGTTCCCACTGTTGGGACTCAAGCCTCGTCTCTAGGAGAGGGAATGGGCTGTAATCCACCGTGCAGTCACATGGCTTCGACTTTTTGGTTCTAGGACATGCCGGTTTCCTCATAATGTTTTCCTTCGCCGTTTTGAGAGCAGTGGTGATGAAATAAATTACACAAAGTAATGCGCCTGGTTGGGTTCGAACCCGCGACCTACAACTTGTAAGTCGGGGCAGTTACCACTGGAAGAGTAGCATAATTAAGATTAATAAGAACTTTAACGTTTGAATCCCCAACCGGTCCTATGAGACCGCGCTGTTATTGTTATACTATTGTGTCTCGATTCGCGGGTATCTGAGTAACTACTGCTAACTTTAAAATTAAGAAACTTACTGATGAATACAATAAGTAAACTGAAACATCTCCGGGTTCCAATTCAAGTAAAAAACATCGAAGAAGTTCAGTATACTGGCGTAGTCTATCCAGAATACGCCGTTGTCGTACTGCGCGGCGCTGTCGGGGTCGTAGTTGAGCAGCGCGCGCAGTGAGGGGGTCCAGTGCGCCAGGTCCAGCTCCGAGTAGTTCCCCCGCCAGCGTAGGTGAGACCAGGGGTTCTTGAGCTTTAGGAGTTTCACGCCCTAGGGGAGAAAAGGTAGAATTACCTATTGTAAAATTTCTGTAAACAGGTTTTATTCATTTTGCGCATTTACTTTCACTGTCCTGAATGTGCATGCACAAAATTTTATGTAATAAAACCTAGATTTGGACGAACAAACAAAATCTGAAAAACCACTTAACAAAAAAGTATTTTTAAACAGGTCGATATTTCTCATCTATGGTCTGTTTTTTATACCTTGAGACTAAATTGACACAAGTAATGTCAAATTTACTATAGGAATGACGCCAGTTCTTTTGTGTTGAAATGTCATTTTAGTCTCAGGGTTTAAAAAACAGACTGTAATTATTATCTGTAAAAAAACAACGATCCTTAATCGACTGAAATGAGATAGAGGCAGTATTCAAGACAAAGTAACTGCATTTTTGAATAATATTCGCGTTAACAATAGTAATCCAAAGTAAGAATTCATGTTTAGTGGGAATAGACTCGATGCTAAAGAAGTATCGTAGTACACTGACGTCATTAGAAGTCTTTCATAATGTCACTACAATACTTACATTAGCCCGTCTGACGTTTAGCACGGCGTCCGCATGCAATGCCACAAGCCCAGTGCGTGCCGCTTCTGTGTCAGACAGCTGCCCGGTGGCGACTGTCTCAAGAACGCATTCAAAGTCACTACAATATTTACATCAGCCAGTCTGACGTCTAGCACGGCGTACACATGTGTTGCCACGAGGCCCGTGCGTTCGGCCTCTGCGTCAGACAGCGGCCCGATGGCGACTGTTTCAAGAACGCATTCGCTACAATACTTACATTAGCCAGTTTGACGTCTAGCACGGCGTACGCATGCGTTGCCACGAGCCCTGTGCATTCGGCCTCTGCGTCAGACAGCGACCCGATGGCGACTGTCTCAAGAACGCATTCGCTACAATACTTACATTAGCCAGTCTGACGTCTAGCACGGCGTACGCATGCGTTGCCACGAGCCCTGTGCGTTCGGCCTCTGCGTCAGACAGCGGCCCGGTGGCGACTGTCTCAAGAACGCATTCGCTATAATACTTACATTAGCCAGTCTGACGTCTAGCACGGCGTACGCATGCGTTGCCACGAGCCCTGTGCGTTCGGCCTCTGCGTCAGACAGCGGCCCGGTGGCGACTGTCTCAAGAACGCATTCGCTACAATACTTACATTAGCCAGTCTGACGTCTAGCACGGCGTACGCATGCGTTGCCACGAGCCCTGTGCGTTCGGCCTCTGCGTCAGACAGCGGCCCGGTGGCGACTGTCTCAAGAACGCATTCAAAGTCACTACAATATTTACATCAGCCAGTCTGACGTCTAGCACGGCGTACACATGTGTTGCCACGAGGCCCGTGCGTTCGGCCTCTGCGTCAGACAGCGGCCCGATGGCGACTGTTTCAAGAACGCATTCGCTACAATACTTACATTAGCCAGTCTGACGTCTAGCACGGCGTACGCATGCGTTGCCACGAGCCCTGTGCATTCGGCCTCTGCGTCAGACAGCGACCCGATGGCGACTGTCTCAAGAACGCATTCGCTACAATACTTACATTAGCCAGTCTGACGTCTAGCACGGCGTACGCATGCGTTGCCACGAGCCCTGTGCGTTCGGCCTCTGCGTCAGACAGCGGCCCGGTGGCGACTGTCTCAAGAACGCATTCGCTACAATACTTACATTAGCCAGTCTGACGTCTAGCACGGCGTACGCATGCGTTGCCACGAGCCCTGTGCGTTCGGCCTCTGCGTCAGACAGCGGCCCGGTGGCGACTGTCTCAAGAACGCATTCGCTACAATACTTACATTAGCCAGTCTGACGTCTAGCACGGCGTACGCATGCGTTGCCACGAGCCCTGTGCGTTCGGCCTCTGCGTCAGACAGCGGCCCGGTGGCTACAGTCACCAAAACATCTCCTCTCTCTAGTCTAGTTCTAATCTTCTCATAGAGTGCGTCTGCGTTGAAATCAGCCTCTCCATTCCGAATGGCAGACCGTTCTGGTATCCAACCGGTTAAGGCGTGGAGATCTATGTTCTGTAAAGGAAAAGTATTTGTTAGTTCTGTTTTGTGCCATATTTCGAGAGGCTTATGGTTCAAAATACAATGTGTTTGTATGTTCTATAGAGGTAAGGTTTGTTAGTTCAGTTTTGTGCCTTATTTAGAGAGGTATATGGTTCAAAATACAATATATTTGTATGTTTTGTAGAGGAAAGGCATTTGTTAGTTCTGTTTTGTAGCTTATTTATAGAAGCTTATGGTTCAAATGTGTTTGTATGTTCTGTAGAGGAAAAGTAATTGTTATTTCTGTTTTGTGCCTTATTTAGAGAGGCTTATGGTTCAAAATACAATGTGTTTGTATGTTCTGTAGAGGAAAGGTATTTGTTAGTTTTGTTTTGTGCCTTATTTAGAGAAGCTTATGGTTCTCTTTTCATTCTCCCAGCGGCTTGGCTTGTGTAAATGTAGAAAATTATCTTAAGAAATAGTCCGAGGGTAAAAATATCCTACATGTTGTTCTAGGACATGGTCTATCCGTGAACCTAATTTTAGCTAAATTCATTCAGCGGTCTTAGCGTGAAGGAGTAACTAACAGACTCATAGCTACTAACAAACTTTCACTGTATTAACTTGATTTCGACTCCTGTTCAAAATAACATCTGAATACCAAAACATACAATCACATTTTGAATATAATTTTACTTCGAATTGAATAGAATTACATGCTGGAGTCTGTGATTCTTCTTCTACGACTTAGGGGTCTGTAAGTCGAAAGTGAATAGGTTACTTCTAGGCAAACGTGCTCCATCGTCGGCCACATCATCGCTTACCATCAAGGTGAGATAGTGGTCAAACGCGAGCCTATGCATAATTGCAGTATATTTGTATGTACCTACACACGCCGCGCGAACATAGACGAAGAGTCTTGTATGTGTGTACCTATGTATAACTCCCGGCAAATAAGTTGCCAAGAAATTGACGTAGTGGGGGTAATTTCGAATTGCGAATGAGCGAACGGGACGTAACGCAGTGCGAAGGCAAAAGTCGACTAACGCATCAATCATAGACTACTATTATAATACTGCACCAATCTTATCTACCTCATACCCCGAGTCCCGCGCCACCACCAAATAGATCTAAAAAACGATTTCTGCGCATCTAACGACTCTTGCCAAGTTACGTGCCGCCGGTTATACTTACGAGCGTCGCGCCTTCGCGTTTGTCAGTAATAAACCAATGTTCTCGAAGCACGGTCGTTTCATTGCAAAATCATACTTCAATAATACAAAAAAACAAACATATGAAACTCACACTATTCGAGCCAGGAAAGTCATATCCCCCCATTACTTTCATATAAGCCTTCTCTAGCAGAGAGACCCAGAACTCGTTCTTATTACTGGAGTACGAACAAAGCAGCCGCCCATATTTACTGTATGGCAACCGATCATCTATTATCACCTGAAAAGGATAAGAAATTTATTATATTTTTAGTTTAGGAGAGACTATAGAGTATCATCATCATCATCTCAGCCGAAAGACATTCCCTGCTGGACAATAGGCCTCCCCCAAGCGTGGTCTAGTGCGTCTCGCATCCATCGGATACCCGCAACCCTCACCAGGTCGTTGGTCCACCTTATGGCCTCCCAAAACCTGGACCGAGGAGCTACCAATCCGAATGCTAAAAAAAAATCCAATCTGATGGCTTACCATCAGGTGGGGTCGCAGTCAAGTACTATGGTCTATCGGTTTAGGTAGTTAACTAAATGTAAACAATCTTGGCATGTTTTTTTATCTAAAAATTGTATGTAAAAATGTTTGCAACTACGTATTTACCTAAATCGATGTTAGCTAATAAACTAAATTGACCTATATTATACTTAGATTATATACGACCTCTTTAGTATAAAAAGACATACCAAGCTTGTTTACCTTTAGTTAACCACCTAAACCGATAGACTATAGTTTAGCTACTAGCTAACCCGGCAAACGTTGATTTGCCATATATTTTTTTTTTCACTAAGCGTTATGAAAAATAGATGTTAGCCGATTCTCAGACCTACTCAATATGCTCACAAAATTTCATGAGAATCGGTCAAGCCGTTTCGGAGGAGTACGGGAACGAAAACTGTGACACGAGAATTTTATATAAGATATTATTTTTAAAAAAGTTACCTTTCTCCTCACACCGTTCAGATGTAACTTGACCATGTATTTGCCGAAGGGGTTGTAGACGGGCGACTTGCTCTTGTTCTTGGGGTAAATGATGGAGGTTATGATCTTCTTGTTAAATCGCTTCTCGTATAACGCGCTCACAGCTAGAGAAGCTACGAATGAGCAGTCTGATACTATCTGAAAATTAATGTGGATATGTAGTAATGTTTTTTTTAGGTGGGAAATTATCAAAATGACTTCTCCCGCTCTGAGCGGAACGGGAGGGCGTGTCAGGCTTTTACTGACTAAAACCCACTCTTGTTCCTTCCTTGCCCCAATTCCGGGGTCCCAGGGATCTCTTTCGTCAACCCACAGGCCCATGAAGGCTTCGACCCTGTCGGGTCCCTATATGTATAATTTATATAATTAAGTATTAATTCATTACTATAATAATAATAATATTCCACAACTTTAACACAACGCCACCTAGTGCAAAACTACGCAAACTTGTGCTATGGGAACTAGATACCTTATAAGCATACTTATATATTTCTAAATTCATACATCTTACTAACATTACAAAGCTGAAGAGTTTGTTTGTTTGAACGCGCTAACCTCAGGAACTACTGGTCCGATTTGAAAAAAAAATTCAGCGCTTTTATCGAGGAAAGTTCATCATCTACCTAGCCTTTTCCCAACTATATTGGGATCGGCTTCCAGTCAAGCCGGATTTAGCTGAATACCAGTATTTTACGAGGAGCGGCTGCCTACCAGACCTCCACAACCCATTAACTGGGGTAACACGGTACTTCATGGCAAGCCTGGAGTCAGATTTGCTTATTATTTACCTAGATGTAGTAAATCACAGTGAGGTATTTTTTAAGGATGGGATATCATGAAAATAACTTCTCCCGCTCTGGATCGAGGAAGAGGTAGTATCAAACTTTAACCGACCAAAAGCTACCGATGTTTTCTTCAATTACCTTTTTATCGTACCAGAGACTCTTTCAAACTGGAAATTATTTATTTCTAGTGTTTATATCTGAGTGACTTTTCATTATAAACGTAATGAAATAGTACTGATGTAATTTCGAAGCCATTAAAAAAATACAACATTATTATCATATTACTACAAGTATTCCCATCATGCCAGCATACGTATTCAACGAGAAATACTTTTTGAACAAGACTAAACTCTAATCTCATACTGCCTTAAAGAAAGAAAACATATGTACGAGTATGTCTCGCACATATTTTAATTTTCGTTTTTTAAATTAAAATATGTGCGAGACCAAAAAGGCGCCTAACTCAGCATAATGTTTTAAATATCGCAGATATTTATATCGACAAATAATGCAGCGCTGGTATTCTGTTAGGGCCAGCTGAATAATGTTGCTTTCATCTTACACATAACATTCGTTTTTAAAAGCTGGTTAAATGCCAAAAATGTGGACAAACTATCATTTATTCTCATATTATGATCTCTGTTACAAAGAGTACTTATAATTTTATCACTAATTTCATCAACAATACTCACAGTCTGCTTTATACTAAAACAGTCAACATGATCTCCGACAATCATCTTCGGATCCGTGCAGATCTCGTGGGGCCTCACCCAGGAATCGAACTCCTTCGCTTGTTTAGACGACAACTTCAACTCACTAGCTCTATCCTCAAAAGGTATGGCATACTGAAAACGTTCTGATAAATCCACGTCCATGAACGGGAGAAAACAGTTATTGTTTATATTTGAAGTCGTGCGTAAAACCTCCTTTTCTTCATCTGAGTATGTTGCTTGCTTTCCGCTCACTTTCAAGTGAATGCTTTGGTCTCTTTGCAGTACGGGCCTGACCGGTGATATAACTGGAATAAAAATTGGTAAAGATTTAGGTATTCTATTTTTTAAGTGTAATAAGTTAATTTGCGCTCTGGTGGCCTAATGGCAGCAGCCCCGACTTACGAATTATACATTGAGAGTTCAAACCCAGACAGCGCTTTGTGTAATTTAATTAATTGCATCACCATTTTGAAAGAAAAATTTTACGCACTGGCCGGCGGCATACGGCCCATTCTCTCTCACAGAAAGAAGAGATGACCTAAACTTGGGACCTGTTGACTGGTAGAAAATGCCTAAGGCATTAAGGCCGCCTCTGTACTTCTATGTGCATAAAGCATTTAGGGCCTGTTTTACGACCTATGATTAAGTTTCGAGTAGCCTACTTGGCAGATAATTTCATACAAATTCTGTTCCATTTTTGAATTTATTCAGTGAGTAGTGCCTACTCGGACATTGTGAAACAGGCCCTAAATCATCTTTACTTATATACTTATAATAATATATAAAGGGTGTAAAAAGACCCTTAACGAAAACGAAAACCCCATATTCTACTCATCACTAGGATACTTTATTTCTTCTAGACCATACCTGGGAATTCACTGGTTCTGGAGATATTGAAGGTCAAAGTCAACATTTTCTTTTCGTTTTTTTTTCAAAATCGTATTCCAAGTATCATTAGTAAACTTTCTTTCGAACAAACTTAATCAAAATTATCAATTTTTCATAGTCAATTACGCATTTGAAGTTACTAAAATGCATTGAAAACTAAACACAACGAGCGCCTCACACACACAAGCGTGCGGTCGGTTCAACGACCGGCAGCAAGCGCGAGCGGCACAAATGCGCAGCTGATCGGAATTATTATTAATTAATTATTTTTTAAAGATGAAAAAAAAAGTTTTTAAGCATCAATATTTTTTGGTCCAAGTTACTTAATTACACGTACAGAATGTGTAGTTATCGGCTTTGTGATCGGTCTTTTTACACCCTGTATATAATATATATATAATATTATATATATATAATATTATAAAGAGGAAAACTTTGTTTGGTTGTAATGAATAGGCTTAAAAACTACTGGACCATTTTTAAAAATTCCTTCACCATTCGAAAGCTACATTATCTACGAGTAACATAGGGCAATTTTATTTTGGAAAAAAATAGGGTTCCGTAAGATATTTGGGATTTTCGGACACACGGTGTAAAAAACCATGTTACATAATTAGTATAATTTATATGGTAGAACAACGTTTGCCGAGTCAGCTAGTAAATAATAAAGCTTAATCGTGATATTACTAAGCTAAACATTTCAAAGATCAATTTAATCGATTGTCAAAGTTAATCGCATGAAATGCTGATCGAATCACGAAAATCTACACTAAGGTTGAGTGTCATAGATTTTTTACCCCAGAAAAAACATTGTTCCTGTTGGATAAGCCATAGGCCAGTGCTGCAAGAAAAAGACAAAACACTGGTTATATAACAAAAAAAAAGCTATGATAAAATATGGCTTAAAAAATGACATTCCATATAATCATTTTTATTGCTAGCCTGTGCAATCCCATACCTCTACTCCTTTTACCTTTCTCGAACCTTGGTCCTTCATAAAGTCATAGCGACAAATAAAGAATGAAAAAGAAAGAAAGAAATTACCTGGTTGCTTTGGTTCACTAATGGAGAGAGATCCAATCCTCTTTATACCTTTCAACTCTTCAGCCCTGTCAAGAGCCTGTTCAGCAACACTTTTTATTTTTGCTTTAATTTCTGGATCACTTGCTCTCTGCAAAAACGTAATTAACATGTTAGTAAAAGATGACAAATAAAAATGGACCCAGAATGTTGCCTTGTAGAACACCCAGTCTGACAACTTGGAATTGGAATATCTTTTTACAGTTACATTTCTTTTTCTATGAACCTTAAAAGATTTTATTTCTCTTGCATATGATAGCAATTCAGAAACATAATATATCGATGGTCCCTAGGTAAAGTATCGAAAGTGAAAATCGCTACTTTGCAGGAGAGTGATTTAAAGTTTTTTTTTTTTTTGCATAATTTTGTCACGGGTGATTAAATCTTTATAAAAATTAGGATAAACATAGTTGATAAACGAAGTTGTATTAAAAAACATCCTTTAAAAAGAGCTCAAAACAGTAATAATAAAAAATTGCTATTTTTTTGATTCAATACTTTACTTAGGGACCATCAATATGTTTATAGGATATCAAAAGGAAGTAGCTTGGCAATACTATAATGTGATTAAGACAGTCAAATGCCTTTGACAAATCACAAACATCAACCGATTTTGAATTTGAATTTATAATATTATCATTTAAAATTTATGTTCATTCTATTGATATTTGTTATGAACATGTTTATTAATAATACGACTTCTGAAACGTTGTGTTTAATTACTCAGATACCCGCGAACGAGACACAATAGTAAAACAATAACAGCGCGGTCTCATAGGACCGGTTGGGGATTCAAACGTTAAGAAAGTATTTCCTTAATTGGATCGGACTTTCCATTACTGACTTTTTGTCCTAGTAATAAAGTTGGTAATCGAAAAACTGATCTCTGCTGAGACATTGATGTATTTAATCATTTCTAATAATAAATAAAAGAGAGTATACTCACAACAGAAACAGCTAATTCTACAGCTTGTGTATACAATTGTAGTGCATTCTCTTTAAGGTTGGCCTCATCTGCATCCAAGGCTTGTTGCATAAGGAAGTAGCATTGTTGCATGGCTCGCTCACTCTCTGCCTGTTGTGCTCGATCTGTGAAAATAACAGTTTTTAGTAATTATAAATTAACCCTTCTTCTTTATCTAACTTAAATTAGCAATAAGTCAAAAGAGCATTATAGACAAATACAAAAAAAGAAACATAAAAAGAACATTCCATATAATGCCTCTTCTGCTTTTTCAGAAAAAATACTTCTCTTCATTTTGTATTTGAAACAAATATCTGTCAATGACACACACAATAAGATATTTGTGAATTCCATCTTTTCTGGAAAACCATAACCTGTGCAGGTAACTTGCCTATTTCATGTGTTGTTTTGTGCTCCCATATTTTTTTATAAATTACGAACATTGCTATTCTAAGGGAATTTAACCTATCACATACCCACATAACAAGACACAATAGTAAAACAATAACACTGCGGTCTCATAGGACCGGTCGGGCATTCATGAACTAATGAGTTTAAACTATTACTGGACATCTCAGCACCAAGTTCTAAACTAATAATCAATAAAACATTGTTCTTTAGAAAATGTAATAGGTAAATACTAAGCCAAGAATAGTTAGGCCATTGCATCAAAGTTTTCTTTCCTAAGTCAGTTTAAAATACGTTATTTTATTTCTATTAATAAACACCTAACAAAAAATATTTCATTGTTGCTTGACGTTTCCGCATTAGTTTCTTGTAAGAAAAAGTGTTGTTTGGTTCGTTTCATACAATAAAAGTATTGTGTCTTTTCAAAGTATACACAGAGATAGGCAGCGCTCAAACTGGATTGGACTAAACCAACGATGATATCATCAGCGTACAGATTAAAGTGAATGCCTACAGTGGGCACAGTGCACACTAAAGACTCTATGAGTCATAGTTATGGCCTAATAGAAAAAAAACAAGCATCACTACATTGATATAATACCATCAAATATAAAGATAAAATACTATCATACCTTGTTGCTCTGTCAAGAAAGTGGCTCTTTCTAGATATTCCTGCACTTTGTTTCTTACTTCTTCCTGTTTCTCCGGAGGGAAACGATCTCGAACCCTGTCCAGCAACCTGGCTGCGGTTCGGTAGCATTCTACAGCTTTATCTGTTTGCCTTGCTTGATCAAATTGGACCGCCAAAGACGCGGCCTCAGTGGCGTTAGCAAAGTCACTCATTTTGCACTATTAACGCATTAGAACTCCCAAAAATATATTGCAAACAAAAATGAAATGTTTAAAATGACAATGACAATCACAAATCACCTATGCATTTTGATTACAAATAGTCTTCTATGAAGAAAAAGATAGAAAGATACCATTACTTCAAGAGCAACCAAATGACATAACTATCATGATGCTAATGATCTGAATGAACACGATATTTCTGCGATCTGGAACATTTAGTCTATTTGTTGTCATTCATTGATACAAAACTGACAGAATACGTTTTGTTTAGAAAAGGTTATGTCAATGTTTCGTAAAAATTAACCTGCCTTTTCATAATAGGTATAGTAGAAAAAATGTATACCAGCTGTTGTGACTAATGACTTTTCACCATAATTACACGCAATAGGTAATGAAAGTTGGGTGTGAGTATGAGTTGATTAAAAATGCTATTTTCTGAACGAATGTGTTGTATCATAATTTTTAGTCTGTGCAAATAGATAGAAAAAGTGAGAACAATTCAAATGTCAAGAATGTCAAAGAAAATTGATTAATTTTATCGTATTCGGTATTACGGATTTTAATGAATATTTTTTTAATTCTGTGCTGTACAAACTATAGAAATTAGTTTTGATAATATTTCTGATTCAGATATTTGTGCTACTTCATAGAATAAAGTGAAAATGGCTTCAGAGGCGTTGACGAGTGCGGGAGGAGAGATTCGAGAGAATTTGGTAATTACTTGAATATTCTTGCATTTTAATTAAATGTATAAGTAGAATCTGTCATTAATATTCTTGTTACGTTGATCTAATGTTATTGGTAACATGACTTCGTATTTGATTACGTTCAATTGTGAATCGACCTTCGCACTTCTTGATAGCTCTACCTATGTTTGTCTTTGTTTTTTTTTTTATCCGTTTGCCTTCTCAGGTTTTGAACAAGACTTCTAGGCACATTTTAGTGCGCTTTGTACGAAAGATTATAAACATTAACTCATTAACATAATTATTATTAATGTAGCCTTATAATTTCTTATCATGCAATCTAATTGGATTTGAATATAGGTCATGTTTTGGTGTAAGATTGCGTAGAATGTTCTAGTTAAGAAGTTACTTAAGCTTCTAATAAGTACAGTTCAAAATTATGTATAATCAACATATGTATTACTTTTTAGCTGAGACCTGGGCACCGCTAGGATTACTTAATATTTCTTTATAAAATGACTTATTGACATCTTTAGGAATTTAATAATATTGTATTTACCAAAACCAGGAGGTAGGAGTGGACATTTCATCTTTGTTTTTTTACCACTTCTGCTACTGCTAGGCTTATATTTAAAAACTTAACCATAAAAAAGTTTTGTCTATTCAGCATTAGATACAGAATAGAAAGTGTTTCAGTGTCATCTCAAAATACTGTTCACTGACCTAGATTAAGACTTAAAAAACTAATTATAAAAAATATTGCTTGGCAAAGTAGAGTCCCTCTAGTTAAAGGCTGCTAATGACTTAACTGGAAAACTTGTCTTTAGGGGTTTTTTCATGGGAAAACAGCAATACTTAATTTAAAAATATATCTATTGTGTTTTTAAATCAAGAATTAGTATAGGTTACCCAAATTGTTATTATTATTTTTGGCTTTTTCTTCTCATTATTATTATTATAATTTTGACACAAAAACAGCTATTATGTGATGCATGTGTTTCATACTGTATTACACTAATATGTAATAAGATTTCACCATGTAACTAATACTAAAATAAACCAATTGTTGTACAGGTTACAACCGCAGTCAAATTCCTAACAAACCCAAGCGTGCAACGCTGCACAATAGAAAGCAAGGAACGCTTTCTACGAAGCAAGGGCCTAACTGATCTTGAGATACAGAAAGCTATAGGAAAATGCACCGAAATGCTGGACGTGCCCTCAATGACTTCAGAACTCATGTTCTTCCATCGGTCGCGGAGGTCCTGGTTTAGGGACAATGTGCTACCGATATTGGTGTACGGAGGTTTCATGTATGGAGCCTACTGGTTTTATAAGGTAAGTGGTTTTACAATTCTACTGTGATGTATGTTGGGCTGGTGTCCGCTGGAAGAATGAAAAGTGGAGAATGGAAAATGTGTCATATAATCTACCCCAGCTTGTGTTCTATCTAAATTGGTGAATGCCAGTGCATTCAGCATTTATTGACATAAAATTCAAATGACAAAAAAAAAAATATATTACTCTAGGTCAACTTAGAAACTAGTATGTCTCTTATTTGTTTTAGGAAGAAACAAGTTTTCTATGTAAATAAAAATCAATTAGCATAGTAACACAGTATACTATAGCTTTATATAGATGTCTGTATTGACTTTTGATTTCATTGAAATACGACGTGTAATCTTAATTTCGGTTCTTATCTTTGTATGCTTATTGATAATGAGACTTTATTAGATAAATATTATATTAGAAAATTTATATTCATTATTTAATGCGGTACTTAATCATATTTTTATCACTATAGAGGACGTTTTTCTTTTTTACCGACAGACTACAAAAAAGTGTGACAGCAACCTGTTTCCTCTGTCACACAAATGAAAAAAAAGTAAAATATTACTACCCAATTTAATAACCTTGAATAAAATGTTAGTATAATAATAATATAATATAATATTCCACAACTATCCACACAACGCCATCTAGTCCCAAGCTAAGCAGAGCTTGTGTTATGGGTACTAGACAACTGATAAACATACTTATATATTTCTAAATACATACATATTATAGATAAATTTCACCCAGACACAGAAAAAATGAACATACTCATCACACAAACATTTGTCCTGGGTGGGAATCGAACCCACAACCTACAGCATAGCAGTCAGGGCCACTAACCACTAGACCAACAGGCCAGTCAGTTAGTACGTATGTATTTTACCAATAAACTGGTTATAAAAGAAAATTGAGATACTCAAAGATTTCAATCATAAATTAAATATTTAAATAATTTTTCGAGGGGACAAGCCAAGGACAGCAGACTGTCGGTAGAAAAGAAGCATCTCTCAAATACACTTTTTATTTATTTATTTCTTTTTCAACTGGCAATAACACGTTTAATCTGTCGGCCCGTTAGATTCCATCTCTTTGGTCGCAAATATAGAGTGGCTAGTGTCCTAGAGTTGTCAAAAAATAAAAGGCCTTTTTTGACAAGTTTTGTCGCAACAAACAAGTAGTGTTGGACGGCTCTCTGTTTACTATTATATTTAAATGTATGCAGTTTTGCCATTTAATTATTCAGAGACCAATTGTATCGAGAGTTGTAGCAAGCATTAGAGACTAGAGCATACACATCTAAACAATAGACAATCGCTTGCTTGCGACTTGCGAGGCCACTCCGTTCTCCGTCACGTCGACGTGAAGCTTCATAGACGTGTATTCGTCATAATACGCCTGCGTAAAGCTTAAGTACAGTTCCCGGCACGTAACTTGACAAGAGTCGTTAGTTGCGCAGAAATCGTTTTTTAGATCTATTTGGTGGTCAAACGGGACGCGGGGTATGAGGAAGCACCGATCCGACACGCGATTGGTGCAGTATTATAATAGTAGTCTATGATTGGTGCGTTAGTCGACTTTTGCCTTCGCACTGCGTTACGTCCCGTTTGTTCATTCGCTTTTTTGTGCAACATGCGCGAAATTACCCCCACTACGACAATTTCTTGCCAACTTATTTGCCGGGGGTTATACACGTACATACAACTAGAGGTCGCTCAAGTGTGCGTCGGTCTAATGTAACTACATTTAGGGCCTGTTTCACCACCCATGATTAAGTTTCGAGTATCTTACTTGGCAAATAATTTCATACAAATTCTGTTCCATTTTTTAATTTATTCAGTGAGCAGTGCTTACTCGGACATTGTGAAACAGGCCCTTAACGTTGTAATAATCATTCACAGAACTACGTCAGGCATCTCCTATTCGTGGAACAGCCAAAGCGCAAAACAACGGCAGAATGCATCGACGAGCTGCGCAAGAGTGTGGACGTGCTCAACGCTAACTTCACGTCGCTGCGCAGCGAGATGACGACGAACGCTCACCAGAGCGCGCTGCGGTCGCAACTTGACAGCGTCAAGTCTGAAGTTGCCTCCGTTAAGGCTATCATGCTGAATAGGTAAAAGTTTCTTGAATTTTTGCTATATTATGAAAGAAAATGAATTTATTTGCGTTCGGTTTGACGCATAACATACATATCCATATAAAAAAAATAACAACACAATAAAATTATGGGAAGATATGCGTCAAGTCCGCGCAAAAAAAGCCAGCGCTTAGCAAAAGTCTAGGGCTCGTGTGCAAGATAGATCCACAGCGCTGATTTTCAGCGCAAACTATGTTAGCTATCATCATTTCAGCCGAAAAACGTCCGCTGTAGGACATTTTTTTTTATATTACATAAACCAGTACTTGACTGCAATCCCACCTGATGGTAAGCAGTGATAGTCGTTGATGGTGAGGCGCACTCGTTTATTACGAGCCTATTTACTCTAGTCTTGAAGACACCCAAATAGGCCTCTCCCAAGTGTTACCACAATGAACGGTCCTGTGCGTCCGCACTATAAGTCTTCAAGGCTAGCGAGCTCGGGGACGGTGAGGCTCCTAGAAAGGAGACCTAAGTCCCGATAGTAGGCATATCACAAGGCCGCTAATGCTATGACCCCGCCTCACCATCAACGATTTCATCACTGCTTACCGTCAGGTGGGATTGCAGTCAAGCACTAGTTTATATTATTATTATTAAAAAAAAAAAAACTATAACAAAGAAAGGCCCAAGGCCCAGGTCCAGTAGGTAAAAAAATGATTAAACAAAAAGTCTTAAAAATACTGCAGTCTGTCGCGGTTGGCTACCGACTCCACAAACATTTAAAAAACAATAATATGTGCATAACTTTTACCTGGGAACAACCAACTAACCCGTTCATACTTGATCTAGATAGTTATCGCACTTTTCAACACCTTTTTTGGGGTCGAAACCTACAATAGGAACGAAAATTACACTATTTACTAACTTTATTTTCCAAAGGAACATCTCATTGTCTAAAACCAAATGTTCGTTTTTAGCGTGTTGTTCTTAAATCGAATTATGACAGTGAAACAAATTCGCACCACCAACGAATTTTTTTTCTACTCCAACATTTAATACGGACCCCTAAAAATTCAAACAAATTTCATTTTGCAGGAACCAATTCCCTGTTCTAAAGACTCGCACGGGCCCGCCATCGATCCCCGACTGGCAGCGCCAGTCAGAAGAGGCGACGTCCACAGAAGTGCCTTCTGAAGAGAAGAAGAAGACCCATAGAAGCCGCAGCCAGCGGTCGGAGTCGGGGGGATCCAACTCCAGCGAAGGGGAGCAGGCCACCAAGAACAGTGATAGTAGCCTGGAGATAATGTGAGTTAGTTAGCTTATTATATCCCACTGCTGGGCAAAGGCTTCACTACCTTTTCAGTGAGTTAATTGATCAAAACAAATATCAATGCTTGCTACCCATAAGGCAGTGGTCCGACCGCCGACGATGAACGAGAAACAAGTAGAACTAGAAACTATAAAAGATTTGGCAATCAGCGGGAAGCGAGTGTGTAGTTTCGATAGTTTTTTCGCCGGGCTATAAGCGACGAACGATTAGCAGTCCTGTGCAAACCTGCTCGTGCGTTATACATGTTTACAAACAACTTTAGTAGCAAGTTCTGAGACACTATGGATATCAAGTGAGCGAGCATCGCTGAGCGAGTTTATTTTTGAAAGCTCGTCGCTCAGTGACAAAACTAGTAAAGGTGAGTATAGACTACAACATTTTCTCGAGCATTTCTGTGTAATGTAACGTTCTTACGAATGGTACAATACAGGCAAAAGCTCAGTTCCCATAACATTTCCATGTAATGTAACGTTCCTGCGAATGCTCGGCGTTATGCTACGGGTAAATGCTTACAGTTAGTGTGCATTTACGAACATTTTGTTGTACCTTGCATTCATTTTTTTTCATACTTTCCTTCGATGAAATGTTACACCAATACGCTCGACGAAATGTTACACCAATACGCTCGCCGAAATGTTACACCAATATGCTCGTTGGTTTGCAACAAAGAGGCGAGCGTGTTCGACGTTTAGTTCGTAAAAGGATGATACACTAGAACATATCATAGAGCGGCTCGTTGCTCTGTTACAAGCAAATGTTGTAGTTTATACTCACCTTAAAGCGAGTCGTCGCCAGCAGTGCGAACAGTCAGAGAGCAACTTTTAATATATGCATCGCTTTCGTTTACACGGAATGTACATTTAATGTGCGTTTCTTGAGAGAGAAAATCGCCGATAGTTAGTCTTTTTCTCGCCGGCGGCCGGACCACTGCCTAGGGTCGTTAGGCAAAACAGCGCCTCAAGCAGATGTCAGCAAAACCGTACTGCCGTCGTATATCTAAAATCCCACACATAAATAAAACACGGTAATAATACACACACATACATACATACATAGCGCTTGCCTTTATAATATTAGTGCGATTATGTGTCAAATGTGTCAACGGGTTAAATCTTCTACAAATAACATTAAAAAAAATCTGTATTGACATACTAGCCAGCCGGTTCGCCCGCGTGAAACCCACTTTTCATCCCCATTAGGGGGTGAATTTTGGAAAATCCTCTTTTAGAGCTCGCCTATGCAAATGAAACTTTGTGTACATGTGTCACTGACGGGTATATTTACAGCCGAACCCAATAAGCTATCTATCACATACCAGAGATAGAAAAGCCAATGAAACAACAGAAAACATGTATCATTTTTATATTGTATCATTTGTTTTACTATCTCCAGCGTGCCAAAGCTGGAGTCAGATAGGTTATTGAGTTCGGCCGTTAGTTGTGTCAATCACTATCCTGGTAGAATACATAATAATGTAACTGGCAATAAGCCGTTGATAGATCGTTTCCTTTCCAGCTAATTGAATTGTCGTTCTATCCCGTTCAAGAAACACGTGAATACCGATTTTGGGTAGGACTTCGATCGAACGACTGTAATACTTCAACGATATTTGAGTTGTTTGATTTTACGTAAATCAGCATACTGGACACAACACGGATTGCAGTTAGTGCAATTATTTATTATTTATTTATTTAACTCTTCATGCACACAAGAGTACAGAGGCGGATTTAATACGTTGAGGCATTCTCTACCAGTCAACCTTTGGGTGATGCAGAGACAAAACAAATAAAAATAAAAACAAATTCATTATAATAAGAAGTTAAATAATTTGACTGGCCTCTTGGTCTAGCGGTTAGTGGCCCTAACTACTATATCTGAGGTCGTGGGTTCATTTTTCTCCCAAAATTAGCACAATGAGTACTCACAACACAAACTGCTTAATTCGGGACTAGACGCGTTGTGTGAAAATTATGAAAAAAAATTACAGTTTAAAGAAATCTCTTATTAAGTCTCACTCAAACTTGTAAATTATTTAAAACTACAATTTTAAAGCCATTTTATTGGTAATCACAAAATGTATATTCAATACTCAGATCTTTATTGCAATCTTTTTTATGTATTTATTTATTGAGTATGTGCGAATTGCGTTTTATTCATATTCAATTTAATTATTACTTATTTTTAAACTAAGCTTCTTCTTCTTCTTCTCGTGTCGATTTAACTCAAATTTTGTCCGACCAATATCGACCTATAAAACGAATATCCTGTATATCATTCATTATATGAATAATTACTCCTGCACACATAAACAATAAAGCCTTAAATATTGCATGAGTTAATAAAAAAAAAAGCCAAATCAGGCAATCCTATTCTTAAAATTCTTATTATTAAACCTAATTGTCTTAAAGTAGATAAAGCAATATATTTTTTTAAATCAAATTCATAATTTGCTGAAAGCTAAAAACATCGGAGCAAACGTTTTACGTCGCGTAATGATCCGTCCATTTAATTTTATATTTTCGTTTTAAAAACCTCTCAAATGTATTACTTTACAGTGCACCACGAAATAAGTGAATCGAAGAATCTAAGCGTCAATCAAAAGAAAATAATTTACATGTTTTTGCCATCAGGAATTTTACGAAATCGGACAAACCCAGGCGTCCTTCGTCGGCTTACATGATGTGGTTAAACAGTACTAAAGAACAGTTTAAGGCTGAAAATCCTGGAGTAGAAGCAAGCGAGGTAGCTAACCACATGAGTGCCCTTTGGAAGACCATGGACAAATCCGAATGGGAGGAGAAGGCTGCAAAAGCGAACGAGCAATATGAGAAAGACATAGCATTGTACGATGCCGCGAATAGTGGCACCGAGGACGTTACAAATCACCCTAAAGAAAATAATTCAAATCATGATGCAATCAGGAATTTCTTCAAATCCGACAAGCCTAGACGACCTATGACAGCTTATATGATGTGGTTGAACGACGGTAGAGAACGGTTTAAGGCAGAGAATCCTGGCCTAAAAGTAACCGAGTTAGCAAGAAAAATGGGTGCGGTTTGGAAGGCTATGGATAAGTCTGAATGGGAAGAAAAGCATGCAAAGGCGATGGAGCAATATGAGAAAGATATGGCATTGTATGAAGCCGCTAATGGAGGCTCGACTGAGTAGCACAGATGTGGTATTATATACAACTCGGTCACATTAACTTGACGCTTGGCGTCGATGAAATAATGTCCAAAAACAACAGAGAACTAGCCAAATTATCGACGCGCGTATCGATAACAGAGATGGTGACCATACCTGACACTTGCCGGGCGAGCTAAGGGAATGCGGGGGGAAGCGGGGGGATGCTCGCATTTCAGAGATGCGTCAATGTGACCGGATTGTATGCTTTATTGACTATATAGCGTTATCGTGATATTATATCGAAAAATAAGGCTTAATTAAACGTTACCATTAAAATACGTACGTGTGCCAAAAACTACGAATTTTGCTTCTTTATGGACTCTGGGAAGATGCTATGAGGCGTTAACGGAGAGATCAGCCAATCAAACGTGTGAATTACCAACACAGAAGCCTGATTGGTGGATTTTTGAATGAAATTCTAGATTGCAAATTTGTGGTTGTATTTTTGACCATTAAAGAAGCTTAGATATTACCCACTCTGTAGAGAAGTGCGGAGGGGATATTTTTTTTTTTACAACAAATGGGGATCGAAGTCACTACTATTTTGCGCTGTTAGCGCTTTTCAATACTTACTACTTATACTACTATACTTTCTGATTAGTACGATTTATATTATTAGCATTATACGTATTGTAAGGCTCCGGGATTGTTCGAAAGGATAAACGCAGTTCTGGACCACAAAGGGCAACTGAAGGAACACGGGTGGGTTTTCGTGAGTAAAAGTCTGACATTCCTAAGAGTAGTTACTAAAGTAGTAAGGGAAATTGTTACTAAATGTTTTCCACACTCAAAAAAAGAACATTATAATGTACCTACTATAATATAAGCAACTTTTATAACTAATTATTGTAATTGTAATAAAACAATAATTGTAATATTCCATGTTTAATGCTTAATTATAATTTACTTATGTACCAACGAAACTTAATTCTCTATAATAAACAATTTTTTTTCTATACACAATGTTTTATTGTTATACTCATAATTCCCATCACTAACATACAGGGTGTCTCAGACATCGACGCACAAACGAATACCATAGATCACTTGATATCGTTTCTGACTTAATATTATATATTTATATTTACCATTATATGATTGCTTATACGCTTTCAACATATCTGATGACAAGGAGTTAGACCGGTTCCTTGTCAGCACCGGCTTACGTAGTAGCTACGGACTCCCCAACGGATACGGATTAATAAACCAAATAATTCAATTCAATACACTCGTCATACAATAGAATTATTTATTTATTTTTGAAAATTTTCACAGAATAACAATAACTGCATTACAAATTAACAAGTGCCAAATAAGCCACTTTTCAAACATGCTAATTTAATAGCATTTATTTTAGTTTAATCGCAGAATTGATTTCACCCCGTGCCACGGAAAGCACGTAAAGCCGGTCCCGATTGTAATTTTTAGAACTTTGGCAGTCGTTACAGATTCTAAAAAATCAGACCATCAGACTACCCAAGGAGTATCGTGCTGCCCAGTAAATGGGTAGTGTAGGTCTGATAGGCGATCGCTTCATGTAAAACACGGGTTCTCAACCGCAGCCGGTTAAACTGGAAACCGAGCCTAGCTAGTTAGGATCAGCAGCAACGATCTCACGCGCTGGTTCTAGGTACAAGGCATGGGCCGAAGCGAGGAGGAATGGCGGGAGGTCGCCTCCTGCAAAGCAGTATTGCTAGCGAAGGAAGCGGCCGCACGCGTGAAGGAACGGACTTCCTCACACCTTGCCAGCAGACCCTCGACTCCGATTTCCAGCTACAGTAGGTGTGGGCTTACGGACAACGAGAGCAGAGCCGAAGCCTACTGGGGCTAAAATACTGGTCCAACATCTTAGTACTAAAAGCATTTACATTAGATCATTCGTCTTCGGCAAGTCGAAGGAGGTTCGATCTCGTTACTTGCACAGGGGCCCCCTGTCGCTGCCCATTCGATGCCGAATTTGGTTAAATCCGTCTGAGCGCTTAGTCGTCAGACGTCTAAGCGTTCATACAGAGTCGTTGAAGAATTCCTGCCGACCTAATCACACTACACACTAATATTATAAAAGCAAACTTTTGTATGTGTGTTACTCTCAGGCTCAAGGGGCTAAATCATCGCACATAAGCAGATAATATCTTGGCTTAAGCCCACAGGATTTTATCACGGGCATACTCTATCTCTTGGAATAGTTTTCTACTTTCACACGGGCGAAGCCGCTAGCAGCATGTAGTTACATATTATAAAATGCAAAAAATGGTCAACTTTGACCGTTGCACATACAGATATTCATTAAATGAACACAGGAATCAAACTAATCAATCAAAAAAGCTTTATTTCAGATCATTTACATATTGAATTGTAGAAATGTCGGTCAGTCAAAAAACAGTGATCTAACGCTGCCCGCCCACGACCGATAATCCGTGACCGAGTTTTTGTAGGTGAAAAATAGAACACTGATAGCAATAGTGCAACGCACACAGCCTACAAAAAGTCGGTCAGAATATACTATAGGATTATAATTTGTGGCGATTATTGGGCCTACAAAGTCTGTCGTGGGCGGGCAGCGTAAACTGTACATTCCAAAACGTAGATTAGTCCGGTGCTTGGGGCGTTAAAATCATCAAAACCTAGAACTTGGTTGACTGTGGGTTGATTTTAAAAATAAAAACTGATATGTGAAGCTAATAACAAGCATAAAAAAGTTTACCTATTAAAAAATTGTGATCTTGACTATGAAAAAAAAAGTGAGAATTAAAATAGCTCAATTAGTATCTCAGGACCTACTAGTTCGAATTGAAAAATTCTTTCAATGTTGGATAGTCCATTTATCAGGGAAGGCGATAAGCTCACAATTTTTTAGTAGGTAAACTTTTTATGCTTGTATCTTCATATATCAGTTTTTCTTTTTAAAATTAACCCACAGTCAACCAAGTTCCAGGTAAAAAACCCCAGGCACTGGACTAGATCTCTATGAAGAAGAACGTGCAAGAAACTCCTTTTGCATCCATCATTACTCCATAATAATATTATAATTTTGGTTATATTACTTATGAACTTAAACATTTTTACTTGCAGTACATGAAATCGTCTACAGTCCTTCTTCAACAGCAGCAGATACTAGGGTAGTAGCACGCCTGCGTGACAGTTGGACCGCCAGAAGACATTATAGTGTAGCAGGTATTCGACAGTGCTGTGTAATCGTGTGGGACTTGACTGTTTTAGTGACGAACTCCTCTTTAATGCTGTTGCAATACATTTAAGTAGGCTTCGACGTCCCTAGATAAAAGTAACAGTAGTGGAAATAAAATAGAAAATGTCTTAATAAAAAAACATTGTTAAAAAATCTTGAGCGCTCGGCGAAAGAGAGGGGATCGCATTGCGCATCGTACAGATCAGAGAGCCAATCACTGCACAAGGACTGCACTCCCCGCCCCGCGTCTCACTTCATACCACTGAAGAGACCCAATATTTCACTTCTGCGCAAGTGGAAGTCAGCGTTCAAGATCCATGCCGGTATCTGTACCATTGAAGTGATCTGAGGATATTGCTGCAAACATAAGGTAGAAAAGGGAATTCGAGACTCTCTCGGGATTTTACGAAAAAAAAACTGCATGTAGTACCACATGATTCAATCAAACTTTTGGGTATTGCAGCCAAATATTAGGGACCCCCCACACTAGCGTCTTTCGAGCGTCGTCGTCGCAATGACGGGTAGAACAACGTAGTTCTATCCGCGCGTCGACGTCGGGTGGACGTTGCGCGGACGCTGGCACGACGACGACGCTCGAAAGACGCTAGTGTGGGGGGTCCCTTAATTGAGAATTGCGAAATTATAATATTAAACTTCCAAATTTTAAATCCACTGTTACTTTATCTAATGGCATAAGTGTCTATAAATAGTCAACGTGTAATCATTATTAAGCAATCGTTTTGCTTTAATCCAAGTATTATTTGCTACTGTAATTTTAGATTCAATGTAGTAAAGTTTAGAGTCCAAAATCGTACAACATTATTAAAGGCATTGTATAGAGGAATTTTGTCAGTATCGTGGTTGCAATCATGTATGTTTATAAATAAATTTTAGTTAGAATCTATATGAATTGAAATTGCAGGGGTTTTGTTAATAAAATAATGTAACGTGAAGGGTGATGTGTTTTTGGGGAATTTTCTATAATGCTTATACTATTTTCCTAACCTTTTTGAATAAGTTATTTCTTGCCTTATATGTTGGGTTTTATAAAAAAGTATAGTAGGTAAAGCTATTGGCATTATCATTTAACTATAGCGCTTACGCGTTTTAAATTCAGAATTATATGCGTCGATTGTTTTTATTACTTTGTGAAACATTTCAACCTTTACCCCATGTTTAGACCCTTATACATACAAGTTGTGATACTTAGTATCTATTGCTTCAATGAGAGTGTGACAGCTATTGTATTTTTGATAGATTCACTATAGCCTTCAACTGAGAAGAAGTCTCTAGTAGGCGATGTGGTCGATCCGGCTCGAAGGACCGTAATACGAAGGACATATACGTACATCATCATCTGCCTAAACCACACCCATATTGGGGTCGGCTTCCAGTTGAGCCGGATTTAGCTGAATACCATTATTTTACGAGGAGCGGCTGCCTACCAGACCTCCACAACCCATTAACTGGGTTAACACGGTACTTCTTGGCAAGACTGGAGTCAGATTTACTGGCTTCTGACTATCGTAACGACTGCCAAAGATCTACAAATGAGAGCCGGGAGCTACGGCTCAACGTGCTTTCCGAGGCACGGAGGAAACTCGTTATGTTAAGATGGTCACCCATCCGCAGACCAACCTTGGCAAGCGTTGCTTAACCTTGAAGATCGACCTGTGCGGCTATTATTATCTAGCCACGATCTCCTCCGGCTCGAAGGACCGTAATACGAAGGACATATACGTAGACGAGTCATTAATTCATGAAGCTATAGTTACACGAGTGATCGAATTTCCAAAGATATATCGTCTGAAGTCAAAATTTTGTTGTATACGACTAGTCTTTACAATTCTTTTAGGTATAACCACATAAAATATGTGGAATAAATATTTTTACATAACTTGTTTTATAGGTGTCTATGCGGGGTTTTATGAACTAAACAGCAATTTGTATCTATTTATTTCTTCATGTAACAATTTGCATTGTTTTTGAATTGTATACATTAATCAATTAAAATATCTGACTCTGTCTACTTATTATAAGTAACTGTGTATTTATTAGTGTCCGACTGATGCTTCGGCTTCGGCTTCGGCCACCTTCGGCCAAAAAAAGCACCTTTGGCCAAACCTTCGGCATCGGCCTAAAATTAGCCGAAGCTTTGGCCGAAGCCGAAGGTTTGCAAGTTGTCAAAATTTGAAATTTACTGAACGATGCTAGAGCGAGACGGAGAGTGCGCAGAGCAGAGCAGCGTTTCGCCACACCATCGCCCCGGCCCGAACGCATCGCAGTTAGTAAACAAAACAAGTCGAAACAAGTTTGAGAGCGCGAATCTAATTTAGTGTTTGTATCATCACCTTCGGCTTCGGCTTCGGCCGAAGGTTTTGGTGAATACCGATTAATCGGCTTCGGCTTCGGCCAGAATTTCACCTTCGGTCGGACATTAGTATTTATATAGCCTTCAAAATGTATTTATTTAGTAATAGTCAACATTTTGAATTTGGCTATACCTATTATTATTTAATTTTGACTTTGTGATGGCTACTTTGGTCTTATTTGCCAAATTATATTATTGTGTGATGGTTTTATAGGTATATGGATTATGTTACGTGTATATAGATAGACTAGACGTGTACTTATTTTGATATACAAAATAGTTATTTTGCCAGTTCAATAGTTTTAATTGTTACGCTCTCTTTGACTTGGTCTGAATTTTGGATTGCATATTATTAATAATTTTAATACGAATTTAGGGAAACCCGAGGCGTATGTTTTTAGTCTTTTGGACGAAATCGTTAGATGACACATTTTTTAGCATTTATTAAGTGATGAGGCATAGTTGTATGTCGACTCGAAGGATAGTGTTTGCAGATAGTAAAATTAAGCTTATTACTTCGCGTTCCGAAGTCCCTCTAAAACTCCACCACCTGGGCTAACATTTTTGTTTTTGGCTGGAGCACCAACAAATAACTTATCTCGCTCTAAATGGATCGAGAGGGTGTACTTATAAAACTTACCGACTGAAATCTAACTGTGTTTTACGTTTACGATCCAGGGATGCGGTAACTCTTTCGAACTATACCGCGACACAAATTGTGCTAACATGACGTATCCTCCACAACTTGTCACAATATTCTTCACTCTGGCAATTCAGCAACATTCATTGCGTTCCTTTTTTTATCTTCTTCTTCCTGCCCTTATCCCATATAACTTGGGGTCGGCGCAACATGTTTTTTCTTCCATTCTGTCCTGTCACCCGTCATAACATCACTGACTCCCTTCTCTTTCATATCAGTCTTCACACAGTCCATCCATCGTTCCTTTGGCCTCCCCCTTCCTCTCCATCCGTCCACAAGTAAATTCGCGTTCTTTATGTTATGAGCAAACGAATTTTGCACATATATGAAGCAATGGTTTAAAAATCTTAACGGATCTTGATAAGAATGGGATTGTTCGAGAGTTACCGTGGCCTTGGAACACAAAGGGCAACTGAAGGAACACGAGTGGGTTTCAGTCAGAAGAAGTGTAACATCCCTGTCCTATCCGTCTCGCTCCACACACAGCGGGAGGGGTTATTTCATGAATTCTCCCAAAAAAAGATGTTCGGATATCGAAGTGCTGTATCGCTTCAGTGAGAGTCTCAATGATTACGGGTCAGTTACAGAAGTACAAATCAAATGGGTCGTCTAAAGCATGGTTAGTTTAACTTTGAATTATTTTGTGTATCAAAAGTAAGTGATAGACTGAGATCGGAATTAGAGATTTATTTATGTACTTGCATCGAAATGTTGATAACAATATGGATCTTCCGGGGATTTCTAATGGACAATCCCGTGTGGCCAACAATATTACAAATAAATAATAATAAAGTTTTCTCTTGTTCACGCAAGCTATTGTGCGAACTACAAATATGGCAACATCACGCGTGTATATCCACTATTCTTTCGCTATATAAAATCAGTCATCTACCTAGCCTTCTTCCCAACTATATTGGGGTCGGCTTCCAGTCAAGCCGGATTTAGCTGAATACCAGTATTTTACGAGGAGTGGCTGCCTACCAGACCTCCACAACCCATTAACTGGCTGTATGAAATCAGTGTAAATACATAAATAACTCTATCTAATTTCGATCTCTGGTGATAGACTAAGAAACTCGCATAATCATCGTAGATTCGCTGTAAACTAATTAGTCATTATTATATTATAGTTTGTTGTTGTTTATTGTAAAAGGCTTTGTATGGGTGTATATGAAAATCGGAACCCAAATCCGACTTTGTATGTATGGGTTTATTGATCATGGTTTTTCAACCATGGGCCACCTTAAGTAAAAGTCTGACACGCGAAAAGTCATGCTGATGATGATCTTAGTAAAAAAAAAACCATGGACCACCTTTCTACATGCATGTACAACTCGGTCACATTAACTTGACGCTTGGCGTCGATGAAATAATCTCCATGACAAAGATGCTGACCATACCTGACACTTGCCGGACGAGCTAAGGGAATGCGGGGGGATGCTCGCATTTCAGAGTTGCGTCAAGTTTGTGTGACCGGATTGTATAAGCGGATTTATTTATTTGAGGGTAGTAGACTGCGTTCAAGGACTGTCACGTGTCAGCATTCCAAAGTGACAACTTTACTGTACCAATTCGTGAAAACACTGATAACTCTGAAAGACCTGCAAGCTTTGTCAAATGACTTTTATGCCCGCCAAATGTAAACGTAACTAAGTACATAACCTCCTTCATTTCGAAGTCGTTAAAGTTTATGACAATGACACTATTTGTGGGGAAGTTACGAGACCAAAACTAACACCTACCACGAAGTACAAAGTTCGACGGTTGCTCTTACTGGACTGCCGTCCCAACGTGACACTGGCAGAATAGTCGAACCCGGCACAATTGCCATTAAAAAAGTGACGTGACAGATCACGTGACAAATGGCGTTAGTGGTCAAATCATTTTGACAGATAATGTAATTTTGACAGACCTTTGGCGGGTACGCTAACAGAAAAAAAAGTCCTTTATCTAAGCTTGCAGACCGTGTTCAGTTTCATAGCTGAAACTATCTAAACCATAATCATGTCTGATTTTTTGTTACGCCCATACAAAACTGTACGAAATGTAACCCCCAGGTTGTCACCTGGAGGGTACATTTAAATTGTTTTTTTTTTCTTATTCATTTTATTATAAGTTAACATTGACTTTTCTTTAAATTTTAATATATTTTTTTGGCATTTAATTATGTAACTCCATTTACAAATGTATCCAACTTCCTTTAAAATTGCTCAGTGTATGTAGGTGTAATCAATAATGTATCTAAAAGACTTTGTCGTTGCATAAAATGTACAACATTCCATATTGGTGTTTTGGTGTACCCGCGTCGTGATAAATAAACCAAAATGATAATGATGTGCTGTTTTCTTACTTACTGCCTTTTTAATCCTGACTTCGATCTACAGTAGGTACGGTCAAAATATTGTGTTGGACACAAAAAAAAAATATTCTGTGTTCAGGCCATTTCGGGGTACAGTTAGTGTAATTTCAAAGAAAATTTCTTTATTAAGGGCCTTTATTAACAAAGTGGAATAATCCATACTAATATTGTAATTGAGAAAGTCTCTGTCTGTAACGCTTTCACGGTTAAACTGATGTTGGTACGGAGCTAGCTTGAACCCCGAGTAAGCTATACTAAATTTGTTATAGGATGGTTTTGGTGACAGCTGTCAGATTCATACAATGTAGCTATCTATCCTTTTGTCTCATCTTAGGGTGCATATTTTCGTCCTGCTGTCACCCAACCCATCATCATCTGCCTAGCCTTTTCCCAACTATATTGGGGTCGGCTTCCAGTCAAGCCGGATTTAGCTGAATACCAGTATTTTACGAGGAGCGGCTGCCTACCAGACCTCCACAACCCATTAACTGGGGTAACACGGTACTTCATGGCAAGACTGGAGTCAGATTTACTGGTTTCTGACTATCCGTAACGACTGCCAAAGATCTCCAAATGACAGCCGGGACCAACGGCTTAACGGCTTGCTTAATCTTGAAGATCGACCTGTGCGGCTGTTATTATTTAGCCAGGAGCTACAGACTCTAAATCGCCTTTGATAGCTGTCACCCAACCCATGTTTTGTAAAAAAGTCTGTAGTACCAACATACAAACAAACTTTTTATCCGTCTTCAACTTCGAACAGCCACGCAAACGAAGTCGCTAACAGAAGTTGTAAATAAAACACCAAAAAATACATTTTATGTACGACTTTATTTATAAAAATACATCACAAGGTATAATATTTTGAGCTTAATAATTGAAAGGTCCTGTATCAAGATAGAACACACTCCAACAGTTTTTACCAATGAGATCAACGAGGGAACAGGTATATAAAAAGGTACAAACTTGACACTAAATAACTAGAGTTGCTAGTTTATAATACCTATAACAATTTTTTATGCTAGCAATATTAAGCAAAGCTAAAATAAATGCATGTCCTCGACAGATCATAATAACCTGTATAGCTCAAATATACAGGTCATGTATAAATTGTGCTGTTGGCAACACTGGGACTACCCAAAAAAGATTTTTAAGTGTTAGAGACAGCGCACACGGGCAACTTTTGTCGCCGCAACTAATTTGTTTCTCACATAAAGTTAGTGATATGTATGAAAGTGCGACAGAGACAAAAATAAGTTGCTCGTATACGCATCCCCTTAGAAATAGCAGCGTAAATAGAATATATTTTATATCACATAAATGTACCCAAAATCGGGTTTCCAAAGAATATATTATAAAACAATATATTATGTAAAATTGATATGAATGGACGTGAATCATCCATTATATTCTCAGCAGGCTTTTAGAAATCGCAAAAAGCAATACAAGTTGCAAGCATCAATGTGATACTTTTAAGACACACGAGAAGGGGAAAGTGGTCATTTCACAGAGTACAGAGACCTTACCATGAGCTCTTAACGCGATCCATTTGATGACCTAAACTGAACTGCAAATTTAAATGCACGCCATCTAGTGGTAAAATTTTGAAGAAAGCTTTTGATTTCGCTCATGTCTATGTGTGTGTAAACGACACTAAACAGAGTTGGATATTAATATTTCATTTGTATGGCAAATCGGATGGGTTTCGAGGCGATAATTTGACTAATTCCGATAAAGTATGATTCCTGATTTCCGCGTAACTATTTCTGTGACTTAATATTGTTCCAAAGACACTCAAAACAAAATAAAACTGAAAATGTTACAATTCAGCGCCATCTAGCGGGAAACGGTCCACGAACAACCCGGAACATTCACCTTAAAGGGATGGAGCCATATAAAATGTATAGGTCCATCTCTCTTTCTTGTTCGCAAGCTTGACGTTTTAATATGTCATGGTAAGGCCCCAGGATGTGGCAAAAATATTGATCGATCGCTAACCACATTCCTGTTTAATATAGACCATAGATTTATGCTATAGTTGTGCACCTTAATACCTATATTATATTCAGTTCAATATATATAAATCTTACGTTACATGACTCTAGTTATTTAGTGCAACGCTGAGTCGTTTTGACTCCACATTGCGTGATCAAACATCAACTTCGTACAACGAAACAACATACCGAGTGAATTTTATGGCACACCAAATTTAAAGAGAATATATCTGGAGAATTCAGCAAGAAAAGATTTTACACAAAGTTTTTTTTTTTCAAGTATTACATACTAATAAATGTACTTTTTATTCGCCATCGATACTTAAAGATATGCAATCGAAGAGTACAACAGAAAATAATCTAAAGTGTTTAAAAACATGTTAGTAAAATATGTCGACTTTTTGAACGCCAAAATATAATGCCTTGGTTACTGGTTGAGTTACTTGTAGGCGAATCGTATCGCACTTTCCTATGTTTCTATCCTTTTCTGTCTCTTCGAACCTTCGTTCAAGAAGACTATAGGACCTTAAGTGCGGTCACAATCGGATAGCATACAAAAGTAAGAGATGCGCAGAGGCACAATGCAACAAATAATTTGTATTATGTTTTGAACACACTATCTAGCTTTTGTCTTGAAGTATAACAAATATATTATGTCTATTTAAGTAAGGACAAAAATAAGGATAAAGAAAATTAACCGTAATCATTAGAAAATCAATTACAAGACTTTCTAATGACTGCGATTTTTTTTTTGTCTCAATTCATCATCATCATCTACCTAGCCTATTCCCTCCATGTACTAAATAAATATACATACATTTTGATCTTGTTTACTGCAGTGGAACATATACTTTTGTGTATTATAAAACTAGAGATTAGCTCCTGTAGTCCTCTTAAAAGAGTGAGTGAGAATACGATCACAAAAATAGGTAAGAAATATCTTAGGAAAGTGCGATTCGATACTGCGATTTTTAGCTCAACCCTAAGCAGACGTCAACCTCATAGGTTGACCAACGACTGGCCACTCATAAAAGACAAAATATAATATTTACATAAGAAAAAACAATATACACGTTAAAACAATGAAAATGGCGCATTTTTCTTTAAAAAAAAGTGTATTTATCGATAAAAAAAATGCAGTTTGCTATTGCATGAAATAATAATAATAACCTACATCTAGTACGTATTTTCAAGCCAGGTCACAAGTGGGGTAGGTACTGAGGTGAGAGAAAGTTCCGAGTCAACCGCTTATCAACCTTATTGCCAAGAGCATAAGGTCGAAAAGTGACCAACTGAGAAATTTCATTCATAAGAACTTTGATTAAATTTTTTGGTGGGATAAAGTGCGACGTTCAAAAAGTGAAAGTAAAAAAACTAAAAAACATTAAAAAAATACTTATTACTAAAAGCCATAAGATATGCATTGTTCTGCGATAGACAACAACTATAAATAACCATCAAAATATTGTTGGATCCGGAAGAGGTATACAGGGTGCCGTGAAGTCGTTATTTCGGATTGAAAAGAAATTCTGCCTTATCTTTTTCTTTGGTATTAAACTTTCTTTTATTCTTTCAACCTACACTGCGCAGTTTTTGCATTTTACGAACAAACATTTTAATTTAAACCTTATTGCAATGCCATAAAGTCTCAATTAATATGATTCAAGCTCGTGATTTGCAACATCAACTTCTGCAGTATAAAGCCATGTCCAGACTGTTGTAACGTAACATGTAAGGTAACATGTAAGGTAACATGAAAGGAGCATTTATAAGTGAAGACGCAGCGCGCGCTCAAACCGAACATGTACCTACTCATATAGTTCAAATGCTCTGTTCGCGCGCGTAGTATACACGGTTGGGAAAGGTAATTCTGTTACATTACATGTTACGTTACAGCAGTCTGTACACAGCTTAGGTTCGTCCCTAATTTAAAAACTTCTTTTTAAACCCGAAACAAATGAACGAGTAGGCCTATTGCGTCGTATTAAATGTTAGAACAATTTCGTTGCGAAAGAGAGAGAGCGTTATTTAAATTCTGTGTGCGGAAAAGAGACAGACATACATCTAAGGTGACGCCTTTGTCCGCAACTGAATAGTGTCTCTAACATTAAATTACGGTCTTGGAATATATTTCTAACCATTTAATAATTTCTCCTTGAGCCACGTATACGCTCTTCATAAACATTTTTTTTTAATATTTTCGTATAATTTTTACACAGATAAATATACTATCAAATTCAATTTATATTTGCCTTATAATATGTAACACAAAAATAAACTTTTTCTGAAGTTTAATCATCGAAAAATATTTCAGTATGGATTGCAGACTAAATAATAATATGGAGTTGATTTAACATTTTTTTATTATTATTTAAGGGCTGATTTTTCAATAGTCAGATTTTTTTTTCTAAGGAACAAAATGGTGGTTAAACAAATTTTGTTTAGTAAATGCGTCAAACTAGTACAGAAATCCTTCAAGTAAAATTTGTCTGCCTGTTGAAAAATTTGCCAAAAATTTAAGTCTACTATATTAATTATAAAAATAAATATAACTACGACGGTAACTGATGATCTTATGACTTAGCAGAACATTGAAGAAACATGGACATAATTATCATCAGATGCCATTGAATTTTATTATTTAGTCCGTCAATAATACTAGACATTCAATAGGTGTACTTGTACAGTCAACAACGACGAGAAGCTCAAGTTTCCACATTCTACCTGATGTGTCAAACCAGCGTGACAGCTGTCGACTGTACGCGCGGGTGTCGGTGGGCGGAGCTTCGTTAAAGATCGGGATTTTTTTTTCCAACATCTTTCATAACTATCAGTGCATATCCTAGCTCCTTTATTGATAACCGGAAAATACTTCATAATATAGATAAATATATAAATTGCCCCGTTGGGCATACCCCATTTAATTTTGGAAACAAAGTTCTGACATTTTTTCAGATACATTAGATGGCAACTTTCATAATCATGGTAGAACAGGCAACATTTGTTAATGAACACTGCTTTAAAACAGTGTTTGACAATGTTTCATCGTCCCTGGAAAATCAACAAAAGTTTTTTTAATTGTTATAAACTAGTGCTTGACTGCGATCCTACCCGATGGTAAGCAGTAATGCAATCGTCAAATCAAAGTAATGAAATATTGTTTAAGAAACATGTTGCCGTGTTCCCCACTTAAAAAGATGTTGCGCAGTTGCTGTAAAACATTGTTTCCAATTCAAACAGGGCTTAAACGATAAAAAATCACAATCTCTACCCCCACCCTATCCCGAACATGTTCAAAACTGTGCCCAAAAACCTGTACAATACCAACTTACAACAATATCTTCTTCTCAAAATTCTTATTTTCGAACTGGACGATAACTTCGTCGTTCCTCGAGCCTAGAAGTTTCTTAGCCCTCTTCAAGTCTTCGTAAAAGCACTTTCCCTTTTCCGAACTCTGCATATGTATTTTGGGGAGCAAGTTTTTCGATAGGTAAGATATGAGTTTCTGCCAATCGGTGAGAAGAGTGAATGTTTTCGCGAGACGAGTTTCAACGGGGATATGGCCATCGGAATGTTCGAATAAGACGTTGATGATATCTTTCGAGCATTTTAGAGCTCTGCTGGCTTTGACGAATGAAAGGATGAGAGTGTCGACATTTTTGTGAGCGCTTATGATCGGTTTGTCGTAGATGTTGTTGCATATGTTGGCTTCCTCAGCGGGTCCGACGATGTAGATGATGTGGGTCGCTAACCTGAACGCCTCCTCGGCCCAGATGAAGGGGTCTCCGTGGGACGTGGTGGAGATGTCGCCGTCGAACATGACGATGAAGCCGTATTCCGAGCGCAGGTACGTGACGAACGATGCGACGCATTCCGCGTGCAGTCGGTTGGCGGGTGAGTATGCGACTAGGATCTTCGGCGGTGTCGGTATCATCATGGCTGGAAATAATAATAATTTATTTATAAATTTGACAATAGAGGCCCATTCGTTAGTAAAAAAAACTTAACGTACGACTAACAGCCGAACCTAATAACCTATCTTTCACATACTGGAGATATAAAAACAAATTTAATAACAGAAAATGTGTATAATTTTTGTATTGTATCATTTGTTTTACTACCTCCAGTATGCCAAAACTGGAAATAGTTTGTTGGGTTCGGCCGTTAGTGACTCAACTACATACTCGTATATTTCGATTCAAATAAGGGTGGGAATGTCATTGAACTCTATTTGTTTAATGTTAGGTACTTGAAAAGTACAGTATGCAGAGAAAACTTATCAACTGTTCCCTAAATTTTAATTAAAAAAATATCTTGTTTTTTTGTTCTATGACGTCACACCATGGCGCTTAGTCAAACCTATTCTTTTTTGAATCGCATAATACAAACGGACACATTATGACTTGCCGCATCAAACCGCTTACAAAATGTCTCGGTATTCAATTGTTTTATAAATAAATCGTCAAACGTGTTTCTAATTACAGGTATGTGTCATCGATTTCAGCATGACAGTCGCGACTGCCATTTTTGTATGGTCGTGTCATCAATACAAATATTACATTTTGTGACTTACAATCTTACAAATGTACCTCTTTATAAGGAGGGTCTCTAAAACTAAGGAATTGATTCTGATTATTGTTTAATCAGTATAATGGTAGTAAGGACGAGCGCGCACTACGATAAAAAATCGTTGCGAATAAATATCGCAAATCTGTGAACCACAGAAATACACTACAATCCGCGCACTGCGAAAATAAATTTCAAATAAAAAACATTAGATTTCATTTCGCATTAAAAAAATCGCAACGATTTTTTATCGCAGTGCGCGCTTAGCCTTAGGACCTTGCCTCACTGGGACGCTATTACGGCGTAGCTATAGATAATGACGCCAAAAATTGTAACAGTCGCCATCGAGATACCCGTACACACCAAGGCAAGGCGAGAGGCTTTATTCGATTATTCTAACATCTCGATGTTACTCGATTGTTTCGACTTTGACTCGCGTCCGATTCGGTCTCTTATTGCGACTGGCGCATGGCGCGATCATTTGCGGGTTGTTCCTTGATGGTTTTGAGTTTCGAGTAGGTGATTCGTATAATCAAAGCAAGCAAACTAGCAATCGATTCCGTTGACTCAAAACAATCGAAAAACCTCTCGATTATTCTGTAGAACGGCGAGTCGATGTTTGAATCGATTATTTAATTTTAACGATTTCGATTCTTTCGATTGTTAAAGCATATCGGAATCGCCCATCGCTATCGCATCCATCGGATTCCCTCGATCCTCACCAGGTCATCCTGATTAATTTATGTACGTTCAGTAAAATGGGGTGAATAGGGACAAAACATTGGAGTGCATTTTCTGGTTATTTAACAGGTTTCCCAAGCATTTAGGCACTTTTATTTATTCATTAATACTCAGATACCCGCGAAACGAGACACAATAGTAAAACAATAACAGCGCGGTCTCATAGGACCGGTTGGGGATTCAAACGTTAATTGTAATCAAAGTCGATACTTAAATAGAAATCAATATAAAATATTTAACTCAAGTAAAAATCCTAATCAAAGTTTTGTCCCTATTAACCCCATTTTACGGTATTTGCTTTTGAGTAATAAATTATTTTTCTTTCTTTCTTTCACTGATGATATTGTGAAACTTACCCAATTCCGCGTCCCTATTCCCGTCGTGGCAGCAGTACCTCCTGATGACCCTCAAGGCGATGTAGTAAGCGAAGAGTGTCGCCACAATCAGTGCTGTCACACTCGCTATGCAGATGTTCAGGGTTTGTGGTTCACTGCCTGCAAAATAAACATTACATCATCAATATTAGCTTATTAAGGCAGTTAGTGATAGTATGACGGGTGACAGGACAGAATGGAAGAAAGAAAACATGTTGGGCCGACTCCAAGTAACGTGGAACAAGAACAGGACGAAGAATATTGGCTTATTAAATTTGAAAAAGATTGAAAAATAATATATATTCTATGTGCTATTTTAGGGCATGGCCTACTCGTGTACCAAGTTTCATCAAAACCCATAAGGTAAATTTTGCGTGAAAGAGTAACAAACATCCATACATATAAACTTTCGAGTTCATCGCGCGATTTGAACGTATAGAACAGGTGTTATGACTGTAGCTGTCGTATCTGTTCCAATCACGCCAAGAACTTTAATAACGCGATGCAGGATTTCATAGTTCTTATGTGACGCCACAGATGTCGCTACAGTAGGTAGTAGAAGGTACGTAACCTTGGTAATGATCAACAAAGTCAACACCATAGAACTAGCATAATTTAAATGTTTATCTTAGACTCGGATCTACAGATCTAACTATAGGTATTCTCAATTAAAGATTACAATAGTAACTTTATTCTGAAATGGTAAAGTTCATATTCGTATGAAACTCACAGTCGCTTATATGAACATTTACGTCATACAACAAAGGTTCATTAAAATTTTCGTATGAGAAACTATTTTACTCATCTGCCTAGCCTTATCCCAACTATATTGTGGTCGAATACCAGTTTATTACAGCAGAATTATTTAGCTGAATACCAGTATTTTAGGAGGAGCGGTTGCCTACCAGACTTCCACAACCCATTAACTGAGGTAACACGGTACTTCATGGCATGACTGGAGTCAGATTTACTGGCTTCTGACTATCCGTAACGACTACCAAAGATCTACAAATGACAGCCGGGACCCACGGCTTAACTAGCTTTCCGAGGCACGGAGTAAACTCGTTATGTTAAGATGGTCACCCATCCACAGACCAACCTTGGCAAGCGTTGCTTAATCTTGAAGATTGACCCGTGCGGCTGGTATTATCTAGCCACGAGCTCCTCATGAGAAACTATTGTACTGAACTCGAGTAAAGTTCTGTAATTCAAGAGTGAATATGTTAGGCACTTCTAGGCAAGCGTACTCCATCGTCGGACACATCGTCGCTTACCATGAAGTGAGATCGTGGTCAAACGCAAGCCTCACAATAAAAAAGAAGTTTACGTTCGACAAGTCTAACTAACCAACGGGTCCTTATTCCCAATTCGGTTAAACGACCAGGAAAACCGAAAGTGGTCGCCAAATTCGGTGGGCTATAAATCTGACATGGAGAATGCTGTTTAGGTACCTGTGTTTTACAAGGAGTGACTGCGATTGTACCTACACTCTTTTCGAGACATACAATGGCAGTAATGTCGAAAAGTATAATTATATTGTTTGAATGAATAAAATGAATTATGTATTAAAGTATATATTATATATGAAGTATATTTGCTCGTAGAACAGATAGTCGATGGGGACGGAAGGTTCTAGAGTGGCGGCCACGTACCGAAAGACGCACAGAAGGCCTCACACAAGGTGGACCGACGACCTGGCGAGGGTCGCGGGAATCCGATGGACGCGAGACGCGCAGGACCGGTCGCTGTGGCGACGCTTGGGGGAGGCCTATGTTCAGCAGTGGACGTCTTTCGGCTGAGATATTGATGATGATGATATATGAATTGAAACATTTACATTGGTATTTGGCCGGGTTCGAACCCGCAACTTTATGCATGAGAGGCAGGTGTCCTAACCACTAGACCATTATCAAGAATCAAAGTAAAAAGAAACGGTAATTGTCTAGAGTTCTAGACAGTGGTAAGTGATTATATTGGCTTTATCATTTGATAATGCGCGCTAATCTTATATTCAGATAGTCCTAACTATTCGTGCCAAATATCTTTTCTATACTAATATTATAAAGAGGAAAGATTTGTACCTATTTTTGTATGTTTGTAATTAATAGGCTCAAAAAGTACTCGGCCGATTTAAAAAATTCTTTCACCAATAGAATGCTACATTCTTCCAATTTGACATAGGCTACATTTCATTTTGAAAAAAATAGGGATCCTTGGTAAAATTTGAATAACGTAACCGAAGGTGTAGAAAAATTTCTAAAAATAAATAATTGTCTACCCCGTGCGAAGCCGGGACGGGCTGCTAGTATAGTATATAAAAAATAATAAAAAAGTATTCAATATTTTTAACTAGGTTTTAAATTCATAATCAACGCGAGCGAAATCGCAGTCAAAACCTAATTATTTAAATGATATTGATATTTAAATGGCGCAGACTGATGTTAAGTCGACTAGAAACAAACCTGTCATAAACTTATTAAATTAAGGCTGGCGCGAAGTGTCGATTTTCCATACAAACGTAATACCAAAATCATTTGCAGTTTAAGCATATTTACACCATAATATGATGTTATTCGGATTCAGACAATAATTATCTAGGTTCCTACGTCGTCTTTTTGTTGAAAAACTTACCCCAAACGAAATTTAAGCGAATTTAATTTTGCACATTTTCACAGCGAAAATGTCATGTTTTTATATAGTTTTTTCTATATTATAAACATCAATATTTCAAGATATCTCCCCGCAGGAACACAGATATTATTATCAAGTTATAAAGAATTGAAAAGAAATTGGAAAATCATTAATTTTTCATTCATCATTTTTGGTATTACGGAATACATCCAAATTTCTCCCAAATTTTCAATAGTTTTTATTGCTATCGCAGCAAACAAATGTCAGTGTGTGGGTGATGACATCTCCAGTCAGTGTGTCCAAGAATTGTTTATACTATCTGGATTGATTACGTCAACCTCAAAAACGTACCCACAAAAGGGTATGTTGTCTCTTTCTACCACGGTGTCCATAGACGAGTAAGAAAGGGACACACTACCTCTTTGTATGCTCCGTCTTGCTGTGTACATTTTTTCCATTTTTGCTTGTCAATTTAAAATATGAACTTAATGGCAATGAATTTTAAGTACACTTCAGATTGTGTGATATTACTTCGTAATCATTCCAGGGTACACAAGGTCCTTGCGTGTGTGTCGCTCCTACAGGGTTACCTACTTATCTATCATAGGTTCATATTTGATCGAATTTCATTTCCTATAAAACTTTTCAACAATTATCGTTTCGTTTTAAGGATTCCGTACCGCAAAGGGGAAAAACGAAACCTTTATAGGATCACTTTGTTGTCCGTCGCTGACGAGGCATTCCACGAAGCACAACCAAACGAAGCACAACCAGACGAAGCACAACTAAAGTATTCCACGAAGCACAACTTTGTCCTTCAAATCAATTCGGTCTGTTTGTCAAGACCCTTTATATCGGAAACGCGTGGAGTTATCGAGTTCGAGAATAGGCCCGCGATCCCTTGAAGCTGTGCACAAATCAAATATATAAGTTATCGAAAAAAAAAGATACAGCCGTTTATATCGCAAAAAACGTACGTTTGATACTCTCTAGGTAATCAAAATTTATAGGGTAAAAAAGGTCTTATAGCAAATATGGGAAAAGTCTGAAAACTGAAAATTTGTAGTTACGCCACTAAGAAAATCGGTTCCCCTCCTACAGGCTTTCACACTAGCGTATTGGTCATATTGTACAAGCGGTTTGCGAGCGTTTGTTTCTTATATTATTTAGGGGTCTACCCTTTAAAGCAGAACTTTTTTCGTCATAATATTATTTTGCATAACAACGCATCGCATAATCTTCATTTCGCAGAAAGTTGTTTGGCATACACTCACTTGCCATAAATTCGAAACTCATAATTTTGATAGTCCGAATCATCTTTAGGCATAACTTTCATGGCCATAATAATTGAAAAGCAGAACAATCATATCGCAGAAAATTCGCAGTCAGTATATTTATTACCACTATATTTTTTTCGCCACGAATTTACGACAATAGCATTAATTGCTTGAGCATGTGACATACAGCAGGCATGCTGCATGAAAAAATATTCGAGTCGGGGTGCCCCCAAGTCGTGAGGTAAGGCGTAGTCAACGGAGCCCCGCTGCGCGGGGCTCCTACTTCTGGGTTGTTTAAAAAAAAATAACCTCGAAGGAGGTGGCGGGGTCTGTGTTCGCTCGCTTCGCTCGCTCACTACGACCCCGCCACCTCCTTCTAACCTAACCTGTCCGAGTCGGGGTGCCCCTAAGTCGTGAACTCGCTTCGCTCGCTCTTGCATCTTAAGTTATCCTAGTAACCGAAGAGAAACGGAATGAATCAGGATGAAATTAAATGAATGACCGAAACGAGAGTGGTATCGTCATAATCAGGGCCCAAGCCCTACCAGCTTTGACCCTTTTTAGTCCCCATATTTTGCGACACTGAACTAAAGTCAAGCCGTATTATTATGGCAATAGTTATTATGCCAAGTAAAGTTCTGCCATGTTAAAAGTATGCCGTTGCAAATTCGGGCATGTCAATATTCTGCCAATCAATGGTTATGCTAAATAATTTTGTATGCTTTAAAAATATTCGAATAAAGAAGATTATGCCAAGTGTGTTATGCCAAATGAAATTCGGAGTATCAAGTTTCTGCCAAATAGAAGGTACCCATTATTTAGATCTTAATCACCTTAAATTCATTAAGTCGTGATTTATTTTTGTTAACATCTCATGTTGATAAGTTTGATTTTTTTTCTTATATTTACATTTTCTCTTATGGTGTGAATGTGGGAACACCGTAGACTACGATTTTGATTACTAGTATTTCGACAGTTTTTTGATAAAAAATATTTTTATTATACTTTTGGGTACAATCTTAATAATCTGTCTGTTAATATAATATTGTTATATATACTTATAATACATTTGTAGAAGTAAAAATTCTGTATATTGAAAATATCAAAAAAAATATGGCAGAGGGGGTGTTACGAGACCGATACCGAACCCATTTTTTTAAAATTAGTTAGGTACTTAGGTTTACTTTTATAGGGCGCAGACCGTGTAGATTTTAATTTCAAGTATAGGTAGTATATTTGATAGTGTGTAGGGTATTTTTAGTACTCTTAGCTAAGATTAGTAATTCGTATAGATATTAGTTTTTAGGGATTTTACTTATTTATTGATATACATACAAGAAAAGTTTTTAACCACTGCGTAATTTTTTTTTGGTGGCTCAGTGTAAGTAATAGAACACAAGTCGACTTCAAGGTTAAGCAACCCTTTGCCAATAGGTTGGTCTGTGGATGGGTGACCATCTTAACATAACAAGTTTCTTCCGTGCCTCGGAAAGCACGCTAAGCCGTAGGTCCCGGCTGTCATTAACAGTCGTTACGGATAGTCAGAAGCCAGTAAATCTGACTCCAGTCTTGCCATGAAGTACCCTGTTACCCCAGTTATTGGGTTGTGGAGGTCTGGTAGTCAGCCTATGCTTTCCGAGGCACGGAGGAAACTCGTTATGTTAAGATGGTAACCCATCCAAAGACCAACCTTGGCAAGCGTTGCTTAACTTTGAAGATCGATCTGAGTTTTATTACTTACACTGAGCCACCAAAAAAAATTTACGCAGTGGTTAAAACAACACTACACTAAAAACTTATTGATAAGTTTTTTCATACACGCAACGAAGTCGCGGACACAGCTAGTATGGAAATATTGTAAACCCAATATTTTTTTGAAAAGAGTAACCATGAAGTTTCTTGCCGGTTCTTCTCCATAGGAAACGACGAATTGGAACTACGCACTAGATTCTGACGTTTCATAAGTGTCCATGTAGGCCCACGGAAAATAAAAATATGATTTCAATTCGATAGATTGATCACTACAGAACACTGTCTTTTTTGCATTAAATTTATTTTTAGGATAACATTAAAAGTGACGACCCTATTACTTCAATGGAGCATAGGTAATCTGAGGGCACGGTAGTGTCACACCCACCAAGTCGCGCAAAAAAGTGCCATCCTTATCTCGAAACATTTCGAGCCATTTTCAACCTCTTATAAATCCGTTGTGGACGAAACTAGATCAAGCAGGCTTCATAAAAAGACTATATATTTCAAATTTCATTAAATTTTCTAAATTTTGTCACTCACTGACTGAACGAACATAAAAAGTCTAAGGCACTTTTAGCAGCAATAGAGACAGAAGTTTCAAATTTTGATTACAATTAGTGTTTAGTGTACAAACCAAGGGAAAACTAAAATATTTTGCAATTTCGACCTTGTTTTCTAGATATACCAACTGCATATATAACTTAGTAATCCCATATAAATGTATAGGATTACAAAGTTACATTTTTAAGATTTGACTTGGTAATCGCACTAAACGATTTACTTAATTACTTTTGAGATACATTGTGTTTTCATGCGATTACAAAGCTAAATTCATTTATTTAAAACATACAAGATATTTTGACTTGGAATAACATGGATCTCACATATTTTTACGGTAGAAGAGTAGTGTTGCGAGACTTGAGTTTTTTTACAAGCTGTGTTTTTGATGGAATTATTTTGTCAAGTTCAAAACTGTTCTATATTATGCTGTGAAGATTGTCCGACTCACACGTACACACACATATGCAATTTCGCATTTGTTTTTGCCAAACAAAGATAGCAATATACCGCGAACGTATTTTATTTTCATCTCAACTCGAAGTAGCGAGCGATCTCCGCTGGATCCTTAAGGCTGGCGCGAAGTGTCAATTTTCCATACAAACGTAATACCAAAATCATTTGCAATTTAAGCATATTTACACCATAATATGATGTTATTCGGATTCAGACAATAATTATCTAGGTTCCTACGTCGTCTTTCTGTTGAAAAACTTACCCCAAACGAAATTTAAGCGAATTTAATTTTGCACATTTTTACACCGAAAATGTCATGTTTTTATTTGTTCTTTTCTATATTATAAACAACAATACTTCAAGATATCTCTCCGTAGGAACACAGATATTATTATCAAGTTATAAAGAAAAGAAAAGAAATTGGAAAATAATTAATTTTTCATTCATTATTTTTGGTATTACGGTACACATCCAAATTTCTCCCAAATTTTCAATAGTTTTTATTGCTATCGCAGCAGGCAAATGTCAGTGTGTGGGTATGACATTACCTCAGTCAGTCTGTCTCAGAATTATTTATACTATCTGGATTGATTACGTCAACCTCAAAATCGTACTCACAAAAGGGTATCTTATCTCTTTCTACCATGGTGTCCATAGACGAGTAAGAAAGGGACACGCTACCTCTTTCTATGCTCCGTCTTGCTGGGTACATTTTTTCCATTTTTGCTTGTCAATCAAAAATATGAACTTAATGGCAATGAAAATGAAGTACACTTCAGATTGTGTGATATTACTTCGTAATCATTCCAGGGTACACAAAGTCCTTGCGTGTGTGTCGCTCCTACAGGGTTACCTACTTATCATAGGTTCGAAAAATATTTGATCGAAATTCATTTCCTATAAAATTTTTAAACAATTATCGTTTCGTTTTAAGGGTTCCATACCTCAACGGGCAAAAACGAAACCTTTGTTTGTCAAGACCCTCTATCTCGGGAACACGTGGAGTTATCGAGTTCGAGAATAGGCCCGCGATCTCTTGAAGCTGTGCACAAATCAAACATATAAGTTATCGAAAAAAAAAGTTACAACCGTTTATATCGCAAAAAACGTACGTTTTGATACTCTCTAAGTAATCAAAATTTATAGGGTCCCTATGACCTAGAATCATGAAATTTGGCATAAAAAAGGTCTTATAGCAAATATAGGGAAAAGTCTGAAAACTGAAAATTTGTAGTTACGCCACTAGAAAATCGGTTCCCCTCCTATAGGCATTCACACTAGCGTAGGGGTCATATCGCACAAGCGGTTTGCGAGCGTTTGTTCCTTATATTATTAGATTTTAATCACCATAGATTCATTAAGTCGTGATTAATTTTGTTAGTTACATCTCATGTTAATAGGTTTGTTCTTTTTTCTTATATTTATATTCTCTTTTATGGTGTGAATGTGGGAACACTAGACTACGATTTGATTACTACTATTTCGACAGCTTTTTGATAAATATTATTTTTATTGTACTTTTGGTTATCAATCTTAATCTGTCTGGTAGTATTGTAATCTATACTTATAATAAATTTGTAGAAGTATAAATTCTGTACATTGAAAATGTCAAAAAAAATAATGGCAGGGGGTGTTACGAGACCGACACCGAACTCATTTTTTTTTAATTGATAAATGATAAATGATATTTATTTTGCAAATAGGTTTTTTCAAACTCTTTTACACGTCAATTTTTTTTTCTTGGACTTTTTTTTTGTTACTAGATGAGGCCGGTGTTTCCTAACTGACTACCCTGAGAAGAAACACCGAAACAAACTCAGGGGTCACAGTCTCTTTTAAAGTCCGTACAACATGAAAATAATATGCGAACCATGCAGATTAGTGTCTGAGATGGCCTTTTGAAGAAAGAACCATGCAATTTGAGTGGACCTGTCCAGTCAGTGCAAGCATTTGTCAATATTCGCAAAGCTCAACTCAGGACTACTAAGGAGCTCAACGACTTGACGAACAATACCAAAGAGAGGACATAATGGTTAGGCCACAGAAAACACTCAAATTGTCAGACATAAGTTAAAATGACTAAAAAAGAAAAAAAAAGCAATCCACATAGTCCTCACATTCACAAAAAAGAAAAAATAATAATAATACAAAGTGTAATACTTAACAAAGTAAGCATTTATGTCAAACATAAATAAAAAAGAAAAAAATAATTAAAAAATGTCAAATTGTAAAGTAAAAATTATTTTACAATGTCAAATTGTAATAAATAAATTTCAAATTGTAAAAAAGTACAATCGAAAATAAAATAAAGTAAGAAGATAAGACAACAGTTGTAGTGCGCACTGGAGCGGGTCAATCCCAAGCCTTTACGTCCTCAACGTAGTCCTTTACAGTGTAATAAGCCTTTTGGCAAAGTTTTCGCTTAACAAAAGATTTGAACTTATTAAGGCTTAGTTCTTGCATATGACTAGGAAGCTTATTATAAAAGCGTATACATTGACATCTAAATGAACCCCCTATTTTTTTGAGCCTGGTTGCAGGAACAACATAGTTATGTTTGTTCCTGGTATTAAAACTATGAATATCACTGTACTTTTTAAACATGTTTTTGTTTTTATGGGCGTACAAGATATTTTCGTAAATATACTGTGAGGGCACAGTCATTAAATTAATTTCTTTAAATTTAACTCTGAGGGAGTATCTGGGACTTAATTTATAGATTGAACGAATAGCCCTTTTCTGCAATACGAAAATTGTTTGGATATCGGCGGCATTTCCCCACAGTAGACCGTACGACATGACACTATGGAAATAGCTAAAATAAACTAAACGGGCTGTCTCTACATCAGTTAAATTTCTTATTTATCTAACAGCGTATGCTGCAGAGCTAAGTTTCTTCGATAATTTGTCTATATGTGGGCCCCACTGAAGCCCAGCATCTAGAATTATACCCAAGAACACTGTTTAATTAGGTAGGTACTTAGGTTTACTTTTATAGGGCGCAGACCGTATAGATTTTAATTTCAAGTGTAGGTAGTATATTTGATAGTGTGTAAGTAACGTAGGGTATTTTAGTATTCTTAGGTAAGATTAGTCATTCGTATAATTATGTAGGTATTATTTTTTAGGCATTTTGCTTATTTATTGATATACATAGAAGTGAAGGTACTACACTAAAAACTTATTGATAAGTTTTGTCATCCACGCGAACGAAGTCGCGGACACAGCTAGTATGGAAATATTGTAAACCCAATATTTTTTTGAAAAGAGTAACCATGAAGTTTCTTGCCAGTTCTTCTCAAGAGGAAACGACGAATTGGAACTACGCACTAGATTCTGACGTTTCATAAGTGTCCATGTAGGCCCACGTAAAATAAAAATATTATTGATTTCCATTCGATAGATTGATCACTACAGAACACTTTTTTGCATTAAATTTATTTTTAGGATAACATTAAAAGTGACGACCCTATTTCTTCAATGGAGCATAGGTAATCTGGGGGCACGGTAGTGTCCCACCCACCAAGTCACGCAAAAATGTGGCATCCTTTTCTCGAAACATTTCGAGCCATTTTCAACCTCTTATAAATTTGTTGTGGACGAAACTAGATCAAGCAGGCTTCTTAAAAAGACGATATATTTCAAATCTCATTAAATTTTCTTATCAAAGTTTCTAAATTTTGTCATTCACTGACTGAACGAACATAAAAAGTCTAAGGTACTTTTAGCAGACATAGAGACAGAAGTTTCAAATTTTGATTACAATTAGTGTTTACTGTACAAACCAAGGGAAAACTAAAATATTTTGCAATTTCGGCCTAGTTTTCTAGATACACCAACTGCATATATAACTTAGTAATCCCATATAAATGTATAGGATTACAAAGTTACATTTTTAAGATTTGACTTGGTAATCGCACTAAACGATTTACTTAATTACTTTTGAGATACATTGTGTTTTCATGCGATTACAAAGCTAAATTCATTTATTTAAAACATACAAGATATTTTGACTTGGTATAACATGGATCTCACATATTTTTACGGTAGAAGAGTAGTGTTGCGAGACTTGAGTTTTTTACAAGCTGTGTTTTTGATGGAATTATTTTGTCAAGTTCAAAACTGTTCCATATTATGCTGTGAAGATTGTCCAACTCACACGTACACACACATATGCAATTTCGCATTTGTTTTTGCCAAACAGAGATAGCAATATACCGCGAACGTATTTTATTTTCATCTCAACTCGAAGTAGCGAGCGATCTACGCAGGATCCTTAATGCTTTGTCATATTAAACAAGGAAGTTGTCAAAACTTATTTGGACATCTGCATTGTCCTTTAGTGATATTGAGGACCGTCAGACAGTCACGTCATTCGAAGGTGCCATTTTGAGGCTAAATAGGGTGAACAGGATAAATAAATGTCATCAGTTCACAATTTTTGGGTAAAGAAATGAATTTTCGTTTTAGTTAAACTTATTGACCGAATTATTGAAATCGGTCCAGCAGCTCTGGAGTTATAAATAAGTAGTGTAACTAACACAACTTTGTTTTATGTCATACAGATACATATATATTTCTCACTAGCGACCCGCCCTAACTTTCTTCGTCAAAACTTATCGCTCATTATATTACTGAAAGCCGAAAACTAAATCCTTTTCCCGGTTTCGAAGAACCAAGAGGAAGAGCAGAGTTACATAGGCAGGATTGCTGCTTTCGAAAGCGATCCTATGGCCCCACTGAGCATCGGCCTTGCCGAGCCTCTGCGGTTTGCTGACGTCTCTTTGAGGCGCGCGTGGGACACTTCACGCCGTCAACGAATTGGGCTCGGTATGGACGGTTGGAAGGCCTCCCACAAGGTGGACCGACGACCTGGCGCGGGTCGCTGGGATCCGATGGATGCGAGGCGCACAGGATTGGTCGCTGTGGCGACGCTTGGGGGAGGCCTATATCCAGCAGTGGACGTCTTTCGGCTGAGATGATGATGATGAACGGTTACCCATCTGCCGGACAGCAACCTACCCATTGCGTCTGTGGTTCTCGGTAAGGGTATCTATTTCAAATATTTCCCACAGTGACATGTTTATGAGTCTATGATACTTGAAATAAAGTTATTATTATAATGATCAGTTCTATAATAATAACTTATAATATCATTAGAATGATGACAGCATTATAAAAAAATAATAATATGGTCTTTAATAATAATAACCTACAATTTATACAAAATAAGGTCAAAAGTGTATAAGTAATTTTTTATCTATAATATAGAATAAATTAGTCAGTGCCCGGGCCTTTACAAAAAACAAAAAAAAAAACAAACGCGATAAGGTCACGTGATATTTTTTCCTGTTGCTATTTATAGAGTAAACGAGACCCAAGTATTATCAGCAACACGGCTGCGGTAACAATATGTGTCAAACAGACACACAGTATTAGCCCTCGCGTACACGAGACGGTTTTTGCGCCGTACGGCGAGCGCGCGGAAAAAGTACCGTGTATAGTAAAGCAAGGAATGTTGGTGATATAAATAATGTGGAGATATTGTTTGCAAAACAGAATAACCACACAGTTCCATGCAACCACATTCATGAGACAGTGCTAGCGGATTGTAACAAGTGTGAGGAGGATAAATATCCTCATACTAGTCACACATTATGCATACACAACACCATACGGTTCCCGTATGGTATTGTGTTTAAAAAATATCACTAAATTACTTTTATCACCAATATATCTACCTCCCTTTATCCTATAAGCGACCATACACTGCGGAACTACACTGATGACACACGGCGGCGGCGCCGTTTCGTAGCGTCGCCGTTTGTGTCTACAAGCTCTCTCAGTGATCCATACAACACTGCGCGCCTTGCTTACGGACGGAGAATTTCGTCCGGAGAAAACCGTATCGTGTACAAGAGGCCTAGGGCGCTTGTGCACTACACGGAATTTTACTGTCCGGCAGTCAGATTACATCAACTTTCATTGAGAATTCATTAAAATTCATTGACAATTGTAAGAAATCGGACTGCCGGACAGTAAAATTCTGTGTAGTGCACAACCGCCCTTACAATATTCATTCCGCAGCAATAAGTACTATTTTCGTGGAGACTAACGTGCGGCTGACCGTACCAAACCGGTCTTTTAAAATCTGCGATCAAGTTTGTGTTTATTCGGAAATCCCCGAAAATTAAAACGATAATTTGACGCCGTTTTAGCTGGGCCTGTACCAAAGATAATATAGCGGGAGATGATTAAGAATAGTGGGTTTTTTTTAATTGAAATTCCGATGAAACTTGTCACGTAGACAGAATTATTACTAATATAAACTATTTCATTTCTGGCTCAAAAGTAGCGTGTTGTTTTTTTTAAATTAAAAATCAATCCTATATCGTAAGCGCGTTAACAAACTTGTAAACTCACATACACAAAATACCTACACCAGAAATAATTATCTGTAGCCATACAAATATTTGTTGACCGCGGGAATCGAACCTCGACTCTTTGGTATACTCAGCGTAATAGCCAATTACTCAACCACTGGAGCAGTGGTTTTGCTATCTTATGCTGTCAAACGGAAGGCGTAGGGACGCCTATAAATCCCGAAGTAGATCGACAGATGAGTATGTTACGCATTTCGTTGATTACTAGCTTCTGCCTGGTACCCATGTGCGTTTAGGAGAGACTGACTGACTGACACTTCTCAGCTGAAACTGCTGCTGCTGGGACTAAAAGCGTGAAATTTGGCACATGGTTTCCTTATTTGACGTAAGCGAGCACTTACGGCCGAAACCAATAACCTATCGATCTCCAGTTTTGGCATACTGGAGATTGTAAAACAAATGATACAATACAAAAATTATCATGTTTCCTGTTGTTTCATTTGTTTTTCAATCTCCGATATGTGATATATAGGTTATTGGTTTCGGCTGTAAGAGAAGATTTTTTACCAAGGGATCCAAAGCTTGTATGGAGAAACCTACATCCACGCGGGCGTAGCCACTGGCAAAATTTAGTAAAAAAATAAAACAAAACACTCACTTATCATAATCCTGGGACTCTCCACAGATTTACAGCCGATTTTCCTCTTGTCATCACACCTCGCATGATAGGGGGTCACTACAAAGCTGAACGACCCATTGGACCCCACGAAGTTATAGTCATAGGTCACTTCATCCGTATTATTCTTTAGAGGGATGGTGATCACCATGACGTCGCGAGGGGGCCCCCTCAGTGTCGGAGTGACGACTTGGATGCGGTACTCTCGGATCTTCAGCTGGTGAGGGGGAGGCATTATGTGTAGGCGCATCACGGTCGGGAAGATTTCTATGTATATAAACGGCTTCCATCTGTCTTCGGTTGTTGTTTGACCTGGAAGATAATGGACAGTCAGAAATACCTTAAAAAAATCTTTTAGTAGGTATTGGAGCTGATGATTTAATCATAATAACATTATGAATGATCTGCGTTTTGGAGATCATTCGCTCCAAAATGCCAATGATCTGCGTGGCTGGTCTAATCATCAGAATGACTTTTCCTATTCTTGGGCGGAGCGGAAGGGTTCTATCTGGGGGGCACGGTAACAACCGGATATGATAAACACAAAGGTGGGCCTGACATCGCACGATAGGATGGGATTTCTTCTCTCACTCTTGGATGGAGCAGGATGTTAGACTTTAACTAAAACCCGCTCCTATTCCCTTCTTTACCTTCGTTCCAGAGCCCGGGAGTTCATTTTACATAGCCCATGGCCCCTTGTGTGGCTTCGACCACGCTGGGCCCCAACGATTTGCTGACATCACCTTGAGACATGCATGAAACACTACGCGGCCGTGTATATTGGGTGTAAGGGACAGCCCTCCACAAACTTTAAGGGCTTGCTCATTAGACGGATCTGAACATCCTCCCACAAAATTTTTTTCAGGAAACGAAAAAAAAATTCGGCCTCACCATACAAAATTATAAATTTTATCGGACTGTTTGTCCGAGTCCTTGTTGTATTCAGTTTCGTCTACTGAGCAAGCCCTTAAAGTTGGTGGAGGGCTGTCCTTTACACCCAGTAATACACTATTAAAATACACAGTACACTTACTTAACATCTCCGCCGAAGGTATATTGAAGTAATACTGTCCCCTATTAACAGTCTGGTCCTCAGCCGTCGCCTCGAAGTCGAGGATATGGCTCTGTCCATCCTTATCATCAGTCTTCGGCCAGTAGCAGTCGTAGTAGAGTACCGAGTCCTCGTTGATGGTCACCTCGTTGGACATCGTTATGTCTCTGCAGTGGTTCTTTTTGTCCCGGTACTTATCTTGGAAGCGGAACTTCATGGCTGTCAAAGAAGGTTTCTTTTTAGTTCATGAATCCCCGACCGGTCCTATGAGACCGCGCTGTTATTTTTTTACTTTGTGTCTCGTTTTGTGGGTATGTGATAGGATGGAAATGAGTTATTTATCTAATGTGTTCATCGGCATTATTATTTCAGTCGAAAGACGACCAGTTTTGGACATAGGCTCCAATTGGTCGTTTCCTACGGAGAAAAATCGGCAAGAAACTCCATGGACTCTCTAAAAATATGGTTAATTCTACAATATTTCCACAGAATACTGAGGATTTGAGGGCAGCGTCGACCAGACAATATTGCACACAAAAGCACAATAAAAATAATCATAATAAAAAAGTGGGTTAGCACTCGTGTCTAACATAAAATATATTGCCAATTCACTTGTACGTGATCATCGTCATCTTCCTGCCCTCGTCCCATTTTATTTGGGGTCGGCGCAACACGTTTTTAGGGTGCCGTAGCCAAATGGCAAAAAACTAAACCCCTATAGATTCGTCATGTCTGTCTATCTATGTCGAAACTATAAGAACTATACTGTTGAAACTTGGTAAGTAGATTGGTAACTTGGTAAGTATTCTGTGAATCGCATTAAGATTTTCACACAAAAAACGAAAAAATCTTCAAGGATCGATTCGAGAATTGAACTGTTTCATAGGTAAGTTGGTACGGAACTCTCATTGCGCGAGACTGACTCGCACTTGCCCAGTTTTTTATCCCATCAGCCGTCATGCTATCACTGACTTCCTTTCTTTCATATCAATCAATCTATGTTTTCTTTGGCCTCCCTCTCCATCCATCCACAAGTATAACTCTTTCAGTAAAGCCAAGCCACTAATAATGCCAGACAAAATAATAACTCTCCAGCAAGTCTCTATGATTTATATGTATTTATATACCTTAAAGGAAAACCCAATCAAAATAGCACATAAGAAAAATAGACAGAAATAGACATTATATAGAACATATGAATGATGATGTCACGCCCAGATAAGCACGCATTCATGAATAACGTGTTAATTCACTACATGTATTGTTGTTTTATAAAGTTCAAAGTCAAAGCATTACTTTCAATTAAACCGTTTGAATCATCAAGATATCAAAAAGGAATTCGGAATTGGTGAACGATAAAAAAATACTTCTAAAAATATCATCATTGCTTACTTATTACTTGTAAGATGCTTTTCATAAACATCTGTTGATAAACCTTAATTATAATAAAATAAAATAAATTATCATCCTTTTCCTAACTCTATTGGGGTCGGCTTCCAGTCAAGCCGGATTTAGCTGAATACCAGTATTTTACGAGGAGCGGCTGCCTACCAGACCTCCACAACCTATTAACTGGGGTAACACGGTACTACTTCTACTTCTAAAAATATATCCATCCCAAATGAATCAAGTCGATAGATTGTTTGGAAGAGTTACCGCGACTTTTAAACGTAAGACCGTTTTCACATTTTCCGATCCGATATCGGTATCGGACTCCGATACGATATCGGGGTAAGGTAAATGTATGAGATATGTACCTGTCTTTCATATTGTCCGACCCGATATCGGATATCGGAGCACAGCATTTCATACATTTTACTTACCCCGATATCGTATCGGAGTCCGATACCGATATCGGATCGGATAATGTGGAAACGGTCTTAAGGGTGTTTGAAGGAATACTTATGTAGATCAGCCTGGTTCACAAAAGATCAGGAGGGTTTAGGCGCATTAGGGCTAATTCTCATTTTGGCAACCGACTCGCTAATGGACTACTTCTCATTATGGCCACTTCTCATTTTGGCTACTTCTGATTAGGGCTACTTCTCACTCGGGCTACTTCTCACTCGGGCTACTTCTCACTTGGGCTACTTCCCACTTGGGCTACTTCTCATTAGGGCTACTACTCATTAGGGCTACTTCTCAAAATTTGGGAATGAGTGATGATATGCATGTTATTAAACGAGTTAAGAGTTTTGGATGGATAGCAAGGGAGAAGAAGACTAAAAACAACGGTGTTTCTTCCGCTTAAATCAGTAGCAGGGACCTCCTGAACTTAAGTGCAGGCCACACCGCCAGCTGGCGAGCGGGCGGGCTAGGCGCGCGGGCGAAGCGAACGAAGGAAACTAAACAAACTACGAGATATATTGACGAGCTAAACTATGGGGTTCACACCGAAAACTACGGACAGATAAGCGACGGGCGGAGCGCGCGGAGTGGACGAAGCGGGCTAAGCGGACGAAGCGGGGGGCGCACTGCTATTCGAAAGATGAACGTCGACTAGTCTACTCGAAACGGGGAGGACGGGTGAAAGAACCGGGCGAACGGGCTGGCTTGGCGGGCGTGGCGGGCGAGCTAAGCTAGCGAACGATTAGATTCGCTGGAATCGTCGGATATTTCGTTAGCTTAGCTCGTCAGGTTAGTCGGTAGCTCGCGGTGTGACCCGAAGTATGTAAAGAGGTGAAACGATGTTCGCCAGGCCCGTCCGCCCGCTAGCTGGCGGTGTGGCCTGCGCTTTATCATGTCCGACTTACGATCTGTACCTGCATCATACGGACGTTGAGAACGCCATGACGTCTTTCTAGCCACTCCTCAAAGATTGGACATAATTATCGGCATAAAATGAGAATTAGCCCTAATGCGCCTAAACCGACAGAATTATGCCGATAATTATGTCCAAACTTTAAGAAGTGGCTAGAAAGACGTCATGGCGTTCTCAACGTCCGCATGATGCATGTACAGGTCGCAAGTAGGACATGATAAGTTCAGGAGGTCCCTGCTACTGATTCAAGTGGAAGAAACACTGTTGTCTTTAGTCTTCTTCTCCCTTGCTATCCATCCAAAACTCTTAACTCGTTTAATAACATGCATATCATCACTCATTCCCAAATTTTGAGAAGTAGCCCTAATGAGTAGTAGCCGTAATGAGAAGTAGCCCAAGTGGGAAGTAGCCCAAGTGAGAAGTAGCCCGAGTGAGAAGTAGCCCAAGTGAGAAGTCGCCATAATCAGAAGTAGCCAAAATGAGAAGTGGCCATAATGAGAAGTAGTCCATTAGCGAGTCGGTTGCCAAAATGAGAATTAGCCCTAATGCGCCTAAACCATCAGGAGGATTAAGTGGTGGTGGTGGTAGAGGGGTTGGTCAGTCAGTCAAATTTCCCTAAAAACACAGAGCGGTTGAAGTTTTTCATGTTAGTATTTCACGTTTTACCCCAAAATATAAGTGAGTCAATAGGTTTGAATGTGAGGATTTTTTTCGCAACAACCCCAATAATCAAATAAGCTACTTAGATATCGTTGCATGTCAATGTGTAAGGAGTATTAAATATGTGAGTAATATCATCATTATCATCTGTGTACGATAACACGAGTTTTGATACTTGATAGCACCGTACAGTGATCGATCGAAAAATGACAAGTTTTGAGACAAGTAAAGTCGTGATTGAAAGAGGCAAATCAAAGAAAAGATGATCGGATTGTGTGAAAAATCATAGGGCTAGAGAGGAAGGGAATTTTAAAATGGCAGCTAATATAATGGAAGAAAGAAGTGTCTTGAGCCCAGTCCACATCACTTGGAAAACGGAAGTCTTTAGAAAAGTCTTACATTCACTCTTCCGAGTTTCCTCTGTGCCTCGGAAAGCACGTTAAGCCGGGACCTACGGCTTAGCTAGCCGTAGGTCCCGGCTGTCATTTGTAATCTTTGGCAGTCGTTACCGATAGCCAGAAGCCAGTAAATCTGACTCCAGTCTTGCCATGAAGTACCATGTTACCCCAGTTAATGGGTTGTGGAGGTCTGGTAGGCAGCCGCTCCTTGTAAAATACTGGTATTCAGCTAAATCCGGCTTGACTGGAAGCCGACCCCAATATAGTCGGGAAAAGGCTAGGCAGATGATTCAATCTTGCTTGTACAATTACTTAATCTGTGCCAGTAGCAAATTAGCAACCGTATTCGGGTAAGCCGTCAGCCCGAATAAGGGCTATCGATCAAGTTTAATCACAGGCATCCTAATAGCCTACTAAGCCAATACCTTTGTTGTTTATAAACAAGTTTCAGTGTAAGAAATCCGTTATAGATAGATCCTCAGAATTAACTTTCTTCGGGAGGACCTGAGTAAAAAGTATACATTTATTTGTGTAACTAATGAAATGAGAATCACTCACGAATTTTCTTTGTTTACTGTATTGAACAGACTGTAAAGGACTGGAACTTCATGCATGACACATCATTTATATCTGTCTATTTTGTAATACCACTGCTGTTTAAGGTAATGCATACAATAATTCTCCGTAATTAAACCGTAGGTATTGGTGGGCGTCATAATTATGTTTCTGTTTATTGTTTTACGTTTTAGTACAGGTTTCCTAGCAATGTTTGTCTTCACCGTTATTTGTGTAGTCATCAGTGAATCGTTATGCAATGCACAAGGTTTAAAATTCTCCGAACAGTTTCCTCGCCTAGTCTAGCCTGTTTTCAAGCCCACGACTTACGACCCAAACTTAATGTTTGAATCCCCAACCGGTCCTATGAGACCGCGCTGTAATTGTTTTACTATCATGTCTCGTTTCGCGTGTAGGTATGTAATAGATTAATCAACAACAAAACATAATTTTGAAACATTTTATCCTTATTGATCGACGTCACCTCATAGCTAGTTACTAGCCGATAGCAAAAAGGTTAAAAAAAAATCACGGTTGTTGTATGGAAGCCCCAGTTAAATATTAATATTATTCTGTTTTTAGTATTAGTTGTTATAACGGTAACTGTCTAACTATCACGGTTCATGAAATACAGCGTAGTAACAGACCGACGGACGTTTTTCGCGCGTCAGTCTGTTACTACTTACTACGCTGTTCACGGCACGTTTTTCGCGCTTTACAAGAGGCCATAGACTGCAATATACAACTCTGATGGCACACGGCGGCGGCGCCGTGAACGACGTAGCGCCGCCGTGTGAGTTAACAAGTTCTCTCAGTGATCCATACAACACTGCACGCCGTGCATACGGACGGCGAATTAACCATGACTACGCACGGCGAAAAATGTGCCGTGTACTAGAGGCCTTAGCTTCGTAAGAGATCCCATTTTACCATTTGTGTACGGAACCCTAAAAACAAAAATCTCCAAAAAAACTTACTTTTCCACTTAATATTACTGAACATAATATTGAGGGCGGTGTGGTTCATGTCGAAGGAGTCGTAATGGCGGATCTTCACGATGTAAGGCTTGAGTGTGACGCCCCCAATGTGGGTGTTGGGCGACAGGGGGCCGAATATCATGGCGCCGCATTCCTGGCTGTCCGGCGGGTACACCTTCATGCTGCAGGCATTGTAGTCCGCGGTCTGGCCGAAGATCTGGAAGAAGAGGTACAGTATCAGTATCAAAATTGTGAACTTTGTAGGATGGGCTAAGAAAAGTCAGGTTCGTAAACATGTTAAAAGTTCAGAGACTCAGGGCCTACTAAGAGTGCTTCCTTTATTCCTCATTGCAAAGAATCGAACACCGTTATTATTTAATCCCTATATTACTATAGTAATAATGGTTGGTTTTTATTTGATTTTCGAATGAGCTTAGATTAGTTTCATGATAGCTAATACCGGAGTGAGGGTCTTTAAGTCCAGAGTAGATGAGTTACTTCTAGGCAGGCGTGGTCCATCGTTAACCACCACATCCCTTACCATCCATCAGACAGATAGTGGTAAACAGTGCCGTAACTTTGGCGGTACCAGCGATGTCCAGGCACAGGACACAGTATTGTCTTGTATTGTCATCTTCATCATCTACCTAGCCTTTTCCCAACTATATTGGGGTCGGCTTCCAGTCAAGCCCAATTTAGCTGAATACCAGTATTTTTACGAGGAGCAGCTGCCTACCAGACCTCCACAACCCATTAACTGGGGTAACACGGTACGTGAAGTACCGTGTTACCCCAGTTAATGGGTTGTGTTGTGGCAAGACTGGAGTCAGATTTACTGGCTTCTGACTATCCGTAACGACTGCCAAAGATCTACAAATGACAGCCAGGACCTACGGCTTAACGTGTTTTCCGAGGCACGGAGGAAACTCGTTATGTTAAGATGGTCACCCATCCACAGACCAACCTAGGCAAGCGTTGCTTAACCTTGAAGATTGACCTGTGCGGCTATTATTATCTAGCCACGAGCTCTTCAGTATTGTCTTGTATTGTAGTTGTCCGTATCGTATCTAGTCGTTTGTGCTTTTACCTAAGGCCGAAGTTATAGCAGCCCGCACTGGGCGTATAAAAGGCTAGTTACGGCACTAGTGGTAAAACAGCGCATACAAATTTTTTCTATGAGAATCTTCGTGAAAACAGTTTTCGAATGCCTATTTTTGATTTTTATTAGTAAAGTAAATTCTTATCGCATTAAGATTACGACGCACGCAGCAATAACATTTGATGACGTCAATATTGATTCTAAATCAGTTAATAACAATGTGACTTTTGAGTCATCTTTTGCAGAATATTGTGTAAAATAAAACAAGGAACCATAGCAACACCTATGGCACCACATATTTAGGAAAGTGTACTATGAAATTCTGGACGCAATTAAAGTTCTCCGCGCGATTTGAACATATTAAAATAGCCAGCCAGCCCAGATCAGACATAACGCCCGTCTGGGTGGTAATCCTCCCTATTCAACGGATGTTTACGAGACTACACTTTCTGCATTCCGATAAAGAACTGTGTAAAGCACGCAAATGAGATCTGACCGTTTAGAAATTCAAAATTTTGATTGTTTAATGGTTTTTAAGTTTTGCCATTGTTTAAGAGTAAGAAAAAATAGCGCAATATGTCTTCCATACTGCCAAAACTACAAGAATAACTCTGCTGACTACTCAGATTCTTTACTGAATAGTCCCCTGTGCATAACATTCCATGCATGTTATGCACAAAGGAAATAGTTACTGACATTTTCCTTAGATACACAGGCAGTACCAATATATGCAAAAGAACTTTAGAATAACCAAGTCCCACATAGGTGCCCAGAAAAAAATGGCAGGAGTAATCTGCTTTTGCTAGATGCTTTTCACAATCAACGATTGCATCACTGCTTACCATCAGGTGGGATTGCAGTCAGTCAAGCACTAGTTTATAACAAGTAAAAAAAATAGATAGGTAGGCTGGTTGAAATGCAGGCTAATACAGCTCACCATATTATCTACCCAGATTTTGGTTTCTGCACTTACATACAAGCAATGCCAATGTTGGTTTTTAATTTTTATCTATAAATATAAAGGGAGAAACTGACTGACCAACACATCAAAGCACAGCTGTAACTACTGTGACTATACTCCATTGGTTTAGGTAGTTAACTAAAGGTAAACAGTCTTGGTATGTCTTTTTATATTAAAGAGGTTGTATATAATATACACAAAGATTATTTAAATTTAGTTTATTAGCTAACATCGATTTAGGTAAATACCTATGTGCAAAGATTTTTACATACAATTTTTAGACAACTTTTACATAAAAAGACATACCAAGATTGTTTACCTTTAGTTAACTACCTAAACCGACGGAGTATAGGAGCACTGTAGTTATGCACAAATTTTCCTTTTATGACGTAGGCGAGCACTATGAGAGAACTTTCCAACATTCACATCCTAATGGAATGAGAGTGAACTGAAACAGAGATCCAAAGTTTGTACGTAGAAAACCATTTTCACACAGGTGCATCTTTTATTTAAATATCTTAAAGTTATTATCTGCATTTTAACTTTTATAGACAACCTTTGAATGAACAACACTAGAGTGAATAGGCTCTTAATAAACTAGTGCGCCTCACCATCAACGATTGCATCACTGCTTACCATCAGGTGGGATTGCAGTCAAGCACTAGTTTATGGTATATTAAAAAAAAAAAAAAAAAAAATGAAGAGAATTCAATATTAACCAATCACATAATCGCAAAACGAGACACAATAGTAAAACAATAACAGGGCGGTCTCATAGGACCGGTCGGGGATTCATGAACTAAATATCCAAACTCAAAACAAACTATAAAAATTACATAGGTATAGGTATATACATTTGAAGAATAACTATACAACTGTTATTATTATATATTCAGAGTGACTCATTTTCTAAAATGAATTCCTTATTGTTACTAAGATGACTCTACCTATTAACCTATCACATACCCACAAAACGAGACACAATAGTAAAACAATAACAGCGCGGTCTCATAGGACCGGTCGGGGATTCATGAACTAAGATGCATTCCCATGCATAAAAGGTAGAGATAAAAGACATTTTATTTTATTTGTAAAACATGAGTATGCAGTAGGTACCAATCAGAGTTAGTACTGCAAGATTTGGTTTTTAGATCAATGAGCTGCATGTTTTGTCTTAATGTAAAATGAAAGTAACAAATTGGATAACCCGTTGTTGTTGCCAGAATAGTCTATCATGTTCATTTAAGCCGAAAGACGTCCACTATTGGACATAGACCTCCCCCAATAATCAGTCCTGTGCATCTCGCATCCATTAGATTCCCACAGCCCTTATAAGGCATTAATCCATAGTCAGTAGGAGGCCATCCAATGTGATTATGATAATATAAACAAAATAGTTTTCAAACATATGAACAAAGATTGAGAGTTCACTTATGAATTGATAAAAAATATAATTACATCTCAACTTTAAGTCTAGCCTTGGGTTTTGTACTGATTGCCTTATGAATAATTTAGGATTATGTTGAAACTTAATTAAACTTAATTATGTTGAAACTAATACAAAAAAAAAGAATTTCTATTACTGTTTCACTGATAAACCTTGAACCATTCATTGGAAGATATTGGCTGTTTATGCCAATCATCAAGGAAACTTATTTATCTTGAATACAGAGCATAAACCAATTCATTTGAATAATATTAGCTATACAAGGAAAATGATGGGTCAGACTGGTGAAGGACGTGTATGTCAGTTAATGCAACCAGTCTTGCCCTTTCATTGCAAAAATCAATACTGATTGATGCAGATGCGGCTAAGTGCATTAAATACCAAATTAATAGCTACTCACCTCTGTTTTGCAGCGAAACTCCGATGAATTAGTCCCACACATCTGACTAAATCCAGCTACATATTGGAGAAAACAAACAAACACTAAAAACACTGTTCGCTTCATTTTGATGGTATCGTCCGATTATATTCTAGGGAAAAATATTAACATAAATTTATCTAAGATAAACACATTATTATGTGCTCATCTTGCCCGGTTATTTTATCTATTGGACAAATAAAAAGCGAAAAAATAATAAAAATGTTTACAACACGATATCCGAATCCACAAGCAAACTACGCAATGGTTGCGACGTTGCGTTCCGTTCTGACAGTGTGAAGTACGTTTTTACAATTTTTAGCATTTCAGTAAGTTGAATAGTTTGGTAGAGATGACTCGTACTCACTCAGAACAGAACCATAACTAGCTTTCTATAGTTTCTAAAGGCCAGAGGTCAGACGTGTGAGCTCTTTTAACTACCCCTCAAAAATTTAAGGGGAGTGCGTCTAATGAAAGCGCGACCTGAAGTTATTTTTTTAATTTAATTGGCAACATTATTCAGCTGCAATTGTAGGAAATAAAAAAAAATTGCGAAGTGTTAGGATATGATTCTCCTACTACCTTAGAGCATTCAATTAAATGCTCTAAGCCGACTAGTTTGTTTTTTATATCCTGAGACTAAAATGGCATTACAACACACAAGAACTGGCATCATTCCTATAGTAAGTTTGACATTACCTGTGTCAATTTAGTCTCAGAGTTTAAAAAACAGACGATAGTTAGTAATACCACATAATAATATATTATAATACCACATATTTTTATACATTTGAATTTGACTTCTTTTTCTCTGGTCGCGCTTTCATTAGACGGACTATATCACAATTTTTCTTGAATTGAGGGCTTGATTCGAGTTTTGATGTCTGATTATGCTGTAGATAATAAATTATAGCCCAAAAATACTAAAATAGTCTAAGAAAGTTTGATAATTGATCTTGAGAGTGTTTTAAATAAATATATCAATTTGCTCACGCACATCAGTAAATTCTTGTTCCTCCGCATAAAATTACGCTTTTGGGAATCTTTTGATCTTTTGGTACACCGAAGGTATAATAATTTAATCATTTTAAAAAATGTCCGTGATACAACTGTACCTTCTACTTTGGAATGCAATTCAATCAATTTATTACGATTCATGCAGTAATACATCTATATTATTATACTATCTATATCCATAGGTACTAATATTACAAAGAGGTAAAATTTGTTGAAGAGCTCGTGGCTAGATAATAACAGCCGCACAGGTCGATCTTCAAGGTTAAGCAACGCTTGCCTAGGTTGATCTGTGGATAGGTGACCATCTTAACATAACGAGTTTCCTCCGTGCCTCGGAAAGCACGTTAAGCCGTTGGTCCCGGCTATCTTTTTTGTAGATCTTTGGCAGTCGTTACGGATAGTCAGAAGCCAGTAAATCTGACTGATGAAGTACCGTGTTACCCCAGTTAATGGGTTGTGGAGCTCCTCGTAAAATACTGGTATTCAGCTAAATCCGGCTTGACTGGAAGCCGACCTCAATATAGTTGGGAAAAAGGCTAGGCCATCTATTCTGCCTAGCCTTTTTCCCAACTATATTGGGGTCGGCATTTTCCTAACTATATGATGATGATGATGATTACAAAGAGGTAAAATTTGTAAGTTTGTATGTAGGGGGTAATATCTGGAACTACTGGTCTGATTTGAAATTTTTTTTCATATTACGTATTAGATAGCTCATTTATCGAGGAATGCTATAGGCTACATACCATCACGCTACGACCCACGGGAGCGGAGAAGTAACGAAAAATGCGGGTGAAACCGCAGGAAACAGCTAGTCAAAAATAATTCTGTAAAACTAAGAATTATTGTCAATTTTCCCTACGAAACTATAATTTTTATCTATGAAAGTATAATTCAAATTTAAATAAAAAATAATTAATAATTAAGGAGGTATTGTTATAAACTTATAATGCATGAAAAAAAATGGTCTAATTAAGAGTAAAATAATATTTTATAATAATGGTTGTAGGCAATGCAAAAATTGAGCGCGACTGCTATCGGACGTCGTCTAATTTACCTGTCGTCTGTTTTTTATACCCTGAGACTAAATTGATACATGTAATGTCAAAATTACTATAGGAATGATGCCAGTTCTTTTGTGTTGTAATGTCATTTCTGACAAACGTTCAAATTCAAGAAAAATTGTGATAGCACCCTTAAACACAACACCCATTATATCTATAGTTACCTACCTCTTGCCAATCGCTGAATTGGCGATCAAACAGAAAAGTTAGGTATTGTTGCTAGCAATGTTGCCGGCCACAGTATTGCAGCCACAAATTGTCGTAAAATAAGTATAGCCCGTTTAGACGCCCCTTAATAGGTTATACTAGTATGTTTAGCCTGTGCGTAACATACGAAGGAACGTACGCAGTAAGTAACGAATTTGACGCGCAGTGGTTGAGAAAGTGGTCGGCTACTGCGCTGCATTTTGTGCGTTCAATTCCCACATGTAACTTGTCAGTAAGAGTCTGACACACCCTCCCGCTTCGCCCAAGAGCGGGAGAAGTCAATCTGATGATTCCCCTACCAGAAAAAAAACAGTATGTTCCCTGTATATAGCTAAATTCATGTCATATAGAACAGGATATCATTTTACCAACTCAATTAATATTTTTTTCGTCGGTCATTTCGCTCAATAAATGGAAATTAATATTAAGTTAGCGTAAAGTTATAATTTCTGTGACAGTTCTCGAACGACTGATGAATAGACTCAGTGGGACCTTGCGGATAAATAAAAGAAGTGGGCTGTATTATATAGGTGTAATACCGTAAACGCGTTTTACATTAATTGAAGACCGTATAAAGAAAATCCCGTAGTGGCCGGTGCCTGTGAGCTCAGTGCGTGGACGGGCCGCGATGGCCGCGCAGTTCGGTGCGACCGGTTTCGGTCCCCCGACCCCACGCCGTCCCCGCGGTGGTCCATGCAGGTGAAGCGCCGACAACTGACGTGAACTGACGCATGGCGTCGGGTGTTGTCTAGAACCATACCGCGCGCTTCGCGTCGGATGGCGTGTTTACCCCCACCATAGGCAACACACCGATCTGGCACGTCAAGGCGGAAACATATTACTAAAACGCGACGCAACGCAACGTGTCGACACCCGATGTGCACCGTGCATATTACCAACACGCGACGCCACGACACACTAGCAATTTCTGAATACAGTTAGCTAACAGCAGTGGAAGTGTATGGTAATGTACTATGGATTTAATAAATAACGAGTCAGATGAAGACTTTGAAGAAGATTTCTCATAGTATGATCCCTGTATAGGTATAGCTAAGTTCATGTCATATAGAACCGGATATTGTTTTACCAACTCATTTAATTTTTTTTCGTCGGTTATTTCGCTCAATAAATGGAAATTAATATTAAATTAGCGTAAAGTTATAATTTTTGTGACAGTTCTCGAACGACTGACGTGAACTGACGCGTGGCGTCGGGTGTTGTCTAGAAACATACCGCGCGTTCCGCGTCGCATGGCGTGTTTACCCCCACCATGGGCAACACACCGATCTGGCACGTCTGGATCAGGTGGCGTGTGCGCGCATGGCGTCGCGTCGGGTGTTCATAGTGTGTTTCTGGTCTATAGAAAACAATACATTTGATTCGACTCAACACGCATCGCGTTTCGTCGGGTCGCGTGGCGTTTTAATAATGTGTTTCTGCCATAAGCTTGGCCAGAAAGAGTAGAAATTAAATAAATATGAACTGAAATGTATGCGCTTACCAACACATTTTGCGATTCATTTTTATATTAAGTATAGACTAGCTTTTACTTGCGGCTTCGCTCCTGTCAAATGTTAAACCTTCCCTACCTACCCTACACTACCCTACACTACCCTACACTGCCCTACACAACTCTACACTACCCTACACTTCCCTACACTTCCCTACACTACCCTACACTACCTTACACTACCCTACACTACCCTACACTACCCTACACTACCCTACACTACCCTACACTACCCTACACTACCCTACACTACCCTACACTACCCTACACTACCCTACACTACCCTACACTACCCTACACTACCCTACATTACCCTACACTACCCTACACTACCCTACACTACCCTACACTACCCTACACTGCCCTACGCTACCCTACCTTCCCTAATTTACCTAACTTATTTTTTTATTATAATTTTTCTCGCCGTAAAAACCATCTTTGAACTTCAACGAACATATAAAAAAAAGAATATGATTTGACCATTATATGTTTACGATTATGGACTTCGAGACACTTTGGCCCCTGAGTTTGTTTCGGTGTACCTTCTCAGGGAAACATCGACCTCATCTAGTTTAAACTAATGAAAGAAATGATTATGATAAAATCCTATTTGCAAAATAAAAGTCATTTAATATTTAAACTATGATTGCGCGACTTACATCAAGCAAACTACAACTCGGTCACATTAACTTGATGCTTGGCATCGATGAAGCAATGTCAACTAAAAACAACAGAAAACTAGCCAAATTATCGACGCGCGTAACAATAACAAAGATGCTGGATTGCTGACCATTCCTGACACTTGCCGGGCGAGCTAAGGGAATGCGGGGGGAAGCGGGGAATGCTCGCATTTCAGAGATGCGTCAAGTTAATGTGACCGAATGGTATGGTTACTGAACCACCACCCACTGAAGTGTTATTGTGCTCCTCGTGCGTAACATTTCACCTCTATACACAAAAAACAAAAGTATCGTATTTATCATATTAATTCATTATTCATGCAAAAAGCTATTTGTAGAATTGAAAGGTAAATATTTTGGTTCATGTTATTTGTTTATGTTATTTGTTTAAGTATATGTTTATGTGTACATATGTTAATTGAAAGGTATAAATAATATATGGTAAATATATAATTTAAAGTCAGATGTGAATGAATGCGAAGCCGAGTTAGCTTGCTTTACTAGTCTTACTGAATTCAGCATTCTCATGTTAATTAATAATTTATTTTATTCCCTCGCTTCACTCGTGAGTTTCATGCTAAACTGTCGCTCCGCTCGGGAATCTCTGGAATCGGGGGGCAGCTACCGTTATATCTAATCAATAATAAGTATTATTTTTGATACCCGTAATGAATGAATAGGGACTAAGACAGGATGCATAGTTAAAAGCTCGCTCCACTCGTTCTAGTACTTCCTACAGAAAATCACAATAAATACTTAAGATGTCCAGAATGAGAAACGAGCTCATTTACAGTCAAGACCTTTCCAAAGTCCAAACCCAGTCAAAGTAATCTAATTTTCGAGCTAAAATCAGCATAACATGCAGTGCCGTAACTAGGTCGGTGCGAGCAGTGCCCAGGCACAGGGCGCAGACCCTGGAGGGGCGCAGAAATGATCAGACTAGGCCTGGTTAGAGCATTTTTCAGGGGCGCAGTTTTGAAAGCACCGGGAGCATAAAAGGCTAGTTACGGCACTGATAACATGGTTAAGAAATCCTTGCAAATAAATGTACAAGCAGGTATATTCAGGTCATAAAGACAGCCCAATGACTGCCGTTCAATATAATATTAGGTCTTTACCTATGAAATTTCCGTTCTGCAGTACTGGCCATTTCAAATCAAAATAATTTTTGTTTGGCTAAGAATTCTAAACTCAAATTAATTTTATTTTAAAAACATGTTTTTTTTTCCAAAAGTAGTCATTTGTTTATTGATTACTTGATTAGTGTTACATTTTCATTGCATTTCAATCTTTTTCGTCATCATGGATGAGTTAACAATTTGAGTAATTATGGAATATGAGTACCGTCGTGGCAGCAACGCGGCACAAACGGCACGCAACATCAACGACGTTTACGGAGCTAACGCTACAAACCAACGCACCACCTGTTATTGGATTGCTCGCTTCCGTTCTGGAAATTTCGACCTGAAAACTGACCTCGCGGTCGTCCGAAGACTTTGATCGACAATTACGAATTAAAGGCGATTGTGGAAGCTGATGATACACAATCTACGGCTGAATTTGCAGCAGCTTTCGACGTTACCGTCAAAACAATGTTGGTCCATTTGCGTCAAATTGTCAAGGTAAAAAAGTTTGACAAGTGGGTGCCCCACGAACTCAATGATCGCCAGCGCGAAGTACGCCTCGAGACGTGCCTTGCACTGCTCAACAGACACACAAATGAAGGAATTTTGAACCGCATTGTTACCTGCGATGACAACGACAAGTTTGTTGGATCCTGGTTCAGCACCTAAACAATGCCCTAAACGAAAACTTACCCCTAGAAAAGTGATGGTCACTGTTTGGTGGTCTAGCGCCGGAGTGATTCATCACAGCTTCTTACCAAACAGGGTGAGCATTACTGCAGATGTGTACTGTGAAGAACTGAACACAATGATGGAGAAGCTGGCACATCTCCAACCAGCATTGGTCAATCGCTCGTCTCCGCTGCTCCTGCACGACAACGCGCGACCTCATACTGCACAGCAGACGGTCTCCAAGTTGCAAGAACTGGGGTTGGAAGCTCTCCGTCATCCGCCCTACTCACCAGACCTTGCGCCTACAGACTACCTACTACTTTTTCCAGAATTTGGATAACTTCTTGGCGGGAAAAAAATTCAACACCCGAGAGGCAGTACAAAATGCCTTTGTAGAATTTGTTGCCTCCCGTCCAGCTGATTTCTTTAAGAAGGGCATCAATAAACTGCTACTGCGTTGGCAAAGATGCATTGATTGCATGGGTGATTACTTCGATTACCTAATACAAATTAAAAATACATGAATTTTTGTATGAAAAAATCGTTTAAATTTTTTCATACAAAACGGCAATTTCATAGGTGAAACTTTGACTTGTGAGTTAGCTTTCATGTTTCTTCACAAGATGAGAAGAAGGAAACAGGAGCAGTCAGCTAGAGGAAACACTCTCTCTTAGATATATTTACTGTACTCTGTGGGAAACACCGTCGTTATCCTTGCCTTAACTTCACCTTTATCTTAAAAGTGGTGAAAAAAATTACGTTTGGGAGTATAGAAAACTTTATTATGAGTTCCATCCGTATTCTAATTGACCACAAAGTGACTATATACTTCAAGAACAAACGAAGATAACATGATGTCTAAAAGACTTAGCATTCTACTATAAAAAATTAAAAAAAAAACAGCGACACATTTTTTGACAAGACCCTTGTTTTTGACATATTGACGTTTCTGTTGATAACGCCGTGCGAAAATACGCCTAAATAAATATGAAATAATTACTTAATTTCATATTGTGAGACCTTCAAACTATGTCCTTAATCTTATTGGAAAGTGCTAAGTAAACAGGCAGGATGACCGTAAGTTTTACTACTTCTAATGTTATATAGCCATTGTGTTGTGATTTCATTGCGTTGGACACAAATTACAATGTTGTTAAAACTTTTAATTAGTCCATTACCGACATAATGAAGGTTAGATTTGTTGTTCTTTTTATTTGTGTTAACCTAATTCTAAACTACTAAACGATATATGTGTGGATGTCAAGTTATTTAGTCATTTTTAGATGTCTCCGTAATACGTATTATTAGACTTGGGGTAGACTAATAACTCTGTTTTTCCTTATTATTTAATCGATATTGTAGCATTTAGACTACTCTGGGTCAATACTTCAGTACAGTTACCTATTAATAATAATTTATTATGTATACTTATTATTAAACTAACTTTAAAGGTACCTAATATATGTATACTAACTGAAAATATTAGTTACATATATACAAATATTGAGTATAAAAGTAATTCATTGGGCATCAAACAATTCATTCACATTGCTGCCAATGGGATTGTTTTTTTTAATCAAGATTCAGATACATCAAATTAGACTGGAAGTGGACACCAAGCTAGTTAGGAAAACGCTAGGGAGATGATGCTATCAATGCAACAATGGCCCCTTCGTTGGTCAAAGAAAAGTCCAACCCCTGGTCATGTAATGAGACAACAATTCAGTTAGAGATTTCTCTTAATTAATACTAACCAATAGTAACACTTTCTAGTACGGGCTTAGATTGATTTTCACATTTTCTGCTTCTAATTAATCTGATCTTATTTGTATTACAAGATTAACTAACGTAATTTATTTCTTATTTGATTTGTGTGTTATTGAAGCATCGCAATTAAATAAAAATATTCTTTATTAACAAATTCCAGTGATGTGATGATTTTTTTTAAGTAAATTAAAGTTGATGGTCTCATAATGAAACATTACAGTAGACTAATAATATAATGCGGGGTTAAAAGAAAAAGAATTTTGAAAATGCTTTTCAGCCTTAATCTTTCTAAAGTGAATAAATGAGTCTAATCACTTAGCACTTTCTTTTCTTGAACTTTTTTATTATTGTTAGTGTTTTGAAATACAATTATTTTACTATAATTTTCGTTTAATTATTTAAAAGTCATTGACTTCTTGTGAAACCAGAACTTCTTCTAGACTACTTATAGATAAATCCCATAGAGATTTTTCTGACAAACTGCCTTTGTGAAATAAAAAAACTGTCAAGAAATTTTTTAATAACCATTTACAAGAGTTAGAAAAATATAGTTAGAGAGGTAGGTAGGGAGCCATTTAGAGAGGAGATAGTTGAACATTTCTGGCCCATAAATTGGGCCTCTATGTCCAATTTTATTTTTAGATTTGCTTTCCAATACCTTTTAAACGCCACTTTACATAAATTCAGTTATAATCCACAATTCAGTTTTCAATAACTAACTTCTTGCACATATTGCTTTGCACTTTCCTATTTGTAAAAAACTTTGTCCCACACTTAGACTTGAATAACTATTTGGAATTACTCATATTGTTTATTTTTAATACTCTACTATGAATGGTGTAGTCAATTTTATCAACCATAATGTTCATTCCTGAATTGTAAGTTACAGTAAAATATACAAATAGTAGGAGAAAAAACCAAAATAAAATTCTACACTATACAACGTGTTCTTTTGATATCCCATAACTCTAGGGTATGATTGAGGCCATATCAAAGAATCAATTGGCATATGAGTTATGTTCCAATCATTCGTTTTTTTTTTAAATTTTTCATACAAAATAAATAATAATCGTGACTTAGCCGAGTCACGATTATTAATGTAAAACACCCTTACGTGAAATATGACAACGTCGCATTTTCTTAGCTTTAAATATGAATGATTGGTTTGAATAAAAATGAATTACTTGTATTTATCGATGAAACTTAGATATATGATATCTCCGAAATGATGCATTTTTGGACCACCTATTCTAGGAGTTTTAGAATTATTTTTATCTACAGAATATAATCCTAGAGTTATGGGATATCAAAAAATACAGATTGTATATACCTGTACATTATTGAAACACTCTTTCATTAACCTATCACATACCCGCAAAACGAGACACAATAGTAAGACAATGACAGCGCGGTCTCATGAGACCGGTCGGGTATTCAAACGTTAAACCTGACTTTGTAATAATGCCTAATGTCTTTCCTAGTAACTTTTATTAGAACCATTTTATATGACACTGTCAAAACAAAATACTGCTTATTTTGTTTACTCAAAAAAAATAAACCGATTTTGAACTGCTAAAGGCTTTGTTTAGGTCAAAACTCTATGAAGTACCCTGATGAACATAGATTATTTAAACACGCATACATAGTACACATGTATGTCAGTGATATATTAAAATATCGTTTTTATCAAAAGGATGTCATAATAAGTTTTTATGTTGGAATATATGCGTTAACACTTCCTGCTAAAATTAGTTCATTCAACGAGTGTTAACTCGCAATGTTCTGTTAAGTTCTATGTGATTGTAATTTATTTTTTATTAAAAATTATAATTGATTAGAAGAAAAATATTTTAACTTTTTATTTTTAAACTTTGTTAATGCAAAGTGCTGTGTAAAAATCTTTAAAGTTTTTTTTTTTTATAATTTTTTGGGTAAGTACATTACTACACAAATACTATTCATAATGAATTATAATAATATGTTTTGCTTTATGGTATTTATAAAAATACCATGAAGAAGTTAATGTAAATAAAAATTATAAAAAGTGTGCAAAATAGTCCATAAAGTTTCTTATCATACAATTTTTACCACTGAATTTTACTTAATTGGTCATACGATAAGATTTTATGGGCAATTTCAAATCATAATTAAGCTGGCCTACAATAGTTAGTCCTAAAGCCATAGTTCCAAGTCAGGATTATTTTTCAAAATAAGATGTAATTGTTTGACCACAATCTTAATTGATGTAAAGAAATAATTTGGTCCACGCTTTATCACTTTAGCATACAAGTTATAATTTTTATAGTTTTGGTATAATGAGAATCAAATAGTAATGTAATGCCACTAGTTTATGACTCATGAAATAGATTTCTTCAATTGGTTGAGACCAGTTTTTAATTTGAGTTGGTTATTTTGCTTACAAAAGTCATGAAGTCTGAAGGATATATGGATGTTGAAGCAAATAATAGAAATGTATGTAGTTTGGTATATTTTATTTCTATAGGGAAAAATAGTATGGAATTAGGCATGCCATGTTTTCTATTAATAATACCAAAGGTAGGTTAGGGAAAACAAAAATGGGTGAAACAGTGCCCAGCTCAAAAAGTTATTGAACTTACTACCTTTTTCGTTTTAGGTGAATAATTATCAAATAACTTTTCCCGCTCTGGTTGTAAAGGGAGGGCGTGTCAGATTTTTCTGATTAAAACTCACCCGTATTTCCTTGCTCTTTGCATTCCAGGGCTACTTTAATTCTATTGATCATTCCCGCAGCCCTGAGCTAAGTTCTTGTTGAGCTATAAGTTTGACCAAAAGTTCAAAAGATACATATCTCATTTTAGTTTTCTGGTTCCGAGGCAAAATTATCGCTTATCCTACAAGAGAATAGCCGCCTTTAGACTTTTGGAGTGGGACTTATAAAAAACCCCCAGTGTTCCTTAAAGTTGCCTTTATAGCGAAGGCTACTGTAACAATCCGCACTCCTGGTAAAGTTCGGCTCCGTAAATTTTCCTGTCGTGTCCTTTAGGCGTGCGTGTGTCTACAAAGCTCTATCGATCCGGGCTTGATCCTTACTGGACGGCCGGACGGAGAGCTACTCATTACTTTCTTTCCGCAAGAACGTGCGGTTTCCGACAGAAACTCTCCGGCAGAAAATAGCCACCTTAAAACTATAACAGCTTTCCTCAGTCTCATTTTAATTATTCATAAACGACGTGCATTTTGTACATTCCTGTTGCTCCTTTGAAGAGCACGTGTGTACTCCTGAAACAATGTTTTTGTTTTATTCCAAAAATCTTTATCATTATTGTATGTTACCTGTATAAAAAAGTGCGACTTGCTATAAAAAAGGAACAGAAAAACCTTGCTTTAAAAAGTTTATCAAAGAACTGCAGTTTAAATACTCTTTTGTTAAAAACTTTTGTCCGCAGTTTTTATCGCATCCTAGAAAAATTCGGACATTTATCTGGATAAAAAGTATCCTATATTTTAATCCAGGATATAGTTTACCAGTGTACCTATTTTCATATAAATCCGAACCGCCTTAAAAGCGTAATAGCGGATCAAACATACACATGTATAATTTTGTATTGATTAAAACGTCGTTTTCAATGAAACAATGTAATTTCTGTGACTAGTTGTGAGGTATGCTAATAGCGACATGATTTTGCCTGTGTATGTAAGAAACAAATACTGACAGATGATAAACAAATAAACAAAAAGACCAGTGTTGTTTAGTACTGGGTGTCGGCCTGCAAGTTACAGGTTGAAGTGAAGCTAGTCGGTCGCGCGATCGACGGTTTTGTTTAAAGAAAATGCGATCATCGTATACTTATTTAGTAAGTGTCTACGTAACGAGTCGTTGAAGATAGCTTAGTTATAACTTCCTATAAATTATGCAGAAAAAAAAGTTTTTAAGGACCGTAGTGCGTTTTCCTGTTTTGGTTTACGAGACTTTTTCATGAGTATGTTATGTGAAAATAAAACTTTATAATTTATAATGATAAAATTAATTTACATTCAATATCTATAATTTCTAATTTAAACCAACCAGCCGGCAAAGACCAACTTTGTACTCGCTCATACATTAGAGATGCCCCGAACAGTGTTTACGAATAACCGAATACCGAATAATCTCAAAATTCTGCCGAATGCGCCGAAAACCAAATATGAAACGAATATTCGGCGTATCTCTACTATACAGCATGCTTGAAAAAAAATCTCTTGTTTATTATCATAATTCCGTATAAAACAATGGTTAAATTAGGTTAATTAATCATCCAACTCTTACGAGAGTAGTAACAGTCAAGTTATTCAATGTTTATTTAAATAGTTTTCGTCTACTGCTTATGTAGACTACGTGTAAACTGGGTCGTCAATAGAGGCAATTTGGTATCATTGGTCAATAACACATTTAACTGTATGCATCATGTTGGCCAAAGCATTATAGACAATAATGTCTTATTGTAGGTGTAAATTGATAACGCCACGCCGCCATTGTGTATGTACACTACAATTGATAAACTTGCTATTGTTTATAGTAAGTCAAGAATTCTTCAATATTTGTAGAAAAAACCGGGGAATTCGGACTCCTTTATTGGTCTGATTATCCGAATAACCTTGTTATCGGCTATCGCGTTATCGGCAGTCGACTGTTATTTTGATAATGCGCTGTGTACTGCCACGTCAGATATTGAGAGGAGAGCCCACATGTACGAATTTGTGTGAGATAAGTGACCGGTAAAGAAAATATCGTGAGGCAAGCCAGCATGCCCTAGAAGACAAAATTGTCTAAAAACGTATACGTTATAGTTGCCTATTCCTTCATATAAAGTGGCCTGAGTTCCAGCAGTAGAAATATTTTAAGGCCGATTAAGTATGTTATGCAAATTACACATTCGTGATGTTATGCTTTTATCAAGTTTTATATTTTTTTTTTAGGTTCGGTTACCTACGGTCTTATACCTAATTTAATAGCATCTTGTTTTCTAACAACAAAGCTACTAAACTTTACTAAATTACTAAACACCAAACCAATAATAATAATAACCACCAATTTCTATAACAGCAAGTTAGTAAATATAAAAATACATTAATTGAATATTTCATTGGTTTCCTTTTCGTTACGAAAATCAGAAAGGATAAATATATTATTTATTTGTCACAGAACAGACGTGTATTTGAAAAAAAAGTAAAAATACAATACGTAAAAAAGCATCTAATTTAATGCACAAAATATAATGTGGAGAAAGCTATGGCAGTTGTATTCGTTTAGCAAGTAAATGATGTTGAACCTATTGTCGACTGAAATTCAAAATTCATTCGCACTTTATAAAATACTCGTTTTGAGAAGCGCCAAAACGCAAATTAGCATTTTAAACTAGAACAACGACATATAAATAATGATAAATACAATTTAGTAAGTGTACGTATATACAAATACTAATTTATAAAAACCTGGAGAAAAAAGAGCTCGTGAAAATGATTGTGACGTAGTGTTGTATCAGTGTGAATCAAATATTTCGTCGTATAACTCGTCACTTGTTATGGGCACAGCTCGTGCGAACGTTTTGATATTAAAGCCGTTTTTATTATATCTTGCTGATCGCACTTGAAATAATATGTAAACGTATTGACAAGTCTAATTGCTCTATAGTACAAGTAGTGTAAGGCCGCTTCGGCGACTCGTCGCGTAGACAGGCTGCCGCGCGCAGTTTACGATAAAAAAATATATTTTAAAAAATATTGGAGCGTAGATCTTTAAGCGATGTATACTAATATGCTGCAGGCAGAAGGTCGGGTGATGGGTCGACGTTTCTTTTTAACGCTGGTGATTGGGATTTCTGCTGGATTTAGTTTTGCATACATACTATTAACATCGACTGGATTCTCACGAGACACTGCTTGGCATACCTACAGGTAACTCTATCTAAAATTTTGCATGTCGCATGACAGTCTTTTCTTTCTTTTTTTTTTATTGTTGCATGCATTGGCATGGCATTTTTTTGAGCTAATTTTGTAAAAAAAAATTATTGTTGTTGTAAATAATGCAGTTTTGTAAGCATGTTTTTAACTTTTTGTACTTAATTTTTTAATTATTGTGTATAAATATTAATCCGCTACAGAAAATAGGGTGATACATTTTAAAGTGCTACGATAGTCATCATAAAACGTCCCTTTTAGGAATGAGTATTTTGCACAAGTGTCAATCTTCTCTCTCTTTTGTGTTTAAAATTTGATATTTTTAATTAGCAATTACATTTTCTACAATTTCCACAACACACTTGATCAGCAAATAAAATTATTTAAATAATCATTACATAGGTATTTTTATGTGAACAGCTATATTTTAATTTATTCTGAAAATGTGTGTTCAAAGTTATATTAATTGCTAGTGTATTTAAGAAAAAATGTAGACCAACAACACACCTGAAAAAAACAATTGGTTCACATGGTAATTTGGCACCTATGAACGATTTAATATGTTTGCTCGTAGTGGCAGTTTGGTAATCCCTTACTCCGGGTTATGGTTTCCAGCATTGTCTTTGCAGTGCAGGATATTTTGCAAGGAGGATGTGCTTATATTTTTTTTTTAAAGGAGTGACCATTGAGTTTCTTGTGGCGTTTTTTTCCATAAGACACGACCAATTGGAATTGTCGAGTAAGTTCTGAGGTTTTCTAAGTACCCATGTAGGCCTATGTGAAATAAAAAAAACATTTTGAGTTTCTGATTTGATTTTTTGGAGGTAACAGTTACGCAGATTGTGAGAGGGATGCCATTCCTCTTTCACCACGTAATTTTATAATTATATGTTTCGAACCTTGAGGAGCTCGTGGCTAGATAATAACAACGACACGGGATGATCTTCTAGGTTAAGCAACGCTTGCCAAAGTTGGTCTGTGGATGGGTGACCATCTTAACATACCGAGTTTCCTTCGTGCCTCGGAAAGCACGTTAAGCCGTAGGTCCCGGCTGTCATTTGTAGATCTTTGGCAGTCGTTACGGATAGTCAGAAGCCAGTAAATCTAACTCCAATCTTGCCTTGAAGTACAGTGTTACCCCAGTTAATGGGTTGTGGAGGTCTGGTAGGCAGCCGCTCCTAGTAAAATACTGGTATTCAGCTAAATCCGGCTTGATTGGAAGCCGACCTCAATATAGTTGGGAAAAGGCTAGGCAGATGATGATGTTTCGACCTTGAGCCTTAGTCCACATCCGTCTGTCCTTGAAGAACATTATGTTTGACTCACTCATTTTTTTCCCAAAGATAGTAATTTCGTAATCTAAGTATTGATTTTTACCGATACGAATATCTGTTACACCGATAGTGGGACACTATTTTTAAGTATGATATTATTTTCATACATTGTTTTCCATTTGAATGATGGGAGTATTCACACTTCATCAGAATTTTACTTCCGCTTTTTTTGGGTGGGAAATCTTTAAATAACTTCCTCCGCTTTGGGTGCAGAGAGACTGATGGCGTGTCAGACTTTTACTGACTAAAACCCACCCGTGTTCATCCAGTCAGTTTCCCTGTGCGTTCCAAGTTCACGGTAACACTGTTGAACAATCCTGCTGAATTACCTGCTTAGGTACTCTAGTTTTCTAATTTTTAGAATCCTAATATAATGAATAATAATACTTATTAATTTATTTTTTAAATTACAATCTAAATAATTCATTTTAATATAGGTAGTGCATAATATTTTTGTTTATTAGAAAGTTTCTTTCGGCGATATTTTCCACGTGTAATAATTCTCACTAATAGGCGAAAGATTGTATGTATGGGTGTATGTTTGCTTCTTCACGCTCAAACGCATACGTGTATTTTGATGAAATTTGGCACATAGGTAGACCATTTCCTGATTGTAGCAGAATTAGTTTTAATCCCGGGAGTATTTTTCCCTTGGATTATTTTCTATAGTCACGCAGGCAATGTCACTGGTAGAAGCTAGTCATACATGTTCTATACAATATAGTATTAGTGAAAGATATGTAACAACTAATACAACATGTAATAAACGCATATCCTAAAAGAAGTGTGGTCATAATAGGGCTACGATTTCAGCTATTTTTAAAATACGTAATATTTTTCATATCTTCTTAATTTTTTTGCAATTTGCTGGTCAAAGTCTAGTTGCATGTTGATTAAAATATGACTGACGACCGTAACACGTATTTATTTACGGAATTATAATCATAAACATAACTAACCATCGTAGTTCGTCTTACTCTATTGCATGCGTTTTTTTATGAAATATCCATTCAATAGGTTAAGACGAAATATCAACATTAAAAGATCTCATGTCATATCTTGATACAACGACTTAACTCTGATCAGCAAAATTCAAAAAACTTGAGGTTTCGAAAAATGTTAGCAGCTTAGTATGGAATTGTTTAGCAACGGTCGTGCGACGCGGTCGCCTAGTTTGTCGTGATCGCGGGTCGGGGTCGCGCGTCGCGGTCGCTAAGAACCTAATGCTACAGGTCTCCCAAAGGGATAATGCACATAGAAATCTTCGTCACTGTTCGGCAACGGTCGTATTCCCCGAGCGTCGGAAGACGATGTGTATATACATAGAGTGGTTGGTATAATTTAGTAGAATTATACTTGGTGTAAGGGACAGCCCTCCACAAACTTTAAGGGCTTGCTCAGTAGACCAATCTGACAATCTTCCCACAATTTTACTTTTTCAGGAAACGAAAAAAAAATACAGCCTCACCATACAAAACTATAAATTTTATCGGACAGTTTGTATGGAGAAATCGATTTTTTTTTTTCGTTTCCTGAAAAAAAAAATTGTGGGAAGATGTTCAGACTCGTCTACTGAGCAAGCCCTTAAAGTTTGTGGAGAGCTGTCCCTTACACCCATTATGTTTTTTGATTCGCATTATGATTTGAATACGAAAATTTGCATGCGCATTATTAATTCGGGAATACTGTAACTTCATATTTAAACACGGGCTACCTTTGAAATCCTTCTAAACCCTAAGAAATTTACCATTCAAATAGAAACAACGCCAAAAATTAATTGAGATAAGACTACGTCTGTTCAATTGCAACCGTTTTACATACAAAGCGATAGCATAACGGCAGGCTGATTATGTATCTTGCAAAAGCCAAGCGATAGCAAAAATTGCACGAAAATTGCTCTTCAATCGCTAATTCGTATTACGTATTAGCGAAAACCACGCGATAGCAATCTAGCGACAGTGCTGCCTCTATGGAGCAATCGACTAACTAAAATGTGCATTGTTGCACTCGAATCCCTAGCGATAGCGTTTTACTTCGATTTACGTATGGTTTTGACAGCGATGCGACAGCGATCGGCAAGCAAATTTAGCTGTCAAATTGCGTTAACCATTTCTTTGATTGTTGATTGCTTGCTTATCGCTCTCTGATTGCCAATAGAAATTAACTTTCTATATCGAGTATTTTATTAGTTAAATTGTGTAGTTATATCTGCGGCGTGTGTTTAATTAACATTTCAACTTATTGTGTGTGCTTTAAAATACTTTATTCAGTGTATTCAACCAACATATTATAAATTTGCCTGTCTTAAGTTTCCTTAGACCTTGAACTTAGACCTTGAACCAAGGCCAACACCTTTGACTAAAGTGGTATGTTCTGCCAGATAGTCCAAACAGGATAAAGTACTTTTACTCTTCAAAGTAACTTTATTGCACTAAGGGCCTGTTTCACAATGTCCGAGTAGGCACTACTCACTGAATAAATTAAAAAATGGAACAGATTTTGTATGAAATTATCTGCCAAGTAAGATACTCGAAACTTAATCATAGGTGGTGAAACAGGCCCTTACACATATAAAATAAATTTAATATCATATTATTTTAAAACTTGTTAACATAGCAGTAGAATATCGTTTGGAGTCCAAGTAAACACTGATTTCATTCCTTTATCCATCTTATGGTCGACACAAAGCTATTTTTAGTAAAGTTCAAGTGGATTGAAGTGAATTTTAAGATACAATTTTTTTTTCGTTTCCAAAACAATCACATTTGTTCGACATCTTTAACCCGCGGATAGTCGCGCCTGGGTCAAAAAGACCCAGTACTTTAGTTTTTGTGCCATATCTCTTTTTGTATTAGTTCATTCATATCGTCGCATTAAGTACCTTCAGGTGGGTTCACAGGCTATCCGCACACCTCACTTCAGCCACTTCCCGTGCAGCATTTAGATAGTAAGAAGGTGTAAAGTGAGAATGGGTCGTTTTGACCCTTTTGCGACGTAATGTGTTAGTGTATTTTTTGTTTCAAAAATATTATTTTGATTTTATTTCTTTGTAAATATGTCGTCAAATTGTTTGAATGATTGGCAAATAGCAAATATATTAGAAGAGGAAGACATTGAAGGTGGAATTTCGTCAGAAATTGAAGACCATTTGGATAATGATAATTACGATTCAGATTCCTGTCAGAGTGGCGAAGATAAACTCCTTGATGAGAAAAACCGAAACGCAATGCCAATTTTGCAATACTTATAAATGTAGAGATCATACTACATTTATATGTATCAATTATAATCAAAAATGAAGCCAAAACTAAGGTAAAACTATTGTAAAATTGGCGTAGAAAAATAAAAAATTGATCTATTTTATAGTAGATCTTTACGTGTAATTTGGAGACTGATTATAAAAATATGCTACGTTTTAAAATTAATATTTTACCACTATTTAGAAGTTTACTTACATTTTTGAAAAAAAAAAAATTTTTTTAATGTTTATAGGTTAAATAAAAAAGGTTTAAGTTATTTTTTTGTTCCTATAACGTAAAAAGTAAGATTTTGCAGTGATCACTTGAATTTTGTGATTTATATTACTTTTTATGTCCAAATAATAAACATTTATTATTTTTAAGTTTGTTTTGTTATCCTCTTTCAAAATAATTTACAAATTATCCCGAAACTTAATTAAGTTATTAAAAACAATACATTAAAAGTCTGGGTCTTTTCGACCCGTGCGCGACTGTTGGTGACTTAAAAGGAGACGCGAGTACCGGCGGGTTAAATGGCTGTAAGTTTTTAACTCGTAGTTTGACAATAAATTAGTTCTCCAAATTGTTACTCAATTGCTGTTGGCGCTGGGGTCGCAGCAATAAGTGCATGGTAACAATCGGCGAGCGATCAGCAATCCATTTTTAGATAATACGGATCTTTTTGACGTTAAGCGATTGATCGCGCGTCGACTGCGCGATGATTGCGAATTGTTTGCTGATCGCTGTTTCATACATAATCAGCCCGCCGGTTTACAATTATTTTATCGCGTTTAAGGATAACTGTGGTAATTTCGAGCTCCTTTTTTACCGTTTCCTCGCTAGATAAGCTTTGTAGACCATTAAATTAGTTGTTTCATTCCAAACTATGCTTCCGAAAATTTGATAGGAAAAGTACAGTCAACAAAAAAGGAGATAAGTAACCAGGCTTTTTTTTTATGGTTGGGGAATCATCAGAATGACTTCTCCCACTCTTGGGCGGAGCGGGAGGGTGTATCAGACTCTTACCGACTAAACCCCTACCCTGTTCTTTCGTTGCCTTCGAGACACGGTGGACACCTTTCAGATTTCCCATGTTCCCCACAGGCTTCGGCCCTGCCGGGCCCCTACAGTTCGCTGACATCTCCTTGAGGCGCGCGTGGAACAGAACGCGCCCTTGACGACTGTGCTCGGTCCAGATTATTACCAAGTAACCAGGGTTGTTAGTTTAACCGATGAAAGGATGTAAATGAGTTTTTGGCGGGATTTCTTCGAATGTAATTCAGTGGCTGTTTTAATTATTCGTAAATTGATTTTTTGTGGGTATTGTCATGTAAAATTTGTGTAGTTTTATACCTCAAGTGTCTACACAGCTGCGACAATATGTGGTGGCATTGAAAGTAATTAAAACAAACGCGATTCCGGCAAAATGGAGCTGAGAATGTTATAGTAGTATTGACTACGCCAGCGAAGCTTGCCGAGAAGGCTGACTCGATACATTTGCTGCCAAATACTGCAGAAACATTAGAATATGTTACTCGCACATTCTAATGGAACTCGAAGTGACTGAAAACTAAATACTTTCATAACTTGACACTGGCTAAATGCACAAATAGTGCGAAGATAAAACGAAAAAATCACACAAAAATATGGATATGAATGAACCGTAATCAAATTCACAGGAAATAAAAAACTCATTACTTATTAAAATTCATTCATATCCATCCATCAGTTTCCATAAAAACTTCAGTTATATCTGACGACCCTGGTTACTTATTTCCTTTGTTGACTGTACCGTAAAGGACACGGGAGGGATTTAGTTAGTAAAAACCGCACCCAGCCCACCCATGGTTTTTTTTTCTGGTAGGGGAATTACCAGAATGACTTCTCCCGCTCTTGGGCGGAACGGGAGGGACAGACTCTTACTGACTAAACCCCTACCCCGTTCTTTCTTTGCCTTCGATCTGGGGGGGGGGGGACTCGGTGTCAACCTTTAGGAATACCACGTAGCCCACCCATGGATTGATTTTTCACCACAAAAAAGAAAAAATCGCTACTTTTCTTTTTTTGAAGTTGGCTAAAGATAACTAGATACAACGATGTGTTGCGGTTGCATTTACAATCTGATCTACCTATATATGTCATGATATGATAAGATATATACATAGTTGTATTAAAAGATATTGATTAAGCACGTCATCGCGTCATCGATAGAATTGGAACGCCAAGCCCAGGTTGTAAAAAAAATAATTAAAAATGCAAAGAAGTAATTTGCGTTGATTATAATGTAAATTATTAATTTACACATCCATTTAAAAATATGGTTAAAAAAACCTTTGATATTATAATCAGTACTAGCGACCCGCACCGGCTTCGCACGGGTGCAAAATTATCAGTGTTTCCCCTCTATATTATACATATAAACCTTCCTCTTGAATCACTCTGTGATCTGTCTATTAAGAAAAACCGCATCAAAATCCGTTGCGTAGTTTTAAAGATTTAAGCATATATAGGGATATAGGGACAGAGAAAGCGACTTTGTTTTATACTATGTAGTGATTACTGATTATGAATAAAATTGCAAGAAAATGCAGAGATATGCGTATGTATTTTGTGGTGATATGTACAATAGTGACATCCATTTAAAATCAATTAATAAAAACAATTAGGTATATTTGGTATTGTGAATTTGTAGTGTTTTCAGAATAAACCTGCATCTTTACATAATATCGATTTTCAAAAGCATTTACTAATATTTTTATTATAATCGTTCATGATAATCTCTTATGCATTAAAATTATTATTTTATCAAACTTTCAGTCATACGCTACTTAATTTTAAAGTTATCTTTTATTAAGTGAATTAATCTTCAATTAAAATAAATTTTGACGGTTTCTGATAATCTTTTGTTTATCCATTTATAATAAAGCTTATCACAAAACCAAACCCTTCTTATAGAATTATTTCCTTTAGGTATTACAATTATCCGGTTTATCTAAAAATATTAAAAGTAATAATTATTAGGGCCGATAAAAACGTCCTGTTTACGAACAAAACTTTTGCTAGCCAATTAGTCCGAGTATAATCTGAATATTATTTTCATCATTAACAATTATTATTATTTTATAATATCTAGCCTTGAATGCCCCACTGCTGGGCAAAGACCTCTCTCAATTCCTTCCATTGTTCCCGGCTTTGATCCACACACACTGAAGGAGATGGAGGGACGACTTTGGTAGTCCTATACCAAAGTCGTCCCACCATCTCCTTGGTCTGCCGCGACCCCATCGTGCGGTTTCAGGATACCAATTTTGTGTTTCACTCGCCTATCGCTCGATCATTAACTATATTTTTTTTACATTAATTGGCGAGACCAAAAGGTACTCCTACTCTAGAATATTGACGCCTTGAAATCATAAAAAATAATAACGCATATTTTTCATGATTTGCGAGGCATAATTTTTCATATTTTAAAGCTGATCCCATAGTAAAATTTGTTTATGAAAAATTACCAGTGAATTTTAGTCAAATGTGCAATGCAATGTATTCCAATTACCAGAAAATTAAACCGTTTTTAGGCTTATCTATCTATCTTATTATCTATCTTATCGGGTTTTATTTTTTCAGTACCTATATAAGGTACATTTGTGTGTATAATGTAAATAGGTACTGTATTATGTAGATTGCTGGGTATTTTTCGACTTCTGTGTTTTTGTTGTATGCCAACGTAGCTATTTTCTTAGCTCTCTCTGGGTTTATCTAGCACACAGTAGAAACTAGAATTTTAAGTTTTTGTCTATCATTTTCATGCTTTCAATGGCTGAGCCGCATTCGGGAGCTTGCTGGATCATTTATTTATTAAGATACATTTAATTTTTATTATAAGTTTTTATTTATTCTTACTATTGAATGGAGTGTTTAGAGAAAACAGTTTTAGTATAGGAAATAGATTGTGTAACATAAAATGTATTTTAATAAATAAATGATTCAGCGTTTATTTATTACAATACATTTTATTTTATTATAAGTTTTTATTTATTCTTACTTATTGAATGGAGTGTTAAGAGAAAATAATAATAGATTACAGAAGTAAATATTTATATCTTTTAAGAATTGAAGGCACCTTTACAGCAATCTAAATATTTGATCAACTTTTGGGATACTTACTGAGGTACCGCCTCTTAATCTCGTGAGGCCCATCGACCTAATTTAATGATAAAAATATTTAGATGTTCCGGCCCAAGATAATTTTTAAAATTATGACATGATATTTAAAAGTAATTTTTGGTTTAGTCAGTCTCAATTTTTTTTTAACATGTAATAGTTCAATTTACGTACAGGAAATACCGCTTATGAATTTAACCAAAAGCAATAAATTTCATAACTTTTTTACTACTCTAAAGTTTTGGGCCACAACACTTACTACTACTCGTACCTATGTATTTTTAGTACATTGAGTCGTAATGTAAATAATTATAGCGACCTAAATTCAGGTTGACCCTTAGACTTTAATAGAAAACTGTCAATGCAGGCATTAGAAACTGTCAATGCAGGCATTAGGACAGTTTTTCGCGAATCTTGATTTGTTCTTAAACTCAATATTTAAATACGAAAGGGTACATGACTATTCCTTCTTTCTAGTTATACAAATAAAGAGCAGTAATTAATCTTTTTTGTTAATAAAACCAACAAATAAATTAATATGTTACCTATATCAATATTGTAATAATATATTATATCAATGGTACCTAACCATACAATACTTTATTTCATGCTGTGAGCAGCAATACCTACTTGATAAATTCAATAGTGCAGTGCACATACAATAAATTCTGATGTCATACTGTTTGTACAAATGTAATTAATTTTTAGGGTTCCGTAACCAAAGGGTTTTTTTTGTAACGGGATTGGAATGACTTCTCCCGCTCTTGGGTGGAACGGGAGGGCGTGTCAGACTCTTACTGGCTAAACCCCACCCTGTTCCTTCGTTGCCTTCGATCTGGGGGACATGGACTACCTTTTTCATTGTTCCCCAGAGGCTTCGACCGTACCGGGCCCGTACAGTTAGCTGACATCTCCTTGAGGCGATTGTGGAACAGAACGCGCCGTTGACGACTAGGCTCCGTCCAGGTTATTACCAAACTGCCGGACGACGAGCTACCCAGTGCTCGCCGTCCGCGAGCCCGCACCTACGGTCCGTAACCAAAGGGTGAAACGTCCGCTGTGCGTCCGTCTGTCGTCCGCGTCACCAGGCTGTTTGTGTATTTGTGTATTTCATGAACCGTGATAGTTAGATAGTTGATATTTTCACAGATGATGTATTTCTGTTGCCGCTATAATAACAAATACTAAAAAAATAATAAAATAAATATTTGAGGGAGCTTCCATACAACAGTGTTTTTTATTTGCTCGATATTAATAAACAGCAACAGGTAGACGCTTGCACAGAATATTTAATTATATATCCAATTAAATTAAAATAATATTAATTTTTAAGGGGGCTCCCATACATCAAACGTCATTTTTTTTTGGTTGTTTTTATAGATAATAGTACGGAATTCTTCGTACGCAAGTCCGATTTGCATTTGCCGGTTATTTTCTTTTCTTGCTTTGACCAGCTGTGTATACAGATTTTTTTAATTGCGGTAAAAGAGCTATTATTATTTTATTTAAATGACTTAGGTAGTTATTAATTAGTTATTGAAAGAAAGAAAAAAGAAAAGCCTTTTATTTGAAGGAACAGTGACAAGAAATAATAATTATTAAGTATATACCAAAAACAGTGGTTAATAACTTTGTCTTACCATGTAGATAGTTTTTTTAAAACAATCTTTGCAAAAGATAAGATGCCGGCCGGAACTTCTATAGAAAAAACGATAGATGATAATATGCAGATACTGAATACTTTATCAAATTATTTAATAAGTCAATTAGGTACAATTCTTAAAAATCAATTATTGATATGTTATTCAATCTACTTACGTTCACACAAGGATATAATAATCTTAATCACATTAAATTTTAGTATCCGCTCTCGTAAGTCTTATTTAAATTGATTTAATTATTTTTTCCGACACTCCATTCGATTTTTAGTCCCTCCCTAAATTAACTCATAAGAGTGTTAAGTTCTTAAGTTATTCTTGGAAATTAATGAATCGATTTCACTTATATTTTTTTTTTCATGCAACACAAAGAAGGAGTAGGTATTCCAGTTTCGGCATCCAGATTTTCAGCACCAAAATTTTCGATACTCAAGCTATTCCCGATTCGGTACCAATAGGTATTTTGGTCAGGTTCCATACAAAAGTAACCGTACAAAATACCAGTCCAAAATTGACATAAAAAAAAATATCATTGGTGCCAAATGGGGAATAGCTTGGATGCCCAAAATTTTGGTGCCGAGACGAATACTCCCTAAGTATAAAGGCGAACTTAATGCCTTATGCATTCTCTACCAGTCAACCAAGGGTGGTGAAGAAACAATATTATGATGGCGCATAAAAATAAAATAATACGTAATTCAGTAATAATTAGTAGGTAGACGCAAAGTATTTAGTTCCAATAAGTAGGTAAGTAAGGTACCGTGTTACCCCAGTTAATGGGTTGTCGAAGTCTGGTAGGCAGCCGCCCTTCGTAAAATACTGTTATTCAGCTAAATCCGGCTTGACTGGAAGCCGACCCCAATATAGTTGGGAAAAGGCTAGGTACCTAGATGATGATGATGAAGTAACTTAGGTACAAATGTTTTAAAAAAAGAGCTCTAGTAGTTTCAGGGTATCCCGTCTTAGGACATATTTAGAGCCGAAAGTTATTACTTTCGGTCTAGTATTGTAATATTAGTATTTCTAAAGCTTAAGAACCGTTATGCGTATGTCTCATACCAGCATTGATGGATTGGAAGTAAAACACCTCTAGAGAACAAATTTACATTTCCTAAGAAAAGTGTAAAAAAAAGTTAAGTAACAGTCTATGGACTAGGTATCTAACGTATGTGTACGACTCTGTGCCCTATGTTACCTGACCCAACTTAGAAATATAAAGAAAGAAATAAGGGTCAGACAATAAGAAGCACTGATTGTACCAAGTTTAATTGAAATCGGTTCATTCATTTCTAAGGACAAGAACTTGACAGTTTATATAAAATACCTTGAGGTTTAAACATGAAAGAAAATCTGGCCTTTAAAGATACATTTGTGTCCTCTAAAATGGAAACATCATAGAAAAAATACATTAAAAGAGTTGCTCCAAAACGGCAAGTTTATGTAGGGGGAATTAGTGACCGATACTTAAACATGTGGTTTTACCCATGATAACAAACAACTTTTACTATGGTACCAAACCTGAAATCGCGAAAAAAATTGTCGTTCAGTACATTTATTGTCTCGATTTCTCCAACTAACTGTACCGAACTGCAGATCTTTTTCGCGATTAAACATTTGGTCCCATAGTAAAAGTTGTTTGTTATCATGAATACAATCACGTGTTTAAGTATCGGTCACTAATAACCAGTCATCCTATATAAACTACTCCAAACAGCTTGAACATTTAAAAACAAATATCGATTCTCGTTTTAAAATTTCAGGGAATCGGTTAGAGATTTCGATAAGCACCCGATAGTAGCGATTGGTGAGCACAGTCATGATGAAGCGGCGCACAGGGATGAGGACAGGACTGTGGCGGACGAGCTGTCCAAGAAAGTCAGGGTACTCTGCTGGATCATGACCCAGCCCAAGAACCATGAGGCTAAAGCTAAACATGTGAAGGAGACGTGGGGGAAGAGGTGCAATAAACTGCTGTTTATGAGCAGTGCGGAAGGTATGTATTTTTTTTCTTGTGTTCCGTACTTCAGTCTTGATATTGATATTGAAAATCATCTGTAAGCACCAATGTCCACATAAAAAATAAATGAAAAGTTTCCCTTCCACAAATGTCATTAATGAAGAGAGAGAACTGAAATGAAATATCGTCAAAAAAGGAACCCTTATAGGATCGTCTTGATGTCCATTTGCAAGACCTTTTTCAATCACTAGCGCCACTTACAAAATTCTTCTATGGTCTATCGGTTTAGGTAGTTAACTAAAGGTAAACAATCTTGGTATGTCTTTTTATATTAAAGAGGTCGTATATAATTAATACACAAAGATTATTTAAATTTAGTTTATTAGCTAACATTGATTTAGGTAAATACCTATTTGTAAAGATATTTACATACAATTTTTAGACAACTTTTAGATAAAAAGACATGCCAAGATTGTTTACATTTAGGTTATTACCTAAACCGATAGACCATAGTATACTAATTTCTCAAGTTACCCGTTCTCGTCACATCACACATACATCTCAACATTCCTCTCCGCTACAATTTACAGATTTTTTTTTGTCGCTCTGCCATATTTTGTAGACCATATTAGTCAAACCACCATAATTATTATCTAACAGATAAAAGTTTTTTTTTTGTTATCGTGCCAGTTTCTCGATAAATGTACAAAAATAGAATGCTGACAGTGAAAACGGAACTAAATATAATCAAATTAGATAATGTATGATGCAAGATAAATATGCGAGACGCACAGGACCGGTCGTTGTGGTGACGCTTGGGGGAGGCCTGTGTCCAGCAGTGAATATCTTTCGGTTGAGATGATGATGATGATACATAAACAACATGCAACTGGAATTGTGCGCACCCTTAAACACCCCAATTAGATAAAACCTAGTTCAATCATAATTTAAGCACTGTTTTACTTAAATGCTATTAAGTGTTTCTTTTTAGAAATTGGTTATCCTGATAGTAGGAATATGCGTTTATTATGGCCATCGACAATAAATATTTCCTACATATTTTGATTTAAAAATACAATTTTTTATAGCTGAAATCGAAGGTTTTTTTTTAATTATTTGTATTGAAATACTTAAAAATATAATTTATATGTAATTTATGGGTTGTAGAGGTCTGGTAGGCAGCCGCTTCTCGTAAAATACTGGTATTCAGCTAAATCCAGCTTGACTGGAAGCCGACCCCAATATATTTAGTTGGGAAAAGGCTAGGCAGAAGATTGTGATGTAATTTAGTCGAATAGGTAAAGAGAATTTGGGAGCTACTACCAAACTTGTCAAAATTGAAGTAAATTCTGATACAATTCTAATAGCAGACTTGAGGCCTGGCCTTCGCTCCTGACATAGCCTTAAGGGAATTGCAGCCTTAGGGCACACGTGGTTTTTTTTTCTGGTAGGGGAATCATCAGAATGACTTCTCCCGCTCTTGTGCGAAGCGGGAGGGCGTGTCAGACTCTTACAACTGTCTAAACCCATACCCCGTTTCTTCGTTGCCTTCGATCTGGGGGGGACTCGGTGTCAACCTTTCGGAATACCCATGTGCCCCAGACGTTTCCTGTAGTACAACCCCATCATAGGGTAGGCGGTAGACGATACTGGGCTAAGCCTACTCGCCCTCCTCCCCTCCCCTTTTATGCACCTATCATTACGAATGAGGAACATTTATAATCATAATAATTATGACTTATCTTTGACAAGTTAGTATTATTTATTTGCTTACACGTGTACACCTGAAGTATTAGAAAGTACTTATATAATGTAACATAATTTCCCTCTTTGAGGAGTGACTGGAGCATCGACCATACAGTCGTCGGACTGGAGTGCTTGACTTTAAGTGAAGACTCACTAACTAGACTTATCTTTGACAAGTTACTATTATTTATTTGCTTACACGTGTACACCTGAAGTATTAGAAAGTACTTATATAATGTAACATAATTTCCCTCTTTGAGGAGTGACTGGAGCATCGACCATACAGTCGTCGGACTGGAGTGCTTGACTTTAAGTGAAGACTCACTAACTTGACTTATCTTTGACAAGTTAGTATTATTTATTTGCTTACACGTGTACACCTGAAGTATTAGAAAGTACTTATATAATGTAACATAATTTCCCTCTTTGAGGAGTGACTGGAGCATCGACCATACAGTCGTCGGACTGGAGTGCTTGACTTTAAGTGAAGACTCACTAACTTGACTTATCTTTGACAAGTTAGTATTATTTATTTGCTTACACGTGTACACCTGAAGTATTAGAAAGTACTTATATAATGTAACATAATTTCCCTCTTTGAGGAGTGACTGGAGCATCGACCATACAGTCGTCGGACTGGAGTGCTTGACTTTAAGTGAAGACTCACTAACTTGACTTATCTTTGACAAGTTAGTATTATTTATTTGCTTACACGTGTACACCTGAAGTATTAGAAAGTACTTATATAATGTAACATAATTTCCCTCTTTGAGGAGTGACTGGAGCATCGACCATACAGTCGTCGGACTGGAGTGCTTGACTTTAAGTGAAGACTCACTAACTTGACTTATCTTTGACAAGTTACTATTATTTATTTGCTTACACGTGTACACCTGAAGTATTAGAAAGTACTTATATAATGTAACATAATTTCCCTCTTTGAGGAGTGACTGGAGCATCGACCATACAGTCGTCGGACTGGAGTGCTTGACTTTAAGTGAAGGCTGACTAACTTGGCTTATCTTTGACAAGTTAGTATTATTTAAATGCTTACACGTGTACACATGAAGTATTAAAAAGTACATATAAAATGTAACATCGGTAATTTCCCTCTTTGAGTAGTGACTGGGGTAGCAACTCGGCGTCACACGGTGCACGGTCTTACGCCTAAAACCGTGCACGCCGAGCTTTGTAAGGACATATATCTTTTTTCCCCGTCAACTTACAAGTTTGGTTTTTGCAGAGCTTCAAGGGTCCGCGGACTTGAGTATATAGTTTTAATTTCTACTTAATACCTTCACGCGTTCCCGAGATAAAGGGTCTTGACAGACAGACAGACAGACGGACAACAAAGAGAAGGGTTCTGTTTTTTCCTTTTGAGGTACGGAACCTTAAAAACAGAGATGTCAACAAACTGTGTAGGGTCGAAGCCTGGGGTTCGTTTCTGAAAGAAAAACCCGGGACCCTGGAACGAAGGCAAAGAAGGAATGGGGTGGGGTTTAGTCAGTAAAAGTCTGACACGCCGGTCTGCTCCGTCCAATAGCGAGAAAAGGCATTCTGATGATTACACACCTGAAAAAAAATACGATGGGAGCCCCATTTAAATATTTTTGTATTCTGTTTTTAGTATTTATTGTTATAGCGACAACAGAAATACATAATCTGCGAAGTTTTATCATATACAGCCTGGTGACAGACAGATGAACAGCGGAGTCATAGCAATACGGTCCCGTTTAAACTCCTTGGGGTACAGAACCCTAAGAAGGGCTCTTGACATTTTCTTATTTTTTTTTTCTTTTCCAGACGCAAGCCTACCAACGGTAAAACTGCCAACGAGTGAGGGCAGAGACTATTTATGGGCAAAGACAAAGGCAGCCTTCCGCTACGTGTACGAACATCACAGGAGAGATGCCGACTGGTTCATGAAGGCTGACGATGATACGTAAGTATACTTACTGATTTATTGATAACTAGCTGTCCCCTGCGGTTTCGCCCGCATTTTTCGTTAGTGCTCCGCTCCCGTGGGTCGTAGCGTGATGGTATATAGCCTATAGCATTCCTCGATAAATGGGCTATCTAACACTGAAGAATTTTTCAAATCGGACCAGTAGTTCCAGAGATTACCCCCTACATACAAACTTACAAACTCACAAATTTTACCTCTTTATAATATTAGTATAGATAACAGCCGCACGGGTCGATCTATCGGGGTCTGTGTTTCCTGATAGCTACAACCTAGGGGTCTTTAAGTCAAGAATGAATAGGTTGCTTCTAGACAAGTGTGCTCCATCGTCGACCACATGATCGCTTACCATCAGGTGAGATGTGGTCAAGCGCGAGCCTATCAATAATAAAAAAAAATCTTCAAGGTTAAGCAACGCTTGCCAAGGTTGGTCTGTGGATGGGTGACCATCATATCTTAACATACCGAGTTTCCTCCGCGCCTCGGAAAACACGTTAAGCTGTATGTCCCGGCTGTCATTTGTAGATCTTTGACAGGCGTTACAGATAGTCAGAGGCCAGTAAATCAGACTCCAGTCTTGCCATGAAGTACCGTGTTACCCCAGTTAGTCATCGCCGCGCCGTTAATTATCGCCACGTGCCGGTCTAATCTAGTTCCTGCTTAACTCTATCAAACCTGGTCGTACGGTGAGTATCCATCCTTACGTTGTTGAAACATCTACGGTCCGGACTAAGCGCTTCGCTTCGTCGTTTATACCGCGTACATCGAAGGACTGGAATAATTTGCCTGCTGCGGTCTTCTCGTCTGATTATAATTTGGATTTCTTCAAGGCTAGAGTGAATAGGCTCTTAATAAACTAGTGCGCCTTACCATCTACGATTGCATCACTGCTTACCATCAGGTGGGATCGCAGTCAAGCACTAGTTTATATAAATAAAAAAAATAAAAAACTATCCGCAGTCATTTTCTATCGTAGATACGTCGAAGGTGAAGTTACCTACGAGTGTGTCTAAGTTCAGGCCATATTCTATCATAAAAATTAGAACGTAGGTGTGTTTCAATGTTTATACAATTCTGTTCAGACACAGCAGAATTGATTAAAAAACATCGATTTTCGCATTTCTAATAGGAGTATTTTTTATGTGTTATGTACTAATATTACAGTTATATTTCATAATGCATTTACTGGTCGTACCTACTCACGTTACAAATTGAGTACTTAGTCCATAATTATATTGAACGGCAGAGATTAGTTTTCGATTCGATTCCCGCACGGAAATATTTCCATGGTCTACCAAATTCTATTTTTTTTAATTGAAATAAACTAGTGCTTGACCGCGATCCCACCTGATGGTAAGCAGTGATGCAGTCTTAGAGGGTGAGGCGCACTAGTTTATTAAGAGCCTATTCATAGCCATTTGGGTGCCTTGAAGACACCCAAATTATAATCGACCGGGAAGACCGCCTATGCCTATGTAAATGTTTTTATTTACATAGGCCTACATGGGCACTTCTTTTAAAACGTCAGAAGCTAGTGCACAGTTTCAAGTGGTCGTTTCCTATGGTCTAGATAAAACAAAGACATTTTAATTTTTTTAAACGGACATGTATGTCAGTAGCAATTCTTAACAATATTCAAAACCTTGCAACTTATCGATAGTTTGCTCCTGCTCACATGCTCCTTAGGTGCAATCGAGATAGATTTCCGACCCAACGAGTCAGTTCATAACGCGTCTACTATAATTGCCAAAACAAGTGGCGTTTACTGCCAGAAAACGTACACTTAAGACGGTACAACTCTGTCACATTAACTTAACGCTTGGCGTCGATGAAATAATGTCCAAAAACAATATAACATCAACAGAGAACTAGCCAAACTATCGACGCGCGTATCGATAACAGAGATGCTGAGCATACCTGACACTTGCCGGGTGAGCTAAGGGAATGCGGGGGAAGCGGGGGGATGTGAGCATTTCAGAGATGCGTCAAGTTAATGTGACCGGATTGTAGAAAGTGTCGTCTCACTCTTTCATTCACTGCGAGTGATACGAATTTAGGCGTTCTTTAATTTTAATTTAAAATTCGAGCAAATTTCAGTCTATAGCCACTAATTCAAGTTTCGACTTTATTATTATGTATTTAAAGTTGATTTTTAAGTCACTCTTTGTATTTTATAGGCCCTAAAATAAAAAAAGTATGGGTTGCAAAGGAATTTGCGAATATTGACAAATGCTTGCACTGACTGGACAGGTCCACTCAAATTGCATGGTTCTTTCTTCAAAAGGCCATCTCAGACACTAATCTGCATGGTTCGCATATTATTTTCATGTTGTACGGACTTTAAAAGAGACTGTGACCCCTGAGTTTGTTTCGGTGTTTCTTCTCAGGGTAGTCAGTTAGGAAACACCGGCCTCATCTAGTAACAAAAAAAAAAAAGTCCAAGAAAAAAAAAATTGACGTGTAAAAGAGTTTGAAAAAACCTATTTGCAAAATAAATATCATTTATCATTTATCATTTAATTTGAAATTTGCCACCTCTGAAATAAAGTTGTTTTTATAATGAACATAGTAACTTCTGATTATTAGGCGGATATGATGAGATAAGCGGGTGTCTTATCATCATTCTGGAAATAGACGGCAATGAATAGATACTAATGGAAATAGGCTATCGGTCGTTTACTAATTAATATTTTTAACCTTACGTCATAGTATCCGGTCGTCGGTCAGGCCACCTGGCCGCGTATAGCGCTGTCTATTCCCGCCAAAATACTAAGTTTTCCCGCGTTCACTAATACGACGACATCTCAGAAAATACGCGTCCTAGCTCAACGAACCTTACGTTACCGAAATTGTTATAAAATAAGCTATCTGATTACGTAGGGTTTTGCGTAGATTCACTTAATAATGTATTTAAAGAGTCCTTCGTGCCTCGGAAAGCACGTTAAGCCGTAGGTCCCGGCTGTCATTTGTAGATCGTTGGCAGTCGTTACGCATAGTCAGAAGCCAGTAAATCTGACTCCAGTCTTGCCATGAAGTACAGTGTTACCCCAGTTAACTGGTTGTGGAGATCTAGTAGGCAGCCGCTCCTCGTAAAATACTGGTATTCATCTAAATCCGGCTTGACTGGAAGCCGACCCCAATATAGTTGGGAAAAGGCTAGGTAGATGTCGTCATAGTATTTAAAAGCGAATTTCTCTTGACCTGTATGAGTAGTACTAATTTCGAAAACCACTGGACGGGTTTGTATGTGGATTTTTCTGTTATGGTCTAAGATATTCCAGGAAGATTTTTATGCATTACTAGCTTTAGCCCGCAGCTTCGCCCGCGTACATAAAATATAGCCTATGTCACTCAGGAATACAGCAGCTTTCTATTGGTGAAAAAATTTAGCAATCGGACTAGTACTCCCACAGATTACTTCATACAAACAAAAAAACAAACTTTACCTCTTTATTATATTATTAGTGTAGATAAGTTGCTCTAGCATAATATATAGGCGTTGAACATTCGATTGAGTAGGACACCCATATTTTTTTTAATCAAATTATGTCTATTCAAAACTGGAAATAGAAAGAAATTTTCAAATTCACTTAAAATGTATGTTGGAAACCTTTCAAATCTAGTGGAGGGGGAAATTGTCAAGTAACGGACATATAATTCTGAAAATATTTTTTTTTATTATAAATAGGCTCGCGTTTGACCACTATCTCACTTGATAGTAAGCGATGATGTGGCCGACGATGGAGCACGCTTGCCTAGAAGTAACCTATTCACTCTTGACTTAAAGAACCCTAAGGTGTAACTATCAGGAAACACAGACTCCGGCAGGGAATTCCACTTCTTAGCTGTACGTACAATAAATGTGTTCCCGCCAAAACGTTTTGTGCGTATAAGTGGGATGTTCACCAAGTACCTTATATCTTAACTAGCTGTCCCCTGCGGTTTCACCCGCATTTTTCGTTACTGCTCCGCTCCCGTGGGTCGTAGCGTGATGGTATATAGCCTATAGCATTCCTCGATAAATGGGCTATCTAACACCGAAATAATTTTTCAAATCGGACCAGTAGTTCCAGAGATTACCTCCTACATACAAACTTACAAATTTTACCTCTTTATAATATTAGTATAGATTTATTCGCCCTTAACCTAGAAAATCATAGAAGCCATGTATTGTTTACCTAAACCAAAGAACTGGTACAAAGAATTTACATAAGAAAACACATTTCACCCTTTTTAGACACGGTCGTGGTTGGCTAGTACGATTCTATTGTAGTATGTAGATAAACGCGTAATACATTTGTCAAGGTTTCGTGATACAAGGCACAAATCACTACTCTTATGTTTTTGAGGCAGGAAATCATATAGGAGAAGTTACGAGTGTTCTCCCGCTCTGTGTGGAGCGAGAGAAAGGATCAGACTTTTACTGACTAACAGCCGAAACCAATAACCTATCTATCACATATCGGAGATAGAAAAACAAATGATACCATACAAAAATTTATTTGTTTTCTGTTGTCTCATTTGTTTTTCAATTTCCGATATATGATAGATAGGTTATTGGTTTCGGGCGTAAGACACCCTGTGATCATTTAGTTCCATCTTTTGCGTTCCAGAGCCAGGGACAGGTGACGTCTCCGTTCGTTAGGTTACGTACAAAAGAGATATGTAGAATAGAACCGTAGGCGCGGGCTTGCGGACGGCGAGCACAGTGCTCGCCGTCCGGCAGACTGGTTATAACCTGGACCGAGCCTAGTCGTCAACGGCGCGTTCTGTTCCACGCGCGCCTCAAGGAGATGTCAGTAAACTGTAGGGACCCGGAAAGGCCGAAGCCTCTGGGGAACACGGAAAATCCGAAAGGTGTCCCCCAGATCGAAGGCAACGAAGGGGTAGGGGTTTAGTCAGTAAGAGTCTGACACACCTTCCCGCTCCGCCCAAGAGTGGGAGAACAGTCGTAACTTCTCCTGATGATTCCCCTAGCGGAAAAAAAAGAATAGAATAGACTATATTACACCAAAAGCAGTACTAAATTATGCGGAAACTGAAACTTACTCTCTCTTCTTCCCTCTTTTCTTATTCCTCTTTCTTCTTCTTTCTCTGTCTTCTTTGACTTACTTTAACTACTTTATGTAGCGAAATGTTTCTATGACAGTCTACTCTTGCTCAAAGCTAGATATATTTAAAAATATTTTTTATCAATCAGTGTGCTCGACCGGCACATTCGCTGTCTCAGAAGCAAGCAAGGCTCGAAGAACAGACGAACGCACTACTGACAGTTACAGTACGGTTGTTATAAGTTGACGAGTCTGAAGTTAGGCTTTGCGAATTTTGGCGCTTGAAATATCGTACAAAAATAAAGGTTTTAGAAAAATAAATGCCAGTAACTGTTTTTAACAGCAACTGCAAATTACATAAATTTTAGCCTAACTTCAGACTCGCCAACTTATAATGGCCGTACTGTACAACTGACACTGATTGCTACGGCATTCATAAGTCCGAAGTCGTCGTTTCTATTTGAATAAGTTCTTTCTCGTGCATTATTATCTCTAACATACGCTTAAGTGTCTGTGTTGTAATATGGAAGTATTGTAGTGTAGAACCAATAGTTTTTTGAAAAGAGTAACCATGGAGTTTCCTGCCGGTTTTTCTCCATAGGAAACGACCAATTTGGAACGGTGCACAAGTTTTTTACGTTATATAAGTGCCCATGTAAGCCTATGTAAAATAAAACCATTTTGATTTTTTTTTAATACATATACGTACCTTCCAGCAAAAAGGCATGCTTATTCGCCTATATAATCGTTTATCTAATATAAACGTCACATTACCGGTATTCGCAATTTGTTTCACAGTTATAAATGTGACAAATGGCGGCTGTATTGTCCATGGCAGCGCAGTAATTTCCGTTAGATTCGACCGATAAAACTGTTCCAATACCACGCACCATGAAACAGCTGCTATTTAAATTTATTTGTCATTACAATGTTAAGGGTACCTGTTTAATAATAAATTATTATCATTTCAAGGTGTTAAAAGGTTTATACATATTTGTAATACATGCAGTGTGGATACGACAATACGACAATAAACGAAAACACTGGCGATACTTATCACTATGAATAAATAACTTTTAGTACGGGACCAACCATGAAATCGCGAAAAAAAAATCAACTATCCCGTACATTTTGTCGACTTATGAAAACGTAAATGTATGGGACAGATGAATTTCTTCCACTTGACTGCAATCCCACCTGATAGTAAGCAGTTGGTATTGCTATAGTACTGTAACTAATTCCCCAATTGCTTTTTTTCAGGTACGTGATTGTAGAAAACCTGAGGTACATGCTCGCAGACTACGATCCTAAAGACCCGATATACTTCGGCTGTCGGTTTAAGCACTTCTCACCACAGGTATTTATTTATTTACTTATTAAAATTTCATACATCACTCATCATCATCATTTGTGACAGGCCTGTTGGTCTAGTGGTAGTGGCTTACCACTAGAGTTAGTGGCCCTGACTGCTATGCCAGAGGTAGTGGGATCGATTCCCACTCAGGACAAATGTTTGTGTGATGAGCACGATCATTTGTTCTATGTCTGGGTGTAATTTATCTATAGTATGTATGTATGTATTTACATGTATATAAGTATGTTTGTATAATAGGGTCACTAACCACTAGACCAACAGGCCAGTAAAAAATAAATGTGAACTTGCAGGGCTATATGAGCGGTGGCGCGGGCTACGTGCTAAGCAGAGAGGCGTTGGACCGGTTCGTGAACAAAGCGCTGCCCACACCCACACTGTGTCGGGACGATGACCACGGAGCTGAAGATGTCGAGATGGGTAAGCTTTCATCATCATCATCATCATTTCAGCCGGAACACGTCCAATGCTGGACTGGAATGGTGCTGTGCGTCTCGCATCCATCGGATTAACCTGGGTTGAACAAAAGAGGACCCCGGGATCCTGGAACGAAGGCTAAGAAGGAACAGGATTTTAGTCAGTAAAAGTCTGACACGCCCTTCCACTCTGGCAAGTCTGAATTCCCAAATACCTACATTAGGGTATGTAAATGTAAATGTGTGAATGCGTTGTAAAAGAATGCGAAGAAAATAAAAGAAGAAAAATGCGACCTATTTTCGCCTAGATGCGACGCACAACTTGGATTTATTACTGTTTTTGTTCTTGTTGTTGCTTATATTGTTTATTTGTATTTTGTTTGTTCTGCTGGCCCAATAGGTGCAATAAACCACAGATGATAAATGAATTGACAGAGAATTAAACAGCTGGGACAACTGTCTTTTGGCTAGTGCTGTAAATTATGCCTGGTACACACATTGGGCCCGACAGTTAATGTATAAGATTGTGCGTTCATTTGGGCAGAATAAACTTATTTTCTTTCTTTCTTCTTCTTCTTTCTAAGAAAAGTCATATCGAAGATTTTTTTTATTCATCGATTTATTGTAAGGTTTATTTGATCACAAATTTTTGACAGTGTTTATGCCTAGGACAATGCATTGTAAGGCAGTTAAAGAATAGTATCCTAGATATAGATATAGCAAACGTAATCGGTGACTTGATGAGGAAGATGTACTAATTTTATTAACAAAAAAAAAAATAAAACATACAACTCGGTCACATTAACTTGACGTTTGGCGTCGACGTATAATGTCCAAAAACAATATAACAACAACAGAACTAGTCAAATTATCGACGCGCGTATCTATAACAAAGATGCTGACCATACCTGACACTTGGGGGAAACGGGGGGAAATGCTCGCATTTCAGAGATGCGTCAAGTTAATTAATGTGACCGGATTGTACTTCAATGATAAAAAAGAACCACTTAAATTTCGGAAGTCGGTGTTAAATAACAAAGAGTAACTATTATAGAAATGCCGACATTTTTCTTTGCCATTTTCATAATTTTCTTTATTATTTCAGGTAAATGCCTGGACAAGATAGGAGTGCGCGCGATGGATTCTCGTGACGAGCACCAGCGAGGGCGCTTCTTCCCTTTCGTGCCTAATGACCACCTGTTCCCCAATAAGGACAAAGACTTTTGGTACTGGAACTATATCTTCTATCCTACAGATGAGGTTAGTAAACTAACATTATTATTTATTTATTTTTTAAACCTTCATGCAACAGAATGTACACCTACACAGTCATACTTAATGCCATAGGCTTTCTCTAACTCTTTCAATTTAAAATGTGTTGTATTACACATGTGCCTATATATGGCACGGTTTCAATTGAAAGTTTCCTGTTTTCTACTGAGAAGTAGCAAGAAATTACATGGTTAGACTTAAAAAAAAATAGTTTTTACAATATTTCATTAAAATAAAAATAGTTTTTACATAATTCCATATTTATTCAGTTCATTTTTTTCAATTTATTCAATTATATCAGTGTGTATCAGTTTTCCTTACCACCAGATTTGAAAGGTTTCTGACTTGATTGATATTTAATGAATTCGGGAATTTATTTCTAAACGTGACTTTCGATAAAAGGTCCAACAGTAGCCAGTAGATCATTATTTTGAGACCTGCATCACTGTTACTTTGATTTTATTGGACTGTTTCGTCATTAGAAACACTGTATTGAAATTATTTTGTCACTGAACAGAGATCTAAATGCGCCACTTCTGAATAAAAGATGCGTTCTCTGGGGTTTTATAGGACCAAGGACAGTTTTTTACAAAAAGTTCTATGGTTTTTATAGTACTAGTTTTTGCTGCTTGGGTGAGTTTTGCTTTCAGAAGCTAACCCATGGCCCAAGAGGCTTCAACCCTGCTGGGCCCCTATGGTTACAACCAATGTGTTATGTTTGCTGCTTTTTTTTAATTGTTGACTGCGATCCCACCTGATGGTAAGCAGTGATGCAATCGTTGATGGTGAGGTGCACTAGCTTATTAAGAGCCTATTTACTCTAGCCTTGAACTAGACATGTATTCTAAACTTCCTTTTCCTTTATTCCAGGGCTTAGACTGTTGCTCGGATCACGCCATCTCCTTCCACTACATCAACGCACAACAAATGTACTTACTGGACTACCTAATATACCACCTCCGACCCTACGGCATAAAGCACGGCAGTGGCACGCTGCCCAAACTGTTGGCTGGCAGCAACACTACCACCAAGGAGGTTGAACGACGTTAGTTCTGTACTTCTGTTACGCTGAATATAATAGGCCGATTTAAATGGGGTTTTTGGGCAAGAAAGTTGATTGATTGATTGATATATTCTTACTTTATTGTACACCTTAAAAATAATTTTACAAGGAGCTTAAAATTAAAAAGTTGTACTAGGCCTACCAAACGTACAACTCGGTCACATTAAATTGACGCTTGGCGTCGATGAAATAAGGTCCAAAAACAATAAAATGGGAGCTAGCCAAATTATCGACGAGCGTATCGATAACAAAGATGCTGACCATACCTGACACTTGCCGGGCGAACTAAGGGAATGCGGGGGGAAGCGGGGGGATGTGAGCATTTCAGAGATGCGTCAAGTTAATGTGACCGGATTGTACTAGCTTCATCACAGTTTTGACTGCACAGGCGTATAGTGGTAATGCCCGAAACAGATTAATTCGATGCAAACTTAATTTATTTCAAATAAACCAATACAAGCACTTTTGAAAGGTCAAGAGTCAAGTCTGTCAAAAAAATAAAGCTAATTGCACATTCCAAAGCGTAGATCTCTATGTAGAAGAATGTGCAAGAAACTCCATGGTCACACTTTTCAATCATGTTGTGTTACAAAAATATCTCGGTTACATGATGCAAAGAAAAATGAACCTAAATATACAAATAATAGTCTATGAAATCACATTAAATAAAAAGTGTGTTAGATTCTTTCAACTCATGAAAGGTTCAAACCAAAATATGCGCCAAAGAGTACAGGCTGTTTTGACAGTCAGTCAGTCAGGAAACGACAGATCTTGCCCTATCTGATAATTCAAAAACCCTTCATAGTAAGTCAAAGTCTTTATTCTTATTTTATGTCTTAAAATCTGCGAATTTGGTATCAAAAAATTCAAAATCATTCGCTCAGTTATTAAAAAAATTAACATTCCTCAATAACCTGTTATATTCAGTGTTGAAATAAAAAGAAAAAAAAACCAATTCGTTTTTAAAACTATGTAATTTCAAAACATTCCAAAAACGACTGCTTTCGTCTCAAGTCTGAAGAAAAACCTAAATGGATAATTGTAGATAATTATGTGTATATGTATATTTGGGAGTTTTTATTGTAAAATATTAATAATTAGATAATTAATATAATAACGAAATTAAGTTACCAAAAACTATAAGGGTTTCTAGTTGACTACGGAACCCTAAAAACGGCATAATATTTGTTACGAAAGGTAGATAAAGTTAAGTGTAAACGGATGTTTATAAATTAAGGATGATTGATTGTTTTTTTTAAATGCAATAATAAAAAAAATTGAGCCCACGTATGCCACGTATGTTACGACTTGAATTTGCTTGTAAAAAGATGCCTTAGAAACATACGCAACACTGTCTCACATTTCTCACGTAACTCTTCTGCTTTCAAGCAAATTCAAGAGATTAGTGCGCCTCACCATCAACGATTGCATCACTGCTTACCATCAGGTGGGATTGCAGTCAAGCACTAGTTTATGGTATATTAAAAAAGAAATACGTGTCATAATACGTGGCATACGTGGGCTCACTTTGTCTTTAGTTTTAATATAGAATCAGTTAAAACTTATAATTTATATCTCATAAAATCAGTCATCAGCAAATCAGATTCAATCTTTTTACAAAAAATTTAAACTGCTATAGTTTATATGGCCTTTGCATAGAAAAAAAAAATTGCCATACTTACATCACATTGATTTAGAAAAATATTGCCATAGCAGTAATTTATAGAAAAAATATTCTTTTTATTAGTAGCAACAAATATTATATATCAAATAAACTAAAGGTTTCTTGCCATAATATTTTAAATATAATGTGGAATCGTCATAATAATTTTGAGGATTTTTTTTAAGATCAGGGTTTTTTTTCGGCATTTATAAACGAATTCTATTAAATTTAAGAGTTATGAACATACATTATATTCCTTTGTATATTTTTTGAACGCTTATTTTATTTTAAATAGCGTTCAAAAAGTTTTAAGCGGGGTACAGATTGCTGTAACGTAACATGCAATGTAACAAAATTCCCACAGTGTGTACGCTTTGCGCGCGTGAACAGGGCATTTCAACCATGTGAGTAGGTGCGTGTTTGGTTCCATAAAAATAATAAACATAATAATAAATTTATTTATTTCTCACCACAATATTTAGATATCACATGGAAATACTGTTTAGTAATAAATATAAATGCTCCTTTCATGTTACGTTGCACGTTAAGTTACAGCAGTCAGTACCCGGCCTTATAGTTGCAGAGTATTGGTGCGTTTGAGTTTAAGCATCACATAGAAGTATAATACTTAGATAAAATCGTTTTTTTTTGTTTTTAATGTCTGATTTCTAAACATTTTACTGTAGTCAACACGAGTCAAACGCTCCAATACAAAGTGACAATATTAAAATCAAATTAGTCATAAAAACGTTCCTTATTATAATTTATTTAAGTTAAAATGTGAATTAATCTGTAATTGTATGCCTCAGCCAAAGTCTTGTTATGAAACAATAATATTTTACTTTAGGTAGAGTTTCGCCTAAGTGGTGTTTTCATACAAATCAGTGGCGTAGTTACACCCAGAGGGGCCCCGTGTAGAAAAAAAGAGTACCTATATATAGTCTTTGTGTCAAAAGATATAACAGTTTTTATCATCATGTATGATAGGGCTCGAAATGTAATAACTGAGATTGGGATAGGGCAAGTTTTGATTTAAGGTTGTGGATAACATGTCGCGAATTTTTGCCCGCGCCGGGGCCCCTGTAACCCTAGGGGCTCGTACCATATATACTGCTTATATGGTAGCTACGCCCCTGATACAAATGTTTTGTAATAAAGGGCTCGGCAGACGGATGCGATGAAAGTGGTGTCGCATTGTGGCGTCGTGCCTGTCTGCGGGAGCTTTGTTTAAATTGTATATTTACTACAACCATAACTGCCGCTTTGAAGAGCTTAACAGTTTATACAAATAGATTACTACAGTAACTTCACCTATTTTACGTAGGATGATTTCTAATGCCATCTTCCGCTCTGTGGAGCGAGAGGAAGAGTCAGACATTAACTGACTAAAACTCACAGTGTTCCTTCAGTTGTCCTTTGCGAGGGTCACGGTAAATCTTACCTATCATGTTGCTTTGTAAGATTTTAACAAAATGCGCACTATGGACTTGCGGTCAGTCAGTGAATAGTGTCAAGCAGCGTACCCCTACAGAGGTATTCACCACCACGTGGGCGCAGTGCGGTTTGGTGAATGTCACATGTATTCGAATTTTTCACTTCACCGTTTTGAGAGCATTGGTGATGAAATAAATTACACAAAGTAATGCTATCATACCAAAGAAATGTCGTTGCGACCTACAGACTGACTGAAAGCCTATTGCTAGCTCGGAGACATTTAAAATGTTGATTTAAGGTGAACGCACACTTTTACGAGACGAACGTGTCTAAAGAATCGAAAGAAAAGAATTTTACTTTTCTTCATTTTGGAGTCCTTCCAGATTCGGACGATTATTTATTATATTCTTCATTGTTCACATATCCAAGATCACAATAGTTTTATAGGAAAGCTTATAGTTAAAAAAAATACAATTGGCGGCCTTATCGCACTTGGTGATTTCTTCCAGGCAACCTGGAATGGTTCGACAGTGTTAGAGGATTTCATTTCACAGGAGTTCTAAAATTCGATTCTCTTTATTCGTTCGATGCGTTCGGCTCGGATAAGTGTGCGGGTTACCTTTAGTGACACCAAAGAAATTTTTACAATATATTTTTTTTTCCATTTTTAATACTTTATTTACTTTTTTTTTTTTCTTAAATTGTGAGATAAATTTTAATTCCAATTAGTACTGAAAATAAATGATGGCAAAGCCAAGTTTTGCAGATGAACGTTTTGCAATGAATGACAAACCGTGATCAGAATATCGAGGCCTAAGATTTTGTATGAAACATACCTGTAACCTTTACCAAAGAATCTTCATAGATTTAGGAGTAAAACGTAGTAGCACTGAGAATGCACGACATTAGGAAGTTAATATCGCTTAGTTGCCATTATGAGTAAGTATGTTACGGAGCGAAGGGAGTAACTGTGTTGTGTAGTAGTAAGAAACTAATAGAACTTGGAATACTTTCTTTATTTCATTCTTTATTCATAAACGATGTGTAAATAAGCTCAGTGACATAAAACTTGCTGCTCCGTTGTGTAAGGGCCGGCGCCCAGTGCCGTCATAGCACGGCATGTCATAGCAAAGCATTTTATTACTAATCAAGTTATTTTGAATCTTATTTCAATGATTTTAGAGTTCATTACTTAGTACTCAGTACTTTATTTCGATACCACGATGCTGCGACGTGCCGCGGCATGCTGTAGCGTGACACGGCATGCTAAAGCACAATCTGCTGTGCTATGCTATGCCATGCCGGCAGTAGGCGCCGGCCTTAAACAAATAGATTTTAACTATTTTCCTTCCTCTTAACCCCAATTTACTGGTGGTCGACGCAATATCTACTGTTTTCTACTTTTCGGCTCTCGAGTGTGAATCTCAGCGTTTAATTCCTTCCAAGGCATGAATTCCAAATTTTATAATTATTCTTTTCTACATTTGTCGCGGTTTACTCAACTCACTAGGAATGATGACGTTTTAGAACAATTTTTATATCATACTTAGATGTTTTATAGTCTTTTTTACATATCATGGGTTGGGTGACAGCAGGACGAAAATATGCATCTCTAAGATGAGAGAAAAGGATAGATAGCTACATTGTTTGAATCTGACAGCTGTCACCGAAACCATCCTATAACAAATTTAGTATACATAGTAGTTAATTTTTATGTCGCCATTTGTTTTTTTTTTTGAAGGTTCAGTATAAAATTTGAAATTAGGTAGGTATATCGAAAACCTTTACTCAAAAGTTGAGCTTTTGAGTGACCGTTTTAAAAAAAAGATAAGTTAAATGTAGACTGCGACTAATGTAAACTTTGTAACATTTGATATTTAGTTGAGAAACCTAATATTCCGAATTCAAGTTAAGACCTTTTATTTGTTACATTACAGGATCTATCTGTCTCCCGTCTTCTTCAATAGTTTTTTCTGTTCTTTAGTTTTTCGCATATCGATAGATTATATTGACATATTTAATAGTAATTTTACTGTGTTGTAATTTTGATGATGTTATTAGGTAATTTATTGACGACATACTTTGATAAAATAAAAATTAGTTACTAATAAGTAAGTAGTTAAAAATTACACTTTTATAGAAAAATACACAGTCGCATGTTTGATTACGAATTTAGTTGTATGTAAGACATAATTTAATATAATTTGGCTGTAATTTATTGTCTTGACTTAGTAGGCTGAAAATATTATTATATTTATTGTATTACTTATATTAAAAGAAAAAAAGCGAGTTCCAAAATTAATACTTTTACAATATTTGGTTTGTCAGTTTATTTGCTCAATGTGTTTTATTTATCAAATAAAGACAGATGTGAAATGAGATTTGAAAACCGTATTTTATTTAAGTACCACATAATTGCACCTTATTTTCTCTGTGTTAGAAAATGTTTACCCTGTCAAGATAATACTAGGTCATTGACGTAGCTAGTCTTAAAGTGGCCCTGTATCAAAAATGTCCAAGGCGGATACAGTGGCATGATGTGTATCTTATAGTTTGTTTTCAGCATTATTTCTAGCTTCTTTCTGTGTACAAATACCTAGCTCTCTGCTAGCCTTTTCCCACTAGAGCAGCAATAACCCTGGCTTTTAGCATCTTTAGATACAAAGGTATGGTAGTAACGTTAAGTTGTGGATAATTGCATACACTTCCTAATTTCGGCAAGATTAGCTTATCCAGTGCGGCTCATATTTATTAATTATTAGATTTAGATTAACATTTTTAAACCCGCCAAGACGGTTAATTGTAGAAAATTATTATTTGTACTTTAACCCTGCAATGGGAAAAAACACCTTCCTTTGGAAAACATAACTTTGTTTGGCATAAGGTGCAACAAATCACATTGATTCCATTTTATCTTTGACGGCTGCTTTTACAAATAAAGTACATAATAATATCTACCTACACTTGACCACAGCCAAGACAGCGAAAAAGCCAGCAAGTGCGGCGAAGCGGCGCAGGCGCACTGCGTGGTGACCGTGTATTTCTACAGACAACCAGGTAACATAACTAGCTTAGAACTTTGTGATTTCATGTTAGTTTTGAAATTTTATACATAGATTTTTAACATAAAAATACATACTAGACACGTGCTTGAGGTTTCGCGTATACTAATAATAATATTATATACAAAAGGAGAATCTGACTGCCATATCAACGCACAGCCGAAACTACAAAAGCTAGGAGCGGTAAATTTTGTGCAAGGTTTCCTTTTATGACGTAGATAAGCACTCAGAGAAGATTTTTTCCAAAATTCACCCCTTAGGGACCTTAGTGTTCCCAAACGGGGGTCCAAAGTTAGTAAGTAGAAAACTAAGCCGTTGGCAGAAGTTGTACCTATTAAAATTAATAGCTCAAAAAAATAAAAACAAAAATATAGTTAGACAAGTTTATTTCATTTATACAGTCAATGATTACAGACTAATTAAATATCTAACACTAACATAGGTACAGTATACACAGCTAAAGTGTAAGACTAAATTACTAGTCAGTGACTAGGCACATATAGAGTGCGTCTAACGAAAGCGCGACCTGGAGTTTTCTTTTTAAATTTATTTGGCAACATTATTCAGCCGCAATTGTAGGAAATAAAAAAAATTGTGAAGTGTCAAGACATGATTCTCCTAACAGTTAGTAATACCACATACAATTTTTTTTGGGTCTAACCTCTTTTTCTCAGGTTGCGCTTTCATTAGACGGACTATATTGATAAGCGGCCAATGGTGAAGACATGTTAGAATGGCCGCCTATAAGATATGTGAGTGATGGGAGCCATCGAAAACAAACTAAATATAAGTGATGTTTTGTTATAAAGATAAAAATGTTAATGAACTAAGTAGGTGCATCAAAATTTATGATAACGAATACTTTTAAAAAATATCTCAAAGAAGAACAGGCAAAAAAAACCCAGACCCGACAGAAAAGTAACATACCTCAGTCTTTTTGTTATTATTTATATAATCATAATATATAGTTTTTATATTCGAAATCAATGGCTAACACCAAAATATTGCCTTATGTTTTTGTTCAGGCTTTACACTAAAAAAGTACAAAATGCCTACGTATCTACACAATTCGTAATGTATGTAACTAAATGACGATAAATAGTTATGGGATGTATCCAGGAGACCTGGAGATACAGCTGTATTATATAATTTTTGAACTCCTAGTACAACATTCAACTTACGATTTTTTTTTAAGGTGGTTTAAAATCATCTAATGGAGGAGCTCGTGGCTAGATAATAACAGCCGCATGGGTCGATCTTCAAGGTTAAGCAATGCTTGCCAAGGTTGGTCTATGGATGGGTGACCATAACGGCTTAACGTGCTTTCCGAGGCACGGAGGAAACTCGTTATGTTAAGATCCTCCATTAGATGATTTTAAACCACCTTAAAAAAAAAATCGTAAGTTGAATGTTGTACTAGGCGTTCAAAAATTATATAATACAGCTGATCTCCAGGTCTCCTGGATACATCCCATAACTATTTATCGTCATTTAGTTACATACATTACAAATTGTGTAGACAAGTAGGCATTTTGTATTTTTTTAGTGTAAACCCTGAACAAAAACATAAGGCAATATTTTGGTGTTAGCCATTGATTTCGAATATAAAAACTATATAATATGATTATATAAATAATAACAAAAAAACTGAGATATGTCACTTTTCTGTCGGGTCTGGGTTTTTTTTATATGGGACGTGACCGTTCTTCTTTGAACTTGGTTTTTGAGAAAACTCTTCAAATCGAGCCTTTTTAGGAAGAATGTACGTTTTTTCCAGTTTTTCTGTACTGATTTCTGGTTGAGATTTACACGGTTTTCGATTTTAATCTCAAATGTATCGAAGTGGTTTTTCTATTAGGTATTAAAAATACTAAACAAGCTGCATGTGACATTATCAAAAGAATCAATAATGAGTTAGAATTGGCAAATGCAAGTATAAAGTTTGTATTTTTTTTGTTGATAATTGAGTGTTCGATAGTCTCATCTGCTATTAAGCAATGGATAAGGTTCTGCCCTTGCTTGGAATGCTGATAAATGCTTTATTATGTTTATTCTAGAGGAGTTATGTTAAAATTATCATAAAAATGCTGCATTCAAATGCACGTCCTTGGTTACACCGACAGCGTCCTTATTTCGTAGGAAATAAGAGCGGTTTTTATTTTGTTAAGATTTAAGCGCAGTTTTATTTTTACAAAGTGTTACTAATGACCTATCTTGAATGTGAACTGGGATGATTTTTGAGATAGGACAGTAAGGGAAGCAAAAGTTTTTGGCGAAATTTTGCTTTTCTAACATAATTTAGCAGCAATTGGAGTAGCAGAATGATTACCAGCCACCGTAGGCGCAGGTTTACGGACGACGAGCAATATGCCGCCGTCCGGCCGCTGATGTTCCACACGCGCCTAAAAGCGATATCAGAAAACTCAAGAGAGCCCCATAGTTCTGATGACTGCTAGGGCTTCGAGAACGGTTGAGTGACTGGATTCTTAAAAATTGAGGCCCATCGCTGATTGCAATTTTTGTCACCGTGACTTATTGTTACTGTCACCTGCTGTCACCCACGATGCGCTCACTGAATCTGTTATTGGGTAACAAACCGCGTTCATTTTTGTAATGGACTTCAACGAGATTGCCTTGGCAGTGAGCGGACTCCCATAGTAATGTACAGGGCGAGTGACAGTCACGTCACTCCGGTGTTGTTTGCCGTTGCATTTATTTGTCACCGTATTATCACGTCACCATGATAAGCGCACTCAGTATAGTTTTCATCATCATCATCATTATCAACCAGTCACGTTGACAAAAAATTGCAATCAGCGGCGGGCCATAAGGATCGTCTCAAGCTTGGTTATAGGCTATTGAAACACAGATATCTTCACATGTTTAAAATAATCCTTGAATTCAGAATTTTAGATTATGTACTTTCTACCAAAGCGCTATATAGTCCTATACCTAATTTATACTAAAGCGCTGTGTAGGCTAATTTTATTTTGGAGTAATGGGTGTGACTAAAGCCCATTAATGGACGTCTTTTGACTGAACTTTTTAACTTTCACGCGGGCGAACTAATATAAGCTAGTTTATAATAAAAAAAAAGGTTTAATGGAATTCGAACTTTCTTTGTTTACGACATTGAGTTAGGTTGTTTAATTATGAAGTGCTAAATATCGCCTGTTTTCAATAAGCTATCTATCTACAGTTGCAGCTACTAAAGATAAACAAATCTATCCTTTTGTCCTTACTTGCTTTCCTATAATTAACCTACCGACGGATAGCACTTCCTACCAAAGTAGTGGATGGATAGATAGAATCTTACTGTTTATCGGGGATAACTATCTATCTATAAACTGCGGTAGATTATTGAAAACGGGCGTATGTAGACAGCCGACCTGATGGGAAGTGGTTACCATAACCCGTGGATACCGACAATACTAGAGGTACCGCAGGGGCGTTGCCTTTCAAAGACTTTCCTTCTGAAAACTTTAAGATTCCGAATTCAAGTTTATAAAGATAATATATTACAAAGTCGTTGATCGTAGGCGGTAGCGTGACGTCACGATAACGGAAACAAGAACTTAAATACTAACGTAAAATAACTAAATACTACGGGGACATTCTTACAGCTAGTTTTGTGATAGGTTTTTTTACGTTATGGCACCGCACGTAGGGCCACAAGTGACGGCCACAAATGTCGCCACGAGAAGCTACAAGCGGCCGAGTAGTGAGTGGTGGCTACTGGAGCCAAAGGTGTGCAGCGAGTACATACAAAATGTATGTATCATAGCATCAGCTTTATAATGTTTCCACTGCTGGAACTCAAGCCTCCTCTCTAGGAGAGGGAATGGGCCGTAATCCACCACGCGGGCCCAGTGCAGGTTGGTGAATGTCACATGTCTTTGAATTTTTGTTTTAAGGACATACCGGTTTTTTCACGATGTATTCCTTCACCGTTTTGCGCCTGGTTTTTTTTTCTAGTGGGGAATCTACAGAATGACTTATCTCGCACTTGGGCGGAGAAGGAGGGCTTGTCAGACTTTTACTGACTAAACCGCAGCCCGTTCCTTCTTTGCCTTGGATTTGGGGACACTGAACTTCCCTTTCGGAAATCCGATCCAGGACCGGGTTTGAATCCACAACCTACAACTCGTAAGTCGTGATCGTTAGCATTATGTAAGTATGTAAACTACAGGAAATATGTCGGTGGTAGCTAGTTGTGATAATGGCCAGTGGCCCGTGTACGGCGACTCAAAAATGAGAAGACGACCTCCAAAGTATTTCAAGTGTATGCTAAGTAATAACAGCCGCATGGAAAGATCCCTAAAGATAAGCAATGCTTGCCGAGGTCGCTCTTTGGATGGTTCTTTTTTGTAAACTTAGCTGTAAGAATTAACAAAAAAGGTAGCGAATTAACGTCCATTTTTAATGTTAAAAATGGATGAACGTGCCCGTAAAATATATTTTGTACAATAATATTAACTAAACTTATATCGATGCAAAATTAAGTACAGAATGTAAGTTATGAGATTGTTTTATAAGGAAAACTGCTTTTTTTTTCAAATTATTTTGTAAGTAGTAAATAAAAAAATCGAAATTTTCTCTACGAAATATAAATCTATGTTTTGTTAACCTTCGAAAAATGCCTCATAACTCCAAAATTATGTTTTCACTAACTTATCCAAGAAAAAGTAACTATAAAAAAACGAAAATAAAAATAAAATAACCCTAATTTACAAAAACAAAATGTCACTAAATTAATAATGATTTATAACTTAAGTTAGTCAAAATTATATTAATTAATATGAAAAACTAAACGAAGTTATAAATAAGAAGTTAGAATTTACAAAGGTAATGGTTAACATAAATGTTCTCTTACACGAACAAACGAAAATGAACTCTACGATACTAACAATAAGGTTGGTGATGTAAATGTCACTGGAAGTAATTCCTCTTTTTTCTGGATACTCTGTAAAATAGAGAAAACATCGTAATGAATGTTGGTAATTTTTTCAAGACTCCTTGACATGAAAATGGTGCAAGAAAAAATAAGAAAATTATCTAAACCAGAGGTTCCCAAACATTTTTCTCATAGACCATTTTTAAAATTCAGTTAGCTAAAAGGCCTCTTATAAAAAAAATTATGGGACCAAACATAATTTTTTGATAAGAGGCCTTTATGGCACATTTGACACACCATTTTTTTTGTGATCGATATACCACAGATCGGGATATCGATCACAAAAAAAAAAATGGTATTATTAAATCCCAAATATTATAGCATTTCGACAATTTTTGTCAGCCATGAAGTGTGAAATTGTTTAGAAAGGCAGATTAATTTATAACTGTTGTAAGTTACCCAGTATCGGCGGGCGAGAAGAAGAAGCCTCTCGGACGTGTGAGCGTAGCGGTGGCGGGCGACGCCGCGTCCGTGGTGGGGCACGCCCACTGCGCCCAGTAGTCGCACGGCAGTCGCAGCAGCAGCAGCATCACCTGCGATACGAATGTACATGTTTAATATTGTAACGACAAATATGACGCCACATAACAACTAAAATTCGGAATCCAGCTTTGAGGTATTAGTTTTTTTTGCAGTCTGAACACTATGCACTGCATGCTACAACACTGGCGGTACGGCCGTTATAAGTTGGCGAGTCTGAAGTTAAGCTCTGCGAATTTTGACGCTTGAAATCTCGTACAAAAATAAAGGTTTAAAAAAATAAATAAATTTGCAGTTGTTAATGCTGTTAAAAATTGCAAATTATATTTTTTTTTAAATCTTGCCAACAGAAGTTTGCGGGGCTCTACAAGTCATCAACCGCTGTTGTTCTTGTATATATGTACTTTTTCATATTTTATAGATAGTAAGGATAATTAGTTTCACCACAAAAGAATACAAGTGATTATAACTTCTCATTAGTTCTCATATTTAGATCGAAAAATTATCAGCGACAAGTCAAAACACTCGCAGCGTCCCTCATAGAAGATTCAACATCACTGCGATTATCGTCTGTTTTTTATACAGTGAGACTAAAATGACATTACAATACAAAAGAACTGACATCATTCCTATAGGAAGTTTAACATTACCTGTGTCAATTTAGTCTCAGGGTATAAAAAACAGGCTACAAACAAAAAAATCTAATCTCTCCTCTAACATTACTTTTAACAAACCACCGCAACCGCAAGAGTTCGTGCGAAACTATCAAACCATCTGCTCGTGTCGGTGTCGCTTATCACGTGCGGTTCGTCATTTAGGGACATTGTTCCTATTGCGCCACATCGCTTCGGAATCGCGCATGCATTGAATCTGCTATAGTTTCCAACACAAAATGAACACCATCTCACAAAGTCGAGACGAAGATTTCAAGAGGAACCGTTAGCCTGCCTAATTCAACAAACTGCCGGTATTATTGGCCTGTTGGTCTAGTGGTTAGTGGCCCTGACTGCTATGCCGGAGGTCGTGGGTTCGATTCCCACCCAGGACAAATGTTTGTGTGATGAGCTCGTTCATTTGTTCTGTGTCTGGGTGTAATTTATCTATAATATGTATGTATTTTGAAATATATAGTATGTTTATTAGTTGTCTAGTACCCATAACACGAGCTCTGCTTAGCTTGGGACTAGATGGCGTTGTGTGGATAGTTGTGGAACATATTATTATTTTATATTATTACGAAAGTTTCTCACATTGAACATCTGCGCGGTGGCGTTGTACATCTCGGTGGGCTGCGACATGAGGCCGTAGCCGATGAGCGTGGGCCCGAAGATCTTCGCCAGGTTGTCGATGCCCATCTCGCACTCCGCGCTCTCCGCTACCCTGGGGACAAACACAGTTTTAAATGTATTAGGCTGAGAATCTGTACTTTTAGTATGGTATTTAGAAATGGAAGCCGCTCTTCCACCCTAGGTTTCAAAAGGCTTCTGTAAATGCAGTACTAAGAACTCCAAAGTATCCCGTAGACTAACTGCTAACACTATAGCACCAGTAACATCGTGTCGCGTAATGTCACTTCACACACAGTGAAAGTGTGGCGGCAGAAAGGTCTACTGTAAATACAGCATTAAGAATGCTAAAGCATCTGTATTCAGTCACGGCAGCGTTTTGGTCCTGGTCTAGGTGGAGCAAGAAAAAGTATCACACTTTTATTGGCTAAAATCCATTCCTGTTCTTTCTATTTCGAACTGAATAGTTACATACACAATAGCGCCGATCGCATTACTAACAGGTTCTTCTTCTAGGACAACCTGATAGTAATGCGATCGGCAAACCTCTTCTTTGTATCTGACAGAATGAGCCAGGTGGATGTAGTATATGTTCGATTATTTTGGTACCAAAATTTAATCATTTCGCGCGGTTTCCTCGCATTCTTTACCCACAAAACCAAACATGATAAAAACAACTCACTTCTGCAGATGCAGCACCAAGAAGGCCAGCGTATCCCTGTTGGGCTGCGGTAGCTGGCTGACGGCCTGCACGATAGCCCCGGTGGCGTCACTGGGCTCCGACAGCTTGGCGGCCTCCATGAAGTCGCTCCACAGCGCGGAGGTGACGAGCGGCTCGCGCAGGGAGCGCAGGAAGTCCTTGATGCAGCCGCACAGCACGTGGATGTCCTCGTTCGCGAGGGATGGCGAGCCGCAGCCGCGGAGGAAACGTTCCTGGGAGGTAGGAGAGAGAAATCATGATTACAAGAAAAAAAAAACATCCAAATGCGACTCGCGCACGAAAGGCTCCGGCCGAAGAAAAGAACGACGATTGTATTCGGTTCATGTGTCTGGTGACAGCGGATAGCGCAGAAATCGGATCTTAGAACTCTTTGGGAATGGAACATTAAAAAGACAGACACGAACAATCTGAATTTAGAGGACTTCGAGATCTGACTATAGTCTATCAGTGTCAAAAAAATAGTGACTCATCAGTGCAACTGTAAAGTAAAGGTGTAATAAAAAACCCCAGTATAGTATTAACCTATCAATACCCGCGAAACGAGACACAATAGTAAGACAATAACATCGCGGTCCAATGAGACCGGTCGGGGATTCATGAATTAATACAAGTTTACTTTGCAGTTGCACTTATGAGTCACTATTTTCTTGACGTGAATTCGTTATAAGTTCAATAAAGTGGAATTTAACTTTAGCATAAGTATTGAAAATATGGCCTACAATGAAGTGGGAGAGAGTGGTCTCATGAGACCGGTTGGTTTTTGACGAAATGTTACGATGACGTTTCGCGCGGTTCCATGAGATCGGGCGGGGTTTAGGTTAAACTTTTACTCAAATATTAATTAATACTCCTAAACATTTATTTTGGATAATCCGTTTCAGATTTGATAACTGATGTACAACGTGTTTGTACCTTGAGTCGTTTGACGTCCTTGTCGGTGGCACTGATGCGGTAGACGCCCTTCTCGCCGAGGCCGCGCTTCTCCACCTCGTTGATGCAGTGCACCAGCAGCGCCGGCACCATCGGGGGCGTGGACGGCGCGTAGTCCGAGATGCAACCCTCCTGCGAACAAAAGTGTCGACATCTTTTTTGTAGACAATTTTACGATCTACAAACTTTGCCTGAACCATTTTTCGATAGCTCTCGTTGTTTCAGAGATATACGCAAAAAACGCTAATTTGTGACGTTTGACCTCGAATAAAAAACAACGCACAAGCGGGATCGATGGGGACTTTTGACATATCATTCGTAATGACGTATTCAAGGCCTGCACAAAAATCCAGCTTGTTGGGAATTAATGCAAACTGGAATGTCTATTTTGACTGGACTAAAATGGAGTTTTTGTTTTGTTTAAGGGTCTTTTTACAGGCGATATAATAGAGTCGTAATTCGCATGAAGTTTAGAGCTTTTAGATAATGACGTTTCTACACGATCCGTGCAGAGTGACTGCATTGCTCTAGAGTGGCCTTGAAATGTATTTTTCTAGAATTTTCCTGGCTCAGCATAGAAAAGTGATCTCCCTGACTGGAAGTGAGTTACTAGTACAGTACCCGGCGATAAAAAATGCACATCGACGAAAGAGCGAGATCTGTATCACACGAAATATAAATAGACCGGTATCTATTAAGAGTTGTTAAAACAATTATGATTTGCTTCTTTCGACTACTCTTTTTATTCTTTGTATAAAATACAGCAATTTTTCTATAAGGTTGATGTGTAAAATTTATAGCAGGGTACGGTATAATGTTTACCTGTGGCGCATTGACACGTCGCGGGCCGGGCCCGGGCGCCACGCACGGCAGCGGCAGCAGCGCGCGGCACTCGGGGTGCGCCTGCGCACGGCACCACTCGCACTTCACGCCCAGCTTCGCGAACTTTATGCTGGGAAGAAATAAACTTTATACTACACCTGCTAGGAAACTACCTTGATACTTTATCAAATTTACGGTAGAAAGTACGTCATTGCATATCGAACAAATATGCGGCGAGAAAACGCATCTGAGCGGGAGAGAAAAGTGTATGAAAATCCATTTCTTACGTGGATTTCCTTTTTTAATTTTGGGTAAGACTATGCGCTGGTAACCTAAATATCAAAAGCCAAAAAGTGTTTTACAGTGAGTTTTTATCTCCAAGTTCGCAAAATGACACTGGCCACTAGCTGTGTGTTGGATGGTGTCAAACAATTTGAAAAAAGAACATGTGAAAATTGCAGACGCCATTGGCGCCATTTTCAATTTGTGTGTTGTTTGAGGATTCAGTTTTCGTAGAAAAGTAAAATAAAACAAACGACACCCTCGGCGGTAATCGGTCACTTTCTCCTCTCGGTGAACAATGTACTTTATATACTTCAACATCCACAGCAAGCAACTAAGGGAATAATATCATTTTGTTATTCCCACGATCAAAGAATGGAAGAGGAAATATAGGGTATTCGCGTTAAGAAAATAGTGACTTATCGTTGTCACTCAGTTTAACCACGCCCCTTGACCAATTAGATCACAGTAAATTAGAAAGTCGTGTTCACATTGGCTATTGATTATGAAGTAACCCTTCTGACAAACGTCGAAGTGGACGTCACCTTTGTTAATTTTAAAAATGAATAGGTGAGCTATTCATGAAAATTATTACTAAATTTTAAAATAAAGAAAACACAATATTATTATTTTCAAATACTAATTATTTGAACATAATGTACGAAATAAAAATTTTGCGTTAATATTAATGGTTTCATTTTAACCCTAATACGAATACGCCTTTACTTTGCAGTAGCACTGACGAGTCATTATTTTCTTAACGTGAATAGATTGACCACGAGATACCATTCAAGTACAGCGACATTTTGTTCAGACAGCCTTAGGGACTAAAAATTTTACCGAATGCAGCCGACAATACTAATGGACTACTGGTAACGGCTATCATCTAGCCGAAACTACTGCCGAAATCTTCAATTCAGATGACTGAATTCTTTTTTAACAAGAAAAAAAAGGTAATTTTGCTTTGAACATCAATAGTAAAAACAGAATAATGAATATTTTTATAATTGTTTTCTTTCTGTAAGTTTTTAAAGAAATATTTTAAAAATCTAATAAATGAGTTAAATACATAAATATACGAAATATATTAATGTGACTAAAAAATTGAAAAAAAGAACCTGACTGTTTTGTTTTCGCACGAAATGATGATCTTTCGGCCAACATTCAGTTTCGACTGTGAAAACTCGTTTCGGACAGACACTAAAAAGACTACTTACGTCTTCCCACACGGGCCGCAAGTCTCTCTCTTGTAGAAGTTCTTGGCCACGAAGTTGTGTTGTCTTGGTCGACCGCGCGGAGAGCCGCCGAACGCGGCCGACAGCACGGATGGAGTGCGCTGTGGGACCGCTCGCGGAGTCTCTGAACCGGAGTCTGTGTCTAAAGGAAAATAAGAGAGTCAGCGACGCATAATATACAAAAACTATTTGTATATCCTAAGCACCAATAGGTAGTTGCATAGTCCAGTTTTAAAGCTGAAGCTGAAATTAGGACGATTATTCTCGTCTCGTTATTCGAGTCCTACTTCAATCTACTTATAATGTTGAATTGAATTGGACAGTACGGTTGACACACCAAGAAATAGACTGCTGCACAGCATGTCGGGTTCGATTTCCGCACGGAACATAATATTTGTATGGCCTACACTGATGCAAAGTAAAAAAAGACTAGTAAAGTAAAGAAAGAAATCACTGTCAAAGTATTGCAGACTACCTTTACTTTTTCTGAAACTGAAACAACTGGACAACCCAGTTGTTTTCAGTTATAGAAAAAAATCAGCTTTGCCGTCGCGCCACAGGCGCTCGGGCGTCGGCATCGTCTATGTAGTAACGTACTAAGGCTTTGAAGACTTGGTATATTTTAATCAGTCGCCCAGTTTTAACTAGTTCCGTTTTTGTGTAGTTACGTTAGTTGCAGAAAAACTATTCAAATAAGACGAATACAACAGACTTGCAAGCTCTTACCAGTTCGTGGCGGCGCGGAAGGCGTGCACTCGTCCTTGACGGCGTGCTGCATGCGCGCCGACAGCCGCGCCGACGACTTGCGCGGCAGAGGCGCCTCGTCACTGCTCTCCGATATCGGTTGCTAAACAAACAGTCTAGGTATAGTCAAACTATGATGGAGCAAACACACTTGTTAACACCCTTATTGCTACGAAATAAAGCCGACATTTATGCGAACGAAGTTATGGGCAAAAACTAGTTGGATTATAATATTTAATGCATGTTACTAAAAGAGTTGAGTTTACATGTTGATGGATTTAGAGAGAAAGGGAGGCTAAAGAAAAGATGGATTGATTGTGTGAGGAGTGATATGAGAGAAAAGAGAGTAATAGTATGACGGGTGACAGATGGCAGGATAGGATGGAAGAAAAAAACGTGTTGCGCAGACCCCAAGTAATATGGGACAAGAATATGGGCAGAAAGAAGAAAAAAAAAAGAGAGATTTCAGGTGGTGGTGGTAGTGATGATGAATGAAGCCAATCGCAGAAGAAAACTTGCGCGGAAAGATGCTGGAATATATAGTCCATCTAACGAAAACGCGACCTGAGAAAAAGAGGTTTAATCCAAAAATGTTGTATGTGGTATTACTAACTAGTAGGAGAATCATGTCTTGACACTTCACAATTTTTTTTATTCCCTACAATTGCGGCTGAATAATGTTGCAAATTAAATAAAATAAAAAAACTCCAGGTCGCGCTTTCGTTAGACGCACTCTAGTTGGTATATTATAAATAACTTACGAAGTTCTGTGGCGGCTTGAGGTCGTGGCTAGTGGGCGCGCGCTCCAGAGTGAGGGTGGTGGTGGCAGTGGCCAGCACTTTGCCACCTTGCAGCTCCACCGTCTGTTGCAGGGAAATATCAATGTTATGGCATTGAGAGTAAGAGAAAGAACAAAACTACACAACGCACACGCACGATTCTGTTGTGAAGAAGATGACCCTTTTACTGTGACACACATAAAATAGAAAGAAATTGATTACTTTCCCTGTGACACATATAAAATGTGTGAAGTAAAAACTTTTTATAATGCTGAAAAGGTGATCTGCGATTAAAGACTTTTTTCACTTAAAAAATAAAAGATTCCAACGAATTGAGAACCTTAAACTTTTTTTGCTAATTTTTGTCTTGTATAGATCATATTTCTTTCACTGGATCACTACAATAATAAAGACTTTAGCTCGTTTAGAACAGAACTGCCACAAACTAGATAAGTACTACAGCAGTACATTGGGACCACTTGGTCCACGTATTATGAGTTCCAAATGAGAATAGGAAAGTCAATAAACTCGATCTGTCAAATTTTGATTGAAAAGTACGGTTTGCAAAAAAATCTTATTTGCGTTTCAATGGTTTTGTTTTTGTTTAACTGAGTCTTAGTTAAGTCATATTAAGAAATAGATAAAAAAGTTATTTCAAACTACTATTACTCCCTCAGAGATAAATTTAAGGAGATCAAGGTAATGACTGTGCCTTCACAGTATATTTATGAGAATATCCTGTATGCCCATAAGAACAAAAACATGTTTAAAAAATACAGTGATATACATAATTTTAATACTAGAAATAAGCACAAATTTGTAGTTCCTGCAACTAGGCTCAAAAAAATAGGGGGCTCATTTAGATGTCAATGTGTACACTTCTATAATAAACTTCCCAGTCATATTCAAGAACTAAGCCTCAATAAATTTAAATCATTTGTAAAGCGTAAACTTTGCCAAAAGGCTTTTATACTATAAAGGACTATGTTGAGGACAATAAGGCTTGGGATTGACCTGCTCCAGTACTCACTGTACTGTCGTTTATTCTTTTGGATTTTGTTTTTGATTGCATTTTTTCCATTGTAAATATAATGGAGAAGTGCACAACTTATATTTCAATTTGACATTGATATTCTCTTGTTTTACAATCTGACATTTTTATTATACAATTTTTTTTTTTTTTTTGACAACAATATTTACTTTGTTAAGTATTACTTTTTGTAAATTTTATTTATATCTCTTTTTTTTTGTGAATGTGAGGACTATGTGGATAGCTTGCTTTTTCCTTTCGTTTCAGTCACTTTAACTTATGTCTGGCAATTTGAGTATTTTCTGCGGCCTAACCAAATGTCCTTTCCTTTGTATTGTTCGTCAAGTCGTTGAGGTCCTTAGTAGTCCTGAGTTGAGCTTTACGAGGAATGATAAATGCTTGCACTGACTGGACAGGTCCACTCAAATCTGCTTTTGGTGCTTTGTTTCTTTCTTTAAAAGGCCATCTCAGACACCAATCTGCATAGTTCGCATATGATTTGACCAATACCTTTTGTATGGATATTTTTTTTTTAAAAGAGACCCCTGAGTTTGTTTCGGTGTTTCTTCTCAGGGTAGTCAGTTAGGAAACACCGGCCTCATCTAGATTAATAATTGTGACAAAAAAAAATTGACGTGTAAAAGTGTTTCGTGAAACCTATAGGTACCTACAGGTAATAATGCTTATTTTTATTTTAAATAACAGTTAGTGCAATACACATTAAAAATCTATATTAATCCATGCTTTATTTTATACGGGAAAGCAGCAGAACCGATCACGATGATGACGCCACTACTCAGACGCTTCACACAGTGACGTCTGCGTCACTGTGTGAAGCGTATATAGCGCATATATATATATCAATAAAATTGAAGAACTGCATTTTCATCAAGGCTTTTTTCGTTCACGATTCGTAAATAAATTAAATTGAACAAATTTCTTGTTTTGCTCACCCTACTCAATTTCTCCGATTTGACAGTAAGACGAGACGTCACAATATGGCCGCCGATCCTATACTCATTTGGAACGTGTAGTACACGGATCTGGGCGCATCGGCCCCCTTTTATATGACAACATGACTTGTGGAGCTACACTAGACCGACGCCATGCGACGTGGTTCTACGTACAAATCAGGCGTCACCGTTGCCCACATGTGCGTTCGTCTAATGTAGTTCCCGTGTTAGTTTTCGATCGTTGTTTCTGTACTAAACTGTTCAGTATTAATTACATCGAAAAGGGGCTACAATATAATTTTGTGCTGAAAGAGAGAACATGAAAATTACCAGATTGGTACAGACGACGGTGAGTCGCAATTATTGCGATCTTAGGGCGTGGACCCATGTCTACGGTGCGTTGCCGTTTGCCGTGCAACGGTACGGCACCGCCGACGGCGAATGGCGCGGCGTCGTGTGCGGTACGGTACCGCGAACGGTGCACCGTCCATTGCCCCTCAGTCGATCGAATCAACAGCGAAATATCGACTGAAAGGAGATGGTGAGGCGATGCCGTACCGTTGCACGGCAAACGGCGCCGCACCGTAGACATGGGTCCATGCCCTTACAGTTGTCTGTATTTATGTCATGTTTTTATTATAAAAGCTACCACCTCTTGCTAAAAACTAAATCGTGAACGCAAGTAGTGCTGTAATTTGAAATTTATAGCGCACTTCCATAACTACGCCCCTAGAAAAAGAGCAATACAAAAAAAAGGACTAGGTAAGTATGCGCCCCTCCAGGGACTGCTCTAGCACCGCCCTAATTACGGCACTGAACGCAAAATCGTACCAAAAACTACTAAGGGATCTACTCTAAAATCTTTCGTATTCAAACAGAAGCGAGAAACTTTGTTTTATACTAACTAATGTAATGTAAAGATAATGTTGTTGAACTGTTTTGTATGCCATGAATTAACTCATTTATGCAGACTCACTTGAGTTGCAGGTAGCATCGCTGGACTACTCTCAAACTGTCTCTACAAAGAAATAGAATCGTAAAATTACCTTCCTTTATATTACTACTTTGGGAGTGATAATTATTGAAATTAAGACCACTCACTTGGTTTTCATGCAGCAATTGACGACTACTGTTGAATTGTTTCTATAAAGATACGAAACTTTAAATATTGTTTTCTATTATTAATGTCATTATTTTGTGAGTGAGTACTTGCTAGTGTACAGTTTGCGCGTCAGATTGAAAAACGTCGCTGTATTGTAATGCGGCTAACTAATGTTCAGCCAAATTTTGGTTTCGCCTGAAGTATGTCGTATTACTTGCGCACTTCACATACGTTTACAAAGGCTTAGTAACGTTGAACCCACATACAAACGGGCATATCGTCGATAAACCGTTTTGAAAGTTTTAGTTCAAGTAGTTTTAGAAAAAAATAATAGCGTTGCATAAGAACAAAAATTGCGTCATAATCGACAACGGAGCACAATAAAGTGAAATTAGAGGGTCCTTCAACAAAGTCTCGGAAAGCAATAATATAATTTTAACTAAAATATTCACAAATAACAGATCTCTCACCTAATCAAAAATCTATTAGCACACCTATCATTAATTAGAATAATTAGTCTAAAAGCAAGCGAAGCAAGCTCGGAACTTTATCACCCTACACTGATGATAAAACTTAACGTTAGACGCCGCTTAATAGAACGTATCGTCACTACAATCTAGCTGAGCATGAGGTAGCCACATTCAATTACAGATTTTTCAATCCGGCGCGCCTACTTGTAATACGACGGGTTATACGATACGGCTGCAATACATCGGGTGAGTCTGACATTGACGCATAAACGAATGCCATGGGACCAGGCCGAATGATGTGTTGCGGAAGTTTATTCCGTTACTTCTTCCTAGACTAAATGGCGACGAGATTTTGAGTCTTACCTAATTTTTTAAGAGAAAAAAGTGGTGATTCTGAGCCTAATTCGATCAAAAAAGTATTTACATTTAAATTGATATTAGGTACACTTACGAGACTCTCACGTAGCGTTGCTCGACTAGAGTTAAACTGTTTCTACAAAAAAAAAACAAAAGCGTAAAATTCTTTTGCTATACTAATGTTATTACTTTGGGAGTGTTATTGATAGATAAGCACTCACATTACTTTCAGGTAGCATTGTTCGATTAGACTCGAACTGTCTCTAAAAACAAAAAAGTAACGTAAAACTCGTTTTCTATACTAATGTTATTACTTTGCAAGTGTTATTCGTAGGATAAGCACTCACGTGATTTTCAGGTAGCATTGCTCGACTAGAGTCAAACTGTCTCTACAAAAAAATAAAAATGTAAGTCTTTTTCTATACTAATGTTATTACTTTGAGAGTGTTATTTGGACGTAAAGTAAGTACGTAACGTAAGGCCTCTAGTACACAGCACTTTCTTCACCGTAAGTAGACACGGCTAATAAAACGTAGCGTGTAAAAGCAGCCATAGACTGCGATACAACACTGATCAAAGACGGCGTAGCGCCAGTCGCCGTTTGTGTCAAAAAGCTCTCTCAGTGATACATACAACACTATGCGCCGTGCCTACGGACGACGAATTAACCGTGGCTACGTACAGCGTAAAAACGTGCCGTGTACAAGAAGTCTAAGTCTATTTCTATACTTAAGTTATTAATTTGAGAGTGTGTTATTGATAGTATAAACACTCACGTGACTTTCTGGTAAGATTAGCAGACTATTTTCGAGCTGTCTCTACAAAGAAACAAAAATTAGTATACATAGGTAAGTCTATACAACCAATATAATCTACCTACATACACTGATAGTTCAATTCCTGGGTAAGGCAGTCATTCTGCACCTACTAGTTGCTCATGGTTTTATCCGCGTTTTTGGTTACTATTCTAATTCCGTGCTGCCATCCAGCCCCTAAAGCGCAGTAACAAAGCGTAAAAACCCCATGTTTTACTGCGCTTTAGGGGCTGTACGGCAGCGTGGGTCATAGTGTGATGTTATATTATTGTAGCCTAAACAATTTTTCATGAATCTTACTATCCCATATAGATAGAATTTTACTAATCCGACAGGTATTTCCACCATCAAAAACTCTTCCTTTTTTTATACTAAGCATAGATTACACTTCATATTCATATGAATGTTGTACATTTTATCTGCAAACTGTCTAGTGTCAAGTAGAAAAACCTAACATCTTATCATCCTTTTCATTGAAATCAAATCATACAAAGATTTTAAACGCCTGGCGCACCCTGGACAACTAGCACTCCAGCCTAAGCGCTATGACCTAAGGCGATGCGTGACGTGTTGTATTTTCTCACCTTAGTAGCAGAAGATGTAGAAGAGCGCCGTTTCTTCGTAGCGGGCGCGTTCTCCCTTGCGTTCCACCCGCCGCGCGCCACCCACGAGCGCCGCGTCGACGCGAGGGACAGGTCCAAGTCGTCTTCAGAACGGGAGTACGACATCTCTGACAGGAGGGTACCTGGAAGACAAGCATGTTGTTAGTATACATGAGAAGAGCTTGATTCATCAGCAAATAACATTCCCACAGGTGCGATATTTTTTTTTCGGTTGTGGAATCATCAGAATGACTTCTCCCACTCTTTGGCGGAACAGGATGGCGTGTCAGACTCTTACTGACTAAACTTCTACCCCGTTCCTTCGTTGCATTCGATCTGGGGGACACGGTGACAACCTTTCGGATTTTCCGTGTTCCCCAGAGGCTTCGGCCCTGCCGGGCCCCTACAGTTTGCTGACATCTTCTTGAGGCACGCGTGGAACAGAACGCACCGTTGACGACCAGGCTCGGTCCAGATTATTACCAGACTGCCGGACGGGGACAGCTGCGATTTGGGAAACAGTTCTAGTCTGTGAGGGCAAATCAAGTCTGGGAGGTTTTCAAAAACTAGGCAGGTATTTAATGGCGTGTATTCTAATTATAATAATTTTGACATTATTTCTGATCTAACCACCTATGACATTCTGTTTTAATTTTTTTTAATTATTGTTTTGTGTGATTGTATGTAATGATTTTATTTTAGAATTTAAATTAATTTAGTTTTAAGGACATATTTTATAATTCATCAATCTGTTCGACACAACTATGTTGTTATGAATAAAGATACTACTACTACTAGCATTGTGCTACCATAGGAATAATGAAGCTGAGACGCAAGTGACACAAGTGCACGCAGGGAAAATTCAAAGAACAGATAGTCAACTACTTTGCCCATACATAATTTTTTGTGTATCAGGTATTAGTACACTAAATATCAAGACGCCTTCGGAAAAAATCTGCTACAGCAGATAGACGTATACGCGAGAACCTAGCTACGCGCCTAAAAAGGCAGATAACACCTTTCGAATTGCAGTCTCGTACACCTTCCATAGTACAATAATTTAATATAGAAATGTTTACCAGTAGAATTAAGCTCAGGTACACAGTTGAGTTTAGCGTTGTGGTCCTGCTGAGCGGTTCCATTGAGGAAGGCCAGTTTCTGCAGCGTCTCATCATTCAGCTTGGCACGGTTGTCGTTGAAGAGAAGGTCTCGGGCCATATCCAGAAGTTTGCTCTGAAAGCATAAATGTTTTGCTTGAAATACTTTGAGAGAAACATTGAAATACGTTAAAAAAAACTATACAATGATGATTTAATATTTCTTTTTTCATTGTATAAATTAAAATTGCAATGATCATCATTATAAATAATATAATATAATAATATAATATGTTCCACAACTATTCACACAACGCCATCTAGTCCCAAGCTAAGCTGAGCTTGTTTTATGGGTACTAGACAACTGATAAACATACTTATATATTTCTAAATACATACATATTATAGATAAATAACACCCAGACACAGAACAAATGAACATGCTCATCGCACAAACATTTGTCCTGGGTGGGAATCGAACCCACGACCTACGGCATAGCAGTCAGGGCCACTAGCCACTAGACCAACAGGCCAGTCAAATAAATTTTAGTATGGAAGCAACCCTGAAATCATGAAAGAAAATTCAGGTGTTGCATTACACTTACGTTTGCATAAGTGAACAAAATGTATGGGATAGCAGATTTTTTTTTCACGATATTATGCTATTATTTTTTTTTATTTATATGTTTGTCTGATTCTGTAGGTTTTTCCTGAAAGCTACCTAGGGGTTTACTCTAAGGTCAGCAGTTGTTAAGGATCTAACTAAAGGTTCGTAAATTTAAGTAAAGTGGACTGTACAGTACGGCCGTTATAAGTTGGCGAGTCTGAAGTTAGGCTCTGCGAATTTTGGAACTTGAAATATCATACAAAAATAAAGGTTTTAAAAAAATAAATCACTTCACACTCACCAACTTATAACGGCTGTACTGTAAAAACTTATAATATGGTTCTAGGACAAACAGTACAATATTGGGATTGCTTTGGACAACAAGATGTGCGCGCGCGTCGATGACCGTGTTCGGTAGTGGAGTGGGCCAGCTGCAGCCCGCTACCGTGATGCCGTTCCGCGCCCTCCGCGCGTCCCCTGGCGCGGACTATGATTCACACCTTATGGCCGGTCGCCACACATTGGATACATTGGCTCCAAGTTATAGTCTTGGATCCAATACACCAATTTGTGGATCAGTCTTGGCCCGATACTGGGCATAAAAAGACCGATCCACACATTGGTGTATTGGGTCCAAGACTATAACTTGGAGCCAATATATCCAATGTGTGGCACCGGCATTATGTGTGTGAACAGCAGTGATTAGGTTTTTTCATAAGCAGTGCTTGATGCTTTATCATTGCTCAAATCAGTTGAGATAGAGTTAACACTAGAGTTAAACTACCTAGTACCTTGACTCTTTAAAAAATACTTACATCAAATAGCTTTAGTTTTTTCATTTTTTTTAAAGGCCTAGTTTGTGTCCCATGGCTGGGCAAAGGCCTCCCCTTTCTCCTTCCAAATCTTTCTGTCTCGGACCACCGCTGGCCAAGTTCGTCCCGCGAACACGATTAGATCGTCACACCACCTTCGCCGCGGTCGCCCTCGACGGCGTCGAACTCCCTCAGGCATCCAGTGAGAGACAATCTTCGCCCATCTCTACGGGTGCATTAGAACGACATGGCCAGCCCACTCCCACTTTAGCCTGGCTGTATTTTCCCTGACATCTACTACTCCAGTTATGGAGTGAAAAATAAGTACAACAAGACTCAAGCATACCAGTTCATTATACTTCTTGAGTACAATATTCCTCTCCCTCTTCTCTCCGTCCAGCAGTTTCCTCACGTGTGCGAACTTGGCCTCCCACTTGGCAAGCGTGCGGAGAGCCTCGTCCAACTCGGATTGGATCCGAGCTGCCTCTTTTTCCGCAGCAGCCCACTGGCCACGGACCCATTCCATTTGTTTTAGAAATGCGAGGAAACCTGTAAAGTTATTTATGAATTTTGAAATATAGTTGTTTGAAATGAAATGTAATAGTGGAGGGTTTTAAACCTTCAGAAGAATAATTTTAATCTTAATAAGAGCTTTATAAATAAAATAATAAAAAACGTTTGTCTCCAACAAATTACAACACGGTTTAGTTGAGTTTGACAAGAGATAGAATGTGATTTGTGAGAGATCTGGAGTCCAAATTAAGCCCAGGCCTGTATTTTAGAGCTCCAACTTCTTCCTAAAGTTTTGTGATGTTATGAGGGGGCTCATTACATCACAAAACTTAGGAAGAAGTTACAAAATATTTGTAATCCTTGGGAGAGCTGTGTCTAACAAAAGATTTAGTATTTTCGTTAGAGTTAAACATGATGAAAGAAACCAAACAATTTTTTTCAAATAATGTTGTGCTTATTTTGTTCTATTTATCTAATGAGACAAATGCCGAAAAGTATAATTATTAGTGAATCATTTTTAAGTTTCAAGGTCAAAGGATGTAGTGGGTGTTGATTGATATCAACTGGTGTTTAAAATTAAAACATAAGTTATATGGTACACAAATCCATTTCCGGACTTATTAACGAATGTTTTGCTAAAAATGAGTAATTCATTTTTGTTACTAACGAATATTCAACCAATTATGAGTAATGAATAACTGATAACATAATACCTACGTTGGCGGTAAGTAACCGAAAATCTAACGAGGAACGTAGGTGGAAGGAAAGTGCCATAGTTCGATCTTCAATACCCTCATTCATAATTATAAATTAAGTTGTTATCAATAAAAGGAACAACAGTTGAGAACTTACATTCTTCAGCAGCTCCGTCGTTAAGAATCCCGTTCAACCGATTTATATCATCGAATTGTGCCACTAACGACAAAGTTAAGCCAGGACCCGAATCTGAGTTTTCTGTACTCATTTTGGTTTAATTTCTTGATCAACACACGAAATAATACAAACACTTTAATTATCTTCCAATTATTTCACATTTCAGTTTGCAAATAACAGCAAAACAATTCGTCAACCGCACAAACTTGAAAATTAACGGCTTTCTGTTGAAAAATTGAAATGGCTGACAGATGAGAAATGCAAACAGGTTTCGTTTATAACCTGCAACATTAAAATTTGCACGTTTTTATTTAATCGTGAATTTTCAAAGTATAGTTATTGAAAGTAAATATTAATAACAATTAATTAAGAGATTATTTTTATTATTTTGTTTATTTGCAATAGCAATTATATCAACTTCATGATTATTAAATCATTTTAAACGCAGTTACTCATTTAATATAGTTTTCGAACGGTACTCTCGATGTTGCCAGTTACTACTGAATTAACTTTTTTGTAAGATTTCAACTAATTTCAGATGATTTTGCTACAGCTAAGCGTCAGTTTGATTCTTGAGTCAAACAAAATGTGAATCTCTTTTTTCCTTTCCTGTTTAGTGGAAAAATAACTTAATCCATATTATAAGGGAGTTTAATATCATTATCATCATCTCAGCCAAAAGACGTCCACGGCTGTACGTATGCCTGAGGGAATATAATTATCTGCGGTGCCATTACGTATCTCAGTTGACAGCTCATAGTGAAGATCAAAGGCATGAGAGGCAAAGTGTTTAACGATTAACTGTCAAACAGCTAGTTTCGTATTGACTATCTTCAGTGACCAACAAAGATGACGTCATGAGCACTCAGTACCGTAAAACATACTGACACTGGTGACAAATTGACGTTCTACGAGGTAGATCGCTGCCCAAGCGCGTTTTAAATATGGGATTGTACAATAGCAGCCGGTGTGCCAAATGAATTTCCATTTGATGTTTTATAATGTGACGTCCATCGAAACCTTAGTGAAAATAAATTTATTTATATTTATACAATTATTATTTTACACAATTTCTTTTTATTTCTCAAACTAAGACCTTACAACAAACTGACTAATATTTGAACATGGTGAACCAATATACTTTTTTTTTAATTTTATGACATAACTAATTTACGTCACGTGTTAATTTTCATTGAATACGACTACTTTTTTAATCAGTAGTCTCGTGAATGTGTTATCCTGTATCCAGTTTCGGTCACATTCACGAGTTTTTAATTTTTTTATTGTTATAAACTAGTCCTTGACTGCGATCCCAGTTCCCACCTGATGGTAAGCAGTGATGCAATCGTTGATGGTGAGGTGCACTAGCTTATTTAGCAGCAAATGTATCGGGCAGCCTTTTGGAAAGCTTCGATGAGGTATAGCTTGGCCAGAAAGAGTAGAAATTAAATAAATATAAACTAAATTTTTGTTCCTATAGCAACTCAAAAAATAATGTCAAAAAACAGTCAAAATACCAAAACAAAGAAAGCGGCTTGTGAATTATTGCTATTTTGGGAGATATTAAACGTTTTATTCAGCGAATTGTTATTAAAAATGGGCAAGACGCTAAAAGGCGGTGCCAGAGAAGTAATTTACAATGTTTTTAAACGATGTTTGGCGGAGTATCATGCCGGAAAACTTCTAACCAAGTTGGACGATCTTTACATACGAGTTGCTGATATGCCAGGTATTTATTCACTCTAATTTTATATAATATACATAGTTCATGATCCTAGTTACAGTTAACGTCAGTGAGGCCTTAAAAAAATCCATATCATCGACATTTTTTACGGATTTAACATAACATCAGAGGTTATGTTTACATTTTAAAATTACTTTCACAATGACTTTATATTATAGAGCGATTGCATTTTTTGATCGTCACCTACGTCATTCTAAATTAATGTTTTATTTTGATTCCAGGAAAAAAATCAGAAAGCGGTGTCCGAAGCATAATAAACGAAAGCAATAAAAACGATGGCAAATTTACAACACCAGCTAAGCAAAATGTCAAAATTTTAGATCACACGCCTTAAACCCCTGACTTGAGCCCTAACGATTTTTTTACATTCCCCAAAATCAAGCAGTCTTCGTGGTCAAAGTTACCGCTCACCCAAAGAAGCTCAACATCCATCAAATCATCAATAGCTTCTTTGGCCATTTTGACTACCCCCACATCAGAGTGGAATAAATATTTAAAAAAATGGTTCGGACGCATGCAAAAGTGTATTAAATATCTTGGAGAATTCTTTGAAAAACAATAAATGGTACTAATCTATTAAATGGTCTATACTTATTTCAAACGACACAACTTAAAGGGTAGCCCTAGTAATAAAGATGTTTAAACTTTCCTAAGCTTTTTTATTTATCAGTTATAAAACTAGACCTTACTACTAATTATGCATATAGTTTAATTATTTTTTTTGATGGCACGGTTAGCGCAGCGGTTAAGCGATAGACTGCTGCGCCCCGTATCCCGGCTTCGATTCCCTCACGGAACATATTTTTGTATGATCTACAGATAGTTGTTCCGGGTCTGGGCGTCTTGTGTACGTGAGTTTTCATGTTTGTAAACGCACCCACGATACACGAGTAATTCCTAGTGTGGGGCAACGTTTTAATAAAAAAAACCTATTCTAACATTTAAAAAAATACTTAAAGTATCAAGACCGTTTATGAAGTAGAATAAATGATACCATCTAAAAGCATCTAAACGATAGTAGCGACCTCAATTTTTTTCTACTCTTTCTGGCCAAGCTATAGTTAACATTACAAAAAAACTTAGTTTCAATTTACTGAGTTTTCGGCTGCTTCATGATTCTACATATCATCCAGTTGTGTAGATATTGAAATAAAAAATTACACCAATTATACATAACACTGCAGACAGCTTCTGAACTTCTGCCAAAAAAAAACCATCTTGAGTGCTTGTAGTTCTTTTTAATTTACTTAATTATAATACCTATCTAAGAATCAAAACCATAGCAAACTCAACGCAATTGTAAAAAGCAAATGAAATTCTTGACCATCATCATTTACCTAGCCATTCCCAACTATATTGGGGTCGACTTCCAGTCAAGCTGGATTTAATAATAATAATATATAATGGGGTAACACGGTACTTCATGGCAAGACTGGAGTTAACTGGCCTCTGACTATCCGTAACGACTGCCAAAGATCTACAAATGACAGCCGGGACTTACGGCGTAACGTGCTTTCCGAGGCACGAAGGAAACTCATTATGTTAAGAAAATTCTTGACCATACATTCCAATAATAATAAGGTTGCAGTTGTTCAGTTATCGTATAATGGTCGTAATATTTCCAACAGATTCACTTCTTTTTTTAATAAAATTAGTTTTTGGATGTCTAAATCATAATAGTAGCGAATAAAAATCGTAGTATGGCAATTCGCTGTGCTAATTTCAGTTTGACAGTGACAGCAGCTCTCATTGACAAATCGCGATGACGTTCCGTTGAGAGCGGTGGTTAGTTCGGGTGGGCCGCGCTCTCTGGCGAATATTTGTGAGATAATTATTATTTCCGAGTTTTCCGGCGCCTTAGCGACCGCGGGTAGCTATGGCGGACGAGGAGAATAATGGTGATGACGGTGGTGGTGAATATAAAGCAGGGCAGGCGTTCCGTTTGCGGGGCCGCAAGGGTGCGCTCAAAAAGAAGAATGTTTATCTGATAAAAGACCACAAGTTCATGCCGAGGTTCTTCAAGCAGCCTACGTTCTGTTCCCACTGCAAGGACTTTATATGGTAAGTCAGCTTTAGTTGCAGTGTATAAGTTATTTCTGGGGTAGTAAAGATGTAAAATTAAAAATACACTATTTGTTTACAATGAGGAGGCGCCCTGTATGGTTTAGCTTTTTTTGGTTGTGTCTTATGAGGCGATGATAACAGGCGGTTCAGCCTGTGATCACATTGTAAAAAAATAAAATAGGCTGTATGAGTGATGATTACTCCTTGTTACTACCTATTTTGAGTGTATTGTTTAGGAAGACAATGATAACATGTTTTCCTGTTAGTGTATTTATAATTTGCATGATTTGATAATATTTGCTGTGTGGGAGGTATTACAGCATCAATAGATTATTATTTTAAACCTCAGTAAGCACTACCTATTAATAATTTATTTAAATAAAATCAAGATAAATTCCTATTAGATTCTAATTGGAATTTTTTTAAAATAAATGATTTCATTTTTTTTGCCTAAGTACCATTTAAAAATTAAAACACCCAATTCATTATTTTTTTTTAACAGATCAGTTATAATTTATCTAATAAAATATGAAGAATTCCAGCAGATTAGCATAAATTGTTAGTAACTTACAAATATTTCAAACTTATTACCTACCAAACTTGAATTATTTTTTTAATACAAATTCAGATTTAATGGAATAACAATTTTTTATTGCACAAAATTTGTTATTATAATTGTCTAATTTACACATATTTTCAATAATTTTGACTAACAAGAAAACTTCATGACATTATTTGATATATTTACCGACCACTAATTTTAGTAAGAGTTAATGTAAATGTCACTAAAATATTTTATTATTCTTCAATTACATGTATAAAGAATAATACTATTTACATAATTATTAACTTTTAAACTTACCTACTCTATTATAATAAATGCAGTAAAATAAGAAACAAATTAAAAATAACTAAAACAATCTATAATATGGCATCGAAAAACTGCTATGCATCGCTATTAACTGGAATAAAAAAAAACTATGTTCATTACAGACAAAACAGTCCATACTTCATAAAACAATCTAGTAAAAAAAAAAAAAATGTGTACTCCAATCAGCATTAATCTTCTAGCCAGTATTTTTTTATCATTCTAAAATCAAATTCAAAATCTGTTTGTTTCACTTAGTCTTACACGGACAGATGTCATATGCTAGTGCACAGCATTTATAGGTCTCCCGTTGGCCATTTTCATCTATCTATCAGAAATATTTCACATAACATTATTATCAATAAATCTGACTCAATCCTAACTCTTTTGATAGACACATGTTCAAATACTAGAAGCGGTAACATTGACATACATGTCAAAACAACGTACCATAAACACAGAGATACAGAATAATATGCTTTTCAGATATTTTTACACTATGACTCTATGCCGTTTTTACTGGATGTGTCATTGGAAAGAACTTTTATTAACGGCCGAAATTAATAATCAATCCATCACATATCGGAGATTGAAAAACAAATGATACCATACAAAAATTTACATGTTTTCTGTTGTTTCATTTGTTTTTCAATCTCCGATATGTGATGGATTGATTATTAATTTCGGCCGTTAGAGATTTTGTTTATAATTTGGTGTGTTGAACTTTTCTTTAATTTATTAGGTGACCCTGATCTTGATTTATTTTCTGTGCACATAAAAAAATGGTGTTGCAAGTAGTTTGTTGAGGTAGGTTTCCCATTTTAATGATAACTAAATAAGAGAAACTCCTTTGTCACATATTCTATACTAATCAAACACAATTATAATATTTTTGGATAGTGCAGTCTCTACCAGGATTAAGAGTAGTGAAAGACATAACTTATTGAGGCCAGCAACAGGCCAGATTTGAAATCTTTCGTGAGCTAGGCCCAAGAAAATTTATAGACCCGTAAATTATTAACCTACGTCAACTTACGTGTTCAGCGCGAAAAAATACAGAGTTTCATCAAAAATGTTCATTTTCATTCAAACATTTGAAAATAGAATCTAGATTTTGCGTATTTGGGAAAAGGCCAGCATGATCTTTCTACCCAAAGGTGTAGTCTAACGCCAAAAAGAAAAATAAAATACGTTTCGTCGCATCTCACAGGGTTTAGGTGGTATCGACCTTTTTGGAGGCTTTGACCCTCACGAAACGGCTGATAGATATTGTCCATTTGTCAACAGACGACACGGCCTTATTGCCGCATGTTCGGAGACCGAAATATGTTTTGTGAGTAACGGTCTTTACGCCTTATTGGGTCGGTTTTTTTAGTCAACTCCCGGAGCCCCCGATCCTAATTGGTTGGTTGTGTTTTGGTCCACCAATCACGGTATATACCAAAAAATATGACGTTAAAATGAAATATGTTTAGCGAGTAAGGGTTCTTATACCTTTTTGCTCGTTTTTTCTATTCCTGCTCGATGATATAAAGTCTAGGCTCGGGGTTGAAGCAATTACAACGGCTCACTTTTGGTGCGAATAGATTGCCCTTCGTAAATCACGAGATAGCCAAGTGTCCGAATCTAAAACTAGAGTTAATCCAGTAAAGTGATCGGCTTCATTCTGAGGTGAGTCGAGGTGTATAAATAATGCATTACGAAATGTTATGCTTTAAACACATTGTTTGTTTCCTAATAGTGAACCTGACACCAATCTGCACGAGTCGTTCAATTCATTTCCTACTCATAATATCTGTAACGACTTTACAAAACCATAAAATAAACAATAAAAGGAAACGGAGTCTATTAATAAATGTTCTGTTGTTATTTATAATGCTGTTTCGATTCAGCGCGGTTTCGTAACTGCAAAATCTCGTCGGTAGTCCTAAATTATCGTGTCAAGCTTGATCTTGCGCATTCTGCGTTTGTTTGGGAACGTGGGATCTTCGGTTTCGTTCCTATCTATCTACATGTAAACCGTCTGCCGTAAGAAAACATACAGATCATTGCCATTTACAAAGTAAGTCAGAGAGAAATAGGACGGAATCATCACCTATTTTTTTAGTGTTCAATAAAACGTAACGGCGAAGGTACGATCTATATTAGACCGTCGTGAGTATTTTACCAAGAAATTTTACTATGTCTATAAGAAACTAAATCTAACGGATTGTAATGTTGATTTATTGACGCTATTTTTATATCAGAATGGTTGTTGAGAAGTTTGTTGCACAAACCGCACAGCAGTGACATGCTTTTGGCTCCAGAACAAAATTTATTGATTTTGCCCACTTAAATGTTATATTATTCACTGGGGAATAATGTCGCGGTATATTTGAGGACGTTTATTGGGTAGATTTTGAAATAAGGCCAAGGTAGTCAGGTGAGCAACAGGTAAATATTAAATTATGTAGTTGTTGAGAGACGCAGCGTGAGGATGTGAAACAAAAAGTCGTAAATTAATCAGTCTTGTCGGTTTAATTTTGATCGATGTGTCTTGTTAGCGTAGTTGTGAAAAATATTTACGAAGAAGCACGTGATCTTCGAAATATTGAGGTCGTCGGAAATGGCAAAAGGAGACTTTGGCATTCACACGACTCAGAAAATACACCTACATATAGTAGATATAAGTTCAGCAAGACGAAATAAAAATAAGGATAACGCTCTGGATTCCCTATGCCGTGCGTGGGTGCGATTGGAAACAAAATCGCTATAGCAAATAGTGGGACGCGCAACAAAGATTTGTTAGACCATGCTAATATTTGTCCTGTTTGAGTTGATATCCAGCTACAGTCGTTAGCATAGAGATTTATAATGTCCTGTATTTCTTTCTTTAGATTTAATTCGTGTAAGCGCTCTATTGACCATTTATTGGCGTACTGAAAGATGTATTCTGTAAGTTTTAAGAGATCGTTAGGCAAACGATCTCAAACCACGACGTAGTTTCACACACACGAAATTTATAAATTTTATGTGAGAAATTACTAAGTTAGGAATGTGGATGTGATTGGTAATATGAATAGTGACGGCTAAAAAAACCAAAGTCCTTATTAGGAACATTCTTCTGTTCTATTGACAACCGATCAATACAATTAAGTATAACGAAGGCGTATTTCATTTCTCGTCATCCAGCCGTCCGTCAAGGACCAAGCCCGAGTTGACAACGTGTTGCATGGACCCACTGAAGCTGACACCTGCTAGGGTTGCAGAATTGTTTAAGGGGTTACCGTGGCTCCTTCCGCTCCTGATGCAGTGTTAGCGAATGTCAGAATTTTACTTACGTAAACCCACCTGAATTCCTTCAGTGCTTCTTTCGAACAATACCGCAGAAGCAACATTTTATATATAGAAACTAGAGTTGACTTGTCATGAGAAGACTGTTTTCCGCCGTCAGTAAAATAAATTCTTCAGTGTTTTCGTGTGTACACTGCCGTGCATACATAATCGATGCCCAATCAGGAGCAGCCGATCTAATTAGCTCGAGCCTCTACGCTTGATTATAACTTAATGCGTATAAGGTAAAATGTGTGCTAAATGTTATTTGTTTTGTTACTGTATTTCTGTCTCTCTCTTGCCCGTGTTTAATTAAGGAGCTTCGACTTTTTGTAGCGATGCTGTCGCGCGTTCGCATCGATACAGTCGCGATACAGTCGCTAGCTGGGCCTAAGGATATTTTTTATTTTTATTTTTTTGTTACTGATAGGCTCGCGCCTGACCACATCTCACCTGATGGTAAGCGATCGACGATGGAGCTCGCTACTAACTGTTATTACACTATCAAATTTGTCAAAGTCCACAATTATGAAGTCAATGATCGACAATTCTGATACTATTCTAATTAATAGCAGACTAAAGGCTTTGCTTGTCCTCGCCCACGCCACGATTCTCAGTCGTGATGCAAACGCGATACAGTAGCACAACAATTAAGATTTTGTATGAAAAATGTTTTTGTTGTTACATTCACGCGCTACCCTCTCCCTGATGTCATCCGACACGGTCGCGCGTTTGCAGCGCTACAGTCGCGATGCTGTAGCGCGCTAGCATCGCTTCTGTAGCGCGTCGTAAATGCGACTAACGCGCGTTAATAGTGATGCTGTCATGCGTTTACGAAAGACGCGTCAGTACAAAAAGTCGCCTTGGGCGAGGGCCCCAAAGGTTGTTGCGGTTTCTGTCTTAATGAATTGCTTACTCCTTAGTTTATTCTTGGGCTCCCTGGAATAGGGGTCTTAGGTTTTCTTGTAGTAATAGCGTGTAAAGTGTGGTTGAAACAGACGTTATGTAGGCAATTTATTGCTGGGTCTTGCTCACTTCTTACAAAATGTTCAAATCCTTAGTTAAGTTGCTCAGGAGTTTCGTGAGAATCTTTGTAAATGCTTCAGGTCAAGAATAGATGGCTCTATCTTCAGCATATAATACGTTGTTACTAGTCGGGCGTATAACTATGTAGGTATATAAATATGGCTTACTAGTTGTTACCAGCGGCTTTGCCCGTGTGAAAATATTATATTATCCCAAAGAAACATATTCTCGGGGTAAAAGATATCCTAATTGCTACTCCAAGACATGGTCTGCGTTTGTACCCAATCTCATAAAACTCCGTTCAGCCGTTCGAGAGTGAAGAATTAACAAACATACCCACTCACTTTTCGCCTAATATAATATTAGTTTGTATTGTACAAAAGTGTCATATGATATGGATATGTATAGGTCTTCTTCTTCTTATCGTGTCGATGTCTTAAACTAATTTTTTTCCGACCAGTATTTAGCAACCCGTACGGCTCTATCATTGGCCTCGCATAGATCCTGAAACGTACAGGTGGTTGTGTGTTATAGGTAATTCTGTATGATACATAGTATGTCTACTGGACCAACACGTTTCTCATGATTTCATGAACTATTTCAGGCAATATTTAAAAAGTATAGGTACTTGTGATCGATTACTTAAAACTGAATATAAAAGAAACAAGCATCATTTTCACTGTATTGATATTTAACTTAAAAGATATTAAGTATTTCTGAAGAAAATAAGTTTATTTACCTAACAGATGTCATAAAATTATTGTTGTTGTTTGCTCTTCGTGTTTAAACACGTTTATTTTGTCTATGTATCATGTTTTTATGGTCATAGTTAAGTTAAATAGTAGAAAGATATTTATTATGTGGTCAAGAAATAATAACAATCAAAAAAGAAATTACCATTTGTGGAGTAAAAAAAAGAAATATAGTACATAACTATACTACACGAGTAGATTCGAGAGATTGTAGTAAATAGTATATTATATGTGTATATAACTAACCCATCATAACGAGTAAAAACAATAAATAAATAAAAAGGAAGCTTTACTTTTAATATCTTACTTGAGACTCGCCACACAACTCAGATTTTGGAACCATGCCATACATAGGAAACACGAAACTCATGTAATGGAATAAGGATAACATGCATTTAAGCGGAAATTGCGGAACTATTTTCTACACTAGTAGCTGAATCGTCTCAAAATTTTCATTTCCTAACTTTATAATAGTATATGTATATATATATATATGTGTATTTATTATATTAAATATATATGTATGTTTATTTTTACTCTATTATGTATACTCCTTATACTTACTCTGTTTCTATTTACATTTTCTTTTTATGCACCTACCATATTATCTCTTCACCACCCTAGGTTGACTGGTAGAGAATGCCCATGGCATTAAGTCCGCCTTTGTACATTGAGTTGCATGAAGACTAAATAAATAAATAAAATAAATAGATAACATAATATATTATTAATTATACTGAGATATCGTTATATCATAACAACGGGTTGTTCCACTAAGGGCCATCTCGCACCGAGACGCGACGCGACGCTGCGTGCAAATTTTAATAGAGTGACTTAAAATAGAACTTTATTTACTACACGAAAAGATACACATTTCATTGTGAGAATTTAGAATACGTTGCTTCATGCAGCGTTACGCCTCGTGACGCCGCGCGGCGTCTCGCTGCGCAGCGGAACATTTTTCACGACGTCGTGTTGTCGACAATTTTACTATGCACCTCGCAACGTTGCGATGCGTCTCGCGGCGGCGCGCGGCGCAGCGCGAAAACACTGACCTCTTCCAGCATCGTCGCGTAGCGTCTCGGTGTGAACTGATCCTAAGATCTACTGATGAAATGAGATATTTTTCTTGGATTTATTATTTATGTTTTTGCCATTCACACCTACAACTATTATGATGCTACTTATTATCAATTCAAGGTCAGCTTATTACAAGACGAAAGATACACTACCGTCTACTCATATATTTCCATTTGAATAAATTTTTTGTCTGTTCGAGATAGATTTTTTTTATTGTTGTTAGGTTTGATGGAAAGCGACGATGTGGTCGACGATGGAGCGCGCATATCAAAAGTAACCTATTCACTTTTGACTTAAGATTCCCGAGTTGTAGCTATCAGAAAACACAGACTCCGACAGGGAATTCTACTTCTTAGGCGTATGCACAATGATCGCGTTCCCAAAAAGTTATAGATATAAAAATAAAAACTTGAAAGAAATCTGCGAATTTAAAATATTTGTTTCATTTGAAACGTCCCTTTCAGTAACGTATCTATCCTTTTTCAGGTTATCTTGAAACCGCTGAGTCCCAAAACCTCAAGCCCATCCCATCCTGAATGAAGATTCTAACGAAAAGTGACCTTCGTCAACCCTCAAACCACTTCTGATACAATCTTTTTAATGTTTGAACGTACATTTAGATAAAAGGTTAACTAAGGCTGCAATATCACTACATTGCAGCATTGTCATGGATTATTACGGTCAAAATATGTTAGCTACTCTGAAGTTAGGCGTTCCGAACTACACGCAAATAACTACGCAATACGCATTCGCCTCTTAATGTTTGAAACCCCACCCGGTCCTATGAGACCGCGCTGTTATTGTTTTTTATTGTGTCTCGTTTCGCGGGTATGTGATAGATTAAAAAGAATTACTGCGCAGCCAATTGTTCGAAGTTCAGAACGGTCAAGATGTTTCGGCCATACTACTGTACTGTGAAGGTTGACTACTGAAGAGAATACAGAGAGAAATTCGGCTGTCAGAAGAATTGTTTCATTAACCTATTTTAGCGGTAAAAAACTCGTTATTTACTGAATTCGATCCCGGATTCGCATAGCTAAGCAGTCACAGTAGTAATAAGAACTAGATCTGTGTCTCTGGGTTTCACTAAGAATTTTCCTCATGAGCTTACGAAAAATTCCGCAAAAGCTTAGTGGCTCCACGACAATGTATATTTTGATCATAGTCAAGTTAAATGTAGTGTTAAGTGCAAAGTATCCCTGTCTTTAAAGTAATTGCAATACTAGCTTAATAAAGCCGATATTGCCAGTACAAAAAATCTTTCATTTACACATCGCACGAAGAAACTGCTGCGTCATCGTTTTAATAAATACAAGATGAAAAACGCTTCAATCCAGGCTGCGATCAAACGTGCTCTGTATTCTATAGAAGTGGGAGTGAGCAATCGATTCCGTTGTCAGTTAGAAATATGAGGTCCATATTAAAGCATAGATCGGTAGGTATAATCAGCGATTCGAGGCTTGCCATACGGTTGAGAGAGCACGTAAACCGTCTGCCCCAATTAACTGTGGCAGGCGTTGAATGCTCACAGCCTTTTATCATAATTTCAGTGTCTATTCGGAATATATGTTGCTTATTTATCTGCCATAATCTTCCCTTTCTTTGGTACATAAGAACCGCTTAAAGGCATGTGGAAGCAGTTATATTTAAATGAAGAAAGGGAATTTGTTGCTAGTGCTTATGGATCTTCCAGAGGTTTCTATGAAATTTGACAAACTTTCTAAAGCAGATTTTATTGTGGTTTTTGGTCATTGCACCTGCAATGTTATGTTTTTCACTGCCCTAAGGTCGACTGGTAGAAAATGCCTAAGGTGTTGAGTCCGCCTTTGTACAGTGTTATCTACTAGTGCATAAAGTTTAACTAAATAAATAAATAAAACGAGACGAACAGTCAAAAAAGAGAAATTAAAGTTTGAGACTTCGGTATGCGGTATGGTAATATTTTTTACAGGTATATTCTCCGTAATTCGTACTTATGTTAATGTACCAGGAATGCATAGACCGTGAAGTATGGCAAAAATAAAAGGAGGCCTTGGTGCGGGGGATTTTGGATTGAAATGATGATGACGTTAATTTGACGAATTCGTTTGTTTTTTTTTGTTTTAGACATTACATGCTATGTACGTAAGAATAAAGCCTCAAATACACGAAGGGGACAAAAAGTCCATCATCATGGTATGTAATGAGAATCTACGTGATGCTGCTCGTTGCTCAGTGTCCCGCAAATTGCGCCGAACATTTTACAACGCATTCACATATTTACATGAGAGGGCGTTTTGTCCCTTTAATGTATTTAGGAATTCAGACATGCTTTTTTTGCTGGAGTGGGAGTGCGTGTCAGACTTCTACTAACTAAAACCCAGTCTGCCTGTTCCTTCGCTAGTATTACTGTTTCGTAGAAGGAGGGGTCGTTTCCTCGCTTCGAACCATGGCCTGGAGGAAGAAGAATTTCAATGTTCGTTCTACTACAAAAGGGCTTAGGTTTTTAGGAAGGGTTAAGGGGTTTGTCTTAGGTTTAGGCATTATACACAAGGAAATACACGCATGCGGTCCAATCTCTCACCGAACGTAAATGCAATTGCATTCAACACAAGGCTCTAGTATATTTTATGTCAAAGCGCTGGCTTCTAAACCGCGGTAATGGATTGGATCCCAAACCTATTTGTCAGTTGATAGCTACTGGTAGGGTTCGGCGTTCCTTACTGTGCTGAGGATTTGTTAATGCATTCCTGAACGAACGACAAGACGTCATGTCATGGCCAACTATGTTTTTTTTTTTACTTTTGTTAAAATTCGTAAACATAAACCATACAAAAAAGGCTTAAGAAAAACATACATACAGACAAACATAAAACCTCCTCCCATTTGAAGTCGGTTAAAAACGTATGGCAACACCATTTGTAGCTGTGAAAGTAGAATATTAATTAATCAAAGCGACTTTCATCATAATTCATTTTGTTTTCAGACTTACTCAAATCTTGAACAAAATTGGAAAAAAAATACGTGATTATTTAGTCTTCATTCATAATGAAAACTTTTCTAGAAGCCTATTCTATCAACTAATATTTCGCTATTGTACTTTGGAACAACAATCTCTATGTTATATATGACTTAGTTTAAATTCAATTGTTACTTATACTATTTTTTTTATGGCAATTGAGCCGGTTGCGACTATTCTGCCAGTGTCATGTTGAGTACTTATACTAAATTTGTTATAGGATGGTTTCGGTGACAGCTGTCAAATTCATACAACGTAGCTATCTATCCATTTCTCTCATATCTATCCATTTCTCTCATATGTAAAAAAAGACTATATCTACCTAAACGTACTATTTTTTGGCCCTACTCAATAAAAAAATCCAGTATACACAAAACTAGACTCGAATCTTACTTGGGGACGATGGATTCAAATTATCTCGAATTATAAATGATTGTACTGTAATTAGAGATATGTCTAGCACTCTTCTTCTTCCTGATCTTGTCCCTCTTGTCTCTTGTGTCTTGTTTTGGGTCGGCGCAACACATTTTTTTCTTCCTTTCTATTCTGTCACCCGTCACACTATCACTTACTCCCTTTTCTTTCATATCCCTCCTCACACAGTCTAGCATAGTTCAGCATAAAAAAAATGTCGACGTCTAAAATATAGTAATTATGACTATCGCTTGGCCCACAACTTTTTTTACGTTAGCAAGAATGTTTTCATAAAAACTAACACCGTTACCGTTTTTTGAGGGTAGTTTTGAAAAACTAATAATAACAGTCTTTATTATTCATTTTGATTAGAACTTGTCCCAAGTTTCAAGTTTATTAACCCTAGGATTTTTTATTTCCTTTCAGGGCTATTATTTATGCTATGTTTCAAGAACATTGGACTAAGAAATTACGTTGTGATACAACTTTTGCCTCCCTTTTTATCCCTATAGGAGTAGAATTCCAAAAAATTCTTTGTTATCAAATTTTAACAGCCTACGTCAAATAAAAGAACATTTCCGCCAAGTTTCAGGTCTTTTCTATCAGTAGTTAAGGCTGTACTTGGATCTGTTAGTCAGTCATTCAGGACAAAGCATTTTATAAGTATAGACAATTAATTTTAGCCTGTGACAAACTGCTAGTCAATATAATTGTTCCATCAAAAAAAGTAACAAAGAACAAAGTAATCAGTTTCAATGTCAATAGAATGGTTTTGATACGGTACAATTTAGTCTAGTTAATCGATTACGCAAAATATAGCATTCACTAGTCTAGACAATGTGCAGCGATAGAGCATTATGATCGAGAATCTATTGAACTTCATACAATAACTTTAGTAGATGGAATCCTATCAATAACTGGTGCTGCAAATGCCAGCTTGGACCATTGTGAAGACGCAAGGGAGCAGTTTTATGTTATGATGCTATCCATCCTTACAGAACCATCAATTTTCCTCGTTCAAATCTTTATATTACTGAAATTCATCTAGTTATAATCTATATCTATTCTAATATTATAGAGAGGTAAAATTTGTAGGTTTGTAAGTTTGTATGTAGGGGGTAATCTCTGGAACTACTGGTCCGATTTGAAAAATTATTTCAGTGTTATATAGCCCATTTATCGAGGAATGCTATAGGCTATATACTTTTACGCTACGACCCACGGGAGCGGAGCAGTAACGAGAAATGTGGGTGAAACCGCAGGGGACAGCTGCTAGTAATATGTATAAAAGGAGAAATTGACTGACTTACATGTCTACACACAGCCAAAAGTACTGGGATTAGGAGCGGTAAATTTTGCATAAGGTTTCCTTTTATGACGTAAGCGAGCACTAAGAGAGGATTTTCCAAAATTCACCTGAGAGGAGGAAACGATGGTTCAAAGTTTGTCTGGAGCAACGTACTTTGGCAGTACGCTGTCAGAAGCTAGTCGAAAAATAATCATCTAATTTTCGAGCTAAATCTTAATATCTACATCATTGTTATAAATAATAACTTCTTAGAAAAAATGTGGAGCACATTATTATTTAATGAGCAATCTAGGAACTGCCGAGCCATACTTGGAACGTAAAAAAAGCTGATTCATTATTGCGTAAGAAGCAAATGGTTTTTACTAAGGAAATAACTAGCGTTTACAACTTAAACCAGGGTTCTTTGCAATGAGTAATGTCAAGAAAAAAGGTCTACATGTGAAGTCCTCAGATGTTGTGAATGACGTCATTATGCTTGCGTAAATGGCGGCTAGTACGTTTTATGGCCAGTATTAAACGAATGGGATTCAAAAATGGAATGCAATTGTGACGTTTATCTTGGTTTACTGCTGCGCCCGCGTGTGATCGCTCGACTGATTATATCATAACATTAATTTTATTTATTTTTTATGACTTAGCTGGAGACATGAGCTGTTGCCATTGCATAACGGGACAAAATAACATGACAATACTAGTCAAGGAATTCTTTGGAATCTTCCACAGTTTGCAAGCGACTTATTCTCTCTTTTATTTCTTTCTTACCTCCTAAATCGTTTACACTTCTGTCGCCATTCCGTATAAACGCTTTACTTTAGTCACAGAGTATTTTGCATGCTTTGATACTTTACTCCACCTGTATGAGCCGACTGACCCAGTTTCTCTGTAAAAATACGTTTGCGACGTACCTAGCAATTGAAATTTCCTGCACTAGCAGTGCTACAAATTGACCAATCAGGGCTGCGTGACATGTTATGGAGCTGTTTAAACGTGTATAGTCTAGAATCGAAATAGTTTCAAGTATAGGCAAGAAATGGTTTTGATGACGAATTATCAGTTACCATAGTGTTTAGATGATGCTGAGTGTTCTTTATTTAACGTTTGAATCCCCAACCGGTCCTATGAGACCGCGCTGTTATTGTTTTACTATTGTGTCTCGTTTCGCGGGTATCTGAGTAATTAAAATCACTTATGTGTGTATTTTGTACAGGTGCAACACATACTACTGTGTTTGCACTATTTAGCAGTTAATGTATCGAGTCAGGGCAAACTTCGCTGAGGTAGTCAACACTAAAATAAAATTCTCATTTCCATTTTACCAAGATCGCGCGTGTTGCAGTAATTCCTTACATTGTCCAGTTGAGCAGACACTAGAGATAAAAACTACACCAATTTTACATTACCTACAATATCCAATCTAAATCAATAAACGGCCACTGAACTTCACTGGAAGAAATCCCGCCAAAAACTCTTTTCCAGTCAAGCTCTTTTTTTAATTTTGTGGCATGGCTTTTCGGCTTTTGTGCCATTTCTTCATTTTTATTTTTTTAACTTATGATTTTTATTTAATCTTTATAAATCTCTCATTTTGTTATCTACACGAGAGACATCCGTTCGTTCGGGAGGCGCATAGAGTAGGATTATGCGTGATTGCAACTAATCTAATCTTTGACGTGACTGGCTTAAACCTCCGGCCCGAAATGACTCGAGTTTTCTAAACATGGCGTTAAAAGCTAAAGCCTACTTTTGTGGCGTTATTATTTTTCGGTGGTTCATATTTATGTCAATAAAAAGCTTTTAGGTAGCTCCTAGTTTTGCGTGTTGCGTTCTTATAAATTTTACAGTGGCGGGAAATTTGTTTTGTCTTTTCATAGGTGACCAAACTGTTCACCTATGAAAACGACGAGTGACGGTCTGTAGTTGTAAAAGGGGGAATGTTGAAAGGAACCGTGGGTAAATTGCAAAAGGCAACTGAAGGAACACATGTTAGTTTTAAGCCAAGGATACACTAGGGGGCAAATGGAGCAACATGTTGCAGAACATGTTGCTCAACAACTACGTAGAACATGCCAAAGTGAATGTCTTAAAACAGAAAAATGTTTCGGGTCATGTTGCGGCACACTATGCAACGTTTCAGCGTCACGTATATTGACTGTTGCGCGTCATGTTTCGGGACAAAATGTTCCCTAGTGTATCCCAGGCTTTAATCAGTTAAAGTCTGACACGTCGTTTCAAATGCATTCTAGAGCGGGAGAAGTTATTTGATTATTTCCTACTTAAAAAAAATTTTAGACAAACTTCAACGAAAATCATATTTAAGCACCGTTTATAGGATAAGGCATGGTCTCCAAACGTGTAATGAGCAAAATTTATCCTAGAGATGGACTTCTGTTAGCGGCATTGCCCGCGAAAAAATAAAAGTCGTCGCTTAGGAACAATCTCGGGACAAAAAAGTATCTTAGATGCTGTTCTAGAAATAATCTGCCCGTGACGTCACTTCCGCCTTTAGAATACGAGTGTTATAAGTAGTGTGTTGAACTAAACAGTCGAGCATTCATTGTTTTGCAAATAAGTGTTATCTCAGAACTCTATCATTCTCTATACTTCAACAATCCGAAGAAGCAAGTTCTCATTACGGGTTATTAAAAATAGATCCCGAAAAGTACTTTACAATAATTTATTCGTAGCAAATTCCTGGAGAATTTCCTCTTGCCCCGACCGTCGACATAATGTTCTTAGTTAGCTTTTCCTTCCACATTAATTATTGGTGTTTTGTGCCTCCGGGGATAATCTGCCTTATTCTGCCTACATCTGCGTGTAAACAGGAAAATCCCTACGTTTCTCGTAACGACAAACCATTAGTAACTACTTTTTCTCGATAAAGGTCAGTTAAGTTGGCAGAAACTCGCGAGTGCTTAATGGCTATTGGCTGAATCAGCACCTTTTACCTTTTTTTTTTTTTTTTTTTTGTTATCGGGGGGAAACCTTCAAAAGGCGCCCGGACTTTGGGGACAAGTCCGGGGAGTGTGGGATTTTTACCTCACTAAAACCACCCCGGTGATCACCATCAGCACATAGAAGGGGCCCCGTAACCTCTCAAAAGACCAATTCCGTAACCCCCTCTGTGCAACGCCTATTACGGCACTTCCCTGAGGAGACTGTCTCCTCTGAGCCTCACTGTGTACAGTAGCACGTGATCACTGTGCCACCGTCTTCCCTGGAATCACTCGATGGGCGCGCAGAGTCCCCACTCTGATCGTCCTTGATTCCAAAAGCCCACCTACATTAGATGATGCAAGCGGGGTTTCGGCGTGTTAGGCATCGAGGCGGTTGCCTCCGCGACGCCTTCTTCTCCGAGTAGGATCGGCTCTCTCACGATCCCGCTCGGCGGCCTCCTTCTGGACCATCACGGTCTCGCAGAACGAAGCAACTTTCCTCCAGTTTTCTGACTCCGCCAGCATAGCCCTCACTACTACTGGCAGAGACAGATCTCGCCCGATCCTGGCGACCAGGACCCTTCGCTCCGTGGCCCACGCTGGACACTCTTCCAGCGTGTGCTGTGCAGTATCTAAATCACCACCGCAATGGTGGCAGTTTGCTGTGGCCTCTCGCCCGATTCTGTTCAGGTACTCACCGAAGCAACCGTGCCCGGTCAGCACCTGAGTGAGTCTGTAGGAGATGCGCTCCTTTCTTTTCAGCCAGGCTTCGAAGTGTGGCAGGACGGCTTCGACAACGCGCTTGCGCGAGAATTGCGGCTGCTGTAGCCGCTCGCGCCACCTCTCGAGCGCGTGTCGCCGTTCCTCCCGTCTCAGCCTTACAACAACGATTCCCGGCACGCCACCGCCACTTTGGCGTATGTCGCGAATCCGGTCGTACACCCTCGCGTCCATATCTGCCAGGATGTCTAGTGGCGGAAAGCGTGCCAGGAGAGTTGCCGCCTCGAAGGATACCGTTCGGTATCCACGTGTGATGCGAATGGCCATTTTCCGCTGCAAACTATTTATTTTAGTCCTGCAGCGACGGACAGCTGAAAGTCTTTTTGACCACACAGGCGCCCCATAAAGGACCATCGATCGCACTACACCTGCATAGAGGCGGCGAACTTCTTCCCGTGGACCGCCGAGGTTAGGCAGTAGTCTGTGCAAAGCACCTACCGCTTTCCCAACGCGGGGGACCAGGCGCTCGAAGTGCTCTTCGAAGCCCCACCGACCGTCCAGAGTTAGGCCAAGATACTTTATGTATCGACCCACCTGGACTTGCGCATCTCCAACTGTCGCTGAAAAGCTGGGTGGCTCTCTAGTTCTCGGCAGTTTGTGAAACCAGAGGGCCTCGGTTTTATGAGGTGCTATCTCCAAACCCAGCTCGCGGATCGAAGCCACGACTCTTGCCACACCGAGCTCAGAAAGCTGGATGGTCTCGTTGAAGGTGTCCCCACCGGCTAATACCAGGGTATCGTCTGCATAGCAGATAATATTTACACCCATGGGGAGGTCGACGCGCAGGACAACATCGTATGCAAGATCCCACAAGAGAGGGCCTAAAACCGACCCCTGCGGAACCCCACACGTTATCTCCCTCCGATGAACGCTACCGTCCCGCGTCACATAACGAATGTGCCTGTCGCGCAAGTAATCCCAGATGATGATCTGCAGGTACGGCGGCACTCTGTGGTATTCTAGTGCCGCCCTGATCGCATTCCAGGGCAGGGAGTTAAAGGCATTGACGATATCTAAACTTACCGCCAACGCCACCCCCCCCTGGGACACTACCTGATCCGACAATGAGCGAACGCGTGAAATCGCGTCGACAGTAGAGCGCTGCCGTCGGAAACCATACTGGCTATCTGCTAGGTCAGGACCAACACGCGACAGGTGCTCGACGAGCCTCTCGGCAATTATTCGTTCGAATAATTTGGAGACCTCATCGAGCAAACAAATGGGACGGTATGCAGAGGGAGACTCTGAATCCCTGCCTTCCTTCCTCAACAAGACCAATCCAGCCTCCTTCCAGTCAGAAGGGAACACACCAGAGCAGAGGCAGATATTAAATAACTGTCTTAGGCGGTCCCCTAGGGCATCCATAGCCAGGACCCACGCGCGGCCAGGGATACCATCCGGGCCTGGTGCAGTGTTGCGTGCTGCCATGCGTCTTACAGCTCGCTCCAGCTCGCCTTCAGAAACCTCCAACTCGTCAGACCAATCTGAGGGCGGTAAGAGTGACGAAGGACTGTCCCTTACTACTGGAAAAAGAGTAGTTACAACTCTCTCCAGCAGCTCCGGATCCATGGTTTCCGTGATAGGGGGGACCCAGGGACGTAGTTTGGCCATGACCAATTTATATGGTCTACCCCATGGATCTCTGTCCAGCCCTTCGAGAAGCTCTCTCCAGGACCTGGACTTGGCATCTGCGATTGCGTGTTGGAGCTCCATTGTCGCATCCCGGTATGCTCTATAGGCTGTGTCTATTTGCTCATCCGAGGCTCTTGGTTCTCTTCTACGTCGAATGCGCTGAAACTGCCGTCTAGATCTCAGACAGCAAAGGCGCAACTGCGCGATGTCTTCCGACCACCAGTAAGCCGCGCCAGGACGCTGTGCGCATCTGATTCGGGGCATAGAAGCATCGCAAATCGACGTCATCTTGTCCCGGAACCAAGCGGCCTCTTCCTCAGGGTCTGGGGCTACTCCCGAAGAACGGACATTTTCTGGCCACGCCGCGACGTTAGCAGCTGCAATGAGCATGTCGCGATTGAGCCGCTTAAGGGCCCAACGTCGCGCTGGTGGGTTAGATCGTAAGCGACTCGGGCTGTCAGTGGCGCGTAGTGTCACATCAAAAACGATGTGGCGATGGTCAGATAGTGTGACAATATCCTCCGCCACTCTCCATCCAGACACCATGCGGACAGCAGAAGGAGTCCCCCACGAGAGATCCACAATCGACTCCCCCTGCCACCTTACGCATGTGGACACTGACCCCCGATTTAAAAGACGAAGATCAAGTGTCGTCGCCCAGCCTTGTACCGCGCGTCCCCTCGGCGTATCCCGGGTGTTTCCCCAAGCCCTCGAGTGAGCGTTGAAATCGCCTAGTATGAGCACAGGACGAGGTGAGCATTTGTATTGAATACAGTTTGCAACTCCGTCCAGATACCTCTCAAATTCGGTGAGGGAAATGTTGGGAGACACGTAGCAGCCTACAATGGCAAGTGATCCCCATTCCACCGCAACGAAACCTTGTCCCCTGTCTATTAGGCAACAGTGAAGCCGACCGCTTCCACTAGCCCAATATATGGCAACAGAGTCCACGGTGTCTCGGAACCAGCGAGGGTGATCCGTAAGACCGTAGGGTTCTGCTACTACCGCCAAGGCAACTGACCACTCCGCAACAGTCTGCATAAAAAGGTTCTGCGCGTTGCGGCAGTGGTTCAGATTGCACTGGAGAACTTTCAGGGCTGGGAATGCGAGGTCTCCATGTCCTCCGCAGGGCCTGCACTCAGTGGTGCCGGCGCCGATTTTTGTGCTTGCAAGGTACGCTTCTTGCGCGGATTGCATTTTTTGCCTCCCAGCCGATGATCCGCTGGAAGACCCTGGTCCGCACACAGCGGACACCGCATGGTCTTTGCCGTACATTCCCTAGCCTTATGAGCACCCCCGCAAGCGTAGCACTGCGTGCTCCGGTCAGTAGCACTAGTGCACTGGCAGCGGACGTGCCCGGGCTCGAGGCAACGGAAACACATCATCCGACGTGTACCCAAAACCTGGACTCTTACTAAGGTCCATCCTAAGCGCATGCACTTGTCAGACGCCAGTTTTTTTATCGTCGCCAGAGGAGCACGAACCCAGACGTGCCCAAGAGAAGTAGGTGGACGACGAATTTCACCCACTTTCACGTCCTCTTTTGAACAGCCACCCGCCTTGGCAATAGCAGCTGCTACTTCATCAGGCGTGACGGCATCATCGAGATCCAAGATCCTCGCTTCAGCTCTTTTAATTGGGCGAGAAATTTTTACATCGGAGTCAGTAAAAACTTCCCGCATACGGTTGGCTAGGCTATCAGCCTTTTGAGAACATTCGGCGCCAGCAACGGTAACAATAACTCCGCCATCAGCAGCCCGTTTTTGGCCGACAGTGTCGATTCCAAGATCGGCCAGACGGATCTGCTGTCTCAATGCAAACATTACCTCACCGAGTTTGGCAGATGATCCCTCTCTTACTGAAACAGTAATAGCAGCCGTGGTGGGAACCTTTGGCAGTTTCACTGTTTGGCAATTCATCTGGGTGCTTGCCTGCGGCAAGGGTTGGGCAGTCTTAGCATTCTTTGATTTCCTCCCCGCCACAGTGGACCAGGTCTCTTTTTCCGTCCTCGCTGCATCCAGTAAAACCTCTGAGGTCCGAGTCGGTACCGCAGACACGGCAGGCAAATCCACCACTGGAGCCACGTCTTTGCGTTTTCCTTTCCTCTTCTCCTTCTTCTTCGTAGAGTTAGGGGCTAGACAAGGTTCATCAGTTGTCGGCGCTTGAGTAACTGACGAAGAGGCTTTTTTTGTATCGGCAGCGAGTGGAGGACGCAGAGGCTTCTCAGGAGGCAATCTTTTCTCCAAAGCCACTAGTTTGGCATCTACCATTCCTCCAATCTCGAGAGCTATGGATCGTCGAAACTGAGCCTCCAACTCATCCGAACGACCGAGACCTCTGACCGCTGCAGTGGTATGACTGTACGCCATTGGAGAGGCTGCCACAGTAGAGCTCACCAAAACTTCGCCCTTACGACTAAGAAGACTGACTTGCGTTGTAAGCTTTTCAACCTGCGCCTGAAGACTGGTAAGGCGAGCCTTTAGGTCAGCATTCTCTGTTTCCAGCCTCTCCACGTTGACTTCAACGGCCGATCGCGTGGCCAGCTCAGTGACTGCAGCTTGCACTGTCACTGCTGCCAACTTGAGGCTGTAGGCAAAGCTACTTTTTAGGTTGCGGGAGCCATTTGCAACCTCCTCTATGGTCCTAAGACTGTCCTTTATGCAGGTACTTAGTTCCGCTGTAGGTTGCGTCTGCATGGTCTTAGCCAACATCTCTAGTTCAGGCAAACTCTGTTTCGCTGATGATTTAGTCTTTGCCTGCTTAGCTGGTGGACTCGCTAACTCAGAGTCCGTACCTTTCTCTGCTCCGTCAATCTTAACTGACAAGCCCTTAGGCTTGCTTAGGCTAAGCGACTTCCCGACCCTTTTCTTCGTAGGATCGTCACTTTCTTGTGCTTGAATACGCTTGCGTGTGCGTCCTCGGGACGATACCGATGCTTCCGAGGCAAGTGACATTTGCGAGAGTGAAGCCTCGCTCGTGTCACTCAACATCTCGTCAGCAATTGGGGTCGGCGGGCGCACGAAATGTGCACGAGTTGATACCCCCTTTGGCACTTTCTGAGCCTTAGGTTCTGGTGCTGCAGATACGGTGGGAGTAGAACCCAGCAGCCCATCATCACCACTACGTGAGCCTCCCTGGCTCAATGTGTCCTTAAAGGACGGGTAAAAATCCGATTGGGATTTTAAGCGTTCATTGTCCCCCCCAGAATACGTGGGACTGACCGAGCAGTGCTCGGTGAGGGATTCTCCTACTGCGGAGCAGCAGGTACCCTCCTGGGGTAGTTTATTTTTATGAATCGCTTCCATTGTTAAATGCTGAACACAGCTTTGCCTTTTTTATGGGGTGAGGTCCCCAGTAACTCCGTACTCGCACCATCTGAAAACACCAACAATTGCTGAAGTGGTCAGACAGTGCGCCCCCCGCGGAAGTCCGATGTTATACTCCGCCCCGTGTCCCTCTTAGTCTGGTCTCTCACTTGAGGCCTTCCGGCATGAGTGGCTCTACCGGCAAAGCCCTCAAGATCATCGAGACACACAAGCCCCACCACGACGACAACGTGGAGACACACTCGGTGGGGAGCACCTTTTACCTAGTCACTCAGGTGCCTATCAATTTGGGGTGGAGGGAGAAAATAATTTTCTGATTCGTCATCATTTTACGTTCAAAATGTGGTCTTTTTAAGACCCTATTTTTTTTACTTGTAGACCTGATAAGTCGGATTCTATCTGTCTTGTTAGGAGCTAAGTAAGTGAGTGCTAAAGTTGTTTTCTTTAGGACTTAGTTGAGTTTGGCTCCATTAAATTCGTGGATAAGGATTTATTGACAGAGTTTAGCGAGGGTAGTGTGTCTCTGAGATAAGGTCTGGTCAACAGATTTTATCCTGTTGGTGTCGTAAACGTTCGTGTTCTAAGGAAGTGGCAGACGTATAAATGATAGTACAAAAAACAAATTGTAAGTGTCAAAATTCTATCTATTCGTCTGTACGACTCTGACTTATTTATTATACACTTTATTGTACACCAAGATTACAATAATAACATAAGGAAATCTTATAGTAAAAAAAAACATCGACTCTACACACGTATGATTTGTTGAAAAAAAAAACGAATGAAATGCAGGATGAATGATAATTGCAAGATACTTAGCGAAGCGAACATAGCAAAAACAAAGCTGAAACTATCTCATTCTCGCATCCTACATTTGCTACGACTTTATGCAAACCCGGAAAATAACAACTTTGTATCGTTACGGCTATTGATATATTGAAACTATTTCCAAGCTAGTTTAGCTAGGAAAATACCAGCATTCTGCATCGTTCATGCATTTTAGATAAGGCATTGAACTGGAAAGAGGAAAGGCTGACTTATATTTGCACAGTGTGGGTAAGTAAATAGTTATTCTTTCTCTCTTGTCAGACCTAAAGCCTTAGATAAATACTCTCGTATCTCGAACAATGAATTATGTAATAAAACAAACGGTAATGTGATTCATTCATTCTCTCGGTCATTGTCACAGTGGAGGTTAATAGTAGGTAACTTTGTTTTAAATTCGCTGTTAAAGAAATTGGCGCCTTTTCTTTTTGTGTTCAAAATTTGTTTTTTTTTCTGCACGCGAAAATTTCAGAGACGTACTTAATGCTTTAGGCATTTTCTACTATCTGTATCTATTTACTGCATTACCGTCAAACGGGGTGAATAGGAACAAAACTTTGATTTTAATTTTTACTTTGGTTAAATATTTTATCTTCATTTCTGTATAAGCATTGCCTTTTATTACAATTAATGGATAAATAGGAGTAATTAAATGCTGGAAAAACCTGTTAAATAACGTTAAAATCCAGTACTTAACTATTTTCGTTCCTATTCACCCCTGCGTTCCTATTCACCCCGTTTGACTGTACCAAAAAGGCTGACCTTTGGGTGATGAAGAAATAAGTAATGGCATATGCAATATTTTTATTTCTTAAAAGCGTGTATACCTACAAAGATATTGGTATGTTTCCCAGCAATGGTTATCGGAAAACATGAATGAAGGAAGGTAGGTATGTCTTGATTGATTAACTTTATATTTTTGACTGAATTATTAATAAATTTTGATACTTTTACTCTCAATCTTCATTTACAGTTTGTTACCTATTTCCTTTGCTGATTTCCCCATAGACCATTGGATACGACATGGACGAAATGCTCGAAGCGACAGACAAACAAAAAAAAAAATCAAGAAATTCTCTGCGCGTTCAAAAAGAAAAAAATAAACGTCAAATTGATTTTGAATTTTTGAATTCAGAATGTTTTTCTTCTAATGGCGCCAATTCATGATTACCAACTGCGTCTACGCCTTACGTATGAAACAAATATGGCAGCGTGTTATCCTTTCGTCACGCTTAACACGACGTAGCTAGTAGGCCAATAGTGACAGAATTAAATTCACAGTTGATTAAATGGAATGTGTCATGGCATATTATGAGAGCATTCTATTGTGATTTAAATTTTTAGGTTAGAATAGAATAGAATAATCGTTTATTTGCCAAAATAAACGTTAAATAATGTGTTTTGATAAAAATAAAACTGTAAACGGTTTTGGAATTATAGGTACCCTTGTTAATACTTGTGCAAGAAATAATTTAATTTACTTTTCTGGCCAACTATACTTACTATGTTTCTTGTTACGGACATTGACGATGGTAGGTCCTGCATTTAGTCAATTAAGGGCCATGTGCACCGACATAAGTTTAAGATAACCATCTGATTAACGTCAATAACCGACGATAAGGAAATATTGCTAAAACAGCCGTTTTAATATTAAAACAGTCGATTTGGTGTCGGTGCACATGGCCCTTAGGAAATTGTGAGTTCATTGATTGGTCTTCCAAAATCAGTGTTATGTACCGTCTAAATCGATGCAAAGCGCTTGCATAATGTTAAAACTCTTTTCATGTACCTACTATCAAACGTAACCGTACCCCGTATTGTAAGTTCCACTTTCCAGTCCGGAAATTAAGAAAATCCGAATTAACAGTGTCCACGTATCCACCATAGATAAACAGAGTTACTTCACAAGTTCTGTCAAACCATTAATGGCGTCGGCCAGCCAATCAGAATAGCGTATCACATGTCATTTGTTACCGACATGAGTATCAGTGTCAGTGTGTTTGCGTGTTGATCGCTCTATTGTATCTTTCACTACTTCAACTTACGATCCATCACTGTCAAACTTAAATATTTGACCATAAATAGTCGGAAAAACGATTTTGAATCTTATTTTTTGGGCTTTTAGGTTTATTTTATAGTTTGACGCTTATCGTGTTTTTGTATTATGAGGCTCGTTTACTTTTTTATGTGTAAGGTGTAATAGGCGATTATGTTACGATAAAATGATGTAAGTTTTTTCCTCAATGAATTTACGCTTTTTGATTGTTTATCAAACTGGTTACTAACTTGATCAATTAATCGAAATCAAAAGTTTATTCAAATATCGTAATAATAAGCGATTATTGACTTAATTATATATCTAGTTGTTGTTTTAATACGTAAATAAATAATAAATTACGTCTACATTTTTTATTAAATTTTTTGCAAATGTATCTAATTAATATTATCTAATATTAATATTATATACTAGTAAACATATAATCAGGTTTGTGACCGTAACGAGGATATATCTTCAAAATATTAAAATATCCACGAAAACATACGAAACAGGTTTCTAATTGTTATTACATAATGTAAATAATAAGAACGGGTTTATAAAGTTCAAAGGTACGATATAAAAACAAGTAACGACGGTGTTATTTAATACAATAGCTGGTATTAAAGTATTTTTGCATAAGTATCACTTTAATAATACCATAAAATTACATATATTAAGTAATAGGAGGTATAATAATATTAGGTATTTAACATTTAATTTCGTGTTACTACCTATACTTAGTTACCTACTATGTTGTTAACCTGTTATCTATACTTACTAATATTATAAAGAGGTAAAATTTTTAAGTTTGTAAGTTTGTATGTAGGTGGTAGTCTCTGGAACTATTGGACCGATTTGAAAAATTCTTTCAGTGTTAGATAGCCCATTTATCGAGGAATGCTATAGGCTATATACCATCACGCTACGACCCACGCGAGCGGAGCAGTAACGAAAAATACGGGTGAAACCGCAGGGGACAGCTAGTGTATAAAGGAGAAACTGACTGACTAACGTATTAACGCACAACAAATACTATTTTATTTTGTACAAAGCTTTCTTTTATGACGTAGGTTAGCACTAAGAGAAGATTGTCCAAAATTCACCCCCTGAGGGGATAAAATAGTCCAAGATAAGAAACCTATTTTCCATCGAGCCGCTGGCAGGAGCTACTAAACCAATACTCGTACCTATATGTAAATTTTTAACACAGTAACAGTTACTGGTAGAAAATATAACGCATAATTCTTACTTTATAGAAAGAAACAAAATGAAAAAGGTTTCTTTTTAACGAAAACCGGAGCCTTACCTTCATAGTGAGTCATAATGAGCAGTTAATCTCTATCAGGCCTCCAGGGGGCGCTGTTAGCGGCTCTAATGAACTGCCCACTAATTCGTAGAACGGTAACACTTTATCATGACAATCTAGTTGAAGATCTGTGACTGAGAGAAGGAATGGGTTTGAAATACTGACGGCATTTTAGAGAACATTGAGCTCATTTTTTGTGCGAACAGCTTTTTTTTAAAGTGAGGAATCATCAGAATGACGTCTCGGCTAGCGGGAGGGCGTGTCAGACTTTTACTGACTAGACCCCCTTTTTTGCCTTCGTTCCGGGGTCACGAGTTTCCCTTTCGATTGTGCGAACAGCTAAGGAGTGTAATTCCCTGCCGCAGTCTGTTTCCTGATAGCTAAAACTTAAGGGTTTTTAAGTAAAGAATTAATAGGTTACTTCTAGACAAGCGTGCTCCATCGTCGGCCACATCATCGCTTGCCATCAGGTAAAATATTGGTCAAACGCAAGCCTATGCATAGTAAAAAAAAGAAACAGAAGAAAGTTATAAGATTTTAATGAAAAATAAGGTTTTCTGGCAATTAATCTGACAGATGGATCTATGTTAAAGAGTGTTTGGCTAAAATGACGGATATTTGATTTATGGGATGGCGATTAACCTATCAATACCCGCGAAACGAGACACAATAGTAAGACAATAACAGCGCGGTCCTATGAGACCGGTTGGGGATTCATGAATTAATAGAGGAAGTATGTAAAAAGAAGACCAGAACACAGACTCCAATTAAATTGGCAAAAGGACAAGGAGGAAGAACACGAGAATGGTGACGATGATAATTATATCATCATCATCATCATTTCAGCCGAAAGACGTCCATTGCTGGACATAGGCTTCCCCCAAGCGTCGCAACAACGATCGGGCCTGTGCACCTCGCATCCATCAGATTCCCATGACCTTCACCAGGTCATCGGTCCACCTTGTGGAAGGCCTTCCAACGCGATGATTTACATCTTTCAAAAAAATATTATATCTGAGCATATCTTCTTCACAGTCTAAGCAATAAAAAACACATAAAAACAGAATATTATAAAAGAAAATATGAATCAGTAGTCATAACTCTGATCTCAAAGCTCTGTGGCGGCCATATTGCTTAGTTTTTGTGATGCATAGGTCAAAGGCAGCCGCTCCGTATGAAATATTGATATCCCACTGCATCTGGATAAACTGGAAGCCGACCTCAACATAGTTGGCTAGCCCGACTGTGATGAATTAGATATTTTAGATTATTCGCATACACACTAAAGCAGTTTCGCGGCAAAAGTGATCTTCCATTTTCAAAGCGGCAAATCTCCGTATTATTACGTAATAGGTCGTATACTACACATCTGGCTGATGTTTTAACAGGTGCCATATATTACTGGCCATCATAATAGTTTGCGGAATTCCATTGATTACACAAACTGTCTTTGTTAGTTTGGTCTTTGGTGTTCTATATTTAAACTTTGGTCATTGGATTTCCTGGAGTTTCTGGATCTTTTTTGTTTATTTTTTTTATGACTCCGATGGCGCCTCATTTTCGCTAGGTATGAGGTCTATATCGAAACCTCTATGGTCTGGGCTAAGCGTTTTGCCTCGTTGTTTATACCGCGTAAATCGAAGGACTGAAACAATTAGTAGCGGACTTCCCGTCCGATTATAATTTAGGTGTCTTTGAGACTAGAGTTAATAGGCTCTCAATAAACTGGTGCGCTTCACCATTAACGATTGCATCACTACTTATCATCAGATGGTATCGCATTCAAGCAGCTAAGGAGTATATACCAAATTGGTAGTAGAGAATGTTAGGTATTCTAATTGGGATCAGATGAACGTTTCATTTTGGGCTAAAAAGGCGTTTATGATTATTGTTAGATAATATTTGCTTCAGTTACTGCTGGTTTTAAATAGAAAGGTATTTCCTACGCTGCGTTTAGAATTATGGGCAATAACGATATTGTTGAAACGTACAGCGTATCGTTCGATCGTTAAAATAGTGTTTACAAACCATGCTTTTGTGTATGTTGTAATTATGTTCTAGCGTCACTATCTCAACAGTTTATCAAATCTACTGAAATTTCTCTTTTCTCTTATCGTATGCATTCATAGCTGTTAATATATGTAGTAAAAGTATATTTATTTATTCCAAGTGAAAGGGTAAATGAGATGCTTACGTTGGTATTAAAGCCGAAAAGACGAGCTGCAATAAACAGACGTTGATTTTATAAAATAAACTAGAAAATACTACCTACAACGATTTTTGCAATATCCAAAATCTAGGAAAATCTTCAGATGTCGAAACTTTGAAATAGGCTAAATATATGCGTAGGTGCCTGAGTACGAAGCGTGCGAGGGTAGAATACTGATTCATTTGCCTTAATAAAGGATTCCTTGAAATCCTGAACAGCGTTTAGATATCCAATAGTTGAAAAAAGTTACATTTGAACCTAGACGTGATAGTGTCGGAGTTTAGCTACGATTTAGGTACCGTACTCTAAAGTTTCGCTAGATCTCTGTAATATATAGACGAACAATGTTTTAAACAGTTGTAAGATCCTTTGTAAGAGTAATAGAAGGTCAAATAGGCTAAATTAATCAAATTGTTCCACTTTAAAATCGTAAAATTAATAACTTGCAGAGCCCAAAGCGAAAATTGAATTCGTTCCTAACGTCAAAATTGATTCAATTATACAAAAATAGAACGGTCGTCATCCCGAGGTGAAACATTTGAGCAAACACAATTGTATCGTCTGCCGCTAGATGGCGCTGAAACGTAATATCATTACCGGCCGACAGTCGTCAGTGGCGTCTTATCTCACAAGTCGCTTTTGCCTTTATAATATCCGACGCCCCCGCCTCACTTACAAACAGAAGTTGAATAGTTGAATGAGAATGTATCTAAGTATTCGAAGGAAAATTTTATGATCTTTCATTTTGTTGTGGTCTGAAACTCTGAATTCTGAAATGAAACCCGACTTTTCAACACTTCATGAGCGGGAGAGTTTACAGTCGTCTAGACAGATGCATTTTATTTTTTATTGCTGGCGTTATCTACCAAGCTAATTGCATGACCATTTCGTTTGAGTGTCATATCGAACAAGTTTCGTGACTTTTGTCCATAACGGCATAAAATAAAATGTCTAACATAATGGGCAACGTTACAACTTCAACATGACCATTTTACAACAAATACTTTATGTAAGTAGAACAAATGAAAAAGTGGTAAAGCTCACGTATATGCGGGTATTCGGATAGTGTAACTTTTTGGCACCCAGCTTGGGACCAAGTCTTTGCCTAATAGTTTCTTTTATTGTTTTCCGTTTGATATTCTTCATATAAATAACAATATAGTTTCATAATGGATGAGGTTTTGTTTTATTTTATCAGTAGTTATGTCTTTTGTAAGTATATTATAATCCGACATTTATTTAAGAACTCACAATATCACATACTTGCCAGTACACTCGGTGTTCATAAAAAGAAAGATTTTCTAAAATGCCAGTCATTAACGCGAAAAACGAATCACAAATGTGGAAGTGCCATTACGAGGGACTAATGAAGCGTTACCTGGACCCTTTGTGACGTGCAGGAACGTACCAAAGAGAATAATTTACATTTTTATGATTAACCTCACTCCAGTGATCCTGAAAGCGCTCACTCCGCCTCTTGTTTTGGCGGAATTCAGAATCATGTTACGTGTATTACGGATCGTGATCGTGAGGCACATAAAACGGTTTGTTTGTTGGAAAAGGGACTTAGAATGAAGTTGTTTTAGGACCAAATACATGCAGATAAATCTCTGTCAGTCATTCAAAAATTTCAATTCATTGTTCTAAGTTTACATTGTGTTAGACATGTTTGAGGTAATAATGGTTAGTTGGAATTTGTACGGAAATACAAAAACGAAGGAGAAACACAACAGTGAGTCACGAACCAATCATGCAGCTCCGTGTCACGTCATACTCCGCCGGGATTTCCTGCAACGTGGGTGCCTCAACAAACCGCATGCAGATTCTAAATAAATACTTCTAGCCTGTAAAATCTAGTGAACATCTCTACAATAAAAATATACCAGATTTTCCTCCACAATGTGAGCATTTAGATAGAAGTTTCCATTTTACAACGAAGGATAGTAAAACCGAGTAAATAAGACCGAAACTACATTCTTTGCATTTTACTGGCGGCCGTTTTTCGCCCGAATAACTTTATGTGAACTTTGAGAGAAGCTAGCCTCAGCGGGTAAGGCACACATACGGTGAACAAATATAATATGAAGGCATTTCAAACTTATAAGCTTAAATATGTCTGAAAATAAAAGTAAGATGTTGTTTCTCGAGATTTTTGTAACTCGGAACATGATTTAAAAGTGTGTCCATAGATATTCTTGCACGTTCTTCTCCACAGAGATCTACGCTTTGGAACGTGCAAATTAGCTTCAATTTTTTGACTGACCGTCATTTTGACAATTCAAAAGTACGAGTATATGAAATAAAGATTTTCATTTCCAACCTTATTTACAGATATGTAATCAGTGATACTAATAAAATACTTCCATTGAGTCAAGTAATAATATGTATCGATTTTTTATAATAAAGTGGACTAAAATTTAGATTACTACGAAAATAAAGCCTCTTAAAGCTATATAGGAGATCAACCGTTGCACTATACTTTTTTTTCAGTGACAAATCGTCTAATGATTTGTCTCGTGGGGTAGAGCGGGAAGGAATGTTAGAATTATACTGATTAAAACCTTTCTTTTCCTTTATTTACCTGTTTCATTCTTAGCTTGCGGTGACTCATTTGATCACTCAACACTGGGAAAATGTGACTTTGCTCAGAATACGTAAGTATTCTGAGCAAAGTCACAGCTATATAGATCTTCAGCAAAAAGCTGAAATAAATTATTCAAAAGTGTCTACGATTTTTTTTTACAAAGACATCCAGAGAACATTAGCACCTGACGAATCCATATTTAATGAGATCTCAAGTTTTGATACTTGTTACAATATTAATAAATCTTTGGGAGTATTCTCACATTAACATAAATATTATAATAATTCTGACATACTTGTAGGTAAGAGAATATGTAAATGAAAAATGATGGTTGTTTGTTAACATAGTTAATATGATTTATTGCGGGTTGAGAAAGAAACTAATGTTTTACATGTTACAAAAGAAAATGTAAGTGTGATTTATGCAAACTACCAATTAGAGAAAATGGCGTACTTAGGTACCTACACTATTCTTCTCAACATATTCTATTCAACTTGGTAGATAGTAAGTTTTGATTCATATTACCATATTTATTTCTTTGTGGTCTGGTTTCCGCACTTAGTCCTTAATATACCATTGTATGTGGACCATGGCGTCCGTCATTTCAACCAGGCACCTCTCTCTGCAAGCAGATAAGTCCTTTCAGTTTGCTCAGGGCGCCTAAGAGTGCTTTCGATGCTCTAGAGATTCTTTGTCTTATTTCCATTAGTAAAATAATTTAGTGTAGATATCGGCATCTACTGATTATTCCTTTCACATTGAAATGTCATAGAAAAGGGGTAAATGACGCTGTCCATACAAAACAAAATTTTGTAAAGCACAAAGCAGCAATGGAATTAGCAAGAGCCTTTGATCAAATACCCATCCCTTAACGAGAGAAGCCGCACACTGAAGTTGTTTCATAATATATCTCAAACATTGTGCGGGATATTCGAAACTGGGGCGTTTGGTTAATGGCTTTTTAAGTGAGGCGAGGCAGGTAGGCTGTGACCTTGACGCCCACATAACAATTTCTCGTACCTTGATGACTTAGTTGGTCTTTCTTTCTGCATTATTAAACTGCCTCTTCGGTTTTTTGACTATGTGTCTTGCCTGTCTATCTATAGCGTTCTGGTTTCCGCACTTACGCCTGTTTTCAATAAGCTATCTATCTAAAGTTGCTGCTACTAAAGATAAACAAATCTATCCTTTTGCTTTTACTTGCTTTCCTATAACCTACCGACGGATAGCATTTCCCATCAAAAGTTGTGGATTGATAGATAGAATCTTACTGTTTATCGGGGATAGCTATCTATCTATGAACTGCGGTAGGTTATTGAAAACGGGCGTTAGTCCCGTTGGACCATTGTGCGTTTGGCCATGTGTCTTGTCAAATTCGTCGTACGTTTTTTTCACATTTTTGTGGTTTCCGTCCACATCTTCAATTAAATTTGAAACAGAAAAAAATATTTTTTGCCATATTCTTGGTATGATTTCCCAGATATGTAATTCTTTATACATTAAACAGGCAGTAATTAGTTGAGAGCGACTGCTTTACAAAAGACTCAGCGTGTATAATGAACCTTTGGTTTTTCCTCGGAAATGTGAAGCTCATTACAGTCATTACACTCTCAAGAACAGGAACAGAGAAGGGGTTTTCAAATAATACTTTATGCACGGGAGTATGCAAAGACGATGCGGGCACTGTGTTCATACGTTTCTACGTTACAAGTATAACGAGGCTACAAAGGTATTTTTTTTCAGTGTTTCAATTTGAATACGACGCGTGAAGTTTTACTGTGTAGAATTTATGTTAGACGAATTTCTTACTTATTTTATTCGATATGTGGAAATGGTTAAAAGATAGCTGACTGTAGGTACTCTATAAATTTTCTTTTGTTTGCTACAGCACCTGTAAATTCTACAACCCCTTTCTATTCTCGGCTCTTTAAGTCTAGGTTACTTTGAGGCAATTGTAGTCCATAACATCGGGTTAACATCAAGTGATATAGCAGACAAGCCGGAATAAAAAGAGCATACATAAATAATCTAAACATTATGTCATCTTTTTTTTTAAAGAAAGAAACGAATGCATTATTCAGTTTCAGTCAGAAGATAGAAAACTTATGCCACTTGGCTTTAAGCGGGAACTACATAAAACTGACGCATACGTTGGTTTCGCCTGATTTTTACGTAAAACCACGTCGCGTGTCGTGGATCTAATGTAGCTCTACAAGTCTAGTTGCCAAATCAAAAAGTATAATCGCTAATGTTGTTAATCGAGCGCGCTCAGATCAGCGTACGTGGCCCACTTGAGCCCAGCCTCTGTCCAAACTTACTAGAGTTTGTAGACTTATCATTTTTTCTTTATATTTGGAGACAGGTGGAAGAGAGAGTAAAGTCCCACATTCTTCCGTTGAAAAGAGAGGATCCTTCAACCAAACGGGTGTTATTTAGATGATTTTGGTCTGTTGTATCTATTCAAATCGCACCGCACGGAGAACTTTGCTTGCGCGATGCAGGATTCTGTGACGTCAGATGTACGCATGTTATTATTTTCGGTTTGTTCTTCGTTCGTCCCGAATTTTTGTCCCACATTCCAAAAAATTCCTCGTTTGTCCCACATCACTTTTGAAGTGGTGTTTCGTCCCACATTCCAAGTTCTTTAAAAGTACAGTCAACAAAAACACGTAAGTACTTATTTGTAATTCTTCATCATCTCTCTTGGGGTCGGCTTCCAGTCAAGCCGAATTTAGTTGAATACCAATATTTTATGAGGAGCGGCTGCCTACCAGGCCTCCACAACCCATTAACTGGGGTAACACAGTACTTAATGGCAAGACTGTAGTCAGATTTACTGGCTTCTGACTATCCGTAACGACTGCCAAAAATCTACAAAGATCCCGGCTGTCAAGCCGGGATCTACGGCTTACCGAGCTAAGATGGTCACCCATATACAGACAAACCTTGGCAAGCGTTGCTTAACCTCTAAGATCGACCCGTGCGGCTGTTATTATCTAGCCTCGAGCTCCTCACAAGCATAAGCCGATTTAAACGAAAAATCAAGTAAATTCACTTATCCTAAAAACTGCGGGTATTATATATCAAACATTCAAATTCTGTGGTACTTGATTTTTAATTTGTAGGTAGTAGCATAAACTCGCATAGAACAAAAAAAAATTAGATGATAAATTTGTTTAAGTAAGTATCTTAAATTGTTTGCATCCTTTTTTGCTTTAGTAAGTAATATAATAACGATTACGTAAAACTAAACTTTCATTCAAGTCAAATTCAAAATCTTTTTATTTCACATAGGCCTACATGGGCACTTATATAACGTTAGAAGCTTTGCAGCATTGTATTAGTAACAACTCTTCAGATAACAATATTATCATATTTAAGAAAACCTGGATCAATTCTCAATTACTTTTGTTTTAAAATTGAGAGTATTATTATATTACATAATGTAGAACCACTTTTCAGTTGAAGCTCAATAATAATACTATTGACCAAATTAGTCATTACAAGCAAAAAACAAAGTACGAAATAAAAAAGGGATTGACCATTAGGGAAGATAAACTCTTCTACACAGATTCCAGTGATGACAGTTTTACTACTTGACTCAAATTCGCCATCTTAATAAACATGCTTCTGAAACTGAAATTTTAACCTTCTAAATTCATTGAATTATGACAATACGGAACTAGTATTTGAATCCACTGCATAAAAATCACCAGATACCATTTGACGAAACATACACTCCTTTACTCTTATATACGTACGCATATATACAAACATACATACACATCTATTCATACACTTCCATACATACACTTCGGTATCATTGCGACCAACTTATATTCATTTTTTTTTACTAACTTCTACTATAAAATTGCAGATGAAATATTTAATTTATACCTCCGCTACCCGAGAGAGGAGCGATTATTTAAATAGTTTATTGACGTTAAATCTTTATTTCTATACTAATATTATTAAGAGAAAAGATTTGTATTTTGTTAAAAAAAACAAATGATTAATTTGTAATAAAACATAAAACTACAAGACCGGTTTTAAAAATTCTTCCACCACTAGATAGCTAGGTAAATATTTGTTATTATCAGACGGGCGAAGCTGCTGGTAAAAGCTATAGTAATAAAACAATGGTCAGATATCCGTTTTGTTAACTGTACAAAAACGTAAATTAAACCTATACAAAAAAAAATATGGGACAGATAAGGAATATGAACTGGGTCGAATCGAGAAGAAAATAATTAAAATAATAGTTTGGGACAAACGAAGCATATGGGTTGGGACAAACCAGGAATTTTTTATGTGGGACAGAACGCAGTGTGACGAACGAAGAATAAACCTTATTTTCACCTTACCAACTACCAAAACCACTTATGAGTTCATTATATCTGCGCAAACAATTTGACACTAATTAAAAAGCTTACCCCCAATTTCGTGCAAATGATATCACAGCGCCCTTTTGTTCTAATTAAAATGATTCGCTCTGACGTTGCTCTCGTCCAAATTGCGTGTGTTTCTTATAATCATGTTGTGTAGGTACCGTCTATGTGTGCGTGTTATAATATTATGATTCTCCTTTTTCAGGTAAGTTGGATGTTATTTTGCTGCGTAGAGGAGATTTTTATGTGAGTAGACACTTGGTTGTGACTGGTAATTGAAATTTGTAAGCGTTTTGTAAAAGGTACTAGCTATCCACGCGGTTTCATCTGCGTCTGGTTACTGCTCCGCTTTTTGGGCTCGTAGCGTGATGTTATATGGCCTATATCATCATCATCTGCCTAGCCTTTTCCCAACTATATTGGGGTCGGCTTCCAGTCAAGCCGGATTCAGCTGAATACCAGTATTTTACGACGAGCGGCTGCCTACCAGACCTCCACAACCCATTAACTGGGGTAACACGGTACTTCATGGCAAGACTGGAATCAGATTTACTGGCTTCTGACTATCCGTAACGACTGCCAAAGATCTTCAAATGACAGCCGGGACCAACGGCTTAACGTGCTTTCCGAGGCACGGAGGAAACTCGTTATGTTAAGATGGTCACCCATCCACAGACCAACCTAGGCAAGCGTTGCTTAACCTTGAAGATCGACCTGTGCGGCTGTTATTATCTAGCCACAAGCTCCTGACACAAGATAGTACGACATAATATGAAGGGATTATTTCCGTATCAAATATCGCAGGAAACAGCAATATTTTGGCATTTGTTTTCCTTCTGAAATGACCTTGATGACCAACTTGGATTACGAAAAATTATTATTAACAGAATTGGTTAATGATTATGGTGCATGCCAAGCCTGGATAAATACAAACATTGACAAATCTGTAGTTATAAAATGGTAATGATATTGGTTATTATTCAGACACATATTACATCCATATATTATACAATAGTAAGTTAATTCCTGTAATAAAAACTGAAAAAATGCCCACTGAGAAGTCAACACATTCAAAGCTTATCTGTAAAAAAATACAACTCGCTTGTTATTGAGATCTTAGACATACAACCCGTGCTACATTTAGGGGATCACTTACATTACTAGCACTTATTTAAGTCTTAGAACATATTACGTGACTAGAAGTTGAGATACTTCAAAGTTAATAATAAACTAGGGGATTATAAAAAAATAATTCACTCAATAATACTTTAAATATAAATAAAGTAACCGTTAAATACGAAAGGAGGAGGGTGGGCAGGTAATAAGTGAACAAACGGATAAATGGCGACCTGGCTACAAACTTGAACTCAATTAAGGTGAATGCTTCAGCTAGCCCGCGAAATTCAAACCTTCCCACGCTTTTTGCAATTTGCAAGCCAGTGGTAGGTAGTATGAAGTTAAAAATACTTTAGCGACTGTAAAACGTAACTAGTTATATAATCACAATCATAAAAATCATCAATACCAGCCTCCAAGCCCACCTAGTTGCAGGAACGTTTTTGACCTCGAAAAAATGTTATATGGCCTATATCTACTATTTAATATTAATCTGGCTATCTCATACAGAAGATGGTTGCCAATACGAGTGGTACTTCCAGAGATTAGCGCTTTTGAATAAACAAAAAAACTATGTTCCTTTATTTTATGTACTTACTAGCACTTAACTTACCGGCCGACGCTGAAAACCAGCGCTGTGGATTAGTCGCACTATTATTTATGTGTGCCCACAGCATCATGCTGAGCGCTCGGCCGTTTTGCATGGACGTGGCGCATATTTCATACCGTTTTTTTTTAATGTGTATATTGTACTTGATTTGTAAGTTGCCACTTGTTCATGTAAATAAAAAATTTTTCTTTCTTTCTTTCTTTCACTTTGCCTGCTACCTTGTTCGCGGAAATGTTTTCATAAAAACTGTCTCACATTTTAAACTGTATTTGGGGGGTAGTTTTGAAAAACTAATAACAGTCTTTCTTATTCCTTTAGTTTCAAGCTTAGTAACCCAAGAAAAAAGAATCCTCTCTCCAACCTAGGTTCTGAAGTTCAAGGTTGGAAGGCCTCCCAAAAGTTGGACCAATGACCTGAAGCCTATGTCCAACAGTGGACGTCTTTCAGCTGAAATGATGTAAACTATATAGCCATGTAAACTATACAACGCAAGTTTGATATGGTTTTTAAACTATAATTAAGTGTAATAAAACACGAAAACACGCACGATAAATAAAACAATTATCGTACCACTTATTTGACAATTTGACTCTGATGTAATTAAAGTACCTACCTACGAGTAAGTATAATTAGTTCTGTAGTGTTGTTATAGTATGTAATTTTATTCATAAATGTTCAAAATTATTCGGTTCATAGTTTCGTTTTTATTTTTGTACTAGTTTCTGCCAACGGCTTCGCCTGTGCGCTAGTCAAACATTTCAAGAGTAAATATACTCCCAGGATAAAAATGATCCAGCAGTGGTTGCTAATTGAACCGACTAAAAAAAGACTTATCTACGAATAGGTCACGGTGGGTTCAAACCCGGGCGCATTAATTTGTGTGATTTATTTCATCACCATTGTTCTCAAAACGGCGAAGGAAAACATTGTGACGAAACCAGCATGTCCTAGAACTAAAAATTCGAAGATTTGTGACATCTACCAATCCGCAATGGGCCCACGTGGTGCATTACGGCCTATTTCCTCTATGAGAGGAGGCTTGAGTCTCAGCAGTGGGAACATTAAAAGGCTGATTATGCTATAAAAGTTATCCTAAGTCCTATTCCAGTATATGGTTTAAATCCGTTCAGTCGTTTGCGCGTGAAAGAGTCTATCATACACACACAGAAATACACACAAACTTTCGCCTTTGTATATATTATTATTAAGTGTAATGATCGTGTCAAACTGAACGTTTCGGTAAAAATAGTTTGCATGATCATTCCTATTTCATGATACACCGACTTCTTAGCGTGTCGATGGTAAAACTAGTTAAAGGAGAATGCCCGTTTTGTAAGGGAAGTTGGGTCCCAGTGGAAAATGCTTGTGCCCTGAAGATTTTTATTTTACCTAATAGTAAAAACATAGCATTTTCATAATCGGAAACCTTTTTTCATTGTGTCACCCTGGTTCAGGAGATATAATTATTTTTCTGTTTTAAAATCTAAGTTATAATTACAAATTGACAGACTAAACATCACCATAAGCATGGAATTATGTCTCTATTACTTTTATTCCATTAGTTTATGAAAAATTATATAAAAAATAATTTGTACACAAAAAAAAAATATATTTTTAGGATATTATTCCAAACAGGTACACGACAGCACAAAAGGGACCTGCCCCGTGGCAATCTCCTTTCTAGCCTGGCCATTCGGCTACGGCAATGCCGTCCACTGGTGCTGTCATTAGGTCATCTATCACCGGAAGCACGGTAACGCAATGTTTGTTGCTCCTGGTTGAAGTATTACATCACAAGTGCTGTAACGATAATAATACACTAGGTAATTACACAAAATTGACCTGATCCTCGTTAGCATGAAATTACCTACAATATTATGTACTACAAGTCCGCGATGTAACCACCAATTACTTCAATAAAATAGTCATTGACTAACGAACATCTTATTTAAATCAACAATACAAGAAACTCACTGTAAATTGAGGGGCCAACACCAAACGGTTCATTCAAGGTCCCTCGCCATTTAATGACTGACAATTCCATTCACGGCCTGCCCATGTCTTCCGTTTGACACATGTCACAAGTGACACTAAACACGACGCCTGACTGACGTCACAATCACAACCGATATTAGGGCAATCTTTCATCCTATTACTCACACGTCACCTCGGAAAAAGTATTCCGATATATTTTTTTAACTCAGCAGAAAATACGTGTGAACCTAATTTGAACTGTGACCCGAATACGTACGGTATAAAATCCTTTATTGTAGAGCAAGTCATTAACGAACCCTTGATTAGTCAGTGAAAGTTCGTCCTTGCCTGTTTTGTGCTTTTGTAAGCTTGATAATTAGGTGTTGCTGCTGTATTTTGGGGCTTGTGTAAGTGCGTTTTGGGTTGAAAATCGAGTGATTACAGTGAAATTGGTGTTGGTCTGTTCAGGTGAAATCTCAGCGAAAATTTAATGTAACGGCTGAGTTTGGAATAGGACGTGATCTTTTACGGCTTGAATGGAGCTTTGTAAATAGCTGGACGTATAATCAGCGCCATAAACAGGTTAGTAACTGTACCTTTTTGTTAGCAAAACTGTAATTATGTTGTGGTTTTGTTAATTAGCGTTTAATTCTCATTTAGGACATCTTTCTGAGTTTCATTCCATTTTTCAGCTTTGAAAATGTTTCTTTGATAATTCAGTGTTTTTGATTAGATCTTCTCTATTCTTATTAGCCTTATTACATACTCGTAAGATAAAACAAAGTCCCACATCTTGACTATCCGTGTCCTCGCGATAAACTCAAAAAATACTAAACGGCTTTTTATGCGGTTCTCTTCAATAGGCAGAATGATTCAATAAGAAGGCTTAGGAGTGCTTATACGTAGTATAGGAAAATCGTGAATTTTAGTGATTTCCTGGCGGGTCGTTAGTAGACTATAACTCACATGACAAATGATAACATAAACTTCCTCTATGTTATTATTTGTCATGGCAACATATTGAATCCCTGGACCTAGAACTCTGAAGTTTTGAACAGAGGTTTTATGACGTTAATAAAGAAAAACAAAGGCTTTTTTTCCGTATTTCCCCTATCCGAAACAGGGATCCAAAAATTATATGGAAAAACCTTTCACAGGAGTGAAGCCGCCGGCTGAAGCTAGTAACCTATAAAAAACATAAGGAAATCGTGAGCAGTAGTGCGAGCGTCGCTCCTATGATCTCAAGTGTGGTCAGTTTGTATGGAGTATCCTCCTTCCACGCGAGTGAAGCCGCCGGCTGAAGCTAGAGTGCGTCTAATGAAAGCGCGACCTGGAGTTTAAAAAAAAATGGCGACATTAATCAGCCGCAATTGTAGTAAATAAAAAAAATACAAGTATCGAGACATTCACCTACTATGTTAGTAATACCACATTCAATTTTTTTTAATTTAACCTCTTTTTCTCAGGTCGCGCTTTCATTAGACGGACTATAGTAGCCTATAAAAACATAAGGAAATCGTGAGCAGTAGTGCGAGCGTCGCTCCTATGATCTCAAGTGTGGTCAGGCATACAATGTGATCAACTGCGTCAGTAGTGTAGCCACACATGTGACTTGTGATGCACATGATTTTGTTTACCTTTGTCAATCTGTTCGCAGTTAAACGTTGCTCAGAGTCGAGGATCCGCTTAGAATGGGTAACGGATTGTTGGAAAGAGTTACTGTGGCCTTGGAACGCAAAAGAGTGAATGAACACGGGTGTATCTTTTTTAGTCAGTAAAAGTTTAACAGTCCATATCGTTTAACCAAAGCGGGAGGAGATTTTTGATTATTTCCCAATTAAATTAAAAAAATATCAAATATCTTTGATGATTCGAGATCCTGCGTCAGAGTGAAGTCGCCATGGCGAGTTTATAGCCACTACTCAAAGAAGGGATTTACTGTGGTATTGGAGGAGTTCAGGATAATTCTCCACCAGTTGGCGCCATTTGGTTGTTAGGTCTTTTCCTTTGAAAATGTAGATATGACGTTGACGTCTAACTTTTGACGTTGACGTTGATGTGTAACTGATGTCACTAACATAAGTTTTTTGACAGGAGCTGGTCGCCTCAATGATACCACCTCGTTGACGTCATTTTAGAACACTTTCACACATAGTACATCTGTACTGGCCTTAACGTTTGAATCCCCAACCGGTCCTATGAGACCGCGCTGTTATTGTTTTACTATTGTGTCTCGTTTCGCGGGTATCTGAGTAATTAAAAGCGGGCATGACAGATGCACTGAAATTTGAATTCAGAGTATTTTGACCAAATTCGCATCTACCTATTGTGCAAGTCACTCCACAAGTAAACACTATTTCGGCTTAGCATTGTTTCGGATGCGGATCTGAAGCAGTGCGGAACCGCTCTAAGTCAGACAGTAACAGAAGACAGTCCCAGAGCCTACCACAGTGTAGAAGCCCGTTGATCCGAAGTGCATTCAGCCATACAATGCGATGCGATCAGTCCTGCGTCAATAGTCTATTGACACACGTGACTTGTGATGCAGATGATGCTGTTTGCCTTGCAGATCTGTGTATGTTCGAGATTATAGCGGTTTATCTCCGTGTTAATATGCTTGGTTTACTTGTGGATTATTAATAACGGTCTAACTAGAATTTACTGTCAAAGATCTACGAATAAATGACAAAATGAGGCCTCATTTCCCTCTTACATGAGTAGTCGTAGGCCTATTTTTTTGGTCTAGCCATTTCTGTCCTACTACTTGGCAGAGGCCTCCCAAAGTCCCTCCAGATAATCAGTCGTCTCGAAACAGCCTTAGCAGTGCTCGTCTAATTCATTTTGCCACCTTTTTTGGGCCTGTCTCTATTTTTTATTTGACTTATGATTTTCAAACGTATAAGTTTAACTAACTTTTTTAGGTTAGCCGACCCCAATATAGTTGGGAAAAGGCTAGGCAGATGATGATGAAGTTAGTTAGTTAGCCCATTGTGTCCCATTACTGGGCGAAGGCCTACCTCTCCCTTTTCCACACGTCTATCCTCAGCCATTGCGGGCCAGTCCCTACGGTAGTCGTCCAGCTCGTCCCTCCACCTTCGCCTTGGTCTGCCACGATGTCGCCTTACATTCAATGGGACCCAAAAAGTGGATCCTTTTGGTAGGCTCATCTTACATGCGGCTGATATGTCCGGCCCAATCCCACTTCAGAGTGGCGGCATAAACTAATAAGTGCAGATTAATTTAAAAAATTGTGGTGAGTTTTGTATGTTATACAACACTAACACAAGAAACAATCGTTCATAAAATATTCATGGTTATTGTGTCAGAGAACAATAAATAATAGAAGAAATACTTCCTTTGATCCATATTCTTTTTACCGCAAATATACCTTTACAAATACCGCATTCATTTTATTTTCTATTCTTCTTATAGAGTGTAAAAATAGAAGTAAACGTCAGAATAATGAAGTCTTTAACTCTACAGAATAAATAATAAACAGAGCGAACGTAAACTTAAGAAGCGCAGTTTCCATTGATACTTTTATTTCTTAAAAATCAGCTGGATTCTGACCTATCATTTTAAAATAGTGATATCTTCAGTTTCTAGAAGGTAATGTGTACAGGTCTAAACGTATATTAGCCCGATTATAACAGTGGTCCCCAAATTGTTGTCCGCGGACCTCTGGTGGTCTGTATGGAGCTAATGCAATGGTCCACAAAAGGTTTAAAAATTTGGCTGCCTTTTAAAATGTCTAACATACGTATAAAGTATAGTAACGCTATTTCTATCTATATACCTCTTTGATCACTAATGTAGGTATAGTTGATCGAAGATATATAAAATAATGTCATGTTATTTACACCATTTTTAACCCAGGAACGTCTGGACTGATTTTAATGACCTTTGCTTTATTAGATTCCCGTCCGCCCCGAATAGCAGAATAACTATTCAAATACCTCCAAAAAAATCATTAAAAAAAAATAGAATAATGAAATTTAATTTGTCGATGTATTTCATCGAAAAATTACAGCAACTGTCAAATACATTAGTGTCAATTGTTCAATCATTCGGTCAATAAGTTTAGCTAAAAGGTACTTACCATATTTATTGATTGTTAGGCGGTATGAAGTTAGTCGGGTCAGCTAGTTGTCAATAAACTCGGGACCACATGATAAATACCAAGCGTACATTTCAATTAACCTACGTGTCAAACTGATGTTCAAGAAAACAAGGCAATGAATTATTTTGGTCTCTGAAGTGATTTTTATTGTGTGACCACTCACTTGGAACGCAGAAGTGTGTGGTATCGCGAAGACAGATCAAGTCTACCTATTGATATTGGCATTATCGGCCTTGTAATGTTCCAACTGCTGGTTTTCGGGCGTCCTCTCTAGGGGAAGGAATGGGTCGTAATCCACCACGCGGGCCCCGTGCCGATTGGTGGATGTCATTCCAATTTTTGGTTTTAAGACATGGCTGGTTTCCTCACGATATTTTCCTATTGATTTTACTGACATACAAAACGGTAATTTAGGTTTTTCGCTTCCTTATACATGGCTTTTTTAAACCTAACACCTCGATCTACAAACCCTGATTGAAGCCTAAACTGCAGCTAAATTAGATCAGGCAGGCTTGCTCTAACGTAAGTACGTACTAGTTAGATCAGGCAGGCAGGCACCTGTGCTAGTTTGATTACTGCAGCTATCCAGTTAACACGCTCGCATCTGCTTGATACACAGATCTCATTTCCTGCAAACTTTGGTATATGTGGAACAAGTTCGGTTGGAGTACGAACTGTGCGATCGCGTGATGGGAATGAAGTGGGATTCGGAATTGGTTTTCGAATAATTTTTTTTATTTGGTATTATTACTGGCATCAGTATTATTATTTTTTATATAAAACAACATTGTGAGATTGCGTCATTTTTTTTAAGTGATATTTTTTAACTTTGTTGATTTTTTTCAACATTTGGTGAATATTTGGATCCTCTTGCCGGTGAAAAAAATAACACCAGCTGATTGTAACCCTCATTAAAGAGTGGCCATTATACCAGAAAACTGCTACAGAAAGCCAGAACTTGCATAGAGAGCATACCACGATACATGGATGCTGTCACAAAATACTAGCAATATTCATCCATCTTATTAAGTATCTTTTTTTTTTTCAAAAATATATAAATAATTTTGACTTCAAATTTGATGTTTTATTATCTCAATCAATGAAGTCTATAAATAAAAAATATTTGCCGAACCTACAACCAACCATTTACCTGCAAAATGCAATTAAAGTTGATAATAATATAAGAAATCTAGGTACTGTCCCTAATAATATGGCCACCCATTGTATGTTTCATTTTCGTCCTCAAGCATGTCCTAAACTTACCACTGCATTGGAAAATTTGAGTTGAAAAATAAACCACAATTGAAGTTCCTCAGTTCCTTTCATCTATCAAACAACTATTTCATTCCACAATCTTCCAAGATTCCTCTTTAATAAATCCGACGCATAACAGAGCATCAAATCTACCAAGTTCAGTTATTGAATTTCCGATCCGATTCAGTTCTTAATAATTGAACGCGATAGTCTGAGATATGAAGCTTTCGATGCAGGCACAATATCTACAGGTTCAGAATTTCATCCTAGGATTAAGTTCTCCAATAATTGTGGCGGAACTTTAAAGTTTATATCTAGTTTTGGATTGAGGAAATACCTGTATTGGGTTTAGTAAAACCTCCATGCAGTGATGGCTCTTAAATAATACGAAATATTGAATTGATCACTCTTTTCACCTAAATATTAGGTAATGTTTTTTTTACTGTAACTAGCATTCATTGAATAGTAAATGTTATTTTTAGATATTGTACTACCAATCCGGTAATGGTATACCCTAATTTGGCCTAGTTTCTTCACACTACTGCACACATTAGTACTTTCACTTCTAATGTGATTTATTTGTTTTCTTCTAACTTGTACATTTCTCTGTTTTTCTTATAAACTTAATTATTATTACCTGATACCATAAATTTATGCAAGAATAAACACGACTGGTGTCTAAAACCACACTCTTTTACACTTCTTGAACAATGATTTGTTTTCTACATTTTTTTTGTTCCAAAATAGCGATTATCCTTATTTATGTCTTACTGTTGTCAGAGCTTTATACTAAGCTTCTAAGTATACATTTTGAAGCCATTGTCTCCACCTCGACATCTCAGCAAAACACAGTCATGCTAGTTACTTCTGTCTGGATACAACTCCACAGTTCATAATGTAAGATTTAATTCAGATCCACGTCTCTTTAGTTATTCGCCGCGTTGCGACTTACAGGATTCCACTGGATACAACTTCTAATTAGTGGAATCTCTCGAGATTGAAAAGCTAATGAGGTTCTGTACTCCTATTAAGGTTGTTGTTTTATAAAACATTATTACTTGTTATTTTAATGTTGAGCTCGAGGTTTGGTCTCGTTTTCCTAATTCTGGCCAGAGCAGGGGTAATGGCCCCGAGTTACGAGTTATATGGGTTCAAACCTACGTGCTGCTTTGTGTCATTTATTTCAATACTACTGCTTTGAAAACGGTGAATGAAAAAATTGTGAGGGAATCGGCAGGTTCTTTGTCTGTGTCTCAGGGGGTATGTCAAATACTTAATCTTTAATAATGCTGCGGGAATATTCTAAAGAGTTACCGAGATTCTGGAATGCTAAGGGCAAAATAAGGAACACAGTTGGATTTTAGTCAGTAAACATCCTCTAGCTCCACCCAGAGCATCCACCATCTTCAAAGCAACAAAATCCCTGTATTCTTTTGCCAATTTCAGTGATACCACAGACGAATTCTCAAGAAATATTGCACTGTTGAAGTTTCGTATATCAAATGCGAAATGCGGGAGAATGTGACGCGGCGGAATCGGATTTCTTTAAAATATTATTAGATATCACATGGATCCCGATGTGGCTGCGGTGAAACGGCATTTGTAGATATAAGAAAACGTGTTATGGATATATTCAAACGTGAAGTGAAATGTAGGTTTTCTGTAGTGAAAGTAAACGTCTTTGGGAAGAATCTATTGAACAGCGACTATCCTTTTCGTGTTTTTGGTGGTTTTTATTAGAAACTAGGAAAAGGTTATTACACCTCTGGGATTGTCATGCTGTTTCGTTTCTACAACATTGACTGTAGGGAAAATTAAATTCTATCGGGTTAGCTGTCAAAATGCCAAAAAAGGAAGGGATGAAACAACCCTAAATCTTTAATCTTTATCTTATACAGTTAAAGGTTAACATATTAACCACAATATAAACAATTTTCTTATATTCTACATCATACATATTTGTGGGCCATGTTGACAGGAAATGTTCCCCAATTCTTCACCTGAAAATTTCTATTTAGGGGCTAGCCCGTAATGTGTTCTGGCTTAATGTGTGTGTGTTTTCGTATAGTTCCTGATAAACGAGAAAAGAAAAACAATATAGCCCCACGTTGGAAACTCCTCTATCTGTTAGTAGCCTGTTGAAAACATATAATTCTATCCCATAGTAACCTTAAGTATAGTGCAAACACTATACTTAGGGCAAAAACTTCACAACCACATGCCTTTCACTAAGAAGATCATATCCAAAAGTAAAGTCGGCCATGTAGGATACATTTTCGTAAAGATTTATTCGCCATTTACCCGCTAAGCTGCAAATAAACATAAAAGTTTACCCTTTTACCGTTTCATGGTGGTCCAGGGTAAAAGAGATCGTCTTTATGATGTCACGTAGGTGAAACTGTCCTACCAACATAGGGAGACAAACGTAGGTACCATAGTCTTCGGGTTTTATTTTTCTATTTTATTTATGGTCTCTGGTTACGCTCGCCTACGAAATTAAACCATGTCATAATGGTTTAAGCCTTAGATTTTATTTCTGTATAGAACTAGCTTCTGCTACTGCCTTTTGCCCGCATCAAAGTTGTACTATAGAAATTTTTTCTCGGTATAAATCTATGTCCTATTTCAGGACATAGTCTACCAGTGTGCTAAAATCAACCCCCATTCAACCGTTTATGCGTGAAAAGTAACAAACATTCACACATGCATACAAATTTTCTCCTTTATAATATTAATAACGTGATGGAACATAGTACTGGCTCGTAAAAGGAAGGATGCCTGAGAAAAATCGCAATACAAATACTGCTTACACGTGTGACAATTTTCGCTTATTAAAAAACAAGAAGGTCCTATAAGCTCCCATGGTTTAATTGCTCTTTCACATAAAACTTTATACTTCTGTACAAAATTACTAGCTATTTTAATAGCACGAGCCATCCGCGATATTTGTATAAGTAACTTCAGAATCTGCTGACGAATTAATGCAAACTTTTTGTTTTAATTGTTTGTTTGCATATGCTAATTTGAATGTTAGCGTGGAATGGGTTGCAGCTGTGATATTTTCTCTCGCTAAAGTTTAATAGTTAAAAAGTAAATTAGTTTCTTTTGGGAAAGCAGGAGCTGTGGATATTGCCATAATTGGATGTTCAGTGTAAATATTGACTTTGGTTTAGGTGTCAACAATTCGATTAGGCCTTATTTGAAGGTTTACAGTTTCCCAACGGGCAATAGAGGAGGGCTATGCTTGAAAATTTCTGGCGCCATCGAATCAGAAGACAAGATACTTATCCGCAGAAGAAATAAGGTTAACGATATAGTCCGAGGAATCGCATAACTTAAGTAGCAGTGGGCAGGGCACATTGCACAGGTCGCTGTGGCGAGGCTTGGAGGTTCTGTACCAGAAAACGCAAACGTTCGTCGACTATCGACTGTCTGTTCTGCCGAACCGGTCGTTGTGGCAACACTTAGGGGAAGCTTTTATGTTTAGCAGTGGAGGCCTTTCGGAAGCAATGACTATAATTTCGGATGATTAAAGGGTGTTCCTTCTCCAAGAGAGGAGGCCTGAGTCCCAGTAGTGGGCACATTATAAGGCCGATAATGCTAAAAAAGGTGTAGCGGTAGCCCAACGCCACAATTAAGAAAGACGCCTTTATTAGACTGAGGCCAGAGGATGTGTTCTGATTTGAAATTTTTAGCGTTTTGACATACTCCTCGAATTATATATGTTTCCCATCTATCTTGGGGTCGGCTCCCAGTCTAACCTAAATACTCGTATATCTTACAATAAATACCCAAGAGATCTTACAATAAACAACAGTTAGGAACATTGTTTTTTCAGTTCTAACGAGACGGCTGAAAAATATTATTTAATGTCTCTTAAAAAAGCTACTGATTTGTTATGATATATTACAGTCGCGGCCTTCGTACAAATTAGAATGAATTCATACATCTGAGGCACGTATTATTGTATTTATACAGTATATTATACACCAGTCCTTTTGTATTCCAGACAGAAACATAATATTGGGAATACATTTCGTACAGATGTAAGTTATGCGGACGATGTTTGAAGTGTAAACATTAGAAATACTGATACAGAATTATGTTGGTATTTTTTGTCTGTAGGTTTTCGGATTGACGGGGAATTTAGACATTTTTAACGGGGATTTTTCAAGTGAAATTTGATGGTCGTTTCAATTTTTCGCTAATTGATTCCTGGTGGATATTGTGATTGAAAATTATTGAAACTTTGTATAGCAAGTGTCTGCACAGCTGGATAATATGTGGAATCATTGAAACAGGCGCGATATCGGTAAAATGGTACTGAGAATTTTATTGTAGTGCTGACTACGTCAGCAAAATTAATCAAAAAGTATCTAGTTACTTATTCATTCCTTAACGATTTGGAATGGGAATTCCCAGCCGGACTATGTGTTTCCTGATAGCTACAACCTCGGAGTCTGAGTCAACAGTGAATAGGTTTTTTCTAGGTAAGCATGCTGCTTCATTGATCACATCATCAATTGCCATCAGGTGAGATAGTGGTCAATCGCGAGATTGCCAAAAAATATTTAAAAAAATTACGACATTCCTGCCTAACCAGCCGAGGAATGATTTATGTTCTGCAAAAAATAATAAACAAAATTCCGCTGAATCACCTGTATTCAATAGAAGGAGGTTTCATTCAAAGCCCGTTGCGTCATAAACTTGAAGAATGAGGGAAAGCATTCGGTTCTATTGTTTATTGAGTATTGTTACGACTTGTTTAATATCGGTTTATAGCACTCAGCCAATAAATTGAAGTCCTTGTTAAGCAATAACAGCTGCATGAGACGATTTTATTTACTTATTTAAACTTAATGTACAGTGGTGGTACATAGGCCGACTTAATGCAGGCATTCTCTACCAGTCAACCTCCGGGTCAAAAAGACAACACTGTGGTAGGTCTGCGGTCTGGTGTGGTGAGCTGGTCAGATTTTCTAGTAAAAGCAACGGTTGACGAGTTCTATCTATTAATCCACTGAAACTTTTCTATGCCTTGGAAAGCATGTTAAGCCGACTGCATTCGTAGAACATTGACAGTCTTTACGGGTTGACAGAAGCCAAGCCTTCTCTTCCTTCGCCAAGTGGTTTTCTGGCTACAGTAGGCGCGGTTTCCCGCCTAGAAAAAGGGGCAGGTCCTGGCAAATAATAATAGTGGATGGGCAGCGGTGTCCCAGTGGTGGCTGAGGATCAGTGGTGGCCCAGTGGGAACGCTCTAATTTGGTAAAGGAATCGTAAGGAAACCAGCATGTCTTGGGACAAAATTCGAAGACATGTAGCATACACCATTCCTTGCAGGCTTTTCCTTCTCCTGAGCTTTTCCCGTTTTGAATTTTATGAGCTGGCGTGAGGCATTGCCATGGCGTGTTACAATGTACATCGTGCGAGCGAATAAGAGGAATGGAATCCTTTAAAAGCTCAGTTCTTCTTCTTCTTCTTTTCGTATCGATGCCCTCAACTTTTTCTGCCCAGTATTTGGCAACCTTTTGCTTTGGCATTGGCCTCGTTTAGATCCTGCAACCTGGCCAACCTGGGTCAGTTTAGTTCGTAAAATGGATCGCGCTAAGAACTTTTGGTAGGGCCTCTGACCTCCGACCTGAGTCCTGGTAATAAGAACATAATCAGCCTTGCGATGTTCCCTTTAGGAAGAAAGAAAGAAAGAAAGAAAGAAAAATATTTTATTTGCACAAAACAATGGCAACTTTACAGATTAGTTAACACAAAAAGAAAAACAAATCAGCTAGGAATATGCGCCTCGTCCGTGCAAAACGGCCGAACGCTCAGCATCATGCTGTGGGCACACTTATAGTGCGACTAGTCCACAGCGCTGGTTTTCAGCGTCGGCTGGTGATTGACTCAAAAGGAAATTCCCCTTTCCTTTTGAGTCAATCATCGGCCGACGCTGAAAACCGTCGGAAAAAGGATCGTAATCCTAATGATTTTGTTATGTAGAAGTAAAGATAGTGATATAATTTATTACTATAAAGATAGAGCAAGTGAAGCTGAGAATGCGCTGAAGTGAAAAGAGGTTGGTTGTAAAGATAAAGATTTTTACGAGGGTCTAGTTGAAATTGGAATTTGAGCGCAGTTTACTAGGATCTTGACAAAAATGAAGAAACGATCTTCTCTTCCATAAAAGACCATTTGAGACACTAATCTCTATGATTCTCACCGGCCGTTATATGTTTACTGTATGGACTCTAAAAGAGACTTAGACCTCTGAGTATATTTCGGTGTTTCTTTTCAGGGTAGCTAGGGCCCTCCACTAGTCTCACCTAGTTTAAATTAACAAAAAAACCTCGATCAATTAGTTATAATTGTAGCCACGACGGGACGTGGCTAAAATAATAACTGTATATACTTTTGTCTTTTGTTGTAGATACTTTTTCAAAACAGGTAACCTGAGTCCCAGCGGTGGGAAAATTTGTGGGCAGATTATGGACGTAGATATTATTTTTAATCACGACTTTACTATGAATAAAACTGTAAATATCTGAGATTTTCCGATAGCTTTGCTCTTTAAAAGATTTAAAATAAATAGAGAACTTGAAGACAAAGTATGAAAATTGCCGTTCCTTTTTCAGGATCCTCGACTGAGTAACCGAATTAGTGTAAATGGCGCATAGTAAGCTCTTAACTTCATCGTCTTCGCTCAACTATTGAATGAAGACGGCACTTTCCGGCACTTAACTCGGAGAAAACTTTAATTTACAACATTCAACGGTTTCGTTTCGGTCCGAATTTTGAAATTATTTAGCGTTTTGTTTTTTTTTCTAGTGAGGAATCATTAGAATGATTTTTCAAGGCTCTTCGGCGGAGCGGGACGGCGTGTCAGACTTTTACTGACTAAACCCCACCTCGTTCCTTCGTTGCCTTCGACCTGGGGACACCGAGCTTACCTTTCGGAAATCCGATGCATGGCCCCAGACTTCGGCCGTGCTAGTTCCTTCAGGTTGCTGACATCTCCTTGAGCATTTTGACTTACTAGTCGAATTATTGTAGACGTGATCTAAAAGATGATCATCATGTCATTACAATGTTACAGCTGGCTGGGGTTGGGGCAATGGGTTGTACGAAAGAAAACAATCCAGGACCCTGGAATTAGGGCAAAGAAGACCCCATGGTTGACTGGTAGAAAATGTCTAAAGGCATTAAGTCCGCCTTTGTGCCCTTATGTGCAATAAGTATTAAATAAATAAATAATAATAATAAACAAAGAAGGAGCAGGAGTAGGTTTTAGTCAGTAAAAGTCTGACACGCCCTCCCGCTCCGATCAGAGCAAGAGAAGTAAAAAAACTAGCTTGTGTCTAACTTAATTTACAACATTCAACATTTTCGTTTCGGTACTGATTTTAACAGCGTTCAGTTTGTCTTGGGAATTGCTTCAAAATCCCTGGTTTTGCTTCCCAACTGTAGTATTTAATTCAGACAGCTCAACATTTATTCTCTGCAATTACGAGGCCAGTAATTTAGTCGTACGTGTGTAATTAGTCCCTCCATTTTTATCTTTTTCTGCCACAATAGAATAAGACGCGTCCGGGAAAGGCAGAGAGATTTCTTTGTTGAGAACTGAATTATAATGTGCTGGTATATTGATGATAGATTGCGCTCTTAAGTGGTGATCGCTTAGCGGAACGTGTGGTCCTATAAGGTGGACTGATGGCCTGGTCATTGTGGAGACGACAGGGGGTGGTCTAAATTCAGTAATGGCCGTCTTTTAGCTGCAATTATAGTGATGATGATGTTGGTGATGAATAAGTACATGTATCCGTAGCGTCGATAGTCTTCTCTCAAGTTGGAACAAGCCATTTGACATTGACTCCAGTTGGCCTACTAGAAAAATAGATGACAGCTATCTCCTCAAAATGCGACAAAACTATTATCTCCATACTTCTAATATCAAGTTTAACGTCACACATGCATATAACATTTCATATTAGACACAAGTCTAATATGAATTTCATGTCAGAGTCATCACGGCGGGTTTGCCGTTAAATGCAGTTGGCACCGCCATAACCACCGTTTGATGGTCTCAACCGCATAGCTTATATGTCTCTGGTAGCGGTTGAGACGCACTGGCTGGATACTGAATACACATATTATTATTATGATCATGTTGGCGAAATCTTATTTGAAATTAGAACGCGTTGAATCATCATCTGCTTAGCCTTTTACCAACTATATTGGGGTCGGCTTCCAGTCAAGCCGAATTTAGATGAATACCAGTATTTTACGAACAGCGGCTGTCTACCAGACCTCCACAACCTATTAACTGCGGTAACACGGTACTTCATGGCAAGACTGGAGTCAGAATGATATTTTTTATTTTTCTCTTTTTACGAAATCGGTTGAACTTAAATTGGAATAGCAGTTAGTTTGATGGCAATGGTAATGTTTAATTTTTATTGTGATCTTTTTTGGAAATAAAGAAAAACGAAGGAAGGAAAGAACAGTTACGATGCCTTATTTGTTCTAGAAATCTCATTATCAGCTGAAATACGTCCACTGCTGAACATTGGCCTCCTCTAAGTGTCGCCACAACGGCCGGTCCTGTGCATCTCTCATCCATAGGATTCCTGCGATCTTTCAAAATTAGCCAAATCTATGACGTCAAAACAATATTAAACTTTATTCGACAAAGCTTAAACAACGTTTTTAAGCACGCTGCTTAACCTATCACATACCCGTGAAACGAGACACAATAGTAAAACAATAACAGCGCGGTCTCATAGGACTGGTCGGGGATTCATGAATTAAACAAGTAAACGGTTGATTTAATTCACGTGATCACGGACCTTAAAATCTTACTACCAGACCATTAAAAAAAAAAAACAAATACAAGTACCTACATTATTTTAAGTTAAATGACGGCGACCGCGTCGCTAACCTTAATTAGTTCAAAGTTTAGTCAGTTACGATCCCAGCTCGTGTTTTAAAGGTCGTTAATTCTTTTCAAGTATAAATGCAAAGTTCTGGGGCCCGATTAATTTTCTAGCGAACTTCGAAACAAATCCGAACGCGTACAAAGTTCGGCGGAGTTTTTTTTTTAATTTGTACAAGAGATCGAGACCGTTGAAGTTGATCGGGATTCGCAGAACAAATATTTTTCTTTTGAAAAAAAAATAACTTGGTTTAAAAAAGTGCAGACGCAGGGAAGCGTGAATTGTTAGAAGATTGTTTATGTAGCTGTTTCTCTCAGCGTTTTTTGAAGTCTTTTTTTATTTTTTGATGGTATTGCTTTTGGCTTCATCTTTAGATTATATGCTTATATTAAAAGTCTCTGTTTTAAAATTAAAAAAAAATATTACCATGTATGTTGTATCGTGTACGTTGATAGCAGTAATAGTTTGAAATTATGGCGCAGCTATCAACGCCCAACTCGAGAAACCAAAGAACAGAGGCTATCACGAGCTCCCTCCCCCTACTCGTAAGAGCTCTGCTCCGCCTTTTCTGCACTCAGAAGTCTCAATCGCTACGTCCAAAGCTTTGAATCAGTATAATAATATGGCTGTCTGATCCAAGGGTGCGAGGATGATGGATGGAGAGGGAGAGGGAGGCTAAAGAAAAGTTGGATGGATTGTGTGAGAAGTGATATGGAAGAAAAGGGAGTTAGTAATAGCGTGACGAGTGACAGGATAGAATGGAAGAAAAAAACATGTTGCGCCGATCCCAAATAAAACGGGACAAGGGCGAAAGGAAGATGATGATATGATGCAAGGGTGCGTAGCGAACTCTTTCCGATTGTGCGCTCAGACATTCCACACTCGCGTTCTCGTAAATTTATCTCGCGCGCATTCTCTGCGTTTTTTAATATAAAGCTAGGCAATTTCGACTGGTAGCGCTGGCTCCAGTCAACCTCAAAACCTTAAGGGCTCTGCAGGGTTAAAGCCTACAGGGGCCTTGGATTTGCTTCTGAAAGGAAAACTGGGGCTCTGAAACGAAATGCAAAGGTGAAACAGACGAGTAAGTCTTAGGCCGGGTCCACAATACAAGCCTAACGCGGTGGCGATGACGGGTGCGAAATATCAAACATATGAAACGCCCCTTTGCGTCCATAGTGCAGTGACTAAGGCGGGAGCCTAGCGCGACGGTCATGAGCGAGTTAGCGCGCGTAGTTTTCCAACGTTCCTATCCGCGCGTTATGGCCACACTACGGGCCTAGTCAACAGGCGATCTGATGCGCGGGTAGCGGTGATATCAAAATAGTTCGGTCGATCAGTTCGGCGATATACGTCGAACAGCTACAAGAGCTCGCGCGTCACTGTGGCCACCGCACGCCCCCGCTCACCGCGCCCGCCTAGGCTCCAGTCACCGCGCATTCAGTGTGGACGCACCCTTAGTAAAAGTCTGACACTTCTCCCGCTCCGCCGCAAAAGCGGGAGAAGTCATTCGGTGATTTCACCGTTCCGACGTCTTTTTGTCAACACCGCTACCGGCCCACGATAAAAACCAGCGCTGTGCCTTCGTCGCTTTATGTATGAGGGCATGGCATTTTGCTGAGCGTTTTGTTTTGTTTTTGTATTGCTGGTAATGCCTTGATGCATTAAGTCCGCCTATGTACCACCATTGTACATGCAGTTTAAATAAATAATGAATAAATATTTTCCCTTTTTATTTTTTTCATTATTATTATTTTTGTACTCGTCTTTCCGTGTAAATAAACCGTTTTTCTTTTTCTTTCTTTCATTTCTCACCTAAAAAAAAAGACTCAGGCTAGAAGAATGAAGTAGTGTCATTGGTCGCTAAGCTGCTTCTCACATCTTTGTTGGAAGATCGCCCTAACGCTGTAGAAGCCGTGTGAACTTGCCAGTGTCTCCAATGTGTGGATAAGTCTTGTTAACCGTTTCCCGAAGCATGACCTTGTTTGCTAGATTAGTGAAGATGTCGACAAGATTAGGAGGACTTTGTAGTGTTTGGTTGACGAGAATTTTGTGGCTTCGATGGGTTTCTAACTTAATGTGTATGGAGAATATAAGCTGTTGTTTGTTGAGTTAGGCGCCTTTTTGGCCTCGCACAGATTTGTATTTTATTTTTTATGCATTCGTTTTAATACGTTCTTGTAGCAGGCAGTTAGGTTACCAAAAATTGAACTGCTTACCATGTTAGTGAGCAGTTTAATTTTTATTGAGTGTATGCACAGAAATCTCATTAATAAGTCAAGGTGTATGGTATTGTATCTAAGATATAGTGGATTCTTTGTTATCTACAACTTATCTATCGGAAAACGATGCATAACGGATACCGTTCAAGCTTTTCTGCATATTGATAGCTGCTTAGCACATGCTGTACGACGAGGTTTCTCAGTACAAACTTAAACATAATATTAAACAAGTTATAAACTTGACTGCACACAGTAAATATTTCCTTAGTTTATTGGATTTAAGTGTCGGTTGGACATGTGATCATCTTGTTTGTTTGTCGTGTATTATGCACTGAAGTTGAGATGATCAAGATGTTTATTTATTAACGTTTGAATCCCCAACCGGTCCTATGAGACCGCGCTGTTATTGTTTTACTATTGTGTCTCGTTTCGCAATCTGAGTAATTAAACTAGCTTCTACCAGCGGTTTCGCTTGCGTGCAGTTCAACGTGAAGGATTAACAAATATACATACAAACTTAGCGGCAAGTTTATAAAGCACGTTAATATTAGAATAATCTTTACATATGATAATATTAGCACGAGTATGTTCAGGTCCCTACAGTTCATTCTGTAACTGGTATTGCAATCTTTTTTTATATATGAGAAATTAATAATATATTGACTTTACGTGACCAAGAGGGCGTGTCAGACTTTTACTGACTAAAAAAACACCCACCTTTGTTCGTTTAGTTGTCATTTGCGTTGTAGGTTCTTTTTCAGAAGGTATGATCATTGTTTTTGAAAACTATACGTTGTGGTTACCTATAGTGGCTATGTTAAGTAATTTTTAATTACAGTCTATGTATTTATTAATCTGTATTATCTTAGTATTCATTAAAATTAAATGGAAATATTTCAAATATCATTCCTATTACAGGTAAATAAATACCTAAGTAGTTCAACAGGTATTTGATTTATCTAGAAAATGTTTTCAACTAAAGCAACCCTAAGTTTACATTAAAATAATTAAATACAAACAAATCGTAATCCTTTCACAAGGTTTTTAGGTTAAGAGTGAATTGATTACTTCTACGAGTAAGCAAGTGTTTACCATCAGATAATATCTTTCATATTTTAAATCTTACATATTTTTAATAAAATGAAGTCGCTTGTTGTTTTTCCCCATGGACTCAAAAAAAATGCAAAGGAATACATTATCATCATCATCTTCTCAGCCGAGAGACGTCCACTGCTGGACGTAAGCCTCCCCAAGCTTTGCCACAACGACCGGTCCTGTGCGGTGTGTCTCGCATCCATCGGATTCCCGCAACCCTTGCCAGGTCGTCGGTGCACCATGTGGGAGGCCTTCCAACGCTGCGTCTGCCACTCCAGAACTCTCTGTCCCCATCGACCATCTGTTATATGAGCATTGTGTTCTGCCGACATACATGTAGAAAATAGTAAAGTAACACAAAGATATATCTTTAACACCCAAGCTGAGAACAAACTTGTATTATGGGTATCAGGGCTCTCTAACGCCCGTTTTCAATAACCTACCGCAGTTCATAGATAGATATCAATCCACAACTTTTGCTAGGAAATGCTATCCATCGGTAGGTTATAGGAAAGCAAGTAACGGCAAAAGGATAGATTTGTTTATCTTTAGTAGCAGCAACTGTAGATAGATAGCTTATTGAAAACGGGCGTAACTTGACTAAGATAATAAAACAGATACGGAGTTTCATCATGTTTTTTATAGTTATTGCAAGTAAAAACAACAAAAGTTCATAAAAATAACGTACCGCTATCGTTAATAAATTCTTTCAGAATCAGGTTGTATTTCTACCAAAGGCTTCGCCGATAATATTTGTTCTGTCAAAGTAAGAGAAAAAATGCAAAGGACGTGGAATAACATTTTGTTCAGAATAATATTTACTTGTCTTTATTTACGTTTGCTTCTTGCGGTTTGTTTGTATGTATTTATTATGCTAATATTTATTTATATTGAACGTCGTTTATGTACTTGGTTAAGTAAATAGGTAATGGTTGAGATTGAAATGCTGTAGAAAAACCGGCCAAGTGCGAGTCGGGCTCGCGCACAAAGGGTTCCGTAGCAGCAAATATAATAAACTTATTATGTCAATTTATACACCTGGTGAATGGAGCCTAAACTCTCCCGATATTTTGCCTTGTACTTATCGTTTTCAGTGTAAGCACAATAACTTAACCAAAATTACAGTTAAATCAACCTATCTCAAAAACTATAAGAGATACTTTGATCAAACCAAAAATCGTTGAAAGAGTTAATTAGCATGCATCACCTCTATTTTTTTTAGAATTTTATACCCCGTAGTTATAAAAATAGAGGGGGGGGACATACTTTTTACGACTTTGAGAGCTGATATCTCAAAAACCGTTCACTTTAAGAAAAATGTTTTTTAGAAAACTTTATATCATTTTAAAAGACCTTTCCATTGATACCCCACACGGGTATGTACATCGAAAAAAAAATTTTCATCCCTCAGTTACATGTATGGGGGGCCCCACCCCCAATTCTTTTTTTTACTATTTAGTGTCATAATTTTGTAGCGGTTTATACAACACATATTCCCATCAAATTTCATCACTGTAGTACTTATAGTTTCCGAGTAAATCGGCTGTGACAGACGGACAGACGGACAGACGGACAGACGGACAGACGGACATGACGAAACTATAAGGGTTCCGTTTTTGCCATTTTGGCTACGGAACCCTAATAAATTATGGTAAACTAGGCATAAGCGCGCCAATCGGTACCGTGGCCCACTCGCAAACACTAAGACCAATAGCGCACTAGCGGCCAGGTCGCGGCGGCCATCGAGATACATTCATTAGTATGAAATCGCCATAGAGCGCGCGCACCTGTCCGCACGCGGCCAGCGGCCACAGGTGCGCTATTGCTCTAAAGGTAGAACTTCATTAGGCCCACGTAGGCCACGTACGCTGATCTTGGCCTCAAGTCTGCTATTAGAATTGTATCTGAATTGTCGATCGTTGGCTTCATAATTGTTGATTTTGACCAGTTAACAATACCAAATTTGTCAAAATCAACTATTATGAAACCAACGATCGACAATTCAGATACAATTGTAATAGGAGATTTATGGCCCTGGGCGCGTCGGACTCCATACATTTTATAAGGCAACAAGACTTGTAGAGCTACATGAGAGCCACAACATGCGACGCTAAGCGACGCGGTTCTACGTACAAATCAAGCGTCGCCCACGTGTGCGTCGGTCTAATAGAGCTTAAGATGCACATCGAAGATTTGGTGCTTATTTGAGGCGATCTGGTTAGTATTATAAGTATGAGGACGATGTGAACTACACAACGCAAGTTTAACTTGCTTTGTATAGTTTAGCTAATGTAATTATAAATGCATGTCTTAGTTTTGGAAGTGGGGCATGTTACCGACTGGGGAACGTGTGCCTAGTTTAGGTTTTAGTGATCTGTTAGTTCAGTATTTTCTTGTTTGTTGAAGGGTATTGCAGCTTTGATGATAACTTTACATGTTTTCATTAAAAATTTCCAAAATTTCTAAAGGCCTTCCTCCATTCCTTCCTCCGTTCGCGGCTTTGAACCAATAGTTATTGAATTAACACATTTGCGTAAACAATATAATATCTGTGTAGGTATATAAAAAGCAAAGTCCTGACTCAGTGACTCATCTACGCCCAGCCCAAATCCTTGGATCTAGTCAAGGCCCAGGCCCCGAGATTTCTTTCATGATCTTTACAGAGAATAAGAAGGGATTTTCCAAATTTTCTAAACCTAAAGGTATGAAACGGGGGTTCAAAGTATGTAAGGAGAAATCACGTGGGCGAAGCCTGGTAGTCTAAGTTATTTTTAATTAATTATTTTTAAACGTTGCCCTTCACTAGTAAATACTTCCGAAACGTTAACGTTCACAAGCATGCAAAGAGAAAGAAAAGAAAGAATAATGGTTTTATTCGGTACACACAGTCATGTAAACAATACACAAGGCACGACCCGGAACAACTATCAAAATTAATGGATCCATATGTAAAGCATACACATAAAGCGCACATTACATATGTACGAGTCTTGTAATCGGCTTTGCTGGCACAATTATATGCGAGTTGGTATGTGTTGTGCTTTTGTATAGGGTCTGTGCAAAAAGCGTTCATTGATGGTGGAATAATTCAACACTGTATTTGTTGTTTTACATAAGTAGGATTAATATCGTGTTGTATTCACTGGTTTCAAATAGAGCATTTATGGGCACTTTAAAATTGAGAAAATGGCGATCAGCCGAGAAAAGTATAGACTTAGCTCACTCACTGAATGATCAAAACCCCTGGGATCCAGAACGCTGAAATTTTTCACAGAAGTTTTTTCTAATGTATACTAAAAATACGAAAGTATTTCCCGAAACCGAAATCCAAAGTGTGTTCTTGTTTATTCTTTCACGAAGGGAAAGTTTACTTATAATAATTATTTGCATTTTATACAATAGGTTTGTAACGCAAATAAAATAAACACAATTAACAACGGAAATTCCCTCTCAAACTTTCCCTCGCCACTGCAAGGCCGACTATATATAAAATATTTACTAATTTAATTCAGGGAGCCACAAAAGGATCCCTTAATCGACCCTTTTAACCTTGACCGAAAGAACTCATTAATCATGCCGGTATACCTCGATGGCCTCCCGCTGTGCCTCGGGAAACAGATTGGGTTCGTTGCCTCAGAATAGGCTGGACTTATAGTTCTATTAATAGTCTTCACGCCCACTGCTGGACACGAACCTGTTATGAATAGAATCTATGATAATTATTAATGACTGTGGACGATTTACCTCTTTGCTTTGGGTGTGTTTTAGACTTGATGAATTGGCTTTTGGAAATTATCTTTAATTGTTATGTTTGTCTCTGTCGGTCACGGCCGGTGCTCCGCCCAAGCGGGGCGCCCCTCTACCGGGTTCTCGAACGTGTCCTTCGGGCGCTCCACACAGTGGTGACACCCGGGCGTTTATTCCGCCTGTATCCGATGCAGGAATCTCCCAAATTTACCATGTCTGGTGAAGACTTGCGTTTTACGAAAGGTGAGAACGTCGTGACTTCTTTCCAACCAAATCTCAAAAAGGAGGCTTACCGAATGTTCCGTATAGCTATGTTGAAACCCAACGAATGATATAGTTTTTATATACAAAAGTAACATACAAAGAGTACTTTCTTGCAAGAATCACAAATTCAACCGTATCTTTTCACTCAGCTCCTCTTTGACTATTATTCCCTCCTTGGCAACACAGTTTCACCCTCAGTAAATGCAGTCTCAATCATTTTACTACACTAGTCGATACGGATGGTAGTGCAATGTCGTGTTGTGTCGAGTGTCGGGACGAGTGTCGGACACTGCTGAGCGGTGTCGGCAAACTTACTAGAGACGTTCACGTGATGTCTGTGATGTAGGGGAAGTGTGTTACAGGCGGAGAGCGGGGAAATTACTTATGCTATGAGCGGTAATATTTTTAAAACACTGGTAATGTGTGAGTCGGACTCGTATACGTAGGGTTTCGTACAACAATATTAAAATCGAGCAAAATAACATTTCCTGTAGGTATAGGATTTTATTCAGTTTTTAACTTTATATCAATTTTATTTTTGTAACGGCAATAGAAATAATCATTCTGTGAAAATTTCTCCACCTCTTACAGTTTATGAGATACAGCTGACTGATAGACGAACGGATAGACAGCGGAGTTTTAGTAATATGATCCCTTGGCGGAAACTAATTGGAGAGGAGAGCAATGGCGATGAAATAAATTATAAAAATATAATGTTTCTGACTGGTTTTAAACCCGTGACCTATAACTCCCAAGTTTGGGCCGTTTCCACCAGACCACTACTGTTTTCACATCATGCTCATGCTTCATGGCACTCTGTAATAAATTACGTAAGAAAAATAATTTTAACATGAAATTACTCAGCCAAAATTGCGGTCTTTCGTTACATACCTAGCTTAAATTTCAGTTTCAGTTTTAATCATAATTATAAAAAGTTTGATGAAAAATTTACAAGTTTATTGAAATTATAATGAACAAGGACGCTTATTATTAAAACAAATTAAAACTTAATTTCTTTTCTACTGATTAACAACCACATTAAAACTTTATGTTGACTAGAAATAGCCGCACGTTGTAGTGACACGTAACGACAGAGTTAAATTGCTGTTCTTTTTTATTAATAGCTGCTCTAAACCGTGACCTATTAAATTTCTGTTAAACTAAAGTTACGAAAAAAAATCCTAACATTGTTGTGGTCATACACTCACGCACACACAGACTTTGTTCACACACCCACACACACACACTCACACACACTACGCGCACTTTGCTCTACTTCAATATCTAAATGTCATCTTATCACAAAAAGGGCTTCCACGATTAGGGACTATCTACTTTCTTGTTTTTTTATGTAAAAAAAAAAACAAATAATTTCTCCCGCTCTAGGATAATGAGAGTGTGTCACGTCTTTTTCTCACTAATATCCGTCTTGTGTCCTTCATATCGAGGAATTCCTTGACAGAGTCTGTGTTTCCTGATAGCTACGACTTGAGAACCTTTAAGTCAAAAGTGAATTGGTTACTTCTAGGTAAGCGCGCTGCATCGTCAACCGCATCTTCGTTTTCCATCTGGTGAGATAGTTGACAAGGGCGATCCTATCAACAGTACAAAAAAAATGCCCTTCGCGTTCTAACAGTAAGACCGTTTTCACATTATCCGATCCGATATCGGTATCGGACGCCGATCCGATATCGGGGTAAGTAAAATGTGTGAAATATGTACCTATCTTTCATATTGTCCGACTCGATATCGGATATCGGAGCACGGTATTTCATACATTTTACTTATCCCGATATCGTATCGGCGTCCGATACCGATATCGGATCGGATAATGTGAAAACGGTCTAACTCTTTCGAACTAACTTGTTTCCCATCTGAAAATAAATCCGTAAAGCATAGTCGACTACTTCTTCTTCTTCCCGCCCTTATACCATATCACTTGGGGTCGGCGCAACACGTTTTCTTCCTCCATTCTGTCCGGTCATCCGTCAGACTATCACCAACTCCCTTTTCCTTCATATAGCTCCTCACACAATCCATCCATCTTTTCTTTAGCCTCCCTCTCCATCCATCTACTTGTAAATTCAGAACTATAGATATAGTCGACTATATATTTCGCTTTCTTTCAGAGAGAATGCTCTCTCTCTCCTGCCTTGCACCACAGCTCAGCATCTCTATATCATTGTGCCGTCGCCTCACAAAGGAGGCTCCACCATTACTCTCCCTCTGTTAATGCTACAACCATTGTTGTGCCTCACTCTGTTTTTGGATACACGACACTAAATATATCTACGAGAATGTTTATGAAAGGAAAAGCTGAATGACATATCAACGCACAGCCGAAACTACTGGGACTAGGAATGCGAAAGGAGACAATTTCTTTTGTTTGGGGAATAGGCCCGCTACAAATTGTGGCGTATAGCAATGAAATGCACGTTAGTTTATTGCTTATAATCTATAGATTACAGTGGTAATATTAGCAAAACTTTATGAAACCGGAATACAGTGAAATACGACAGTCAAAACATGACTCTCATAATAACTTAAAATCTCATAAGAGCTATTGTCTTATGAGTGGATAGGTCTCCTTGGTATTTTAAGTTAAAATACTGCACTTTTCAATAATATATAGTATAAAACAAAGTCACGTCTGTACTACGTGACAGATTCTGATGTGATTTACATGGCTTGATAGACTTATTCATGAAAATGGATTAGATGATGATATTCATTTCGAAATAGCGCGGTTTTTGCCGGCCAATACTGTAAATCTAAAATAATAAGGTGATGTGTTATAAGCTGGTTGGGAAAAAAACACATTATAGGTACATCACAAGAAATATTATTACTGTTTATCTCTTAAAAGCAGTATTTCATCTAAAAAACCGGGCAAGTACGAGTCGGACTCGCACACTGAGGGTTCCGTACTAACTTACCTATGAAAACAATTCAATTCTCGAATCGAGTCTTGAAGATTTTTCAAAAAAAATCTTGTGACGTAAATACACATTTTCAGTTTTCAGACTTTGTTCTATATTTGTGCTAAAATTACCATGCTTCGTACCATAATTTCAAGATTCTAGGTCAACGGGAAGTACCTTATGTATTTTGATTCCTTTGACAGTGTAGAAATGTACGTTTTTTTGCAACATAAACGGGCGTATCTTCTTTTCCCGTCAACTTACAAGTTTGATATTTATACAGTTTCAAGGGAATGCGGACTTGAGTATATAGTTTTAATTTCAACTTGATACTTTTACGCGTTCTCGAGATAAAGGGTCTTGACAGACAGACAGACAGACAGACAGACGGACAACAAAGTGATCCTATAAGGGTTCCGTTTTTTCTTTTTGAGGTACGGAACCCTAAAAAGATGCAGGTGGCTCGTCCTCACCTTGACGCCGTGCCCAAGATAAATACCACACTATACACATCACATGTGCACAGCAACCAACAGCGCGTCTGCCCACTTAACAATTACAACAGTATCCAGCAAGAGCAGCTCTATTGTTAGTAATTGATGGAGTGGTGTCAACTAATATATAAATACAATAAGTTTTCCTACTTGTGTGCCTTGATTGTATCCTATCTTGTAGGAGATAATTATTTGGACCTTAATCATGGACAGGTACCTCGATTTTAAATTGTCCGGAGGCCCTGACATGCTCTCCATAGTATGAACGAGATTGTTTGATTTGATAAATTCCTAGAGAAAATAGAGTTAGGTCCTGGAATGACAATTGAGGAAAATCATCCAGCTCTGGAAGGTTGAAGGCTGCTGCTGGGTATGGAAACTGGAACACTGAGTATCTGCAACGGGCTATTAATTAGGTACGTTTTGTTCCACGGTGATTTTGAAAATAAACCTAAAAACGCTCCTAACAAGCATTTTTTGCCGTAATACTATTTTACTATTATTTCATTATTCCGGTTACGTATCGATATAATTTTTGGTCAGTTAATTATAACAAGATGAACACTTTTTTCATGTGCAATATCATTAATAAACGTTACCGTTTAACAGGGGGCCCAAAAAAAATTGTCTCCTTTCCCACAAGGTTTCGTTTTGTAACTTAAGAGAAAAAAAATATTTATTTATTTAACAGTTTTTGTACACACAAAAGAAAAAGGAGACAGAAAATAGGTACAAAGGTAATGCTTATTTCTAAAGAAATCTCTTCCAGCATACCGCGATTTATTTATTTAAACTTCATGTACAGTGGTGATACATAGACAGACTTAATGCATCAAGGCATTCTTTACCAGTCAACCTTAGGGTTAAAAAGAGAACACTGTGGTAGGTCTGCACAATAAATAAATGACAGATATTTAAAACTACCTTTAGCCCGCAGCTTCGCCCGCGTACATAAAATATAGCCTATGTCACTCAGGAATATAGCAGCTCTCTATTGGTGAAATAATATTAGCAATTGGACCAGTACTTTCACAGATTACCTCATTGAAACAAAAAAAACAAACTTGACCTCTTTATTATATTAGTATAGATTACTATTTTCACCCCCTAAAGCCTCTTGTGCACATCACGTTTTTCACTGTGTGTAGACGCGTTTGTCAGTGTTGTATGGATCACTGGGGGAGCTTGTTGACATAAACGGCGACGCTACGACACGGCACCGCCGCCGTGTTTCATCAGTTTTATATTGCAGATTATGGCTTCTTGTAAAAATGTTCGCTTTATTAACCGTGCATACACACGGTCGAAAAACCTGCCGTGTACATGGGACCTTAGGAGTGGAAATGGGAGTCCAAAGTTTTTATGAAGAAACTTACTTTCACGCGAGCGAAGCCGCTGACAGAAGCTAGTCTGTGTATCTTGCAGTTGACTGGGTTTTCCTTATAATGTGTTTTATTATCTTTTGCCCTGTATGTCCTTGTCATCATTATCATCAATCATTTGTATATACATGATCGGTAAAAGCTTTTTGCCTTGCCTACAAAAAAATGTGTTTATTTTTTGCATACCTTTATACTGTAACTAGTTGCCTGCTTGCGGCTTCGCCTCCGTGATATTAGATAGTATTCCAAGGGAGCATACTCCCGTGATAAAAAATATTCCTTGTGCCTAAACAAGGTCTACCCGTGTTCCAAGTTTCACCGAAATTCATTCGGTACTTTTTGCATTTATAGTAAGAACTGGAGTATATACTTCATGTAGTACCGCCAAATTTTCCCTAGCGGCATACTAATAACGGGTCATCAAACGTAAATTAAAAAATATAAAATTTTAACTTAGTTTATAAGTTACTGTAATTGTAAGTATGTTCTTCCGTATATCTTTGCACCAAATCTGTGTCCTAAATAATGCCTGTACAATCAAAAGACAACACAAATAATAGTCCGATTTCCAAATCCATTACTCGACATTTTGAAAACAATTTTTAACTCAGCAAAATTGACTCGATCGATTCTGAAGTCCACATTGAATAGCGTAGGTCTCCGACAAATCGTAGCGACGTGCTACGCGGCTACGAGCGGTGCTACACCGTAGCGCTACGAGGAAATAAGAACCGCGCTACTTGCCTTGAAATATTCATTGCTTATCAGTTTTCATATTGGATACATGTTTTTTCATGAAGATGGATAGTTTCCTTTCTACAAATATAATATTATATGTAAGGTATTTTTTTCTTGGGACATTCAATTCGGCTGAGAAATGGAAGAAAAACATTGAATTTGTCCTGAAGCAACTATGGATTGTACAGAGCTTTCGTTGTGATTGACTGTACTTATTATTTTTATAGAGTCATGAATTATTATTTATTATAGATTTTATAATAGGAAATACTTGTAATGTTACGAGGACGATGAATACGAGTACTACTAAAAACTAGTTTTTTCCGCGACTTCACTCCAGTAGCCATCAAGATTAGTTCTTTCAGAGTTGTCGGCATCAGCCCGATTTTTTTTTCAATTGTCAATGAATTTTCAATGAAAGTTGATGTAAATCTGACTGCCGGACAGTGCACAAGCGCCCTTATTAGTATTTCAATCTGTCATCCTATCGTGACCGTGGCGTGTTGAACACATGTTACAAGTAACTGTTAACTGTCTTCCTTTACTGCTTTTACTTTCTATCGGTTACTATTCCTTTACTACTTTTTTTCATTTTTTTTTCTTTTCCCTCAGCATATGTACTGTCCTAAAGATATATTATATTTGTAAGTAAACTACCAACGCTCTATATAAAGCGAATGTCGGAAACACTAAATTGATCGTAATGTTCTTATAAAGTATTCTCCTTATTTCTCGTAACTCACGATTGTCTGAAACTGTAACAAAACGAACGCTCTGTGAGGCCAAAGGGAATAATAACAAGATTTGGATGGCTATGGAGTTTACTCGTAAAATCATGTACTGGGATTGTATGGTTTGTATTTGAGAATGAAATAGGAATTTGATAAAAATGCTAAGAAAATATACTCTTAGGATAAAAAGTAATATCTCATTTGCTAGTCTAAGACATGGTTTACCCGTGTACCAAGTTTCGTCCAAATCCGTTCAGCCGTTCGAGTGTGATTCGTGTTTCACTTTTGTAATAGTAAGTGTACTCATTCCTCGTAGAACAAATGGTCGATGGGGCCAAAAAGTTTTGGAGAGTGACCACGTACCTTAAAATATAGTGTTGGTAGACATGGTATGACGTGGTAAGGGCTGAGGGAATACGACTTATGCGAGAATCACGGGACCGATCATTGTGGCGGCACTTACGGAGGCCTATGTCCAACATTAGACGTCTTTCGACTTGAATGATAATTCAGAATCAGATATTTTTATTTGCAGACTATAGATAGGTAGGTGGGCAGTAGGGTCGAATCCTCTGGGGCCATGGATTGGTTTCCGACGGGAACAGTTCACAGTTACACAGAAAGTTAACAGAAGGTTTAGTCAGTAAAAATCTAACACGCTCTCCCGCTCCACCCAAGAGCGTCATTCTTCAGAAGAAGTCATTCTGAAAAGTACGCACCTTAAAAACAAAACTGGTAGGTAGGTAAGATGATGAGTATACAATAAAATGTTAACGCTATATACTCTTTTACCGTCCTCATCATCATGTAGCATAACAGAACCTCATCATCATTTGCTAACATGGCCGCCGTATGCGATTTTTCTTTTCGTTTTAAACCATTATTTACTTAACAAAGTGGAGAGCACGATAAAAACAAGCGTTTTACCTGTAATACGCAGATACACAACAAATACGCAGATACACGGACAAAGAGAATGGGCACGTAGGTACTTTTTGCAAGTTTTTTTCTTTTATTTCGAAGGTAATATGTAACAAGCTTCATTTAATTTTTAGAAGTGTATTTTCCTTTATTTGTTGCACTCGTAGGATGATGTTGATTTGTTTTTAAGCAAACATGGCTATGTACTGAAAGTGGCCTTAAAGTTCTTTAAGGCTTAAATTGTTTTTTTGCACTGGTATTAGGGTCTACCTAAGATGAATGGCTTGTGTGGAGTGATATGAAGAAAAAGGGAGTTCGTGATAGTGTGACGGGTGACAGGACAGGCGACGCAAATGTATGAAGAACTGTCATTGTCAATTGCAACTGTGAGTTTGACGGCTGTATCGACGTCGAGCTCGTCGCCATAAAAATGACTTTTAGAGAATAGCATCGCTGATGACTGAAAGAAATACATTATTAAAACTTTATATATAAGTAAGAAACACTGTACAAAGGCGGACTTGACGCCTTAGGCATTATTATAGGTAGGCTATTTTTTACCCTTCTGCCTCCAACCCTTATTTTTTCTTTGATAATTATAAAACAACGTTTGCCGAGTCAGCCAGGGTAATTCTTTTTTATATTAAAAAGAGATTTAAATTTTTGTTTGTGATGAACACAAAAACTACAGGACCGGTTTTCAAAATTCTCTCACCAGTAGAATGCTAGGTACTTTATCACTAAATATCACTTAGGGCCTATTTCACCACCTATGATTAAGTTTCGAGTATCTTACTTGACAGATAATTTCATACAAATTCTGTCACATTTTTGAATTTATTCAGTGAGTAGTGGCTACTCGGACATTGTGAAACAGGCCCTTAGTTTCGTTACATATTATCTACTTTAAAAAATTGTACATCATTGTACCCATAGATTTAAGTTTCTGTATAATTTGTAACTTCTTTTGATGTACAGTCAAGTTTATTCTATTCTAATCGACTCATTCAAATATGTGTCAGTTATTTTTAAGGGATTCCGTAGAATTCAGTTTACGTTATGTTTGTGTTCGTTAGGGCTCAAATTGGATTTAAGGCTTGTGTAAGATTTGTCGACAAACAGTCCTGAACCTTGATTAGAGATTGTTTATTTTCTTTGCCCAGATAGGTCAGGCCTTTTAAAATATTAAATTATTAAAGGTTTGACCTACCTTGGCAAATAAAATTTAAAATATTGTGATATTCATGTAATTTTTTTTCAATAGCCTATTTTGTGTCCCACTGCTGGGCAATGTATAATCTAAATTATAATATTTGAAAGTTTGATTTTTTGCTTCTTTTGACATGGGAAATTATCAAATTAATTATCCCGTTCAGGGTGGAACGAGAGGGCATATCAAACTCTTATTGACTAAAAACTACATGTTCCTGCAGTTAACAATCACGCAGTGCCTTGTAAATTAATTCATGAATCCCCGACCGGTCCTATGAGACCGCGCTGTTATTGTTTTACTATTGTGTCTCGTTTTGCGGGTATGTGATAGGTTAATAACTAAATTCTATAAAAACAACGCCATTCTGTCTCCAAAACTGCTTTTAACAATAATAATAAATGTTTTTATTTTACATAGGCCTACATGGGCACTTATAAAAAGTCGAAGCTAGTGCACGGTTCCAATTGGTCAGGTTTTAAATAGAACACCACTTTACATCAAATTAAACTTCACAAAAAATACCCTACACTATATTTGTCGCGCAAATCAAAGAGCTCACCATGTTTCAATCAGATTTTTTCTACACAGCATCCAATGAAATAGGAAACAGCGAAATCAAAATAAATACAGGGTGAAACGGCGCTGTTGCTCGGCGAGATGTGAATGTGGGGCGAACGTCGAATAAACGTGGCATTGTCCGACATTGTCGACTGAATATAGGAGTGCACATATATACGTGCACGTTACATGTCGGTACACAGAGTAGTGTGGATTTGTTTGACAGTTTTGATTTTTTTCTTTTTATTATGGATAGGTTTGCGTTTGACTACTATCTCACGTGATGAATCAAGAGCCTATCAATTTTCGCCCGTTTTCCTACCGCAGTTCATAGATAGATAGCCATCCCCGATAAACAGTAACATTCCATCTATCAATCCACAACTTTTGGTAGGAAATGCTAACCGTCGTTAGGTTATAGGAAAGCAAGTAAGTTGGCAAAAGGATAGATTTGTTTATCTTTAGTAGCTGCAACTTTAGATAGATAGCTTATTGAAAACGGGCGTTTCTTGGTGATCTCTTTTGATGAGCTGGTAAATTCTTGAACCCTCAGGTTTAACAACATCTACGTAAGGAATATTTATAATTCTGCGTAAAGGAATACGGATAGGTTTTTATTTTAGTCAGTATAAGTCTTATACACGCCCTCACTTTACGCAGAACGAGAAAAATAATTAGAAGATTTGTCGCCTAGAAAACCAAAAATGTTCTCTTTTGATATTTTAAAGCTATATATTGTCAAATTGAACTAAAAAGTAAAAGTCTATTTAAAGGAAAAATATCTGTTAGAATCGCCAGTTCTACTGCTGAGCTTTGTTTGATTCGGTTCGGTGCGGGATAAGTATTGTTGGAGTTTTTTCGTAAATTATCAGTAGCAACCCTCAATCTGAATTTTATTGTACTCATTTGACGGCAATAGATTCCCTACAAAGCTGTCTGTGGCAAACTAGTCGTGCTAAAAAGATATAGCATAAACATAATCAGCCTTTTAATGTTCCCATTGCTAGGACTCGAGCTTTCTCTCTAGGAGAGGGAATGGGCAATAATCCACCTCGCAGGCCCAGTGCGGATTGGCAGACATGTGACGTCTTCGAATTTTTGGTTCGAGGACATGCCGGTTTCCTCACGATGTTTTCCTTCACCGTTTTGAGAGCAGTGGTGATGAAATAAATTACACAAAGTAATGCGCCTGACGGGTTTAAACCCGCGACCTACAACTTGCAAGTCGGGGCAGTTACCACTGGGCCACCACTGCTCGAGCAGTGCGATATCGATATCGTATGTCTTCTAAAATTTTGTTCTAGGACATGCCTGTCTACCCACGATGTTTTCCTTTACCGTTTTGAAAGCAGCGGTGATGAAATAATTTAAACAAAGTAATGCCCAGGTTGGAAATTGCGACGTACGACCTGCTCTACTGTATAGAGGTTGATGCTAGTGACCCCTTACTACCTCTCTGACTGTATTATGTTCATCCTTTCGTGAGCTCACGTAAATTCCCAGCCAGAGATGATGCAAAAATTCCTTTAGTTTCCATAAGACTGAACTCGTCTCCCATCCTACTTATATTTTTGTAGGTCAGTGATAAAAGCTGTGAGATTTCCTCCTCTTTGTGAGCTAGCTGCACGGCGCGGCGTTGCGTCTCAGACGCGTGGGCCGTAAGATCGCGAAATTACTCCCGCTCGCAAAGGTCAGAGGTCCAAACAGACCAAGTTTGTCCGTTAAAAAGATTTGTTCGTTCTTGTAAGTTGTGTTTTAAGGTCCATTTGGTCCTTAATTGTTTGGGCTACAAATAATGGGGGTTGTAGTTAGTTGAATGGGTAGGAAGTAAAATATCTGTTATTTTGTACATGCTACAAGTTATTGTGGAGCCTTATTTTTGAGTTGGGAAATCATCGAAAGACTTCTCTCATTCTAAGGTGTAGCGAGAAGAAGTGTCAGACTTTGTCTGACTAACACATCATACATAGTATGTAGTTAATGTAGCTGTTGCATGTATGCAACACATGCGTAAAATAAAATAGTTTTTATATAAATAATTAAGCCAATATTTTTAGAACTCAGTACTACCTACTAAGTATTCACAAGTTTGTTAATGTGTGACTTTGTAAAAATGCTAAAATAAATAATTATTATTTGAATTATTTCACTGTCCCATTTGAGAGTACTAAACATAAAAATAAACTAAAAACATAACATTCCCTCTATTTTAAACCCATTCACACTAGTTCGTCCATTTGTCGCGCACCTGTTAGGGCCGGATTAAACTGGCTGTAACCAGTTCTATCCGGCGCCCGATCTGCCAGCTAATTATATGGATTACAGGGTTCTTGTAGCGACGCACTTTGTTCGGGACTCTGTTGTATAGCTTCATTTACGATAATGTGCTCTAAAATGGTGGATAGATTGTATTAGGAGGGATGTTGACGGTTTTGTATTATAGTGTATTACTCTGGATCTTTTAACTGTCGGGGAATATCCTCGGGTTATCAGTCATTTGTTTTTTTTTTTTTATGTAGCTTGCAAAGGTCGTGGTCATGTTTCGGTCGAGTTCTGCGCCACCGCCTCTCTCGCGATACGACGCCATGCAGCTCTGTGTTTGGCGGCTTGGGAGTTGTGATATATGCTGCAGTGTGTAACCGACTTGATAAGGTTAGTCCACCGTGTTGGAGAGCGTCCACGTGATCTTTTGCCCTCAACTTTCCCTTGCTTCATCAATCGTTCCATCGAGTCCTCGTTACGGGTGATATGCCCGAAGAACTTGAGGATTCGTATTTGCACAGCCGACGATAATCTCTCTTTGATATTGAGTTCTTTCAGGATCGAAATATCGGTTCGGTGCGCGGTCCATGGTATTCTAAGCAAGCAAATGTAATAAGTAACCGCTTTGTATAACGTACGGGCTTTACTCCCTGTGTAAAGCCCCATAAACCTACGATGACAACGGAGGGTACTCTGGTCCGGGCAAATGCCCAATAATTGATTTCGGGCTGTTGTAGATGTTCTCACACAAATCACATGGAGAACGTTAATACCACGATGCAGGATTTTGAATTTGTGTTGCTACAAATTTCTCATAATTCTTTATTCTATCACATACCTGCTAAACGAGACACAATAGTAAGACAATAACAGCGCGGTCTCATAGGACCAGTCGGGGATTCATGAATTAAGCATTGTCACATCAAACTGTACTCTGTTAGTACATGAACTCAATAAATTAATAGTTTGTGAGTAAAGCCCAGTATAACCCAAAGCTTTACAGTTTAATTCAATCCAAATTATTTAATTGAAAAAATATCCTCGGGACAACATTTTCTGTTAACAAATTCGCGATGTTCCGTCATGTAGAAATACCACCAACTATTCACATATTCCATTAACTTAATTAATAACATAGAAAACCTCTTTATATTCACACAATAGTTCTAATATCAATCGTCCCTTACGGAACGTCCCACTATTTATGTTTCGTCCAACTCCTTATGGACCGTCCCACATATGAATGGTCCCATATGAGTAGGTACTCGCCGAACATTTATCAAACCTTTCTCTTAGGGTTCCGTGTTAATTAACATTTCTTATTTGGACCCCTCTTCGTTAATTAGCTGCGAATAGATATGTATGGGTGACTGCGTTTACACATCTTCTCTTAACCTTATTCAGGGGATGTTAACCTTGATAATTTTATGGGGTGCTACCGGTTTCGGGTTTTGACCTTTTGTAATTAGGAAAGAGAAGGTAACTAAGCAATTTAATAGTTAGTAAATACATAACATGGTGTGAAAGATTGTCTGTACAGTTCTTTTTTAAACATAACATAAACTAGTACTTGACTACTATCCAACCTGATGGTAAGCAGTGACGCAATCGTTGATTAGCTTATTAAGAGCCTATTTAATCTAGCCTTGAAGACACCTGGATCATAATCGGACGGGAAGACTGCAACAGGCAGATTGTTCAGTCCTTCGATGTACGCGGTATAACCGACGCGCAACGAGACGATACTTTGCCCGGATCATATATATTTCAACAACGTACGTCAGGATGTCTGATGATGGCAAAAAGGTGATAGCGGTATCAAATAAAAAAGATCCATTGGTGTTCCTTCCTACTGTTCATAATATTGCTAATATTGCTAATATTCATAATTTCTTTTTTCTTTTTCAGGTAAGTTCGAGATGTTACAGTTGATAGTTTGCGCTTCACAGCGGATGACAGTGAGTAGACCTAAACATATTATTGATATTTCTTTAGCTAAACATGTAAATGGTCAAATTGGACCTTTTTATAAATAACCTCTGGATTGAATTTCGAACCCGTTGGCTAATCTCGACAGAGTCTCGAGAGACAGAGAAGAGATAGTAGTGCTCCTGAGTTTGCGCAAACACAGGTACACTCTCTGTTCTTTAACTATAGTTCGATCTACGAGTATGAATGATCATCTCAATGATCTGTGTCATGATCCATGACCGGGTATAGAGAGAGATTCAGGCCTCTTGTACACGGCATGTACGTAGGCACGGTGCATTGTTGTATGGATCACTGGAGGAGCTTTCTTTTTTTAACAAAAAAACGTTGCCACACACTAGGAATTACTCCTGTATCGTGGGTGCGTTTACAAATATGAAGACTCACATACACAAGACGCTCGGACCCGGAACAACTACCTGTAGATCATACAAATAATTGTTCCGTGCGGGTATCGAACTCTAAAACTAAGTAAGATTATAATAATAAAATAGCAGTTCGGCCCATACCTGTTCATATGAATATAACAACAACAAAACTTCCCTATTCATCAATAAACAAACCTAAACCGAAAATAATTCGCGCGGCGACCATTAAAAGGTTGGAACAGACCAGCCGGCCGCTGACCAAACAATCAGCTAACGATTCCATTTGCATAATGGCGAATAAACAAATGATAAAACAATAACATAACCAAGCTAACAATCTAGCAATAACCGCCTTTATTACGTACTAGTAAAGGCGATTTTGATAGCAGTACTAGAACAATTGCTACAGTATTCTGCGGACGATTGTACGCATAAAATTATTGATGGAACTTTTTGCTGTTTCGTAACCATATTTTTGGGGATTGTTGATTTTGATTTTAATCAACTGAATGTTTTATGATTGTGTTTATTACGTATGTACGTATATTCATTTTATAAAAGGGTGTTGGCAGGTAATCGCTCTTTAGCTGCCGATGATGGAGGCTTCTCTTTTTGCGGCATATCCGCTCCCTCACAGTTTCAGCCACTTCCTTCGCTTGCATTACTGCTTCGCTGAAGGAGGTGACTGCTTACCCTTTCTCTTACGCTCGTAAGCGATGATGTGGTCGATGAGAGAACACGCTTGCCTAGACGTTACCTATTCATTCTAGACTACACCTAGGTTGTAGTTACCAGGAAACAGACTCTGAATATCATAGACTACTTATTTTCTAACATAATGCAATGCTCTTATGGGACACTACGGAGTAAAGAATTTTGGCAAAACGCTTCAGATTTATGAGTTCATTAAACTAAAAATATCACAAAAATTTAACAAAATCGGTCGACTATTGAAAAGTTAGCGTTAAAATTGCCGAATAGCATCGCAATGTGATGCATTGATATGAAACTGTGCTTCCATATAGACCCCAGTTGCCGCTGTGTCGGGGTGTTGTGTTGGACTATTCCATTATCTATTGTGTTTTAGATTTCATATTGTTTTCACATTTATTGTTTACATTTCTCGTTTGATTTATGCCGAAATGGATGTTTATTTTAGGAAGTCCATGTTTGAAATGCTGTGCACGTAAAACCTTATTTTCATTCAATATGCTTTTTTTTCTAAATATATTTTCGACAGCTTTTATTAATTATAATTATAGTCTTTGGGAAGGTTACATAATAATGCGCGTATAAGCTTTTCACTTTGGTGGTAGGTGCAATAAAATAGAGTTAAAAAGGTAAATATAAAAAGATGTACAAATAAATCGTAGAGATAATACAATATTATATTAGGTACACAAATTAATGAACTAAATAAATAAAAAATATCAATATCTAATATCTCAAACAAACATTCCGAGAAACCTTAATTTTGTATTAATATTACTGCCATAAAGAGATTAGTAGTAACTAATCATCATCATCTGCCTAGCCTTTTCCCAACTATATTGGTGTAGGCTTCCAATCAAGCCGGATTTAGCTGAATACCAGTATTTTACGAGGAGCGGCTGCCTACCAGACCTCCACAATCCATAATAATAACTATTAGTAATAACTAATATTAATTTAAATAACCACTGAAATATAAAAATATAACGACCTATTTGTACTAAATAATCCCTTAATCACCCCTTACAGAACCGCAAGAGAAAAATGTACAAACAAAAAGTTTTTATTATTCTTTAAAAGTAACAAGTGACACCAAAGAGTTTTTTACCATAAATCTCGAGCAAGCTTGCGGACGCTTAACCGAATTAATTTAAATAATTTAACTAAGTGGTAGTATTAAAACATTCTCGTGCAAAACGTGGGTACCCCTACTATGACGTACCACTGCCGTCAAGATTTCGTCGTAAAAGAGAGACAGAGCTTTAAAGAACAAATAGCGCTATCTCTTTCTCTCAACTTATTCATAATGCCACTAAAATATCATAGTACGGGGGCTAACTTTGGAGCTTAGTGCTACGCCTCGTAGCAGTTATTTCGCTACGTGCGTAGCAAGTTCGTAGCTTCGTAGCACACCCTCTACGTTACTGACTTAGAAGTTTTTCAAGTGTGAAATGGATTGAGTAAGAATTAATGTGAATGAACTTTTAAAGTTCTTTTAATAAAACTGAAAAGAATAATAAATTATATGGTTGAATACTTTTCTTTCTCTTTTATCGAATACATTTAGAACTTTTTATTCTATTGGGGTATTTTATTTTATGACCACAATCTCAAACCTCATCAAAATACTACACAGAAGTATCATTTATGTCACAATAAAATACAGTCACACGATCCATGGATCTTCACACGGCGACCATTAAACATGTTTTTACGAGCCACACAAATTGTAACACGACTATAATGCGATGTAACTATAAACGGAGCATTGCCTCTAAAAATGCGGCCTATCTAAATTGGTCGTGTAAAATGAGACGTGGCAATTTTACCTTTGAATTTTCACGCGTTTGGGGTCTTCAATATTTACTGACAATATTTCGGGTGACAATAAATATTGATGATTTGGCCTCTGCCCTTTTGTGTTCGTATCTAGAAAGCCAGACGGGGCCGGCGATATTGAATGACGCTCTTAAATTTTAGTTGAGATTGTTTGTCGTGGTGGCACATTGTGCTGGCTACATTTTCCTGTTGTAAGAGGCTTATGGATTATTCTATTCACATGGTTGTCTGCAACGACCCTTATCCGTCAGTTTCAAGTGTCAGTCGCAGGGAATAGAGGATTTGTTCAAATTTTTGTCGGATTAATCTTCTACTGTGCGCATGTATTTTCCTAGACCATTATTTATAAGGGAGAGATAAGAAAGACAGTGTATTTAGTCAAGTGTTAAGTTTAGAAAGTATTGATTTTTTTTGTCACTTTGAGTTCTTTTAAAATGCGGACGTAACACATTCTGATGTTTTTGCAGTGTTTGGAAGTAAATGTAAGCTTCGCTGTAATTGTAGTCAATACTACAATAACATTCTTAGCTCCATATTGCCAAAGGCACAAAATAAAATCTGTTTAAGTGATTCAACAGATTTTATTCCTACCGCAGTTCATAGATAGATATAGCTATCCCCGATAAATAGTAAGATTCTGTCTATCTATCCACAACTTTGGTAAGAAATTCTATCCCTCGGTAGGTTATAGGAAAGCAAATAAGGGCAAAAGGATAGATTTGTTTATCTTTATTAGCTGCAACTGTAGATAGATAGCTTATTGACAAGGGGCGTAAAATGCATTCTATAAAATACCGATTGATAGGTTACCGACTCCAGCTGTCGTTTCTTCACTTTAATTTCAAAAGTTCTCTGCAATCAACCCTATCTGTCTATACAAAAGCAATTGTTTTTGTCGACACAATTAAAAATATCGGTTTCAAATTAAACGCCTTCTAATGAATTTCCAATACACTCGCTTGCAAAATTAAAGCACCAGTTGGTTTTTTAATTTTATTCCCTCGGTACTTTTATTTCTGCTAAAAGTAAATTAATTTTTAGTTCGTTACAGGCTCTGTTGTGTTTTAGTTTATTTTGTACTAGTTTCTGCTAGCGGTATAAGCCGCCTGAAAGTAGAAAAATAAATCCAATTTAGTAGTCTTACCATGATGTTGGAGCCACGGGTTATATGAAAATGAATCCGGGGGCCCTGGAACGAAAGCAAAGAAGGAACAGGAGTGGGTTTTAGTCAGTAAAAGACAGACACGCCATCATGCTCTGCCCAGAACGGGAGAAGACATTAGATGATTTCCCATTTAAAAAATAAAACCTTACCATGACGTGTTCGAATGTTAGTCGTGCGAGCGCGAAAGAGGTATGGAAATGTAAGAGTACATCATATATAGCTCAATCTTTTTAACAGTTCAGTTAAGGTCATCAAATGGATCGCGTTAAGAGTTCGTGGTATGGCCTGTGTTCGGCCATATGAGCATGAAAAAGAAACTAATATACGCACAAACAAATACATACAAATATTAGCCTTTATATTATAGTATTAGGATGATAGTTTTCAGTTAGTGGAATGAGACTCGCGAGGCCATTTTGAGTTCATATATTTCAGTTTATATATAGAACTCGAAATTTTCTCTTTGAGATAAGTGCAGACGATTTAGCTCGCATGTTTCTAGTGCTTTAGTTTAGCTAGATTTTAGAGAAAATATTATTCACTTGGGATGGTAGAAAATAAAGAAGAATCATTTAATCGAAAATGGTTTTAGGAATCAGTTGATGTGTATGATCACTTTTGATTATTATTATATACGAGTAGAGTGGAGGGTGTAAAGTGCACATGTCAAATTAAAGTAATGTAAGATTGTTAGTGGTTTTGTCTATGTTGAATATGGACAATCAAAAGATAATGTGACTTCCTATACATTATTTAAGCAATTTCTGTTGCCCTTTACGGGGCGCCGGTGTAGGTGAATTCGACAAGGTGACCTAGCCCCAGAAAGTCATGACCTCCTCATGCAATTGAAAGCGTTGAAAGTTTTTGTTCGTCTCATAGGAAATAATAAAAAAAATGGTTAAAATTCACGCTATGTCCTTTTCTGTATACCGGTATATGCAAAATGACATGATGAACTATTCCTTAGTTTAGGTATGAAACGAACTTACTCAACCTTCATAATATAAGTTACGATTAAAAGCTTTATTACTAAACAAGCAAAGATCTATTTCTAATTTCTTATCCTTTTCTTAATAATCGTACCCTTAACCAACCTTTTCAAATACTTTATCCTCATCCTTTAACCCCTTCATATTTTAAAAACATTACTCTCAAGGTAACCATCCTTTTTTTATAAAAACCACTTTCAAACCGCCTGGCTAACGTATCGGGTGTATCAACTCGGTTATTTTGACCCGGGTAGCCGGGTTTCCGGGTACCCGGTCCAAGGACCCTTGATAACAATGTCCGCGATTTGATAATGCTCCTGTTTAACCCATATTTCTGACAGCCCGTATTTGTTTGCTCGCTTTTATTTGATACTGTATTTCGAGCTTGTAATGTGGATCTTTTGTTTGGTTATGTTGCCCTAGTACTTAGAGTTGGCGATGCTTCTAAAATAAGATAGATTTTTGAATCAATTCAGCAATTGAAGTATAGTCTAAAGAATAGCTTTGAAAGTCGTCCACTGTTGGACGTAGTCCTCCTCGAAGTGTCGCCATAACGACCGGTTCTATGCGTCTCGCATTCACCAGGTTCTCCGATTCTCACATTGGTCATTGGTCCAACTTATGGGTGATCTTCAAACGCTGCGTCTTCCTTTACGCGGTCGCTACTCCAAAACCTTTACCTTTATTAAGTCCGCATCTGTACTTTTATGTGCATAAAGAGTTATATAAATAAATAAACCTTTTGGCGCAATCGCAATCGACCATCTGTTCTGCGAGTAATATGCTCTGCCTATTGCCACGTAAGTTTGACCATTCTTCCGGCTATGGCGGTGACCTATCGGTTCTCCTGCCGATATCTTCATACTAAAATATAATACCCAAACTAATAGGCCCTCTTGACATGTCTCAATAACCTTGAGAGGCAAACATATCCTCCCATTAGTTCAAATAACATTTAGTTCAGGTCGGAAGCAATTGATTTAGCGTCACGTAAATTAATATTTGGTGAAATGTTTGTCTAACATGCGCTGATTATGGGTTTAATTAGGCTTGTCGCGCTTCAAAGAGATTATCTTGTTCATATTGAAATTGTGTGCTGTTCAAATTGTTGAGTTTTGATAGTTTTAACATGTGACAGGGAAAGATTGCAATAGCACGCCTAATTACACACACATATAAACTTTAGGCCTTTAGGCGTTGGCATAACTCAACAGAATTCTTATCTTGCCACTACCAGCTGCCGTCATTTCATTAATTTAAATCAATTTTTACATTGTGTCTGAATCTTTTACAAAAACAAAAAATAATAAGCTAAAAACATTTTCCAATAGTAAAAAATCTATTTTTTATTTGATTTGCTAGTTTGTTCATATTCATAGGTATTTTCAATCACTGAAATATTATCAGTAAATTAAAATATGTCATTCTGTGTGCATGACAGTTTATTTACTCGTTACAAAATGTATCTGAATTTAATATTTATGTTTTTAGAAAATTTATCTGAATTGATTACTATATAAGTGACGGGGTGACAGGACATAATGGAAGAGAAAGACTCGCCGATCCCAAGTAATAAGGGATAAGTGCAGGAAGAAGAAGAAGAAGATTACTATCTATGTATCTATAATAAAAATCCTAGAAATCCGTCTGATCTCCAGGAAAAGTATAACTTGGTTCTATTCACCTTTACCCATACCTATCAAGTCTATATGAAACAATGAGAATAATATGAAACAACGGAACAAATATAAACTTTAAAACTGAAACAAGTGCAATTTAAAAGTACTACAATGAAGATTAGTTTGTTCATTTTCCTCCTTATAAAACAATAAGAGAAGGAAATATGAAATTCTAAAGAAAATTGCAACTCTCAAACAATTCTACGAGGCAATTAGGTCCCTGTGTTTATGTTTCTGTACAATATTTTGTATTTAACAACAAACAACACTAAAATCAATATTTTTGTTCAAATTGGATTTGGGACCTGCTTCAAATTCTAAAACTCGGTCACATTAACTTCACGCTTGGCTTCGATGAAATAATGTTCAAAAACAATATAACAACAACAGAGAACTAACCAAATTATTGACGCGCGTATCGATAACAAAGATGCTGACGATACCTGACACTTGCCGGGCGAGCGAAGGGAATGCGGTGGGAAGCAGGGGTATTCTCGCATTTCAGAGATACGTCAAGTTAATGTGACCGCTGTGGTGACCGCATTGTATATATCTACATAAAAAAAAGTCGAGTTGTTACACCATTTACAACTCAAGAACGGTTGGACCGATTTGAATGATCTTTGCTTTACTGGCTTCTTCTCTGCCCTGAATCATCATCATCTACCTAAACTTTTCCCAACTATATTAGGGTCGGCTTCCAGCCCAGCTGGATTTAGCTGAATACCAGTATTTTACGAGGAGCGGCTGCCTACCAGCCCTCCACAACCCATTAACTGGGGTAACACGGTACTTCATGGCAAGAGTGGAGTCAGATTTATTGGCTTCTGACTATCCGTAACGACTGCCAAAGATCTATCTATGATTAGGTATACAAGTAACTGTAATAAAATTAGCTCCAAGTACCCAATTGTTTCGCTACACAATGTGAAACTAAAATACACAAGAACCAGAGTCGTAATAAGCTTGAAAATTGAATAAGTTCTCTCCAAATTAGCTGAACAAATGCTTTGGACTGGGGAACTGTGGACTTGACATGCAGTTTCTTAAGAACGTACACTCCACAAAAGAGTTAAGGTTAAGTATTCGGACAAAATATGTCAACTCTCCATCCCGTTATCAAAGTTTTAGGGTTCCGTACCTCCGAATGAGAAATGGGTTCTGTATATTTATTATGAGTCATGTGCTTGTCCGTCCGTCTGCCATGGCTAATTTGCTCTGAATCTACTGGACCGCTACTGTTGCTTTTTTTTTTTTTAACTCACTTTTGGAAAATCAATTACAGCATTTAATAAAAAATATATCTAAGGCTAATCTAATTTAAATATGTTTGTACTTACAAATTACAGGAAATTCAATCGTTTTAAAATAACATATAAAAAAAATTCGTTCTAAACCCACTTCACTTCTTAGCTCGTTCAAAAGATTAATTAAGTATACTCAATACTCAATACTCAATACTTTATTGCATTCCATAGTACATACAGAACAGGTGTTATAAATAATATTATCAAGATCAATATGGACCCTTTCGGGCACAGCAAAAGTTAGGAGTTAGGAGAGAGGACGAAGACTCGACTATAATTCATGGTATTAATTATTATTATTATAAGTACTTAGATAGAAATTAATTTATTTTTGTATATTATAATTTAAATTTTTGTAAGTAAATTATGTATTCATTTAAATTAATTATGTATAGATATCATAGTAACGTCCGTGTATAAGTACCTATTATTAAATTATGTCAAATATTTTCATTTGTTTTTTGTCGTTATTTTCATGAAGTTATGTTATGATTTAAATTAGTTTATGTACCTATGTAATGTCTGTATAAAGCCAAATAAATGCCAGGCTGTGTTATCGTCATAGTATTGAAATTATGGTTTTTATTATTTAAATTAAATCAATGTCAACAATAAAAATAAAAAAAATAAAATATATGTCAAATCAATAATAATGTCAGAGCAATTAAAATGTCAATATAATAAAAAATAAAAATGTCAAAGCAGTAATAATAATAATGTCAATAGAATAAAAACTTCAAAGCAATAATAATGTCATTTCAATTAAATAATACATAAATACAAACAGTATAATATATTGTAATTATGCATTTATTGGAATGAAAATGTATAAATTGAATTTATGTATATAAGAAAAAAAATATAATATTGTTCATTGTAGTTGATGTTTGTCGTTATAATATTCATCTATTGTGTAGTAGCATTTGTCTATTAGAAATTGTTTTAGTTTATTGGTAAACGTATTTATACTATCTGCATTTTTAATGAATTCTGGTAACTTATTGAATATTTTAATAGACATAACAAATGCACCAGAAGAGTGCATTTTCAATCGTGATGTGGGTATGTTAAGTCTATTTTTATGTCTAAGTGTAATTTTAGTTTGAATATCTTCTCGTTTGGTATAGAACTGTGGATATTTTCGAACAAATTTGCATATTTCCAGTATGTAAAGACAGGGCACAGTTAATATTTTTAGGTCTTTGAAGTAGGGCTTACAGGAGTCAGTGTCTTTGATGTTCACTAAAATTCTTATTAATTTTTTCTGTAAAGTGAATAGTGTAGGCGCATCTGTACTATTTCCCCATAACATAATTCCATATTTGAGCCATGCAAATGCGTATGAGTAATAAGTAACTAATGCTGTTTTAAAATCTGTTGTTTTTTTTATTTCTCTGAGGGCGTATGTAAACTTTGATAATTTAGCTCTTATCTTTTGAATGTGGGGTTTCCAATCTATGTGTGAATCTACATCTAAGCCTAAAAGGGTGAATTTATTTACTACTTCCAAGTTGTGTCCGTTGTAACTGAAATTAATATTTATAGGTACTTTTTGTCGCGGGTAGAAAGTTATTATTTTTGTTTTATTAAAGTTAATTTCGAGGTTGTGTTCGTTCATCCAGTGTGTTGTAGTGTCAAGAGTGGAAGTCAATTTTTGGTATTTTTATACATATATTACAGGAATAGCTTATGTTAGCGGCTTCGTGTGAAAGTAGAATAAGTATAAGAAAATAAACGGGCGTATCTTTTTTTCCCGTCAACTTACAAGTTTGATTTTTGCACAACTTCAAGGGACCGCGGATTTCAATATATGGTTTCAATTTCAACTTGATACCTTCACGCGTTCCTGAGAAAAAGGGTCTTGACAGACGGACGGACAGACGGACAACAAAGTGATCCTATAAGGGTTCCGTTTTTTCCTTTTGAGGTACGGAACCCTAAAAACAGGTGAAACAATTTTCAAAATCGGTCCAGTAGTTCTTGAAATCATTCATAATAAACAAGAAATACGAGAAACGTTTCCTCTTTAAAATATTACCAAAGATTTAGTCGTATCTTTATTTAGCTGTACATTTCGGTTTATGTCAAATTCCGAGACAAAATCGTGGCCACTCTGCGTATAAAGAGCTTAAACGTATTTACTGTATTACGTCTCCGCGCTTTCTTAATCCAACAGACATGGTTTAATTTTTGTTTAGGATTATAACTTGGGTTTGTGTTTGTTTTGCTTCGTGATCTTATGAAGACTTTGGGTTCCCGTTATAAGCTTGAGTCTATAGGTATATATGGGATGATTTTAACCGCATCAACATCTTTTTTTTACTGGATTTTCTTGATAAGCTTGAAACTGTTGTGGCAGGTTTTAATTGCATTATAATTCTTATTCTTCACTAAAAATACTAATTATACTCTAAATATTAAAGATTTTTTTATAATTATTGGGGTAGCCCAGCTCACATAAGTTAGGTTAGAAAGGGATGGCGGGGTCTAGTGTAGAACTTAGACCCTACCATCTTCTTCGTGGTTTTGTTTTAAACACTCAGAAGAGCCTATATTTTAATGCACAATTACTATTTTTGGTGGAACAAAGTCATGTTGTGTAGAAGAAAAGAAGAATAATTTGAGGAACAGTTAAATCCTACCCATATTATGAAAACGTAAGTTTTTTTTGTTGATACGACACCGACACGAAGTATCTTAAAGACTAAAATCTGCACACTGCATGCACAGATAGGCGGCCTTAGCGCATTCCAAAAATTCGTCCAGGCTACCTGGAATAGACAGAAATATTATTTACTAAAAAAAAGCCCGCAACAAATTATATTCTCTGACTTCCAAGCTCCAAACTCAACAAATCTCTTACTTATCGTTATTGAGATGTTAACGATAACATTCGAGAAGATTATGGCCAAGCTCGCATTGTTCCCCATTACCTCCCAACGGCTCGGGCAGGTTATTAATAATAACAAACGTTCGCACACGCCAGGTAAGGGCTATTATTGGCACAGGCTAAAATAAACTAAGTTTGGAGAACATTTAAGTACCTATCTACATGGTGGAGGCTACTCGTGCGTGTGGGAGATAAGGGGTCAAGTAAATATTGAAAAGGAAATAGTGAGTGTCTATTGTGCTTATTTTAAGGTCAGAAATCATTCAATGAGTTCTCTCATTCTAGGGTTTTTTTTTAAGGTGGGATATCATCGATAGGACTTCTGCCGCTCTTATCGTGTCAGACTTTTACTGACTAAAAATCACTCCTTGGTTCCTTCTTTGCTGTCGTTCCAGGGTCCCAGGATCTACTTAGGAGTGGAATGGGAGAGCGTGTCAAACTTTCACGCCTGTGATTTTCAGTTGTTGTTTCCTTCTCAGAAAATCCCCGCGGTCTTAGCAGGTATCGGCCCTGTTGGGCCCTTACGGTTTGCTTAAACATCTGTTTGAGGAGCGCGTGGAACACAATGCGCTTTTAACGACATGGGGCTGGTTCTGACCATGGCCGGATGGCGATATACGTTTTGCTCGTCGTCAGCAATTCGACGCCTACCGTGGCTAGTAGCCGGGGTCGATCGGCCTCCTGCGTGTCATGTCGCTAGCATTACTACTTCGCAGAAGGAGGCGCAATCTTTAGTTTATGTAATATGACTAGAATGCCTTCGAGTATGTATAGATTTATTCCTATCTCGTTTCGGCACTACTCGTAGATATAGGAATAACAGAACGAAATTCGTAGTGTAGTTGCCTTCGATGCATGGAGCGTTTTTAAATATTTTATACACCAATGCTTTTAAAGGCACATAGTGTAAATAATAAGCTTATTCCATGATTGGTCCACTGCCCAATTTGTTGCATACATACAACTAATATTGTTACTCTGTTTCCACGATAATCCCCTTTTGGAATGGACTTTCCAGCTAGCTGCTTTTAGTGAAACAGTGTACGGTAAAAGTTGGGAATTTAATACATATGGCATAGGTATGGTCAGCAACAAATATCGATTTGATCTGATTCAAAATATTCAAATTGAGAAATAAGTTTTCAGTAGAAACATTTTTTATAAGAAGTTAAAATAGTGCTGTATTGTAGGCGTCGCGATCATTCCAAAGAACTGAAACACGATGGAGTTATCTTTTTGCGGTGAATTAAGCACAGTCGGATAGTGCTTATAGCAGTGCCTATGGCCTTTGGAGTTCCTATGACTCCATTATCAGATTTGTTTTTCGGTACCATATTAATACTTTGTCACCCAAGCTACACAGATACCTATACCATAATTACCATACATAAAACGTTTTATTTTTACGTTTATTTGCTCGATTTTAATAGCGAAACTTTTCGTGTGCGAGTCGGACTCAAAATTGACTAGTGTTTTTTAAAGTATCGTATTATAACGAATAATTTACAGCTCTAAAAAACTGAAACACAAAGGTCTCGTTGGTAACAGTACATGGATGAGTGTTTTAACAAGCTCAAATATAGGCATTGTTTACTAAAATATACATACCTAACGTTAGTAAAAATGTAAGGCTTGAAAAATATGCTCGGTGTACTTTTTTTGTGAAGTTCTGAAACACACCTCACATTGTTTCAGTATGAATACTGTAATATAAAATGAATGTAGAATTACATAGAATTAATAATAATATATTCATTACGTAATGGCTTTCGGCTTAATTAACGTGTGCTTTAGGCATACCTATTTAATTATTTCGGAGTCATAATTTGCAATATGTTTGAGCATAACTAGTATGGAGGAATAATTTTATATTTAATTGAAACGAGCTTGTTCGTTACTTAACAAGGAATTTAGAATTAATATATCAAATGCTTGACAATCCAAAGCGAGATAAAAAAGGAATGATTTGTCAAGTCCTTACATTATATTCTCAGAGAACCGTAGCTCGCCGTTCGGTAGCCGTCCGAACCGAGCCCGAGTCGACAATGGTACGTAGTGTTCCACGCGCGCCTCAAAGAGATGTCAGCAAAACCGTAGCGGCTCAGCAGAACCGAAGCCGGGACCATGGATTGGTTTCCGAAAGGCAAATGAGGAACGTAGTTGTGGTTTCATGAATCCCCGACCGGTCGCATGAGACCGCGCTGTTATTGTTTTACTATTGTGTCTCGTTTCGTGGGTATGTGATAGGTTAAGTATTAAAAGTCTGATAGGCACTTCCGCTGCGCCCTAAAGTGGGAGAAGTCTTTAGATGTCTCAACTTAAAAAAAATAGAGAAGGTTATTTTGGAAAGGGTACCTGGGTACTTGATCATCACTATAAGCATTGGGACTACAAGTAGATAGATACTTGTAGTCCCAATGCTGGGCATTTTCCCAGGAAGGTATTTATTTCCCTTCATTATTTGCTTCACCGCGTATAAACTGAAAAGCAATCTTCAATAAACTTGTTAGTTTTAAGCTACTGCATACAAAATCAACTTGCAAAATATGGCTTTCGAACGCCATTTTAAAAGTACTCATATCCCGACGCTATCTCAAAATCCTTGCTACCGTACTCGGGATTACGTTGAGCACATAAGCCGGGAACATATGAAACTGGAATAGCCCGTGCATCACCTGCAAGTCTGTGGGTTTTCACAGCACTCACCCGTTCTTATCCAGCTATGTTTTAATCTAAGCTGTCTTGCAAGTAATATTTTGATATTACTACAGTTTCTTGGAGTACTGAGAAAATTAATTGAAGTTTGCAGCTCTTGCGAAGTGAAGTTTATTATTTTTGATATAGAAATGTTTGTAAACGAGATTGGATAGAAACGTGGTAGTGAAATATCTGAGAAGCAAATTCTTATTTTGTTTATGAACAAACATTGTGTCTAGTAGAAACGCGAAATTGGTGTGTAGGTACCAACTTGATTTCTAAGTGAAACCAGCTTTATTTTCTTCACCATGATAGGTACACTACGTAAGGAGAATTTCTGAAAGGGATACCATGGTCCTAGAAAGCAAAGAGCAACTGAAAGACATAGGTGTTTTTTTTCTGGTAGGGGAATCATCAGAATGACTTCTCCCACTCTTAAGCGGAGCGGGAGGGCGTGTCAGACTCTTACTGACTAAACCCCTACGCCGTTCCTTCGTTGCCTTCAATCTGGGGGGGGTTGACTCGGTGTCAACCTTTCGGAATACCCATATTCCCCAGAACTGAAAGACTGAAAGAAGATTTTAGTCGATAAAAATCTTGTAACAACCTCCTAGAGAAAAGTAATAAGATGATTTTCCACTTCAATAAAAGAAACAATAAGTATATACGTAATATCTATTGGGAAACCAATATATACAATAACTATACTCGTACTACCATTTATTATAATATGTGGAGACTTGTAAATGGTTCATCGTGAGCTACCCTGTCGTTATATTTTGCATTGTTAGCTGGAAGCCACCTAAAAAATTATAAGTAGTAAGCTTTTTCTTTTCAATTCTGTTAATGTCCAGTAACTTTCTAAAAGCGATTATCATCATCAACATAGGACAATCTGCAAAGAGTCTGACGGCCTGTTTCACCACCTAATATTAAGTTCCGATATCTTACTTGGCAGATAATTTCATAGAAATTCTGTTCCATTTTTGAATTTATTAGGGAACTAGTGGCTGCTTGGGCATTGTGAAACAGGCCCTAAATACAAAAAACAATCCACATACATACTCACTCACTACACAAAACAACGGCATACAAAAAAAAACCATTACACAAACATTACATTACACTCCCAACCTGTTGTATTGAACTCCCTTTGTTCACCGGCCGCTACTCTTTCGAATCAATATGGCCGGGATTTTACACGTAGCTGACGACCTACATTTATTAATTGCACGTTGCATCCATCTCGGGCGTAGCCACGTGAGTTCCAACTAAAACCGCCCCGTACCGGTATGACCCGGTTAATAACCGCTGTGAACCGGTTCGCACTGCCTTTGTCCGGTAATGGCTGGAATTATTTCGCTGAATTATTTCCGTTTGATTTTATTTTAAATTTTGTTCTGTGATTTTATTCGTTGCTGTTTATTGAATTCGATTCTGAATCGAATATTGTTTGATTTTATTTTTAGTGGTTGTAACTCTGTTTGGTATTTTGAACAAGGCTTTAAATTCTCTTGTAACTTGATAAAAAAATTAAAAATCTTTTTAATTCCACTTAGGCCTACATGCGCGCTTACAAAATGTCAGAAGCTAGTGCACGGTTCTAATTTGTCGTTTCCTATGGACAAAATCCGGCAAGAAACTTCATGTTTACTCTTTAAAAAAATGGTTGATTTTAATATATTTCCATATTACAATATTAATAGATAGAGAAAATACACCCAGATGTAGTTTCATACAAGAATATCTTGTACGTATTCATCCACATCTGCTACAACTTTAAACCGTCTATAATATGCTCGGAGAAAGGTCAAAACCGTTCCAGGACGTTGATTAACCGGTTTGAACCGCTTTTGTCCAGTAATCTCGGAGATTATTCCACATCGCTGACTGTCCCCGTCCGTCTGATTCCATAGCCGCTATTGAAAGGCGTCAGATATTCTATGCTTCAGTTTAATTCAGGCTTTAATTAAATTGATAAATTAATCGTTGTCCGGTTTTGTATTGAGTTGATCTTTGAGGATCTAAACAATAAGGAATTTGAAGGGGTTTGTGATTAGTGAGAGGCCATTGACAGAAGCAGCGATATCGGTATATGAATATGAGTTGAAAATTACATTTTCGACAAGTACCATACATACTTGTACAAAGCGTTTTGGGAACACATTTGTTCTAAGAAGTGGAGTTCCCTGCCGGAGTCTGTGTTTCTTGATAGCTACAACTTAGAGGTCTTTAAGTCAAGAGTGAATAGGTTACATCTAGGCAAGCCTGCTCCGTCGACAGCCATAATCCTTAACTTACCATTAGGTGAGATAGTGGTCAAGCGTAAGCCTATCCATACAAAAAAAAGTCTTGCCATTTTATTTTATTATTTCCTGCTTTAGAAACAAAATATATAGTTACAAATGACAGCCAAACCTCCACTTTCATCGTCAAAATGTTACTAACTCCGCATTTTTTTTTTTTTTTTTTTTTTTTTTTTTTTTTTTTTGACTAGGGCATCTCGCAGTTCAGCTCGCTACGGCTGTTTACTGCTTAACCGGACAATCCTGTGGCTGCCGAGAGCGTGACTCTAAGCCTCCAGCCAGGGCAAATAAAATTAAGCGAACACGCTAAGGGCACCCCCTGTGGGGTACGAACCTCGGCTTAGGGCGTCGCTGAGACAGCAAGGGAGAGCTGGATCATATTTTGGGGACTATTTTAAAGCTACTAGCTCAGCACGCGGGCTGGCTTTGTCGAGCAAGGGTCGGGGTGGGTGAATTACCGCGATTCCGGGGCCCTCGGCGGCGAGGGCGGAAGGACGGCCGTCTGTGTTTGTATATTTTCCTAATAGTACTTGTTTCCCTACTACTCTCTTGGAGGACAGTTATGGGGTCGTCGGGGGTAGTGAGGGTGAGTCGAGGGCGTCGTATCTTGCTGATACGAGAAGCGGTGTATCGGGCGGCAGATACTATGAGGGGGTTGGAGTGTTTTTCTGCGGAGGCAAAGAAGCGCACAGTAATGCGTTTCATGAATTGCTGAACTGTGGGGATCTTGAGATCGAGATGCAGTCTCTCGTTGCGGACGTAATAAGGGGCATCCTTAGCACGTCGCAAGAAACGGTTTTGAAGTGTCTGCATCCTATGGAGTCGGTAAGGCTTTACGTGTGCGAACACTGCACAGGCGTAAGTCATTATGGGGCGTATGCACGCTGTGTAGATTCGCAATTTGCCCTTAAAGGACAACTTGCTGCGTGGGTTCAGTAGGGAGTGTAGTCTACCGGTAGCAAAAGCGGCGCGCGAACGCACCGTCCTTATGTGCTCACTGAAGTTAAGGTGTTCGTCGAGGATCACACCTAAATACTTGGCTCGCTTTTCCCAAGGGATCGGCTTGCCGTACATGGTGATCGGTCTGGGGAATGGGGCCTGGCGAGAGTGGGGCTTGGTGAAGAGAATCGCCTGGCTCTTGTCGGGGTTAACTTCGATCCTCCATTTCCTGAACCAAGCGCCTAATGCGTTTGCAGAGGTTTGGAGGGCCTTAGCTATATTGTCCCTGCTTCTGCCTGTGTAGTAAATGGCCGTGTCGTCTGCGAAGAGAGCTAACTTGGCCGATTTACTTTTGGGGATGTCACTTGTAAAAAGTGTGAAGAGCAAAGGGGACAGCACGCCGCCCTGAGGGACGCCGGCGCGGATTGGGCGAGGGGAGGAGAGCGCTCCTTCGATGCGATAGCGGAAGGTGCGGTTCGACAGGAAGTCACGTATGATGAGCACGAGACGGTCTGGCACCCCCAGTTGATATAGCTTATATATTAAGCCGTTGTGCCAGACTTTGTCGAACGCTTTCGCTATGTCGAAGAAAAGCGCGCCTGTCATTGAGCCGCGCTGGAAACCAGCGCTAACTTGCTCGACGATGCGGTGGACTTGTTGGACGCAAGAGTGTTCGGATCGAAAGCCGAACTGCTCGTCAGGGATAAGACTCTTTGCCTCGACGTAGTCTTTGAGTCGCTTATAAATAAGCTTCTCATAGATCTTGCCGAAGACATTGAGGAGGCTAATCGGGCGGTAGCTAGACGGAGAGGCTTTAGGCTTGCCCGGTTTGGGAATACCGATAACGATAGCTTGTTTCCAGACTTGTGGAAACATATTGTTTGCTAGAGCGCAATTGAAGATTGCAGTCATTAGCATAATCAGTGGGGCGGGGAAGAGTTGGAAGACTCTGTTTTTGATCCCGTCGGACCCAGGGGCCTTTCGGGTTTTGAGACGCTTGACTATGTCCAGCACCTCGTCAGGGGTGACGGGGGGCAGAGGACTGTCAGGGTCGTCTACAGGTGGGAGGGAAGTCCTACGTGTGACCTCGTCGTCGACTTTTGCGACGTGAATTGGGTCGACAGGTTGGGAACTGGGAGAGCATTGGGTCTCGAGGCTGTCGGCCAGGCAGTCCGCTTTTTCTTCGTTGTCGAAGGCAACGGACTTATCTGGGCGAATGAGGGGAGGCATTGGCGCCTCGTTCGGTGCCCGAAGGCTCCGTTGAAGTTGCCAGAAGGCCAGATGAGATGGCTCAAGTTCGCTTAGTTTCTTGTCCCAGCTAGCAGAACGCAGCTCATCAATACGATTCTTCACAGCACGCTGCAAAGAGCGCATGTGAGCCTTGTTTGCGTCGCAAGGGAAAGCACTATAGGCGCGGACAGCCGCGTTCTTCTCGGTCAGCAGCCCCCGTACATCGTCCGGCAGTTTCAAGCGACGATCATTCGTCACCGGAACCTCCCGTGAACAATCGTTCAAGACGGATTGTACATGAGCTGTGAGCGAGTCGACCGCGTTCGTCGCGTCAGCGACTGACTCCAGGGTGTCGGGAATAGAGTCCAAGAGAGGAGAAGAAGTGGACTTTAAGCTTTTGCTTACCTTATCCCAGTCAGTGACCACTTGGGTCGGTGGAGGACGACTGGGGTCGTGGGGACCTGTGCGGGAGGCCAGTTCTAAGATGACTGGGCGATGATCTGAGTTAAGCTCGTGTAGCGTCTCAATGGATAGTAAACGTAAGTTTACGTTTTTGAGCAGCGCTATATCGAGTACGTCAGGAGATTGGGTGGTGACGTTAGGGAAGTGAGTGGGGGTCATCGGAGCGATGACATCGAAGAGCAGCGTGTCGCTTAGATTGTGCAGAATGCGTCCTCTAGTGGAGTTCACATTGCTGTTCCACGCTTGATGTTTAGCATTTAAGTCACCCGCTATGATAACGGAGTTACTTAAGCTGAGAAGAGTAGAGATGTCTTGAGGGAGAGCGGCTTTATCCTCAGTGCCTGAAGTTGGCGGACCGGGAGGGATGTAAGCCGAGACGATGGTGATGGGCTGATGGCCGGTCATACCTAACCGACAGATCGAGACCTCGAGCCGAGAAAGCTGAGGGGGTAACTCCGCATTCGCGTGTCCACAGATTATATAGGAGTACAGCAGTACAAATTAGTGAATCTGTGGTTACCATTTTCCCGAATATATCGTGGAGGTTTTGGCAGGATTTCTCCGAGTGAAGTTCAGTGGCTGTTTTAATTATTCACTGCATGGTTACTAGTGGGTATTGTGATGTAAAATTAGTGTAGTTTTGTATCTCAAGTGTCTTAGCAAGTACAAGTGGATAATTTGTGGTATCATTGAAACATGTGCGATCTCGGATAAATGTAGCTGAGAATTTTATTGTAGCGTTGACTACCTTAGCGAAACTATACGAGAAGGTTAACTTGATACATTGGCTGCCAAATACTATAACAACATCAAAATGTGTTCATCCATACTTAATCATTATTTATAAATTCTAAATAAAAAATATAGTAATCGAATTCGATTTTCAAACGAGGGCATGGCTTAAAGGACTTAGTATTCTTTTTTTTTAATTTGTTATAAACTAGTGCTTGACTGCGATCCCACCTGATGGTAAGCAGCCATATTCAAGCCAAAAACATTACTTAAAAAATAATCAACAATATCGTGGTCGGTTTGCAATCTAAACAGTACAAGTCAGTTTCTTAGTCCCTGACACTAAATTGACACAGGTAATTGTCAAACTTACAATAATAATGATGCCAGTTCTTTTGTGTTGTGACAACCTGCATAATATCGTTTTAGTCTCAAAGAAAGAGTATTTTGCATAGAATGACTATGTGACCCCCACAAGTTACTGAATAACACCTTTGGCAATTTGTCAAAGTTCGGGCTTATTTACCCGTAACTGTCAAATCTTCAAATGACAGCTGGGACTACGTGCTTTCCGAAGCACAAACGGGTTTCAAAATGTAATGGATTGGTCTCCCATCCTCCAATTATACTAGTGAAAATTCACCAAACTGTACATAATGTAGTGGCTTAAATAACTGTTATTTATAGTGTCCCATATCATGTTAATAAGGATATAGTTAGCGCGGAGTACTGGCTGATGTCATCCACAGCTGTTGAAGAGATACTTAGATTTGAATAGTAGGAATTTGAGTGTTAATTGGATATGGAATGTTTGGCCTCAAGGTTGAAATTCCTATGGTTATAGATAGGCACTTAGGTTGAAGTGGACGCTATTGAGGAAGAGTAGAGGTGTAGATTCTTGAGGACGTTCTAGAGACGGACAGATTTCACAGTATTGGGTTCTAGTTTAGATCAAGACACTTTAACCCCAGTCATAAAATTATTATGTCTAAATTATTTCTCTAATTATTATTTTTTCATTTTGAAATATACATAAAATTTAAGAGTATTTTTATAAAATAATAAAACAATTATTTATTTAATGTATGTATTTTCACTTTATGTAATTAATTATTATTTAATTGTCTCATTCAGTTTCGTTCTTAGTTACCTTCTAAGATCTTTCTCAAATGTCAAAACGGACCTTTTATTTTTTGACATTACACCTACATTTTTACCTGTCGGTACCCATATGTGTCGATGTCAATAACTGTCAACGGCCAAAAAGTTTGATTGATGGCTGTGTAGATTTTATGGACGGCAAAAAATGCACCCGTGAGTGCAAATAGGTATGCTATATTTTGTGTTCATATCACATATCCTGTACTTGAGGGATGAAACGTATGTTACTAAAGCAGTTATGACTACATGTATAAGGATGGAGAAGTGGAGAAGCTCGTGGCTAGATAATAACAGCCGCACAGGTCGATCTTCAAGGTTAAGCAACGCTTGCCTAGGTTGGGCTGTGGATGGGTGACCATCTTAACATAACGAGTTTCCTCCGTGCCTCGGAAAGCACGTTAAGCCGTTGGTCCCGGCTGTCATTTGGAGATCTTTGGCAGTCGTTACGGATAGTCTGAAGCCAGTAAATCTGACTCCAGTCTTGCCATGAAGTACCGTGTTACCCTTGTTAATGGGTTGTGGAGGTCTGGTAGGCAGCCGCTCCTCATAAAATACTGGTATTCAGCTGAATCCGGCTTGACTGGAAGCCGACCCCAATATAGTTGGGAAAAGGCTAGGCAGATGATGATGATGATGATGTATAAGGATGGAGAGGAAGAGGGAGATCAAAGAAAAGATGGATAGATTGTGTGAGGACTGATATAAAAGAAAAAGGAGTTGGTGATAGTACGACGGGTGACAGGAACGAATGGTAGAAAAAAACCCCAAGTAATATAGGATAAGGGCAGGAAGAAGAAGATCACATGTATTATATTTCTGTCATTGGTACCCGTGAATGCGAATAGGTATGCGATATTTTGCGTTCCTATCATATTATTATGTCCTGTATTTCTGTCACACCTTTGAGGATAAAACTGAATTGGTTATTTGTTGTTAAGGAAAATTGTGTGATTTTATTTTTATGTTAGTTTTGCTTTATTTTAGGTAGATCTATTGTGTGTTTTAAATACTGAGCTTTTATTTTTGTATTATTAGCTAATGATTTATTAATATAATGTTTGAGGCAGTTTTTATTTTTTATTTATGCATAATATTATGACTGTAATTTAAGTTGATATATGGAGAGGGAGGTCAAAGAACAAATGGATGGATTGTGTGAGGAGTGATATGAAAGAAAAGAGAGTTAGTGATAACTTAACGGGTGACAGATTAAAAAAAAACGTGTTGCGCCGACCCTAAATACCTAATGAACCAAGGCCAGGAAAATCATGAATTTAAGTTAATGTAAATTATGTTGTATATTAAATTATATAAATTAATTTACCTGAATAAATATTACTAGTAGAGTATAGCTCTGAAAACGGATTTTGATGAGGTTGGAAGAATCAGAAAGTAGTGATCTCTGGGTTTGTAATGTTTAATAATGTACCGATTTTAATTATTTCTAGTAAAATTAATAATAATATGTGTAACCGAAAATAATGCATGTGGTTATCCTTTAATTAATTTCTACACTAATTAATTATGTTTCGATTTAATTTCATGCCAATGTATTACGTAGACAGTTGTTCTCGGACCAAATTAATATATAAAAATATTGATAATAATCAGCTACAATATAAAATGTAAGTAGGTATGTATAAAATTAACACAATATGTATTTTCAAAAGTAAAATTCAGTGGTTGCCACTAAATGGAAATTTTATATTAAATAATATTTTATAATTAATAAATTATGTACTATGGACATGTACAGATATTGACCACAATTATTACAAATTACGAGCACATTGACCTTTTCCTAATATGTCTGCGTAGATACCTGACAAACAAGCAATAAACTGGACCATTATTAGAAAATGTAAAGGATCGCTATAATGTCCTTATTTACGTTTTTTTTTCATTAAGAATGCTAATAAATGTAGGGAGGCAGTGACCGCTATATCATATTTATTTAGCGCCTACCTTATAGAGCTACAACTATGTGATTGTAAAAGAAAACTATTTCATATACCTAGATAACTTAAATAGAAAAAATGAAAATACAGAGTTTCATTTCAACTAAGATACGTTTTACCATCAGAGCGTTTCCGCATTATCCGATCCGATATCGGTATCGGACGCCGATACGATATCGGGGTAAGTAAAATGTATGAAATATGTACCTGTCTTTCATATTGTCCGGCCCGATATCGGATATCGGAGCACGGAATTTCATACATTTTACTTACCCCGATATCGTATCGGCGTCCGACACCGATATCGGATCGGATAATGTGAAAACGGTCTCAGAGGGATCCCTCTCCAAGAGGAGAGGCCTGAGTCCCAGCAGTGGGAACATTATAAGGCCGATAATGTTACCATCAGAATCAAATCTGATGGTAAAACATTGATTTCAGCAAAACTTACAATCTACGTACTTTCTTCAATCGGAGCAAACATTCCTTGAATTAACCTATCACATACCCACAAAACGAGATACAATAGTAAAACAATAACAGCGCGGTCTCATAGGACCGGTCGGGGATTCATGAACTAAATCGTTTAGTAACTCGATAGTTTTCTTTGTACAACTGTCATGTTTTTTTTTTGAGATGAGAAATCATCCTATGACTTTTCTCATTCTAGGATCAAGTGTCAGACTTACCGACTCAAACCCACATGTGTCCTTTAGTAACTCTTTGCGTTGTCTCTTATATATATTCCGGTGGTGACTTTAGCGCTTTTAACATGTTTCATATGGTACAAACCGCTACGGTACCTCAGTTTTTAAGTCCAAACCCAAGACTCAAAGAGACAAAAAGCCCTCACAGAACCGACCTGACATCCCAATTCGGTTCTCAATTCATCAAAAAATCCCCTTTCACTCATCCCGAATCTGTCAAGCGTGACCCGAAAACGTCGGCAGCAATAACACTTGGTTTTCCTGCAATAATATTGACTTATCACCCAGCAATGTTTGCTGGGAGAACCCCGGAAGTGGCCATTACACACGGGGCTGAGGAATCAATCGACGATGCTCGACCGTTTGTTTAGAGGATTGTTGTCATATTTCTTTGGAAGATGACGTTCTTTGTTTTGTTTTTTAAGGGTTGTTGTTTTGTTTTTTTTTTATGTAAGGAAATGTATACAGTAGAAATACTATACTTCTTATCATGTAGATGGCAAAACTACGATATATAAATACCAGAAACATGGAGCGACGTTCTACCTGATCTCCACAACTCCCAGAAGTTGGGTAACACGATACCCATTTGTAAGACTGACATGAATATTCGTCTGAATATTCGTAATGACTGTTACAGATCTACAAATGACACATGGAACCTAGCGTGCTTTTCAAGGCACGGAAGAATCACAGCATGTTAAGATGGTCAACCATCCACACAGACCTCAACAAGCGTTTGTTAATCTGTAGATCAACCCGTGCGGCTGTTACTTTAGCCACGAATTCCATTAAGCTATGCAATAATCAAAGTAATACTATAAAGCTGAAAGCATGTGTGTATATTTGTTACAATAGATTTTAATGAAACTTGGTACACAAGTAGACCATGTTCGTAGTAGCACATAGGATACTTTTTTCCAGGGTACTCCCTGTATGTTTTCTTAAAGTTATTTTCCTACTATTACACGACCGAAGCCGCTAGCAACAGCGTAGTTTGACCAATAAAATACCCATGTTATTAGTTATCCTCCAAATTAATAAATAGGACCCAGGGGCTTATCGGGCCCGAATTAACCCGAGTATCATCGGGTAATTCCGCCAAGCTATTCAGTATCGGAATCAATCCGACTGATCCCATTATGAAGTGCGTTTTACCAATATCGGGGTAACTTCGAATGAATTAGTGCTAGGAGTGGGGAAATTCCGAATGGGCTGTTGTTCCAGCTTTTGAATTTAGTTGGCTGGTATGTTGTTTAGGGTTGTTTCAAGTCTTTTAGTTAAGTGGTTTGGTTTTCCGTTGTGAATATAAGATAAAGTTATGATTTTTTTAATTATTATTGATAGGCTCGCGCTTGACAACTATCTCACCTAATGGTAAGCTATGATGTGGTCGAAGATGGAGCACGCTTGCCTAGAAGTAACCTATTCATTCTTGACTTAAGATCCCAAGGTTGTAGCTATGATAATTAATTTTTGCACGTCACTGCCCCGGCAGCAAAGAGGACCCTTCTTTTAGGACTAGAGCATACGGTGGAGCTCTGCCTCACTTGGGCAGACAGAAAGAGGAAAAAAGAAAATGAATTTATCTGGCACAACATAAGGCAGACAAGTAACTGTTATGTAAACACGAAACCAGACAAAAAGTAACCAAAATACATTGGTCTCTCTGGTCCTAGAACCAAAACCTGCACTGGGCTCGCGTGGTGCATTACGGCCCATTTTCTCTCTTAGAAAAGAAGCCTGAGTCCCAGCAGGGGAAACATGACAAGGCCGAATACGATTTATTTTATCCATTAACAGATTACAAAATTAAATGGTCACTGGTTATTTTAAAATTAACTTTGACGGAAACTGTAACTTATTTCACAGTACAACCCACACTTATTTTCATATTATTTTAAGGCTGGAATTAGGTACTTGAAATTAACCAGAAGCCTTAATTTAAAGCCCTAAATTCCTTGCTGTCAAAAATACTTGGAGCGATTCCAACACCCACAACCTTACTGGAGTGACGAAGATAAATTGCCATTTTTTCACTCAAAAATGTGCTCAAAAGCCTTGCTAACAAACACATACAGGGCCCAACTTCGAGCCTCTATGGTTGTGTAGATATACTTCAAGTGATAGACACCTTCTTTGATTTGCGTGTAGATAAAGTAATGATTGATATCACAAAGAAGATCGCATGATACTCTTATGTTCAAATCTCATGTTATGTTATTGGTTCTCGAACTTCTTCGAAATGGACGATTTTAGTGTTTTTTTGTGTATAGATCATAAGCTACTTTTTACCCTAAGTACCCACCACATATCTATCTATGTAGGCATCTGTGCAACCACAGGCACATCGAGACATATGTTGTAAAGCGCTCTTTCTGTCTGTAAATATAACCACTTTAGATATACCTTTTATTTGTAGTAGACTAGAAAAAACAAACAAGAAAAATAGAAAATAGCATTTTTGGCGCAGAGTAAGTTTAATATAAATGCAAAAATCACTGATAGAAAAAATATATCACATCCGCACAAGACGGCCATCTTTCAGCTAAAATATAACAATGTTGAATCCTAATAACAACCTCTTACACATCCCTTTTCACTTGAAAACCTACACCCTTTTACCTTCAAAATCGAAAACAATAAATAAAAAAAGGTTTAAAGCGTGAAAATAACGAACTCGGGTTGCGATTAAATTACACTCGCGACCCGAACCTATCTGTCAGTGGGGTTACAGTAATCCCAACAAATCATAGACAGTGTACAGCTTTTTTTCTCTTACGAATGCGGTTTGGTTTAGGCTTGGTTAAAAAAAGAACACTAAATCTTTTTTTGCTTAATGTTTTTGTCAAGGAAACTAAGTCCTTTACGAGGTTTAAAAAAAGAACAAAAATATTTTAGTGTTAATATTTTTGGCTTGGATACTAAATCCTTTAAGCCATGTCTTCGTAATAATAGTTAATTTGTAGGCCATTCAAATATGGTCGTTTCTAGTGGTCTTACAGTATTTGGCAGCAAATGTATTAAGTTAACCTTCTCGCCACACTTCAATAGAATTCTCAGTTACATTTTACCGAGATCGCGCCTGTTTCAATAGTTCCACATATCGTCCAGTTGCGCAGGTACGTGGGATTCAAAACTACACCAACTTTACATCACAATTTACCCAATAATAATCAATTTGCGAATAGTTAAGACAGCCACTGAACTGTATTTGAAAATATCCTGCCAAAAACAATGTGTAATTTCTGCCACTTCAGCGTGAAAGATCGAAAAAGGAACACAAGTGTTATATAATCAGATATGGTCACTTCTCACCCTCAAAAAAAGTGTAATTGAATCTACACATAATAATTATGCAGGACAAACCTTACTTCGTGAAATAGATTAGCCATAATACGGTCCTACCGACCGGGGCCCGATGACCCAATGCTTTATGTAAACACAGAGCCAATGTAAATGTTGCCACGCTGTTGGGCACCACCGCAGAATTAGGAGCTACCCTTGAAAAACCTTTGTTTCTGCGATCGTTAACGCTTAGAGGGCAGTTAAGGGTTGTGATCATCGGGTATGGAACGCTGGTAGTAAGTAAATACTCCATTGTTATCTAATAATGTTTATGGTTGTGCAGTTGCGTTGGACACAAGTTTCGGTTGAGTTAGGCTAAGACTTTAGGCGCTATTTAAAAAAAAAAAAACTATGGGAATGATTTAAACAAAAAAAAACCGGGCAAGTGCGAGTCGGACTCGCGCACTGAGGGTTTCGTACCAACCTACCTATAAAAACAGTTTAATTCTCGAATCGAGTCTTGAAGACTTTAATTTTTTTTTTCTTGTGACGTAACTAAAAATTTTCAGTTTTCAGACTTTTCCCGATATTAGTGCTATAATACCTTGCTTCGTGCCAAATTTCAAGATTCTAGGTCAACGGGAAGCACCCTATGAGTTTTGATTCCTTTGACAGTGTCGAAATGTACGTTTTTTGAAACATAAACGGGCGTATCTTTTTTTCCCGTCAACTTACAAGTTTGATTTTTGCACAACTTCAAGGGGCCGCGGATTTCAATATATGGTTTTAATTTCAACTTTATACCTTCACGGGTTCCTGAGAAAAAGGGTCTTGACAGACGGACGGACGGACAGACGGACAACAAAGTGATCCTATAAGGGTTCCGTTTTTTCCTTTTGAGGTACGGAACCCTAAAAATGAATAAAGAACCTAAGAGAACCTAATACTCGTAGCAGGTTCTTTATTTAAAGTTTTCTATTAAGAAATTGTTGACGACCTGGCGAGGGTCGCGAAAATCCGATGGATGCGAGACGCACAGGACCGGTAGCTGTGGCGACATTTGGGGGAGGCCGATGACCAGCAGTGGACGTCTTACGGCTGCGATGATGATGATTAAGAAATTGAATTTCGAAACCACTGTCAGTATTGGTTAGAGTTTTTTTAATAGAATTCTGATAATTCTTACGTGCCGTTAATTACTGAATACACCCACGGAGACGCTAAAATTGTATCATTGTAATGAAAGATACTTTTGAACGTCTAATGGCAGCCAAAGCGTGATTGTTTCAGCGAATCACATTATTCAACAAGATTTTCAAAATTTCTGCCCCAAAAACGGGAACTTTTATTTTGATTTTAAAAGCAAAAAGTCGCTTATTCACCCAACACTGCAGTTTGCAGTTCAGTTTTTCCAGTTTTACACGTTTTCCATACCCTAGAGCGTTGGTTCATTTCATTCCAAACTCCACAAAAATAGTCACGAATTTTTTTTTTTTAAACATTCGGACTCCAAACTATGTCACCCCTGGTGGAATATTTCCGTTCGAATTTAAAAAGTTAATGTTCCTTTTTCAAAAAATAAACAGCCGCCATTTTGTTGGCTGTCCGTGGCGAACGGACCCGTCGCATCGTTTGCGATCGATGCAATTTTTTCTGTAATGGTTCGTTAGACCTGGGAAGTTTGAGGAAAAATAAATAATTGCGGTTTTGGGACGTACCTACCTAATTTGTTATATCGAATGCTGTTTGAAGTTAAGCATTAGGTTTGATTGCGAGTTATTGGATTTACTCAGGGATTCTGACAGGAAACATTTTTTATTTCAGTTAGTTACCACAAAATAAGTAAAAAAATAACTCATATTTCTAAAACAATGAATTGAATGTCGGCCAACAAAAATGATACACTCCAACAAAGTGAACAAGTACCGAACTCGAAACTCAAACATTAATAATTTTGTTTGAAACTCCATAAAAGACGTAAACTCGGTGGCGAAGTACATGGTGGGGAATACAAAGGAGAAATATTTTCATATCCCCGTCAACCTGTGGCCTATTTTGTAGAAGTAAAACGGAACTTTATTACTTAAATATTGAGTATTTTATGTTGTAAGGCAAATACTTGATTAAATTGAAATTAAATGTTGGGTATCGAACATTTAACAAGTTTTGGAAAACCGTAGATATTTTGTAAAAAATGAAGCTGAGTATAAAAGATAAATGAAACTAAAATAAAATACTAACAATTTAAACAGTAAATATAATTCTGTAACTTTCAAAAAGGAGGCAATGGAGAGAGAAAAATATGATTATTAGAAAAAAAAACCTATAGAAAAAGAGCAATATTTTGCGAGCAATTGGACAGACGGACGGGCGATCGCATTAGTGGGGCGGTTGTGGTCCATTCAGGCGTGGGCTGCGGTGGAATTAGGTTAGATGGTATGTACGTGTGTTAGTGTATTAGTTGTTGATGCTAGCTCAATTGCTACATGTAATCTCGTTCGGTTTTGGGTCAAAAGTAAGATTTTTTTGTGTATGAAACGTTATGGACCGTTTCCTCCGTGCCTCGGAAAGCACGTTAAGCCGTAGGTCCCGGCTGTCATTTGTAGATCTGTGGCAGTCGTTACGGATAATCAAAAGCGTGTAAATCTGACTCCAGGCTTACCATGAAGTACCGTGTTAAAAGGCTAGGTAGATGATGAAGTGTATTTTGTAGTAAAGATTTCATTATAAATAAAAAGCAAAAACAACATCATACTCATACTCATTTATTCAATAACAAGAATCTTCTATCTGAATTACATACTTAATTAATAAATAAATTAAACAATTTCAATGCAACAATAATAAAATTACAATACTAATAATATAAAAACTAAAAAAAGAATAATCAAGAGACATTCACAATTCATCGACAGTATATAGACACCTATTCAACAGGAAATCCTTCAGCTGGGTTTTAAAAGTACTGGTGTAAATAGTGCTTTTTATATCTAAAGGCTAATATTAAATAACTTGATTGATTGATACTGTCGAAACCGATGTCGACTCATAACAATCCATAAAGTTAATCACTCTATCAATCGTATCGACATCGGCAATCATCGTAATGTTTCCATTTCGACAACGAACTATATTTCGACAACATTTCGTGATTTTCCACACACTCACCGCACTTCACCCATAGTGATGTCAAAACGCGGGACAAGTTCATCATCCCGTTTTTTAAGGGAAGAATTAATTTGAAGGGATCGTATCTCGGCAGCCTGCAGGCGATTGACCCTTCTCAAACAACGTCATATCTTAAACTAATATTTTCATTTTGGGAAGATTTTTTTTATCTGAGTACTTACTTTGCGGGAGTTTTTATGATAAGAACAACCTTGATTTATAATGTTTAATCTAGATTTTTGTTATGTTTTAGAGTAGATGCCTAAATAGCAGGTACGCTAACATTTTGTGCATTTCCCGTAAATTATTAGATAATTATTATTTTTAAATGGTATGAACTAGTGCATGACTGTGATCACATCTGATGATAAGCAGTGATGCAATCGTTGATAGTGAATCGCACTAGTTAATTAAGAGTCCATTCAATCTAGCCTTGAAAAGACACTAAAGTAAATTATAATCGACTCTTCAACCATCCAGGAAAAATTATGTCACATTGACAGCTCGCTCACCGATATCCCGGTAAAATGACATCATATCGACAGCACTATTGAACAAAAATTTATGGCATGGGGCAAATTGGTCCGATTTACCGTCAGGACACGGTTTCCCATGCGGTTTGATAAATGTTCTGTCTGCAACGGATTTCACTTATTTTACCTGAACCGAACCGCTGGCGGCCATTTTATTGATATTTAAACATTCTCTCTTCTGTGGTTTATCCTTTATAGAGGTTTATGGATTTTAGTATGTCTTTGAATGAGAACAAGCTGAAAAGCCTGGTAGGTATTTGTGTGGGAGGATCTAACCGTGGGACGATGAAGCAGTATTAGGAAATTTATTTGTTCTATGTGGGTGTTGTCATTTACTTAAATGTTCGCTTCTATTGAAAATTATTTTACGTTAGGTACTCTTTTGTATAAGTTTAGTGTCCCAAGTGCCAATACAATTAAAACGAAATTAAAAGATGTTGTAATTCTTTTGTGTTTTGGAAATTTTTATTTTGTGTAGTTTAATTAGACGTCTCGATCGATGAATAGATTCTAGTTAACTTCTTTGAAACGAAGCCTTCTATTATAACGTTTTCAGTAGATACTGGGGTAGATCTTGTAGATCTTTGGCAGTCGTTACGGATAGTCAGAAGCCAGTAAATCTGACTCCAGTCTTGCCATGAAGTACCGTGTTACCTCAGTTAATGGGTTGTGGAGGTCTGGTAGGCAGCCGCTCCTCGTAAAATACTGGTATTCAGTTAAATTCGGCTTGACTGAAAGCCGACCCGATGTCGTTGGGAAATTATTGATGATGATGATGAGTAGATACTGGGGTAAAAGAACTACTTATTAGGTCCCATTAAATAAAAAGCAACATCGCAGCAAACTGAGGCACTGAAGACATGAGCTTGACTCTTACTGGAGCGACTGGCTTGCAGCTTGCGGACGCCGAGCAATACGTAGCTCGCAGTCCGGCTGTCCGATAAAATAATCAAATCTGAGTCATTGAAGGTGTTTTTTCACGCAGGCCTAAAAAAGAAGCCAGCAAAACCGTATGGCCCCAGTACTGCCAATGCCCACGAGGGACACGGGATTTTTTGAAATAGTTACCGTGGCCCTAGAGTGCACAGAACAACTGAAAAACACAGATAAGTTGTAGTCAGTAAAAGACAAACGTGCCAGACTCGCTCCATCATAGGTAGAGCATTTTTTTGTAGCATTAGCTGCGTTGTAATATTACCACTGTTGAGACTAAGCAGAAGACAAAATTAAAGATCTACCACCTCAAAAAAAGGGCCATTCAGGTACAGGTATATTAGCCCTTAGTCAGAAAAGCGGAGACTGGGGAAAGTCATTGGATGATTTCCCATCTCAAAAAATTTAGCAAACCATAGGGGCCCGACAGGCTCGAAGCCTACTGGGGGTTGAGGAAAGAGAACCCCGGGAGCCTGAAATTAGGGCAAAGAAGGAACTGGAGTGGGTTTTAGTCAGTAGAAGTCTGACACGCCCTCCCGCTTCACCCAGAGCGGGAGAAGTCATTTTGATGATCACCCATCTTAAAAAAACCTCAAAGAAATAAATGCAATTTCATTCTAAAATGGAACTCCTAAGAAAACGCATACTTCACTAACCCTTAAACATTTTTCAAGCTACCCTCGTATTTCAATCTTATTCCATTTTATTTCCTCGAAGGAACAGATTCCTGATAAAACTGATAGGGAGATTCGATTTGTCAGGCTCTCCGATTGGATCGATTTGATTTATTAATCGCTAAGACGGGTTACGGGTGGGGTAGCATTGTTCTCAAAATGAGTAGTTTAAAACCTTCTTTGATTTAGTTCGGGACATCCGTGAACCGAGAGGTTATTGTGAGGTGATGATCTGATATAGATATGTAGAGCCTCAGATTTGTTACTGTATCTACGGAATCGTTTGATAGAATCTCTGTGGCTCTGGAAAGCAAAGGCCAACTAAAGAACACGAGTGGATTTTAGCCAGTAAAAGTCGAACACTTCCTCGCGCTCCAATTCTTTTGTACTCAGAGCGAAAGAAGTTAAAAATACAGATTAGTTACTTTAAAATCCAGGCATGATCCATCTATCTAAATATCTAGCCTGTTTTGTCCCACTTCTGGGCCTTTCTCCTTCTTCCCTCTCTTCATATATATTGTGCTGTATAAATAATAAATAAATTATACCTAAAATGCTGTTCCTTCGAGGCGTATTTTATGACTGTAACAGTTAAAGGAGTAGAGCAATATGTTCCTATAAGTAATATTATATTATTGATATCAAACACAAAACCATTTCTTGTATTCCAAGAAAAACTCACAAAAATCATAGTGATAGCACTTCGCGATCAAATCTGTTCTAAACAGATTCTCGTTTGAATATTTTCGCTCGGCACACGGTAGCGGTTCAGTAGGCCGGTTCAAAGCGGCTGATATACCTCCTAGCTATAAACGTACCTTTGACGTCACTCGTACCTTATGTGGCCATACGTGGTGCTTGAAACGAGACTTTCCTGTTTTTTACCCGAATTAAACCAGATCGTGTTTTTCAGAAGGATTTCTTTTAAGTTAGAAATTATTTCAATATAATTACTACTAATATAAAAATGTATAATGAGATCAATTAGTTAATAAAAAAAAGCACTACCTTGTAATGATAGTTGTAAGTTGGAAATAAGGAAATAAAAAAGTGTACGTATTTATTGTTAGACTAAAAAGTAGATGAATGAGTGCATCCCGACTGGCCGCGTATCATCCTCGCACTAGCTTATTTGACACCTGACCTTTTTTTAGTTTTCTTGTAGCGATCGATATTTTTTTACAATTTTATACAACAAGAAAATGATATTTTTTTTCTGTTCTGAAATATTTGTTCCGGGAGGCATTCCACGAAGCACAACCAAACGAAGCACAACCAGACGAAGCGCAACTAAAGTATTCCACGAAGCACAACCAAAGTTGTGCTTCAAATAAAAATTTAAAATAATTAATTTTCTATTCCACGAAGCACAACTACGAATATCACTCGCATAGGGAGGGGACTAAGCACTAAAAATATCGATAGAAGAAAATATTTTTTATTTAATTCATGAATCCCCGACCGGTCCTATGAGACCGCACTGTTATTGTTTTACTATTGTGTCTCGTTTTGCGGGTATGTGATAGGTTAAAAGACTAACGTAAATATCTAACATCTTTCAGTTTCATTATAATAATGTGACACAATATTTGTCATTTTTGTAATATTACTATTTAAAATCACAGATTGTTGCATTTATGCAATAAAAACTTAGACAAATATCAAAAACATTGTAAATTATTGTTGTACATAGGGATCAATGTTCAAGTTTTCTTATAGCTACTTGTTTAGTGAATAATAAAAATACTCTACATATAAAATCACAGATTGTTTCATATTTTTTTTTAATTAATATAAAGATGTTAGATATTTACGTTAGTCTTTTAAATAAAAAATATTTTCTTCTATCGATATTTTTAGTCCCCTCCCTATGCGAGTGATATTCGTAGTTGTGCTTCGTGGAATAGGAAATTAATTATTTTAAATTTTTTTTCTAAGCACAACTTTGGTTGTGCTTCGTGGAATACTTTAGTTGCGCTTCGTCTGGTTGTGCTTCGTTTGGTTGTGCTTCGTGGAATGCCTCGTTCCGGTGCTAGGTAACCAACAAAAAAGAAAAAGATTTTCCATACAGTCTACTATCGCCTTAATTTTGTCCCGTTTTCGAGGTAAAAAATGGCCATACTACACGCCCGCGTGTATGGAGCCTGTTTCGGATCTCAATGTTTTGTATTTAATATTGTTCCGTTAAGGGTTGTTTTGTCTCAGAAAAGGTGTAGGTAGGTATTGTGACGTATTCTGTATTGCCGATATTGTAGACTTGGGTTTGAGAAACTTGAATAGATCTGTGGATATAGCTATATAATAACAGTTAACAGTGGGGGTCTTTAAGTCAAGAGTGAATAGGTTGCTTCTAGGCAAGCGTGCTCCATCGTCGACCACATGATCGTTTACCATCAGGTGAGATGTGGTCAAGCGCAAGCCTATTAATAATAAAAAAAAAAGGTTAAATAATTTTTACAAGTATTACTACCGAGCCTACTTTTAGGAGTCATTCCTAGTACCTACTTACGGGGCAAGTTTAAAAAATTCCTTATCAATTAACAGAACACGAACTGCTGTGACCAGTTTGGATGTCCCCGATCCGACTGCGAGTTCAGGTTGGACACCGCAGAGATAATTTGGTTAATTGTGGTTTCCTTGACTCATCGCAAATACAGTGCCACTGTGGATACCCGTCGAGGAGCTCGTGGCTAGATAATAACAGCCGCACGGGTCGATCTTCAAGCAACGTTTGCCAAGGTTGGTCTGTGGATGGGTGACCATCTTAACATAACGAGTTTCTTCCGTGCCTCGGAAAGCACGTTAAACCGTAGGTCCCGGCTGTCATTTGTAGATCTTTGGTAGTCGTCACGGATAGTCAGAAGCCAGTAAATCTGACTCCAGTCTTGCCATAAAGTAGGTACCGTGTTACCACAGTTAATGGGTTCTGGAGGTCTGGTAGGCAGCCGCTCTTCCTAAAATACTAGTACTTAGCTTAATCCGGCTTGACTGGAAGCCGACCCCAATATAGTTGGGAAAAGGCTAGGTAGATGATGATGAGACTTCTGAAGGAGAAGATCGATCAACTAACATCGAAATGTACTTACAAGCCTATCAGAAAGATTACTAGAACACCTATTTAGGCATTAACAATGAACCTACATACAAAGCTATACGTAATCTAACGTAGGTAGGTATCGAGTGAAACGATCCGAATCACGTAGCTAATCAGATTGGAATGCGATCGCTCGCTTATCCAATATTCGGGCTGATGTGTGTCAGGTGACGTGTGAACTTAACTAAACTGGTCTATACCAATGACCCGTATTGATACAATAACGCCAGTTTAGATCTTGGCCTTATTATCTGATTGCTTTTTGAAGTTTCGATCGCGTACAGGAAGGTACAGCGTTGGAAGGTCGTTAATAAGGTGGACGGAACATAGGGCGTGCAAACTTTTACTCAATAACACCACACCTAGGTTCCTTTTTGCCCTTTGCGTTCCAGGAACATAGCTTTCCCTTTCGGAAGTAAACCCATGGCTTCTGTAGGCTTCGGCCCTGCAAGCAAGCATTTGTCATTCGTCGTATAGCTCAACTCAGGACTACTAAGGAGCTCAACGCCCCTACGGATTTGCTGACATTTCTTTGAGGCACACATAAATCAATCTATAAGAAAAAAAATAAACCTACACTCTAATAAATACCAATATGTCAGTTTTGCGAGGAAATGCTCTTTAACTGACTGTATACTTTTTTATTTAGAAGGCTTTTATTCTTTACTAACCAACTTAAAAAAGAGGATGTCAAAACTCAGTATAAAAATACAAAAGCTAGTCCCCAATTGGTCTGTATTCCCAGCACTTGTGCCAACGATATCGCCTCGGAAAGCTGGAGGAGCCCTATTACAGTCCTGAATACGTACCGAGGGAGTCAATCCCATTACTGAATACCTATTCCGCTCACAATTTTCTGACTGTACCTATACTTTTTTATTTAAAAGGCTTTTATTCTTTACTAGCTGTCCCCTGCGGTTTCACCCGCATTTTTCGTTACTGCTCCGCTCCCGTGGGCCATAGCGTAATGGTATATAGCCTATAGCATTCCTCGATAAATGGGCTATCTAATACTGAAAGAATTTTTCTAATCGGATCAGTAGTTCCAGAGATTACCCCCTACATACAAACTTACAAACCTACAAACTTACAAATTTTACCTCTTTATAATATTAGTATAGATAAACCAACTTACAAAAAAAAGATGTCAAAAGCCCGTGTTAAAATTCAAAAGCTAGTCCCCAATTGGTCTGTATTCCCAGCACTTGTGCCAACGATATCGCCTCGGAAAGCTGAAGCAGCCCTATTACAGTCCTGAATACGTACCGAGGGAGTCAATTCTATTACTGAATGCCTATTCCGCTCACAATTTTCTTCTAAACATCACGTATTTGTATTGGACTCAGTAAGCTTTGGGTGGATGGATCAGGAAAGGCCCATGTTTTTTTATTGTGTCATTGTGTCCCATACGCTACGGATGGTTGATATCAATATAAGGTCTGAAGTAGGAACAAATGTGCTGCTAAATATATATAATCTATTTAGGTACTTAACATAATAAAGATTTTTTTACCTAAAGAAGACATATTTTTTTAAAATTGGTCTTTATCTCAACCAAAAAGAAGCGATAATGTGGTCGATCATGTAGCCACCCTTGCCTAAAAGAAACCTACTTTACTCGTGAATTAAAAAGCCCTTGATTGTAACTATCAGGAAACACAGACTCCGGCGAGCATACCAAAATACCTACCACTCCTTAGCTGTGCGATACAATTATGTGTTTGAAAAACGTTTTGTCAGGTGATAAAAAACCTTTTATTATGTGAAAAAAAAAACAGCTGTTTGCTTGAATTTTGTTGAATTAGGCCACTTAACACAAATGTACCTAACAACTTTTTTTTTGCAAAAGACACGCAAATGATTTAGGTTGTATAAAGGCTATCAATAAAGAAATATCGTTAAAAAAGAATGTCCCTACGATCCTTCAGCGAAATCCAATCGCTGAGCCGGTCCTGTAATTGGCTCGTAAAATTCTTCATCTAATCCAATTTAATGAAAGGTATCATTAGGGACGCTCACGATACCCAATGGTCCCTATTTTTTCTTTTATGCAAGCTGGAAACAAGTTGAAGTGTTTTTAAAGTAATTATTTATGTTATTAATTAAATTTTAATTATTAGTTTATGTTGATTACTTTTCTAATTGTTGTGTTTTATACATTGATTCAAATTTTGAGACAAATTTATTTATTTATGAATTACAGTAGGTAATTTTAGTTAATTTCAAATGTGGAAGTTAATTTAAATTCAATACTAGGTGTAACTTACCTAAATAATGATTATTATTACCTACTTATTATTATTATTATTTTACGATATAGTTCACTTTTATTTGACATTCCATTACCGAATTTCTGGATATTTTTTAATTCTGATGTAAGAAAATTACCGGTTGTTAAATTAAATATTGAAAAAAAAAAAACAATTAAACGTATATTGACTACATTGTACCTAAAATCAGTACAAAATGAGCCAGTATTCAGGTAGGCAAGTGTCTTGTTTTTTTAGTTGTTATAAACTAGTGCTTTACTGCGATCCCACCTGATGGTAAGCAGTGATGCAATCGTCAATGGTGAAGCGCACTAGTTTATTAAGAGCCTTTTCACTCTAGCCTTGAAGACACCCAAATTATAATCGAACGGGAAAACCGTAGCAGGCAAATTGGTTCAGACCTTAAAAAAAACATGGCGATGCACTTTTACAAAACTTTCGTGGCATAATGCTGTGTAATGTATTCCGCGGATATTAACTAGCGTGCCGCAGGTTGGCGAACCCTGCCTTAGACAAATGTTTCGCGCCCCGCGTGCAATTTGTTCTACAAAATGAATGGCGTATTAATTCTTACCTTTTTACGGTGTATGTGTTAAAAGGACCAATGATTTTGGTCCTGTATTTATTGGTGAATATACTGCAATGTGATGTGTTACTAACTTAGTCCTTAATCTTATTTACCTACTATCAATATGTACTATGAGCCTGTGATGTCCCACTGCGGGGCAAATGCTTTCCAACTATATTTGGGTCGGCTTCCAGTCAAGCCGGATTTATCTGAATACCAGTATTTTTTCGGGGAGCGGCTGCCTGTCAGACCTCTAAACCCACTGGGGTAACACGGCACTTCATGGCAAAACTGGAGTCAGATTTACTGGCTTCTTACTTTCCGTAACGACTGCTAAAGATCTACAAATGACAACCGGGACCTACGGCTTAACGTGCTTTCCGAGGCACGGAGGAAACTCGTTATGTTAAGATGGTCACCCATCCACAGACCAACCTTGGCGAGCGTTGCTTAACCTTGGAGATCGACCTGTGCGGCTGTTGTTATCTAGCCACGAGCTCCTCACTTTGGCTCTTCATAAATGGTATTCGCTCATTAACGAGGAAGTCTTAATCATTAAACACTGGTCCTTTCCATAATGTTACCTTTATTTACCACATACAGGTATATTTTTCGCTAAAGTAAACGTTAATGTTGCCGTACATCACTTGTTGCATTATTACTCTCATTCCGGTAATTAATGAAGATAGGGTAAGAATTTAATATGTTCTTGCGTTCCTCACCCCACTACTACTACTTAAGAACGCCTGGGTGAATTTGTGTTGTCGTTTTATTTTTGTTTAGAAGAAGAAAAAGTAAAGAATGGCTGTAGTTACTCAGATACCCGCGAAACGAGACACAATAGTAAAACAATAACAGCGCGGTCTCATAGGACCGGTTGGGGATTCAAACGTTAAATCAAGAATGAATAGGTTACTTTGGTAGGCGAGCAATGAGTAGTTCGCCGTCCGGCCGGTCGGGCCGATAATTGTAATAATATAGATGATCTATCAACCCACCCGGGTTTAAACCCAGATGGGTTAAAACCGGGTGTTTTGGTTCTTTTTGGGAATAAACACCCAAAGTATTAGGTTTTTTTGATTTCACTAGGCTACAATTCCAGCTACCTACATTTTTTAGGTGATATTGGATTTTTATTAAAAAACCGGGTTTAAACCCGGTGTTTTCGGGTGTTTATTGAGTTTTTATCATAACACCGGGTTTTGAACCCGGTGCTTTACCCATGTATAAGTGTGTTGAAAGTTTCTTCAAAAAAATCGTTTATCGACTGTCGGTCGTGGGCGGGCAGCGTTAAGATGTTCGCAGAACCGTAGGGAGCAGGGCCGAAGCCTACTAGGGCCAAGGGACCCTGGAATGAGTGCAAAAAAGAATATGGCGTGGGTTTTGGTCTATACAAGTATGGCACGCCCTTCCGCTCCGCCCAGAGGAGGTGAAGTCATTGGACGATTTCCCTAAGCCAATGAGAATAAACATAATTTTTTTCAGTCTTTAGAATATTTATTGTTACCTACCGCTGTAGCATATTGCAGCATAAAGTAAAATATAAAACAAAGGCTTCGCGTTTACGTGTTCGTAAATAAATGATTGCTAAGATTCGCACTCGTCAAGCATCTAATAACGTATGTAGCGACACCTGACGGCTGCACGTGACATTAAGTGTCAATCTAATTCTAGGGACGACTGAAAAATGCTCTAACATTATCTATTTTGTTTTGTTTTCTAGAACTTTTCGCTATTGTATTATTTCGTCTATTATTTGACATTTGAATACCCACTACAAAATATTGATTTGTTTGGTTTTGTTAGGGAATTTGGTCTGAGCTAAAGTACTGTTTGAATGATTTACTGAATTCTGGCTCTAGAGTGCAAAAGGCAAGGAAGGAACACTATGGATTTTTAGTTAGTTAAAGTCTGATACTCTAGTGTCAGACCTGATCGAGAGAAGTCATTTGATAATTTCTTGAGATCGATCATCATCAGTTTATCCATGAAGTACCGCATTGCTTAGTCGTTACGACGCAAAAAACAACAACCCAGTTGGGTTGTGGAGGTCTGATAAGCTGTCGCTCTATTTAAAATACGGGTATTCAGCCGCATCCGGTTAAACTGAAAGCCGAGCCGACCGATTAGTTGGGAAAAAGGCTAGATAAATGTTATTTAGCAAATAGGTTTTTAAAAACACTTTTACATGTCAATTCTAACTAGAGAGAAATGAGGCGGTGCTTCTTAGCTAACTACACGGAGAAGAAAACAAACTCAGGAGTCATGATGGTCAGAGAAAGAGTATAAAAAAACCACATGATAAATCACCTGCACACACACCAAATCCGTCGTGTATGTACAAGATTAAGTGAGGTATAATTAATTATAAACATTGTAGCCAGTTCGTATTAGCGGCGAGGGCACGAGGGGCTTCCTAAGGCCTCTCGATCCACTTATGCAGCGGCTTTGCTTCGCCTACTTACCTGTTTTATGGCTTGTTGCCGTCTAGCAACACTTAGGCCGCTCTAGTATTTAAATTGGATTGTGGAATTGGTGGAAGTCATGGACGAATTAAGGTGGAGACGAACTGAGGACACGTACGCCACGTATGAGAGGCAATGTCTGAGAGTTTGCATCTTCCTGAAGCCATCTGTGTCGTTGCGTTTCTTGTGCCAAGTATGCTTCTAAGTCATCTGTTTTTAAATAAATTCAAGAATCATAATCTGCCTAGCCTTTTCCCAACTATATTTGGGTCGGCTTCCAATCAAGCCGGATTTAGCTGATTACCAGTATTTTACGAGGAGCGGCTGCCTACTAGACCTTCACAACCCGTAGGTGCAAATAAATAATAAGAGGTACAAATAAACATTTTATCTTTCTACTGAAAACTACTCAGACATGACATCTTATCCACTAACCATAAATCTTCAAGAAGGCTTGAAACCAGTCTTGAAACTTAGACCCTCGAGCCGCGAGCCTGAATGCTGGAGTATCTCTTTTAACAATTTAAAGTAACGTCGGAAGAATGCAGCTTCCCCGTTTTTCCCTGGCAGGCTGGCGCTCAGTAAATTGATATCGTTTGTCTAACTCAGTAAAGACGTCGCCTGCGGAATCTCCTTAAACTGATTTGAGGAAAAAAGGAAGAATTCTGTAGCTATTATGCTCGTTCTGTTTTACTAGATTTAATAGTGTTATTTTGAATTAAATGTGGTTTTGGAATGGCAATATAAATTATTTTGAAAATACCTAATTAGAAAATAAAATATTCATGTATTTCGTCTAACTCTAATGTGTATGTAATCGTTGATGGTGAGCATCAACGATTGCATCACTGCTTACCATCAGGTGGGATTGCAGTCAAGCACTAGTTTGTTATATAAAAAAAAAACAATAACCAACATTAACACAGACGAAGTCGCTTACAGAAACTAGTTACAGAATAAGTAAAGTAGTTCCAACTTTAAACAATATCGACAATCAACTTCGTAACACAACTCTTGAAAGTCATACGCAAGTTAATACAACTATTACCATGTCCTAGAAACCGAAAACAACAAACAATAGTAAAACATTCATAGCCATTCTGTAGGTTTCAGTATTGTGGCGAAGTAGTAAGTTGTACAGGACTCATTGTTAAACAATACGTGTGGACTTTGCTCCTGTTTTGTGAATATTAGCTTCTAGAACTTAAATGGTTTGTGTAGGGAGGCCATTTTGGGTTAGGGGATCGAAATTTGAAATTGTTTTTGGTCTTCTGTTTTTTTTTTAAATCAAAATGGATTCAAAGTTTTTGGAAAATTGGTACTAAAAGGCTGAAAAATATTAAATAGAGTTAAACAAATTAGTAAAATCTTGGAATAAACTGACCAGAGAGACATTTTTAGGGTTCCGTAGCCAAATGGCAAAAACGGAACCCTTATAGTTTCGCCATGTCTGTCCGTCCGTCCTCGCTTAATCTCTGTGACCGTTAGCACTAGAAAGCTGAAATCTGGTACCAATATGTATGTCAATCACGTTGACAAAGTGCAAAAATAAAAATTGGAAAAAAATGTTTTACTAGGGAAGCCCCCCTACATGTAAAGTGGAAAGTGTTTTTTTTTTATTTCAATCCTAACATGTGATATATTGTTGGATAGGTATTCAAAAATGAATAGGGGTTTACTAAAATTATTTTTGATAATATCAATAATTTCGGAAATAATGGCTCCCAAAGTAAAAAACAATGTGTCCCCCCCTCTAACTTTTGAACCATAAGTTTAGAAAATATGAAAAAAAATCTGAAATGTAGAGCTTTATAAAGACTTTCTAGGAAAATATTTTGATCTTGATGGGACGAACAGTTTTTGAAAAGTTGGGGACACTTATTGTGACAGACGGGAAACTACGGAACCCTACACTGAGCGTGGCCCGACACGCTCTTGGCCGGTTTTTTTTTTAATACTGGATGAACTTTTTCTTTTGGCAATTTGGATGGTAAGCGATAATGTGGCCGAAGCTGGAGCACGATTTTCATCAATATACAGAGTAATTTATGAAACAACGATTTTTATAATACATGCAATATGCATAGTGTAGTTAAAAAAGCCGAGCATTGAAAAAAATACCCTAACACTGGATGCTAGTTAAAAAAAAAACAATACCCAGCCAAACAAAGGAATCACATACATTTACGCGTTGCCAACAGCCTTGATTAAAACAATGTCCGAAACTATTTTCATTTAATCCAATTACGAGCTTGGATTTGATGCGAACAACCGTCATGCCATTCCTGTCCGTTCACAAATTGGCACAGTGTCAAGCTACTACCAGCATTCCTGTCTCCAATATTCAGCTGAATCAATAAAGGGTTCAAATGAATGGCTGCAATTACAACGAGTATCCATTTTTGGTAGTTAAGACTTGGTGTAATAAAAAGATTTTTGTATATTATAAAGGTTTCTGAGAGTAAAGTCCTACAAACCTCCATTGAAAAGGGAGGATCCTCTGACCGGACGAGGAGTTATGTCCGGTGGGCTACTGCTTGATAGATGTTCTCGGGCTGTTGTATCTATACAATGCCATACGATGCAGGATTCTGTGTCGTCATATGTAGTAGATCGTAGTCGCTACATCATCAGTCCAATTCACTAAGTCTATGTAGTTCCATAGACTTAGAGGATTGGACTAAGTATGTAAGGTTGTCACAGAATTTACTACAAAGAGTCCCTTTGTTTCATAGGTAGTAGGTATACAAAAATAGGAAAAAGGAACTCGCTATCAGGGTATTGGGCATATATGTCAAGCTACTACCAGCCTTCCTGTCTCCAATATTCAGCTGAATCAATAAAGGTTTGCAATGAATGGCTGCAATTACAACGAGTATCCATTGTTGTTATTTAAGACTTGGTGTAATGAAATAGTACATTGTTCACCGAGAGGAGAAAGTGACCGATTACTTTAAAACACCCGAGATCGGGAATCGCACTTTCTCTCGAGTGATACATAGTGCTTTATACCACACCTATGAGGAAAATAGTTTTATTTTACTTTTCTACGAAAACTGAATCCTCAAACAACACATAAATTGAAAATGGCGCCAATGGCGTCTGCAATTTTCACATGTTCTTTTTTCAAATTATTTGACACCATCCAACACACAGCTTTTTTTTTTCTGGTAGGGGAATCATCAGAATGACTTCCCCCGCTCTTGGGCGGAGCGGGAGGGCGTGTCAGACTCTTACTGACTAAACCCCTACCCCGTTCCTTCGTTGCCTTCGTTCTGGGGGGGACTCGGTGTCAACCTTTAGGAATACCATGGCCAGTGTCATTTTGCGAACTTGGAGATAAAAACTCACTGTAAAAACTTTTTGGCTTTTGATATTTAGGTTACCAGCGCATAGTCTTACCCAAAATTAAAAAAGAAAAACCACGTAAGAAATGGATTTTAATACACTTTTCTCTCCCGTTCAGATGCGTTTTCTCCCCGTATATTTTTTTTTTTTTTTTAATGGTTATAAACTAGTGCTTGACTGCGATCCCACCTGATGGTAAGCAGTGATGCAATCGTCGATGGTGAGGCGCACTAGTTTATTAAAAGCCTATTCACTCTAGCCTTGAAGACACCCAAATCATAATCGGACGGAAAAACCGCAGCAGGCAGATTGTTCCAGTCCCTCGATGTACTTGTATATTTGTTCGATATGCAATGACGTACTTTCTACCGTAAATTTGATAAAGTATCAAGGTACTTTCCGAGCAGGTGTAGTATAAAGGTTTTTGTATACCTACTACATACTCAGTCCAATCCTTTAAGTCTATGTAGTTTCATAGACTTAGAGAATTGGACTAAGTATGTAATGTTGTCACAGAATTTACTACAGAGAAAGGGACTCCCTTTGTCTCATAGTTAGTATAATATGAAAAAGGAACTCGCTACCAGTGTCCATTCTTGTTAGTTAAGACTTGGTGTAATGAAAAGGTTTGGTTCTGACCAGTTCCATAGACTTAGAGGATCAGAATGAGTAACGTTGTCACAGAATTTACTGTCCTAAAGATGGAAAATATAATCACTTTTACCGCAATTCGGAACGCTGGTTATAACGAGTGAATACCATTTGAACTGTTAACAAAGATGGTCAATACCGGGAGTATCAAATTCCGTAAAAATACAACTACTTTGTCTCTCCCAAACTTTTCTATCCACTTCTCAGATAAATAGAAAACCCTCTATACGTCTATACACGCCTCTTAAGTCTATTGCTATTTCAGGCCCCGTCCGGTCCGTAATGCGTCTAAGTAACGAGCGATTAACAACACACTCCAGGGAAAGTATTGACGGGAGATTAGCGCCGGTCCTTCGCCAGTTAGCACCGGGCCTTCGCCAGTTAGGACCGGTCCTTCGCTAGTTAGGACCAAATGGTTAGCAAATGCGTAAATTGGATTACTTTGTGTGCGGTAATTGAGTTATTTACTTAGCTTATGAGCTGGTATTTGGTATTGAGGTGATGCCAAGGTTTTGCTAAAGGTCTATGACTTATAGCACTCTATATTATAGCTGAATCTGTGGTATTGATGGGCCCTTATGCTTTCGCCCTCGATTTCGCCTCATAGTAACTGATGCTTTGATTGATTTCTGTTGGGCCTTTACTCTATACCTCGATCTAGCCTCATGGTAATAATGACTTAAGTATAGCACTCTGTATTTAGAGCTAACTCTGTGGCTTTGATTTTTTTGGGTTCCGTGCCTAAAGGGTAAAACGAGACCCTATTACTAAGTCTCCGTGATAGCTACACAGTTGAAATTTTCACAGATGATGTATTTCTGTTGTCACTAAACCGACGAATACTCAAAACAGAATAAAATAAGTAAACATTTTTGTTGGGCTCACCTATAACAAACATGTTTTTTTTTTTCGTTTTTTTTGCTACGGTCAGTACGAAACCCTTCGTGCGCGAATGTGTCTTGCACTTTGCTGATTTTTGAATATTACTAATAAAACATTTTCTTTCTATTTAAGGTAAGTTCCTGATTTCAAACGACACGTAAAGCAAACTTAGATCTACATCTCCGTGCGTACCTTCGAAAACTGAATTAAAGTAAGTTACTTTTTCGAACTGACCCACAGGTAATCATGCGGACATTTCATGGAGGCTCTCGTGGAAAACGACGCCGTTAACCCGGTTTTTTTCAGACGGTGAGCTACCTATTGCTCACCGTCCGCAAATCCGCGTTATCTATGGCCGGGAATCGCCTTTCGCCTCCTGGAGCCTAGGGCATCTCCAGCAGATTATGGATAGCGCATTACAATTCCGGAGCAGGTGCTGTCTTCCCTAGATTTTAAGTCTGTCAGGTATAACTATGACCCGAAAAACTCAGACTTACAGATTGTATTTTGTACCACCATACATATTAAAAACAGATGCTAGCCGAGACTTCAAAATAAATATAGCTGGAGTGGCAGGTACTTTAAAATACCTACAATAAAAACTGGATAATTGGGAACTCACGGTACCTAGGAATTTTGAGAGGTTTTTCATTAACACAGTTACTCGAATATGTTGAAAGACATCCGCTGTTGGACCTCTCCGAAGTGTCGCCACAACGACCGGTCCTGTACGTTTCGCAACCATCAGACCCCATCGACCTTCACAAAAAACAGACAGACAGACAAACGGACAACAAAGTGATCCAATAAGGGTTCCGCTGTTTCCGTTTGAAGTACAGAACCCTAAAAAAACTGATATAAGTATAATGATATACATAAAAAGTATACCTCTCGCTAAAGTACACGATCAACGGAAAATTAAAACTCCGCTAATATGTACTTAGTTGCTTCTTAAATGTTAAAGGTAACAAAATAAAATGAGGTCAAAGGACTGAAACCATTAAAGCAAGTATCAATTTCGGGTCCCTGTTTTCCTCTCAACACCTTTTAATTCTGTAATCGATACTCAAAAGTTCATTGCTTAAAAAAGTCCGCAGGACAAAATTAATGGTCTTGCTCACCCGGGGTAGAGTTGCTAGGTGCCCCAAACGCTTGTAAAAAGCCGAATTTTTGTTCACAGAAAGGAACTTTTTTGTCCTATGACCTTTGCAATCTGGATTGAAGAAACGAGAAAGGTTAAGGTCGTCAGGTTTTTTTTTGTTATTATTGACAGGCTTGCGTTTGACCACTATCTCACCTGACAGAAAGCAGTGATGTGGTCGACAACGGAGCACGCTTGCTTAGACATACTCTATTCACTCGTTAACTTGAAGACTCCTAGGTTGTAGCTATCAGGAAACAAAGGATCCGGCAGGGAATTTCACTCCTTAGGATGTTATTAAATATGGAAAAAAAACAACATATAATTTTTTTTTTTTTTTACAAATAATTATACTCACAAAATTACTCCTTTCGTCTTAAAGAGACAGAAATTAGAGACTCCTTTTATTTCATTCACGTTTATGCAACTGGATCTAAAAAGTTTTAACATCATCAGAATTCCAATGTGAGAGAGTAGAAGACAAAAGAAGACGCAACGACAGAAGGCTTTCCGCGAGGTAGACCGATCGTTGAGTGAGGGTCGTGGGAATCCGATGGATGAGAGACAGACACGTCCAGTCCTTGTGGCGACGTCTCGCTACCATCGTCTTTTTGGCCTACGTCCAACAGTAGTGAGACAATTTTTGGCTGTTATGGTAAATGATTGATGATGATGAGCGAGCGGTTCTGTACAGCCTTTAACCTATCACATACCCGCAAAACGAGACACAATAGTAAAACAATAACAGCGCGGTCTCATACGACCGGTCGGGAATTCATGAACTAACATATCCCTAGTTCGAAATATATTGAGTCGAGACTGAGTTCTCGGTGTGACAGAAGATATCTTAGGAATAGAGGAAAAATGTTAACGAGAAACAGCTTAAACCAAGACTAACCCACCTATGTCAGATAGCACGAGCTGAGGTATTAAGAGTTACCCTTCTATTCTTGGGTTGCAGGAACGCTCCGATTAGTTAGGGTGACCCTGGAACGCAAAGGGCAACTGAAAGAATATTGGTGGTATTTAGATTTATTCCCTTTCGATCCACCCAAAGAGGGAGAAGTTCTTTAATGAGTTCCCACCTCAAATAAAAAGAAATCTTTGTAAAATAAGGGTGGCACGTATTTTTCCTGATTCCCCCTTCCTGTAACACGGAAGTAAGATTGAAAGATTACTGTTTTAGAAGATGCCCTTCAATGGCATTTTGAAAAGGTTTATATTTAGCTTTCGAACCGTTTAATTTCTCTGTAAGATTTTTCCTTGTTACATGCTTAAGCTTTTAACCACCACGTAAAAGAAAGCAAAAGGGCAACTCAACAAAGTAATCCCTTAACAACACAAATAAGAAAATCAATACTTTCTGATAAGATTTATTAGCGTTTGAGTCTGTCATGTAGTCGCGACTGTGCTGTCCTGGACACATTTTACTTTGTCATGTATAAATGACTGTGGCACTCAAAAGGTTAATACATTTTCTATACAGTTACTCGAAAATCTGCTACTATCCCTACCATTTGTAGGCACGCAATTTACTGTTTTCTGTACTAGTACGAAAAACTAAAAAAAGCTCCGACTAGTCCCCTTTTATTTAATTCTTCGTAAATAAATAGAAAAACTTAGTTTGATACGCGTGGAAATTCACTTCAGTGACAGCCGGGACCAACGGCTTAACGTGCTGTCCGAGGAACGGAGGAAACTCGTTATGTTAAGATGGTCATCCATCCACAGACCAGCCTTGGCAAGCGTTGCTTAACCTTGAAGATCGACCTGTGCGGCTGTTATTATCTAGCCACGAGCTCCTCGTTTGCCATTTGTCACATAAAAAATGTAACCTCCAGCCAAGAGTTTCAAACCAATCCATCGTTCAAAAGAAAATATTCACGAAAAACTGAAACGGTCATCGCTCGCCTAAAATATAGGGCTTTCCATTTTTGGTTGAAAATCGAAGGCCTATCGTATCCGCCCTAGTTTATTTCCATCCATCATATTTTTTTGGCATCGTCACAAAAAGTTGGAGGGGACTACATCGATATAAATATGTATTACGAGTACCTGTCGCGCAGTTCTGAAGTTTCGACAAATATTTGGGGACGTAGATGTGGGCCAATTGAGTTAAAATGTTCTTACAACTCTGGCGGTGGATCGTGAAGAAGTGTGTTTTTAGGGTTTCGTATTCGAAGGGTGCCAATGGGTCGTATTAGTAAGCCACTGTTCGTCTATCTTTCTGTCTGTTAACGGGTTGTCTCATGAACCGTAAGATACAGAGCTATAGCGCACTAGCGGCCAGGTCTCGGCGGCCATCGAGATACATACGGCGATTTCATACTAATGTATCTATCTCGAATTTCGATGGCCGCCACGACCTGGCCGCTAGTGCGCTATTGTTCATATTGAGTTAAAATTTTGACAGAAAGTTTATTTGTAACTCATAAAACGTTAGAGGTAGGGAGTTGAAATTTTCAGTGTGTTTTTGTATTCCACTACAATAACAAAATAAATAATGAAATTAAAATAAATTTATTTAATTTTACAAGAAATTTTATTATGTCGACGATCTTTTGCTCGACTTTTATATCACTGTACCCTTTATGTGCGAGTCCGATTTTAACTGGCTTTATTAAAATCCTACAATACGAAATCACAATATCTACGTCTGTGCCAAAAATAAACGGAATGAAATTTAAAAATATTCAGCCTCCCGAACGAATCATAAAGAATTTGGCTGGCCGACTCTCAAATGAAATAACTGCAGAGCGACATACACAAATTAATAAATTGTTCGGACGAGCGAGGGCCTTTATTAACACGATGGAATACCGGCCATTTTACTACACATAGCTCTGTGATGAATGAATGAACGAGTAAAACGGGAACTACATTAGACCGACCCGACGCACACGTGGGCCACGTCTGATTTGTATGTGGAAGGACGTCGCGTGGCGTGGATCTAATGTATAACCGGCGGCACATAACTTGGCAATGCGCAGTAATCGTTTTTTAAGTCTATTTGGTGGTCAAGCGGGACGCGGGGTACGAGGTAGCGCCGATTCGGCGCGCGATTGTTGCAGCATTATAATAGTAGTTTATGATTGGTGCGTTAGACGACTTTTGCCTCCGCACTGTGTTACGTCCTGTTCGTTCATTGGCTGTTTTGTGCACCATGCGCGAAACTTGCCAACGTATTTGCCGGGTATTATAGCTCTACAAGTCTAGTTGCTATATAAAATGTATGGAGACTGACGCGCTCAGATCGGCGTATGTGGCACACGTGTGCGCAATGTTCTACCTTTAGTGAACTATCCATCAATGGCAACCACTCACGCCCCGGGTCCTAGTTCAGGCCATAGTCAGAACTGCTCCCTTTCATTTTAAAGTTTATTTTCATTATATTCTTTGTTATTGTAATACAAATACACATTCTGTGACCCCGTACGGCTTAGGAGATGCAGCCCGCTGGTAAACGGACGGATAGACTATGTTTCTTTTTAAGAGATTTTTTTTTCTACGGTGATCCATAGTTTGTATGATGAAACCTACTTTCATGCGGGCAAAGCTACTGATAAAAGCTAGTATGACTATATAGATAGCATTATGAGTCTGTTTTATAAACCCGGAGACTAAATTGACACAAGTAATGTCAAATTTACTATAGGAATGACGCCAGTTCTTTTGTGTTGAAATGTCATTTTAGTCTCCGGGTTTATAAAACAGACGATAGCTGAATTTGTGAGCTTCCAAGCTCACTATTTCACCTTATTATCCTCAAGCTTATAAGATGCTGTTTTCCAGCATTCAATATTTCGTTTCCCGAGCGTGTCCTTGAACCAGTTCCTCCCCTGTCCGACACGGTGCCCCAAATTCCCCAGTTTCCCCTGTCTGTGCTCCCCTGTCTCCCCTGACGCAGAGCTAATGGTGTTCAACGTTGTCGGCACAAACAGGGGAGAGTGTCCCTCAAAAATGTCACATCGGGAAAGTGTTTCAATTTATTTGTATTTATTGTTTGTGTGTGTATATTTAGAGTTTGTTAGAGAAAGTTTTTCGGGAAAAATAAGCTATCTCAAGAAAGGAGTAGTTCATTTTGGTACTAGTGGAGAAACTTTGTCATTGCAACTGAGGCGGAATTCGCCCTAGTGGCAGGCGAGAGTGTTATGGAGCCGAGTGCTGCAGTGATAAATTTCCTTATTATTATAAACAGTGACGAAGAAATAAACAAATGAGGGTTGACCAGTGACTGTAGTAGGGGTCGCTTAGTGCCCAGCCTGATACGATAAATACATTCAATTGTGGCGTAGGCAAGCTTCCGCTCTTTTCTGCACTAGTGCAGAAAATTGTAAATTACATGCCTAGTAGCAGGAGAGAAAAGATCGGGTTTTCGAGTAAGTGTATTAAACGCGATTCCTACTTGAATGCGGCAAAGCCAAATGAGGGTTATTACTTTTTTTATATTTTTAGATCTTTTCCAAACTCTTTTTAGTAAGTCGTCATCGACTTTTTAATTTAACAATACATAAATACTTTTAGGGAGTCTTTTTCCTGTACCAAAACGAACGTACTAGAGGCCATTCATTACTTATTTATGAAAACCTTTACGACTCCTCATCTCCGTTAAAGAAACCGCACTTAATTTTTTATATTTTCTCCCCAAACCTGGAGAAAACTTCGTCAAACATTTTATTTCGTCTTCGCTTCAAGTTACCGAAAATTCGGCGAACGTCAGACTAAAACTATTCGCTTTATTGATAAGTAAGGCAGTTTGGCGAAAGTTTCGGCTGCCAAAGTTCCTGGGTTCCGAAGTTGGGCATAGCATGTGATCACATGTAATGTTTGGATGACAGTCGCAACGATTAAACTGTAGTTTTGATATAGATACTCGTATTTTGGAGATTGTGTAAGCTAACGTGTACGGACTAAGTTGGGAGATTAAAACTGGAGCTTGCATGATACTTGGAGTTGTGGCTGTAAGTTGTGTGTGGGTTTCGTTCTAAAGCGGCTGATTCGTTGATAATTGATATGAACAACTAGATTTCATTTATTATCTAAAATAGGCGTGGGTTTCTTAAAGTGGTGTCCACAGACCCTTAGGGGTTCGTAATACTCTTATGTGTGCCAGGGGTCTTCCGCTGGTCCATTGATTAGAAAAATGTCATTATCATCATCTACCTATCGTCTGTTCAATAAACCCGGAGACTAAATTGACATAAGTAATGTCAAAATGACTATAGGTATGACGCCAGTTCTTTTGCGTTGAAATGTCATTTTAGTCTCCGGGTTTATTGAACAGACTGTAGCCTATTCGCAACTATATTGGGGTCGGCTTCCAGTCAAACCGGATTTAACTGAATACCAGTATTTCACAATTGATTAGAAAAATGTGCGGTAAACTAACTCATGAATTTGTTTGACCACTCAAAATCCTTTTGCAAGATATGTCCTGAACGATACACACAAATATTGCAAAATTGGGCCCTTGGTTGTACAAAAGATAACCCTGGGGTCTGGAACGAAGGCAAAAAAGGAACAGCAGTGGGTTTTAGTCAGTAAAAGTCGCCTTCGCGTTGGTAATGAAAAAAAAAAGTAATTTTGATGATTTTCCGCATAACAAAAGTTGCTAAATAGATAAAAGTTTGAAGAAACAAAAGGCATCTTAAAAACAACTCCTATTCTTCATTTTAAACAGCCGTCAAGAGCCGACACAAATTAAAACACGCTTCAACAATAATGTAATTAACAATAAGTTTGCTGATCAAATTATATTCTTTTATTTAGAAACATCTTTGTCATGTTCATTGTATACAATCTGTCATTATAGTGATTGTTTTGGTAACTTCTGATGTCACATTATTATGGCGTTTTTAATTATTCAATCATTTCATCATCATCATCATCATCATCATCTCAGCCGAAAGACGTCCACTGCTGGACATAGGCCTCCCCCAAGCGTCGCCACAGCGACCGGTCCTGCGCGTCTCGCATCCATCGGATTCCCGCGACCCTCGCCAGGTCGTCGGTCCACCTTGTGAGAGGCCTTCCGACGCTGCGTCTTCCGGTACGTGGCCGCCACTCTAGAACCTTCCGTCCCCATCGACCATCTGTTCTACGAGCAATGTGCCCTGCCCACTGCCACTTAAGTTTGGCGATTCTTCGGGCTATGTCGGTAACCTTAGTTCTCTTGCGGATCTCTTCATTCCTGATGTGATCGCGCAAGGAAACTCCGAGCATAGCCCTTTCCATTGCTCTTTGGGTGACTTTAAGCCTTCTGATGAGGCCCATTGTGAGCGACCACGTTTCCGAGCCATATGTCATCACTGGCAACACACACTGGTCATAGACTTTTGTCTTGAGACACTGCGGTAGGTTGGACGAGAAGATACCGTGCAGCCTCCTGAACGCTGCCCAGCCGAGTCGGATTCGACGATTGATCTCTTTCTCGAAGTTAGATCTACCCAACTGGACCGTCTGTCCCAGGTAGACGTAGTCATCCACAACTTCGAGTGTAGAGTCTCCGATCTTGATAGGAGTGGGAGCTACATGGATGTTAACCATGACTTTGGTTTTGTCCATGTTCATTTTGAGTCCCACTCTTTCGGAAGCCCTACTGAGATCACCGAGCATTGTACTGAGCTCCTCCGTAGTCTTAGCCATGACTACTATGTCGTCGGCAAACCGAAGGTGAGTGATGTACTCGCCGTTGATATTGATGCCTCGCCCTCTCCATTCCAGAACCTTGAAGACATCCTCCAATGCGGCCGTGAACAGTTTCGGAGAGATAACGTCTCCCTGCCTCACACCCCGCTGTAAGAGGATAGGTTTCGAGGTCTGATCCTGGAGTCGGACTGACATGGTGGCGTTTTTGTACAAACATTTCAGCACTTCGATGTACCGATAGTCAATTTGGCACCGTTGGAGAGACTGCAGTACAGCCCAAGTCTCGATCGAATCAAAGGCTTTCTCGTAATCCACAAACGCTAAGCAGAGAGGCAGGTTATACTCCTCAGTCTTCTGTATAACCTGCCGTAGCGTATGTATGTGGTCCACGGTGCTAAAGCCTTTTCGGAATCCGGCTTGTTCAGGAGGCTGGAAGTCGTCGAACCTGCGTGCGAGACGATTCGTGATGACTCTGGAAAACAACTTGTAGACATGGCTCAGAAGTGAGATGGGCCTGTAGTTCTTAAGGAGGGCATTGTCGCCCTTCTTAAAGAAAAGTACCACCACACCTCTGCCCCATGCCTGTGGCGTTTTGCCCTCGAGTATGACGGAATTAAATAGCTTCTGAAGGGCCTTAAGGACCGGTTGTCCACCCGCCTTCAGAAGTTCGGCCGTAATTCCGTCCTCACCCGGCGCCTTATTGTGTTTAAGTTGCTTCAGAGCCATCCTAATCTCGTACAGGCTGACGTCCGGGATATCTTCGGTATAGTGTCGGGTCAATCTAGCTCTTGGATCGTTCGCTAGATTTTCCGTTCAATCATTTATGAAAGTAGATGATTACATTACAACAACAATGTCTGATTAAATTTCTAATCCATTGAATGTATAGGTAATAGAGTTATTTGCACATCACATTGTAATGGTAGAATGTAAATAGGATTCATTTAATTATGATCATAATACTACTTTGTAAAACTGCATTCTGGCTTTATTTCGTTTCTTAATTTTTAAGTAGGTACGTATTTTTAAATATTTCTTAAAATACACATAACAAATAAATAATTAATTTAAAAAATAATAATCCGCCGGTGTTGGGAGCAGGGTCCAAGCTTCCGATGGTCAGGGCTTATGAGAAAGGAACCTTCTCACGATGCGAGCCGTATCAAGGAGTACCTACTGCCTTCTGTATCATTATTATTATTTCTTTTATCCATATATACTAATATAATAAAGAGGTAAAGTTTGTTTTTGTTTGTAGGGGGTAATCTCTGAAGATCTTGGTCAGACAACAAAAATGTAGGTAGGGGAGAGGTGGCATGAAAGGGACATTTTTGTTCTAGAGGCTCTAGTGAATGCTCTATATAATATTTTGAATAGGTTGAACCTGAATGAGAAACCTACATTCATCTTCTAAAGAAATAAAAATGAATAATGAATATATCTTTTATCTTAGGTACTTATTTTAACGATTTAAAAAAATGTAGATTTTGTCCCTTTCATAAATTAGCTGTATTGAAAGGGACGGATTCATTTATGAAAGGGACAGTACATAATATCCATGTAAAATCACTTTATAATATATTAATACTAGTTTGGTAATATTTAAATATGTATTTCTTTGAGTTATAATCAATCAAAATTCCTAAAGTTTGGTTATTTGGCTATCCTAACATAGATCTAGTTAGGTACTAATCGTGAAATTTTTACTAGTAATACAACTAGCAAAAAACTAAAATAACCAATAATTTTTAGCAAAAATATTTGTAGAAAACACAGAAACTGACATAAAACAGTAATTAACCGTTTTTAATTGTTTTTTTTAAACAAATGACGTGTTTATATCTTTTTATATGAATTTTACTTAATTTCCTTAACTTACTTGGTTTTTTGGTTACATTTAATCATCAACTAAGATATATAAGAGAGACTAAGACAATAATAATGCTCATATACAGTTTCATTCATAGCTTTTTCAATTTTTTGTGCTTCTACAAGTGTTCTTGGTAAATTTAAACTGCAAAAATAATAATAACAACAATATTACCGTATAATCAACAAAAAAGATAGACAAATAAATAGAATACTTTTTATTGCACAACATGATAATAAGAAAAGCTTAAAACTAGTCATCCGCTAGCCAAATTCTAGGTGTTACAGAGATTGTGCACAAATTAGCTAATTAATGTACTGTTTATGAAAGGGACAGTTATGAATGGGACGTCCCATTCATAACCATTTTTAGTGTCCCTTTCATAAATATGACACAAAATTAATAAAAATAACCTTAAAACCTACTACCAATGAATAAAAGTTTACTGAACTTTTGTCCTCGTATCTGTCGTTAACTAAGTCGATCGAAAACACTGGTAAAACAATATTTATCCATTTACAACATTTTACAAAGCATTTCTAAAGAATAACGAAAATTTACTTTTGTTTACGATTACGAACACTTGCTCGCCGTCGCCATATTTGAAATAATAGGAGTGGGACGTTAGGTACGAATGGTCGGGCTTCGGGATTGCCACAGAACAGCAATATTCTCGTTTCGAAACGTTTCTTATTTTACAAGTTATTCGACTTGTCCCTTTCAATACGAGTCCCTTTCATGCCACCTCTCCCCTATTGATAGAAAGCTGCTTTCTTCCTGAGTGCTATAGGCTATATTTTATGCGACCCACTTACGATATTATTATTTTTTCTGAATTTACTTGGTTATCCGACTTCCAAGCGGGCGAAGCCGCGGGCAAAAGCTAGTTGTTTATACATATAAATCACACATTAAAATATTTCACCAACGCAAACCGTATCGAGGACTACTAACTTATTATGATTATTATTCAATTTCGCGAGAGAACCTCGTAAATCAGTCTATAGGACCCAAAGGTGTTATAATAATATTCTTTCGACCATTCCACAGAATTTTGAGTTTTTCGCAATGGTCGATGAGGGACCATTGAGTAAATGTGTGTTGGATCTGGCTTTGTTTGCTTATGTATTGAACGGGTATTGAGATTCGATCGTGGGTGTATTTACGATTGTGATGCTGGATAACCTCTTGGGTTTGTCAGTATTGAGGGATGTGTTTCGGGTTCGTAGTCTGATTCGAATGGATGGTGGTGATGATTTCATGAGATAAATGGTTCTGTGAACAAGTTTGATTCGATGTGGTTGCTCTATGAGTATTCCCCGATGTTTCTCAAACTATGCTTTGCCCTGAAAACCTTTTAACATTTAGCAGTTAAGTAACGTTTGAGCCCGTTCTTAGCTCAAAATATTCAATTCGGAAACCCATGCTATTTTTTAAAACTTAATACTTCATTTAAGTAACATGAGGAGCTCGTGGCTAGATAATAACAGCCGCACGGGTTGATCTTAAAGGTTAAGCAACGCTTGCCAAAGGTTGGTCTGTGGATAGGTGACCATCTTAACATAACGAGTTTCCTCCGTGCCTCGGAAAGTACGTTAAGCTGTTGGTCCCGGCTGTTATTTGTAGATCTTTGGCAGTCGTTACGGATAGTCAGAAGCCAGTAAATCTGACTCCAGTCTTGCCATTAAGTACCGTATTACCCCAGTTAATGGGTTGTGGAGGTCTGGTAGGCAGCCGCTCCTCGTAAAATACTGGTATTCAGCTAAATCCGGCTTGACTGGAAGCCGACCCCAATATAGTTGGGAAAAGGCTAGGTAGATGATGACTTCATTTAAGTAACTCTTTTTTGAGGTGGGAACTCAACAAATAATTTCTCCCCCCTAAATAAATGCTATGTGCTATTCTCAGCTACGATCTACCCATTTACCTAATTTCATATGAGTAGATAAGAAGAAGAAGAAACCTATGTACATTGTAAAGATGTTTTTATCTGTAATAAATAAAATTGAAACTTTTTATTCGTTTCCAAAAACTACTCCAAACAGATAGATAGTCCCTATTTTGCAGCATTCATTTTTTAACCTCCTACAATAATTCAGGAATGCTACTTATATTAAGGTTATGATGAAAAGCCCAGAAGCGTCCGCTCTCCGTAGCATACCAGCAGAGAAAAATCTAATTAATGAGGCAAAACCGGCAGGATTCTCAGCGAATAGCAACCCCACGCCCACGCTCCCTGAAACTGGGAAACTTTCTGTACAGGTAACATAGCTTAATGTGTAAAGGTTCCAGTACCTAATGTCTAGTGTTCTTTTAGTTAGGATGGTTCATTGACTCAGGTTGTGTTTTAACTTTAGTTTAGTAGAAGGTCATTTTGAAATCTATCAATGGGAAAAGACTATGTTAAGTATGGGAGCAGCATTGCGGAACGCTTTTTGAACCAAACTTCCCTTAAAAATTGTTACCTTTTTAAAACACTAATCAATATAGGTAACACGAAAAAGTGCATAAATGAAGGTTGCCACGGGAAGTTTTGAAACTGGGGTGTTGGTACTGGGGTTTTGATCAGTAAAAGTCTGATACACCCTCTCGCTTCAGGTTTAGTGCAGGAAAAGTCTCAGTTCCAGTATAAGCACTGTAATTATTAGTTTTGTACTGCATTTGTACCTAGTTGCTAGAGGAGCTCGTGGCTAGATAATAACAGCCGCAAGGATCGATCTTCAAGGTTAAGCAACGCTTGCCAAGGTTTGTCTGTGGATGGGTGACCATCTTAACATAACGAGTTTCCTCCGTGTCTCGGAAAGCACGTTAAGCCGTAGGTCCCGGCTGTCATTTGTAGATCTTTGGCAGTCGTTACGGATAGTCAGAAGCCAGTAAATCTGACTCCAGTCTTGCCATGAAGTACTGTATTACCTCAGTTAATGGGTTGTGGAGGTTTGGTAGGCAGCCGCTCCTCGTAGAATACTGGTATTCAGCTAAATTCGGCTAGAATGGAAGCCGACCCTAATATAGTTGGAAAAAGGCTAGGTAAATGATGACTGACATTGTAAAATCGCAATGATTAGAAAAATAAAGTTACTTTACCTTCAGCAGCTATACAGCTTTGTAATGCCGTGTACTTTTTTTGAAAAATGCTATTTTTGAAAATAATATTCTAAGCCTAGAATTTCAAAATTTGCAAAAAAACGATATGTTTTTTCCATCGTAAAGTTTAAAATTTCCATATCAGGCAGGCAACATTGCCCGGTATCTCGCAACTTGCACACGCACACATTTCACAACGCATTCACATGACATGGGGCATGTTAGACAATTTGACAGCTTTGCACGTCATGGTGGGGGACATTTTTTCCCTTAGGTAATATATGTCAGGCTTAAGGGGTATTTTATAAATACTCCACGCAGACGAAGCTATTTTTACTCGCTGCAAGAAGGGTTAGGTTTTTCGCGCGTAACTGTAAATGTAGTTTATGTCATTATGAACACGGAAATAATCTTCTATACTGATATTATAAATGCGAAAGTAACTCTGTCTGTCCGTTTGTCTGCTACGCTTTCACGGTTAAACTATCGAAATGATATTGATTAATTTTGGTATGCAGCTTGAACCCCAAGGATGGTTATGTAATGTAAGTAGCTTATGTTACTTTTAATTGACTTCGACTTCGCGTCTACTAGTCTACTAGAAGCTATTAGTTTTTCTGTAAAATTCCCATTTCCCCGAAACTAATTTAATCTGAGTCACCACGTTTTGGCTTTCGACGACAGAATACGAAATGTTTAACCTTTTTACTAAAGGTGTCAAGAACGACGAACAATACCTAATTATATTTAGCTAAATATTGAGGCTAAGTAGGTAAGCTGAGAAACCTTACTTGAAACAGTCTATTAATGTACCTAGGGTTTCCAATTGGATCATTACCTTTACATCGATTATTGGTAGGTATGTTTACTTGCTTCAACTACTATTTATGGAATATTGTTACCTATGTATTTTGTAATAGCTACGTACATAACAAACTAAATTAAAAAATAATTGGACCTAGTTCTGCAGAAAGCAGCCAAGTGGCACTTTTTCGAAAACAGAGTTATTAACACAGCCATACTAAATTCGACATGCCGGTTGTTTTGCAAAGACAACCAGCTCGATATCTCTTCTTACGGCTGAGATATAAATCGTTAAATGCAGCCATTCCATAAAAAATATTTTGTAAAAAACAGTCATAATGGTGTAAAATGCAGCCAATTTTGAGGCAAACTGCCTAACCTATATTGCACAAGCCAGCCTGCTATCTGGCTGTTTTGTACAAATTTCAAAATTTTTTGAAGTTATCAGGGATCGAGTTTCGTAAAAAGCAGCCAGTGTACGTTGGCTGTTTTCTGTATACTGTATATGTGTTACGAGTCCATACTTGGCTTTTTCTGACGTCATCATTATGACACGTCTATGCGAATAAGGACGATTTTTAAACTTATTTATTATTAATATTAGCTTATGACATCTCTGAGCGTAGTCATATAATGTTTACTTCTTTAATTTAGTAATTGTGAAGGAGGTTAGAAGCGGGAAACCTACAAAAAGGAAACAGTTTCTTCGAGAATATAAAATAGAAACGTTTTTTTTTTTTTGCTTGGGCTCGCGTTTGACCACTATCTCAAGTAACCTATTCACTCTTGACTTGAAGACTCCTAAGTTGTAGCTATCAGGAAACACAGACTCCATCAGGGAATTCCACTCCTTAGCTATACGCATAATAAATGTGTTTCCAAACCGCTTTTGGAGTATAGGCGGAATGTTCACCATATATCGGTGGCGCTTCGCCGTACGCCTAGTGGTTCGATAGTGGAAAAGGCTTGACGGAATCAAATTGTGAAATTCCTGTGCACACTTCCCGAAGTGTAAACGATAGAAAACCGACAGGCTAGCAAGTCAGCGCGGATGTCCAAGACTTTGAAGTTTCGACTCAAGTGCATCATTACAGATGATCCTCTTGGCTCGCTTCTCAATTTATTGACTCAAGTGCATCAAGTTGGTATTTGGCAGACCCATCCCAAAGATGAGAGCAGTACTCCATACTCGATCGAACTTGCGCTTTTTAAAGGTTGAGCAGCTGTTCCGGCATAAAGTATCGTGTCACTTTTTCTAAGATCCCCAATTTATTAGCAGCCCGCTGGGCTTTTGCCTCGATGTACGAGCCAAAATTTAGGGTAGACGAGAATGTTACTCCAAGAAGCTCAAGGAACGGTTACACCCTGGAAAGATGGAGCCGGGTGGAATTGACTCCGTTTAGCGGAAAAAAGACACGTCTAGGTTTTAGCAGCATTGAACTTGACCAGATTGGCATCGCCTCAATCGTAGACCGCCTTCAAGGACGAGTTAAAGCGTTCAATCATAGCCTCTCAGAAAGACTGGATCTGTGACCCACTAGCGCGTACGTCGGACATGTACCTGTCAGCAACAGTGCCGTCGTCTGCATGCCCAAAGGTACCGGACTTACATAAGCAAATCATTTATGTGCAGCAAAAACAATGTTACCGAGAGTACCGACTCCTCGAGGGACCCTGGCATTAATAGACATTTGACCGAAAGAGCAACGATCAATAACTACGCGGATGGATCAATCCCTCAAAGAAGTTGGCGATCCAATCATACAGGCAGGTAGATAGACCGAAGGAAGGAAGCAAAGTAATAAGACTTTCTTGCCATACCGTGGCGAAAACCTTTGAGATATTAAGAGAGACGGCAAGCGCTTCCCATGCTTCTCGATGGCCTCGCTCTAGGTGTGAATGGCATACTCTAGTAGAAGATCCCCAGTATACCGAAACCTATTTTGTCGAAAACGGTATTGCCGGTCACTGAGTATATCATTCACTTCTAGGTGTGCCAGGAGCTTCCTGATGAGCACCCTTTCCATACTCTTACAGAAGATGGACGTGATGGATACAGGACGGTAGTTCGCTGGGTCAGTTCGGCTACCCTTTTTGGGAACAGGCTGCACGTTAGCTTGCTTCCAAGCAACCAGCACTTTTCCAGTCTCATATGAGAGGCGAAATAGGCGTATAAAAATTGTGTGAGACAAGTGAGAGCGGAAAAATTGTATTGTATTTATTAGATTTTTTTTATTTGAAATGTCAATGAATGACTAGTGTTCATTAATGTAAAAAGACAATAAACATTTTGTTACGTTTTTTAATAAAGACTTCTATTTTTTAGTTTTCACTATTAAGAAGTACACAGTAAATACAACATTTTATTTATTATCTTGTCTGTCTTTTACATACTTTTATTCTATTTTGAATTAATGCAGAACACAGCCAACTTATGTGGCTGGTTTATTCTTTATTGTAATTACGACGAAATAAGCTATTTTGTATAAAACAGCCACGTCAAAAACACTAATATTGGTATTATGCTAAATGATACGAAATACTGAATAGGATATAAATAACTGCTATACTTTTCCTAATAATTCTCAAATATCAAAGAAACAGAAAAGTAAAAAATGGCAGAAAAGTAACAAAGGGCAACTTTCGATAGAAAAACGCTCATAACTCTGTTTGTACTTTTCCTCATATGGCTGCTTTCTGCAGAACTAGGTCCAATTATACTCTACCGGCGGTCCCGACAGGCGATGTCCTGTCCGAAAGCTGGCACACATTAATATTTCAAAACCATGTAGGGACTCAAATATACACACTTTCGTCCGTAGAGGTCAAGCCGTTTGGAAGGATATAGGTGACAAAGATACGTAAAAAAGAATTGTACGTGTCGTAGCCAGTTCTTAGAATTGATCACTTCATGATATGTTCAACTAAAACTGCCCAGCTCATTTAAACGTTAACATTTGATTATATCTTCATCCACTCTTGGTTATATTTTGATAGATTATTCGGATAGATATCTATACATCAAAAATCTTATTCTTCACAATTAAATTAATACTTATTTATTGTATACCAAATATTAATGGACTGAGGCTTGGGGCACCCTCGACTCGGCAGGATAGGGTAGAAGGAGATGGCGAGGTCCAGTAAGCAAGCGAATACGGACTACTCCTTTGTGAGGTCCACTGAGGACCACGCTGCGTCCACCCGTAAACCACTTGCAGACAACGAGTGGAGGCCGACGAGTGGAGCGACGAAGTGATGCGAAGACCTTTATTTTAAAAATCTACAGCTGACTGTGACCGAAGCAGGTTAATGGCCGTTTGTAGTGCAATTGAATGCCAAAATTAATTTTATTATTTAAGTAAACGCCTTTATATCGATGCCGACTTACAGACTTTAACTACTTTATTTAATTTAGCCCTACACATTTTGACTACAAATTCAAGACTTTATACCGATATTTTTATTACTAATCCGAATATCAAGTCCTTAAATTTTTCAAAGCACGTCCAAATTAATCAGATCCAGTAACAAACCAGTGAAAGAAATCGAGCTAGCTTGGAAAAATTCAATCCCTAATCTAGACGTATTTCTCTATAGGGAAATCAGAGAGAATCATCAAAGTTTTTTTCGGAAGAATTCGTTTTTTTTTTTCAACAAATTTTATGCTCGTTCATTTGTTTTATGGCTAGGGATTTAGATGTGAATGAAGAAATATGCGTAATTTGTGTATTTAGGAGTTGTGTTCTAAAAGAACTTCCTTAAAAAAAAAATCTTAAATATATTTTGTAATGCATAGACAGCCTTCTAGCTTCAGTGGTAATAGCAATGGAAGTGCCTGAAATAACTTGCATATAGCATTTTTTTGCATAAGCGTTATCAGCCTTATAATGTTCCCACTGCTGGGACTCAGGCCTCCTCTCTAGGAGATGGAATGGGCCATAATCCACCGCGCGCGATTCTAGGACATGCCGATTTCCTCACGATGTTTTCCTTCACCGTTTTGAGAGCTGTGGTGATGGAATAAATTACACAAAGTAATGCGTCTGACTGGGTTTGAACCTGCGACCTACAACTTGCAAGTCGGGGCAGTTACCACTGGGCCACCACTGCTCGCTATATATTGTATTGTCCCCATAGATTTATTTATTATTTGTGTTTTGTTTAACTTCCGGCATTAACCCGCAGAAACATGATTGAATTCAATTAAATTGTAATAATTAACTAAATTAATTATTTAATTTGAGTTCTTGTAAAAGTTTTATTTGGTTACCATGGTCCTCAAACGCAAAGGGCAACTGAAGGAACACAGGTAGATTTTAACCAGTAAAAGTTAATCCTGCCCGCCAACAAAAATCAAAGATTTCTGTGTGCCCGCTAAATAAATAAATAGTTATTTATCGATCAGGTAGGTAGAAAGTAGGGGACCTAATAGGTACTTCATTACTGGTATCGTTATTCTACGTTCGTTTCGTGGATATGAGGATATAATCCCAGTCCCCTGGGCCTCGGCGTGTCACGCGAGCCGCTTGGGCGGTGTCATTACCGTAAATTAGGACACGTTACGGGATGATGGCTCCTTATTGGCTAATATGGGTTGATGGCGGAGATAAGAGTACTTACATGTGCAAGGAGTGCCGTTTAATGTCCTGCAACATTAAACGGCCCTACCACGAGCTCTTAGTGTGATCCATTTGACGACCAATTATCCACCAAGCTGCACTGGGCCCGCGTGGTGGATTACCCATTCCCTCTCCTAGAGAGGAGACCTGAGTCCCAACACTAGGAACATTAAAAGGCCGATAATGCTAATTTGACGACCTAAACTGAACTGTTAAAGGAATGGAGTTTGACACGTCATGGTAAGGCCCCTGTAGACAGATTTGCCTTATAATGTTCCCATTGCTGGGACTTAGACGAGGGGCTTCTCTAGGAGATGGAATGGGCCTTAATCAACCACGCAGGCCAGGTACGGATGTCACATGCCTTTGAATTGCTTGTTCTAGGATATGCTAGTTTCCTTGTAATCTGTCCTGATGCCCTGTTTCCACTAGGCCACGACTGCCATTCAGACAGATTTGGATAAATAATAAATTATTTGTCAATGATGCACTGCTCGTGTTCGAGTCTAAGCTCCAAAGTCATGGCAGGCACCAAATTGCTAGCGTTTCGGTCTTCTGTCGATGGAATTCCGATAGTGTTTACTAACCAATTTCTCCCAAACGGTTTGACCAATTTTTATACTATTTTTGGTGTTCATTTGGTAGATGAAAATAGGTCTTTTCCCCTCCTATTTCTTTGATAATTTATTTAGCAGAACAACGTTGGTCGTAGGCTATTTTTTACCCTCCAAACATTACCCCTAATTTTTTCCTCTGAAGATTTATATGACAGAACAACGTTTTACAATTAGCCATAGAATAGAATCAGCAACCACACACGGAAGCAGAAATCCGCTAAAACCATGCCATAACTTCCCTAACAAGCCTATAACTGCCTACAACGGACGTCCGTTAGTAGGTACTTCCCCAGTGTAAATAGTACACAAATACATTCCCCAGCGATTGTGGGTAGGCACGCAACATGAGGCGGCCGCGAATTAACGCGATGGATGGCCGCCATTTTGTTTCATACATATTTAAATTGTTTTAAATGGAGCTGTTGATTTTGTTAATAATATGCCTCGTTTTGTTGGGTTAGTGATTAACTTAAATGTTGCCTACTCGAATTTAAATTAACGTAATGATAGCCTGTAATTGTGCGTGGAGTCAAATATAATGTACGTTTGTGTGTAATGAACTGTGTTATTAAGCCTTTTATTATGTTTTAACCAAAGAGACTATAAACCAGGCTTTGAGCGAATGCTCCACCAATGGGTTTAACCTGTACTTTAGGAATTGCAGTTACAATTTGAGTTCTTTTTTGTTAACCTGTTCAAAGGCTTTCCTCCGTTCCTTCTATTTTCCTGAGCGGTCAGTTTTTCTTCCAGTTTCGGCCACATCTGTGTCCATTTTGTCTCCCCATTATCTCCGAGGAGCGTCTTCCTATCTCTTTCGTACACCTACACTGTATCTGTGCTACTTTTCCGATCTAAGTTGGGTAGCTTTCTATAGGGTTTTGTTTCCCTGAAACTTGTGAAGTGTACAAAAATTTTAAACAAAGAAATTTTATTAGCATTATCGGCCTTTAATGTTCCCACTGCTGGGACTCAGGCCTCCTCTCTTGGAGAGGGAATGGGCCATAATCCACCGCACGGGCTCATTGCGGATTGGTGGATGTCACATGTCTTCGAATTTTTGGTTCTAGGACATGCCGGTTTCCTCACGATGTTTTCCTTCTCCGTTTTCAGAGCAGTGGTGATAAAATAAATTACACAAAGTAATGCACCTGACCGGGTTTGAACCTGCGACCTACAACTTGCAAGTCGGGGCAGTTACCACTGGGCCACCACTGCTCAAATAACGAATTAAAGGGTATTAATTGTAGACACACCACACTTTATTACTAGAGCATCAATCAATATATTCACCAGCAAAACACTCACACAGTAAACTTATACCCTTACAACTCTTTCGATTTCTTAGATAAATGTCTAAGAGCCCAAACTATCTCACAATCCTCAATCGTACAAATGTAGCATTAAATGAAGAGATTCGCGAAGAAACTCCATCGAATGAATGTAATCGTAAGATTAACCAAATGAGATGTAGAAATAAATGGAACGACGTAATCTGTTGGAAAAGGGTGACATCAACTTGTTTGTTTTAAAATAAAAGCGTTCGGAAGTGTGTACTTTAACGTGGCGTCGAGTTGCTAAGAGATCCGATGTGATGTTCGTTAATGCAATGCGAATATAACTAAGCGCGACCGCTTCGCTTCGCTCATCACCGCACCGCACCTACGTACGGTTACTCACGTAGGCCATCAATTGTTTGTTATATGATAATTGACAGAAGCGTTCGGAAGTGTGTATTTACGAGTACATTAACGTGTCATCGGATTGTGAAGCGATCCGATGTAGTTCACGTGAATTCATTCGTGTGTGGCTTTGTCTTACGTGCGTGCGAAACCGGCGCTTTAACCTATCAGATACCCGCAAAACGAGACACAACATTAAGAAAATAACAGCGCGGTCGCCGGTTACCGCTCAAGAGTTCATGAATAAGTCACCTTTTATATAAAACAAGTCACCACATCGCCAGAGTTCGCGCGAATAGATCAAAGGAATTGTGAAAAGTGATTGTGACCGCTTCGCTTTGCTCATCACCACACCGCACCTACGTATTTGAATCACGCAGGCCATCATAATTGAGTATCAATTGTTTGTTATATCGATACCTTTGGGTAGAAAGGTCGTATAAACCAAAACCCGACTTTTCAGTAGAGCCGAAAAACTATTTTTTTTTTACAAAAAAATTCATATCTTTTTTGCTTTTGAAGTTATAAAAAATTATCTATGAGAAAGGTTCTTACATTTTGCAAATGAAAAAGGTTAAATCATCAAAACCTGTCTATCGTCTTTAGTTTCAAAGTTAGCATGCATTTACGTCTAAGAAAAAATCAATTCTTGGTTTATACACCCCATGAAAATGTGCTTTGAAAAACCTGTGTGGGTCGTATATCCATTTTTGGTAAGCTTAAGGTCACATTTAATGTCGTAAAAACCCAAATTTATGTATTTTTTTTGTATTAAAAACCATTTATAATCATAGATCAATTGAATTCTGACTAATAAATAATCCTGTTACTCATAGAATTAGTAGGAACTCAATTATTATTATTCTAATATCCAATAATGGTCGATTCAAATAAAATAAAACTGCCTGAACCAACATTAATTATTAAGTATTATAATACCTTCTAATCAATGGTATCAGTCCGGTACCTGTCTATCGCGCTCGTTCTTCTGCTTGTCGCTGCGCGCAAAATGCGAGCCTTGTGTGTTGGTCGTAAAGTTTTTCTTGCCCTTATCCCATATTAATTGGGGTCGGTGCATCACGTTTTCTTCTTCCATTCTGTCCTGTCTTCCGTCACACTATCACTATGGTCTATCGGTTTAGGTACTTATCAGCTAACATCGATTTAGGTAAATACCTAGTTGCAAAGATTTTTACATACAACTTTTAGATAAAAAGACATGCCAAGATAGTTTACCTTAAGTTAACTACCTAAACCGATAGACCATAACTTCCTTTTCTTTCTTATCGGTCCTTACGCAATCCATCCATCTTTTCTTTGGCTTCCCTCTCCCTCTCCATCCATCCAAATGTAAATTCAGAACTCTTTTAGTAACATGCGTTTCATCCCTCCTCTTCACATGACCATACCAAAACAAACGATTTCCTTCCACCTTTTCAGTCACTGGCGCCACTTTGAAACTTCCCCTAATACACTTATTTCTCACTTTGTCCATTCTTGTCACACTACACATCCATCTCAACATTCTCATCTCCGCTACATGCAATCTTTTTTCATCCATCTTTTTCACAGCCCAACATTCCGATCCATACAGTATTTATTTATTTACTTAATGCCTCGGGGCATTCTCTACCAGTCAACCTTTGACCAGTATGACAGGTCTTATCACGGACTTGTAGATTTTACCCTTCAACTTGAGGGGCATCCGTGGATCACAAGTTGTTCCCGTGACCTGTCGCCATTTCATCCATCCTGCGTTGATTGGATGTGTTATGTCCCGGTCTACCTCACCATTTCCTTGGCCAAGCGACCCGAGGTACCGAAAGTCGGAACAAATCGGTATGAATGTCCTAGCGAGGGCTAAAGGCGAAGGATTGGAAGGACCGCCGAAATCGCAGAACAATTACTCTGTTTTGGTTCTACTCAATTTCACGCCAACACTCTCCAGTCTCCAGCCTATGCCGCCACGCCTCCAATTTGCTCTGGACCTCTAGGTCACTCTCGGCAACCAGCACAATATCATCGGCAAACAGCATACACCAGGGGGCCTCTTCCTGAATATCTAACGTCAAAGCATCCATTATCAGCAGGGAAAGTTAAGGGCTGAGAGCCGACCCCTGATGTAGGCCGACCGCCTCATTCTAACTGCCACTAGTGCCTACTGTAGACCGGACTTAGGTACTACACCGACTGTACATCGCTCGGATCAACTGCACATACTTCCCAGGCACACCTTTCTCCTTAAGGGCCCACAACAGAACCTCACGATGTGCCTGGTCGTATGCCTTTTCGAGGCAATAGCATCCGTTGTACCCCGACCAGGCATAAAACCGAATTGTTTCTGTGAAAGAACAATGTTCAAAACGTCCCCACCCTTGTAGCACTTTATAACCTGTATCAATCGAACGGCCTTGACCGTCTCATCATTTTATTGTATGACGGCGAAGCTGAAATATGCATCCGAAAAAAGTTATATCGACATGAAGTAGCCGAAATCAGTCACAATTATGTTCCCATCTACTACAATTATAATTATAAGTTGGCAAGTTTTTCAGTTTAAATATGTTTATAGTCCAAAGAAACTATAAGTAAGCAAGATAGCATAGTAATCATAAGGGCCGCATGCGCAGAGCATCGCGCAGTATTGTAATTATAGCAGAACTTCTTACAGTTCATATAGAGTATACAAGTTCCTTGGAGTAGCATCACGAAAAAAGTATTGTACGACACATGTCATCTCACTTCACCTTTTAATTATTTTCACTTATCTCGCGATATCTACTTCCTGCATTCTCCTAATGTTCAGGACAGCGACATGCGGGGTTGCGACAGTCATAGGGAGGATCCAGCAATTGTGACTCGAGGTGGCATTGCACAAGTCCGAGGCCATGTGCTTTCATGGCCCTCGGATTGCGTCACCACCGGGTTGACCAAGCACTTCAAACGTCTGACTCCCTAACTGGAAAGGACTGGGGCTGCCCTGAAGCGGCGCCTACCTAACCTAAGAGGTCCAGACGCCCCCTACCGGCTAGGCTAGGCTCCACGCGGGGATCGTTCGGTCCGTGGCCCTTTATGGGCGCTATCGCTGGGTAAGCCACCGGCGGCCAAGCTGAAAGCTTGCCAGAGGGTCATGGTCATCCAAATGTTTTGGGGATACCACCGCACGATCTCCCGCGAAGCGGTGAGCCTCCTTGCTGGCCTGCCACCGTGGGATCTGGAGGCAACAGTCCTTGCACGCAGGCACGATTTGCGCGTGGAGATGCAAGTCGAGGTATGGCGGACAGAGTTCCGGCGGGACCTCAGGGTGGCATGGCGACTGCGACTGTCGCAACCCAGAGCTGGGCACGCTGTTTTGCGGCGGTAAGTCCCCTCTTTGAGGTGTGGTTAGAAAGAAATCTCAGCGTCCTCACGTTCCATATGACGCAGGTCCTCACCGGACGCGGTAAGTTCGGGAGATTCCTGCATCGGAATCAGGCATAAAAGACGCCCGGGTGTCGCCACTGTGTGGATGGCCCGGAGTACACTGAGGAGGTGTGCCTTGCTTGGGCGGAACACCGCTGTGTCTTCGTGGAGGCTATCGGCGACGGCGGCCTCTCGCGCCTGGCCCTGGTACAGGCCATAGTCCGGAGCGAGGAGGGGTGACGGGCGGTCGCCTTCTTCTGCAAAGCAGTAATGCTAGCGAAGGACGCGGCCGACCACGAGCGCGAGAGGCAACGACCTTCACCCGGTATCCCGATGCCGATTTCCAAAGACCGTAGGCGCAGGCTTGCGGAAGGCGAGCACTGGGTAACTTACAGTTTGGTAATAATCCGGACCGAGACAAGTCGTCAACGGTGCGTTCTGTTCCACAGTCATTACTGGTATGGATGCTGTGACTAATTCGTTTTAAGAAGTCGGTGGCGTATGCACTATCTTGAAAAGGCTCCCTGAAGGTATTGGGAAGCGCTCTAGCAACTCAGAAGACAGTGAAGACGTGAGGAAGTGATTTATTAAGTGTCGTACAGTACTTTTTTCGTGATGCTACTCCAAGGAACTTGTATACTTTATACGAACTAAAAGAAGTTCTGCTATAATTACAATATTGCGCGATGCTCTGCGCATGCGGCCCTTTCTATTAATATGCTATCTTGCTCACCTATAACTTCTTTGGACTGTGAACATATTTAAATTGAAAAACTTACAATTATAATTGTAGTAGATGAGAATATTTCAGCTTCGCCGTCATACAATAAAATGATGAGACGGTCAAGACCGTTCGATTGATATAGGTTTTATAGTTCTACAAGGGATAATTGTAGTACTTAGATGGGAACATAATTATGACTGATTTTGGCTACTTCATGTCGATATAACTTTTTTCGGATGCATATTTCAGCTTCGTCGTCATACAATAAAATGATGAGACGGTCAAGGCCGTTCGATTGATATAGGTTTTATAGTTCTACAAGGGATAATTGTAGTATATGGGAACATAATTGTGACTGATTTTGGCTACTTCATGTCGATATAACTTTTTTCGGATGCATATTTCAGCTTCGCCGTCATACAATAAAATGATGAGACGGTCAAGGCCGTTTGACTGATATAGGTTATAAAGTGCTACAAGGGTGGGGACGGTGTCCGAACATTTTGAACATTGTTCTTTCACTCTTATATCTCAACCGCCTTTCAATACTTCTTCCTCGCAGACTTTCATAGTATGTGACATTAGCTTTATTCCTCTATAATTGTTGCACTCAAGAAAAAGATTTAAAGATGGGCACTAAAGAACTTTTGCACCAATCATCAGGTATGAATTCTTCTTTCAACAACTTATTGAAGAACATTGCTAACCACATCCGTCCATCCACTCGCAGTAACTTCCACACTTCAACTAGTATTCCAAACTGGGCCAATGGCCTTACCATTCTTCATTCCATTTACTGCTATTCTGACTTCAACCATACTAACCATTCTCACTAACCCCACATTTTCTGGTTTACTTTATAAAATCCCTCTCCAATCATTTTCCTTATTCATTAGTCTTTCAAAATATTTCTTCCACCTCTCTTTGATTTTTTCATCATCTGATAGAACCAGTCCAGGTTCATTCCTTACACATTTTACTTGACAAACATCCTAAAGTAAAGTGCGACTTGCAATGATCATGGTTTATACACCAAACGTTGCGAACTATCTTTGGATTTACGACGTCGATTTTAACCTGGGTTTAAGTAATGAATTTAACACTTTAGGGCGTATAAACCATTTACAATTAATGCATTTAATACTATAGGTCGTATAAACCATTTACAATTAATGCATTTAACACTTTAGGGCGTATAAACCATTTACAATTAACGACTATTTTTACACCCTCCGTTTATATAAATTATGGTCATTACGTCATAACAAAATTACAAAAAAAATATATTTGGCTTTTACATTGAAAATTCACCTTTTTTAAGAGGCTATGACCGAAAATTTCTGGGTCGTATTAACCATTTTTGAGCGAATTTCTACATTTCGTATATACAGATCGATAGAGAAAAAAATTCTGAGAAAAATGGTATATGTAACTCAATTTGGCCAAAATGGTTTATACGACCTTTCTACCCAAAGGTAGCGATATAATAATCGAAAGAGTTTCGGGCCCGATGACCAATTTTAATGTATCTCGTAACCCGCCCTATTTTAATTATATTTTTTTCTGTTACAGGTAAGTTCCTGATTTCAATTGGCACGTAAAGCAAACCTACTTCAACGTACAGAACAACCGACGAAAATTTAATTAAAGTAAGTGATAGTAGTCCAATTTTGTTCTTCAAATGGCTACATGAGCATAACCAACATGGAGCCAAGGCGAAATAACGAGTACATGAATTCTTCCGACCGAATTTCGGTATTGGTGGTAAATGAGCCAGGTCATCATCATCATCATCATCTCAGCTGAAAGACGTCCACTGCTGGACATAGGCCTTCCTCAAGCGACGCCACAATGCGCGTCTCATATCCATCGGATTCCCGCGACCTTCGCCAAGTTGTCGGTCCATCAGTGAGCCAGGTACCCAGGAGATGTTATAGTGCAGTGTGTGCGTAAACACAGGCACACTCTATTTGTCTCATAATCCGGTGGCATTGTAATCTGTCACTACCGGAGGGAGATCATGTGACTCATGTGCTTTCCAAGGCACGGTGGTTTCACACTACCAATCTCTAGGCTGTTAATGAGAAATTCTTAATTGAAAAATTCAATATCACTTTTGCCCGATATGAAAATTGATCCAGGAGTCCACGCTTGGCAGTCGTGCACGCGAGTACGAGACCTACGGAAACGAAATTAATTATTATAAAATAAAATAATAATTTATTTATTTTATTTTTTACTTTTAAGAAAAGCTTAAAGACTAATATCATTATAAAAACTAGCTTTGCCAGCATCTACGCCCGTGTGAAAGTGAGTTTCGACTTTGGACCCCCGCTATGAAAATATTACGTAGAAGTCACTACAATTTATTTTATCAAAGTCGTCACAATTAATTTAATTATTATTAATTTAAAAGTAACTTGGGCGATATACTGCCACAACTAAAACAAACGTACTCAATGATCTGATTCGCTAGAAACAATGATTAAGTATTAGTATAATAAAAAGAAGAATGAAGTATAGTAATGTGTAATCGAGCTGTTATTTCAATTCTTGTACCTACAACTAATTAGTCCATTCCTGAACAAGAAATAACAGATACATTTAATGCCCGACTCATCATAAAAAGAAAAAGCTTTAGGAGAAATAAAAGATAATTTTCCCTAATAATAATAATAATGTCTAGAGTTAGTTGCGCCGGGCCCACTAATAAAGAAATTGGCCTTTCATCATAATCTAACATTATTGAAACGATATGAGGATATGAAAACTTTATTATTATAGTTCCGAGGGTATGTTTCGTAACGTGAATGTTATCAAAAGTAGTCAGCGCGAGTTATATTAAACATTTTTGGTACATACCTACTAGCATTTTAGCGTCTTTAGCCGCGTGTTAGTAACATACTCGTACATTAGTCGCGGAATAAAATGTTTCTTATAATTTTGCTAGCCCAGGACTCACAGGAGTCTACCAGTGCACCGGATTTCATCCAAATCCGTTCAGCAGCTTAAGAGTCAGTGAAAATGTATGTACACTGTAGGATAACTAAATCATTGGCAATCTTTAATTATGAACATGTTCAAATAAAAGCAAAAGATTATCTGAAAAAAGAACATACTCGTATAATGGTACAATTTTACCCTTTTACGAGTACAGGGCTACATTCATATTGTAAGTTTGTATGTAGCGAGTAATTTCTGAAACTACTGAACGAATTCTGAAAATTCTTTCACAAATATGTAGCTCCGCTATACCTGAGTCATCATCATCATCATCTCAGCCGAAAGACGTCCACTGCTGGACATAGGCCTCCCCCAAGCGTCGCCACAGCGACCGGTCCTGCGCGTCTCGCATCCATCGGATTCCCGCGACCCTCGCCAGGTCGTCGGTCCACCTTGTGGGAGGCCTTCCGACGCTGCGTCTTCCGGTACCCGGGGTCCCGGTATACCTGAGTGCTATAGGCTATATAGTTTCCACTGCTACGTGGGTGAAGCCGCTGTCAGAAGCTAGTCTAAAATATATGTATGTCATTATACAGACTCAGATATTTGTTTTTACAAAATCCTGTTTTCTAGAAACTCACTTTGATGTTTTTTTATTCATGTTCATAATCGCAGTATAAATTACATTTTATGCTTTCTAGCATAACCAAACCACAAAATACTTTAATTAAGTTGATAGAATTACCGTGTTTTGGCTTCCACAAGCATAATAGCAATGTTTTTTGTTCGACTGTTTACTCAAAACAAAAGCGGTTCAGTATTTTAAAACATAACACGGTTTAACATAACACGGCTAATTATTTTCCTTCAAATATGATATTCTGAACTAGAAAATAAGTAACAGTACTTAAAATCCTCTGAAACATTTCTAATTTAATATTCATAGTAAATTATAAGTTCTCTTAATTATAATAGTTGATATTAACCATAGTAATTATTAGTTACTTAATCATCCATCAACCCGCTCTGGACCCATGTGGTAGATTACGGCCCATTAACAGTTTTAAAGAGGAAACCTGAGTTCCATCAGGAAATATTAGAAGGTTGATTATGTATAAGTATTATAAGTAGGTAGGTACTTTATCATAATGATACTTATTTAGTTTTATTCATTTACTCATTGCACACTTACCACAGTGTAGTATTTTTGATCCTAAAGGTTTGACTAGTGAAGAATGCTTTGTTGCGTTATGTCCATCTTTCTAAATTCCAAAGTCTTGAGCAAGACGCTGAATTGTTAGCCTGTCGGCTTTCTATCGTGTACATTTCGGGGAGTCTGCATTGGAATTGCACAATTTCATTCCGCCAAATCCATTCCATCATCGGCCCATTAGACGTACGGCGTTGCGCCACCGGTACATGGTAGACATCCCACTTATACATACAAAGCGTTTTGGGAATACATTGATTGTTTGTATAGGTAGCTAAAAAGTGGAATTCCCTGCCGGAATATGTTTCCTGATCCTACAACCTAGGGGTCTTTAAGGGCCCGATCGACCACCAGATCAAGCGTCGCAAGTGGAGTTAGATTGGTCACACGCTTAGGAGGGATTCCAATCATATACCTAAACAGGCACTGGACTGGAATCCCCAAGGGAAACGGAAGCGTGGCCGTCCTCGGCAGACCTGGCGACGCATCGTTTTGGCTGAAGCGAAAGACATCGGACTGACGTGGAGCGAGGTCAAGCATAAAGCGCAAGACCGCTCGCGTTGAGTGACTACTGTTGACGCCCTCTGCCCCAGCTAGGGGATATAGGATCTTAAGTCAAGTAGGGGTCTTTAAGGCAAACGTGCTCCTTCATCAGCTACATCATAACTTACCATCAGGCAAGATAGAAGTAAAACTTGAACCATAAAAAAACTTGTGCATAAAATTTTAAACAAATACAAAACAATTTTAAACTAAACAAGAAATATACGTCAAGAAAAGCAACAACATATTGCTCAATCCCGTGAAAATTCATGCTCACTACACAAACAAACGGAACACAAGAAATAAATCCTTATCGATCCTGTATCTCACACGATGGCGTTCAAAGCATTCACAGCTCAACTTACAAAAGGAACGAAAATAAAATAAATATTTTTCCTTGAGCTCTCCAACATCGATTGTTTTAAAATTCTACGCGACTAATGAGAGAGAAAAGCCTCATGAATAGATAGGCGACAGTGAGAATTGAAAATGGCGCGAAAATCCGCCATCTTGCTACAAGTTTTTCTTTTGATCTTCTTTTAAGACTAAGTGCCGTTGAATATTGTGTTTCGTTTATTGCTTAACGATATTTCTAGGATGTAAGGCTGCGTTTCTACTTTTTCGTCTGGTACTCCTAATTGGGACAAGTCGTCTGTGTCTACATTCTATTTAGATATTATTTAGGCTTAGAAAAAGCCAGCTGGCTTTTTAAAAATTTAAGGGCCTGTTGCACCACCTATGATTACTGGAAATAATCTGGACCGAGCCCAGTCGTCAACGGCGCGTTCTGTTCCACGCGCGCCTCAAGGAGATGTCAGCAAACTGTAGAGGCCCGGCAGGGCCGAAGCCTCTGGGGGGAACACGTGGTATTCCTAAAGGTTGACACCGAGTCCAACCCCAGAACGAAGGCAACGAAAGAACGGGGTAGGGGTTTAGTCAGTAAGAGTCTGACACGCCCTCCCGCTCCGCCCAAGAGCGGGGGAAGTCATTCTGATGATTCCTCTACCAGAAAAAAAAAACCACCTATGATTAAGTTTCGAGTATCTTACTTAGCAGATAATTTCATACAAATTCTGTTCCATTTTTGAATTTATTCAGTGAGTAGTGCCTACTCGGACATTGTGAAACAGACCCTTACAATCAGCTACTTTTTAATTTAAGACCGCGTTCTCACTTTGTCGTGACGACAAACAGTCGTATAAGGAGTTAGTGTCGTGTAAGTAGTTTTATTTAAAGGAGGTATTCACATAGGTATAGGGCAACACAACTAATTATCGGCTACAACTTTTTGCAGTGAAAACAGATTGTCATCGAACGGCTAGCATGACAGTCGTAAATCGATAAAAAATTATCACAAATATCTGTCGTAGCCACGGCAACCGGTGGTTATAATGGGAACAACTTTAGACGACAGTCGTCCGACGACAAATTTACCGTTACGACACAGTGGGAACGCCGCCTAATACTTTTAACGAGCAGCTACAGTTTTGGGCTTGCTGTAACTAACTGTGGCAGGTAGATTTTCCCGTTTTATCTTGTTTGACAGCAGAGAAATTGACAGTTGAATGAACTTTGACGTTTGACGTAAGCCCAATGGCTTCCCTTTCTATTTTACAATACAGGAAAACAGGAAAAGGAATTTATTATTGGCTATTCAAAAGAGGATTTGTCTTTGTTTGGGATCAAGGAACGACGTCATAAAATAAATGTTGGACATAAACACAACATTCTTTTTTAACCTATCAATACCCGCGAAACGAGACACAATAATAAGACAATAACAGCGCGGTCGCATGAGACCGGTCGGGAATTCATGAATTAAGCCTTTTTTTTTCATTTCTTATTAGCATAGCATGGCATCAGCCTTACAATATTCCCAATACTGGGAGTCAGGCCTCTTCTCTAGGAGAGGGAATGGGCTGTAATCTACCACGCGGGCCCAATGCGGGTTGGTGGATGTCATGTCTTTGAATCTTTGGTTATAGGACTTGCCGGTTTCCTCACGATGTTTTCCTTCACCGTTTTGAGAGCATTGGTGATGAAATAAATTACACAAAGTTATTACGCGCCGAGCTGGGTTTGAACCCACGACTTGTAAGTCGGGGCCGTTACCACTCAACGATCCATGCTCTGATTGGTTTTTATCATTTGTGATATGATTCTCATAAAATAAATGTTGAACATAAACACAACTAATTTTTCTTTGTTTTTTTTTGTCCTTTCTGACTGATTCATCCCGTTTTCAGTCCGCAATCTTAAAAAAACTTTGTTCATGTGTAAAAGTACGAACACTTATAAAGGACAACGCGAGCAATTTGTATCAAGCTATCAGGTGCCGCTAGCAGCAACATTGGCACAACTTACCTTAATATACTATAATAACTTAGCTTAATAATAAATAAGCTTTTGCCAGCGGCTTTGCCTGCGTGTAAGTAGATGTCTCCATATTAACTTTGGACCCCTGTTATGAAACGGGGGTGAATACCTTATCCTCTCTTAGTACTCGCCTTCTTCGTAAAAAAACCTTTGTCCCAGTAGTTTCGGTTGTGCACTGATATGTCAGGTTAACTACGCCTTTGTACTATTGTGTGCATAAAGAGTTTAATAAATAAGTAAATATATTATAGATAACTATAAAATTATTGCTTATTACATGCTTCCACGGATAATTACAAAATAAGTATAATTTAGTATAGTTCTTCGTCTTCCACTATAATTTATTTTCTCAAGGCTGCCACAATTAATTTAATAATTATTCATTTAAAACTAACTTGGACAATATATTGCAAAGATCACTAGACACATCATCTGCCTAGCCTTTTTCCCAACTATATTGGGGTCGGCTTCCAGTCAAGCCGGATTTAGCTGAATACCATAGTCTATTCGCCGAGGCATGAGCCAAAAGGTAAACAAACCATAAAAAGGGTTTTTTATATGTCACGATTGATGTAGTGAACATATTTTATAAAAATAACTACGGTAAGTATTAATACACTGACAATATTAGAAATTATATTTTAGAATGATATCTGTGGAACTTATGTTATCTTTTCAGATTTATTTGAAATCAAACATTATAAATGCCTTTAATTATTTTCTTAATGTTTATTAATTATGCATAAAATAGTTTACATGTAAAATAACCTAAAAAGACATTTTAATACTTCTAAATTGTAGACCACAGATACTGCAAACATTTTGCATTAAAATGTGACGTTTTGTCATCGGTCGGGTTATAGGTACCTGTAATTTTGAAAAAATGATTTCTCTGTTTACCTTTTGGCTCATGCTCCGGCGAATAGACTATAGTATTTTACGAGGAGCGGCTGCCTACCAGACCTCCACAACCCATTAACTTGGGTAACACGGTACTTCATGGCAAGACTGGAGTCGGATTTACTGGCTTCTGACTATCCGTAACGACTGCCAAAGATATACAAATGACAGCCGGGACCTAAGTCTTAACGTGCTTTCCGAGGCACGGAGGAAACTCGGTATGTTAAGATGGTCACCCATCCACAGACCAACCTTGGCAAGCGTTGCTTAACCTTGATGATCGACCCGTGCGGCGGACCCACTAGAAACAATGATTACTTAATTCATGAATCCCCGACCGGTCTCATTGGACTGCGCTGTTATTGTCTTACTATTGTGTCTCGTTTCGCGGGTATTGATAGGTTAATACTACCTAATAAAAAAACAAAAGAAAGAAAAGTGTAGTGAGTATAGTAAAGTGTAATCAAGCTGTTATTTCAATTCTTGTACCAACAACTAATTAGTCCAATCCTGAACAAGAAATAACAGATACATTTAATGGCCGACTCATCATAAAAAGAAAAAGCTTTCCGAGAAATAAAAGATAATTTTCCCTAATAATAATAATAATAAATGCCAAATCATGGTTGGTTCATCATCCCACTCAGCACATTGCTGGAGGGTTCGGGCTTAGGCTTTCGGTTGAAAAGAGGTGATCAGGTCATATCTCACCTCCTTTACATGGACGACCTGAAACTCTTTGCCCCCAACAACTTGCAACTGATGGAGCTACTGAAGGTAACTGAAACCTTCAGTAGTGCCATCAGGATGGAATTTGGTGTGGACAAATGTGCAGTCATGCATGTAAAGCGAGGGGAGATTGTGGAATCCGTGGGAACCCAACTCTCGGATTCCATACACCTTAGATCCCTCTGTTCAACCGAAACTTACAAGTATTTGGGTATGTCGGAAGCGTTAGGCATCAATGCTGCTGACGTGAAGCGATCGTTGAAGGAGCGCTTCTTTGGCCGCCTGAATAAAGTACTGAATAGTCTTTTATCAGGCGGGAACAAGGTGCGCGCCTTCAACGGTTGGGTCATGCCGGTATTGATGTACTCTTTCGGCATACTTAAATGGACTCAGACGGAACTCGACGCCCTGGATAGGAGGGTCCGTTCACTACTTACTGCAAACCGGGTGCATCACCCACGGTCATCGGTGATGAGGCTGTATATCCCGCGGAAGTGTGGGGGTCGTGGCTTTTTAAATGCCAAGACCCTGCATAACCGCGAGATATGCAGTCTCAGGGAATATTTCCTGGCTGTGGACGTGGGTATGCATCGCGCTGTAGTGGCGGTGGACAAGGGCTTAACCCCGCTCTCCTTGGCTAAGGAGAACTGGTGCAAACCAATAGTACTGGATACTAATGACCGCAGGGAAGTATGGCAGAGTAAGGAGCTTCACGGACGCTTTTACCGGGCCTTACATGGGCCCGATGTTGATCTATTAGCGTCCGTATCCTGGTTACGCTTCGGTGATCTTTTTGGAGAAACCGAAGGTTTTGTCTTTGCAATTATGGATGAAGTTATGATGACGAACAACTACCGGAAATACATTGTGAAGGATGGTACGGTTGACATCTGTCGGGCATGCCACCTGCCCGGAGAATCAATCCGACACATAATTTCTGGGTGTTCTCATCTTGCTAACGGAGACTATTTGCATAGACACAACCTCGTGGCCAGGATTATCCACCAGCAACTTGCTCTTAAATACAATCTTGTGGAGTCAGAAGTACCGTACTATAGGTATGTGCCCGACCCAGTTCTCGACAATGGCAATATCACGTTGTATTGGGATCGATCTATCATCACTGATAGGACTATTGTTGCCAATAAGCCTGACATAGTGGTGATAGATCGAACAGAGCGTCGCACAATGATTGTTGATATAGCGGTCCCTCATGACGAGAACCTCGTGAAAGCTGAGAAGGAAAAGCAATCTAAGTATCTTGACTTAGCTCGCGAGGTTGTCGACATGTGGGAAGTGGACACAGCAATCATTGTGCCGATAGTCGTGACGGCCAATGGCTTAATAGCCAAGAGCCTCGACGAAAACCTGAGGAGGCTCTCGTTAGGCAGCTGGATCAAGGGTTTGATCCAGAAAGCAGCACTCTTGGACACGGCGCGTATTGTCCGGAGGTTCCTCTCTCAGGAGCCCTGACCGCCGGTAACTTGGACCCTGTTCCCGATGCCGGTGGGCCACTATTTTTTATATTTTTAAATGTTTTTTTTTTTAAGATTTTGTAAAAATATTTAAAAATGTATAAAATATGTATCAATGAAAAATAAATGAAATAATAATAATAATGTCTAGAGTTAGTTGCGCCGGGCCCACTAATAAAGAAATTGGCCTTTCATCATAATCTATTATTGAAACGATACGAGGATATGAAAACTTTATTATTATAGTTCCGAGGGTATGTTTCGTAATGTGAACGTTATCAAAAGTAGTCAGTGCGAGTTATATTGAACATTTTTGGGTAGATATAGTATTTGCTAGCAGTTTCGCTTGTGTGAAAGTAGAACATTATCCTTAGATAACATGTTTCCAGGATAAAATGCATCTTATGTGCTATTGAAGGAGCTCGTGGCTAGATAATAACAGCCGCACGGGTCGATCTTCAAGGCTAGCCAAGGTTGGTCTGTTTATGGGTGACCATCACTTACCGAGTTTACTCCGGGCCTCGGAGAGCACGTTAAGCCGTATAGGTCCCGGCTGTCATTTGTAGATCTTAGGCAGTCGTTACGGATAGTCAGAAGCCAGTAAATCTGACTCCAGTCTTGCCATGAAGTACCGTGTTACCCCAGTTAATGGGTTGTGGAGGTCTGGTAGGCAGCCGCTCCTCGTAAAATACTGGTATTCAGCTTGCCGGCTTGACTGGAAGCCGACCCCAATATAGTTGGGAAAAGGCTGGGTATGAGGAACTGTAGCTAGCTGTATGTATATAGCTGTGCTACCCCTATATTCTATAGGCTAGCAAAATCCCTGTTACCTAGACACTCACTTTAATAATAAAAAAATATTTACGTTCAAAATCGCAGTATACATTACATTTTATGCTGAAATCCACAAAATACTTTAATTGAGTTGATTGAATTACCGTGTTTTGGTTTCCATGAGCAAAATAGCAATGTTTTTTGTTTGACTGTTTACTCAAAACAAAAGTGGTTTAGTATTTTAAAACATAACACGGTTTAACATAACACGGCTAATTATTTTCCTTCAAACATGATATTTGGAACTAGAAAATAATTGGCAGTACTTAAAATCCTCTCAAACATATCTAATTTAATTTTCATCATAAATTATAAGTTCTCTTAATTATAATAGTTGATATTAACCATAGTAATTATTAGTTAATCATCCATCAACCCGCTCTGGACCCATGTGGTAGATTACGGCCCATTAACAGTTTTAAAGAGGAAACCTGAGTTCCATCAGGAAATATTAGAAGGTTGATTATGTATAAGTATTATAAGTAGGTAGGTACTTTATCATAATGATACTTATTTAGTTTTATTCATTTACTCATTGCACACTTACCACAGTGTAGTATTTTTGATCCTAAAGGTTTGACTAATAAAGAATGCTTTGTTGCGTTATGTCCATCTTTCTAAATTCCAAAGTCTTGAGCAAGACGCTGAATTGTTAGCCTGTCGGCTTTCTATCGTGTACATTTCGGGGAGTCTGCATTGGAATTGCACAATTTCATTCCGCCAAATCCATTCCATCATCGGCCCATTAGACGTACGGCGTTGCGCCACCGGTACATGGTAGACATCCCACTTATACATACAAAGCGTTTTGGGAATACATTGATTGTTTGTATAGCTAAGAAGTGGAATTCCCTGCCGGAATATGTTTCCTGATATAGCTACAACCTAGGGGTCTTTAAGGGCCCGATCGACCACCAGATCAAGCGTCGCAAGTGGAGTTAGATTGGTCACACGCTTAGGAGGGATTCCAATCATATACCTAAACAGGCACTAGACTGGAATCCCCAAGGGAAACAGAAGCGTGGCCGTCCTCGGCAGACCTGGCGACGCACCGTTTTGGCTGAAGCGAAAGACATCGGACTGACGTGGAGCGAGGTTAAGCATAAAGCGCAAGACCGCTCGCGTTGCGTGACTACTGTTGACGCCCTCTGCCCCAGCTAGGGGATATAGGATCTTAAGTCAAGTAGGGGTCTTTAAGGCAAACGTGCTCCTTCGTCAGCTACATCATAACTTACCATCAGGCAAGATAGAAGTAAAACTCGAACCATAAAAAAACTTGTGCATAAAATTTTAAACAAATACAAAACAATTTTAAACTAAACAAGAAAAATAAACAAGAAAAGCAACAACATATTGCTCAATCCCGCGAAAATTCATGCTCACTACACAAACAAACGGAACACAAGAAATAAATCCTTATCGATCCTGTATCTCACACGATGGTGCTCAAAGCATTCACAGCTCAACTTACAAAAGAAACGAAAATAAAATAAATATTTTTCCTTGAGCTCTCCAACATCGATTGTTTTAAAATTCTACGCGACTAATGAGAGAGAAAAGCCTCATGAATAGATAGGCGACAGTGAATTGAAAATGGCGCGAAAATCCGCCATCTTGCTACAAGTTTTTCTTTTGATCTTCTTTTAGACTAAGTGCCGTTGGATATTGTGTTTCGTTTATTGCTTAACGATATTTCTAGGATGTAAGGCTGCGTTTCTACTTTTTCGTCTGGTACTCCTAATTGGGACAAGTCGTCTGTGTCTACATTCTATTTAGATATTATTTAGGCTTAGAAAAAGCCAGCTGGCTTTTTAAAAATTTAAGGGCCTGTTTCACCACCTATGATTACTGGAAATAATCTGGACCGAGCCCAGTCGTCAACGGCGCGTTCTGTTCCACGCGCGCCTCAAGGAGATGTCAGCAAACTGTAGAGGCCCGGCAGGGCCGAAGCCTCTGGGGGGAACACGTGGTATTCCTAAAGGTTGACACCGAGTCCCCCCCCAGAACGAAGGCAACGAAAGAACGGGGTAGGGGTTTAGTCAGTAAGAGTCTGACACGCCCTCCCGCTCCGCCCAAGAGCGGGGGAAGTCATTCTGATGATTCCTCTACCAGAAAAAAAAAACCACCTATGATTAAGTTTCGAGTATCTTACTTAGCAGATAATTTCATACAAATTCTGTTCCATTTTTGAATTTATTCAGTGAGTAGTGCCTACTCGGACATTGTGAAACAGACCCTTACAATCAACTACTTTTTAATTTAAGACCGCGTTCTCACTTTGTCGTGACGACAAATAGTCGTATAAGGAGTTAGTGTCGTGTAAGTAGTTTTATTTAAAGGAGGTATTCACATAGGTATAGGGCAACACAACTAATTATCGGCTACAACTTTTTGCAGTGAAAACAGATTGTCATCGAACGGCTAGCATGACAGTCGTAAATCGATAAAAAATTATCACAAATATCTGTCGTAGCCACGGCAACCGGTGGTTATAATGGGAACAACTTTAGACGACAGTCGCCCGACGACAAATTTACCGTTACGACACAGTGAATGTGGAACGTGGCCTAATACTTTTAACGAGCAGCTACAGTTTTGGGCTTGCTGTAACTAACTGTGGCAGGTAGATTTTCCCGTTTTATCTTGTTTGACAGCAGAGAAATTGACAGTTGAATGAACTTTGACGTTTGACGTAAGCCCAATGGCTTCCCTTTCTATTTTTCAATACAGGAAAACAGGAAAGGGAATTTATTATTGGCTATTCAAAAGAGGATTTGTCTTTGTTTGGGATCAAGGAACGACGTCATAAAATAAAAGTTGGACATAAACACAACCTTCTTTTTTTAATCTTTTTTTTCCATTTCTTATTAGCATGGCATCAGCCTTATAATGTTCCCAATGCTGGGAGTCAGGCCTCTGCTCTAAGAGAGGGAATGGGCTGTAATCTACCACGCTGGCCCAATGCAGGTTGGTGGATGTCACGTCTTTGAATCTTTCGTTATAGGACTTGCCGGTTTCCTCACGATGTTTTCCTTCACCGTTTTGAGAGCATTGGTGATGAAATAAATCACACAAAGTCACGCGCTTTGCTGGGTTTGAACCCACGACTTGTAAGTCGGGGCCGTTACCACTCAACGATCCATGCTCTGATTGGTTTTTATCATTTGTGATAATTATGATTCTCATAAAATAAATGTTGAACATGAACACAACTAATTTTTCTTTGTTTTTTTTTTGTCCTTTCTGACTGATTCATACCATTTGCAATCCGCAATCTTAAAAAAACTTTGCTCATGTGTAAAAGTACGCATACTTATAAAGGACAACGCGAGCAATTTGTAACAAGCTATCAGGTGCCGCTAGCAGCAACATTGGCACAACTTAGGACAAGTATTTAACTTAATGCCTCGTAAATCGTAACGTCTTTCGCACCTCTATCTGATGGGTTCCGCACGGATATTCAAGTAAATTTGGTGTCGCTAACAACTTAATTTCTGAATAATGGCGTCAAGTTTTCTGGCAGTTTTAAGTTAAATATTTGAATTATGAAATATATATTCGTCACATAAGAACTACAAAACCCTTAGGATCTGTTTCACCACCTATAATTAAGTCTCCGATATCTTACTTGGCAGATAATTTCATAGAAATTCTGTTCCATTTTTTAATTTAATCAGAAAGTAGTGGCTACTCGGACATTGTAAAAGAGGCCCTTAGTGTACGAGTCCAACTCGCACTTGCTTCGTTTTTTTCCCTTTCTGATTGATTCATCCCATTTGCAATCCGCAATCTTAAAAAAACTTTGTTCATGTGTAAAAGCACGCACACTTATAAAGGACAACGCGCGCAATTTGTATCAAGCTATCAGGTGCCGCTAGCAGCAACATTGGCGCAACTTACGACAAGTATTTAACTTAATGCCTCGTAAATCGTAACGTCTTTCGCACCTCTATCTGATGGGTTCCGCACGGATATTTATTAGAGATCCGCCGCCGGGAACGAAAGTTTTGACGTCTTTTTCATGTCGAATTTCCTTAAGTTAATTTGGTGTCGATAACAACTTTAATTTCTGAATAATGGCAGTTTTCAGACAGGTTTAAGTTAAATATTTTAATTATGAAATTTATACATATATTTGTAGCGAAGTCTATGGCGTCACTTAAGAACTACGAAGTAATGCATCGCGCAATTATAGTATATCTATTATAATATATTTTCCACATTAGCGCGAAACGCATTATAATGCGAGTATAAAAGCGGTAGAAATTAGTTTTTAAATATTTAATTGTGTTGATAGTCGCACTAGTGCGAAAAAGTGCACCAGCAAGTCCTGCCATAATCTTTAACATTCATCAGCTGGGCAGCCTACGTTTATTTATTCCTTAGTAAGTGTATTGAAAAACGTCGTTTGAAACGCGTGAAAATTCGGCTTAGGTCCGTAATACTAGAATTCCGCCGCTGTCGCAATGACAAACTTTCTCCTTTTATATCACAATGTATTGTGTATTGTATATAAAAGCCTAGCAATAATTTCAGCAACTCGATTCCACGAGAAAGAATCCTACTACTCCCCTGACACAAAAAACAATCTACAATCCGTATTCTGAATCTCAAAACAACTCCTATTGCCAATAAATTCGTAATCCAGCATCAGAATAGTATTCTAAATAGTAAATTGTTACCTTTCTTCACCGTAGCACATGTAATCTTCGTCATAATTCACGCGAAGCTCACTCGTGTTCCCAAACTGCGTCGTTTGAAGCATAATTTTCTGAAACGGTGGCCATAACCAGTGTATTCTGAACCCTAACCTTTGAGCATTCAAGCCATTTTTGTATAAAACACTCGTCTCTTTATATATGGCTGTTGGTATTGCGTAATCCACGTTTCCCTTGAAGTCTGAAGACAGGAATAAAATTGGACGAATAATTTTTTTGGGCCGCTATTTTAAATTTGAGGTATTGCAGGGTTGATTTTGAAGATACATTGGGTCTGAAGTCTGTGTTTTAATCCCTGAGACTTAATTGACACAGCCAAATGTCAAACTTACAATAATAATGAAACCAATTCTTTTGTGTTGTGTCAAGTGTGACAACCCAAGTAATGTCATTTTAGTCTCAAAGGTTAAAAAACAGACTATAGCATTCGTCTGCTGCACATCCCATGCTGTCAATCCCAAAAAATAGGTGTTACAAAAAAAAGAATAACGTACCTTTAACGTCGAGTTTATTTGAACTTATAATTCCAAGTCAATACGTGTAAAAAAGTTATGACAAAAATAAATACAGTTTTCCTAATTTTGAATACATTTCGAAGTCATGTTGTGTTTTGGCATTTACTTATACAAACATATAAATATCATGTATCATTATAGATGTTTTATCTCACGAAAGCGGGTGACCCATTATAGTGTGTGTAAGTGTACATGCACACTCTCTTTGTGTGCGTAAGCTCGGGAGCGCTCAGTCGCGGCCGGGTCGCCGGCTTAGTCAGTAGTGCTTCTTGGTTCGCGTCAAAATAATTTATCGAGTACCGTCAGCATGCAAGGTACGAAGAAACGGAGGAAAGTTGTTCGTAGTTGCGATAAGGCAACTTTATGTTGTGTGTAATATATGAATGTATTTATTTATTTTAATTACTAGCTATACTTACAGTATGCATCAAAGCGTATAGCTAGCCAACAACTTAAGAACTAGAGAATTTTACACAGATATTGAACATTTCTTTACTGCTGTATAAAAAAAATCGAATTTCGGTTCCTGAGCAATCAGGGCGTTCAGCAGATTATTTATATGGCGTAACCAAGGTAACCATAAAAACCATCGAAGGAGCATCGACGCGCGCACCCGCGCCTGTCAGTCCGCGTCGCTTACAGATGACAGACGCCACGCTCTTACTTTTGCTGAGTTAACTATATTAGTGGTGAGAATAAACTATTGAAAAAGTATCTGGTCCGTTTGATTGTGTTCCACCACTACAACACATCAACATGTTAAACGATTTTATAACTGTATTGTTTATTTAAGCTCGTCAAATGATTGCAAATATTTAAAGTTTGTTCAAAGAAGAATATTAATTCACGGAACTTCATCGAGAACCAAATTGTGATTTATCATATTTGCGTAATATTACGCAAATATGACAATTTAAAACGCACTGCAGCAGCGACGGGGGTAAGTGAAAGAACAGTGCAAAAAACTAATAAAAGAAGGAAGAGATGTCGCAAGTACATCATCGAATTTTATGTCACCCATGAAAAACCGAAGAAAGAGAGAAAATAAAGGTGGATTTACAGGTGACGTTGTACAGAGCACAATACAAAATTTTCATATCGTACTTAAACAAATTCCAACATTAATATCATCAAATAAAATAAATAAATTGTTTATTTGGTCTCAAAAGGTTACATTACAAGTGTTAATGAAACATCCCCAGTAAGTTATTATTAATATTTCTGTTGGGGTTATTTCGTTCCTTCCCTTAATTGTATAACATTGGCAAAGCTAAGGTCAGTTTTGAATGAAAAAGTTGGTTTCGATGGATGCCTCGTAACGCTGCATAAGTTATTAAATAAATTGGGCAACAAGTGGCAACTTTATTATTTTGTTCAATAGCGATGAGCTTGCTAACGCTACCTGTAGTTACGCACACAAGAGCGAGTGTCTATACACATCACAACTACAAGTATGGCTCACCCGCTTTCGTGAGATAAAACAACTATACATTATTCAGTACATGATCGTCGAATATTTTTTGACAGCTTAAAGGTTAATGCCCAATATAAAACATTCACAAATTGATTGAATTAATTTGAATACAAAGAAAATGTTTTGTATATTCTGTGTTTAGAGTGTGCCAATGAACAAATATGTAAATAATTTAACATACTCATGTTTTTAGGAGTGGAATTTAAAGAAAAACATGGGTTTGGTAGGTAGGTGTAGAAATCCCCCTTCATCGGTACCTCTTAAGGGGGATATTCAATTTAAAAAAACCAGGCAAGTGCGAGTCGGACTCGCGTATTGAGGGTTCAGTACCATACCTTACCTATAAAAACAGTTCAATTCCCGAATCGAGTCTTAAAGATTAAAAAAAAAATACTTCTTTTGTTGTCACCACAAATTTTTAGTTTTCAGACTATTCCCTATATTTGTGCTGTGTGTGCGAAATACGTGCTTGAAATATTTGATCAGAGGCCCTACCACGATCTATTTGACGACCTTAACTGAACTGTAAAAGGGAGGAGCTATAGGCTGTATAGCTCTATCCCTCTTTCTCGCTCGCAAGCCTGACATTTTAAAACATCTAATTACAAATAGACATTTTTCAACGTGGGCTCAGGTCATGCAAATAACTCTAGTTAACAATTTCTTAAAGTCATTATTTAAGCGCAATTTTGACTTTTAAGCTGCCACACAGAATAACTTAGTGATCCAAAAAAAAGTGACAAATTTTACAGAAGCTTACCAACAAAATATAATGTAACGGAACTTAAGAATTTGTAACTAAGTTATTGTTCTACAGTTTTTCTTACGAAAGTTACTTGAAAACTTCCAAGGTACGCCCGGCCCGAACCGGATGATAAATATCTTTAATAAAAATGTCGCCCAAAAGAATTTATGATTTTAACACCATACTTTTCGGGATGTATTTTATGAACAAAATAGAGGAAATTGAGTTCAAATACTTTTCGCGTACGCTTTACTTTACTTATTTATCTGGAATCAGGAAAATCAAGTTACTTTAACGATCTCGCTCCGATGAAATGATTGGTTTTCATAGCTTCGCGGCGTATGTAGATTTTGTGATTTTCGACTCGCAAAAAATCTCAAAAATTGTACTCGTTTTTGGTAATGAAAGAATGTAATTAGTTCATTAAACAGAAATCGTACATTTTCGGAAATATTATTTAGCTGATGCTCCTCATCGATAGTGTAACTTCACGCTTCTCTATCGCTCAATAATTTTGGGATAAGGATCTACACTGACAGTCAAATATAATCTATATTACCAATAATGATGATATAGGTAGAGATATGGATGAGATAATATAGGAATACCTATATTATCTACCTACTTGTAGTTAGTATACAATTTTTGTTTCTATTTTGGTGTACGATAAAGTTGCTGGCTGAAATTTCTTGCGTGAAAGTAAAAAAATATCCAAAAGGAATTTACTACCGGGAGTATGTCCTTAAAAAGTATTCAATGCGCTGTTCGAAGACATGGTCAAATCGTGTGCCAAGTCAAAATCCGTTGACTCGTTTGAGCGTGAAGTAATAAACGTTCACGCGTACTGACTTTTACAATTTTGTTATGATGTTTATTTTATTAATTTAAAAGATTTTAATACAACTACTGCCCGAGAAGCTCGTGGCTAGATAATAACAGCCGCACGGTTCTAGATTTTCAAGGTTAAGCAACGCTTACCAACGTTGGTCTGTGAATGGGTGACCAGCTTAACATACTTACCGAGTTTCCTTCGTGCCTCGGAAAGCACGTCCCGGTTATCATTTGTACATCTTTAGCTGTCGTTACGGTTAGTCAGGAGCCAGTAAATCTGACTCCAGTCTTGCCCTGAAGTACCGTGTTACCCCAGTTAATGGGTTCTGGAGCTCTGGTAGGCAGCCGCTCCTCGTAAAATACTGGTATCCAGAACTTGACTGGAAGCCGACCCCAATATAATTGGGAAAAGGCTAGGTAGATGGTGAATACCACTACTGCCCGGTGCGTTTTTAACAAACTACAATGCCTGAATTCTCCAAAACCTTATACTTTCACACAGTTCGCTTACACGAGAAACCAATAAAAATCGACATTTAATTGGGCCAAACGTAAACAGATTCTGGCCAATCTCCTTTATGACCAGTATTCTTGTGTTAAAGAATATAAAAGGTTTATTTGTACAAGAATTCTCATCAATAATGGAATAATGACTGATTTGTTTATACTGAACATAATCTTTTTAACGACTGCAATGAGAGAAAAGTGATCGTAAAATGTTAATAGCTATTGTGTGTTCTGTGTTGGAAAAAACTACCTTCAATTCTTATATTCTGTTTGTTTGATTGCAAGGGTATAAAAAAGAAATGCATTGGCGTGTAAGAAAAACTGTGATTGACTTTTATTAGCGATGGGCTATTATAAAATGTATTAACAATCGAAATAATTAGGGTCGTTAAAATAAACCATCGGTTTTACAAAATAATCGAGAGATTGTTTCGAGTCATCGTAATCGACCCTTAGTTTTCGATTGTTCGAATTCTAGCGGTCGCCACTCTCATTAGAAACTCTAAACCATCGAGGAACAAGTCGCGAATGAACATGCTATGCGTCAGTCGCAATAACAGACCGAGTCGGACTCGAGTCAAAATTGAAATAATCGAGAACCATCGAGTGGTTCGCACAATCGAAACAATATAATAAAACCTCTCGCCATTGCGAATATCAAACATAAATAATAATATAAATTACTAGCTTTAGCCCGCAGCTTCGCCCGCGTACATAAAATATACTTTATGTCAGTCAGGAATACAGCAGCTTTCAATTGGTGAAAAATTTTTAGCAATCGGACCAGTACTTCCATAGATTACCTCATACAAAAAAAAAACAAACTTTACCTCTTTATTATATTAGTATAGATTGTTGCCGAAAAACTAGTTCGGAATTCTTTCATATGATCGTAGATTTTGTTCACTGTCTCAGTCTCAAAATTATACCATTCATGCCAGTTTTCTCTAACTTAAAACAACACCTAAATCTAGGATTGCAGATATCGCCTTGTGTTCGTGAAAACGGGTTAAACACACCACTGAAGACGAAATAAACAGAGGTTTAATAAACCAAAGGTTTTGAAACAAACACTGAAATTAACCGCTTCATACGTCCGTTCGATAATATGAAAGAAACTTACACAAGCCAAGCCAACTTTGTTACTCCTTCTTTCTCTAAGAACTCTTGAAAGTTCATCCGAGTGCAAGATCTTTGTTAGAAAGTTAGCTAACACCGCGTGGAGAAACTTTGCTGCAATGCTTGTTAGAAGTGAGTTGCACCAATTAACTTTAACGGTAACCAATACCGCAACTGCCGTCAAATCTCTGGTTAAGCGAAATACATTTGCATCAATATGGACGTCCGGTAGTCATCCAGACCGGGCCCAAGTCGTCAACAGCGCGTTGTGTTCCACGCATGCTTCATGGTGATGTTAGCAAAATCGTAGGGGCCCATGCAGTCGAAGCCTCTACGCCATGGGTGGGCTTCCGAAACCCTGACCCTGGAACGAAGGTAAAAAAGGAAAGGGATGGGGTTTAGTCAGTAAAAGTCTGACACGCCTTCCCGCTCTCCCCTTCTTTCTCTCAGAAATCTTCAAAGTTCATCAAAGTTCAAGATCTTTGTTAGAAGTGAGTTGCACCAATTAGCTTTAATAGTAAACAATGGCTCATCTGCCGTCAAATCTCTGGTTAAATAAAATACGGATTGTAGCAATATAGCAATGATGAAAAACTCAAGTATTCATTAAAAACTTAAAGCAGACCCCCAGTTAGTTTAAAAGCAGGCGGCCGCCTCCTTCTGCGATGTAGTACCTACACTTTCTCATGTCCCCGTCTTTGGGGCCTCGATACCGATTTTCAGCTAGCGTAGGCGTTTTAATCAGTAAAAGTCTGACACTCTACTCCGCCCAGAGCGGGAGATTTCATTAGATGATTTCCCACCTAAAAAAGAAACGTGGAATATGTCTTGACATTACCTATTGAGTTGTTGTCTTTGAAAATGACATTTATGTTGGAAAACTACACATTTATCAGTCGAAACTAAACAAAATTAATTCCCAGTAACAATAATGAATTCCTCCACTAATTCAAAGTAAACTAAAACATAATGATAAAACGTAAAGATTTACGTGCAAACGCGAACGTAAGCGTTACGCCTCGTAAATGCTTTTATTAGCAGCTGTTCTTATATCTCCGTCTCCCTCTAACAGTACAGGAAGGAAAGAGATGAACGATAGAGTTTACTTGTTTATGATGTGATGTTATTGCGATATTTGGTTTAGGAGTCGTGAAATAAGATTACTTGAAACTCAATTTCGGAACAAAAATGTGGCTTAAATGACTTGTTCGTGTAGTTGATGGAACCGTTCTGTTTTTGATTGATGCGTTTTAAACGAATGTGCTATTTTTTAGGTCTCTATTATCTGTTTTTGTTACAGAATATAAGAATCATGTTTTTGGTAATACTGGTCTGATTCCTACACTGTAAATGACTGTTTTTTTTGGCGGAGCGGGAGAAGTGTAAAACCTTTACTGGGTAAAATCGCACCTATTTCCCCTTGCCTTTTGTATCCCAGGACCACGAGTTACCCTTTCAAAAGTCGATCCATAAGGTAGGTAGTAGGCTTCGGCCCTGTTGGGGCCGTACGGATATACTGACATTTCTTGGAGAAGTACTGGACAGCCAGATGGCTTGCTACCCGTTGCCCGACATCCGCAAGCCCACATCTGTAAAGAATTTAGGCGAACATCGTTACATTACCTTTATTTTAAAATATTTCCTTTCTATTCCAGGTAAGTTCCTGTTTTCAAACGGCACGTAATGCAAACTTAGATCAACGACAACGTACAGCAGAGCCACCTTCGTTAACTGAATTTATGTAAGTGATAGCAGTTCAATTTCGTCTTTTAATTCATGAATCCCCGACCGGTCCTATGAGACCGCGCTGTTATTGTTTTACTATTGTGTCTCGTTTTGTGGGTATGTGATAGGTTAAATGGATATAATATACTCGTAAATAACCACTACCAACGTGGAGCGAAGACGTAAAAAATAGTGCATAATACTACTGACTAAGTTTCGGTCCCGGTGGCCAATCTCAATGGATATTAGCCAAGTGCACTCCCTTTTCATTTAGGGTTAAACTTCGTCGGGTCCCACCGAATCGCATTTTTTTTATGCATCTATTATTTTCTGACCTTGAGAAAAGATAGAGCAGGAATCCGACAGCACGCGGCAGAACTGCCGAAGCGTTCAGAAACAAGAACATCTTCACCACCTTTTGTTATAGGCATCGAATATACTTTTAAATGCTTTTAATTTAAAAAAAAAGTTATTGTTAAACGGACGAATTCCCAACCACTAGCTCTTAATACGATCCATTAGACGATCTAAACTGAACTGTTTTATAATGGGATGGAGATATATTAGGTATAAGATGTATACACGTATACATATAGAAGGATATACTTATAGCTCCATCCCTGTTTCTTGCTCGCATGCCTGTCAAGGCACGGAACAGGGGTGAAAAATGTCTGGGGCCTGCCGTGTTAAGATGACTCTTAACACGGCAGGCCCCAGATATTTTTATAATTTTACATACATTTATATGGGTATAAATAGATCTATGTATATATTAAATACGTATAACGTACAGCAGCTACACGCATCAGTGAACAAAACCAAAGCAATTACGTAAGTATGTAAGTATGAAGCTCGCATGTACTAACTAGTCTGGCCGTCGGCGCATTATTATTTCACGCGGTGTCACCCGCCTGCCTGGCCTTCGCGTCTGTGAATAATTACTGCTGAGCTGAATTTATCACGGGCTGACACTAGGGATGCCTCCGACAACGCCCAATGTGATTTTATAGACAGACTAGCTTCCGCCCGCAGCTTCGCCCGCGTGGTGTGTTGATAAAAAGCAGCCTATAGCAAAAATAATAAATAAGATTACGTTTCTTTTTTTTCCTGTTGACCGGAATAAAAAGTAGCCTATATGTTAATCCAGGGTATAACCTATCTACATACCAAATTTCAATCAAATCGGTTCAGCCGTTTTTGCGTGAAAGAGTAACAAACATACATCCATCCTCACAAACTTTCGCATTTATAATATTAGTAGGATAGATAAAATATTTATTAATTACAACACAAAACATACTCGAAAGCACTATTAAGTTAGGCAGAACTAAGCACATTAGCTATTTGTGTGACTAGCTTCTGTGAATGCCTTTATTTATTGTGTACTGCACTCCAAGATTACAATATTATAAAAGTAAATCTAATGGTAAAAAGGACATACAATTGGCGGCCTTATCGCACTCGGAGATTTATTCCAGGTAACCTGACCTTTGCCTGGTGAAAGTAGGTTTCTCCATACAAGCTTTGGAACCCCCTTTCAAACTACAGGGGGGTAGGGGTAAAATTCCTTATTATCCTTAGTATATGTCACTGTAAAATAGTTTCACTTCAATAGATTATTAACCTACCGAAAAATAATGCCAGTATGTTATGTACCTAACACAATTTTTCGACAGTTTACAATCTCGCAAGATATGGACTACATGGACTGAAATGATAAAAGGAACCTCTTTACAAAATTTCAGCGTCTAGGTCCAAGGAATGGACGTTGATACGTTAATGACTGAGTCAGCGTTTTAATGACTATGTGCTATACCAGGACATGGTCTACCTATATACCGGGTTTGAATGGGCATGAAAAATTAACACAATACAGAAACACAAACGCGCCTTTTTTAATATTAATGTGATTTCTTCAGAGTTACCTACCAACCATGGTAGCGATATTTCTGAAGTAAATTCGTATATTCTGAAAAAAGAAAACAATTTGCGAACAGTAAGTATCTTCCCTAAAATGTTTCGTCAAATCCAAATTCTCATCAAATACATACTTTTTAATAACGTATCACATTTTCTTAGAAAAGTAATGTCTTAAACAGATTGTCACAAACCTAAATTGGTATTTCAAAGAAAAATGGAGATCTCAAGGATTTCAAGGTTTTACTTGTAAATAATCTTTGCTCCTGAAACCCGGAGATTACCGCGAGGTAAATAATAAAGACAGGCGTCCTCGCTCGTGATTTGTAATGTCGTGCGTCCGTAAATAATATATTTTTCTTGGGTTACTGTAAAATATAAGCAGAAGGACTATTTAAAGTTATTACCGTGATACAACTATTCTATGTGCTATTCCAAGACATGGTCTAATCGTGTGCCAAGTCAAAATCCGCTCACTCGTTTGAACGTGAAGTGATAAACGTTCACCCGTACTGACTTTTACAGTTTTGTTATGATGTTTATAATATGCCAATTATGCCAATAAAGAATTATAATATTAATTTAAAAGATTTTAATACCACTACTGCCCGAGGAGCTCGTGGCTAGATAATAACAGCCGCACAGGTCGATCTTCAAGGTTAAGCAACGCTTGCCTAGGTTGGTCTGTGGATGGGTGACCATCTTAACATAACGAGTTTCCTCCGTGCCTCGGAAAGCACGTTAAGCCGTTGGTCCCGGCTGTCATTTGGAGATCTTTGGCAGTCGTTACGGATAGTCAGAAGCCAGTAAATCTGACTCCAGTCTTGCCATGAAGTATCGTGTTACCCCAGTTAATGGGTTGTGGAGGTCTGGTAGGCAGCCGCTCCTCGTAAAATACTGGTATTCAGCTAAATCCGGCTTGACTAGAAGCCGACCCCAATATAGTTGGGAAAAGGCTAGGCAGATGATGATGATGATGACCGTGATACAACTAGACCTTAATTTTGAATAAATATTATAAAAAGCCGGTATTCAACATAGGTTGGACTATGGGATAGTTTGAAAGAGTTACCGTGTCACTGTAACGAACAAAAGTAACACTTTCTCTTGCTCCACCCAGACCCAGAGGAATTATTTGATGACTATACTTCAAAAACAAACAGTTCGGCTCCATAAAAAAACTACTTAAAACTTAAGAAGGCGGGCGGCATACGAAGAGAGAAACGTATTTCAGCTTGGTAATTACTTATGAATACTAAAGAATAGCGGTTTGAAAGATCTTAGGTCCTGGTATAGTGCATAGGAGGATACTTTTCAACCCGAGAGTATATTTCCTTGGGAGAATTCCCCACTGTCACGCGTAGAAGCCGCTTTCTTCTAACATTCAGAAATGAAACTAGCAGAGTTTCCCGTAAGTTTTTTTAATTTTGTATACACTCGCGCTTGATGACTATCTGATGGTAAGCAATGATGCGTTCGACGATGGACCACGCCTGGCCTGGACTGGCCGCCATCGCCACTTAAAGACCCTAAGAAGTTCTCGAGAAACCAATCCAAACCTTAAAAAGTTCCCACTTCTGAGAAAAGCCTTCAAACCTCCTCAATCTCTTTCTTCAATGGTTTGATATATTTGTATTGAAAATCTCCCTCAATACCCGTTTAAACTCGATGAATCTTCTAATCATGTTCTTACAATGACTTCCACACAGAATGAGTTGATGGCTGATTATCTCCGACGGTTTGAGGTCAGGAGTAAGAATATTTGAATACCAATGACTCACGGTATTGTTCCCACTGTAAAATATAGGTATCGTAAGAGATTATCTCTTGCCGACTTTGGCTACGGTGACTGGTTTCTGATTTATCTTTATCAGTGCAAGTCTGGGTTGCGGTCATGTACTCTAATATAGATTGCTGTAAAGGTTCATGCTCGTCTTGTGTGTTTCCACAATGTTTTACCAGCAGTAAAATAACTAACAGCTGGTGAGTGAAGAGACTCCAGCTGCCAGATATTTATCCAGGTCCCCGGCAGTGAACGTCTTTCGGCTGAAATGAATTAATGAAAATCCCTACAGATAAGGGGAGTCCGTTAGGCCCGAATACGTTTACAGAAAAGTTTGTAAGAGTTACGGCAGCCCTCTAACGCAAAGGGCGATTAAGGCGGGCGCGACGCGACGTTAGAATTATCCATACAAACGTAATACCAAAATCATTTGCAGTTTAAGCATATTTACACCATAATATGATGTTATTCGGATTCAGACAATAATTATCTAGGTTCCTACATCGTCTTTTTGTTGAAAAACTTACCCCAAACGAAATTTAAGCGAATTTAAATTTGCACATTTTCACAGCGAAAATGTCATGTTTTTATTTTGTTTTTTCTATATTATAAACAATAATATTTCAAAATATCTTTTCGTAGGAACACAGATATTATTATCAAGTTATAAATACTCGAAACAATAATGGAAATACATTAATTTTTCATTCATGATTTTTGGTATTACGGAACCTCTCCCAAATTTCCAATAGTTTGTATTGCTATCACAGCAAGCAACTGTCAGTGTGCGGATGATGACTTTACTCCAGTCGGTGTGTCCAAGAATTGTTTAAACTATCTGGATTGCTTCCATCAACCTCAAAAACGTGTTTTATTTCGTCTCAACTCGAGATAGCGCGCGGTCTCCGCAGGCCTCTTAAAGTAACACTCGCTCCAATGAGAGTAGGAGGAGTTATTTGATTTATTTTTCACCTTAAATAACTCAGTGTTCCCGCACAATGCACTATGTCTCTGCTCCACTTTGTCTCCACCAGAGAACGACCTTCTTAGCCCAGAAACAATCTAAAAAACATTAATTCATTTCACAACCCACACAATTTTTTGTGGAAAAACCGAGCCTTCTCAGGGAAACCATCGTAAGCGACAATTTGCATTTTTTATAGAAAAGGGTTTTGTTTAATGAACGAAAATTTTCTCTTACGATGCTGTTTCTGATAACCCTCCAAGTTCCGTCTGTCTTGACCTCGAAAATTATATAAAAACCGGCCAAGAGCGTGTCGGGCCACGCTCAGTGTAGGGTTCCGTAGTTTCCCGTCCGTCACAATAAGTGTCCCCAACTTTTCAAAAACTGTTCATCCCATCAAGTTTAAAATAATTTTCATAGAAAGTCTCTACTTTCCAGATTTTTTTCATATTTTCTAAACTTATGGTTCAAAAGTTAGAGGGGGGGACACACATTGTTTTTTACTTTTGGAGCAATTATTTCTGAAATTATTGATATTATCAAAAAATTAGGTATTTCAGTAAACCCCTATTCATTTTTGAATACCTATCCAACGATATATCACACGTTAGGGTTGAAATTAAAAAAAAAATCGCTTTTTACTTTACATGTAGGGGGGCTACCCTAATAAAACATTTTTTTTTCCAATTTTTGTTTTTGCACTTTGTCGGCATGATTGACATACATATTGGTACCAAATTTCAGCTTTCTAGAGCTAACAGTCACAGAGATTAAGCGAGGACGGACGGACAGACATGGCGAAACTATAAGGGTTCCGTTTTTGCCAGTTGGCTACGGAACCCTAAAAACTAGCCAAGAGCGAGTTGGACTTGCGCACGAACGATTCAGTACCTTGATTTTTGCAAAGAATGGCAAAAAAATCAGGGTTGTTGTATGGGAGCCCCGCTTCAATAATTATTTTATTCTATTTCTAGTATTTGTTATTATAGCGGCAACAAAGATAAATAATCTGTGAGAATTTCAATTATCTAGATATCACGGTTCATGAGAAAAAGCCTGGTGACAGACTGATGGACAGCGGAGTCTCAGCCCGTTTTTACCAATTGGGTACGGAACCCTAAAAAGGTACGACTAAAAACTTACTAAGTGGTATTTTCTGTCGGGTAAAAATGTCATTAACATTTAGTTTCAGGAGCTTTTTGTTTAAGAATAATGAAGGAGCAGTAATAAAAACTAATCCTGTCCGTAATACCCAATTAGAGGACAGCTTGGGTAAATTAGAAATGTTTTCTTTGGAGAGTTGACATTTTACATTGTAATACTTATAAAAGAATGTAAAATAATAAAGTAGTAATTCGTCGATCTTTGAAAATCGTTACCTACATGTAGTCCGACGAAGTCTGACTATCAGTCTATCCAGGAAGTCGATATCGTGTTGTCTAGTAAGAAAATGTTATTCAGCCGCATCCACACTGGTAGCCGACCTCAAACTGGTTGGGCAAAGGTCAAGGAAATGATGATGTCGAGCATGGTCAGCATTATCAAACACACAATACCAGCGCCGTTTCAGCCGACGTCCACTGTTCCACATAGACCTGCCCCAAGCGTCGCCACAACGACTGGTCCTGTGCATTTCACATCCATAGGATTCTTGCAGCCCTCACCAGGTCATCGGTTACCACTCTGCCCTGCCCACTGCCACTTCCTGCCCTTGACCCCTGTTATTTGGCGTTAGGTTAAACACGTCTTTTTCATCCATTCCTTCCCCCGTCTTTTCGTATATCTTTATAGCCCAGCATTGCTTCTCAACCTGACACTTCGCTCAGTCGCATTAGCATCGCCCGCCTGGTGACCTCAACCTGTGCACAGATATAATATTCATTGATTTCCGGAGCACAGCTGTACTGCTGGACCGTGTTAGATCACTCCAAGACCTGTGTGACGGAATATTACATTAATGTAGTAACTGTAATTGAGTTGCGGGATTGAAAATTGATTCTAAGGATCTTGTATATCCGACGATTAATTCTAGCCAAACAAATTTTTGACATAGTTTTTGTCGGATTAAAGTCAGTTCTAGGAACAATGTGCCCTGCCCACTGCCACTTAAGTTTGGCGATTCTTCGGGCTATGTCGGCGACCTTGGTTTTCCGCGGATATCTTCATTTTTGATGTGATCACGCAGGCTAACTCCGAGCATAGTCCTTCCCATTCCCCTTTGGATGACTTTAAACCTTTTAATGAGGCCCATTGAAACGTGCTTCGTTTCAGAGCCATATGTCATCATTGACAATACGCACTGATGGGCTTTCTTCCTGAGACACTGCGGTATATTCCCCGTCTATTCGTCCATCACATAGCCCGGCATTGCTTCTCAGCCTAACACTTCGCTCAGTCGCATTAGCATCGCCCGCCTGGTGACCTCAACCTGCACACAGATATAATATTCATTGATTTCCGGAGCACAGCTGTACGGCTGGACCGTGTTAGATCGTTCCAATGACCTGTGTGACGGAATATTGCATTAATGTGCTAGAAGCGTGAGTGCTTGAGTTGAGGGATTGAACATTGATCCTAGTCAGAGAATTTGATGACACGGGTTTTGTCAGATGAAAGTTAGACGGATAGACTGTGTCCTGGAATAGCGAATAAGACACTTTATCCTATATGTCGATATGTTTCCCCTGGGATAATTAGAAGAACGACGCTGTTTAACTGCGTCAACAGTTAGATGATTGGGTGCTGCACTGCGTACTTATCGCGCAGGGCCGAAACCCGGGACTCTGGAACGAAGGAAAAGAAAGAACATAGGACTGAGTTTAAGTTATTAAAAGTCTGACACGCCCTCCAGCACCGCTCTAAAGCGGACTAAGTCATTGGATGATTTCCCATCTAAAGAAGATGCTGCGTGCATTGTTTTTGGCTACACAAACTGATAGCACCACCTTGGCATCCCAGTGAGGCACCTTATTCAGTCTACTCGCAAAGAAATAAATACCTTTCGGGTTTCCGCATTCTGAAAAAACTTCATCATCATCTGCCTAGCCAAACTTCGATTTCCAAAAGCGACTGCCAAAGATCTACAAATGACAGCCGGGACCTACAGTTTAACGTGCTTTCCGAGGCACGCATTCTGAAAAATGTTTAAGTAAAATGAAGGTTTTCATCTAGCTTGAGAGAGATTGTACTGAAAACTGGGTTTATTCCTATTACGGACGAAAACTTGAGAAATGTTGGAAGTCTCTCTTGAATATAATGATTTGAATTGTTTCGCTAGACGCTGGAGTTGGGCTGCATTTCATAACTGAAACAATGTGAACTGACAATGAGGTTTTAATATAGGGGTGAAAGTGGCGAAATATTACATTGCATTGGCCTTGTAATGTTCCCATTGTTGGGACTCAGGCCTCCTCTCTAGGACCGTAATCCATCACGCGAGCCCAGTGGATGTCACATCTTCTAATTTTTGGTTCTATTACATGCCGGTTTCCTCACGATGTTTTCCTTCTCCGTTTTGAGAGTAGTGGTGATGAAATAAATTACACAAAGTACACACATCAAAAGTGTCTAGGGATCAAGCATTTTTATGCGGATTTTTTGAGATTGAGATGTGGCTTTGTAATAAATTTATGATTTTATAAATTTATATGGATCCTTTTTGGTGTATTTCATAATTTGAATCAGGAACTGTGAATCAAATTCGAGTAAAAGATGAAAATCAGCTGTCAATATTTTCCCTATAAAAACATACAACGCATTGAAGACATTATTAGTGCTACTGTTTCCCTACTACTGATTAAAACCAACGTTATTATGGAGCGGCGACGTCATTTAAGCAGGGAAGAAATGCTCAGAGCCGTGGGAATGATAGAAGCTGGTTCCCGGCAACGTACTGTGGCTTTAGCTCTGAATACAAGTCAGAGTGTTATCAGTCGACTTTGGACACGTTACCGAAGCACTGGTACCGTGGCTGAGCGCCATGGAGGACGGTATCGCTGCACCACACGGAGACAAGACCGATACATTCAAATCTTAACTCGAAGAGCTCCAACAATAACCGCCATGATGTTAGCCGTGAGGCTTCATCACTCTTCAGGGAACTTAATTAGCGACCAAACAGTCAGAAACCGCTTGCATGAAGTGAACCTTCATTCCCGAAGACCGCTACGGGTACCACCTATAGCAATGCACAATCGTAGGATTCGATATCAATGGGCTCTTGAACACAGAAATTGGGCAGAAGAACAATGGCGTTTCTTGTGCTTTTCTGATGAGTCTCGTTTTGGTATGAGACCGGATACAAGACGTATACGACACTGGAGAACCCCTGGACGCCAACAGCGATTAAAATCCTGCCAGGAAGTCCATCCTTATAGTGGTGGAACCATCATGGTATGGGCGGGTATTTGGATCGGCGGAAGAACTGAGTTGATTTGGATCAGAGGCAACCTCAACGCTCAAATTTATGCTGAGACGATTGTATCAGACGTCATCGTTCCTCTACAAGTGCAAATCGGTCCCTTATTTCAGTTAATGCATGATAATGCACGACCGCACACCGCAAGAGTTGTAAGACAGACTCTCGCCGCAGCTAACATCAATGTCCTGCCCTGGCCTGCTCAGTCGCCAGACTTGAACCCGATTGAGCATGCATGGGATATGCTACAGAGAAGAGCTCTGCCGAATATGGAGGGTATCCAGTCGCAAGAAGACCTTTTTTTGTTGTTGCAACGAACATGGGCGGCCATTCCACAGCGTGATTTGGATGAACTCATTTTGAGTATGCCAAACCGATGTTCTTGTGTTGTTAGTGTTCGCGGTAGAAACACGGATTATTAATTGTTTAAGTTACCCAATAAAATTTTAAAGAAAACTGTTATTTCAGTCTTTTTTTCGAACTTTAATGTTAGTGGTTCAAATGTCAAAAATCCCTTTATTAGGAAAATGGCAAATTTCTTTATTAATGCAAAGGTGACTTGGTTTATCGTTACTGTGACAAACGAAAACACTTTATTTGATGAATCCTTAAAGAAAATTTTAATTAATATCAATCAGGAGAAAAGTTATTGCAAAAATATATGTTGATCCCTAGACACTTTTGATGTGTGTACTTAATGCCCCGGTTGGGTTTGATCCTGCAACCTACACCTTGTTAGTCGATGCAGTTACCAGTTACCTCCTTCAACTTGTGAGTTACAGTTCTCAAATCGTTACAAAGCTAACTCAAATACTTATCAGTATACTAATGCACTAAATAAATTTAATGCGGTCTGTATTTTCATCTTCACAAAATAGAGCCTCCACCTCAAATCCAAAAGGGGCCATTGCTCCCACCATCCCCTTTTTGTTCCCTAGGTACATCTCAATAAACTGCCATATTCCTTTGTTCGCTCACAGCCTGTGTACGATTGTGAGGACCATTGTCTACACAGTGGTCACCATTGTCTCCCATCGCATGGGATCAGCGAGGACCTTTGAGGACTGACTTCGTTATAAAGGAATCAAAGGGGTATTTAAGTTTGCGAGTTTGTCGTCTAGTTTATTTCGAGGTTGAATAGGAGGTTGTAAAAGGAAGAAGATAAATGTATAGAAATAGGGATGGGATAGACAATCAGGGTTCCCTGACATTATATTTGAGTAATGTTTGAGATTAGTTAAGTTTTACTGTTCTGAAAGCTATTCTTGTCAAATCGTAATCCTACTAATAATATTATAAACGTGAAAGTTTGTATGTGCGTATGTTTGTTACTTTTTTACGCAAAAACTATTGAATGGATTTTGATGAAACTTAATTCACGGGAAAATTTTATCCAAATGATGAAATTTTACTTGAGTCGGTGCTCAGAGGTACCTGGATGGTTTGAAACTACAATTGAACTCGGTAGTTGGAGCAGCAATTCGGTTCTTATTTGTCTTTTCCGACGATAAGCCAGTTTTCAGGCAGGACAATATCTGTTGGCACTGCTAGTATTATTGTAAAATTTAATCTTGGTGCCTTGTCAAGACTTTAAAACTGTGCAAAGCAGGGGCAGATCGCTAGCTACATAATAATTTCAGTTAACCTAATTGACCATTAACTCATAGTATATAGGCATAACGGTAGGAAATTAGCAATAAAATACGAGATTTTAGTACCTATTAAATTATAAAAACACAATTAGCAGAGGAGACAATTCATTCTCATTAGCTTTCGTCAATTGCTTGTTATTACACTTTTAGCTGAACCGACGACCTGGCGAGGGTTACGGGAATCAGATGGATGCAAGACGCACAGGACCGGTGGAGACACTTTTAGGGTTTAAGACGATCTCATAGCGGTATGGAAGCAGCAAGAAAGAAAAGCAAATATCTAGGGTTGCGACATTCGAAGCTTTCTGAATATTGGGGCCATGGGGTGTGCGAAAGAGAACTCTGGAACGAAAGCAAAGAAGGAACAGGAGTGGCTTTTCTATACTAATATTATAAAGAGGTAAAATTTGTAAGTTTGTAAGTTTGTAGGTTTGTAAGTTTGTATGTAGGGGGTAATCTCTGGAACTACTGGTCCGATTTGAAAAATTCTTTCAGTGTTAGATAGCCCATTTATCGAGGAATGCTATAGGCTATATACCATCACGCTACGACCCACGGGAGCGGAGCAGTAACGAAAAATGCGGGTGAAACCGCAGGGGACAGCTAGTAGTCTATAAAAGTTTGACACGCGCTCATCATCATCATCCGCTCTTGTGCGAAGCGGGAGGCGCTTCGCACAAGAGCTATATACCATCACGCTACGACCCACGGGAGCGGAGCAGTAACGAAAAATGCGGGTGAAACCGCAGGGGACAGCTAGTAGTCTATAAAAGTTTGACACGCGCTCATCATCATCATCCGCTCTTGTGCGAAGCGGGAGGCGCTTCGCACAAGAGCGGTAGAAGTCACCTTAAAAAAAGGACTGCGACAGTGCAGCCTTCGATAAATCCTTTTTCTTTTCTTCAACCCAGAGTTGGACATGCCAGATTCACGGCAATAAGTTATCTCTGAAGATTGGTTACAGAGGTGCCATGGTGTCCTCACTTTTTGTCTGACACAAGTCCTCACCAACCACGGTTGTATAGGAAGTTCATTCAGAAAGGTCTGACACTTCTTTCTTATCGCTCCAACTAAAGAAGAAACAGTTATATGATGACTTTCAACTTCAGTAAAGGGTTAAACGCATCGCTAAATTCAATTTCCTATTCTATAATAGTTTTAACTGCAAGATCATCGCTGAGCTGAAAGTTTTATTATTGAAACTAAGTTATAAACTAGACTGCTTGAACTATAAAGTGCAGCTTGGTGAATTTAACTTGTGAAGAACAATATTTTAACTAACTTCCGTTAAGTCGAACGGATAGTCGTTTAGTTCTTTATATTTACCCTTTTTTGTAGTACTGAAATACGTATATTTTCTGGAGAAACTAGAAGAGTCATTGATATTTTTTCTCTTTTCTTCAGAGGTAGGATATCATCAGATGACTTCTCTCACTTTATGGTGGAATTAGAGGGCCTTTCAGACTCTTACTTATCCCATACTTTCTGTATCGTTCAGGTACCTTTTGCTCCACGGTAACTCTTTAAAAAATTCCTGCGGGCATCGGCTTTACTGGGATCCTGCGATTTTACTGCCATCTCTTTGAGACGCGCGTGGTATACTACGCGCCGTCGTCTACAACTCGAACTCCGTGCTAACCAGGCGTGTGCCTGTTTTTATTACTTCTTCACGCTTGAACCGATTTGATTGAAACTTTCCACACGGTTAGCCCACATCCTGGAACAGAGGATTTACTACTTCTTATCCCGCGAGTAGGTTTCCATGAGTAATGCAATGAATACTGCGCCACTTTCATGAGTGCAAAGTCGTTGACAGAAGCTAGCATTAGAAAACTTTTAGTATGCTCGTTGAAAATAGCCTTTAGCACTGTTCACCACTTACTGTACTACACTATCATTTCGTCCTTATTTGATTTGGAAAATATGAATATACTCGTACCATACAGTCCTTACCTTCTGCCTCCTTCCTCAGACATCTAGGTATATTACGTTAGAAATATAAAACTTAAAATGTAATAACTTGAAACTAAATTCAGGAGTGTTCGTGACTTGCTGACGTCAAAGAGATACAAGAATTTTCAATTTCGCAAAGAGCTCATGAAATAAACAAAATTGAACCGGGAATATGGAGACATCTACAAAATAAGTGTAATGGCGACCTTTTACCTAAGTTAGGTTCTGTTTATCTGATTGGAGTGCATTGGTATAGCCCTTATGCCGCTCGAGTGCCATCACCTTATACTTAAACGCCTTCAAGTATCCAGGTATTGTCTAAATAAATTGATTTTTTTTATTGATATAGAATAGCATGTCCGTGAACATGCATGGCAGTAGACTGTAGAACCAAAAATTCTAAGACATGTGACAGCCACCAACCCACTCTGGGCCCGCGTGGTAGATTACGCCACATTCAGGAGAGGCCTGAGTCCACACATTGGAAATATTGTAAGGCTGTGATATAAAATAGAGCTTAACTACGATCCCACCTGATGGTAAGCACCAAAGAATTTGTAGTTAAACACCAAAAAGTTGCATGTCTGCTCAAAGAGCAAAGCTCCATAACGTCTACCTTTCAGATTTCGCTTATGGTTTCGATTTCGCCACTTACTCAAACATTAGCTTCGCTCACAGATATCTGTTTCAATACGCGATGTTTGTACAGTCAGTGTGTGTACATTCTGTGTGTGTACTGTGTGTGTGTGTAACCCAACGATACAGGAAACTCAAGGGGCTATTATCAGAGCTTCCCTGCTCAAAGGGTCATGTTCCCTTGGCCTATTTTAGAGGTGAACTGTGTGTTATCTTTTGGGGACACCTCTATTAATAGATTAGCCGTAAATAAGATATTGAGGAGTTGCATCTTAATAGGGATTTCTTTTTATAATGTCGGTTGGTTGCTATTTTAAGCGGGTTGTTATGGGTTTTGTGGATATTTATGTAGAATAGAACAGTTTATGGTGGCAGAAACAGAGACCTTTTAAGAATTTTACGAGACTTGTATTTTAATCGGAATCTACTAAAAGTTAGTTAGTTAGCCTGTGGTGTCCCACTGCTGGGCGAAGGCCTCCCTCTCCCTTTTCCACACACGCCTATCCTCAGCCATTGCCGGCCAGTCCCTCCGATATTTGTCCAACTCATCTCTCCACCTTCGCCTTGGTGTGCCACGATGTCGTCTTGCGTTTAATGGGGTCCAGTAAGTTGTTCTTTTAGCCCACAGCCCGTCCGACATGCGGCAGACATGTCCGGCCCAATCCCACTTTAGAGTAGCAGCTTTTCGGGCAACATCTTGTATCTTAGTTTTGGCGCGCAGTATTGTGTTCCTTATGCGGTCGGTTATTCGGACTCCCAGGATACTGCGCTCCATGGCTCGCTGACAAACCTCGAGCCTGGACCTCTGCTGAAGTGTCAAAGACCAGGTTTGTGCTCCGTACGTGAATGTAGGGAGAATGCTAATGAATGCTAAAGAATGCGAATGCTAATACTAAAAGTTAAATTGCAAATAATTAAAACAGCCACTGAACTTCAAAAACCATTCTAGTCTTCGTTAAGACAAGATAATCGAAAAATATGACGCCCAGTTACAGTTTCCAACATGAAAAAGTAGGTTCCTAAGGTAGGTTAGATATACTTACCTATTGTATTTTTCAGTTTGGGAAATTATCAAACGACTTCCCCCGTTCTAGGAGCAGCAAGAGGAAGTGTCAGATTTTTACTGACTAAAACTCATCTGTGTTCGTTCAGATGCCCTTTACGTTCTAAAATCATTATTTCGAACAATCTGTCAGCACCGAGTTTCTACTATTTAACTCCTGTTTCTTTTAATATTTAAAGCAGAAACACCAAGCTGCCTTGAGTTACAACAAAATTATACACTTTTTCAAACATAACAGTTCCAGTACAAAAGAAACGTTTTATAGTTTTTTATGATGTGTAAGATATTCCTCGGAATTGCGCCGCGAATGGGCACATGAAACAACCTGTAGATGGTTGAATGGCCGGTATCGCGATTCGGGTATCATTTGTGTATGTTCGGGTATCATCGTGTAAGTTCGGCAATCATTCGTGTTAACTTGGCGTTTTTTTCAGATATTTAGTATAGGGCCATCCAGCGTATTCATCATCTACCCAGCCTTTTCCCAACTATATTGGGGTCGGCTTCCAGTCAAGCCGGATTTAGCTGAGTACCAGTATTTTACGAGGAGTGGCTGCCTACCAGACCTCCACAACCCATTAACTGGGGTAACAAAGCACTTCATGGCAAGACTGGAGTCAGATTTACTGGCTTCTGACTATCCGTAACGACTGCCAAAGATCTACAAATGACAGCCGGGACCTACGGCTTAACGTGCTTTCCGAGGCACGGAGGAAACTCGTTATGTTAAGATGGTCACCCATCCACAGACCAACCTAGGCAAGCGTTGCTTAAGAGGCCTGCGGAGACCGCGCGCTATCTCGAGTTGAGACGAAATAAAACACGTTTTTGAGGTTGATGGAAGCAATCCAGATAGTTTAAACAATTCTTGGACACACCGACTGGAGTAAAGTCATCATCCGCACACTGACAGTTGCTTGCTGTGATAGCAATACAAACTATTGGAAATTTGGGAGAGGTTCCGTAATACCAAAAATGATGAATGAAAAATTAATGTATTTCCATTATTGTTTCGAGTATTTATAACTTGATAATGATATCTGTGTTCCTACGAAAAGATATTTTGAAATATTGTTGTTTATAATATAGAAAAAACAAAATAAAAACATGACATTTTCGCTGTGAAAATGTGCAAATTTAAATTCGCTTCAATTTCGTTTGGGGTAAGTTTTTCAACAAAAAGACGATGTAGGAACCTAGATAATTATTGTCTGAATCCGAATAACATCATATTATGGTGTAAATATGCTTAAATTGCAAATGATTTTGGTATTACGTTTGTATGGATAATTCTAACGTCGCGCCCGCCTTAACCTTGAAGATCGACCTGTGCGGCTGTTATTATCTAGCCACGAGCCATCCAGCGTATTAGAGAGCTGAATTGTAATAGAAAATTTTGATATAAGTGGAGAAAGTGTGTCATTGCGACCAAGGCGGGCGAGCAAGGGGGCGAGCTGGAACACTTTTCCGAACTAGTGCGGAAAACAGCAAATTACGTGCCTAAAAGTGGCTGGTATAAGAGTGAGTTTTCACTAAAACTTCAACTACCTACATCAGACGACTCTGGTCACTTGTCTTTTCTGTAAACTGTACGTCAGACGCAGCTTCCTTACAAACATCCTTAGTTTTAAATGAAAACACTTCAAAAAGATGACTGGTTAGAACAACTTTGACAAGTCATGTCCTCAAGAAGAATGTGAAAAAATTAAGTCAAGTCTCGAATCGTTTTCTTGAACGAAAAACTTTGGAGTAGTCCCTCATCCCCCTGTTGTTTATTTTGTGGGCTAGTGTCGTGCAGTGCACGATTACCTAATTATCGATAAATATTTCAAGTTTGTTTTTAATGGACATGGAATAAGGACAGGTTGACAATTTTTTTTTCAAGGTGAGAAATCATCAACATAATAATAATAATATTCCACAACTTTCACACAACGCCATCTAGTCCCAAGCTAAGCAGAGCTTGTGTTATGGGTACTAGACAACTGATAAACATACTTATATATTTCTAAATACATACATATTATAGATAAATTACACCCAGACACAGAACAAATGATCGTGCTCATCACACAAACATTTGTCCTGGGTGGGAATCGAACCCATGACCTCCGGCATGTCAAGTCAAGTCAAATATTTTTATTTCACATAGGCCTACATGGGCACTTATAAAACATAGCAGTCAGGGTCACTAACCACTAGACCAACAGGTCAGTCAAAAAGTCAGACTTCTCCCGCTCTTGGTGGACCGGGAGAGCGTCTCAGACTTACTGACTAAAAACCGCTCCTGTTCCTCCTTTGCCTTAATTCCAGGGTCGCGAGATTCTCTTTCGTTCAACCCAGGACCATGACGATAAATGTCGATTTTGAAAGCTTTTGACTATATGACCTTTTTCGAAATTGAGAATGAGATTACAGGTGAGACTATAATGACCGCCATGGCTTTATCTGATCCTTACCTTAACAGAAACGCAATGAGTCTTCATATGGTTTTGTTGCATTGTCTACATTTCTAAGGATGTACAAAAATAAAACTATTAGTTTTATAACCGCTGTTCATACACTATCAGTGAATAACTATTTCTACGCTTAGCAATTAATCCCATCGGCTTACTCGCAAAACGTCTCTTTCGCAAAATGTCAACTAGTCGTAAAATATATCTTACTTATAATGTTGCTTTCGCAGAATGACTGTTTCTCATAATGCGTATTTCGCAGAATAAGACTTTAGCAAAATATCGCGTTACGACCAGACATTTTATTCTAAGTTATTACAACTTAGAATAAAATGTCTGGGTCGTAAGCCATCCCGTCACAAGAAGACTAAATTCTACCAGTGCCTGCGCCTGCATGAAAGAACAATGTTCAAAACGTCCCCACCCTTGTAGCACTTTATAACCTATATCAATCGAACGGCCTTGACCGTCTCATCATTTTATTGTATGACGGCGAAGCTGAAATATGCATCCGAAAAAAGTTATATCGACATGAAGTAGCCGAAATCAGTCACAATTATGTTCCCATCTACTACAATTATCCCTTGTAGCACTATAAAACCTATATCAATCAAACGGCCTTGACTGTCTCATCATTTTATTGTATAACGGTGAAGCTGAAATATGCATCCGAAAAAAGTTATATCGACATGAAGTAGATGAAATCAGTCACAATTATGTTCCCATCTACTACAATTATTATCCCTTGTAGCACTATAAAACCTATATCAATCGAACGGCCTTGACCGTCTCATCATTTTATTGTATTACGGCGAAGCTGAAATATGCATCCGAAAAAAGTTATATCACCTTATTATTTTCACTTATCTCGCGATATCTACTTCCTGCATTCTCCTAATGTTCAGGACAGCGACATGCGGGGTTGCGACAGTCATAGGTAGGATCCAGCAATTGTGACTCGAGGTGGCATTGCACAATTCCGAGGCCATGTGCTTTCATGGCCCTCGGACCGCGTCACCACCGGGTTGACCGAGCACTTCCAACGTCTGGCTCCCTAACTGGAAAGGACTGGAGCTGCCCTGAAGCGGCGCCTACCTAACCTAAGAGGTCCAGACGCCCCCTACCGGAGGCTCCACGCGGGGACCGTTCGGTCCGTGGCTCTTTATGGGCGCCGTCGCTGGGTAAGCCACCGGCGGCCAAGCTGAATGCTTGCCAGAGGGTCATGATCATCCAAATGGTTTGGGAATACCACCGCACCGTTCCCGCGAAGCGGTGAACCTCCTTGCTGGCCTGCCACCGAGGGATCTGGAGGCAACAGTACTTGCACGCAAGCACGATTTGCGCGTGGAGATGCAAGTCGAGGTATGGCGGACAGAGTTCCGGCGGGATCTCAGGGTGGCATGGTGACTGCGACTGTTGCAACCCAGTGCTGGGCACGCTGTGATTGCGGCGGTAAGTCTCATCTTTGAGGTGTGGTTAGAAAGAGATCACAACGTCCTCACGTTCCATATGACGCAGGAGGGGTGACGGGCGGTCGCCTTCTTCTGCAAAGCAGTAATGCTAGCGAAGGAGGCGGCCGACCACGAGCGTGAGAGGGAACGACCCTCACACCCCCGCCGCCGCCGGGATCCCGATGCCGATTTCCAAAGACGGTAGGCGCAGGCTTGCGGAAGGCGAGCACTGGGGTAACTTACTAGTTTACTTACTTAGTTTGGTAATAATCCGGACCGAGACAAGTCGTCAACGGTGCGTTCTGTTCCACAGTCATTACTGGTATGGATGCTTTGACTAATTCGTTCTAAGAAGTCGGTGGCGTATGCACTATCTTGAAAAGGCTCCCTAAAGGTATTGGGAAGCGCTCTAGCAACTCAGAAGACAGTGAAGACGTGAGGAAGTGATTTATTAAGTGTCGTACAGTACTTTTTTCGTGATGCTACTCCAAGGAATTTGTATACTTTATACGAACTAAAAGAAGTTCTGCTATAATTACAATATTGCGCGATGCTCTGCGCATGCGGCCCTTTCTATTAATATGCTATCTTGCTCACCTATAGCTTCTTTGGACTGTGAACATATTTAAATTGAAAAACTTACAATTATAACTGTAGTAAATGGGAACATTATTGTGACTGATTTCGGCTACATCATGTCGATATAACTTTTTTCGGATGCATATTTCAGCTTCGCCGTCATACAATAAAATGATGAGACGGTCAAGGCCGTTTGATTGATATAGGTTTTATAGTGCTACAAGGGATAGTTGTAGTAGATGGGAACATAATTGTGACTGATTTCGGCAACTTCATGTCGATATAACTTTTTTCGGATGCATATTTCAGCTTCGCTGTCATACAATAAAATGATGAGACGGTCAAGGCCGTTCGATTGATATAGGTTATAAAGTGCTACAAGGGTGGGGACGGTGTCCGAACATTTTGAACATTGTTCTTTGGTTTTATCATACAAACTCTATGCCCCCGTTTCGTTTGCATAGGATGTGTATTTTGAAAAATCATCTCATTGCTCGCCTACGTCGTAAAAGGAAAAATTGTGCGACATTGCACGCTCCTAGTCTCGAATCGAATCTGCCATGAAGTACCGTGTTACCCCAGTTAATGGGTTGTGGAGGTCTGGTAGGCAGCCGCTCCTCGTAAAATACTGGTACTCAGCTAAATCCGGCTTGACTGGAAGCCGACCCCAATATAGTTGGGAAAAGGCTAGGTAGATGATGATGATGATGATGCACGCTCCTAGTCTCAGTAGTTTCAGCTGTGCGTTGATATGCCAGTCTATTAGTTTCTCTTTTTGTATAGCATATAAGCATGATTTATTTCCTATAATAATAATAATAACCATTTTATTTTCAGACAGCAAAGACCCAGAGATACAACACATAATAATAATCTTAAACAATAAACTAATACCTCAATAATTTATCAAAAAATCTTATTATGGTTACGATTTATATATCATTTATTTCTCAAAGATTAAATTACATAATCGCTTGACGAGAAATAAAGTAAACAAAGCATTACAATGATTATCAACAATAATACAGCATACGCATGTGTATGCGCTTGAAATCTAATTAACTTTAATTATACACTTACCTAATGACCGTAACACTCCTGTTACTAATTATAATCTATCGATAATGTAATTAACGGCCACGCCCATTCTTATCATCCATCCACAACATATGTATCCATTTGATTAATTACTAGAATTAGACACTGCAATATTGTCCAATTCCACACCGAAAACGTGAGATATTAGCATAACAGAAGCATTGTGGTGGATATTATAGAGGAATTGGATAGGAAACGTCATTAGTTATCTGGAACGTGCCTGTTATCCGTGATGTGGTGCAAACAATGCATGTTATCCTTTACAGGAGCACTATTGTGTGGCGGTATTACATCAGGAATCTGTCATAGCATTGAATTTGTGCTACCGTAGGTAATAATAATAATGGGTTGTGGAGGTCTGGTAGGCAGCCGCTCCTCGTAAAAAACTGGTATTCAGCTAAATCCGGCTTGACTGGAAGCCGACCCCAATATAGTTGGGAAAAGGCTAGGCAGATGATGATGATGTAGGTAATAATAATAATAGCGATCGCAGGGAAGTGTGGCAGAGCAATGAACACTACAAACGTGAATCAATCCGTCACATAATCTCTGGCTGTTTTTGTCTTACTAACGGAGAGTAGGTGCTTGCATAGGCACAACCTTGTGACCAGAATTATCCATCAGCAACTTGCTCTAAAATACTCTCTTGTGCAATCAGAAGTGCCGTACTATTGTTGCCAATAAGCCTAACATACTGGTGATAGATGGAGTAGACTGTCACATAATGATTGTTGATAAAGCGAGCCCTCATGACGAAAACTTCGTGAAAGCTGAGTAAGATAAGCAAACTAAATACCTTTATTTAGCTCGTGAAGTTGTCGACATGTCATAATACAGACTGTCATTATACATTTTTCAAAATTACCCTCAAAAGCCTTTTTTTGATGGTGTTAAGTTTTATAAAACTATATTGGTGAACAAAGCCACAGGCAAAATGCTACTGCAACACGTTGTAGATGACACCAATCTATTTGCGTAGAAGCTCATTTCAGCAAAGATTCCAGTAGCTTGCAACAGTAATTATTTCCTGCATTCGGGAAAGTTCGGAGTTCCGTTCTGTTAAACTCGCCCTTATAGCCACCTCATTTTAAAGAAAGATATTACTTCCCCAGCTATTCTGGAATGCAATATGAACTTTACATAGACCAACTAAAGAACAATCAGTCTTCCTAGCTTTTTCCCAACTCGGTTGGGGAAGGTTTCTATTCTAAACGTTTGCTACTAGAACCATGGGTTGGCTTCCAAACAAGAAACCCCAGGTCCTGGAATGCAAAGCAAAAAAAGAATATAGGAGTGGTTTTTTGTTAGTAAAAGTTTTATTGGAGGATTTGCCACCTCAGAAAAAACCATGTGCATTAAAGAACCAGAATTTTATATGGAGCCTGTTTAACCTGCATTACCTGATTATTGGGTCAAACGATACCCCTTGGGCTTGTATCAGATTTCCTGGCCTCCCTCTATCTCTAAAACTAAGAGGTAAAGAGGATATATAGAGGTTTTTGGGATGGCTCAACATCCACAGACGGACCTCGGCGTGCATTCCTCATGAAACCACCTTTGCTATTGCGTTTTTTTTTTAAAACCTTGAAAATTTAAACGAGTGACTGATTATTTTAGCCACGAGCTACTACCAACTAAAGACTGCATTAACATATCGATAATGTCAATATCGACTAAGTCACTGCACTACTTCTTTGACCAAACATTCATTTGGTATGCGAGATTGCACCAAAGAAAGTCATTATTGAACAGCGTTCGGACAATCCCTCAGATACGATTGCCTTGTGATTGCTGTTCTCCAAATAAGGTGGATATTGTCTCGATGGACTTCCGATATTTGCCGAAGAATAGCGAAGATGGTCGATGGGGGTGTGGGGCGTTATTTGACTTTGGACAAATGGGACTGGGGGAAGTGAATGTTTGTGTAGTCCGTATAAAATTTTAAAGTTTAATGAGTAAAAGTTTGTATTTTTTGGAGTCCAAAGTTTATAATTGCGAATATCGATACTTTATGATCATCATTATTTTCCTGCCCCTGTCCTGTGATATCTTCTTCGTTTTTAGGGTTCCGTACCTCAAAAGGAAAAAACGGAACCCTTATAGGATCACTTTGTTGTCCGTCTGTCTGTCCGTCCGTCTGTCAAGACCCTTTTTCTCAGGAACGCGTGGAGGTATGAAGCTGAAATTTATATCAATTACTCAGGTCTATTGTCCCTTGAAGCTGTGAAAAAATCAAACTTCTAAGCCAACGCAATCAAAAGATACAGCCGTTTATGCCGCAAATTTTCGACACTTGCAAGGGAATCAAAACCTACAGGGTGCTTCCCGTGAACTCAGAATCTTGAAATTTGGTACGAAGCAACGTCTTATAGCATAGATAAAGGAAAAATTACGAAAACCATAAATTTTTAGTTACATCACATAATATATATTTTTTTAATAATTTTAAACTTACTACCCATTTCCTCATAAACGCGTAGAGGTATTAAATTGAAATTCATACCAAATACTCAGGTCTATAATACCTTTAAGCTGTAACAAAAACAAACTTCTATGTCAACGCAATCAAAAGAAACAGCAATTTAAGCTGCATATTTTGAAACTCGCAAGTACTCGCAAAGGAATCAAAACCTAAAGGGTACTTCCAGTCGACCTAGAATCTTGAAATTTGGCACGAAGCTAGGTATTATAGCACTAACATAGGGAAAAGTCTGAAAACTGAAATTTTTAGTCACGTCACCAGAAAAAAAAAGGAAAAGTCTTCAAGACTCGATTCGAGAATAAACTGTTTTCATAGGTCAGTTGGTACGGAACCCTCAGTGCGCGAGTCCGACTCGCACTTGCCCTGTTTTTACTCGAATATTTCACAAAACTTGTTCCTGGAAATACCAAGAGAAAATGTGTGTAAGAATGTCATAATCACGTGCTAATAGCAGACTTGAGGATCTCATAAAGCCACTAAACTTTTAAAAAGCAAACATTTAAACCAAATCTACTAATCCCGTTTCTTCTGGCAACATTCGTTTGCACTTAATCTTGATCTGACTTGACTGTCGTCTCGATCCGTAATGGAAAAGTCTTGTATGTTCGTTTGATGGGATTTTCCTTAGCCCTGGCAAATAGCAGCTTCTTTTGAGGTACTAATAGTGTTTGTACCATCACTCTTGGAGTCTTGGTATTTGGCGATACTTGATCAGGCTTGTGTTTGGGGAAATAGTTGGTTTTATGTGCGAACTTATGCGCTTAAACTAAGCTAGTGCGAGTCAGCGCACTGATAGGGTTCTCAAACAAAGTTAGCTTTGTAAGTAGGTAACATAGTGCGATTTCCGAACCGAGTATCGAAGATTTTTTCGCAAAAAAGAAATTATTTCATGATGTGACTACAAAAAAGTTTTTAGAAACCTTTACTTGTAGTTATGTGATCTTGCTTCATGCCTAATTTCAGGATCTTAGTCTACTAGTCTATTTATATGAAATTTAAATTAAAAGGAAAAGGAAACACAGACACCGACCGACGACCGAGAGGACCGGTGTCTTTTTTTTTTTGGAAGGCGAATCATCAGTATGACTTCTCCCGCTCTTTGGCGGAGTGGGAGGGCGTGTAAGAGGACCGGTGTCTATGTTTCCTGATACCTACAATCAGCTTGAGTTTAAGTTTAAAGTGAATTGGATACTTGTGTTTAAGTACATATCATCGCTAACTATCAGATGAGATACTTAGGGCCTGTTTCACAATGTCCGAGTAGGCACTACCCACTGAATAAATTCAAAAATTTGACAGAATTTGTATGAAATTATCTGCCAAGTAAGATACTCGAAACTTAATCATAGGTGGTGAAATAGGCCCTTAGTGATTAAACACGAATTGATAAATAATTTTACAAAAAATCTTAAAAGTTGTAGTTGCCACCTCCTTCTTTACCCATTTGTATACATTAGTGTACATATATTACTGATACTTCCTACAAATACTCTTCGAAATATCCTCTTATTTACACAAGTGCGTGCGCTTACTTGTGATATTGAGTGAAGTGGGGATTTTCTTAGTTTTGGTTAGAAAGGGGTGGTAGTATTTTGGGTAACCGTGTTGTGTTTGTGGTATCTATTTATACAGGCAGTGCGTTATCTTTTGAGTAAATAGTTTACATAATCGTACATACATAAGTCCTTGTGTTTTGAGAATGTAGTGTTTATTCTTATGGGAACAATAAATGTGTGTGATTTTTTTTTATTGTTATAAATTAGTGCTTGACTGCGATCCCACCTGATGGTAAGCAGTGATGCAATCGTTGATGGTGAGGCGCACTAACACTAGGTTATTTTGTTCTTCAGTGAGTAGGGGTACCGTGGTACGTTTGAAGGAATTACCGTGGCTTTAGAATGCGTTAAGCCAACTGAAGAAACACAGGTTTACGGACGCCGAGAAAGAGTTATCTCGCCGTCCGGCCGTGCAGTATCAGTCCGGACGAGTCCGACTCGTCAACGGCACGTAGTGTCCCTCAAACAGATGTCAGCGACACCGTTGTGGCCAGCAGGAAACCCGAGGTCCTAGAACGCAAGGCAAGAAGGAACATAGGAGTGGTTTTAGTTAGATAAGTCATTTGATAATTTAAAATTAAAAAATAGTAAAGGCTGTGGACTCGACCAATTCGTAGACTAGTCACCGATTGATACGACTGGATAGTCAGATTTTCCAAATAGTTCCAAATAGCGTACTTGACGTAAGTTCCTGTGTCTCCTAGATAGGACACAGGGCGTCCACAGTGCGCCGCCATCCCTTTCGGCCTTGAGCTTCCCGCTTCATTTCGCTCCAGGTCTACCCTTAAAGGCCTATTCCACCACTCGTTTTTACGAACGGTCTTAGTCTACGTCGGGTAGTGAATAAGGGTAAGATGGTCTTACTCGTAATTCCGAAGGCAAAACCGGGTTCACCTCAAATGAGGGGTACCCCGCGAGGTAAAATGAAGGCCTCCCTCGTCCTCATTTTTTTAAGCGAGTTACCTATCACTAGAGCAAGCAAGCACCCGCTATTCCGTGTTGTGTAATAAGCGAGCGGTCTACGTAGACTCAACCACGGTCTACGTAGACCGTTCGTAAAAACAAGTGATGTATTTGGCCTTTAACGTTTGAATCCCCAACCGGTCCTATGAGACCGCGCTGTTATTGTTTTACTATTGTGTCTCGTTTCGCGGGTATCTGAGTAATTAAGTTCTTGGCCTCTGCGATGACCATTCGTCGTCAGGTCTACTTAGGGCGACCACGTTTACGACTGACTGGATATTCACCTTTTCCAAATAAAATCAGCAGCTACCAGTAAATAGTTTTTTATATAAACGTATCAATAACACTTAAATCGTTTTACTGGGATTTTATGAAAGGGTCTCTCACACAAAATGGTCAATAAATTTTCCCTCACAAAAGGATAATTATTTTGACCCGCCTTTCTCAGTAGATACGTAAATACTTGGGATTATATTCGGACGAGATCGGACCGTATCGTGGCGGGCTGTCAAAAGTTTAGGGTTACGTTATTACGGGAGAACTTAAGGCGCCACTTCACGAGGTGGGCCCAAATTTTAGTTTTTTAAAACAATCTGAGACAAAAACTACAGTGTTTTAAATTAAAAAAAAAATATATGTTTTAGTTAAGGATCTTATCTAGTTAAAATCGCATTCAGTTGCAAGACCTGATGAACTTCACTCGATAGAAAAAAATCGCAAAGTTACCCCTTTTTAAAACGTTTTTTCAATATTATGACTATATTACTGATTTGTTACGTTTCATTTTTGTACTATAATAAAGAAACTAATTAGTTACAAACAAATTCGCAGAGATTGAATTGATAAAATGATTTTCTTAATTACTATGTTTTAATAAGAATTAAAAGCGGTCGCGGCGGCTCAGACAGGTCCGTTCAGTCGCGCGCTGGCGCTTGTCGACGACGGACCTGTGTCAATTTCTTCAGCGACAACTACGCGCACCAAATCATCTCTTTTTGAGAATTTGTTGCTTTTCAGTTATAAATTATAATGGGCAATAAACAACGCAGGCGAAAAAAGTCGCGTAAAGTGATAAAAGACACAAACAGAAAGAATGCACTCCAAAGATATGTGAAGATAGGGCTGCCATCCGTCCGGGTTTCCCCGGATTTGTCCTAGTTTAGAGGGCGTCCGGGGAGCGTCCGGGCGGGGTTTCAAAAAGTGTCCGGGTGAAACCCGGACGCTTTTAGTGTCAGGGGCATTCCCGATTAATTAAAAGATAAGCGATATCTAAACAAATCTTAGTTAAAAATTCTTGGTAACCGCAACTAAGCTAACTCCGACGGCGACGCTTCAAAATAGCCGATGACGGTCGATAAATAACTAGCAAACAAGCTGCTTAATTGAATACATTTTATTTTTATTGTAATATTTTTTTTCTGGGTGTCCGGGGAAAAACTGAATTTCATCATTTTTACAGTCTATGAACGTGTTCTGTGTTTTCCACCATATCAGTTAAGCTACTGAAATGAATGAGTTGTTGTTGTTGTTAGTGAGTTGTTGTTGGCTGTTGTGTAGTTGACTAGATTGTGTTGGCTGTAGAGTAGTAGGTGACTGTTGTTTAGTTGTAGTTGGTTAATATTGAGTTACTGTTGGATGTTGTTGTTGTTTGTTGTTGGTTATTATTAATTTTTTATTGGTTTTTATTGACTTGTAGTAGGTGTTGTTGTTGCATAGTGTTGGTGGTTTCTGCGTTGTGAGCTGTTATTGGTTGTTACAGAGTAGTTTTTGGTTATTCCAGTTGTTGCAATTTTCAGCAAAACGGTAAGTTTTATCATATACATTATATATCAAATTAGTGATAAGAATTACAATTCTTTCAACTTTTGAAATCGTTATATCTCAAAAACTTTTTTTTTGTTTTCATTATAACTACATACATGAGGAAGCTTGTAATTAAGCAATGTAATTACCTACTATAGTCATTATGTTGTTATTAGTCTGTAAGCCTTCCTAAAATGTGAAAAATAAAATAAAACGGTGGCACTTAGGAAAAATGTTTTTAGACGTTTTTGTAGATAATTATCTGTACTGTGTAATTTTTGTATGTACTTACTAATTTTATGTAAAACTTACCGATTTGATGAAAATCGCGTACAAAAATTCAGTTTTTAGGGTTCCGTACGACTTTGTTGTCCGTCTGTCTGTCAAGAAGTCTGTCTGTCAAGTCACACAAGAACTTCCAAAAAAGCAAAAACCACTTTGCGATAACAATCAAGAGACACCACATCAATCAAATGATTCTATGTGTGTGACAGTGCTCAATTTTAAGGATTTTTAAATACACAGTAGTTTGAACAAAAGCCGTGTTATTTACAGAAAATGGCTATTAATTAAATTTATAAATTAAGTCCCGGATACTCCCTCAGAGATAAATTTAAGGAATTTAATGTGATTTGACCATTAGGCGGACCCTGGCAATGGCCGAGATTAACGCCAGGCAGAAGAATGTGATTTGACCATTAGGTACATTTTGTATGGACTTTATAAGAGACTGTGACCCCTTAGTTTGTTTCGGTGTTCCTTCTCAGGGTAGTTAGCTAGGAAACACCGGTCTCATCTAGTACATATAAACAGACAAAAAACAATGACGTGAAAAGTGGAAAAACCAACTTGCAAAATAAATATCATTTATCAGTAGTAGAAAATTAGTTTATGAGTCTGATTATATGTTATTTAAAAAAAAACAATAGGGTTCCGTACAAAAGCTGTAATAAGATAAAGTGTAAATAAATTACCTTTAAATCTCCTTACATCGTGTGATAAAAATATTGTTGATAGAAAAAAATAATCTATATATATAAAAATGAAACCCGTTTTTCGTTGTCACGACATCACATGAAAACGGCTTGACCGATTTGGCTGATTTTTTTTTTAAATGTTCCTTGAAGTTCAGTTATGGTTCTTACGGAGAGAAAAATTAAAAAAAAAAAAGTTAGGTAAAGTAGGGTAGTGTAGGGTAGTGTAGGGTAGTGTAAGGTAGTGTAGGGTAGTGTAGGGTAGTGTAGGGCAGTGTAGGGTAGTGTAGGGTAGTGTAGGATAGTGTAGGGTAGTGTAGGGTAGTGTAGGGTAGTGTAGGGTAGTGTAGGGTAGTGTAGAGTAGTGTAGTGTAGTGTAGGGTAGTGTAGTGTAGGGTAGGTAGGGTAGGGTAGCGTAGGATATGTAGGGTAGTCATTTGACGGGAGCGAAGCCGCGGGTAAAAGCTAGTATACTATAACTTTGCACAACATTTTTTTATGTCACAATAACTATTTTTTGTCTAAAACCTGAATCTAAGCAAAAGTCATTTAGCCTCTAGATTAAGCCATTTTTTGTACCTGTATACTCTTAACAAAATAAATTATTTCATATTGAAGTCTGTTTCACTGCCTGTATATTTTCATTGCCTTTTTAGACTGTCGCAACCCAGTGCTGCAAACGTGTGAACGGCACTGACGCTACCGACGCCTAGATCCCGATTCCGATTTCCAACCAGGATACCAGGGACCAGGTAGACGCAGGCTCGCGGACGGTGAGCACTAGGTAGCTCGCCATCCGGCAGTCTGGTAATAACCTGGACCGAGCCTTGTCGTCAACGGCGCGTTTTGTTCCACGCGCGCCTCAAGGAGATGTCATCAAACTGTAGGGGCACGTAGGGCCAAAAGCGTCTGGGGAATACGGTAATTCCGAAAGGTGAGCCCGTGTCCCCCAGATCAAAGGCAACAAAGGAACGGGGTGCGTTTTAGTCGATAAGAGTCCGACACGCCCTCCCGCTCCGCCCAAGAGTGGGGAAGTCATTCTGATGATTAATCACTTGAAAAAAAAAACTCTTATTCCTTCTTTGCCTTCGATCCAGGGCTCAGGGGTTCGTTTTAACATAACCTCAGTAAACTTCGACCCTGCTGGGCAACTACGGTTTTGTGGTCTAACAGTGGACGTCTGTTGGGTAAAATGATGATGAATAATTATGATGATAATGATTCTTAGTAGCAAGCAGTCTGGAGTATGGAAGTTGGGAATGTGACATCCCATGGGGTTTTAACGAGGCATGCTTTGTAAAGCTATAAGTGGTATAAAAAATGAACTTTATCCCGATAACACTGCTACTACTTATTTTGGTGTAAGTACAATAAAGTTTATTCTATTCTATTTTAACACTGCGAATATTTCGTCAAGTCAAGTTCCAGCATTACGATCCTTACGTACCTACTAATTTTACTTCTTTTAAGTAATTGCACTTGAAACACACAATTTTGGTTTTAAACTACTCCGTATTTTAGAGGTAAATAATAAAATATAATTATGTATATATTTTTAGGTTTTAACTTATTATTATGAGATATTATTTACTTGTAAAAATATGTAACTAAGAAAATAAGTAGATTATAAAAAAATGTTAGGTAGCTATAAAAAATCCGGCAGTAAATTCCTTTCTATTTGAAACGGATGGTTACCCTACGAAACTGACGAAACGAGCGTACGAAGAGGGGTGCATGCGCGGTCGCGGGACGCGGGTGCTAGCTACGGCCCGATCGCGCAAGGTCGCTGGCAAATAGTATCGCCTTAAGTATTTTGGAAAGGTTATGAATTTGTTGCGAAGGAATTTTGGGCGAAACTATTAAATTATATTTGTTTGTGGAGTAGATGATTATGGAGTGTACTGCCTTGGGGTATCCCTGTCACGTTTATTGGAAATACCGTCATCATCGAATTGTTGACGTATGTCAGTTTTGGAAATTTGAGACAGGCTTTAGGTGGCGGTTCCACTGATGCGAAGTGGAGAGGAGCGGACCGTGAATTCGACAGTCAAAATCATTTGAAAAGAAGAGCGGTTTGGTCCGGAGCGGACTTTCAAATAAGACTAAGCCCCATTGAGTTCCTTCAGTTGCTCTTTGCAGGGGCCACGGTACCTCTTTCAACAATTCGCAAACCAGGGCCTTACCGTGACGTGTTAAATTTTATGAAGTACGAGCGAGAAAGAGGGACGGTGCTATTATATCATACAGCTCCATCTCTTTCACAGTTCAGTTTAGGTCGTCAAAGGGGTCGCGTTAAGGGCTCATGGTAAGGCCTCAAGAGCTTTACCATGACTTGTTAAAATGACAGGCGTACGAGCGGGAACGAACTTTCACAGGAGAAAAGAAAACTACGGTAGGAAAATTCTTATCTCTTCTAAAGATAGAAAAACTATCCATGCCTAAAAAACTCTATAGGTATAGATGTTTTATCTCACGAAAGCGGGTGACCCATTATAGTGTGTGTAAGTGTACATGCACACTCTCTTTGTGTGCGTAAGCTCGGGAGCGCTCAGTCGCGGCCGGGTCGCCGGCTTAGTCAGTAGTGCTTCTTGGTTCGCGTCAAAATAATTTATCGAGTACCGTCAGCATGCAAGGTACGAAGAAACGGAGGAAAGTTGTTCGTAGTTGCGATAAGGCAACTTTATGTTGTGTGTAATATATGAATGTATTTATTTATTTTAATTACTAGCTATACTTACAGTATGCATCAAAGCGTATAGCTAGCCAACAACTTAAGAACTAGAGAATTTTACACAGATATTGAACATTTCTTTACTGCTGTATAAAAAAAATCGAATTTCGGTTCCTGAGCAATCAGGGCGTTCAGCAGATTATTTATATGGCGTAACCAAGGTAACCATAAAAACCATCGAAGGAGCATCGACGCGCGCACCCGCGCCTGTCAGTCCGCGTCGCTTACAGATGACAGACGCCACGCTCTTACTTTTGCTGAGTTAACTATATTAGTGGTGAGAATAAACTATTGAAAAAGTATCTGGTCCGTTTGATTGTGTTCCACCACTACAACACATCAACATGTTAAACGATTTTATAACTGTATTGTTTATTTAAGCTCGTCAAATGATTGCAAATATTTAAAGTTTGTTCAAAGAAGAATATTAATTCACGGAACTTCATCGAGAACCAAATTGTGATTTATCATATTTGCGTAATATTACGCAAATATGACAATTTAAAACGCACTGCAGCAGCGACGGGGGTAAGTGAAAGAACAGTGCAAAAAACTAATAAAAGAAGGAAGAGATGTCGCAAGTACATCATCGAATTTTATGTCACCCATGAAAAACCGAAGAAAGAGAGAAAATAAAGGTGGATTTACAGGTGACGTTGTACAGAGCACAATACAAAATTTTCATATCGTACTTAAACAAATTCCAACATTAATATCATCAAATAAAATAAATAAATTGTTTATTTGGTCTCAAAAGGTTACATTACAAGTGTTAATGAAACATCCCCAGTAAGTTATTATTAATATTTCTGTTGGGGTTATTTCGTTCCTTCCCTTAATTGTATAACATTGGCAAAGCTAAGGTCAGTTTTGAATGAAAAAGTTGGTTTCGATGGATGCCTCGTAACGCTGCATAAGTTATTAAATAAATTGGGCAACAAGTGGCAACTTTATTATTTTGTTCAATAGCGATGAGCTTGCTAACGCTACCTGTAGTTACGCACACAAGAGCGAGTGTCTATACACATCACAACTACAAGTATGGCTCACCCGCTTTCGTGAGATAAAACAACTATAACTTCATAATATATTATTCATCTGAATGATATGAACATCAACGTGTATAGAAGTCGGCATGTGTTAATAATAGCTGTAAGAATGTCGATAAAACTAAATCTGAAGTGTTTGTCTGTGGGCCTGAAATAAACACAACCCAGAGACAGTGTGTATTAGAAACTATGAAATATGTTGGTCGTATTGATTTTATAGCAAGAAAAAACTGGCCAAGTGCGAGTTGGACTCGCGCATTGAGGGCTCTGCACAAAACCTATGTATCTAAATAGTTCGATACCCGAAATGAATATATTGGAAGTTTTTTCAATTCGCCAAAAAATAATAATTTCGTAACTACTTATAAACTTATGGTTTTCAGATTTTTCCTTCAACGAAAAGTAGGTACCTCATAGGGTTTAATTTCTTTGCGAGTTTACGCCTAATCGGAGCATAAACGGTCTTAACTTTAGATTGCGCTGACTTAGAAGTTTGATTTATTTTTCAAACTTTGGCCTATTCTCTAGAAGAGGGAATGGCCGACTACTTACCACGCCGACCAAATTCGGGTTGGTGGATCTAGAATATGATATTTTCTTTCACCGTTTTCAGGCCAGTGATGATTAAATAAATAAAATACACGTGTGCTTGGTTTTAACCAGTTTGAACTCACGACCCATACTTTTTTAATAAACTAAAACCTATATAGTGAACCCTCGTGCCATGTTACCGACAGGGGGCCCCTGGGACTACTAGACGTAAGAACATGAAGGGTAATTGTTTTTGCCATTTGCTACAAGCTTACTGAGCATCGACCGAGGGACGGCACTTTGTGTAAAGTGGATTATTCCGACATTTATTACTTAAGACTGTATAAAGACGAAGCGCATTTAAGTACTGTGGTTGGGAGATTTTAATGTTTTAGTGTATTTTTTAAGTTTTTTTTTTATTATTTGCTCTTAACCAATATTTTGCTTGATGATAAGAGATGATAGTGGTCTACGGTGGAGCACATTTGCTTAAAAGAAAAATATTCACTTATTACTTAAAGCCGTGGATTGTATCGTCTGTTTTTATACCCTGAGACTAAATTGACACAAGTAATGTCAAATTTACTATAGGTATGACGCCAGTTCTTTTGTGTTGAAATGTCATTTTAGTCTCAGGGTTTAAAATACAGACGATATCAGAAAACACAGCCTCCGACTCTTTTCACTCCTTAGGTGTATGCATAATGGATAATTATGTTCCCGGAACGATTTTTCAAATTCACACTCCCCGAAATGCAATCTGGGTTTTGGAAGGCAGATACAAATTAGTTGTATGTAAGATATTTTAGGTGTACAGTCGAATTCAGCGAGACTGGATGACTACAACTTGGCCGGGAAACGTCGAGACAGATTGATTGATTGACATACCTACTCGTAAAAGTAGCTTGTCATCTATATTTTGTACATGTATATAAATGGAAAAAAGACTGTCTGATATATATAACGCACAACCAAAACTTTTGGGACTAGGAACAAGAAATTTGGCACAATGCTTCCTATTATGACGGAAGCGAGCACTAAGAAGAGGTTTTTGAAAATCTAATCTTTAAAGTTAGTCTTATTTTGTGGGTTAATATGTATATATGTACGAGCATGTACAGAATTTATTTAAGAATGGTAAGTAACATTTCATTTAATCAATGCAAAGGATTTAGGGGGCTAGCTTTTTAAAATTACCCACAAAATTACGAACGTCTCGTCACGAAGTCCAGTCAAAGTGCTAGTCTACCTATATAACATAAGCAACCCCTTATTAATTACAGTACACACACAGCTCAGTTTTCACACGAACTAATTACATCCCTGTAAGTGTCGTAATAGCGATGAGTCGGCGGTTTGCGAGCAGTCGTCCAATCTATTGTATAGTTAAACCGTCATTAGCTGTAGAGCAGACTAATGAAACTGCCTTTAGTCCGGAGTTTGTATCGTCTTGTATATGTTTAGTGTGCTAACACTGCCCCTTCGGAGGGTTGCCAAGAAGGAACTGGAGTGGGTTTTAGTCAGTAGAAGTCTGACACGCCCTCTCGCTCCGCTCAGAGCGGGAGAGGTCATTTTTATGTCGTAACAGCGATAAGCCGATGAGATGGGTTTGCAGCAGTCGCCCAATCTAATGTAGTACAGTTAAACAGTCATTAGCTGTAGATCATAGACTAATGGACCTGTCTTTAGTTCGGAGTTTGTATCGTCTTGTATGAGTTCAGGATGGCGAAGGCTACCCCTTCGGAGGGTTGCCAAGAAGAAACAGGAGTGGATTTTAGTCAGTAGAAGTCTGACACGCCTTCCCGTTCCGCCCAGAGCGGGAGATGTCATTTTTATGTAATATTCATAATTTAAATGTCATAATTATGTATCGTAATAGTGATGAGCCGGTGGTTTTGCGAGTAGTCGCCCAATATACGGTTAAGCCGTCATTAGCTATAAAACATAGACTAATGGACCTGCCTTTAGTTTGGAGTTTGTAAAGCCTTGTGTGTGTTCAGGATACGAAGGGGTAGGAGATGGCAACTTTATGATGACCTAGGAATTATTTATTATAAGTCATCATCATCAAAGACGTTTACTACTGTTGCACATAGGCCTCCTCCTAGTGTTGCCATAACGACCGATCCAGTGCGTCTTTTATCCATAAGATTCCTTCGCGAAGCGACCTTCAGTAAGTCACCGGACCACCTTGTGGAACGCCTTCCAATGCTGCGTCTTTCAGTACGTGGTCGCTACTCCAGAACTTCTCCATTGACCATCTGTCTCGTGAGCAATATAATGTGCCCCGTCGAATGCCACTTAAGTTTAGCGATTCTTCGGGCTTCTCTCACTCTATGTGGAGCGAGAGAGAGTGTCTGACTTTTAAATATCAAAAACTCACTGTGTTCTTCTGTGTTATTATTATTATTATACGCTTTATTGTACACCAATTATTATTACAACAAAGGAAACTTAAAACTAAAACACATACAATGGGCGGCCTTATCGCATTCTGCGATCTCTTCCAGGCAACCTGGAATGGACAGAGATTGTCTGGACAAGAAATGGGGCTGTCGTTGGTGTGACAATACCAGTATTTTACAAATTATATATATTATAATAGATACATAGATATATACATATGCTATATAATAAATACATATATACATACATAATCAAAACTACAAACAGAAATATAAATTATGACTATCGACACTCACAGCGACAAGTAATGTTCTTTAACGAGTTTTTTAAAAACAGGCAACGATCGAGCACGTTTATTCGTATCTGGCAATGCGTTCCACAGACGAACAGCTTGGACAGTAAATGATTTCTCAAAGAAAGTTGTGGAATGCATTGGCATTTTAAGTCGCAAGTTCTCTGATGACCTAAGAAATTTTGAGTGTAAGTTGCAAAGAAATTCAAAACGTTTTTTGAGGTAAAGAGGCGTAAAAGGGGAAAAGAGAACATTATATAGAAGGGAAAGAATATGGGCATTCCGGCGAAGGCGAATTGGCAACCACTTGAGCTTCACACGAAATTCGGAGACATGGTCATATTTGCGTAAACCAAATATGAACCTAATACAAAAATTTTGAAGCCGCTCAAGTTTATCCAGTTGTTCTTGGGTAAGGTCAAGATAGCTGTTGCCCTAGCGTTCCACCTCCGCGGTGACTACGTGAATATCTCGGGAGTAAGTCTTGAAAAGGACAACGCTTGTCGAATCTAGGTTGCACGTGGCATTAATGCTGCACCTTCTACATACATACAAGTAGTACGCATATTGTGGCTGAGCGGGCGGAATCTTTTCATCCAAGCCAATTTCGGTGGAAGATAAAATAGAAAAACAATCTAATCGGCACAGACAACACACCAGTAGTAACGAAAAATAAAAAAGAAAGAAGCCGAATACTAAATTATACAATACAATTACGTAAAGCGTGCCGCACCGAAAGGGTTGCCATCTCAGAAAAATCGAATTATTGAAATAGCTCAACATTATTATAGTCATAGATTTCCGCAAAGTATAACCAGGTTTTATTACTAAAATAGCAGAAAAAAAGACACAAAAGCCGGCCTAAAACACAGGAGCCAGTCAGTTACAAGTGTTTCAATAAATCAAGCCTACGGTTTGACGTGGACAACTGAAGATTTTATACACATTAGGGCGCGTTTTCTTTGCAGCGAAGCTGAGTGGAGTGGAGCGGAGAAAAGTCGCAATAGTTTCCATAAGGTGTAAAATCATCAAAATGACTTCTCACGCTCTGGGCGGAGTGGGAGAGCGTATCAGACTTTTACTAACTAAAACACATCCTGTTCCTTCTTTACCCTAATTTCAGAGGAGTGGAGTTAAGCTACTCTTTGCTTCTGTCCGGTTCGAGGCCATGTAATCGTTTATTACACTACTCCGCTTACAATGTTTCCATTGATGCGGAGTGGAGATTTCGAGCACTGTGCTCGGCCCAGCTCCGCTTTAACGGAAACTCATCTTAAGGGCGCTTGTGCACTACACGGAATTTTACTGTCCGGCAGTCAGATTACATCAACTTTCATTGAGAATTCATTGAAATTCACTGACAATTGTAAGAAATCGGACTGCCGGACATTAAAATTCCGTGTAGTGTACAAGCGCCCTAATACTAGTTTGGTACGTTCTAGTTCTCTCTTGTGACAAATGACAGGAGTGATACATTCTGGAATTGTCAAAGGTTAATTTAGTTGTACTACTTTAGTATTGAAGACCTAGCTAGTTATTTCGAGAAAGACTAAGTGATTTCGCTGATTTTGTTGTTAAGTGTAAAAGCAACGGACATCTAACCATTGGTTGATGGTCGCATTTGTTGATAAAATGTTATTCTAGATCTCTTATTTCAATTTTAAGGTTTTTTTAAATAAAAATCTTTTAATTTGAAATAAAAAATTGATGTTTTGTTCCAGGGTATTGTCTTACCATCCTAATTCTTAATACGTTCATCCATTTGTGCGTTAAAGTGTTACAAAAAATACACAAATCAAACTTTCGTCTTTATAATATTAATATGATATGACTAGCTTCTGCCAGCGGTTAGCCCGCATGAAAGTTATTGTGAATCTCCGTACCAAATATATTTATAATTTAACCTATCACATACCCGCAAAACGAGACACAATAGTAAAACAATAACAGCGCGGTCTCATAGGACCAGTCGGGGATTCATGAATTAATGCCTTTTCTCTGTACAAACTCTGGAACTCCATTCCTTCCCCTTAGGGGGTGAATTTTGGGAAATCTTCTCTTAGTGTTCGCCTACGTCATAATAGGAAACCTTTCGCAAAATGTTATACTCTTAGTCCCAGTAGGTTCTTAGTTCCTGCTCACAGCCGGAACTAGGAACATAGTAGGAACCTACTATTGATATTATGTTAGAGGAGCTCGTAGCTAGATAATAACAGCCGCATAGGTCGATCTTCAAGATTAAGCAACGCTTGCCTAGGTTGGTCTGTGGATGGGTGACCATCTTAACATAACGAGTTTCCTCCGTGCGCGCGTGCCTCGGAAAGCACGTTAAGCCGTTGGTCCCGGCTGTCTTTTGTAGATCTTTGGCAGTCGTTACGGATAGTCAGAAGCCAGTAAATCTGACTCCAGTCTTGCCATGAAGTACCGTGTTACCCCAGTTAATGGGTTGTGGAGGTCTGGTAGGCAGCCGCTCCTCGTAAAATACTTGTATTCAGCTAAATCCGGCTTGACTGGAAGCCGACCCCAATATAGTTGGGAAGAAGGCTAGGCAGATGATGATGATGATGACTGTTGATATTATGTCAGTCAGTGTTAGTCTCTCCTTCTATTTATCTAAACTAATATTATAAAGCGGTAAAATTTGTAAGTTGTATGTAGGGAGTAATCTCTAGAACTACTGGTCCGATTTGAAAAATTCTTTCAGTGTTAGATAGCCCATTTATCGAGGAATGCTATAGGCTATATACCATCACGCTACGACCCACGGGAATGGAGCAGTAACGAAAAATACGGGTGAAACCGCATGGGACAGCTAGTACTCTTATATAAATTTTGTTACTGTAGAATTCTTGTTACTCCATGTCTGTGTCACTTTAAATAGCTTCAAAATCAAGTTTTAAAATCGAAATTTATGAAATAACAAGAACAGCTTTCTACAACATGATCCTAAGATTAGTCTGCAACAGTTTTCGGCTCGGAAGACCAATAAATTGGTATCAATGAGTCATTTGCTGACAAAGTTAGGCCATCTTAGACAAATGAGTACTTAAATGTCTACACGATCTTACTCCAGATGCCGTGACGATATTACGGAGAATGATAGACTGGGAGGCGTGAGTTGGAATGATAGTTTAGTTAGTAGGAACTTGCGTTGAGATGTACTACATCTTAGAGTTAGAGTAGAGGAGTTTGTATGAAAAACATTAAAATTATTCTGTGTAACCTGCCTATGCCTTATAGTTTATAGGCTAGTAGATTGATTAGGTTTTGGTTTTGTAAAGTGCTATAGATTTCCCGAGAAAACAAGGCAGTCTAAGTTTACATTTTCATTTACATATGTAATTAACATTCCAATTAATTGGGATAAAGGCAGGAAGTCAATGACATTTATTTATATCTACATATGTATGTTCCCTTTATAATTGTTAACTTTTTATTTCACATAATTTAACTTATATTTATAAGGTCACTAGATCCTAGACGAGTCGCTCATAAATATACACACCACACACGCCCACACACACGCACATGCACATGTTGCGCCGACCCCAAATAATGTGGGATAAGGGCAGGAAGAAGAAGAAGGAGAACCCTATTAAACCTAAACAATGATACGATAGCTAAAATAAAAGAATATTACTAAAATACAGCATTTCACACTACAGATCAAAGTGTATCATCGTTCAGCATAAAAAGAAGTATCACTGAAATACAGCATTTTAAATTACAGATCAAACTATATCACCTATCATAGCATAGCATAAAAAAGCTACCCAAATAGTTTTAACCACTACGCGACCCGACGAGCGAACGAATAGTGTGCTAAGTAAGTCATTAGTGCGGTCGACAGTCGGATTATATAGATAGTGGCGGTGAGGGATAAAACTGCAAGGGTGGGACGTAGCGGGTATATCTAACTTCATACTTAGTAACGACTGGACTTTAGTGCCGAGTAGGGTTTTAGTGACTGGCTATTATTACCATCACAACACCTCCCATTGACAAGTCATTTTACCTAATCATGTAAGTGATACGACACTCAAAATAAAAGAATATCACTAAAAGGCAGCATTTCAAACTACAGAGCAAACTATATCATCTTTTAACATAAAAAAGAATATCACTTAAATACAGCATTGCACACTACAGAACCAACTATTCCTATAGGCTTTCAGCATAAAAAAGTTACCAAAACAGTTTTACCGACTACGCGCCCCGATGAGCGAACGAATAGTGTGCTAAGTAAGTCATTAGTGCGGTCGACAGTCGGATTATATAGATAGTGAGGTGAGGGATAAAACTGCAAGGGTGGGACGTAGGGGGTTTATCTAGCTTCATAGTAACGACTGGACTTTAGTGTCGCGCTGGGGTAGGAACTGGCAATTATTACCGCTGTATATTTACAGCGGTAATAATTGCCAGTTCCAATGTAAAAATACAGTATTTAAACACTATTGTGTTTAAATACTGTATTTTTACATTGTTGTTTACTCGATTTAAGAAAAACCTGCTATTCTGGTGCTTTCAGTTGATTAAAGTTTAAAAATAAAATTATTTACCTTGCTCCTATATGTCTTGTATTGATAACGTAGATGTCAAAATATTGTAATGATCCGTATCAGTATCGAAATTTAAGACTGCAATCATTGATAGGCATCCTACCCCGTCCATCCATTGGATGGACCACGGAGATTTTCTAAAAAGGAAACCCGTAGTCCTAGAACGCAAAGGGTAACTGAAGGAGACAGGTGTGATTTTAATCAGTAAAAGTCTGACACGCCCGTTGCGCCCAGAGCAGGAGAAGTCATTGTATTATTTACCCCTTCAAAAAATCCCGTGCATCTATTAAGTACTTACTCGTACTCTGCCTAGCCTTTTCCCAACTATATTGGGGTCGGCTTCCAGTCAAGCCGGATTTAGCTGAATACTAGTATTTTACGAGGAGCGGCTGCCTACCAGACCTCCACAACCCATTAACTGGGGTAACACGGTACTTCATGGCAAGACTGGAGTCAGATTTACTGGCTTCTGACTATCCGTAACGACTGCCAAAGATCTCCAAATGACAGCCGGGACCAACGGCTTAACGTACTTTCCGAGGCACGGAGGAAACTCCTTATGTTAAGATTGTCACTCATCCACAGACCAACTTAGGCAAGCGTTGCTTAACCTTGAAGATCGACCTGTGCGGCTGTTATTATCTAGCCACGAGCTCCTCTACTTACTCGTACATTAAATAAAAAAATATAGATTGAAACCTTATATACAGGATATATATCTTTAGTAAATATAGTTCCTTACAAAACATTATCCACAAGTCAGATCTCGTACTGGAAGTTTCTCAAATTAAGGCGGGCTCGTGATGGCTGTCTTCATTTCTGTTGGGTTCACTAAAGAAGTAAAGTGAAGAAGTCCCACTAGACACAGCATCACACAAAACAGCTCTTATATCAGGCACTGCAGAATGCGTCAACTGTCATAAAAGGCTACATGACTTCAACTCAAAAATGGAATACCAAAAGTTCGGAAATTCATTTACGCATTTTTATCCTGTCCTTATTTTTTGCAATAGATGTTGCAGTGGTTTACAATGATAGAAAGAACAATAATAATAAATAAATGAGGAAAGTTTGTGTCTATAATTTGCACCCCAAAGAAGGAATGATGACATCCGTAAAGTTACCAACATAGCCCGAGGAATTGTCAAACTTAAGGGTCAGTAAACACCGAGACGCGACGCGACGATGCAGGAAGAGGCCAGTGATTTCGCGCGATGTGAAAACGTTCCGCTGCGACGCCGCGCGACGTCACGAGGGGCAGCGCTGCATGAAGCAACGTATTCTAAATTCTCATAATGAAATGTGTACCTTTTCGTGTAGTAAATAAAGTTAGTATTTTGAGTTACTCTATTAAAATGTGCATGCAGCGTGGCGAAGTGATAGGCCAAGGCGATTTGCTCACAAAACCGATGGTTGATGGGACCGAAAGGTTCTGGAGTGGCGATTGCATACCTGAAGAAGCGGTGCTAGTGCATCCTCCCACAAGGTCGACCAATGGCCTGGCGAAGTTCATGGGAGTCCGATTGACTACATGGTACTTCTGTATCATCTTTTTAAACCGCCACACATCACTACCACTAATATGATGTATATATGTAGATTACCTCTCTGCGCACTAGTCGCCTCGCTTCCCCCGATTTCTTAGCAACTCCTGGTTAATTCGATTAATACAGGCCTGATTGTGAACAGGGAGTGAGGGTAAAGTAGTTGATAATTGTCGATGTGCGGGATGAGAAGTTGTACAATTTGATTTGTAGTTTATTAATGTGCTTCGTGAAATGGTTAACAAAAGTTTGTTAAGAGGGTCTGTCACTGTAGGGAAAGCCTCTGGGGAACGTGGGTATTCCGAAAGGTTGACACCGAATCCCCCCCAGATCGAAGGCAACGAAGGAACGGGGTAGGGGTTTAGTCAGTAAAAGTCTGACACGCCCTCCCGCTCCGCCCAAGAGTGGGAGAAGTCATTCTGATGATTCCTCTACCAGAAAAAAAAAGACGGTCTGTCAGAATCCGTCTATGGCGTAGCTAGCGTAGACTATGAAACGAAGGCAAAGAAGGAACGGAGTGGGATTTAGCTAAAACAAAATATGACACGCCCTCCTGCTCCGCCTAAGAGCGGGAGAAGTCTAGCTGATGATTTCCTTGAAGACCTTAATCAAAAACTTCTCTGGGAAAAAATCTCTTTGGCCGCTCATTTTTATATGAGAAATCTTAAAATGACTTCTTCTTCTCAGGGTGCAGTGGAAGTGTCAAATTATTACTGACTAAAACGAGTCTCCATGATTAAAGCAGTGTTGCAATCTGTTTTATTTAGATTTTGAAAGAAGGTAGAATTTTTTGGGGCCCTCGAACTTGGGGACCCCGGGGCACAGCCCTTCAGCAGCTACGCCAGTGTCTATCGTCAACATGAGAATAGTTTAAGTAACCTATCAGATACCCGCAAAACGAGACACAATAGTAAAACAATAACAGCGCGGTCTCATAGGACCGGTCAGGGGGATTCATGAATTAAAAGCTTGTTGGTTCATCCAACGAAATCTATACTAATATTATAAAGAGGTAAAATTTGTAAGTTTGTATGTAGGGGGTAATCTCTGGAACTACTGGTCCGATTTGAAAAATTATTTCAGTGTTAAATAACCCATTTATCGAGGAATGCTATAGGCTATATACCATCACGCTACGACCCACGGGAGTGGAGCAGTAACGAAAAATGCGGGTGAAACCGCAGGGGACAGCTAGTATACGATAAAGAGGCAACGTGAAAAAAGAAGGATAACCCCTGAACGCACTGTTGGCATTCGTTAATTCCATCATACACTCGAATATTTTACAAAATTCGTTCTAGGAAATACGAGTTTCATATAAAGTTAAAGTTTTATATGATAAAGGATTATAGAGTGCGTCTAATGAAAGCGCGACCTGGAACTTTTTTTAAATTTAATTGGCAACTTTATTCAGCCGCAATTGTAGGAAATAAAAAAATTGTGAAGTGTCTAAACATGATTCTCCTACTAGTTAGTCTACTGCTACTCCTACCACATACATTTTTTTTGGATTTAACCCTTTTTTCTCAGGTCTAACTATCTCTCTCTAATATTAAAAAAAATGGTCGTAAGAGATTTCGAGCACTATGATTGGTCAATTCACATTTCGCTCCGCTCCACTCCGCTCAGTTCCACATTATTGAAAACACAGATGCTTTTCCGCTGATGCGAAATAAAAAAGAAAAAAAGTTCTAGGTTCAAATATTTCAGAATCATCTTAATTTTGGGCATTTGACGAGTTTCTTGAGTGAATTTGAATTAATTTATTATTTCTTTCATTTCTCATGTCTAACCCCTTTAAGTAGCTGAGAAAATAGCATTAGCATTATCGGCCTTATAATGTTACCACTGCTGGGACTTAGGCCTCCTCTCTAGAAGAGGGACTAAGCTGTAATCCACCACGCGGACCCATAAAATAAGATCTACAATAATTATCATATCTGTGACCCCCGAAAAAAAAAGATTAGACAACTTAACTACTTCATCAAACTTTCTCGTATATAAAGAACTAATTAAGTCATATTACGTAGAAGGAGGTCGTTAAGAGATTTATCTATAGGTCTTTATGATCTTACTCTATGCTTCCAACGCATTTAAGGGTCAATTAGTACGTGTTTATCGTTAATTACAGTTAACGTATCTGCAATGCGCAAATGATTGCTCAAGGCTTTCTTCCATCCCAATGTTTTTTTTTAAGAACTTTGCTCTCCATTTAGGGCGAAATAAATATGTTTTCTTTCTTTCTTTCTCACTAGGAAACACTCCTGTAAAACCTGTAAACATTATATGCCGGCCATAAAAATAATTGTTCCGTGCGGGAATGGAGACCGCGACTCGCAGCGCAGCAGCATATCACTCAACCACTGCGTCAACCGTACCGTTAATTACTCAGATACCCGCGAAACGAGACACAATAGTAAAACAATAACAGCGCGGTCTCATAGGACCGGTTGGGGATTCAAACGTTAAGACTGGCCTACACTGTGAGTATCTGTGAGTATGTGTGCCAAATAAAATATTTTTCTTTCTTTCTCTAATTTGATTAGGTATATTCGAGGTGTTCACAATAAAAAATACCAACTTTTGTTTTTGAGTGTTGAGTTAACAATAAAAAATAAAAAAACATCTTAGGGCAAAAGTCTCTGGTCAAACAGCAAAGGCCACGGATCATTACGCTTGTTCCCTACGGCAATTTAAGGCCATTAAATCCTATTTTCCTTAACCGTTGAGATGTATCCAAGAAAACTTGTCTTTTTCAAAGATTGTACCTATTTTCGCTTTAATTATCATCATCTTGCTGTCCTTGTCCCATATTACTTGGGGCCAGCGGAATACAATTTTTTTTTTCATTCTAATTTGTAACCCGTCACGCTATCATTAACTCCCTTTTCTTTCATATCACTCCTCACACAATCCATCCATCTTTTCTTGATCCATCCTCTCCCTCTCCATCCACCGACATGTATATTCATAACTCTTACCCTCCTACCTATTTTTGCTATCAAAAGTAATTCAATTTCATTTTTCCATCTTCAAGAGTTTTCGATTCGATATATTACTATACCAACGATTTCTCAAATCAAGTCAGTGGCTTGAAAACTACTCTCGTCCCAACTTGGAATCTGTAATAAACTCTACATATCCCCCAACTTGTTACCCAGAACTTCGATTGACGAAACCGAATTTACGGTTTCCATATCACCCGCAAAGTCAAACCGATGTCACAGATTGCTAAAACCGTAAAGTTCCGAAATTAAATTCCATTGAACGGTATGGTATTATTAATTTAGACGTTTCTTACAACATGTCGATACCATCGGGGATCAATAATTTACATCAGTAGCTGATGTTATAAGTGGCTTTATATCCTAAGAGATTGAATTTATTGAGAATCCCCAGTTGCGATTCAATTATATTATTATTTTGGAAGGTCTAAGAGCTCTTTGAGAATCGGAACCCAAAGTTTAATTAAAACAGTATTTATTGAATTGGGGAAAGCTATTATTCGAACTTATTATGCGATTAAACCAACCGAAAAGAGAATTGGATTATCCTCGTTTTTCTTTTGATTTATTTACGTTCACTATTTTTATAGTTATTATCTAGAGCGATCATTTATCAGAACAGAAGAAAATGTTTAAGAAATATAAAACCGAACTACCTACATCCGTGAAAGTGTTTCTCTTCTGTTGTTTAAATTATTCACGATCGTCTTGCTCGTTTGTCAACGACAGCTCTATTTTAACAGCGCGTCCATTTTTATACGCCATGTTTTTTCAAACTACATTGTAAAATAAAAAACAATACTGAGTGACGTTTAATTTATTGGTGATCTTTTAGAACTATGAAGCAAATCAAACAAACATTCTGTTGTTCCTAATAATATAGTTAAATGTCGAGTTATGCAAACGTATTGTATTGAGCAGCTGATTTATAGAGTTATGTACGTTATAATATCTTACTATTTTAGAAACAAAATAACAATAGTAAGGCAATGAACATTTATAGGTATTCCTTCATACAATTTAACATAAACAGAAACAAAGGCCACAACTTGATATACCTACCTACCTACATATAGAATTAGCGGTCCCCATTAACACAAGCATTAGCTATAATTAAGGCACAATATCAAATAACTTACTTGAGCATTGATAGTTAATGCTTTACAAATAATAATATCTTAAGTTATTTCAATTTGAACAGAGTTTCAGCTCCACTAAGTACCTATACTATACTAGAATTTTGCAATTTACAATCTACAGAAATGTTATATCAGGTATCAGTAGGGTATTGACTGTAGGTACAACAAGTGACACAATTTACTAGTATTACATCATTAAATAGCTTAGCGTATTTACCTGTGTCAATATTTACTCAAATGTCAAACAAGAAATAAAATTTTGAAATACTTCTGGGCCTCAAGTCTGCTATTAGAATCGTATCCGAATTGCCGATCATTAGTTTCATAATTGTTGATTTTGACAGTTTGGTACTACCAAACTTGTCAAAATTGAAGCCAATGATCGACAATTCTAATAACAGACTTGAGGCACTGATATTTTGATGCTTTTTAACTAAAACTTTCAGTTTTCGAGTAACAACAAGACCATTTTCCAGGTTTGACAAATACCTCATTTCATACAATTTATTCTCTTTTTCAATCCCACAACACTAAATAGCGTTTTTCTCACATGAAATTGTACACAAGATCAGACAAAAGAATTTCCTATTTACAGCATCCAGCTAGAATGTATAGGAGCAACTTTCTCATCTCGATAATAGGTTCGTTCCTTTTCTGAAAGCAATGCGACCTTTGTTGCCACCTCCTTTGTGACCCGTCTCCTTCCTCCATCTTGTGTCGTCCATAATTAGGTATATACCAACATACGGGCAAAAGTTTTCTGAAGGTCAAGTTGGTAGAACGCTTATCAATAAATTTTTTGACGTTTATAAACGAAATGCTAGCTGTCTCTGTCATTTTTGTAGCAATGAAGTGAGAGAGATATAGATAGAGGAAAAGATAAGTTAAAATATAAAGTGTATTGATATGCCAATAAGATTACATAATCTACTAATAAAAAAATAAATGTCGATATCACAGCGCCATTGAATTATAAAAAAACTACGAACCGAAAAAACGGCAAACATTTTTACTTTTGACATTATTGATCTTCTTTCGCGCGCAAAAAATACAGATAACAAAATATTGCCTCAACATCAGCTATTGACAACAAAATAAGAAACCGGTAACTAACGACAAATAGACACATTTCACCGGTTATCGATGGTTGGCGCCGAATCGATTGTTGATGAATCGAGTCGCGATTCGGAATCGTTTACCTTACCGATTGATAAATGGCCAGTCTTAAGGTAGTTTATAGAGGCGAGAGTTTTTCACTTATCGCGAAAGTACGTGACTTTAAGGAAGATGTTCGTGGAGATAGCCGCCATTTAAAATTATAAAAAGCGATTCTTATTAAACGAGTTTTACCAAATTTTTCATGGCTATCTACTGGTGAATACGAACTTGGATTTTCTTGCAAGCTCTTCTCGGTGGAAAATCATCTAATGACTTCTTCCGCTTTAAGGCGGATTAAGAGGGCGTGTCAGATTTTTACTGGCTAAAACCACTCCTGCATGACTTCTTTGCCTTACGTTCTGAGACCTCGGGGTTCCCTTTTGGAAATGAACATGGGTTCATTTATGAAAGTAAACATTTAAAAAAAAAAAAACGTTGCCCCACATTAGGAATTACTCCTGTATCGTGGGTGCGGTTTACAAACATGAAAACTCGCATACACAAGACACCCAGACCCGGAACAACTATCTGTAGATCATACAAATATTTGTTCCGTGCGGGAATCGAACCCGGGACACGCAGCGCAGCAGTCAATCGCTTAACCACTGCGCTAACCGTGCCGTCAGAAACTCGATTATACCTCGAGTTAACTGATCGATTTCTTGAGTGCCTTTAAACTTTTTAATACATTTAAACTTACCAAATGCGAGTCAAACACTATCTATCTAGCTTTTCGCCAACTATGTTGAAAAGCTTACTTGATGATTGCCTACCCAAAAAAGGCTTATATAAATATGAACTCCTAAAGTAAAGTAATCTTTGATATGTGTAGGCTCTAAAAACAAAACGAACCTAATTTAAAAATTTAAAGCACTCACAGTTTTCTGGAACACAATACACTAAGTATCTTCGCGAGTGGAACACTCATAAATATTGTAATGACACTGTCACGCGATCCGTCTTATTTACCTTATCAAAGGGAAATTCGCACGTTTTTCTTTTACACAACACACTTCTAAAGATCTTACTGTCTTGAATAAATGATTATAAGGCGATGATTGTGCGTTTGCGTCTTTATTTTTTCTTCTTTTTTTAGACATGGCAAGGATTTATCGAATGTTTTTTTTTTTACGAGCCTCCCGTTTAACATTCTTTATTTAGACATCGTAACTGGAAAAAATATTCAAATTCGATTTCTAACCTTTTTGGTTGCGAATTTTGTCGTAACCGTTTTGGTAACACGGTATTTTGGAAGAAAAGTCAAGTAGCAGCTACGCCTTCAGTCAAAAAGAAAACAAATTATGTTCGATATTCAATTTAAATTTTGACGGCTTTTGCCTTTAGTTAAACAAAAAACAAATTATGTTCGATTTTTAATTGCGAGTTTTTGCCTTTAGTTAAAAAAAAAAAACAAATAATGTTCGATTTTCAATTTGAATTTTGAGGGTTTTTTGCCTCTAGTTAAAAAAAGAATCTTGACCGATTTTCAATTTGAATGTTGAGGGCTTTTGCCAGTTATCATGTTCGATTTTCAATTTGAATTTTGAGGGATCTTTTTTTTTAATGGTTGTGGCTATGCCATTGGCTTTAAGAGGGCTGTCACAATTTTTGATGAATTTCAGCGTTTTATCCGATTTTTGACGTGTGACGATGCTTTAGATATAGCCATAAAAAAAAAACAAAAATATGGATAAGAAAGTTTGATAACTTATCTTGGGAGTGCTTTAAATAAATATTTGAATTTGTTTACCTACATCAGTAAAATCCTTGTCTCCGCAAAGGATGTTTTATAAAATGTTGCTTTTGGGTATCTTTTGACGCCTTGGTACACCGAAGGTATTAAAGTTTAATCATTTATAAAAATGTCTATGATACAACTGTATCTTCTACATTGGAGTGCTGAAACCACTTTATTACTATTCATACAGTAATACACCAAAAATAATTCTGTAAAACCAAGATCTACTGACAGTTTTCCGTACGAAACTACAATTTTTATCTACGAAATTATAATCCAAACTCAAATAAAAAAAATTAACCAACTAAGGTGGTATTTCTATATATCTTGAAAAAAATAAATTGGGCTATTTAAAAGTTAAATAATATTTTTAAATAATTTTTGTATGCAATGCAAAAATCGAGCGCGACTGCTGCCGCCCGTCGTTTAATTTACCTATCGTCTGTTTTTTATACCCTGAGATTATATTGACACAGGAAATGTCAAAATTACTATAAGATGATGCCAGTTCTTTTGTGTTGTAATGGCATTTCTGTCAAAACGCTCAAATTTAAGAAAAATTGTAACAGCGCCCTTAACTGGTTACAAGACCTTTAAGCCAAGTCTTTATTTGAAAAGTCTTAATTTGTAGTTTGAGGGTTCTTTGGCATTGACAAAATAGAGCTGTACCTACATAGAGCAGCCACTTTGAGGAATCTAGGTCAGGTGTGTAATACGTCGAGCGTGTATGAAAAGATGCATGAACGTGGAAGAATTGACGGCGATGTAAGGCTTTACGTTCTTTGTGATAGAAGACGCTTTTCCCTTTTCTTCCGGTAGGGAAAAAAGAAAGAAAAGAAAGAAAGAAAGAAAACACGTTTATTTGGCAAACCAGTACAAGTAATTGCATACTTAAATTACACAGAAAAAACAAATCAAAAACAACAAAAAAAATAAAATACAACAATATATATTGGCTTCGCCAAATAGGTCCAGTTCAGCATAAAGCCAGGCAACTACGTAGCAGTTGCCTGACGCTGATTTTCAACTGAACCTTCGAGTGTCGGCACGGATAAAAATCAGTTGTGTAAATAAATAGGTTCATAAGAATATATATGTATATATGCATACTTATATTAATGTGTAAAAAGGGATAAATCATAAATAAATGTTTAGTGTTAGATGTGTAGGTGTGTAATAAGAATAAAAATAATAATAATATCGCCAACTTCAAAACCTTTTTATAGGTACGTAAACGTTCATTCGGGTATGAAAGAGGCAATCATGCAAGTGAGAAATATACACGTGCCGGTTTATATCAGTCTCGTTGGTATTTATTTTACTTCATCGTCATCATTTCGAGGAGCTCGTGGCTAGATAATAACAGCCGCACAGGTCGATCTTCAAGGTTAAGCAACGCTTGCCAAGGTTGGCCTGTGGATGGGTGACCATCTTAACATAACGAGTTTCCTCCGTGCCTCGGAAAGCACGTTAAGCTGTAGATCCCGGCTGTAATTTGTAGATCTTTGGCAGTTGTTACGGATAGTCAGAAGCCAGTAAATCTGACTCCAGTCTTGCCATGAAGTACCGTGTTATCGTGATTGGAAGCCGACCCCAATATAGTTGGGGAAAAGGCTAGGCAGATGATGATCGTCATCATTTCAGCAGAAAGACGTCCACTGTCGGACGTAGGGCTCTCACAAGTGTCGTGACAGCGGCCGGTCCCTTGCGTCTCATATCTATCGCATTCCCGCGACTCTCACTACGTCATCGGTCCACTTTGTGAAAGGTGTTCCAACCCTGCGTCTTGCACTCAAGAACCTTACAGTCCCATCGACCAAGCACAAAGTGGCAGTCGGCAGATTGCAGACTGCCACTTTTGGCGATTTTTCCGGCTTTTTGTTTACCAATCTTGATTTAAATCCAAACACCAAACGATTTTCTCTCATTGGGTATTTTTTAATAGAATAACTCAAAAGCCAAGGTTTCTATTGTAATCCCCACAAATCGTAAAAAAATACCTCAAACCTCTGGCTGCAGCTGCGGGATTGTTTTAATGAGCCACCACAATTGAAAAACACGGGCGGATTTTATTCAGTAAAACTATGACACGCCCTCTCGCTCCACTTTAAAACGTTAGAAGTCATTGGAAAGCATACCTCAAAAAAAACTAAATGTGGCCAATTAGTGGCCTTGTTGTATTCCATGACTTTTCTTTCAAATAAACAGAACTAAAAGGGTCCCGGTTTTGCCATTTGGCTACGGAACCCTAAAAACCCTGCTCCTTGCATTTGACAACACCCCCGTAAACGAACCCCCAAAAACAGAACAAGTCGGACCACTTAGAAAACTTCCCGCCCTCACAAAACAAACGTTCAAAAAGTTTTTATTTAATCAATACCAGTATTTTCACTGTGTTCACGTTCTTAGAAAGTTTTTGCCGAAAGTTCACCGAAATTGTTAGATGTAACAGACTTCGGTCGAGTGGCCGAGCCTTCGCGAACAAATGTTGTCTGTTACCGAGGTACAGAACAGATGTATTTATTGGTTTTGTCTTTTCTAATAATTTCCAGCTTGTTGGGTTTTCGATTGGTGTTATGTGTTAGTGGCGTGTTTTTTGGGGTTATTTTTGTTGAAAGAATGACTTGCTGAGTATGACAAAAACAATATAGAATTGTGTTAGTTTTCTTTTTGTTTTTCTTAAGTTTCTACACTATGTTAGGGCTGCCATCCGTCCGGGTTTCCCCGGATTTGTCCTAGTTTAGAGGGCGTCCGGGGAGCGTCCGGGCGGGGTTGTCAAAAAGTGTCCGGGTGAAACCCGGACGCTTTTAGCGTCAGGGGCATTCCCGATTGATTAAAAGATAAGCGATAAATCTAAACAAATCTTGGTTAAAAATTCATTCGTAATTGGTAACCGCAACCAAGCTAACTCCGACGCGATTTTGTCAAACATTGTTAAATAACTAGCAAACAAGGTGTTTAAATGAATACATTTTATTTTTATTGTAATATTGTTTTCTGAGTGTCCGGGGAAAAAACTAAATTTCATCCTAATGTCCGGGGTTTTTGAAGTATTTGTCCGGCGTCGGCGATTTAGATGATGGCAGCCCTACACTATGTTCATCTCTTTGCGTCAAAGACAATATTTTTCTTTTTTAAATCATAGACAAAACAAAAGACGAACGAGATACTGACGCTACTCTTTTTAAGAGGATTTTTATAGAGGGGTAAATTTTGAGAAAGTGATTTTCTTAATAAAACTCGAAATGTAAATATCCATTTTATTCCATAAATTATTAGGTTTGAATAGTTAAAAGTTTACTTGGTAGCTACAATGTTTGGTAAGTTGCAGATTTTTTCGAAAAGAAAGTTCATTAGTTGTTTAACGTTTGAATGGTCCTATGAGACCGCGCTGTTTTTGTTTTACTATTGTGTCTCGTTTCGCGGGTATCTGAGTAATTAAATCAATTTTTTACCAAAAAAATAAAATAACTAGCAACAAAAACGATTCAATTTGCTTCAGCAAACGCCTTTTCAAAACTAACCCACCAATTCCTGAAACAAACGACTTGTTACAACAAGAAAACGGCCCGAGACAAATCTATAGTACGGACAGTACCTGCGAAAGTCAAGGTCACGACTATAAATCTGTCGGCGCATTAAGATGTGTGGTCAAATGTATTGTGGTCGGAGGGTCAGAGTCAATGGTCCTCTGGGAGAAATACACTGTGTCGAAAATGTAAGTGCAGGTTTTGGGAGGAGGAGGTAGCTTTCGTATTCGCTTAGTAGGCAATAACGTGTTGTGTGTAAAGTGTTAGAAATAAGGTTTTATTGGTGTTTATAAAGTTGTGTTACGTTTTTTGGTTATGTAAACTTCATTATCGCTTTCCTTATTATTTCATTAATCCCCGACCGGTCTTATGCGACCGAGCTGTTATTGTCTTACTATTGTGTCTCGTTTCACGGGTATTGATAGGTTATTTTGTATTGTTAACATGTTGCTGGGGCCGAAAGGCCCTGGAGTGGCGACCGCGTACAAGAAGACGTGGCGTTGGAAGGCCTCCTAAAACGTGGACCTATGACCTAGTAATGTTTGCGGGAATCCGGATACACCCTTAATTCTGGCCGCTTTTAGAGGAAGTCTATGTCCAACAGTGGTCATCTTTTCACATTGGCTTCTCCCAGTCGCCGCCACAACAACCGGTCCTGTACGTCTTGCATCCATCAGATTCCCGCGACCCTCATTAAGTCATCAGTCCACTTTGTAAGAGGCCTTCCAGTACATGGTCGCTACTCCACAACCTTTTGTTCCTATCGATCATCTGTTCGGCAACCAATGTGCCCTACCCATCGCCACTTAAGTTAGGCGATTCTTCGGGCTGCACCAATCACTAGTCCAACCAATTTCCTGTAGCTTAATTTATAGCCGACATTATCGCTTTAAGGAAAAACTGTCATGAATGCCACAGCCTCTCCAATATATTATTCAATGGGTCTACTGAGTCGTATGTTAATATAATAGCTGGCTGGAGGAGGGAGGGAGGCTATCCAATATTCCCTCCATATTCCCTCGTTCGTGCACGGCCTTATATTAACGTGTCGACGCCAAGTGTTAAGGCTTTGGCACTTTTATGATGGTTTATATTCCTAACTTGCACGATAGCTTTGTGTTTTTGGAGGGTAGAAGTAATTGTTTTGAATTGGCGGGTTGAAAGGAGGGTTTTAACCCTTTCTGCTGTAAGTGGAGCGAGAGGGAGTATCGTTCTTTTAATTTTATAATCATAATTAGTTGTCAGACTTTTACAGACTTTTGTGTGTAGAGTAAAGACTTCTTTTACAGCTCATGATAAACTCCTTATATTCTAGTTTGGGCACCAAGTGGGCCCAAATTAAAATATAAGGAGTTGTATTCACTGCAGCTTCGGTGGCACTATTTAAATCCCCTAAAATGCAAGTGTATGGGCACTTAGGGCAACGTGTAGCTCATATTCTCTAGAGTAGAGACTAATTAATGTTGAAGAATTTTATTCAAAATGCATCAAAATGACTTATTGTTATCGATTATTTATTATTATTCATGTAACGTCCCATTTTATAACTCGATAATCAAATAAATTACTGAATTTAAGATTACCACTAAGTCCCAATTAAATTGTAATAAAATAGTGTTGCTTAAATCCTATTATAATAATATTAATGATTTAGTTCGAAGTAAACCCATTTTAACTAATTCCATGATAGACAAATCGAAATTCAATTATAACTATCAATTTATGGTTCGCTAGAAATTTAATAGCACCGAGTTTAAGTCGTAAGACGATTTCATAAATAAAATTAACTATATTATAACTAATTAAGGCGGGCGCGACGTTAGAATTATCCATACAAACGTAATACCAAAATCATTTGCAGTTTAAGCATATTTACATCATAATATGATGTTCTTCGGATTCAGACAATAATTATCTAGGTTCCTACATCGTCTTTTGGTTGAAAAACTTACCCTAAACGAAATTTAAGCGAATTTAAATTTGCACATTTTCACAGCGAAAATGTCATGTTTTTATTTTGCTTTTTCTATATTATAAACATCAATATTTCAAAATATCTCTCCGTAGGAACACAGATATTATTATCAAGTTATAAATACTCGAAACAATATTGGAAATACATTAATTTTTCATTCATCATTTTTGGTATTACGGAACATCTCCCAAATTTCCAATAGTTTGTATTGCTATCACAGCAAGCAACTGTCAGTGTGCGGATGATGACTTTACTCCAGTCAGTGTGTCCAAGAATTGTTTATACTATCTGGATTGATTCCATCAACCTCAAAAACGTATTTTATTTCGTCTCAACTCAAAATAGCGCGCGGTGTACGCAGGCCACTTAATGACCGTAAGCGATACTTGCTTGTTGTCCTGCAGACCAGTAATCATCAGAACTGAGCCCAAGTCAGCTGGCTGGCTGGCAGAGGCTGTCTAGTGCGCCTCACCATCAACGATTGCATCACTGCTAGCACTACCATCAAGTGGGATCGCAGTCAAGCACTAGTTTATGTAACAAAAAAAGTCGTTTCCGGCACGTGCTGTTCCACGCGCGCCTCAAAGAGATATTAGGAAAGCCGTAAGAGCCCACAGCAGGGTCGATGCTTCTGGGGCCATGGGTTAGCTTCTGAAAGGAAAACGTAACCTTGCAATGGTTGCCAGTGATGACAAATGGCTCTGAAACGTGGCCGCACACAATGGGCCTCATCAGAAGGCTTAAACCAAAGGGCTACAATTGGAGTTTCCTTGCGTGATCGCATCCGATATAAAGATGTCCGCAGGAAAACCAAAGTTACCGACATAGCAGATGGTCGACGGGGACGAAAGGTCTAGATTAGCAACCGCGTACTGGAAGATGCTGCGTTTGAAAGGCCTCCCACAAGGTGGACCGCTGACCTAGTTAGGATCGTGGGAATTCTATGGATGCGGGACCCACAGGACCGATCGTTATGGACACATTTGCGGAACGCCTTTGTTCTAGTCTTGCCATGAAGTACCGTGTTACCCCATTTAATGGGTTGTGGAGGTCTTGTAGGCAGCCGCTCTGCGTAAAATATTGGCATTCAGCTAAATCCGGCTTGACTGGAAGCCGACCCCAATATAGTTGGGCAAAAGGCTAGGTTGATGATGATGATGATATAAGAGTTCAAAAACTTGTTCTAATGGTATTAAATGACGACTAAGCAAGTGACTCACCTGTGGTAAGGGGACACTTGACATAAACAAAACCACAGAAAAAGCAACTGTGTTACACAGCGAAAGTACCTACCCCAAGAAATCCATGTAATTATTTTACTTCAAGAATTACTCGCAATATTTCAGGCCTCGAAATTGTAGGCCCGGTACGGCAGGGGTACAATTACTGTAGAATCGAGGCAAAACGTATGCTAATACACCCTTTCAGGCTGACGGCATTCATAGAAATAAGCAGTGCATTAAGCAGGTCGCTATAGGGCTGTAACCTCTTTCTTATCTGGCCTCCGATGTGACATAGACTTTATGCGAGTTTTTTTTTATTTTCTCAAGTGGCAACCCTGGTTTCTGCGCTCGTGTAGAGAATATCACTCTTTTATTCATGAGCTTGTGGTTATTAAAATGGTTTTCTATTGCCTTTTTATTGATTGACATTAAAATGATAAACATGGGTTGTTTTTGTAAGAGGTTTATAAGTTAAGCTTTCTTGAACATGAGTAGTGTCTGGGCTTACGACGAAGTAGGAATGTAATTGATGTAAGTTTAGAGAATTACATAATGATAGATGTTTTGCTTTTGCTAATAACGGTCTAGGATAAAAAGTATTCTAGGACTACTCGAATACCAAAATTAATTGAAATGTGGTCAGTCTTTCGAACGTAAAGCAATAACATACATACACAAACACACTCAAAAACTTTAGAATGAGTAATTTTGTTCGTGTCTTGTCTATGTCAAATAAATGTTGTCTTTTAATTCTATTCTTTTCCTGCCACCTTTTTAATAGTTTCAAAATTTTGCTTACCTTGATCATGGGTTGATGCGTGGTTTGACGTTGTTCTGTTTCGATTTTTTTTTTCCGATTCCGCCACACACGCTAATTCTCATCATTATCTAACCAGTTAACCAAAACCAACGATGGATTCCCCAACAAAACCAAAACGTAAATACCTAGATGTTTCCAGTCAAGTTTACAGTTCTGTACCTAAATATAATTTCATTTCACAACCACAGACAATGCCGAATGTGGGCACGACTTGCCTATATTTAGACCATAGACGATTCTCCTCTGAAGTCATGTCGTCTATATACACATATATACATAGGTTATATACGTCTCTACGTCTATGTACAATGGTCTATTAGAATTACCACGGGAAGCCAGGCTGGTTGTACCTATTTATAGATGAAATTATGAGACAATTTTGGAGCGATTTGTTTTGAGTATATAGTAATGTTATTAGGTGAAAGTTAAGTACTTATCCACAGTTAGCGAAGCAGTTGAGCGATTGATATCTTATACTTCCTGCCGCGAGTTCAATTCGCGCATAGAACCAATATTTGTGTGGCTTACAGATTGTTGTTCCTGGTTTGGGTGTCTTGTGTATCTAAGTTTACGTGTTTATGAACGCAACCACGATTGTTCACGATACAGGAGAAATTATTAGATATATGATTTTCCATGATCATTTAGACACTAACAGCTTAAGCCGTAAAATGGCGACGGTCATATGGAGGCGTTACTTACCATCATCATCATCATTTCAGCCGAAAGACATCCACTGTTGTACATAGGCCTCCCCTAAGTGTCACCACAAGTACTGGTCTTGTGAGTCTAGTATTTATCGAATTCCAGCGACTCTCACCAAGTCGTCAGTCTGCCTTGTGATAGGCCTTCCAACGCTACCACGTACAGTGGTTACCAATCTAGAAACTCGTGCCCATCTACTCCTTGGTAGGAACCAGTAACCGAATTTCCCACATATTTCAATCTCTATCTTACTCTAGCCAGCTAGGCCCAGCTGGACAAGCAAACCACTAGCAGCTCTACAAACAGACATACAATCGTATCTCCCATAACACTGGCAAGCGTGTGCCAGCCCTATTCCGCTGAACGGCTTACAGAACGAATGGAACTCGCAGCGCCTGGATTTGCATCTATCATATTCCTGCGACCTTCACTAGGTTGTCGGCAACCTTGTCTGGGCCTTGGCCTTCCAACGCTATCTCTTCAGGTAACTCGTTGCTTTTCCAGAACCTTTTAGCCCTATCAATCATCTGTTTTGTCCACTTGCTGTGTGTGAAAATTAGAAACCAGTAACTCAATTTCCCACGTATTTCAACCTTTATCTTACCCTTGCCAGCTGGACAAGCCAACCACTAGCAGCTCTACAAACAGACATACAGTCGTATCGTCTCCCATAACACTGGCAAGCGTGTGCCAGCCCTATCCCGTTGAACGGCTTACAGAAGTAATGGAACTCGCAGCGCCTGGATTTGCATGTGAATGGAACTGAGCTAACATCTTGCGAAATCTTAAATTCCTTTACGCAGGTTTTGAGAAACACGTAGGTAGGCATGCTATTGTGAGTGGTTTTATAACGGTTCTGTTTTTGTTTTCAGTATCTATAGGTACTGAAATTATATTTTATTTAAATATTTATATGTTACGTGCAATACCTAGGTGTACTTACCATGTTTCCCAGGGTTGTCAAATCAAAACATTTTGAACGATTTAGTATTTTATCATTTTACCTAGGTATCTACTTTCTAGGATTTGTTTTAGGTGGGAAATCATCAAATAACTTCTCCCGCTCAGGGTTGACTGAGACTTATACTGATTAAAGCCCACCTATGTTGCGCTTTGCGTTCCAGGGCTGCGGTAATTCTCTCGAAGTATTTTATTTTTTACTGGCTTCTGCCACAGGCTTGGCCCTAAAAAACATACCAAGTCAAGTAAAATTTCATCCAAATCCGTTCAGCCGTTCGAGCGTGAAGAAATAACAAACGTGCATACTATTTCTTTTATATATAGTGTTATTATAGTGTCTCCATACAGCACAAACCCCGCGCCAGCCCTGACCCGTTAGAATGGCTTACAGAGCTAATGGGAGTCCCAGCGCGATTTGCATCTGAATGGAACTGAACTGGGGCTGTAAGGCAGCCCCGAACATGTGTAAGGGGAGTGTGTGAATGAACGTAAGCCGTATAGTGTCCCTCACCAGGTCGTCGGTCTGTCTTGAGGCCTTCCAACGCTGCCTCTTGCGTTACGTAGTTGCCACTCCATAATCTTTTGACCCCATCGAATATCTATTCTAACCACTTTCCCACTATTGGAAATGAGAAAGCTACCAATCGTTGCACGTATTTCAATCTTTATCTTACCCTTGTCAGCTGGACAAGCAAACCGCTTGGAGCTCTACAAACATACACACAGACGTATCGTCTCCCATAACACACTACCAAACACAGGAATCTTACTGATATCTGTGGTACCAAACGCGCGCCAGCCCTGTCCCGTTAGAATGGCTTACAGAGCTAATGGGAGTCCCAGCGCGATTTGCATCTGAATGGAGCTGAACCGGGGCTATAAGGCAGCCCCGAACATGTGTAAGGGGAGTGTGTGGATGAACGTAAGCCGTATAGTATGACGGGGAATTTGTTTTTGAAGGTATCGGAAATATGGGGGTTTGGGAATTTCTTAGTGCAATTTAAACGATGCGAAATGTTGTGGAATAGAAATATTTTAATAGTAATAATAATATATATTGGTCGAAGGCGACAACTGACTGGAATCCAAACACCAGGAGTCGGCGACGCGATAGGCCCAGAAGGAGATGGCGTGACGACTTAGAAAAATGGAAGGGAGGCCTTTGCCCTGCAGTGGGACACAACGGGCTAAAATCTATACTAATATAATAAAGAGATAAAGTTTGTTTTTTTGTTTGTATGGAATAATCTCTGAAGATCTTGGTTCGATTACATAAATGTATATATTGACTAGCAGCCCGTCCCGGCTTCGCACGGGGTAGACAATTACTTATTTTTGGAATTTTTCCCGTCAAATGACTACCCTACATATCCTACGCTACCCTACCCTACCTTCCCTACTTACCCTACACTACCCTACAGTACCCTACAGTACCCTACACTACACTACGCTACACTACACTACCCTACACTACCCTACACTACACTACACTACCCTACACTACCCTACACTACCCTACTCTACCCTACACTACACTACACTACACTATCCTACACTACCCTACACTACCCTACACTACCCTACACAACCCTACACTACCCTACACTACACTACACTACCCTACACTACTTTACCCAACTTTTTTTTTTTTTTTTTAGATTTAAACTATCCTATCTCTCAAGTTGGATCGAAATGCACATGGTGTGCGAATTTTATTATAATCGGTTAAGTGGTTTAGGAGTCCATTGAGGACAAACATTGGGACACGAGATTTATATATATTAAGACTAGCAGCCCGTCCCGGCTTCGCACGGGGTAGACAATTATTTATTTTTGGAATTTTTCCCGTCAAATGACTACCCTATACATATCCTACGCTACCCTACCCTACCTTCCCTACACTTCCCTACCTACCCTACACTGCCCTACAGTACCCTACACTACCCTACACTACACTACACTACACTACACTACCCTACACTACTCTACACTACCCTACACTACACTACGCTACACTACCCTACACTACACTACACTACCCTACACTACCCTACACTACCCTACACTACACTACCCTACACTACCCTACTTTACCCAACTTTTTTTTTTTTTTTAGATTTAAACTATCCTATCTCTCAAGTTGGATCGAACTGCACATGGTGTGCGAATTTTATTATGATCGGTTAAGTGGTTTAGGAGTCCATTGAGGATAAACATTGGGACACGAGATTTATATATATTAAGATAAGATAGAAAACTGCTGTCTTCCTGAGTACAATAGGCTATATTTTATGTAAAAAAAGTGAACTAAGTAAATTCAGAAAACTATCACGCGGGCGAAGCCGCGGGCAAAAGCTAGTAATAAATAATAATAATATAGTGGTTTTTATTAAGGTGGGAAATCATGAATATGACTTCTCCTGTTCTGGGTGGAGCGGTAGGACGTGTCAGACTTTTATTGACTACACTCTACTCTCGTTCCTTTTTCGCCTGCGTTCCAAAGTCCCGGGGTTCTCTTTGTTGAACCTAGGTTCAATCAATCTAGAGCTTGTTCTCGACCACCTTTTCGATTCTGACGAGTGCGTTCGCATTCCCAACTCTCTTTCTTGCACTAGTAAATGACGTTTCTAAGGGACAGAAAAAGATAGGCACATAGTAATGTGCGATTCGGAGAGAGCAGATGTAGCCGAACCCTTAGGCTTTAGGGCGTGGCAAAGAACTTGGGTAGAAAATTGCTTAGCTTCTTTGCTTTTCTTTTGACTTGCAATAAAAATAATACCTATTCAATCTACATTTTCACCCCTTAAAAATATTTCTTTCAAAATTAAAATCCAACTTCGAAATAAAAACTCAATTTTCTAACGCTAAACATATTTCGCTTCTTCCGTGCCACCTTATGCAAAGTAGGTAATTGGCAGTAAGTAGTACACTCTAGTGCGGCTTCGAGTGCCGAGCTAGAACATGCCCGGATTTGTGCTTCGCTTCGGCACTGCAGGTGTACCTAATGAGCTACTCATGTCCTCCCGAATATTTTACATGGAACCACTCGGGTAGTTTCGGAGATTCGTGTTTAAGATAATTTTGGAGAAAGGAGGTTATTAAAAGCGGTTATTCTATTGTTAAATTTATTTTTCGTTACCTAATTTTAAAATTAGAAAATGTAACCATTTTTTTTACGATCCTCATAGGTAATTATTTAGTATTTATGAAATACGAATGAATATGCAACGCGTTGAATTCTCGATCAAACAAATATTCGATATTTTGAACACTCGATATATCGGTTTATTAACCATTCGATATTATGAAGTTTGAGTATTTAGATGTTCGATTTATAGTGTTCGATCGATTGATGTTCGATTATTTTGAATTCGGTTTGGCGATTTGGCACCATTTATCAATTATGAAGACCTAACTTAAAAAGAAGGAATTTGAATCTGAAAACATATGTATGTTTCAAAAAGAAGGTTGAATTTTTAAAATCTTGCTCTTGAGTTATGTCTCTTTTTGAATAAGCATGCGAATACAGGAGTAATTCTAAGAGCGTTTTCTCATTATACCAGTACCTGTGTGTAGTATTCATATGTACTTACCTGTCTTTCATATTGTCCGGCCCGATATCGGATATCGGAGCACGGCATTTCATACATTTTACTTGCCCCGATATCGGATCGGCGTCCGACACCGATATCAGGCCGGACAATATGAAAGACAGGTACTTACATATTTCATACATTTTACTTACCCCGATATCGTATCGGCGTCCGATACCGATATCGGATCGGATAATGCGGAAACGCTCTTAGACCGTTTTCACATATTCCGATCCGATATCGGTATCGGACGCCGATACGATATCGGGGTAAGGTAAATGTATGAAATATGTACCTGTCTTTCATATTGTCCGGCGCGATATCGGATATCGGTGCAACGCATTTCATACATTTTACTTACTCCGATATCGTATCGGAGTCCGATACCGATATCGGATCGGATAATGTGGAAACGGTCTAACGCTGTATTCTATATTGGCGATTCAATGTGAATGCGTGGTTTTTACATTAAAGGCCATTACACGAACTACTCAAATTTTCTCTTCCACACCAAAAAAACGCATTAACATTATCATATTTGATAATGTTAATGCGTTTTTTTTCATTTTTCATCACTAACACCCAAACAAACACAATTTCACCCAATTCACTTTTCACCTAATACAGTAATACCTGCAGAACCCAAGACTAACATTAATTCCTGTAACGTTACGAACTTGACGTGCCTACACGCCCCCGGAATGGCTCCGGAGGAATTTATATGAGGAACCCTGCGCTGGCTAAAATTTTGTCTGCTAGGGTCGATAGAATTTCTTATACGTAAGTCGTGTGATGAAACCTTGAGAAGTGTTGGTGATATGTTTGTGTAGTGTTGATATGTAATGGTAGATAGTATGTTAGAAGCAGACGTCCCGGGGGTCGGATGACGAGCAATGGGTGGCTATCCAGTATGTATTAATCCCGAGTCAATGGCACGTTTTGTTCTTTACGCTTTTTAGAGAGATCTCATCAAAAATCAAAATCAAAAATATTTTTCATGGATACTTATAAAACGTCAGAAGCTAGTGCACAGTTCCAATTGGTCGTTTCCTATGGGAAGAACTTAAGGGGCCCAGCAGAACCGTTGCTGCTGGATCGCTTGATAGAGTGACCGTGACCTTATTCAAGGACAAACGTAGGTTTTTGGCAAGCAATGTCTGACATACCCTTTTGTTCTGGCATAAAGAGGAGAAGGAAGAGGTCATCGAGGATCATTTTTAAAATTTCCCAAAAAGGGTTCATGTTATATCGATATTAAATGAATCGAGACAAGAGCAACAAAATGATTAACACGAACAGTTCAATCCTTTTTAACAAAATGAAGATTTCTAACTTTTAAAATAAAATTACTTGTGTCTTAAAAGAAACGAAACTATTTTTCCGTTTGAATGTAAGTGCTTTTCCACATTCTAGACTAGAAAATCGTATTGTTGGCGCAATATGGTGAGAGCGTTGAAAGAAAATAAACGTGTTGTCCTATCACTTGGCTCAAGTAGATATCGATTTGAAGTATTTTTAAATCAGTGCATGAAGCGTTTTGTCCAACTATAGGCTTCATGCATTTTTAATGCTGTTTACGGTATTAAATGATAAGATATAAAATATAAACAGAGATTACTTTTTTTTACTTGGGGGAAGTTTTGCCGTAGGCTTGGCCTTGCGGATGACGAGTAATGGGCGGCTCACCGTCCGGTAAGGATTGACACGCTCCAACCAAGAGCGTAATTTGAGGATTTTACAGTACAAAAAAAAATTACAATAATTTTTTGTCCAACAAGAACTGATTTTCAAAATAGTTACAGTACAGTACATATACAATTATTGCTTACTTCAAAAGAAATTTCTTCATTATAAGGTATTTTTCTAATTTAGCTATCTATCTGGAGAACCAATACAGTAAATCCTTAGTTATACCAACGATTTTCAACACTCAGAGATCAATTCATAAAATAACATCAAGAGAATTCCAGACAGTAAATAACTTGGCAACTACAAAGTTTGGACATCAAAATTCGATGGCTATCACTTGTTCAAATCCTTCAGATATTCGTGCTATAATCTGAATATTCAATGTCCACACCGACACGGCCTGAATTCGTTACGACGAACAATTTAAGGCTTAGTGCCAAAAATTTTCAGCTTGTAACCTGATTCACGTAAAATCACACAAGTCAAATATCGTTGAAGTATTATGGCGCATTTTCACTGGTCGTTAACTCGTTCGGTATACCGCATGCGGTGAGTCCCCGCATGCGGGATAACAACCTATGAAAGTAACATGGTCGTTATACCGCATACGGTTCCCCGAATGCGGGCCATGTGACACGCGTTCCAGTAGTCTCTCGCATCCGGCATGCGGGCCCTATCGACTAATGAAAATACGCCATTATAGTCGTTCGATCGAAGTCCTACCCAAAATCGATATTCGTGTGTTCCTTGAATGGGATTCAATTGGCTTGAAAATAAACGATCTATCATTTTATTGCCAGTTGCATTATTATGACATTCTACCAGGATAATGATAGATTTTAAATATTGATTAGCTGAATATGCGTCAGCGACACTTCGAGCGAACGACTTTAAAATCGGTGTCGTTCAAGCTCGATTGATGGATGTGATATGTATAGCTCCATCTCTCTTTCTCGCTCTCATATATTTACCTAGTCGCTTCCCAAGTATATATTGGGGTTGGCTTCCAGTCAAGCCGGATTTTGCTAAATACCAGTATGTTACGAGGAGCGACTGCCTATCAGACCTCCACAACCCATTAACTGGGGTAACGCGGTACTTCATGGCAAGACTGGAGTAAGATTTACATGCTTGTGACTATCCGTAACGACTGCCAAAGATCTACAAATGGCAGCCGGACCTACGGCTTAACGTGCTTTCCGAGGCACGAAGGAAACTCGGTATGTTAAGATGGTCACCCATCCACAGACCAACCTTGGTAAGCGTTGGTTAACCTTGAAGATCGACCCGTACGGCTGTTATTATCTAGCCACGAGCTTCTCTTTCTTGCTTTCACGTCTGACATTTTAACACGTCATAGTAAGGCCGCTGAGCCGTTAATCGAGGTTGGCGGTGAATACCCAAATACGGATCAGCCTTGTAATGTTACAAATTGGAATGTTAACGTTATTGGAAAGTTTTAAGGCGTTATTTAGGCGCCGAATTTGTCTTTTGATTCTAAACTTTTACAAATACGAGAGGCGCTTGTTGCGAGGTGATAGTTTGAAAATATTTTTGAGATTTTTTTTATTTGACTTAGCCCTACTGTCCACTGTCGTGTAGCTTCATAGACGCGTATTAGTCATTTCACGCTTAGTTTACGCTTGCGTGAAGCTTGCCTTTACAAATGCGTACCGTACAAGCTTAAATACATTTAAAAAATGTGTCAAAAGGAAACATTTTTAATGGAGGTGCAAAAGCTCAGTAAAACCCCGGGATTCCCTTTCGGAAGACAACCCAAGGCCACAGTAGGCTTCGGCCCTACTGGGCGCCCTACCACGGACTCCTATGGTTTGCTGATATTTCTTTGAGACGCGCCTGGAACACTACACTTAGTCGACGACTCGGTCTTGGTCTGGACAGTTATTGACCGACCAGACGGCGACCTACTCATTGCTCGTCGTCCACAAACCTAAATTCCAGTGATTTTAATACCTAATAAAAACAGTCATTTCTTAGTAACATTACTTCATGTACAACGTAATCCGAGATTTTAAAAAATCGCCTATCAACAATTGTAACCTTGGTACAACCTACTAATTTCTCTGTGACCTTTCAAAATCTATTTTAGTAGTGACATTTACTTACAATCGTTCGCAAATTAAGTTCTGTGCCGAATAAACACTGTTCGGGTACAAAATTAGTGAGTGAAGAAAACGTGGGAGTGAAACTAAATTAAATTTCTTCTGTGTTTGTTCCAGGTAAGAGTCTGGTAGTAAAAGTTCACGGTGCTAAACTTAGTGAGTTGAGTACTGTCCAGTCAGCAGAGCGGTGGTGCGAGGCAGAAGAGGTGGCGATTACAGGTAGATTTTAAAAGAAAAAAAAAAATATTTGAAACATGCAAACAACAATCATACGAGTATGTTACCTTAGCAAAGCTTGTTGAGAAAGTTGCCATGATATATTTGTTGCCAAATACTACAAATAATATTAGAATGTTTACATCCATATTCTAAAGGTAAGTTATATTAACTATTCAGACGAAGACATGGCTTAAAGGAATTACTATCCAAACCAAACACGTTAAAAAAAAGACAACTGACAGTGACAGCCGTGACAGGTAATGTCAAGTTGAGCTTGCGGCGTAGAGTTTATAAGATTCTTGACCTGCGGAGCTTTCAGCGGCTTTTCCGCTGCAGCTCATCCCTTTAACCATTCGCAAAAGCGCTTCAGCAGTGCTCTGCCGGTCCGCAGTAAATGGACCGCAAAACGCAGCCGCTCTTAATTAACTGACGGCCTTTAAATCTTCCTTATTTCTTCTCATAAACTTGAATTAAATCACATTTTTCCCCTTTTCTACCCTTCCGTCCTGAGGTATTTGAAGATTTCTGTTACGTGTTTGAATAATTAGGAATTTGAATTGTTAATGTCTTACGTGTTTGGCATACGAAATATATGATGGAGTATTCAACTAATTAAAATATATATTTTTTTGGGAATTTTTGTTTGTGTTTGGTAGTATTTGCTTTGATTAAATATTTTAATAACATTGTTCTGTTTTGTTTAGTGTTTATTGTTGCACGATTCGTGCAAGAAGTTGGCCTTTTGCGGGATTATTGAAAAGTGATACCACTCCTGGAACAAAAAGGCCGACTGAAAGAACATAGGTTGGTTTCGGTCAGTAAAAGTGTGATACTACATTTTACTCCACCCAGAGCGGGAATTCAAATAACCCCATTGACACTCGATAATTTTTGTCTCATCGACTTGTTTGAAGAAATAATTTTTTTTAGGCCGATTTATGGCGTATTTGTGATATTATAGACTATAATAAAAAAACAAGGTAATTATCTCCCTAAGTTAATAAAGTACAAAACTAAAAATATATTCTTTAAGTTGGCGCAAGAATAAAGATATTATTCTTCATTTCAAAACGACGTGGAACCGCATAAGTTTCTTTTTAACCCAGTTCATGCTGTTCTTAGTAAATATTTTAATACTAACTTTTAGTTTGGCAAGGAAACGCCAGCGGGGCAGTGTCGCCAACTTTATAATATTATGCGGCCAACTTATAGAAAAATCATATATTTTGAAATAGATAGGTGGAAAGTTCTTTTTTTAATTAGTTCGTTAAATATTTTTTTATCATTTATTTTTTAATTTTATCGGTTAGTAAACAGGTAGCAACAGCCAATCACTGAAAATTAAAAGAAAAACCTCTTTTTTGAAGTTGGTTAAAAAAAGGTTAAGTTTATTTTATATTCTTTTATAAAAACAACGAGTAGAAAAAAGAAAATTGTAATGTAGGGTAAAGACAACGTTGTTTTAGGCCGACAAAAAAATCTCTAGCGATAAACGTTTTTGTTAAATTTTTAATTGTTTAGTTTTTCATTATTATTAAATCTAACTTCTGAAAGCGATTAAATATCATAAACTTATAAACTAGAACAATCTGTTATTATAAGAGTTACTTTGAGTCAACACTTAAACAAAAAAACTTTAGCGTTTAACAAAAATTGTTGGAACCTCCACAATTCATAATAATTCATCAACGTAATTAATAAAAGCTACGCCATTTTGTTCTTTTTAATTTAAATAAGTGTTCCATTTCCAACCAGCCAGTTATAATCTTCACGAGAACTCTAGTAGCCCTTTTGCACGACATAAAAAAGTACTTTAATTTATTTCTGGAGTTGCCTGTTGAAAAAAAGAGACATCAAATTGAAATGTACCGCCTTCGCGTTCAGTGCTTATTAAATAAGGGGGAGTTTCGACAAGAGGAAAATTTTGGCCAATTAGAATTATCCTGACGTGTATTGAATACTTGATGTAGTTCGTTTGTTCTTTGTTTGTTAGCCGTTTCAGATTAAAGGCCGTTTTCGGGGAACTGAAGTTATTCATGTGTTCAGCAGTTTATATTTTAACAAGCCATTGTTTGGCTGTTGGTTCATTATAGAAGACTGGATCTGATTGTTTATTCGGCTTTGAAAAGTTTAACATAATAATTGGGTATTTGATTTTTTTTTTACAATAGACTGGTTCTTTCGAGATTATCTGAACAATAGGAACTAATTCTCATTAAGATTATTTTGCGTTTTATTTTTCTTGTTTTACCAAGTTCTTTAAGAAAAAACTTTTCGTTTAGTTAGACCATGTTCTTCGATTACAACATCTTTTTATTCACAATGCTCCGATGTTCACTAAATCCCTCAGGCATTGTTCACGGAGTATGTCAGTATTGCCAGTATCCTCGATTAACCTTTACGGCCGAAACACACAATTTATCTGGCAACATTCGACTGTTGCGGTCTCCGTCCTTTGATGTCGCTTAGTGTACACCGCACAAAAGGGTGGCCGTTTTTCCTGGGGTGAATTTGAAACCTTTGGTATTGCCGTGGGATGTTTTAGGAGGAGACTTTGATATGAGTACCGACATACGTATTTGGGAGTGACAGAGTATTCGGTATGCGTAAATATATGTTGCTACCAGCTACCTTTTAGTTTATTGGCTTAAAAAATTATTACGGGTCAAGTGGGAAATGTAGTTTTGGCATACGACGAGCAATGGGTAGCTTGTCCTTCGCCCATTCGGAAAGTCCAGGCCCATGTCGAAGGCGCGTAGTGTTCCATGCGCGCCACAAGGAGAAAATACCCGTTTAAAAGAGGCCCCGTGGCCCTAAAACGTAAAGAACAACTGAAGGACATGTATGTAGATTTTAGCCAGTAATCACCTGACACAGCTTCTCGTTTGAATCTAGAGAGGAAAAGTTATTGTAAAATTACCACCTAAAAAAATCGTGGTTATGTGGCCGGGACAAAAATAAAATACAAAAAGGTCTTTCCTAAAACCAAACACTCACACACGTATACTCAAAAAGTAACTTTTAATACGAAACTCATGTATTTACAAAAAACGCTGGAACTGTAAAACCAAGTCTGCAAAGTTGTTTAATGGACGAAAGTAGCGATGCGCGGTGACGAGAGCTTTTATTCGATTGTTCGAATATCTCGATTATTTCGACTTTGACTCGAGTCCGACTCGGGGCTGTTATTACGACTGACTCATGGTGTGATCAATCGCAAGTTGTTCCTCAATAGTGTAGAGAGTTTCGAGTGAGTGACTGATTCGAATCATCGAAAACTAGCGGTCGATTCCGTTGATTCAAAACAGTTGAAAAACATCTCGATTATTTTGTAGAACGGCAAATGTGTCTTCAAGGCTAGAGTAAATAGGCTCTCAATAAACTAGTGCGCCTCACCATCAACGATTGCACCATTGCTTACCATCAGGTGGGATCACAATCAAGCACTAGTATACCAATAAAAGAAAAAAAAAATTATGGTAGTCAACCATTTATCGATTCGATGTTTTATTTAATCGAGTCCGATTCTTTCGATTCTTGAAACATCTCGCAATCGGCCATCGTTAGACGAAAGTACAAAACTTGGGACCATCAATTAAAGTCTGTTACACTGATTAATGGAGCTCGGAATCTGATTGACGCTTTTTATATTTTCTCTTGTGTGCAGAATTGTGGACGAAGTAATAGGGTTAATGAAATGTATTTTGAAACTAACTATTGTTGGTGGCTTTGTTTGCATGAAAGTAGAAAATTATCTCAAGAAATCATACTTCTGGTTAAAAAGTATCCCATGACCTATTCCAAGACAGAGTCTAGTAGTGGGCAAAATTCCAGTTAAAATGATTTCTACCGGAAAAAATAATAAGTATCTTTATTTCAAAGTGAGAAACCATCTAATAACTCCCGATAAGTCCTTTTAGAACTTAAGCTTTTTAATTGACTCTACCTTTAAGGGGCAGGCCAGACAAAAGAGACGTAAGACGAGGACGCGTCGCGGACAGGCGCAAAAGTACCAGCGTTGCACCCGCGCCCTGTCTGTTCTGTATGTTTTGAGTCGCGACGCTTCTATACATTTTGTATGAAAGAGACGCGGTAGAGACAAATGCCCTCGCCCCGTCTGCGTCTTACGTCCTTTCTGTGTGGCCAGCGCCTAAGGTTTTAACAAATGAGTACATAATCCAAAGTGTGATAAATCATAATGTTTAGTTTTCATCTTAATGTAGCTAAGAGAAACCAGGAAGCACAGTCACTATCTTTCTAGAACTTTTTCGGAACTTCATTTGTCTTTAGAACAAAAACCGGACAAGACTGCTTTGTTTCTGGAAAACCTTTGTCTGAAAACTGCATAAGTTTTTATTGAAGAAGTTTCTGTATTTCAGCACTATTCGAGAAAGGTCAGAGCTCATTAGAGCCACCCGACCAGCATCACCTCACCTTGAGGGGATAGTATTATTTGTATAAAGAAAAAAAAACGTTTATACGTACCTGTACCGTACCCGTATACAATAAAAATACAAAAAAATCAGTGTGAGGCCAAAAATACTGTATTATGTTACTATGGATATACAATCACTATATCAACTCTGTAGCGCCTCGCTCACGGGCTGACTACGCGTGGACTGCGAGTGGACCTCTGTGGCCACTCGCTGTTTACACACTTGCCTTGCATGGTTCACGCGCTGATCCCGAAAGGATCGTGTGCTGTGTAACGTGTTTCTACCTACAACTTAGGTCACCTCACCTCGAGCGGTTAGTATTCTTTGTATAGAGTCCTATTGATATACATTCATTACATCCAGTTTGGAGTGCCACAACTGCAGGCTGACCACGGGCAGACGGCGAGTGGACTACTCAGTGGCCACCCGTTGCTCGCACGCTTGCCTTGCGTTACCTACACGGTGGTCTTGAATGGATCATGTGCTGTCCACGAGTGGTTCAAGCGGGAAGACGGCATTGTTAACACATGGCAACATTACCCATAATTTCTTGATAAACTCTTCATCTATTCACAGATAACGCAATACCAACCCGTGGACCATTTGACATTTACTGTTTGACACACGTTGTCCAACCGTGGACCACTTGTCGACAACGTGTGGACACCAAGCGATGAGGTGGTCAGGTCTTGGATGCTCCTAATGCATGACCTTTACTCGTACTAAATGCACTGTAAAACGAACTCCACAATAGTTTATTAACTACTCTTCAAAACTCTGCAGCACATCTCATCAGAGAAATATTAAATGCACTCAAAATGAAATACTGCAAAAAACTTCGTCTCAACACTTTCGAGTCCATTCACTTTACTGAAGTTTTACCGCCAAGTTAAAATACCTGTGCCCTAACGAGCTCTTTTGTACAGGAACATTTAATATGGCGTGTCTGAGACTGAATAAGGGTGCGTTTACACTGGAGTTTAGCTTAGCGGAGTATGAGAGATCCACTCCTTTCCGAGTGGATCATGAATGAGGGTGTTCTAAAATGAAGTTCACCACGTCACAGCACCTCAGATGTCAATGATAATGATAAATGATATTTATTAAAACCTATCAATACCCGCGAAACGAGACACAATAGTAAAACAATAACAGCGTGGTCCAATGAGACCGGTCGGGGATTCATGAATTAAACTCTTTTACACGTCAATTTTTTTTTTGACTTTTTTTTTGTTACTAGATGAGGCCGGTGTTTCCTGACTACCCTGAGAAGAAACACCGAAACAAACTCAGGGGTCACACTCACAGTCTCTTTTAAAGTCCATACATAATGTATTGGTCAAATAATCAGCTCCAACACCTGTCAAAAACCTATGTTAATGACATTAGTCAGACCTGTGCGTTTTCAAATGAAAGGAATCGACGGCTATACGCATGAATACAAAAAGTGTAAGTGGAGGAGAGCTGAGCGGACTTTCAAATAAAACAAATGAACACATGGCCTTAAGGCGGACAGGGTACCTCCACTCCGCCTCGCTCCGCTCCAATAAAAACATTTTTCACTGCTTTACTTCGCTACAGTGGAAACGCAGCCTTAGGGGCCATTGAACGAGATAACACCTGAACGCCCATTTGATACAAAACTTAAACATTTAAACTCATTTCAGATGTAAAATTAAGCTCTTTGGGAAATCCCAGATCGTATAATTCTCGAAATAATATTACTTTTGATAATGTTGTGTTATTTTTGAGGTAGAAAATTATCTAATAACTCCTTCCGCTCTTGGTGGAGCGGTCGGATTAACTGTCGTCTACGATTTTTTTTGCAGTGACGACAAATTCTCATGACAATGAAAACGGCTATCATGACAGTTGTAAAGCGATAAACTGATGACCTGAACGATAACTGATGTGTAAACGACAATGCGACTGCCATGAAACGTTAAAATTTCGCGATCCAATGGGATCAGCTAGATACGATAGTCGCTAAACGATAAAAAAATTGACAACAAACAGTCATTATAATGGGAACGGCTAGCTAGAGACGATAGTCGTCTGACGATAAATTTATTATTACGATATAGTATGAACGCGGCCAAGTTAGTTAGCCTGTTGTGTCCCACTGCTGGGCGAAGGCCTTCCTCTCCCTTTTACACACACGCCTATCTTCAGCCATTGCGGGCCAGTCCCTCCGGTAGTTATCTAACGCATCTCTCCACCTTAGACTCGGTCTACCACGATGTCGTCTTGCGTTTAAGGTAAAACTATTACATAATCTGTACCTACGTCAATTTTACCTACAGGTAAATGTCACGAAAAAACTATTTCGTAAGAAAACGAAAACACGACATTCCCTGGAAGATTGCAAGCCTAACGCAATATATTTGGTAGAGTGTAGGCAACCCTCTCGCGCGATCGCCCGCGGCATATAAAATTCATTTAGGAAGTACTCAGTAGTTGGATCTGTATCGCACGTGTAAGCCTACAGGGTTTAATATAGGTAGTTTATAGGAATACTAGCTTTTGTCAGCGGTTTTGCCCGCGTGAAAGTAGGTTTCTTCATACAATTTGGACTGCACCAATAGGGGTGGATGTATCTCATTGAAGGTCAATTTTGCAAAGATCTTCTCTTAGTGTTGGAAGCTGATAGAAGTAAAACCTTGTGCAAAATTTCACGCTTCTAGGGCCCTTTTTTTTGGTTGGGGAATTATCAAAATAACTTCTTCCAATCCTGGTCAGAGCAGGAGGACGTATCAGACTTTTACTGACTACAGCCCATGCCGTTCCTTCATTGCCATCGTTCCAGGGATTTCCTTTCAGAAACCAACCCATGGCTCCAGAAGCTTCGACCCTACAAGCATGCTTCCTAAGCTAGACCCTGTAGTTTCGGTTTTGTGTCGATTATGTCACTCTACTTTTATTTAGATAAATATCAAGTGTTAAGTGACTCTATAGTCGCTGGTAAAATTGCTGACTGTACAACGCTTGATACCGCAATATATTCGTGTACATTATCTTGATATTCTGTTTTCCTGTTTCATGCTTCCTGGCCTGCCTTGATGCAGACACTCTTGTTACATTCACGTAGTATTTATTACTTATGAAGCAATGAGCGTTTAGTTTTCTTTATTTCTTTTGTTTGTTGAATAATCATAAACTGATGGGACCGTGTTCGTTTTATTCTTTTTCTTTTTTTGTGGTGTAAATGTCACCGTTTTGATTGTAATATGTTTTGGTTAGCAATGAAAATGTAATTATTTATTAAATACTTTATTGTACAACTCATAGCAATTGGACATGCTAAATATTATCAAAACTAAGTGTACAATGGGCGGTATATTACATCATATTAGGTATATTAAAACTAGATTGGTATTTTCTAGGTCTTTATAGGATACTCCAAGAGAACTAAAGTGTCGCAATAGTTCTCCTAATGAATTTAAGTCAAAAAGCACTAATTGATTGATGAAGTGAGATATATAAGATGTCAGATACACTAATGAAGCAATAACAGCTAAAACGAATTACAAATCACCATATTTAAAACACACTCAATCAATTTCCTCTACATAGGACGAAATACCACAAACTACATCGTTTTGCCTATATCAGCATCGAAATAATAGATATAATTTACATACCAAGTCTACCAATGAAGCTGTCAAGTCGAAATTAGACAGCAATGTCATTCAGGAATCTAACCAAAGACCGTAAATAGTACCTACTAATTCCATGCACCTAACCTAGTTCTCTTTAATTGAATTTAAGTATTTATGCTAGTTATTCTCGTTAGTCTGACTCAAAGGGCTATTGAAAATTACTGGCCACAATTATAGCGGAACGTTTCTCACATATTAAGTGTTGCCAGTGGTCTTAATAGACATAGTTCGAATTTTGATTGTAGGCTGCTTATGGGTTTTAGACTGTCACTACTTTAAAAGAGAATTGAAAATGTTTGTTATAAATAATTCATGATTATATTCTTTTATTTATTTATTAGGTCAGCCAACAACTGCTTACACAATAGGTACATTGACGTTGTACATTGTTTTAGAACTTCATTGATAAGTGTAGCAATTAATTATAGGCTAACACTACATGCCCATTTTTTGGTTATCTATACTAATATTATAAAGAGGTAAAATTTGTAAGTTTGTATGTAGGGGGTAATCTCTGGAACTACTGATCCGATTTGAAAAATTCTTTCAGTGTTAGATAGCCCATTTATCGAGGAATGCTATAGGCTATATAGGTACCATCACGCTACGACCCACGGGAGCGGAGCAGTAACGAAAAATGCGGGTTAAACCGCAGGGGACAGATAGTACATAATAATAATGAAACACTGGATTAAAGTTGATCTAAAATCATGCCCAAACTGTGCATGCAGGTAGCCCCTAAAACATCTTATATTATAATTTTACAATACATATAAAGTCCAGAATACACTTTTCCCGTAATACCTGCCAAGATAGCGACTTAATTTAAAACTCTTGTTGTAAAGTTTCTCAAACAAGCAAAATAAAAAAGACTAGACAACAATATTGCGACACAACCGTAACCAACGAGTTCCCTTCGCGTCTTAATCGCAAAATCGCGCCTTAGCACCAGCCTATAGACGAAATAGGTTTGACAAATAAGGCCTCTAATAGCATTTGACGCCGTTCAACATGGATATCTGGATTGCAAGTTTTTATAGAAATAATTCGATACCAACAGGGTGGAGCGGGGATAGTTGGCAAGCTTTTACTTATTAGTCGTGTTTCTTGTGTTTTCTTTATAGTTATAGAAGTAATTTGATTTAACGGTGACAAAATTAATCAAATACAATACTTAATAATAATATCATAGTTATCTATACTAATATTATAAAGAGAAAAAGTTTAAATATTGTTTTTATTTTTTGTAATGAATAAACTCAAAATCTACTGAACTGATTCTCAAAATTGTTTCACAGTATAATGCTACTTTATCAGTGTGTAAAATAGACTACATATTTTCTATTTTTACGCAAAGTCGTAGGCAAAACATAGTTATTTATAAGAGTTGTTAATATTTACTGGTTCTTACAAAACATGAAATCGTAATCTGTCTCTCGTGCAATGTAGATTAACCACAGATTTGGGGTAGGTTGATTATATATAGATTAGTCAATCTTATCAATGAAGCGATTCTATATGAAAATCGGGGGCGAAAAGATAGGATTTGGCTTTGTGCCCCCAACTTCTTGCAAGCGTGTTTAGAAAGCGTGGGCTGCGGAAATGTTCCTATAGGGTTGAAATGCAAAGGGCAACTGTAGGAACACTGGCGAGATTAAGTCAGTAAAAGGTATTTGATGATTTCCCACTGAAATAAAAACATGTGATTAGGTGACTAATAGCTTGCATTTTCAACAAATTTAAGGCAGTTAGTGTCCACCCTTATAGCCAACTACCCCCAGCCTCCCGTAATCTTGTTTCTCTGTCTGTGATTACCAATACATCACGTTAATTGGTCAGGAGCACTTCTGTGTAAGTGTTTACTGGTAATCACGTTATTTATACGACGTTCGATAAGAAAACCAATCTCCTTCATAAACATGAAATGTGTTCGCTGGAATCTTAACTGAAACACTCTGATTAGTTAGTAATGAGATTTTATGAATGTACTTGTAATCTTTGGTAATCGAAAAGTGATATTTATACAATTTTTTTTTAGCATTATCGGCCTTATAGTGTTCCCACTGCTGCAGCTGGGACTCAGACCTCCTCTCTAGGAGAGGGAATGGGCCATAATCCACCGCACAGGCCCAGTGCGGATTTGTGGAGGTCACATGTCTTCAAATTTTTAGTTCTAGGACATGAAGGTTTCCTCACGATGTTTTCTTTCACAGTTTTGAAAGCAGTGGTGATGAAATAAATTACACAATGTAATGCGCTCCTTACCTACAACTTGCAAGTCGGGGCAGTTTCCACTGGGCCACAACTGCTTTATTTATATAACAGCCAATCTTCAAATGGACCTGTTCGTCTTTCAGTATGGTTCAGAGATAGGTTTATTTGTAAAAGTTTCCACATATTTTCACTAAGCATAAGCTCGCGTTTGACCTCTTGATGGTAAGCGAAGATGTGGCCGACAATGGAGCACGCTTGCTTAGAAGTAACCTTTTAACTCTTGACTTAAATGACCCTAAGACCGATAGCGCACTAGCGGCCAGCAGCCAAGTCGCGGCGGCCGCATCCTGGCCGCCTGCGACCTGGCCGCTAGTGCGCGCTTAGCCTCGGTTGTAGGTAGCGGGAACCGCAGACTCCGGCAGGGAATTCCACTTCTTAACTATATGCAGCATAAATAAATTGCCAAAACGCTTTGTGCCTTTTTGGTGTGCAAGAGATTTTTTTAATTTTTTTTAAATATTATTATTGTTGAATTTTTTATTATAATTTATTTTTGGAGATTGGTTAATATTTTTTTTATTATTTCTTGTTCTGTGCAAGTCTAAAAAAAAATTTTTCTTTCTTATTATTTTAGTATATTTTCGCCCAAAATTGCGGATTGGCTTCCATTCTCGCTAATAACGATGCTCTTGGGAGCTGTAAAAAGTTTATCCGCCACTAAATAATGTAATCTAGAGAATGAATCATTTCATTTTAATTTACGTCATTACCATACTCGATTTATTCTTTTCGTATCGTGGAAAATATTAATTTTAATTTCATTAAAAAATATGACAAGTCTTTATTAGTTACTTCACTCGCATAATAGGCGAAAATTTCTTCTACTTCCTGGATCAAAAATATTGAATGTCCTAATAGGTAGAATGCCATAAGGCCATAGTACAATAGCCAAATACCAAATCCTTTCAGCCATTGAGGAACAACAAACACGCGAACTTACACAATGTTCCAATTTAATTGTATAGGAAGAATTTTAGAAGTAGGTATATAATAATACCTATATTTACCAAAAAACAAACAAAAACATTTAAACATATTCCTTCAGCGATACAAAAAAAACTTAAGCACAATTTTATTTCAGTAAAATTAAATAAGAAGAAAACAAAAACATGAACAATTATTCAGCCTGAGGGCTCAGACTGGGACTAAGAAGGTCTTATTGTTGCCTCAAAGCCTAATTGAGGTAAAGAACATCCCTGTTGAATTCAAGGCTCAGTTTTAAGAACTAATTTATTATTTAGATATTATGAGTTCGTAGAATCGTAACAAAGACGATGAAAGCTATTAGGATTTATAGTCCTTTAAATTTTGGGCAAAAATACAATAGGTCATAATTAATCCTGAAGTAGTAGAGGCAAGAAGCCTCGTGAAAAGGCTTAAGGCACCCACAGGGCAATGGAGAGGGCTGTGCTCAAAGTTTTCTTGCGTATTGAGACGCAAGAAAACTTTGAGCATCGAATCAAAAATTAAGGTACGAGTAAATTCCATTCTATCATCTCACCACTAGACATACGGCGTTGCGCATTACATTACATGCATTACAAGTACGTAGAACTTAGGGGTCTTTAAGTTATGAGTGAATAGATTTCTTCTAGGCAAGCGTGCTCCATCGTCGGTTTTGCGGGTTTGATTTCCGCACGGAACAAATATTTGTATGGCCTACAGATAGTTGTTGTAGGTGTGGGTGTCTTGTGGATTCACAAGTTTGTTAACGTGCCCACTATACAGGAGTAGGGACTAATTTTTAGTGTACTGTAATGTGTGTGTACTTTGTATATTTTTTTATAAGTGACTGTGTGTGTCACTTATAATAAAAAAATATACAAAGATCTCATACATAAAATATGAAAAAAAAACCAAAAAATAAAGAATAAAATTTTACATAGATCATAGGTATGAGTATTTAAGGCAAGAGTTAATTATGTTACTTCTAGGCAAGCGTTCTTCATCGTCGGCCACAGGCATCGCTCACCATCAGGTGAGATAGTGATCAAACGCGAGCCTATGCATAATAAAAAAAACAGTTTATTTTGATTTTGATCATAATCTTGAATTCTGAACCTCACTCGAAACAAGTTCACACCATAAACAATATCCAATAAAAAAAACAGCGCAAGAAGGCCAGTAAAACACACCACTTAAAATAATTAATTATCATTGCGGCTGATTTTGACGGTGGCAACACTGTGAATATTTAACCGAGGTCTCTTGGGCTCTGGTCGAGCCGCCGCGCGTGGATCGTCTCGCAATCCACTGGTACGCAATAGACAAGATATTTTAAAACTGTATTTTAGCGGGAGCGTTGTAAAATATAATTGCACAAGAAGGGAGAAAACTAATTGCAGATACAATGTTTGATTAAATCCAACCTATATTATAAACACTGAACTGAACTGAACATTTTGTTACTCTTTCAGGCAAAAACTACTGAATGGATTTCGATTAATCTTGGTACACGGTTAGACCATGTCCTGGAACAGCACATTAATCATTATAACTGTCTATTATTTATTATCCATTATGTTAAGATATGGAAGAAAAGGGAGTTAGTGGTAGCATAATGGGTGACAGGACAGACACAGACCCCAAGTAATACGGGCAAGGCAAGAAGATGATGAACTTATCTATTATTTCTCATCTATAATATACGTTTTGTTCAGGGCAATAAGATGGTGATAGGTGTCCGTGCAAGTGTGTCTTCTGATGTTCGAAGAGTAAGAATCTGTAGCGAAATCTATTTCTCCAAATTGGAAATTCTCCGGGGAGTTCTCCGCGTGATCACAACATAAGCAACAGACTGAAATCTACTACGGGCAATTGCCCAGATCAGACAGAATATCCTTCTAGTCGGAGGATCCTCCCTTTTTAACCGAGACTTGTGGTTTTTACACCCTTTTCGCATACTTTCTAAAAATCTTCACACATCTCTTCAATCGCATCTTTCAAATGATCAATAGCATATCGTATAGTGTATCTCAGTCTTATGTTCGGCTAAAGCAACATTTTACATAATTGATGCTGGACCGAGAGAAATGGCTTAGAGTCAGAGGTCACGCGGACATTTTAATCACATTATACTACATATTTGATGAACTCAACTGAGCTGGACTGCTTCTATTTATGAGAAGTATTTAGTATTATGGGCTGAAAAAAAGTAGCGTGAGAATCGTGCGTAGATATTCTGCTATACAGCTTGATGCCCCACCACAAGCTCTTAACACGGTCTTTTTGACTACCTAGACTGAACTGTTAAAGGGATGGAGCTAGGTTGTATAAATTCATCCATCTTTCTTGCTTGCGTGCCTGAAATTTTGACATATCATGATAAGGCCTTTGTTTTGGGTACTTCTAAGACTAGTTAAAAAGTTAGAGCTATATCAGAACGCCTATTTCAACTGTTTGTTTTTTTTTTAATAATTTTATAATGTAAGTACTGTCTCTAAATAATTAAAAAGTACTAACATTTACTAACAAATACTGTTCTTACAGTGGCCTTCGCGTTCCAGGATTACGGCAATTCTTTGGAACAAGCCACAGAAATCTAATGATTTAGATTTTTGTGGAACAAGCCCACAGCCTCCTACTCCACATCACAGCGATCACATGATAACGTAACCGTTGAGAACAATAAACAACGCTCATTAACAGTCAGTAATCATTTGCTAGAGGGTAATTAAACCGCGGCCAGTGTGCGTAGATAAATGGAGTGTTTGTAGCGGACGTAATGTAATGGACCTACATATCAGTGTGGCAGATATTTGTGCTGATTTATTTACACATGAAGGAATACACTTTAATATCTTCTACTTAGGCTTCTGAGTATACCTATTAGAGGAAGTCTTAAAGTTGCGCCAATAACTGAAAAGTTGAAGGGGAAAAAGACATACTTAGGGCGCGTTCACACGACACGCGCACGCTCGGCGCACGCCACCCGCGCCCTACTCGCATTGAAATTTGTTAAATAAGAATTTGAGTCTTTATAATCCATCATTAGATCTGAAATTACATTTAACGAGGTCTACACGTGCACGCCAAGCACACGCCCCGAGCCCACCCCACGCCAACCCTGCGCTCGCCGCTCTGCATCCTCACGTTCACACGTTATGACACCTGGAAGCCACTATGCCTAGTCCAGTCACTAGTAATAAAAGGGAGCGCGGGGCGTGTGCGAGGCGGATACAGTGCGTGTGCGGGTTTAAGGCGAGCACAACGCGTGTGCGGGTGCTGTGCGTGACCGGCGCGTGTCATCTGAATACGCCCTTACGTTGAATTCAAACGCATGTAAGGAAAGAGTTGTGAGATGTAGATGAAACGATCAATTAGAACTGTGCACTAGCTTTTTACGTTTCATAAGTTCCCATGTAGGCCTAAGAGATTTTTAATTGGTTTGAAAAGTTCCGGCAAGATATCACATAAAATAATTAAATAAATATTCAGGCTACCCAACTTTTCACGTAAAACGTAACATAAAACCGACCTGTACATAACAACAAAATAAAAATGTGTTTGATAATTACGCGGCGGTACCCTGCGGCTGATTCCCTTATTTCAACCAAAACAGCCTCATTTAAATTAGTTCAGTATCAAAGAAAACAGGAAAAACATAATAATTGTGGAAAAAATATTTAAAAAAAGATAATAAGCCTCTTAGGAGAAAAACGTTATACTTAAATAAGGATAGGAATATCTTAGAATATTAAAAAGATACATTTTCAGAGATTACAGAGAACCGACCATAGAGTTAGAAGAAATGAGACGCTCGGGAAACATGATGTACAGTAAAAGGAAGCGGTAGAGATAAAAATGGATATTAAAATGTCCGTGCATCAAAATATTGCTGCATTTCTGTTATTTATTCATTTTTGAATACTTTAATGGTGTTTTTGAGAATGGAGTTCCTCTTTTGTGCGTGATTTGTTTGTTTTTTTTTGCTGTTTTCATTGCGTTTCCCGCTGTAGATGGAGTGAGAGAGTATCATCTTATTTCAGATGGCTTTTGTGTTTTACGACTGTGGTAGTTTTCAAGAATAATCCCGGGTAGCTTTTAAGAATAATCTCGCAGCATGTTTTCTCATTTAAAACGCTGAACCGATTGTGATGAGTTTATCTAAAGATACTCGTACATATACCCATTGAATTTTGGAGAAGGATAAAATTGGATTTGGAAAATACTTTTGAACACTTACCTAAAATACACTAACTCTCGGATTTGCTACTTTCACACGATGTGAAGCCGATGATAGAAGTTAGTCTTAAAATGATAGACATCAAGATACTAAAATGAAATGACGCTTTCAAAATAAATTTCAAAAGTTATAACCAGTTCGTCATAACACGCGAATAAAGTACAAACTGACAACAAACCATATTAACAATATTATTATATCAAGTCGGCATTATGCCATAAACTTGATATGATTTACACGTAAAGTATAAAAGTCGTATAAATCCGTATCTGTCAAATGGGTATTATATGAATAATTCGTGTAATGTACGACCGACGGCGACGGCGACGTCGTGTTCGGTCGAAGAACGAATTAATCAAAGGATTTTACGTGTACTGTGTTTGAAAACCAAGTTTTTGTGAATGTGACCTTTGTTGTGCTTTTATGTTTTGAATTATTCAGAAAATATAGGTTTGTTCATGTTGATAGGTTCGTTGGTTGGATTTGAAAAATTGCAATGATAAAAACATACAAATGAGCAATAAACATTTGTAAGCGGTGGACTTGTTTATTCTTTCCCTTGTGCCCTATGGCACTCAGACTTGGTCTTTGACTAATATTCCAAACTCCAAACTCAAGGTTTGCCAACTTGCTATGAAGCGCAGTATACTCGGCGTTAAAGTAACAGATCATGTTCTATACTCTACACTGTGTTCCTTAAGGTGGGCGCGACGTTAGAATTATCCATACAAACGTAATACCAAAATCATTTGAAATTTAAGCATATTTACACCATAATATGATGTTATTCGGATTCAGACAATAATTATCTAGGTTCCTACATCGTCTTTTTGTTGAAAAACTTACCCCAAACGAAATTTAAGCGAATTTAAATTTGCACATTTTCACAGCAAAAATGTCATGTCTTTATTTGGTTTTTTCTATATTATAAACAACAATATTTCAAAATATCTTTCCGTAGGAACACAGATATTATTATCAAGTTATAAATACTAGAAACACATTAATACTAGAAATACATTAATTTTTCATTCATCATTTTTGGTATTACGGAACCTCTCCCAAATTTCCAATAGTTTGTATTGCTATCACAGCAAGCAACTGTCAGTGTGCGGATGATGACTGTACTCCAGTCGGTGTGCCCAAGAATTGTTTATACTATCTGGATTGCTTCCATCAACCTCAAAAACGTATTTTTTTGCGTCTCAACTCGAGATAGCGCGCGGTCTCCGCAGGCCTCTTAATACAATTTGTTTATGTACACGCACATGACTTTATCTCAGAACGGTTAACAGAATAATTCGAAGCCATACACATATATAAATGTTAATTGAATGACGTACCAAATCTACTAAACTCCTCACTTAAAGCCTAAAATTAAAACACAAACACAAGAAACACGACTATTAACACCACAACTATTCAATTAAAATTCAAGCAATCCCATACATATATTGCAGCTGCAATCAATCACAAAAACATGTCCTAAAAAGTAAACACTCAACTAAAATAATTAAAACACAATTTACTCGTTGCCATATCTAGTGGCGCAGTATTCGTGTCGGTTTGAGCTCAAGGCGCTCTCCCGCTGTCTTTATACCCTTTAGGGGCCTCGTCCACGGCGACTTTTTGTTGCGCGTTTCGTAAACGCGCGTCAGCAGCGCTACAGTCCTATAGTACCCAGCAAATAAGTTGGCAAGAAATTGATATAGTGGGGGTAATTTCGCGCATGGTGCACAAAAAAGCGAATGAGCGAACGGGACGTAATGCAGTGCGGGTGCAAAAGTCAACTAACGCACCAATCATAGACTACTATTATAATACTGCACCAATTACGCGCCGGATCGGCGCTAACTCATACCCCACGTCCCGCTTGACCACCAAATAGATCTAAAAAACGATTTCTGCGCAACTAACGACACTTGCCAAGTTACGTGCCGGGAGTTATATTTGAGACGCGCTACAGCATCGCGACTGTAGCGCTGCTAACGCGCGACCGTGTCAGACGACATCGGGGAGAGGAAGAAGGGAGGGTGACGCGTAAATGAAAAACAAAAACAATGTACAAACAAAATCTTGATTTTTATGCTACTGTATCGCGTTTGCATCGCGACTGTAGCGCGTTAGTATCGCTGCTGACGCGCGTTTGCTACGCAACTGAGAGTCGTGGCGTGGGCGGAGGTAGCCGCTAGCGACTGCTTCGCGACTGTATCGATGCGAACGCGCGTCAACCGCGCTACTGCATCGCTTCAAAAAGTCGCCGTGGGTGAAGCCCCTTACGTAGTCACCAGCAGGTTTTTGTCCATACCTCCCTATGTACGGACCGTATTACAATAATGTATACTGCAAATTAATTGGTCCTTAAGGGCTATATTTGATTTATTTGCTGACTATAAAGTTAATAAGTTAATGGTTACCAAGTTTGTGAGTACGCTTGGTTATGTTTTAATTATTTGTGTGGGAGTAGTGACGTTGCTGCGTAGTTCGGGCGCTCTAATATGTCTTAAGTTTGTGATTAGGGACTATAATCCCGTGAAGGTATTTGGAGATTGGCTAGTATATAAGTACAATAATAATCTCCTTCTTCGAATTGGACTATATAGTCACGGTTGAGACTATTGAGGAACTCAGAATAATGTGCGATCTACTCAGTGCTTTCGAAAGAGTGGGCCTTAATTCATGAATCCCCGACCGGTCCTATGAGACTGCGCTGTTATTGTTTTACTATTGTGTCTCGTTTTGCGGGTATGTGACAGGTTAAGATGTACATGAACAAAATCAAAGTCATGGTAAATAACCATGTAGCACCTACTTCTATCAAGATCAGTAGAGGTCTTTCGGTATAAGTGATGCTAATTAATCTTCTTATTCTCTGGATATTTGCTCTTCAACTTGATTGAAATAAAACATGAAAACTTAATACCACGTTTTTAAGAATGACTACAATTTATTGGTCTTCATAAAAGCACGAAATAAGGAGATCTTCAACTACGAGTAGCAGTATCTATCTACCTACAGCAGAAGGCCAATTTCTCGTTCTCAAAATACGTTCAAATTTAAGTAGCAATTAATCAAATGAATATCGAAAACTCGTCAAAATGTTAGGAAACTAGAGGTGTTTTTACAGATTGAGGGCGAGATTTAAATGAGAACATTCCTTCAAAATACGGAAATTGTTCTTTGGGATACTGTTGCTTGTTGTGCGGGATTGTTTGAAAGAGTTACTGAGGTCTTAAAACGCGAACGGCAGCTTAAAGAACATAAATGGGTTTTAGACTATCACTGCCTTTCGCTGCACCCGCGAGAGAGAGATCGTCACCCTTGACTCTCAAAAAAAGATAGGTACAGATAGTACGTATTATCCATTTGCGAAAAACGCACATACTACATTAGCTGCCAAAGAGAAGTAGAACAACGGCCAAGTGTGAGTCGAACTCGCTCACTCTCACGTACAGCCTGGTGATAGACGAACAAAGAGACAGACGGACGGACTGCGGAGTCTTAGACAATAGGGTCCAGTTTTTACCGTTTAGGCACAGAGAACTAAAAATGATGTATTAGTATTCAATAGCAACAAAACTCCTCAATAAAACAGGCCCAAATAGTAACTTCTCTACTTCTAACCCGTTTAGCCTTTGGATTCAGGACTCTAAAAATGATCACTGTGCTTATGACAGTCACCATCATCCGATGCAGCTTGAATGGAACTGAATAGAGTCATCAGCAGCGGTCACCATTTTCCGTCATAGCAGCTACCGCATTAGTATTCAATAGCAACAAAACTCTTCAATAAAACATTCCCAAATAGTAACTTCTCGACATTGAACCCTTGATGACATCCAGCCGAGTGCTACACCCGTATACCGGCTCTTAGCGGAGTGTTAACCCTCAAAACCGCGCCAAGCGTGGATTGTATCGCGACCGAGTCCCCAGGGGGCGCCGCGAGTTCAGCCAATCTTGTACTCGAATGGAGCAAATAGCTTCACGAGAACTCACCAAATGGTCCAAGCAAATATAAATATGGGTACCTACAGCCTTTTTGAAAGACGAAAGTTTACAATAAAGTGGCGAGCTGTTTTGTCAAATGGTTATAGATAGGTATAACCTTTTTTTAAGGTGGGAATGGGAAATTATCCAATGATACTCCTGTTCCTTCTTTAGTTAGTATCGTTCTATGGCCCCGGGGTTCACTTTCACATAATCCATTTTATAGGTATGCCTGTGAAGTGAGTGTGTGAGTGCTTTTGTCAGTTTCTGTACCATTTATTAGTAATTGGATATTTATGCAGTTCCTTGCTCATATCATCATCATCTGCCTAGCCTTTTCCCAACTATTTTGGGGTCGGCTTCCAGTCAAGCCGGATTTAGCTGAAGACCAGTATTTTACGAGAAGCGGCTGCCTACCAGACCTCCACAACCCATTAACTGGGGTAACACGGTACTTCATGGCAAGACTGGAGTCAGATTTACTGGCTTCTGACTATCCGTAACGACTGCCAAAGATCTCCAAATGACAGCCGGGACCAACGGCTTAACGTGCTTTCCGAGGCACGGAGGAAACTCGTTATGTTAAGATGGTATCTGGTATATATATGTTCCTTGCTCATATATTAGGAAGTAATCCAATCATTTATCCTGCGCGTCTGTTTGGCTATGTGAACAGAATAGTCGTAAAAACTACGAAGTGTAGATAGGTTACTTTATATCCCGGGAGTATGTTCTACTGAGATAATTAACTACTTTCACGCGGTCGAAGCCGCAGGCAGAAGCTTGTTTCCTACTTATAATTTATTAACTACATAGCGGCACTTTTATCAGGGTAAGGTTAGCCACTAAAGTTCACAGGGGTCCAATTTAAAACCGCGACCTGCCTGCGACCTCTTGACCAACCTACGTCCTAACATTACAGGTACATGTTTCAAATTATTTTCTTTACATATTACAATTTTCATAGCAGAATTCCGAAACCTTGTACAATACCTGTCTGAATTGTTGAAACATTTTCCTAAAAATTCATAAATACGTACTAACGTATTTCTAACAAATTCTTAATAAAAAATCTTTTGACAAACGCGACATTTCTTTGGTAATGAAGTTACTTATGCTAGAAGATTATTCCGTCTCGTTGGAATGATATAATACAAACTTAAATTTTCTTTTTATTTGAGCTTTCATCTTGAACTCAGGAAGAAGATTTACTAACTTCAGTAGGTATGTGATCGGTCAAGCCTACGAATAACACTTCTCTTTCGATACAGTGTAGGTATACTGTAAAAGCAGCTATACAGCTACTTCTTCTTTTATTAAATTTTTTAGTCAGATTTTTACTGATTAAAATCTACTTCTTCGTTTAAAGACGAAAGAAACCTGGAGGGGTTCTCTTTCGCACAACCCATGACCTCGGTAAGCTTCGACCGTGCAGGGCCCCAGGAAATCATCCAATGACTTCTCCCGCTTTAGGGCGGAGCGGGAAGGCGTGTCAGATGTTTACTAATTAAAACTCACTCCTATGTTCTCCTTTGCCTTGCATTTCAGGACTCCAGGTTTCCCTTTCGAAAGTTAACCGATGACACCAGTAGTCTTCGGCCTTGCTGGGCACCTACAGTATTGCTGACATCTGCCTAAGGCGCGCGTGGAACACTATACGCCATCCATAGCTGACAGGAAAACCGGACGGCGAGCTACCCATTGCTAGCCGTCCGTAAGCCTATGCAAACGAACCTAAAGCCTCACGTCACTAAAAACTTGTAACATTAATTTCCTATTCCTGGTATTTGAAAAGACTTCATTATTCAAGTATATAATAAAACGATCTGCGATGAATGCTATCTTGATAAAACAAACATCAAAATCACATTTACAATCAAAAATGTAACTCAAAACCGATAAAATATTGTCCCAACACTCGATCAACTTAAAATGGCAACCGACCCTTATTTACCACTTACCGCATAAGCCGATTTCACAAACATTACCATTTTCAACATGGATTTTCGACCTTGTGTCCACAACTCTCGGCGCCCCGAAAATTCCCGAACACATCTTTACTTTACACTAAGTACTATCATAAATACTTTTTGTTGAAGTTTTTCAAAGGAACCTCGGGGAATTCTGTGGAGGCGATAAGTGGTATTTATCTCAGCTAAGGGCCCTCGTCCACGGCGACTTTTTGTAGCGATGCTAACGCGCGTCTTAAACGCATGACAGCATTGCTACTAACGCGCGTTAGTCACATTTGCAACGCGCTACAGAAGCGATGCTAACGCATTACTAACTCGCTACAACATCGCGACTGCAGCGCTGCAAACGCGCGACCGAGTCAGACGACATCGGGGAGAGAACGGAGGGAGGGTGACGCGTGAATCAAAAACGAATAAAATCTACATACAAAATCTTAATATTTTTGTGCTTCTGTATCGCGACAGGAGCGCGTTTGCAGCGCGACTCAGAATCGTGGCTTGAGCGAGGGCAAGCACTTACCGACTACATCGCGACTGTATCGATGCGAACGCGCGACAACATCTCTACTGCATCGCTACAAAAAGTCACCGTGGGCGGAAGCCCTAAGTGTTGCTATAGAGCAGACAGGACTAGCTAGAAACTAATACCTTTGTAATGGAACTCCGATCTTTAGCGCTAAGGAATGTTTAGCAAAAAATCAATTTTTTTGTGCTACTGTATCGCATTTGCAGCGCGACTGAGAATCATGGCGTGAACGAGGGCAAGCACCTACCGACTACATCGCGACTGTATCGTAGTGAACGCGAGGCAACTTCACTACTTCATCGCTACAAAAAGTCACCGTGGCCGGGAGCCCTAAGTGTTGCTATAGAGCAGACAGGACTAGCTAGAAACTAATACCTTTGTAATGGAACTCCGATCTTTAGCGCCAAGGAATGTTTGGCAAATGTGTTCGATTAAATTCTTTGCGCTTGTTATTTTCTTGTTTGGCCAAAGGCTTATGTAACCCTGTAAAAGTTTTGTAACATACGGGTTGAGTGGATCGGGTTCGGGGTAGGTTTAAAGAGTTAGTGGCACTGGTATGTTAAGGGTGACTGTAAGAATACAGGTGGGGTTTAATCAGTATTAAGACTGATGACCCCTGAGTTTGTTTCGGTGTTTCTTCTCAGAGTAGTCAGCTAAGAAATACTGGCCTCATCTAGTATAAAATGACGAAAGTAAAAATTGACGTGTAAAAGCGTTTGTAAAAACCTACTTAGTTTGCCTGTTGTGAAAAATTCAGGGCCATGTGACATCGAGCACTGGGCCCGCATAATGCATTACAATCCATTTCCTCTCCGAGAACGACAAGGATGAAGAGGAAGCCCGAGTCCCAGCAGTGGGGACATTAAAGGCATAATACCAATACCCAACAGACGTAAAGTAAACTAGTCAAAAGGTAATAACAAATCTAGAGTTGAAAACCATCTAGTCAAAAACGAAACAAGTAACAAAGACAAAATTTTCTACACATGAACGTTAATTTCGTTCATATGTCAGTCCAGCTTTATGAAGAAGTGGAGAAGCATTCATCTTTCTTGCTCAAAGATAAATGGTCTGCTGTAAGGTCCAAGAGTTCCAAGACGGCTTCAATTATGACGCGCACCGAGATTCATTGTGCGGGATTCTCTCGTTAAACTTAATAATTTTATTGTACTTTTTTCCATTAAAGAATGGGCATAGGAGAAGGATAAGTGCTGTCTGGCGAATTTATAATTACTTATAGTACTACCTACCTAGCCTTTTGTAGAGTTTTTGTCTAGGGAAGAAACTAATGGCTGGAAAAGTGTGACCATGAATTAATAAATGTTATAATTAACCTCTCGAACGTTCGCGAACATTCACCCAAAATGCCTCACGCGTCGAGGATTTTTGGTTTTTTGTTTGACCTTGACAAGGGGCACTCAACTCTCTCGTACACCCGTGTGTACGAGAAACGCGCGAGAGGTTAAAACAAAAACTGGCTAAGTGTGACTTCGACTTGCACACGAAAGGTGTTCAACAATATTAAAATGGAGCAAAAAATGGCCACAAAGTAACGGTTTTTGTATGAGAACCCCATTTAGTTTTTAACTTTATTTTTGTTATTTGTTGTTGTAGTATCAATAGACACATTCCGCGAAATATAACCCGCTGACAAATAGCGGACAATTGAGGTTTAGTAAGGGTGGTCCCGTTGAAACCTTCCCGATACGAAACCTTAAAAAGTAAAGTTTATCGTTAAAAACAGTTTCATAAAATGGCAAAATTTATAGCTTTATCTGTAAGCACCACAAAGCTACGTCATTCACCAAAAAAACAGATTTCAAACCACGATCAACCCTGCCACAGTCCGGTCTACCCTCAAAAAAACAAAATGGAAACTTGCTCACGAGCCGCAACTTTCTCGCCCGAACTCTGCCGAAGTTCCCCGAAGTTTTACAAATAAGATTCATTAATAAAGTTGGCGGTAGACTTTACCAGTCGTCACCACTTTAATTAGGTAGATAGAACTTCACATTTGTACAACTGACATCCTTTGAAGAGTAGAGTAGTAGAGAAATCTACACTAATTCTATTAACGAGACGGTTTTATCGTTTCGAATGCGGTTTAAATCATTTTCACATCGGATAAATTCGGTTTTCTTATCGTGACTGTGGAGTTAGAAAATGAATTCGTGATTTCTGACTTAAAAACTTTTTGGAGATTGGTATCTAAACTAGATAGAATGTTTGGTTTAAGTTGGTTTTACAAAATTTGTAAAGAAGATTGAAACTTATTAAAAACTACTTAGAAGTTTCATGAGCTTGTATTACAAAAGCTACGTTAATACTTTTGAATAATCTATTCAAATGTTTTAAAACTGAAGTTCGTTTATTTGGTTGAACTTATTCTGCGGTTGAACGCGCTAATCTTAGGGACTACTGGTACAAGTTGGATAGCCTATTTATTGAGGTTGGCTATAGGATATACTCGTATAACATCATACCATAAGTTACGGGAGCGGAGCAGTAACCAAAAATGCTCGTGATACCATGCGTGAGGCAGGTAGCTAGTGTAGTGCACTGTAATAATATTGATATTAATATTTTTTTTTATATAAAGAAAGAAAAATGATTTATTTAGCACACAGAGATACACATAATGTAAGAATAAACATGAAACTTAAGATTATTTTATAAACAAAAGTAACGTTGTTGTTTCCCCTTATCCTGGATGTATGTCCAAATATTTACCTATATCCACAGTATGAACCCTAGTTTTTATTACAATCTAGCCTTGTATATAGACTAATAAGTAGTTAAAATGTAATATATTATACTAATAAATAGTTTTTACGAAGACAGTGTCCAACAGCACATTTTTTATTGTTTCTTAGCCTATCACATACCCACAAAACGAGACACAATAGTAAAACAATAACAGCGCGGTCTCATAGGACCGGTCGGGGATTCATGAATTAAGGCGAATACGCTTCGTTGTGCTGTCTTAAAATTATAAAATAAAATACACGTACAGAAAATTCCTACTTCCACAAATATCAACGCCTCCACAACTCAACTGAATAGACAATAACTCAAATCCATAATTAAAACAAAAAGAGCGTTAATAAAGCGCCTCAAAAGACAATATAATGAAATTGGCTCGACTTTAAACACTTTGGATGACTAAAGGCGCCCATAAACCATCAAAGAACTTTCAATTCAATTATTGACGTGAAAAGTCCTGTTGAATGGCCCGCCTTACTTATAGACTATAGGCTAAGAGGCAGAGAAGAGGTGAGTTACTTTATACCATTGAGATTTATGCTGAGTGCAGTCGTTTTGTTTGATTTTATTTCATAGAATATTGGCTCTTTGTTAGTGATATTATTCCGTTGAAGCATGCAATTTATCTGGGATTGGATGGTCTTTTCATTTTACAATTGAAATATTTATACGTGGATAGGTTTCTGTATACATTCTGTCTTTATAGTAGATTTCAATCCTATTTTGCTAGTGTTATGAAGCTGAAGAGTTTGTTAATTTGTTTTTTTTTTTTGCGCTAATCTCAAGAATTACTGGTTAGAATCACACGCACGCCGCATGTTGGCAAAACGCTACGCGTTAATTCTGTTTCCTAACTTTTAGTCTAGAACTTGTAGAAAGTCATCCACTATTTTCTAGAACAATTTATCTGTCTCCTTTTTTTTATTATCGATAGGTTCGCGTTTGACCACTAATAGTAAGCGATGATGAGCCACCCACGATGGAGCAAGCTTAAAAAATCCATTTTTTTTTTGGAATATATGGCAAGTATATTCTAGTAATTTATTTTTCACTAGTTACGTCACGATGACATTTGTCAAAACGGGCCTTTTATTCTTTAACAACTTTATAGGCAATTAAGCTGCCGTTCACAAAAGAACCGCTATTCAATTCGATTATCCCACTCGTGCATAATGAAAAAATTCGATTATTGAATCGATAAATAATTGGAATCGAACTACTAATTTATTCGAATCGTTTGCATAATTGATTCTCGATGGGTACTCTTGATAATGATCGTAACGATCGATGCTCTTACTGCCGACAACTTCGAGACTAGACTTTCCTGGAATAGATTATTGAATTGTTAAGACTCTGTGACCGAGATAGCTTCTTCTGAAATATTGATATTCTGCCGCGTCTTATAAGATTGGAAGGCGACCTCAATCTAATTGGGAAATGGCTCGAAGGGTAATAAATATATATAGCTACCTATCTTTTGTAGGATTACAAAACGTACGATTAATAAAAGAGACCTAAGTTAAAAAAGGGTTGATTTAATCATAATTTATAATGTTTTACAATTCAATTTTCGAACACTTTTGTTGAGTCAGGTCTAATATCATTAAAACATGCGAAAAGCTGTTGTGGTAAAAGGTCCTGTTGAAGGTTTTATGCACCATGGTAACTTTTTCGAACATTCTTGCTGCCTAAGCGGGCATCGACCCTACTGAGCCAATGGCTTTACATGCTTTCCGAGGCACGGGGGTACCACACCACCAACTTCCAAATTCTGTCTGGGCTGCTACAGTTCCTAATAGAAACCCGCAATTTTAGCCGAACACATTCAGCAACCGCGCTTGCGAACAAGAGATCAACGAGGCAGTCCGGCCCAGTGTTATCCTAATATAATTGTGAAAGTGTGGATGTTTGTTTCTTAATCATATAAAAACGGCTGAACGGATTTGGATAAAATTCGGCATGCATATGGCCTTTGTCATGGAAAAGAACATAAACTACCTTTTATTCCGATTATTTATTTTTAAACTCTGAAGTCCTCGCAGACGAAATCGCAGGTAGAAGCTAGTAAAACAATAAACCGGAAACTACATTAGCAGACGCACACGTGGGCGACTCCTGAGTTGTACGTAGAACCGCGTCGCGTGGCGTGGGTCTAATATAGCTGTACAAGTCTAGTTGCCATATAAATTGTATGGAGACCGACGCTCCTAGATCGGCGTACCTACGTGGCCCAATGTAGTTCTACCTTTACACTTGGTTAAAATCGCTGATCTTTCATGAAATCTTCTCACGTCACTCAACTTAAGATCTCAACTTGTCAGTTACTTGAACATCACGAAGTTAATCCCCGCTTTATAACGTGAACATCTTTGACTGACAGCGCTAGGAAAATCTTCGGTACTTAAAGCTTTTTATGATTGCACTAGCTGCTGCTAGCGGTTTCGCTCGCGTAGGGACGTGGGTTTCAAGTCGCTCACTACTTTTAAACAAAGATAAAATACTTACTATGCATACTGTAGAGTGAATTACTTTTATAGTTATTTAATATCTTTCTAATATTATAAAGAAAAATATTTGTTTGTATTTTCATTATAATAGGTATTCTGCTATTCGGGGCGGAGACGAATCCAACGAAGCAATTTTATTGACCTTACAAGCGGTCTAACCGTTCTTGAGTTATAAATGGTGTAACTAACACGAATTTATTTTATGTCTATAGATTAAAATGTTTTTTTTTGTTTCCAGGTAAATATTTTACATGTAACAATCCGGTGTCAACAATTGAAGACAAGAAGACCAGATAAGGTTGGATTAGAAAATAAATAAACATATACTTATAAACACACATTATAATTAATCTATTTATAAGTAAACTGGAGGTCAAATATTTGAACGAATATCGATGAAATTTAGTTCATGGGTAGTTTAGGGTCTATTTTTATGCTGGTGGTAAGTTCGACACGACTTCTCGCTCCAACCTAGAGCTGGTTGAAGTTATTTGATGATTTGCCTACCGAAAAAAAAATGTATATGTATGAGTATGTGTGTATAGCAGTAATTATCCTACTTATATATATATCTATACTAATATTATAAAGAGGTAAAATTTGTAAGTTTGTAGGTTTGTAAGTTTGTATGTAGGGGGTAATTTCTGGAACTACTGGTCCGATTTGAAAAATTCTTTCAGTGTTAGATAGCCCATTTATCGAGAAATGCTATAGGCTATTTACCATCACGCTACGACCCACGGGAGCGGAGCAGTAACGAAACATGCGGGTGAAACCGCAGGGGACAGCTAGTATATTATATAATATATAATAATATTATAAATGCGAAAGTTTGTGAGGATAGATGTATGTTTGTTACTCTTTCACGCAAAAACGGCTGGACCGATTTGGTTGAAATTTGGTATGTAGTTAGGTTATACCCTGGATTAACATATAGGCTATAGGAAAAAAAAAACGTGATCTTATTTATTCTTCGATTTTGTTGTTGCGGGCGAAGCCGCGGGCGGAAGCTAGTTATTACATATTATTTCTATCCCAAAAGTCTCTATAATTTTCCACCCCAAAAAAAAAACATTCCTACAATAAAAACAGAACATAAACAATGTCAGTTTTATTGTAAGGCACATGAATACTTTAGTGGGTCCGGCTACATTTCAATATTCAGCCCACGCGCCCGCTCACTCACGAGAAAAGGTCGCAAATTAACTTTTATTTCGCAAATAAATGTCGTTCTTAATGTAGGGTAGTTTGATGTTTTTGTGCGGATTAGGGTAGTTTTGTTTTTTTTTTTTTTGTTTAATGATTTAGCGGATTTTTGGTGTATCTGTTTCTGTTGTCAAAATTATTGGATAACTTTTTAAAGACTTTATAAGAATATTTTTTTCGTAACTTCTTGTATTGCGCAATTGTCTCTCCGCCTCAAATCGCTGACAGATAGACTTCTTTAGCAATAATTAACATATTAGAAATCATATTATGTTAAAATTTATAACATATTCTACTAAACTAAATAAAAATTAATATGGCGTCAAAAACTCTTCCACATCCCTGACAACTGGTAATGTGACTGGCAGCATTTGCACGCTGTATGGCAATGCTTATCCTCTGTGCAGCCCTTGAGTCATGCGTTTAAGCAGATCTTTATACAACTTGTGGGTATTCGGACCTCAAGATCCGAGAGTCTTTTAAATCAATGTGTTGTTCGTTAGTCTCGCTAAAACTCTAAAACGGCTCGGCCAATTTCAATATTCTTTTCTTTAATGCGCTTCAATACAGAGTTTTGACTGAAAAAATATAATAGTGAAAACCCATTTAACGGGAGCGGGGCTGCAAACAGCAGCTAATCACTGATAGACATTCTCTCCACCTTTGGGCTGGGTTTCGTAACATTTATTGAGCAAGAAAAAACAATATTTTAATGATTGCTCAGAAAGACTATTCCAAATTTACATGCATTTGGCTTTTACACTCATTCTATAATGTTGTTTTGGGCCAAAATTTACATATAGCCTTCGCTCCTCGCTTCCCATCCGTCCGGGTCGTCTCTATTTTAAGTAAAACTTTACCTTTACTCTTCTCGGTCCACAGTATCCGATAGATTAACTAGGAATATTTTATACATAATAGAAGCGCCAAGAACTAGTGATTTCGTGGCTATATAATAACAGCCGCCCGGGTTGATCTTCAAGGTTAAGAACCGCATGCCAAGGTTGGTCTGTGGATGGGTGACCATTTAAACATACCAAGTTTCCTTTGCGCCTCGGAAAGCACGTTAAGCCGTAGGTCCCGGCTGTCATTTGTAGATCTTTGGCAGACTAACTGGCTTTTGACTATCCGAGTCAAAAGCCAGTAAATCTGACTCCAGTCTTGCCATGAGGTACCGTATTACCACAGTTAATGGGTTGTGGAGGTCTGGTAGGCAGCCGCTCCTCGTAAAATACAGGTATTCAGCTAAATTCGACTTGACTGTAGGCCGACCCCAATATAGTTGGGAAAAGGCTAGGTAGATAATGATGAGAAGCGACAAGAAAAAAAAGATTTATGTATGTAAGTCATAATATGATTCAAAAGAGTGTCCATGGAGTTTCGTGCACGTTTTTCTCCATAGAGATCTACGCTTTACAACGTGCAATTTAATCTTCACTTTTTTGTTTGACTGACTGACATTTTGACAATTCAAAAGTAATTGTTAATTTTCTATTTGAAATAAAACCTTCTGATTTCTCTTTTTCGCAATAGGGTGGGAGGTTCCGTTTTGTAATATTATATCTACGTAACTAGCTTCTATCAGCACAACGGCTTCAACCGCATAACTGTAGGTTTCTATATACAAACTTTGGACCCCCATTTCATTTCTTTAGGGGGTGAATTTTGGAAACACCTCTTTTACTCTCCTACGTCACAAAACGAAACTTTGGGCAAAATCTCACGCTGCGGTCCCAGTAGTTTCGGTTGTGCGTTGACATGTCAGTCAGCCAGTTTGTCCTTTTAATTATTTAGATAAATAACCTGATTAACATATCATCGAACACTGTTGAGCGTGCGCGTTTAACATATAATAATTACGTATGTAGGTAGTTGGTCACCGGTACTACAAATTATGAAATAAATCAGTCCTTATTTCTCATTAATCATTAAAACAAAATAATAATTTCTGCGAATGCCTTTTGAATCCCTGTTATTATTACAACATTATTATTTCATTCCAACTTTAAAATGCCAGTTACAAAATAAAACAAACACTCGGCGAGTTTCCTAAAATAAGCAGACATGTTCGCTCTAAATAAACATTTCACATCCAAAATAATAAGCATTCGTTTCACATATGGAATAATAATTTTCACATTTAAAGCTGAAAATTCGAGCTCGCCAGATGTTTATATTTAGATTCCAATTAAGGTTTTTAAAAGCGTACATTGTTGCTAATTGTTGGCAACACTGACAACCGTCACATAGAGAACAGAGTTAAATAAAGTAAACTGAAATACTTACAACGAAATGTGACGCTTTTAACAAAGCGATACAATATAGAACTTAATTTATTACTCAAAAGGTACACATGTCAGTAATAAAGCTGAATACGCTTCTCGGATTATAAAATTTGAATTTAGCACTTTTTTCTGTAGGAGCTCGTGGTTAACATATTACAGGTACACTGGTGGGTAGTCTCAGCAACACTTGCCAATGCTGGGCCGTGGATGGGTGATCATCTTCTTGAACTTGAACTTCTGGAACTTCTTGTACCTGTTATTTTTCAAATATTCAATTCAGGAAAGTACACCGGATTGTCCCTTGTTTTGGCAGGTTTTTAGGTTGTGCAGGTCAGTCAGGCAGTCACTCCATAGAAAAAACTAATACCCAGTATATCCCTAACCTAAACAGTTCGCGCAGCCTCTTGTATCAGTGTGAACTACCCCTAATAAAGTCTGAAAGCTATTTCAGCGCCGAGCATGTTAATTCCTAACTAGATATTCGTCGTCCATTCCGTGTAATTTTACATGAATATGCACTAACTAAAGTGACTCGAGTCAGTGTTTAGATTGACCACCGGTGCACTAGACTTTCTGTATTTCTGTTTCTACATTTAGAAAGAAAGAAAGAAATAACTTTTATTTGCAGAATTGACCATTTTTTTTTCATTTATGAATGGACTTCTTGGTGCCAGTAGCTACGGCTCGTAAGCACTTTAGCAAGATAGTAAAAAAATATCCCAAAGGAATATGCTTTCTAGATAAAAGTATTCCTTACGCTATTCCAGGATATGGTCTACCAAGTATCTATCGTGTACCAAGTTACATAAAAATCCGTTCAGCCGTTTGGGCGTGAAGAACTAACAAACGTACACATTCAGCAACTTTGGTTTTTATAATATTAGTGTGATAATATAGTCCTTTTGTTTCCGACTGCAGCCCCAGCAGTGGTAACATTGAAAAGCTGATTATGCTATGCACTAAATATCCAATGACAGTTTTCAATTATGAAACTTGGCAGCAATTTGGAGCTGTCATATTGGAGGACAGATATGGACAGATATTGGATAGTTAGTTGCTGAAGTAGGTTTTAAAGTTCGGGTTCGCAACTTGTATAGATAACATTTTAGTATAGCTTAAATACGAGTATATGTTGTGATTAACGTTAGTAAGACGAAAGGCATACACAACATACTAAAAGGTAATACACTGATCTCACACTTGGCTTGCCTTTATAACCGGACCCTGGTTTAGGTCTTGGTCCGAAGCGAGAGAACTCTTGAGCGGACTAAAACCCACTCCTGTTCCCGGTAGGGCCGAAGCCTCTGGGGAACACGGAAAATCCGAAAGGTCGTCACCCTGTCCCCCAGATCGAAGGTAACGAAGGAACGGGGTAGGGGTTTAGTCAGTAAGAGTCTGACACGCCCTCCCGCTCCGCCCAAGAGTGGGAGAAGTCCTTCTGATGATTCCCTTAACGAAAAAAAAAACTCTTGTTCCTTCTTTGCGTTCGTTTCAGGGCCCCGGAATTCACTTGGATGCGTCCATGTCCTTCTGTGAAGCAGTAATGCTAGTGAAGGAGATGGCTTCACGCCTGAGAGATCGGAGAGTTTCTTTTAGGTGTGATTTTTAGGGTTCCGTAGCCAAATGGCAAAAAACTGAACCCTTATAGATCCGTCTTCAAATGACTGTGACATACGGACGGACAGACATTGTCCGTCCGTATGTCACAGTCATTTTTTGTGGTCATCACCACACCTAAATAACACTTCTACAGCTGAATCCAAAACAACCAATTCCATACAATAATTGGCCAATGAACCTAAATTATAATGTTCAATAGGATCTGAAGCCTGTTCAAAGTTTATCCAGCCAAACGATTTAATTTAAATCCGTTTGGGTTAAGGATATCAATACGGAAATGTATATGTATATCTTCTGAATCGCTGGGTTTCACAATTATTTATGATGAATTAAGGAAATTTACACCCTGTGTGTGTGACGTAAGGTTTCATTTTGATTGATGTTTTATAGATGTTGTATGATTTCGTAATTCAGTGATTTTATGTGCGAGTTTTTTTTGTATTGCGTTTCTGCGTATTGTCGTAGCTATTGATAATACGCAGAAATGCAATACAAAAATACGTTTTTTACCAACAAGAAGAGTATTAACTTCTTTCACAAGTACCTACTCGCAGATACCGTAAACGTGAAAACGCGTTCAATACAAATAACCCAATCAATATCTGCCGCCATTTCCCTGCGGTTTTCACACAAAAACCCGAAACTGAATTAAACAGAGGCTCATGAAAGTACAAAAAAAGTAGAAAGCAAACACATTGGAATTCTGTAAGCAACAGGTATGCAATTATTTTGGCAACAGACTTTGTTGGCAGACCTCAAACCACGCTTGCGACCATACCGCCTTTTATTACCTTTTGTATTGAAAACGATATTCTCTCTTTTTAATATTCGAGACCTTATTCCAATTTTGAAATGCTGTCAATGTCATTTATTATTCTTTTTTTGCGGTGTTCGCGGCCAGTGACAACATTAGAATTCGATTTTCAATTTGGCAACACCTCATCGATCACTCTTCGTTATTTAACTGTGGCAAGTTACGACTTTTCGAATATGTCAGAGTATTGTTTGACTGTATTTTTTTTTTGTATCTCGGTTGCTGAATGCTGGTTTGTTTTAGAAACAGATCTGTCAAAAGACTTTTTATAATCTATCGACCGACGGTGTTAGACCAACAAAGGTGTGTATAGAACTAATAAAATACAAACATTTGACTATGTATTGGTAAAATGCGCGTTCCTATCGTTAGAAAAGATACTTACAAAATAAGAATGGTTTATGGAAAAGCCTTTTTGTAATAGAACTAGCTTCTAGTGGTTTCGCCAGCATGAAAGTAGGTTTCACTATACAAATTTTGGAACCTCGTTTCATCTCTGTAGGAAGAGAATTTTGTGAAATCCTCTCTTAATGGTCGCCTACGTCTCATAAAAGGGAGCTTTGTGTAAAATTTCACGCTCTTAGTCTTAGTAGTTTCGGCTGAGAGTTGATATGTCAGTCAGTTAGTTTCTCTTTTTATATAGAAGTATAGATAAGCTAGAAATTTTTCGTATCCAACCAAGATTTTGAGTTACTTTAAATTAACCTATCACATACCCGCTAAACGAGACACAATAGTAAAACAATAACAGCGCGGTCTCATAAGACCGGTTGGGGATTCATGAATTAACCTATCACATACCCACAAAACGAGATACAATAGTAAAACAATAACAGCGGGGTCTCATAGGACCGGTCAGGGATTCATGAATTAATAATAAGCTAATTGATTAAATTGACAGCCAAAAATCATTATATTATTCCAAAAATTATTTATAAGGTGTACAATAAAGTATATATCAATCAATCAATCATTAAGAAACCCATCTCCCGTAACACAAAACCTCAACCCTCCAGCCAGTCCCTAACCTCCTTCAAACAAGACGCAATGATTCACAAAACATCACGTAATTAGCATGTAGGAGTCTGCCGGACCGGGTCCCGCAGTCCCGCTCACCTGTTGCGGCGCGCGCAGATCGACCGCTGCACCGTGGCGCCGGTTAACCCTGCAAATGTGGGTCGGCGCTACCCCAGGAACATTTGACGGAATTGTGCCGATCGCTGCGCTTGTGATTTGATAATGGGGAAAGATTTGGGGGTTGACGGTGTTCGAAAAAGGAATGTTTGATGTTTGAATGTGGATTTGACGAATCGGGATTTTTTGGCGGACCTACTTTGATTCGACTGCGTCGGTTTGTGGACTCTAGAAAAAGCGACTGTTTCGAGAAACTCAAATATGTACTTAAGCGGTCTATATCTCTATATAGGTGATTCTCTGCATTTAATGGATTCCGCTGCTTTTTAGAGATCTTTACCGTATTTACAGTCGGAAAAAATGGAACCCTTAAAGGATCACTTTGTTGTCCATTTCTCAAGACCCTTTTTCGTAGGAAAGTGTGGAAGTGTTAAGTAGTAAGTATAAGGTATTTGGTGTTAATTTCATCAAGTACCTACTCAAGTTTGCTTCCCCCTGTGGCAGTAAGATAATCAAACTTCGAAGTCAACTCAATCTAAATGTATATTTTGATACTAGCAAAGAAATCAAAACTGAAGTATCATTAAGATTCGTAAAGTACTTCTAATAATAATACTTTCTAAGGGCCACTGTGGCACAGTTGGCTTCAACCCCTAGAACGCTTTCCAAGTTTCGGAGCGGACCTCAGGGTTCTCAGATAAATAAATACATGTGTATGCTTAAATAATAAACAAATAAATACAAAAAACCAAATCTCAAAATCTAATAAATAGTAATCATACATAACAATACGGTTTTAACTGACACTAATACAAAAAGTAGCATAAAATCTACAACAACTATTTCAAACTCAGAAAAAATTGTCCCCGAAATACTTGACAGAATTGTGCCGATAGCCGTCTCGCGTCCGAGTAATTCAATAAAGACCCTAAGACGCCAAGAATAGGCACGACGACACTGGAAGCGCTTCTGTTTCTGCCAAACGTTGGAACATTGTCGATATACTTATTTATTTATTAAGTTAAACAGAACGGCCGAAGCCAATTACACCATTTAAACATAAAGAAACAAGTGCAAAGAAGACACAACGTGTCCCAAAAATACTTGTCCCTAGACAATTTTTAAATCAGGAGCTGAACAAGATAGCATGGCAATAGATTGTTTGTTCTGCAGAAAAACTCGGAAAAAATTGTCCCAGAAATACTTGACAGAATTGTGCCGATAGCCGTGCCGCGTCCGAATAATTCAATAAAGACCATAAGATGCCAAGAATAGGCACGACGACACTGGAAGCGCCTCTGTTTCTGCCAAACGTTGGAACATTGTCGATATAATATACCCGTCCCAAGACAATTTTTAAATCAGGAGTCCAACAAGATATCTTGACAATGAATTGTTTGCAGTACAGTATAGAATGATGCTAGGGTTTGCATTTTTGGACCCAAATGCCAGGATTTTTATGAAATCTAGACCTACCTTCCACTAGCTATGTATGTTATACCGTTGGATAGGTATTTTTGGGTGGAATAAGAGTTACGATAGTGCCAAATTTCAAATCTTAGTACTTTCAGAGTTTTTAGAGTATTTAACTTTCAGAGTACTTCAAACACAGAAAAAATTGTCCCAGAAATACTTGACAGAATTGTGCCGATAGCCGTCTCGCATTCAGTAAAAGACCATAGGATGCCAAGAATAGGCACGACGACACTGGAAGCGCCTCTGTTTATGAGAAACGTTGGAACATTGTCAATGTACCCGTCCCAAGACAATTTTTAAATCAGAAGTTGAACAAGATATCTTGGCAATAGATTGGAGTTTGCAGTGGAGTAAAGAATGCTAGGATTTGTAGAAAAGTTCCAAATCTTTGGCCGTTCAGAGTTATTCTTTGTTTAATGTGTGGGCCCAGGAATTTCATCAAAAGAGAAAAGCTCTTTTGCTCGAACACTCTTTTATAGGTTGCCATACCAAATCGGTTCCAATGAGATCCTAAGCCTTCGCTGTCTATTCGTCCGTCCGTCTATCAGTTGGCTGTATCTCAAAAACCGTAAGAGGAAGAGTATTGAATTTTTCATAGAAAGTACTCGTACATTTCCATTTCGCTACAACAACAAAACAACTTTTTTTGCTCGGTTTTAATATTGTAGTACGAAATCCTTCGTGTGTGACTCCGACTCGCACTTGGCCAGTTTTTCTGTTTTTTTTTTACATTTATGATAGATTTGTGTGTAGCCATTATTTCATTTCGTAGTTAAGTTGTGGTCGCCGACGGAGCACGCTTGTCTAGAAGTAGGCTATTCACTCCGACTTCATTTCGCAAATTGATCAAATTTGTGTTGGCTTTGTGCCCGAAAACATTACAGAAATGTTTGAATTCTCATTCATGAATTCGTCTGATTAAATTCCTGTCTGATTCGAGAGATAGTATTGTACTTTGTATCATGAGAAATTTGGTTCGTCGCACCTAAATAATTCAACTATTGGGTACTTAACAATATTTCTTATTGCTTGTATTAAAAAGTAACTTATCCAGAATTTAATTTATTATTTAATTATAAAGAAATCGCAAATAGATAGAATTTTTATATTCGTTCAATATTAATCAAGAGTCTTTAAGAAATCTTTAAAATCTGGTGGAAGAGGTAACTGTCTAAGGATGCATATACTGAAATGTAACGTCATAATCAGTCCAGTGCTCAACTGCACTGGATATACGCTAGACAGACAGCTAGTGCCAGAAGCTGGGTTCCAACCGAGACCCAACTTCAGGAAAGAGAACCTTGAAGAAACAGGAGTGGGTTTTAGTCAGTAGAAGTCTAACACGCCCTCCAGCTCCGCCCAGAGCGGGAAAAGTCATTGTGATGATCTTAAAAAAAACCTCAGCAGAGGTCGTAAAGCAACAGGCGTAAATCACTTTTGTTACGCCTTCCCCAATCTATGAATATCCTCTACTAAAACCTCCAATATGTGTGTCAATATCTCTATTTCTGTTGGTGCAGTATTGGGGTCAGTCCTAAACCTCTCGACGGGTCCCGTCGATAGCCGACCAATAGAAGCTCAGTGATTGCAGGAAATCACGCTGTTGTATGCCGTTGTGTGCCGTTTTAGGGGGAGAGCTTTGTTTTCATATGTTTCTTTATTTTCACGTGAATTGGACGCTTTGTTAGTCGTTTTTTTTGTTCAAACACAAACCTTTTTTTTTTTCATTTATGCCTACTTGGGAACTTATAAAATGTCAGAAACTAATGCACGGTTCCAATTGGTCGTTTCCTATGGAGAAGAACCGACAAGAAAGTCCATGGTTACTCTGGTAGATGTTTATGACGTTATAAACGGATATCGACTGAAAAGTAGAATGGGAATCGTTTGTCTTGATGAGATAATGTGAAGAGGAGGGATGAAGCGCATGCAATTGAGTGTAGTTACTCAGATACCCGCGAAACGAGACACAATAGTAAAACAATAACAGCGCGGTCTCATAGGACCGGTTGGGGATTCAAACGATATATTCGCATGTTGATGGATGGGACAGGAAAGGAAGGCCAAAGAAAAATGGATAATCTGTGTGAAGAGTGAAATAGAAGAAAAGGGAAGCAGTGACGGTTGGCAGGACAGAATTGAAGAATAAATCTGTTGCGCAGACCCTAAGTAATATTAGACTAGGATGGAAAGAGTCCCAGGCATCATAATGAGAGTTGGGTTTGCTTCTGATAAGAAAACCCTGAATCAAGGCAAAGTAGGAACATATAGTAGGTTTTCGTCATTGCAAGTCTATGTCCGACCATTCTACCCTAGAGCAGAAGAAGTCCTTGGATGATTTTGTCTTAAAAAAAACTTATTCTGTTGTAATGTGAAATTCAGTGCATGCATCCATCATAAGCTGAGCTCGCTCGTGTCTGTACTATTGTGTAAATTAGACGCCAGCTAAATGAATATATAGGTCACATTAATAAGTATTACGTTCTGTCACGACTCCGAAGCGGGAATGCATAATGAGCCATTGAACGCTTGCAGCCGACAATGGAAAATCAATTGCAGTGACTTGTTCTATGTGCTATCTATTGTTACTGCTTATCTACATTGTGGGTTAGGATTCTCACAGACGAGTGAGAGGAGGCCAGTGTGACACTGGCCCAATAGCCGAAATCGGCTCAGTTACTAAAAAAAAAACGCCGCGACTTAAAATATTTTTTTGTCATCATAGACCACCTTCTCGCTTGCCCGTTTACTTTTTCACGTAGGGATCTAATGATAGCATCAACGGATAGCATTGCCGTGGCCAAATAATGGACCAGGCAAGCAATTTAAATTAGAAAAAAAATTGTTTTGCTATCTACACGTAGAAAAGAAGTGGTAAGAAGTATGGCTGGTTGGTAGGTACTAGATCCGCCCCTAGTTAATACCTACCCACTGTTAGTACGAAAATGTGTTTAGATTTTATTCTACCAGGGGTACACCTCTTCCAACCCTTTTGGGGAATTCAGGCGTTATTATTTTTATAAAATTTCACTGCAATTTGCGTTGATATCGTAAGGCGTCTGTCTATACGAACCCTTAAGTTGGTATAAAGATAACTCACTCTAAATTAAGTGACAATACAAATTCCTCCCTTATTTTCCTGTCAACGGAACCCTCCACGTCGTTTGTGGACGAAACACGAGCGTTGTAAAGGCGCTTATCCAATAACTCGATTCCTTCATTCATAAAGAATACTCGGAATCTCGGGATTCCTACAGAGGATTGAATTTGTTGGCCGTACCACATGGGAGTGAAATCCGAGCTGAGAATTTCCTGAGTAGGTGCAGTGTACTGAAGTACGAGTATATCCCATCGTTACTCTTTGTGCAGTTATTTTGTTGTGACCGTTAAAAATACTTTACGTTTAATGTGTAGCACTGTAGTCATTGAGAAGTCTGTAACAACTTTCGTAGAACTTTATTACTGGCGTAGCACTCTATAAGAACTAATAAAGCGGTATGGTATCTGGCGTAGCACTGTTTAAACAAGCATGATATTGTTTTAAAGTAGTAGTTTCTAGTTATGTTCGTAGCACTTTAAGGACTTTCGTAGCAGCAATAATATAGTGCCTGGCGTAGCAACAATCTGGTGACTGACACAGAAGTAATATAGGAACTGGCGTAGCAACATTATAGTGACTGGCGTAGCACCAGTATAATAATTGCCGAAGCAGGAATATAGTAACTGACGTAGCTGCAATACACTGACTCTAGCAGCAATATAGTGATACGCGTAGCAGCAATATGGTGACTGCCGTAGCATAAATATAGTGACTGGCGTAGCATAATACAAGTTGTCGTAGCACTAAACAGTCTTTCGTAGCATTATACAGGCCTTCGTAGCACTTTGATCATTGAATAGCTACAAAAGCGTAGCACTAGGTTACGTAGCAGAGTAAATGTCCCTTTCCACCGAAACATTTTTTTCCAAAGGATATTTTTTACTATCGCGTTAAACCTTTTAAATTAGCCTATCAGCGCTGTTATAACGCGAGCTCAAACAAACGGCGATAAAACATGATAGGCTAAACAAGCCGTAAAAAGGTCGACAACCTAATGGAATGTAATCAAGTAATTTATTCTTTTGACGGCCGGGACGAAGGAAACGTCCCGGTATTTTGTAGGAGATTTTTTGTCTTTATTTTTTTTATTAGGCTTCAGAATTTTCGTCTTAACGTATCTTTTTGGGTATACGTCTATACGTTCTTTGGCTTGGATATAGTCATTACTAAATTATTGGTTCAATTGCCTTTTTAATGATGTTTTTGTAAATATGATGTTAGCTTTTTTTGCAAGGCAATTGATTATTTTGTAACAAGCGTATCCCACTTTTTCCTACCAGATGTTTTGAAAACCAGCATAGCAACCACCAGAGAAGCGCCGAAACAATGAAGGTTCCTTTTTAGCTAGCTTTTGAGCTAAAAAACACATCTAATGAAAGTGTTTTAAAATTAGATTAACTAGATAGCAGCACTGGCGTCAGATCCAAACATCTGTCAAAACGCGTATGTTAATGACATGTCGTTGGCGCTAACTGGTGGTGTGAATTTTCCTGACAACTTTCATTGAAATATTAGGAGTAAGCCAACAATCTTGATCACATACTTAATATATTAAAACCACAATAAGAGTATATTCCAAAAACCACACTAATAATAAAAAGACAAAAACGTTTCGATAATGTCTGTTACTTCTTCACGCTCAAACTATTGGACAGATTTGGACAAAATTTGGTATACGGGTAGACCCAGTAATACGGGTATGTCCAGGATACTTTTCATCCCCATTGTGGATGGATGGAGAGGTAGGCCAAAGAAAAGATGGGTGGATTGTGTAAGGACTGATATGAAAGAAAAGGTAGATGTAATATGGGATAAGGGCAGGAAGAAGAAGAAGAAGACTTTTCATCCCGGAAATATGTATATTATTTTGAAATAATTTTCTGCTACTAAAACCTCTAGAAGCTAGTTATTAAATATGATCAAAGACGATTCTCTCTTGACATTGACATACAAAGTACAAAATACTCTTCATCTTCAAGACTTCATACACACGCAGACATACATGGAAACAATATACATATATATATATAGTTTAATCAACCTGTTGGCTGGCCTTATTAGTTCAAAGGGCTTTCGACTGAACTTATGATCAAAAGCGGAGCGTCTTAGCGAATTGTTAACACGAAGCTTGTGTTGTAAATGGCTACTTTTGTTGTTATCTCGTCATTGTGCGAAAATATATGTTTTAACGTTAGCGGCCTTGTAATATTTCCACTGCTGGGACTTTGACACGCCCCGCCGTGCTTATGGACGGAGTAAAAACGAGCCGTATACAGCACCCGGCACGTAAGTTGGCAAGATTTGACACAGTGGGGGACACGCCCCGCCGTGCTTATGGACGGAGTAAAAACGAGCCGTATACAGCACCCGGCACGTAAGTTGGCAAGATTTGACACAGTGGGGGTAAATTCGCGCATGGTGCACAAAAAAGCGAATGAGCGAACGGGACGTAGACGTAATGCGGGGGTAAAAGTCGACTAACGCACCAATCATAGACTACTATTATATTATAATACTGCGCCAATCGCGCGCCGAATCGGCGCTACCTCATACCCCGCGTCCCGCTTGACCACCAAATACCTACTCGTAGATCTAAAACGATTTCTGTGCAACTAACGACTCTTGCCAACTTACGTGCCGGGAACTATACAAGAGGGTTTACGGTTGCCTGCATATTGAACTTAATAATTATATTATTAGACATTCAATATAATAATGTAATATGCATGCGACAATACAAGCCGCATACCGGAACGATCGTACTTCAGAATATAAAATTACTCATGCAAAATGAAAACGTAATTACAGTTTCACAATAATGAAATTGAAACCCACGTCTTGCTCGCTCTTGTGGAGTTACCTTCTCTATTTTAACTATAATAATGGTGTATATTTCAAATAGTTCCTTTTTACATGTTGACAGCAGCACTCATTTTTGTATTATTTCCTTTCCTGTGATACGGGGCGTTCAAAACCTCGTTTCAAAACTATCCTACCTACTATACTACTAACGATTCAGCACCAATAGATATTTTGGATGGTAGTAATCAAACCCCAATCCAAAATAGCTATTGGTGCCGAATCGAGAATTGCTTGGTTGCCGAAAATGTTGGTGTCGAAACGAGAATACTTCACCTAGAACTTCATGTTTGTTAGCAGTAACTAGTAACTTCAAATACTTGATAGAGGTTAGTAGGCCAACTTTACTTGTTTATCCTCACAATAAACCCGTGCCAGAGGATAAAAAGATCGTAATTCGAACTTTTATTATTATTCAATGGAAAGATTTCTGGCAAAAACAGTCTAAAAATACGTTGTTTAAACCAATTATGGTCGAAAACAAAACAATTCCCTAATTACTGGTAATAAAATCCTCTGTTTCAGAAATTCCAAATAAAATATAAAGAATATCAAATATCAACTTGTTAGCAACAGTTAGGAAAAATTAATTGTTCGTTAAAACAACAATTCACTTTGCTGGTCGGCCTAAGGGAGTGTGCTCACTTCCCCGGAGACATTGAAATTAATTCGTTGAAGTAAAAACAACCTATTCCAGTTGTTTTCTTTGCTCACTTACTACAAAAGGCTGAATGGGTAATTTGGTATATTTTTTACTGCTCCTCTATTGAACTTATTTTATCTGAGTATACGAATATGCTGAAAACGTCAGTCACAAGAGCTCTCAAAGTCGATGATGGTAATTTTAAATAAAAATGTAAAAATAATGAAAAGAGAAGTCTTCGTTTGTAAGAATAATTATGCAAAATTAGGTAAACACAAAAAAACACGCAGTTCACCGTGTTATCTGATTTAGTTGTTTTTTGATAACTTTTTGTTCTTTTTTTTGAGCTGGGAAACTTTGTAAAGACTTTTCCCGGTGGTGTGGGAGTGTCAGACTTTTTCTAGCTAAAACCCACCTATAATCCTTTAAGGGAACTTCCTTACTTCTCTGGAGACATTGAAATTTATTCGTTGAAGTAAAAACAACCTATTTCAGTTGTTTTTCTTTGCTCACTTACTACAAAAGGCTGAATTTGTAATTTGGTATATTTTTTACTGCTCTCTATTGAACCTGTTTGATAAAAGGTAGAACGGTTGCTAACTTTTTCTGAGTGTAGGCTGAAAATGTCGGGCGCGAGAGCTCTCAAAGCCGATGAAGGTAATTTTATATGTGGGAACATTCATAGTACAACTGCTGTCGTTTGTTAAAAAAAATACGAAAAATCAGATGAACAGACAAAAAAATACGCAGTATTTTACATCGTGTCATTTGATTAAGGTGGAGTTGGTTTTTTAATAACTTTTTGTTTTTTTGGGAGCTGAGAAACCTTCTAAAGACTTCCCCCGGTGGTGCGGGAGGGCGTGCCATACTTTTACTAGATAAAACCCACCTGTGATCCTTTAAGGGAGCTTCCTTACTTCTCTGGAGACATTGAAATTAATTCGATGAAGTAAAAACAACCTATTACAGTTGTTTTTCTTTGCTCACTTACTACAAAAGGCTGAATGGGTAATTTAGTATATTTTTTACTGCTCCTCTATAGAACCGGTTTCGATAAAAGGTAGAACGGTTGCTAACTTTTTCTGAGTGTATGCTGAAAACGTTGGGTGCGAGAGCTCTCAAAGCCGATGAAGGTAATTTTATATGTGGGAACATTCATAGTACAACTGCTGTCGTCTGTAAAAATACGCAAAATTAGGTGAACAGACAAAATAATACGCAGTATTTCATATCGTGTGTTGTGAAGTGGAGTTGGTTTTTAAAAACTTTTTGGTTTTATTGAGAGCTAGAAAACCTTCTGAAGACTTCTCCCAATGGTGCGGGATGGCGTGTCAGATTTTTACCAGCTAAAACCCACCTATGATTCTTCAGTTACTCTTTGTTTTTTAAAACGACGGGTTTCCTTTTCAGAAATTACCCTGTGGCCCTAGTGGATATCGGCTAAACATTTGGAGATTGATCTCCGTCACTATAAGCCCATATTATATGCTTTGTCAGTTAGGTAAAGACATAGAATTTCCTACAGAAATACATTTATATCGATCCCTAGAAATTCTTGGAACGAATAGTATCTCCGTATAAACTTTTACCTTTTCTATGCGAAAAATGTCTTTCTATCTTAATAAAAAACGTATGGCAAGTCATAGGCAGATCAACTTCCATACACTCCCGGAATAAAAACTATCTTAATACCAATTTATGTCTATGCCAAAAAACATCAAATTTTTTTTAACTGTTTAGGTGCAATGGCGTAGCAAATGGACAGATAGATTCTCATTCTCAATTTATAAATAACGGAAATCTATTTCAAAGCGATTTCAATACGAAAGAGCTTGGTTATATTTGTATTGAGTTTTACTCTGAAATGTTTCACATTTATTCCTTACACGCGTGCAAAATCTATCATAGCGGGTAAGATCAAATATGTCTGACCGGGTTCTGTATGGAAATGAGCCTTCCTTTCGATATTATGTAGACAGGCGCGCTTGAAATATTCTTCGGTTTGTTTTTGCCATTTTTATTATTTGATTCTTCTTTACGATTCGGTGGGAACTCTATTGCTTTTGCGTTCTAGCTTTTATATCCATTGCTTTTTTAGGTGGAATTTTTTAATGACTTTTCCCTTTCTGTACGAAGTGGAAGGGCTTGTAAGTCTTTTACTGACTAAAACCCACACTTGTTCCTTCTTTGTCTTCGTTCCAGAGCCCTGGGGTTAATTTTCACATAACCCATGGCCCCAGTAACCTGCTGGGCCCCTGCGTTTTGCTGACATCTTTAGAGGCGCGTGAGGAATACTAGGCGCCGTCGACAACCCATGCATTGCTCGCCGTCCGCAATCCTGCGCCTTCGGTGGTTTACTTTCGATTACTGCGAACATTTTTTTGTTTATTTATTCAAAATTAGCTTACACGGTACTTACTGTGCCATGTCTCTTGCATACTGATCCAGCGATGGGCCCATGTGAAACACAAAATCACTAGAACAAAAGCACGTATGAATGTGTGACGATGTTTGTGTATAGTTGTTAATCCTTTATGCCCAACAAGCTAAACGGATTCGCCCATGTCCTAAAATAGCACTGCATACATTTTGTATCCCGGCAGTATGTTTTCCTTTGAATAATTTTCTACTTTCACGCCGACAGGAGCTAGTTGGTAAATATTCATGCACATAGGCGAATTGAATGCCATAAAAGGTTTTGAAATAGCCGGAATTTGTGGCGCGTAAGGTGGAGGGGTGCCCAGCTTGGGTGGAGCTCTCCACAGGAGATACTGTGGGCCTGGGAGTGGTAGGGCGACCCCAACGACGACGAGCAATCGGTAGCTTGCCGTCCAGCCGTCCAGTAAGGACCGAGTCCGAGTCGTCAGTTTTGCGTAATATTCCATGAACGCTTCGAAAGAAATGTCTGCAAACCCTTAGGGCTAATGCCCGCTAGGGTAACGATTTTTGAACGAAACACCGTGGTCTTAGGACGCAATGGGCAACACAGGGTTTCAGACAGTAAAGTCTGACTCGCCCTCTCGCCTCGGAGAGTGAGAACATCGAGTGGGAGAAAAGTCTGACATACCCTAGAGTAGGAAAAGTCATTGGATGTCATCCACCTCAAAAAGAAAAGCAGCCAGTTTTTAATCAAAGGACTTTTTTCTGATGCCTCTGCAATAGATAAATTAAATGTTCAGTCTTCTAGATATTTCCACAGATCTCTTCATTGAGCAAAATTAATTGAAAGTAAGCTTCTAATTTGTAATAACCGTCCATCCTCTTCACGTTCGACAAGTAATTGCTGATCGACTGTCAAAGTATCCACTTCGTTATCCTAAATTGATTACCTTTCTTAATTAATTTTATAATTTGGCAACTACATAGTTTTGTCGGCGTTCTGAGTTGCTGATTGCTAACTTATTAAAAGAAGTGATGAATTAAAACTGCTAATATGACTTTTATTACTTTGCAATGATTGTGATGCCATCAAAAATATGTGCACCGTTTGGTAGATTCCGAATTCTAAAATACAAAAAAAAACTTTATTATAATCAAGTGATTTTTTTTCATTGTTTATACGCGTAATCTCTGGAAGTACCAGTCGGATTGGAAAAAATCTTTCTGGGTGATTTTGTGGACCATTATGTTTTACGCTACAAAACTGATTTACGTCCGGTACGTCACAACTTTAGGACCAGCTATAAACGAACGTCAGGCACTAGTAGTTGTCTGGTATTCATGCTGAAATTTATCTATTCCTGCGCAGCCGTACGGCACACTATTTTATTTCAACTTGTTGTATGCATTGTAAATAAACCTGTTTTATTCCCATTTCTTTCTGTTCTTTGTCCCGACTACCAACACCATTTCTTTATTTATAAGTGAGCAGCGTCCCGGAAACTGTACAACTTCTCCGACCCGCGAACTTTTCCCTTCCGCATTACTCAGCAAAGAAAATAACATCGTGAAAGCATCTTAGCCTGTTAACATCTAATAAATATTTATCAATCCATCCTCTATTAATATATTAAGATTCTCCGCCAATCCAAAGTTTGAAAAGGAAATCGCAAAATGTATTTGTTTAAGTGTTTACTTCGGGACTTTTCGGGGAGCTTCGCGAATCTTCGGGGAGCGTCGCGAATCTTCGGAGCTCATTTTCTTCAATATTCGGGCCTCGCAATTTGTTGTAAATTAGTGTAATTGTGCGAAGCCCGTCCCGCCTCAGGGCTAGATGTTCATTTTCCACTTTCTGTGTGTTTCCAACTTCATTATGGCGTTGTACAACCGTTGATTAAGGTAATTCGTGGTTTTAGGGCCGTTATGTTCCATTGAGAATTGTGTTTTATGTTAATTAAAGAATAACAGCGGAAACGATGGAAAGACTGTTTCGAATATTCTTTCCAAACGTACTACCCAGCTGCCTGAAAGCGTGAGGAAGTGACAATCGTCTGGGCTACCGTAGGCGTGAGCTTGCGGGCGACGAGTAATCGCTAACTCGCCGTCCGATAACAATCAAACCCTGGTCGACTGTACGTCGAGGATTGTTTTTCTGGGATTCCTTTAAGGTAGTCTATGTCAGCGATATAGTCTATCTTTCTATCAGTAAATGAGTTTTTTCAGTCGGAACTAATGTTTCTAGGTAGGTTGCTGTTAGCTGTTGTAGGTAGAAAGTTTTCCATTACGACCGTAGTGGAATACACCCGAAAATGAACACCACCATAAAATCAAACTTAATTATTTTATTTTATGATTGATAAGCTCGCGTTTGACGACTATCTCACCTGATGGTAAGCGATGATGTGGTTGATGATGGAGCACGCTTGCCTAGAAGTAACCTATTCACTTTAGAACTTCAGACAAAACAAACCAGCACTCCTGAAAGCAAAGACACAATACCAATTCCATCATACGTTGCTGGTCGCATACCCACAAGGCACACAACAGATTGCAATCTGTTGTTTGTCTTGATACGGTCAAGTGAAGAAGAGGGATAAAACCTATGTTAGCAAAAGAATTGCGAGTATATTTCATGAATCCCCGACCGGTCCTATGAGACCGCGCTGTTATTGTTTTACTATTGTGTCTCGTTTTGTGGGTATGTGATAGGATATATGTGAATCGATGCATGTGGATAATATGCGAGACGCACAGAACCGTTGTGGCGACACTTGGAGGACTCCTATGTCCAACAGTGGTGAACACCATCATACAATCTAAGTTCAGACAAAATACACCAGCACTCCTGAACATGAGACACAATACCAATTCCATCATACATTGCTGGTCGCATACCCACAAGGCACACAACAGACTGCTGTGCACGCCGTCTTGTATACGTTCCAATTACGCGGCGGTCGCGCTGCGGCGAGCCGACGGTATTGGCGAACCACTCCCGGAATCTGAGACGAGGCTCTGCGTTCAATGGCTGGGTATGCTTTCACGGCTTGAGATGAATTGGCTATTGACGTTCGAGTATGCCTCACTAATATTATAAATGCAGAAGTGAGTCTGTCTGTATATTTATTAGTTTATACGACTAAAAGCTGAGTAAATTTTGATTACTTTTCGTGTTTAAGTTTGTACTCTTGAAATTGAAGTGTGTAAGAATTCAGCAAACCGTAGAGGCCCAGTAGGCTCAATGCCTATGAGCCATGGGGAAATGTACGAAAAGGATAATCGTGATCCTAGAACGCAAAAAAGGGTCTGGACAGCATAGGCATCTATGGTTTTAGTCAGTAAAAGTCTGACACGGCCTCTCTTTCCAACCTAGAACGGGAAAAAAGGGGCGTTAATTAGAGACATTGGACCCACCTAAAAAAAATGTATGCACAATTGATGTGCTCTGTCATTAGATGACCTCAAAAATCCGATCATCACGGGTTTCAGTCACTTGCTTAAATCAAATAAAAGTTTAAATTAAAACGCATTATAAACAGCCAGGTGACGGCGTTGACGTGAAACAAACAAGAGAGTATCGCGCGTCGAGCTAAAAGGAGCTAACTGCATTCATTAACACGTCGCGCGCCACTTGCCGGATAATCTAGGGACACTTTCGACGCTGATCCAATTACGATGAAATTGATGGTGTAATATTATTACAGAGGGAATTAATATGTGCAAAATTTTTATCTGTTGGGTTATGGCCGTGTAAAATTATTATGTTAACTACCTGTTTTCAACTATGTATTAAGTCGTACTTTATTCATTTTTATATACTTTTAACCATTAGAAATATGAAAATGAACTAAAAACTACATACATAATTATGACTGCTTTAACACAGCCTAACACAAAATACTGGCTACGCTAAATAGACCGCGGCTACGAGATTGTGCTACGCCTGCGTAGGCATTGCTACGGTGCTACGAAGGGTTAACTACATTTCGTAAATGCCTCTGGATAAACATCGTTACTTTGTGATAAATCGCGTAAAATTACGAACTCTGTTTTCTTTAATAAGACTGGCCATATTTGTAATTATTCGTGATAATTAAAATATATTTTTGCGTTACCTTAAGTTAATGGAGTTAATGAGTATAATTCTGTAACTCTGTAAATAATATGTATTTACAGAATTACAGAATGAGAGTAATTGCCGTAAATGGATTTTTTTATTTACTGTAAGACAAACTACGTATGGAAAGCTACGGAGCTTTCACTTCACAAAATAAATAAATTCGTGTTTAAGACTTAAGCAAATTAATAAAACTAAATGCATTTTTTAACTACACGTCTCCCAAAACTAATAACCCTACTTCAAACCAATTAAATTTAATTAAAACAATAACAACAAGACGCTGCTGTAGCCAGACAGAGAAAAGCACAAATTCACTTCCAACTTACGTCGTAAATAGAAACACGTATTGTGCACCAATTAGCACAAAGCTGCGTATAATCCGCGACACAAATTGCAGCCCGAGTGTCTGACACTTGTGAATAATTGCTTAAGCGCGACATGCAGTATTAAATTAAAGGATCATCCTGTAGATGTTCCTTGCTACATTGGTATTTCAAATTAAAGCTAAATAAATAATTCGTGTTAAAAACCTAAGCAAAATAAATAAAACTAAATGCATTTTATAATTACCACCCTCCCGCTCCGCCCAAGAGCGGGAGAAGTCATTCTGATGATTCCCCTTCCAAAAAAAAAACTAATCATCATCTTAGAAAACTAATGACCCTACCTCAACCTATTTAATTTAATTAAAACTAAAATTACAACAAGACGCCGTACTCAGACACAGAAAAGCACAAATTTCACTTCCAACTTACGTCGTAAATAGAAACACGTATTGTGCACCAATTAGTACAAAGCTGCGTATAATCCGCGACACAAATTGCAATTGCAGCGCGAGTGTCTGACACTTGTGGGATCATCCTGCAGATGTTTGTAGGGGCCGAAGCCTCTGGGGAACACAGAAAATCCGAAAGGTGCTCACCGTGTCCCCCAGATCGAAGGCAACTAAGGAATGGGGTGGGGTTTAGTCAGTAAGACTCTGACACACCCTCCCGCTCCGCCCAAGAGCGGGAGAAGTCTTTCTGATTATTCCCCTTCCAAAAAAAAACTAATCATCATCTTAGAAAACTAATAACCCTACCTCAAACCAATTAAATTTAATGAAAACAATAACAACAAGACGCTGCTGTAGCCAGACAGAGAAAAGCACAAATTTCACTTCCAACTTACATCGTAAATAGAAACACGTATTGTGCACCAATTAGCACAAAGCTGCGTATAATCCGCGACACAAATTGCAGCACGAGTGTCTGACACTTGTGAATAATTGCTTAAACGCGACATGCAGTATTAAATTAAAGGATCACCCTGTAGATGTTGCGAGCTAACTTGTGCTGGGAGTATGAGTTTGTTTGTTTGTGCAATTTGAACTTTAAGTTAAGTTCAACTGTTAAAGCTGAGCTAATGAGGAAAAATTAATGAACAATTTGTATGTAGACAATCTGTGGGAGTATTTGGAGTCATTGCATTTTTTTTTGAGGTGTGGCGGTATCAGGAAAGAATCCGTGTAAAATATCCGTTGAAAAGGGAGGGTCCTCCGACTAGGTGGATATTTTATCTGATCTAAGTAACTGTCCGAGAGATAATTTCGGGCTATTGTATTTGTTCAAATCGCACGGAGAACTGATTGCATGATGCAGGATTTCATGTTTCTTTTTTATACTGAATGATTTCGCTGCAGAGGTGCGAAATCAACCAGTGAATTTTCTTACTCTAGGTTGGATTGGGAGGGCGTATCAGACTCTTGCTGATTTGAAGTCAGTAAGACGTTTGCTGGCTAAAACTACACGCATGTAATTTAGTTGTCCTTGGCGTTCTAAGGCCATGGTAACTGTTTTCACACAATCCCACAGTCTAGGTGCCTCCTCTTGCAGCCCCAATCCAAAAAATCTTCTCTTTTCATCTAGAACGGGAGAGGTTACTTAATGATTTCCTGTCTGAAAGATGTTCAGGTACTAACTACTGTATCTACAGACAAACTTTCTAAAGACAAACAGCTAGTTTCTGAATTCAGTATTTTTGGTTAAGAACTTGTCAAACCCAACTTAAATGCCTAATTTTGACAGGTTTCCAGTCTAAGGTAGAGTTTGAGAAACACTATAACTTCAAATGCCTAAATCAGAAATCGGAGAGCAATCATAACTGAGTGATTGGTAAATTCATTCACAGCCAAATAGTAGATTAACCGTCTGCCTTTATAGTTTTGTGTTGCATGAAGTTTTAATCTTAAAGTATTAAGTGGCCTGCGTACACCGCGCGCTATCTCGAGTTGAGACGAAATAAAATACGTTTTCGAGGTTGATGGAATCAATCCAGATAGTATAAACAATTCTTGGACACACTGACTGGAGTAAAGTCATAATCCGCACACTGACAGTTGCTTGCTGTGATAGCAATACAAACTATTAGAAATTTGGGAGATGTTCCGTAATACCAAAAATGATGAATGAAAAATTAATGTATTTCCAATATTGTTTCGAGTATTTATAACTTGATAATAATATCTGTGTTCCTAAGGAGAGATATTTTGAAATATTGTTTTTTATAATGTAGAAAAAAAACAAAATAAAAACATGACATTTTCGCTGTGAAAATGTGCAAATTTAAGGGGTAAGTTTTTTAACAAAAAGACGACATAGGAACCTAGATAATTATTGTCTGAATCCGAATAACATCATATTATGGTGTAAATATACTTAAACTGCAAATGATTTTGGTATTACGTTTGTATGGATAATTCTAACGTCGCGCCCGCCTTAAAGGAGAAACTGACTGACATCAACGCACAGCCGAAACTACAGGGCCTAGGAGCGTGTTGGCACAAGCTTTCCTTTTATGATGCAGATGAGCACTAGGAAAGGATTTCTCTATATTCACCCCGTAAGGGGATGAAACGGGTCTATTCACGCGGGTGAAGCCGCTGGCTGACGCTGGTAAATAGATATTGTGTTGCGACTACGATACATATGACTTCACAGAATTCTGCATCGCGCAAGCAAAGTTCTCCGCACGACCTGAATAGATACAACAGCCCAAAATCATCTATCGGGCAGTAGCCCACCGGACATAACACCCGTCCAGCCGGAGGATCCTCCCTTTTCAATGGAGGTATGTGGGACCTTACTCTCTGTTCCGCTACCTCTAAACTGGTAACCTTCGGTAAAGAACGTGAGTGCAGTCTTCGTGCAGCAACTACGTCGTGACGTCATCATCACTTCCTCAAGCTTTCAAGCAGCAAGCCATACAGCCAGCACGGCACTGAGGGTATCATGACCACCAGCCGCAAGTAGTACAGTCCGCTAGACAAACGTTATGATGTTAGTCGATGCGTTTTATTAAAAGAATAAAAATCTCTTCTGGACCAACTGAGGCACATAAAAATACAATCATAAAAAAAGATCTTTACCAGTAAATATTCCGTAAATCAATAAAAAACCGGCCAAGTGCGAGTCGGGCTCGCGCACAAAGGGTTCCGTAGCAGCAAATATAATAAACTTATTATGTCAATTTATACACCTGGTGAATGGAGCCTAACCTAAATTACAGTTAAATCAACCTATCTCAAAAACTATAAGAGATACTTTGATCAAACCAAAAATCGTTGAAAGAGTTAATTAGCATGCATCACCTCTATTTTTTTTAGAATTTTATACCCCGTAGTTATAAAAATAGAGGGGGGGGGACATACTTTTTACGACTTTGAGAGCTGATATCTCAAAAACCGTTCACTTTAAGAAAAATGTTTTTTAGAAAACTTTATATCATTTTAAAAGACCTTTCCATTGATACCCCACACGGGTATGTACATCGAAAAAAAAATTTTCATCCCTCAGTTACATGTATGGGGGGCCCCACCCCCAATTCTTTTTTTTACTATTTAGTGTCATAATTTTGTAGCGGTTCATACAACACATATTCCCATCAAATTTCATCACTGTAGTACTTATAGTTTCCGAGTAAATCGGCTGTGACAGACGGACAGACGGACAGACGGACAGACGGACATGACGAAACTATAAGGGTTCCGTTTTTGCCATTTTGGCTACGGAACCCTAAAAAACAACGTACTCGAACGCCAAGAGAAATAAAGTGAAAATAATGCAAGAATCACTGTTTTATTCTCACAGTCGTTCGCAGCTTTCTTTTACTAGGCGCATATCTTTTACGAGCATCGACGGTAAATAAACCTTTCTATACGTCGCAGGATAATTGGGAAATTCGTTTTTTTTATTAAAAGCCTAGGATTTTTGTAAAATGCCTAGCCTATTTAGAAATGAAATCATTAATGTTGTAATATGTAATCTTATGATGATTTTTTCGTAATTTTTTTCTGAATAGGGCAATTGTGAACTTGAATTTTGTTTTGACTTATCTTTGCAGTTCTTTGTTATATGTTTTTAGTAGGTCATCATCTGTGAAAATTTCAACTGTCTAACTCATGTCATGAGACACAGCCTGGTGGTAGACAGACGAACAGCGGAGTCATAGCAATAGGGTCATTTTCCCCTTTGGGTTTGGAACCACCCCGGAACCGGTTAGTTGTTATTAATCAATCAAAGCATTAAGTCCGCGTTTGTACCTTTGGTTACATGAAGATTAAAACAATAAATAAAACCCTAGTCAGTATTTTCCAAATATCCCGCCATACATTTTTTTAAATGTCTGAATGGAATCATCAAAATGACTTCTCCCGCTCTGGGCAAAGTGGGTGGGCGTGTCAGACTTTTACTGACTTTTTAGTCAGAAAAAGTAGCCATAGCGGCAACAGAAATAAATAATTTGTGATCAACTGTATAGCACACGGTTCATAAGATACAACCTGGTAACAGACAGACAGACAGTACAGTCAAAGCAATAGGGTCCAGTTTTAACAGAACGACTCTATTAAAAAATCCCTCAATCCCCAAATATTTTCTTTTTTTATGCACCTGCTATATTGTCTCCACCACCCTAGATTGAATGGTAGACAATTCCTAAGGCATTAAGTCCATCTTGATATCTTTGTTCGCATGAAGATTAAAACAAAATAAACCCTTTTAACAAAATCCCTGTCTGTATTTTCCAAATATCCTGCGACACTCGACACAAATGTATGCCACAGCTTCCCTCAAACAGTAATAGGTATTTTCCGTTTATGTGGATGCGGAAATGAAAGGCAAACAGACGAAGCCATGTTTACGTCATAAAATTTTACGCATTATAATCATCGTGAACATGTGAAAAGTAAAGAAAATTTACACCATGGCGTATTATACTGTTTGCTTTCGTTTACAGAATTAATGTTTGTTTTAGATTTTTGTGCGTTTTTTTTAATGAATTCTCTCGGTCTATGGTGGACAGATTTTTATGCGGTTTTTTTTAGTGTATTCTTCTACGCTATGGTGGACAGAGAGGGCTTTTTATGGATAGGTTCGCGTTTGACCACTATCTCGTGTTTACGTCATAAAATTTTACGCATAATCATCGTGAACATGTGAAAAGTAAAGAAAATTTACACCATGGCTTTTATACTGTTTGCTTTCGTTTTCAGAATGTTTGTTGTAGATGTGGTTGTAGATCTTTTGTGCGTTTTTTTTAATGAATTTTCCCGCTCTATGGTTTGAAGAGAGGGGTTTTTGTATTATGCATAGGCTCGCGTTTGATCACTATCTTACTTGATGGTAGGCGATGATGTGGCCGACGATGGGGTCCAAAAGTAACTTATTCACTCTTAACTTAAAGACCCCCTAACTAAAACCTACATAATTATGTACTTCATTTTTCAAACGTTCGATTGGCAATTGATTCGGTTGCTACAATTCAGCCAGTGACACGTTTAGGTTGTACTAAGAACTCATTGAAACGTTGACTAAAACCTCGATGAAAAAAATATGCCTTAAAAATAAAAGCAGAAAGATAATAAAAGATCCGGTTCCATATCCGCCTACGGAGTGTATTCCTATCCTAATCTGCTGTCGGCTGCAGACTGACTCATGAGGCGAGTCGACGCGGGAAAGTTTGACAGGCTAATCAAACTTGTATTGATTTCAATGCGGAACATCTATACGGACCATTTATTAAAGAGATTTTAAATTAAAAGTGTAGTGAGGGTAGACTGGTTAATGATAAACGTCAGGTTGTTATCTATCTTTTGCTTAAATTAGTTACTTAATAATTTAAAATCGTCGGTTTTGCGGACGACGAGCAATGGAGAGTTCGCCGTCTGGTAAACGTTCGGACCGAACTTGAGTCGTCGACGACGCGTAATTTCTACGCGTGCCTCAAATATCTATGAGCAAAACCGTAGGAGCCCGGAAGCGCCAAAGCCTACTGGGGCCATGGGTTAAGTAAAGCAAAGAAGTAGCCTAAGTGTGGTTTTAGTCAATAAACGTCTGACACCCCTTACGCGCCGCCCTAGAGCGGGAGAAGTCATTAGATAATATCCCACCTAAAATAAAATTCCTTATAAAATGCTAGACATATTTACATATCTAAAAATATTACAGCTGCTATACTTTATAATTGTTAAAACCACGTTTGACTACCTCACCTGATGGTAAACGATGATGTGGTCGATGGCGGATTATGCTTATTTCTAGATAAGCGTAATCCGAAGTCCCATAATCCTAGAGTGAAGAGAGAATTCTCTTGACAAAGACCCCTAGATTCTGGAACCTAGGGGTCTTTGTCAAGAGCAAAAACCCCAAACGGGACCTGAAAATACCTGGGTATATCATCTGAAATTACTTCACACTTAGACGGCATCATCCAACGCTTTTGTCCGGTTTGATTTAAACTTTGCCTATATTCTAAACAGTATAGGCAAAGTTTTAGTCACAATTTAGGCATCACAATAGTTCGGCTGAGTGCTATTGGACCACAAGTCTTCTTGAATGCTCTCAAGAGGCCATCAGTTCTTAAGCCGACGGATTATAATCGGTTCTAATTGCGTCCATAACTTGCTTTCGTCTCTGATGCCAACTAAACTTGAAGCATTTATTTCAATTGAACCGTTTACAGGCACTTTTGATCAGAAAGTGGATCAGTTAGAAAGTTGAAGCTTTTAACACGTTACAAAACTGAGATCTGTATGATCGGTTTTCCCGTCCGATTATAATTTAGATGTCTTCAAGGCTAGAGTGAATAGGCTCTTAATAAGCTAGTGCGCCTCACCATTAACGATTGCATCACTGCTTACCATCAGGTGGGATCGCAGTCAAGCACTAGTCTATAAAAAAAAATGAAGAATGTGCAGGAGACTTCATGGAATCTTTTATAAATCAAGTGGTGAAAATTCTTGTGTTTACTCTTTATTATTTTTGTATTGCATGTAGCTCACCGTGCGCGTCCTAAAGGGACCAGAAGCCTTCCCATGACTCCGGGCGGTTTAAAGGAGGTACCGTTGTACTCGCATAAGAGAGCTACTGAAGGATCACCGGGAAGTTTATTCAGTAAAAGTCTGATACTACCTGCCGATGCCGCTCCAACACGGGCGGGCGAAGACGTTTGATGGTTTCACATGTAAAAAAGGGCGTTAATGTGATTTGTGGTCATTTATTATGCCCAAAAACCGGCAACCGGCATTATCCTAGAACCAACAAAATCGAAACCGATCGCTAGGCCCGCGTGGCGGATTACGGCCCATTTCCTCTCCCAGAGAGGAGGCCTGAGTCCCAGCAGTGAGAACATCATAAGGCTGATGCTATGATATGCTATTATGGCCAGAACGTGTCTCCATCTTCTACTCAAACTACATACATAGCCATCATTATTAAAATCCAGTCTAAAATGCATTATTTAATTCATGAATCCTCGACCGGTCCTATGAGACCGCGCTGTTATTGTTTTACTATTGTGTCTCGTTTTGTGGGTATGTGATAGGTTAAAGTCAATAACCCGACAAAATATAACCCTTGCTACAGCAACCTTCAGAGCGCAACCTCATTCGTTACAACTTCAATTACTAACCGAGGTACCATAATGAAAATTCTAATTAGTCTACACTTCCAACTGCTATTACCATTATGAAAATATTCAGCGCTAGTGTTGTCCCAGCGACTATTATTCTTGTTTAACATAAATAAACAGCGTTTAATGAAAAATAAATCGAGGTGACGTCTTTGCCTTTGGGTCGTATTGTGTGGATATAAGGGCGGGAAATAAGGAGTTAGTTTTGTGACTTATTTAGACTTTTGATGACTTGTGTTTGGGGTTTATTGATGTGTGTTAAGGCTAGAACTTGTTTTAGGTTATTTTGCTATTTCCGTAAATATTTTTTAAGGGTTAAAATAAAATAACGTTAGTCTTTCCATTCACTCGTTTTCAAGTAAAAAAAATAATTACCTATTCGATATCGGACCGAATAAGAATGATTTTTGAGTATACATATAAAATACATACAACCCCTTTTTGAAGTCGCTTAAAAATGAGAGCGGTTTATGCCAAAAGTAACAAATTACTTACAAATTATTAGGTCATGCAATTTCATTTCAACCCATAATTCAAACACAAAGACACTCTACTCGAGATTAAATTAAAATAAAAAACGATTGAAGGGAATTCAAAAATAATTCGAATCAAGTAAAAAGCGCTCGTATACTATATCGATGTTCTCTCGAGAGCCATTGTGGAGTGGAACTGGCACGCAACATCCCCCCCAACGTTCCACTTTTGAATCTGGAGAACCGACGCGGTTTCAACGACTTTTTACGTTTATTTTTTTTTTATTTCACTTTTTTTTAACAGAGTCTGCGGCCAACGTTTCGCTCGAGTTATGAATCGTTCCGATTATTATGTTCGCCAGTGTTACGTTGATATTCAAACTCATTTATTACACGAACAATAGTAAGTTTAAATGTAAAACCTTTTGTGTTTTGCTCTAATCCCGTTAACGTTGGAACTGTTGGAACTGTATATATTACGCTAAGATAAATAAATAAAGGGCAAAGTAAAGTACCACGGGCAATAAATGTCGGGGGTTTGATGAGCACTTGATTATTTCATGTTTCCCTTTTCCGTAAAACTAATCCGGAGTGTAGGCGTGACATTCACACCTCTCTATACTAATCTCAATTAAGCTGGAAGGTTTATGGCGGTCGTTTCGCACTTGACCGTTTCCCGTTAGGGCTGGTCTCGTCGAGTGCTCGCACAATTTATGGGCTAACGCATGTGACATGTTGACCCACAATTGTAGCGGGGAAAGAAAAATGGCCGACTGATTGTAGCCTGTGTTTGCATGAATTGTTTTGTTGGTTCCATTTGTGTTGGATGACTGATATTGGGCGGATGAGAGTGGTGGAGGATCAGGAATGTTGTTAACAACTTTTATATGCACTGCACATATCTACTAGTTTTTTTACACGCGAAAGTTTATATGTATGGATGTTTGTTACACTTTCACGCAAAATTTATTGATCATGGTGTTCGATGAAACTAGGTGTACAGTAGACCATGTCCTGGAATAGCATATAGAATACTTTTTATCCCGGGATTATATTCCCTTGGAATATTTTTTTTAAACTCGAAAGAACTAAACCTAGAACACTGAAATTTTGTACCTACACAAGTTCGTTTGATGATCAATTTCGGAAAATCGCTTTTTATTCTTTGTACAAGACTAAGAAACAATTTTCCAAAATTCACCGCCTAAAGGGATGAATCGGGGTACGAATCGAGTTCGATCCAACTGCTGAGACATAGTGCTCCGCTTTGTGAGGGAGGTTGGGCCTCCACGCAGGCCTTAGTTGGGTTTGAGGAATGTCCAACAGTGGACTGCGGTGATGCGCTATTTTCTTGTTCTACCTCTGTCAGTGGTCCTCGAATAGAATAGAATAGAATAGATTTATTTGCTTAGAATGTAGGTACATAAAACCGCCGACCCCAAATAATTTGGGATAAGGGCAGGAAGAAGAATGTAGGTACATAAAATAAGTTGTTACAGATATAATAGAATCCATGTACATTCTGCCGTAATATAAGCATGCAAATGTAAAAATTGAATTTAAAGAATATACATCAAATACATGTATAATTGTAGATATTACATCAAATTATTCTCGTTAATGTTATTGTTTGCTGTTTTCGAAGACTCCTCTTTTTACCCTTAAGGGGGATGTTCCAGCTTAGCCCGCGAAATTCAAATTTTCTTACGTTTTTTACACCTTGAAAGCCAGTGATAAGTTGTATAAAGTTAAAAATACTTAACTAGTTACATAATTATAAACATAAAAATCATTAATACAAGCCTCCAAGCTCACCTAAGTGTAGGAACGATTTTTTCGAGGTCAAAAACGTTCTTGCAACTAAGTGAGCTTGGAGGCTTGTATTGATGATTTTTATTTTTATAATTATGTAACTAGTTACGTTTTACAACCGCTTAAGAATTTTTAACTTCATACAAGCTACCACTGGCTTGCAAATTGCAAAAAACGTAAGAAAATTTGAATTTCGCGGGCTACCTGAAGCATTCACCTTAATGTATCATGAAATCGAGAGCTACATGCACCTAACGCCGGTTGCCAAGACACCGCCTTCCGTGTTGGCGCTTGCATTGTTTTATTGTTTTGTGTTCGCCAAACACGTGTGAAGACACTTCAATTTTGAGCAAGAAGGATTTACTGCTTTAACGCCAATATTATGAATATCTATGAATAAATACTTTATTTTGGCTCTTTATGTATAGTTAACACTTAGCTAACGAAGTCTAATGCAAACCTTTGTTATAAAAACTGATGCCAACTTTTCTATAAAAGCTAGAAAGAAGAAATCACCAATATAACATCCCGTTCTGGATAGAACGGGAGGGTGTATCAGACTTTTACTAAAACACACTCCAGTTCTTTCTTTGCCTTCGTCCGTGGGCCTCAACCTCCCAGTAGTTATGCGTGTTACAATCGTTTGATAGATATTTTTAAACCGAATAAAAGTACACCTATGGTGCCAAGTTCCAAATCTTAGTCCGTGTAGAGTTATTCAAATGCAAATGATAATGATAAATGATGTTTATTTTGCAAATAGGATTTAATAAAACTTTTACACATGATATGTATTTTGTGATTAAACGGCTTAGTTTTGCACTTGCTTCTTTTATATGACACTGTAGGTACATTACAGTTCGTATGTTACCAATTATATTGTTAAACCAGGGCAAAAAAGAGTTCCTTTACCTCACTACCACGCATGCGCATCACCTGCACAGAGTTAATAAGATAAACTTGCGTGGGCCGCTGAAAATTAAATTTCGCTCGCTGTTTTTACGCTGCAAAAGCAAAACCTACATGTTCGAGCCGCTGGAGTGAAAAAAGCTTGTGACTCAATGACGCCATTTATTAATCTATCACGTACCCGCAAAACGAGACACAATAGTAAAACAATAACAGCGCCGTCTCATAGGACCGGTCGGGGATTCATGAACTAAGGCACACTAAACTACGTATGTACGTGTATTTTATTTTATTTATTTTAATAAGTACAGTGACAGACTACAGACTAAGACTATCAGAACATTTAAAACAACATACATTACATGAATCTGAAGTCCAATTACTACTGTACACAGCATTCAATGTTTAATATTTCACTAGTGGCAGTAGTGGTGAAGCAATGTGTAATTAAATGACGCTGTTACAATTAAGTACAATTTATAGATATGATTTCTAAACTTGTTATAGCTACTCAGAAACAAGTGTACCTTAGAAAATATAGCATTATATTGATTGCACATTCTGTATAGAAGAAGAAACTGATTGACTGTCTGACTGACAGACAGACATATCAACGAACAACCGACACTACCCGGCCCAGAAGCGTGCAATTTATACAAGGTTTCTTTTCATGACGTAAACGACCACTATACTCCGTCGGTTTAGGTAGTTAACTAAAGGTAAACAATTTTGGCATGTCTTTTTATCTAAAAGTTGTCTAAAAATTGTATGTAAAAATCTTTGCACATAGGTATTTACCTAAATCGATGTTAGCTAATAAACTAAATTTAAATAATCTTTGTGTATATTATATACAACATCTTTAATATAAAAAGGCATACCAAGATTGTTTACCTTTAGTTAACTACCTAAACCGACGGAGTATAGACAGGATTTTCCCATATTTACCCCTGAGGGGATGAAATGGGTCCAAAGTTTGTATAGAGAAACCTATTTTCACACGGACGAAGTCGCTGGCAGAAGCTAGTATATCCTTATATACAGGGTGTAAGGAGAACGCTTCCGAAGCCAGAACGTAGATTATATACAACCTAAATGCAAACGAATACCAATAACCTTTCGCTTTAAATTGATTATTTTCAAAACTTCATATTTCATAAACACGCAATGGAAACGAAAGTACAAATGTGAGGTCACTGACACGCAAGGCAACGTCGCGCCACTGCGCGCCCGCGCTTATCAGTCGCCGAGCGGCCGCCGAGCGCTCCGCCCGAGTCGCGGGATTTAATACGGAATTTACAAACATCACTTTCAAAATGCCTAGGCCGCCGCCCCCTACAACCCTTCATAAAATTATGAATTTTAATCGCAATTGTAGTCCATTGTAAAAAGCTGACAGAGGCATTTTACGTACCTGTCTAAATCCTTTGCGACCTTATGAGGTTTGGCTCGAACTGGGCTCCATCCATTTCAATACAAAGGCGGGCCCGTCGCTGTGTCGACTCGTGAACACGAGGCATTAGTGTTGGATCCTCAACACATTCTTCACGTAGTTTATTAAAAACGCTCACTATTCTGCCCCGCATTTCATCAGCACTGTCACATTCCCGATCAAACACTCTTTCTTTCACATACCCCCACAAAAAGAAGTCCAATGGCGTTAAGTCGGGTGAACGAGCCGGCCAGGCGTGCGGCCCCAGCCTTCCGATCCAGCGGTCATTAAAAAGTTCAGTGAGACGCTCGCGGACGGGACGCGTAACATGCGGAGGAGCGCCATCGTGCTGGAACCATGCTCGACGATATTCAGCCAGCGACACATTGTCTAGCATATCATCTAAACGTCCATTTATAAAATTAAGATATGCTGATCCATTGAGGCGCTGCGGTAGAAACACTGGTCCTAAAATTTTCCCATTAAAAACACCCGCCCATACGTTGACGGACCATCTGGTCTGATGGCCGGTTTCTTGAGTGGCGTACGGGTTAACGTCTGACCATACATGGGCATTCCTCCTGTTCCACATCCCGTTTCTCGTGAATGTGGACTCGTCCGTCCAGATAACGTGCTCAATGAAGCCAGGCGCACGCTGTTGTTGATCTAGCAGCCAACTACAGTACACACGACGACGAACGCGATCATTGGGCAGCAAAGCTTGTACTTTGTGTATTTTGTAGGGCCGCATTCTGTTCCGGCGCAAGACTTTATGAACTGTCCAGTGAGAAACTGTCGGTAAACCCCGTCGCCGCAATAATTTCGCCGCACTTCGTGTGCCTAGGCGTGGATTTTGGCGAATCACATTTAAAATACGCTCCTCAGTCTGAACATTCACTTGTTGTCCACCACCTGCCGCCATCGGAGCAATCGGTCGATTTTCTAAGACTCGCTGAAAAGCTGCCGTTATCATGCGAGAATCAGACGGATGCCGGACATTCGGAAATCTGTTCCGGTAAATTCTCAACGCTAGAGATGCATTCCCAAGGGCTTCTCCTAAACACATCAACATGTTGCCGTATTCACGAGCACTGTACGTACACGTATGCCTAAAGCATTATTTGAAACAACAAAAAATAATAACTAAAAAAGGATAAAACAGCACTAAAAACGTAACAATAATAACTAAACACAAATTTAAAACTAACAAAACAATAATTAATTACGATGCAATATCGATCGGATAAACGTAACGTACGTTAGCTCACGAACCGAGTCGGAAAGGAACTGACTAGAATACTAGATTACTATTATTTACTAAAGAAGTACTATGAAGATCAAACGACGCACTTGCAGGTGGCCGGCCGACAAACGTTACCGCCGCACGTGCCGCGTTGCGATGTGCAAAGACCAACAATTTACAGAGGCGAAAATGTTAAAAGAATAATTTTAAATGTTAGGAAATTGTACTTATGCTATTACAAACTGTTTTCATTTTCTAACTTTTAAATAAGATTGAATCGGTTTCTTGGATTCAATTAATTTAATTATTCACTTTAAATTGGTTTACTTACTAAATGAAGGATCCAGTTCTTGCAATAAACAAGCGCGCATCGTGAGACTTTAATTACATTTACATAAAGTTCAAATTCAATTGATTCACGCGCTCTGGTTGCTTTAAACTGTACATGTGATGAAAATTTTTTAGTCAATCACAGCTGATGTCGACGATCTTTTAATTTATTTCATTTACTATCGATTATCGACATAATACAAAACTGTTAATAAATGCACGACATAGTGCATCAATTTAAAACTGTTGACGCCTCTGTAATGTTTCTTTTTATTTATTTTGGCGGCGCTTTACAAAGGATACTTTGACCACGCCGCGCCGGCGCGCCGCCGCCGGCGCGCCGCGCAGCAGTACAGTTCGTCCGCTATAAGTTGGCGAGTGTGTAGTTAGGCTCTGCGAATTTTGGCCCTTGAAAATATCGTACAAAAATAAAGGTTTTAAAAAAATAAATGCAATTTGCAGTTCTTATTGCTGTTAAAAACAGTTATTGGCATTATTTTTTTTTAAACCTTTATTTTTGTACGATATTTCAAGCGCCAAAATTCGCAGACCTTAACCTGTCGAGCACCGGGGGGGGCGCCATTATTTATTTTTATTTTAATATAATTAATATTAATAAATTAATATAAATAATTTCAATAATATAAACTGTTATTGCTCTGTTTCTGTTGCTTCTGTAATTATACTACTAGAGTACAATTTTAAATCGGTCGGGGTTTGGTGGCACAATTTTTTTCCAGCGGTTCTCAAAGTTAAAAGATAATGCATTTTTAGTGCATTTTTAGTGGCACGTTTTCGTGCCACCGAGGACCTACAGGTTAACTTCACACTCGCCAACTTATAACGGACGAACTGTAGGTAAGTACGTAGTATCGCGACTCGTTATTTTTACCGAATTCACAAAAACGAGGAGGTACTTTTTTTGTATTTTTGTTCATCGATTACTCAGCCGATTGTCGACGGATTTTCAAAATTTTTTTTTTGTTAGAAAGTAGATAGGTCTGAGGTAGTCCCACTGTCACCAAGTTAGGATCTGATGATGGAATCTTAAAGAAATCTAGGGGAAACCCTCAAATTTTATAACCTCACTTATTGTTTTTCGCATATTTTATGAAGTATCTCGTGTATTTGCGTATGGATGTCACCATCTCAGGTGGCGTGGCTGATGATGGAAGGTAGGTACAACTCCTTGACAGTAAGAAGTTACTCGAATAGGCAAGGACTGTTTATTAAGTAAATTGTTTTGATTTTCGATAGGGTATTTACCATTTGGTCTCATGATCATCAAGTCATAACCTGATGCTGCAGTCAGGATAGTCTGCAGAGTACCTAACTCCTCGACAACTAACAGCAGAAATATCGTGTTTAGGCTCATTGAAAAGGGTTCGATGTGTGGATAAACGTGCTGTATAAACACCGAAGTACATAGCGACCTGATGCTGAAGCCAGGCGCTTCAGAAAAAGTACAAACCTCGAAATTACAGCACCGTAGTCGTGTTTGGGCTCATTTTAAACAGGACTAAACTAAAAGAAAAAAAAAACGTTTAAAAAAACACAACCGACTTCAATTAAAAAAAACACCGACAAAAAAAAAGTACAAAACAACTAGTTTTGTCTCTTCATTATTTCACCGACTTCCGAAATTAAAGTTATTTTGTACTTTTTAAGGTATTTTTTTTTTAAATTGAAGTCGGTTGTATTTTTTTGCAAAAAGTTTTTGTTTCGATATTTATTGTTAAGTTTGCCGATATGAAGTCATCGACGCCAGCTCTAGAGATAATGTCGGGATGTAGGTTGGTAAACATTTTAGTTTTGTTGCTATGCAAAATTTTAGTGACGGAATGACAAGTTTCTTGTAAACTCAATGTCTTTGTACATAATCAACTTATTAAACGTTTCTTTCCCAATCACAGTAGTGAGTAGGTAGCTAAGTATCTTCGTTATGGGCCTCAAGGTTAAGCAAAGTAAACTGGATTTTTCTGACTTGTAAGTTAAGGATCAAAAAATTGTAACCCTGTTCAAGGGGAAAATTACTTAATTAATTAACATTACGATCCTTGCACGAATGGAACCTGAAAGCAGATATGCCACTACTAGGTAGAAGTGAACTGAAAACACATTTGCTTCCAGCGATCGAGTAAAGGTTAGTAGTTTAGGAGCGCACTACATAGTCAGCCGTTGCGTCGTACGTTGGGTCGCGTCGGCTGCGCGGCTAGCGGCTGTCGGCGACCGCGCGCGGTCTTTGAACCCGAGGTCACGCGCGAGCGTCAGATGATTTATTTATTTACGAATACATTGCTTGTTAGAGTTTTAAAGAAAAAAAAATTGTTTAATCGCAAATAATGGTTTCATTTAACTGTTCCCACAGCATAGTGTATGAAAAATGATAAAAAAAATAGGTAAAATTGTAAAAAAAAAAAACTGTTTTTTTGATGGTATCGTATCGAGAATCACTAGCCTTATCACCTGTCTTCGTTTTCGGAAGCGTTTCCCTTACACCCCGTATTTAGATTAGATAGATAGTGATTTTAAAAGAGTTGTGTAGGAGACCTATAGTTACTTCGAAAACTGGCAAGAATGACAAAAAAAAACAATAAACAAAATAATTCGCGGTTTGATGGAGATAAGCAAAAGAAAAACATGTGTTTCCATATTGTTGTTTTAGTAAAGCCACTTCACACGTGCCGTCGTCCACGTTGTTTTGATAGTTCGGCAGTGTCGTAAAACTGTTTAGAGTTTTAGATTGTTTACCTGTTGCTCTCGTTATGACGTTTTATTTTTAGAATATTTTCATGGGCATACATTGAGTTTATAAGAGAGACTAGTTTATTTTGTAATAACAAGATTCGTGAACTGTATAACGAACTTCACACTAGTTTTTTTTAGCTGGGAAATTATCCAATGACTTCCCTTTCTAGGGTGAGACGGGATGGCGTGTCAGACTTTTATCAGCTAAAACCTACCTACACCCTGGGCCCCTGAAACGAAAGCAAACAAGGATCTTTGCCTTCGCTACAGGAGCCTAAGGTTTTCTTAATACTTAATAAAAATTTTAATAATCAAAATTCAGAATTTATTAATTTTTAAAACTGATCCAACAGACATTGTACTGAATAACATACACTTATATATATTATAAAGGTGAAAGTTTACTGTATGTTTGTCACTTCTGGCTGAATGGCACCTGAACTCTAAATACGTAATTCATGAACCCGCTCAACTTATTAAAGAAATAGTCAACCGCATCGGTCCAGCTCTCTCAAGTGCTCGCTTCTTAACGAACAGCATTTTGTATTCCATCATCATCTTCCTGCCCTTATGTCTTGTTATTTGGGGTCGGCGCAACATCTTTTTATCTTCCATTCTGTCCTGTCACTCGTCATGCTATCAATAACTTCTTTTTCTTTCATATCACTCTCAGCAGTCAATACTTTATTGCATTCCATATTATGAACATAGATGGTACAAAATTATATTCAAGATCAATATGGACTTAACAAAATCCATCCGTCTTTTCTTTGGCCTCCCTCTACCTCCTTTATCCATCCACAATACATGTCTACTCATAACACTTTTAATAACAGCATTTTCTGTTTATTTCTATAAATTATAACTAGATATTCACAAAGCAAGGTGACGACTGAGTCATTGTACAAAATTAACTCGACAAATTAACACGATTTTATCATGTGATAAAAACTTAAAGTTTCATAAGACTGAAGTCTTTATGCAAACCGGATGAGCGGCTGAAGAATAACTCAGAATAGTTTGAACAGAACTATTTAAATATGGATACATTTTATGACCGTCGCCTTTGCTGTGAGAAATGGCTTCTTGTAATGTCTCCAGGAATATTTATGGGTAGGGCATTGGTCGAAAAACAGTTAGACTTTGTAGCTGAAAGGTTCCGAAGTATCGAAAAACATACCGGAAGATGCAGCGTTGAAAAGTCTCTTTCAAGGTGGACCGAGAACCGCGCGATTTCGGGCACATAGTCTAGATACCACCCGGGTAAAAATCCTATGTGTTATCACTACGTGGATATGGTCTAACCGCGTGCCAAAATTCATCCAAATCTGTTCAAGCGTAAAGAAACAAACACACACACATATATAGTCATAAACTTTCACCTTTTTAATATTAATGTGATACGTAACATCTTGAAAACAAAACAAATATTCAATAGAATAAGGTCCGTGTTAAAGCTGAGATCATACTTGTAACACAACCATAGGAATGATATCGCATTCCAACGCATGTGTATATGGTCAGTGAAAATTAGTGGAGAGTTGAAAATCTCTTCCTAGACAAACTAAATGCTTTAGCCGACATATGACACTTGTATCATTTCACGTAAACGGCTTCTCTTATTGGCTCGCTTTCACGTGTACATTTCAACAAGTTCCCAACTAGTTTCCTCGTCGAGTGCTAAAATCCGTTGCTTGCTTTAAAATAAATGGCCCTTCGGGAAAGTCGCACATGTGAGGCGGGAAATACGTCTTTAACGTAACACGATTATGTAATGCGGTCAGAGAAACGCGCGAAGACGCGACACGTGAAATATGGGCGGTTTGAATTAAATTGGAATGCGCTGTAGGTATACGAGTATAGTGTGTGAAGTCTGTTCGCGGCTGATAAATATTGTAATGTGTTTTTTTTTGTGGTATTCTCGGGTCAATGATCTGTGATTGTGATTTCATGAAATTCAAACTATTGCTTTAACTAGCTCCAATCAGGTTGATGAAAAATGTTATTTTGTACATCAACGTAATTTACATGTGCCTCACTTTTTTATATTTTTTTACAAGTTACCTTTTTATTTTTTATTTTTATAGGTACATGAACTTCTTAGTTTCTCTCATTAAATAGTTTTATATTCTGTCAATATTCTATGCGTAACTGTAGTAATATTATAAAGCTGATGAGTTTGGTTGTTTATTTATTTGAACACGTTTACCTCAAGAATTACTAATTCGAATTGTAAAATTCTGTTAGCGTTGGATAGTCAATTTATCGAGTAAGACTAGGTGCTATATAGCACCACACTACGACTCACATCTGCTGAGTACTAACCGAAGCCACTGAGGACAGCTAGTTGGAACATGAAAGAACAATAAGGCGATATGCGGCACTTGCTATGCTGTCCATCCTGCACAACCACCTGCACTTTGCAGGATCTAAATGAGGCCAATGCCAGAGCCATACAGGTTGCCAAATACTGGGCAGAAAATGTTTAGTAAGAGCATTGACACGACAAGAAGAAAAAGAAGAAGAAACACAATAATAAATAAGTATCTAGCTGCAAATCTACTTTGACAAACCTCTGCAATTTAATAAAACAAGAGAATGAGACGAGAAATTGCCCCTACAGCGGGACAGCACGTATATTATGTGTTTTCAGCGCATACGTTTCTGACAAATAGTCGGAATCTGTTAAAACTACGAGTAAGGCCGCCTTCCCACTTTGTCGTAACGACAGATAATCGTGTAGTGTTAAGTGTCGTAGACGATATGATTATACTATGAATCTTTTTGTGGTGACAAAAGATTGTCATGACAGTAGGAACTGCTAGCATGACAGTCATAAAATTGGTCACAACTAATCCGTGACGGTAAACCATGTGTCATTGTTGCGTCTATCTGTCATGACTAAGGGCCTGTTTCACAATGTCCGAGTAGGCACTACTCACTGAATAAATTCAAAAATGTGACAGAATTCGTATGAAATTATCTGTCAAGTAAGATACTCGAAACTTAATCATAGGTGGTGAAACAGGCCCTAAGAAAAATAGTTGTTATAATTGGAACAGTTAAAAACGATAGTCGTCCGACGATAAATTAATCGCGAAGATATAGTGGAAACGCGACCTTTTTCGCCGTGTGTAGGCACGGTTGATTCACCGTGCGTAGATTGTCAGTGTTGTATGGATCACTAGGGGAGCTTGTTGATACACGGTGGCGCTACGGCACCGCCCGCGCCTCCGTTTTTCATCAGTGTTGTATAACAGTCTATAGCGTCTTGTACACGGCACGTTTTATTAACCGTGCCTACAGGCACGGCAAAAAACGTGCCAAGTTCAAGGCATAGTGGAAACACAGCCTTACTAGCAGTAATTTATTGGGGCTACAAGCAACGCTCCGTAGCACGTAGCCTTTCCACTACGCTCGGCAAAAATCCTATGGGACCACTAGCACGGGTAGCCGAACGGTCCCTCGATTGAAATATCGGAATTTGAATACCGTTTTGGGATATGCGTCGCCGATACACCCAGCGGAAAACGGGCGTGTATCGGTTCATGTTTTGATTCGATTTTAGCCTGTTATTGTACGCTGTTTTGTTAGCCCGATTTTAGATTCTGTTATCGTATTTTCGTGGTTCTGGCAGACTAGTTTCCGGATACTTTGTGCTCCGGATATGATAGCTGGTCTTTGATTAGACGTCAGACACAGTATTTAGTGATGGAATAAATGTTAATAATGTTACTTTTTCTAAAAATCTTTGCTCAAATATTTGAAAGTTTAGCTTATCACGCTAACACAAATATTATAAAGGCAAAAGTCAAAGAAGAATGGGTACGTATGTGTTTGTTTTCTTCACGCCGAAAGGGCTGAACGAATTGATACAAAATTTGGCTCAAGGGTAAACCTTACCCCGGGATAGCACATGGGTTACATTTTATCCCAGAAGTATGTTCTCTTCAGATATTTTTTCCGTTTGAGGCGGGCGAAAGCGTTGGTAGACGTTGATACGTTCCAACGCTGGCACTTTCCAAAGCGTAGATCTTTATAGAGATGAACGTGCAAGAAACTCCATGGACAATTGAACACTCTTTTAAATCATACGACTTTCATAACATTTTGGATAGGTACATATTTTTTGTCGCTTCGACATATGTTTGTCATCCTACACAAAAGTTAAAAAAAAACTATATTAACAGTTTAAATTGAACAACATTTGATAAATCTATTAAAATGCCTTAAAATCTATTTAGTGAATTACACCATTCATTTCAAAAGAGCACGCGCAAAGGTAATTTATTATTCTTCCACTACCTTTTTGATCTTCATACCTCAGTATTCAGAACAAAAATGTGATTTACACTGATTACGCGTTCAATTATAATAATTTATTTGACATATTTGTGTCGTCTATAGTAGGGTACCTGGCGGGTTTCCAGACGAACTATTAATACCACAGATAATATATATTTTATAGAGGTGCAGTAGAGTGCGTTTGTTTACTCTATGCATCGTGCATCGCAAGAAATTGTATTTATATTTATTGCCTTTTGATGGGTCATTAGTTGAGCTTGTGGATATTGAGTGTGAACATAAATTATTCGTTTTGATTAATCTGTGGATTTAGGAACAGGTTTTGAAATATATGTGTAAATATCTTTAATCAATCAAATAAAATAAACATCTATCTGGCAAATTAAACTAAATTATATTTTATTGAACAGATTTTTTAGGGTTCCGGAGGATAAAAATTTGGATCCCATTTTGGGACCCTATTGCTAAGATTCCGCTGTCCCTGTGTCTTTCACCAGGCTTTATCTCATTAATTGTTCTACCTAGACAGCTGAAATGATTATGTGTTTCTGTTGTCGTTATACTACAAGTACTAAAATATATATTTAAGTGGGGCTCCCATACAACAAACGTTTTTTGCTACGGACGCGGTACGGAACCATTCGTGCACGAGCCCAATTTGCACTTGGCCGGTGTTTTTAGCCGGACATTTGATTAAAAAGGCCGATTATAGTTTTGTTTTGAATTTTTACATTCTAATAAAACTAGTAATTTCTGGTCTGCAAACGCTTGCAATTGCAAGAACTTATAAAAAAAAACTACAACAGCCGGACAGGCCGTACTTCGCCTAATTTGGTCGGACACACAACCAAAAAGCCTGGCCGTGTCCGGCTTTATCCGGACGCCTGGCAACGCTAACCTTGTAGGACGCCACGACAGTGCTGCGTCCTTTGATAAATAATGTTACAATTCGTCCGTTATAAGTTGGCGAGTGTGAAGTTAGGCTCTGCGAATTTTGGCGCTTGAAATATCGTACAAAAATAAAGGTTTTAAAAAAATAAATGCCAATAACTGTTTTTAACAGCAATAACAATTGCATTTATTTTTTTAAAACCTTTATTTTTGTACGATATTTCAAGGGCCAAAATTCGCAGAGCCTAACTTCACACTCGCCAACTTATAACGGACGATCTGTACCTACAAAATAAAAACGCTTCCAAATTCAAAACACATTAATATCACAGTGAAATGCACCGGACATTATTTTGAAATTGGAACAAAAAACAAGCGTGTAAATCTGCACATTCCTTATTTAAATACTCATTTGTATCTGTCATAACATGCATCTTTTACACTTTTAACTTTTTAAATATACTTTTTAAATATTTTCGTTCGCGGAGCAAAGACAACAGTGTTATGACATAAGTGAAGTTTATGGCTTAGCTTTTGCGTTCGTTATTTTTCTTTTAATAGGGAAAATGTAAGGAGGATATGTACGTGTTCTTTAAGAGACAGGCCTGCTCGTAAAGTACGTGTATGTTCGTTTCCAAGACAAGTAGGTAATCAAGAACAACAAAACATAATTTTCTTTCTGCCTGTCCCTTTTTGTTTTTGTACAAAAGACAAGAGTCTGTTTTCATCTTCTTCATAAAAGTCAGCCAGAAAGTACAATCAGTCTATCCAAGGTGTATCGTGTTGTCCAATATTTGGATTTTGGAGGTCTGACAGGCAGTCACTCCACGTAAAACATAGGTATTCACTATTCAGACGTATCTAATTATACTAGAAGCCGATCCCAAGCAAATTGGGAGAAAGGTTATGGAGATGATCCTCTTCTTGGAAGTAAAAACTTCTTCTTAAAAAATCAAGAGAATACATAAGTGGTTTCCAATGAGGTGTCATGATTGGGATAATGCTACACTGAAAAGAGGTGGGACCGATATTATGAAATACCAACATGACATTATAATCAAAGACTAACATCTACTGTCACTATAGTTAAAAGCGCGGGAAATAGTCGCTCGCATACTCTGCAGTCCACTTTCCAGAGCTACTATTAGTCTTTGTTACATTATTATCATAAATATTTAAATTGCGACGCACTTTACAACTCAAATGATTGTAAAATCCAACAAAATTCCCCAGAATTATAATATTAACAAAGTATATTTCGTCGGCATCATTAAAATGTTATACTTGTACAAAGTTATCGTGGGAGGATTACGAGTATTTATAATGTCTTCATGTCGACAGGATAGTCCGCTTTGATGTCGGCGGCCATTTATTATTCCTCTTTATTCAGTTTTGTTTTTGAACGAAAACAACGGGAATTAATTGAATTGGGTGTTAAAGATGTTAATAATGGGTAGCTGGAATGTTCGAATGAGTTACCGTGGCCATGGAATGCAAAAGGACACGGAAGAAATATAGATGGGCTTTAGTCAACAGTCACTCCATCTTACTCTACTCAGAGCGGGTGAAGTTATTTGATGAGGTTTCCAAAATAAATAAAAATGCAAATTCCAATCTTCTAAAATTACGAGCTAAAAAATCATGGTGATGTTCACCATAAACCTACCGTCAAAAAAATATGCTTGCCATTGTAATTGTTTAGTAGAAATGAAAGAACCAGTCGAATCATTTACATGAGAGTTACTTATCATTTATCGGATCTATCTTTTTCCTTACACATACACACATCTCTTTTTCGCTGGTAAAACAGAAAAAAAACCGACCCACAAAAACGTCTTCTATTTACTATAACATACTTACATATTTCAGCCACGCGCACATCGTTTGTCTATGGTATACACACAAAATATATTATCTGTGCCATCCGCCATTGTTGTCGGTTGGCGCGAAACACATGTTGTGATATATGGCGACGACACTTGGTTCTTTTGTGTCTCGATTCGGTAATAAAAGCTTATCTCTTACGCTGATCTGAAGGTAAAAGAAAACGGGATGGGTGATTGTGTTTTTGTGTGTTATTCATGGCTTAAGGTTATTGGATAAAAATTGACTGGTGAAGACTTTAGAGTGTCGTCACGATTAAGGGAATTAAATTGGCGGTGGTTTTTCTGGATTTCGAGATTTGAGATGGTGAGCATAAGTAATTCTTTTTTACATCTTAAGTTTAACCTGTCATGTCGGTTGTTTTTTTTAAAGCTGTTGTGTGTTGTGCGGGTAGTCATAAAAAAGTGTTTTTATTAAAAGTTTTCGGCTTTCCGAACGATCACTTAAAATACTAAACGACAATATGTAGCGTTGGAAAAACTTGATAGTTTAGATAATTGAATATAAGAGAAAAGAGAAACTGACTAACTGACATCAACACATACCCAGAACTAGGAGTGTAAAATTTTGCACTATGTCTCATTATTTAGACGAGCACTAAGATTTTCCAAAATTCATCCATTAAGGAGATGAAACAGAGTATGTGCAGAGAAGAAATCTGCTTTCACGCGAGCGAAGCCGCTGGCAGAAGCTAGTTCAAAATATGCAAGCTACCCTTTTCCGTAACAAACGTCAAGATCGTTTCGCCTCCAGAGCACCCGTTCCTCAGGCGAAAAGTACATACATATAGACAAAGACATATCTCCAAATTATTTATGACTTATGGTGGAGTCATGATACTCCGTAATTAATGGATAAGACCCGAGAGAGTTGCCTCGGAATAGATAATTTAAGATGTCAAGTTATGTATCCCTTACTTAGGGATAACCTAACTCATGAGGCTCATTTGGACGCATTATTAATATTCGCCCTTGAACTTAGGGCTTGTCTCTATGTTCATTTGGAAAGAGTTGAGCAAAATGTACCTACGTCTTAGTGTTTTGATAATTTAATACTCAGATACCTGCAATAATTATTAATATTCGCCCTTGAACTTAGGGCTTGTCTCTATGTTCATTTGGAAAGAGTTGAGCAAAATGTACCTACGTCTTAGTGTTTTGATAATTTAATACTCAGATACCTGCAATACCTAGGTGTACTTACCATGTTTCCCAGGGTTTTTTTTTTTTTTTTCTGGTAGGGGAATCATCAGAATTGCTTCTCCCGCTCTTGGGTGGAGCGGGAGGACGTGTCAGACTCTTACTGACTAAACCCCTACCCCGTTCCTTCGTTGCCTTCGATCTGGGGGGGACTCAGTGTCAACCTTTCGGAATACCACGTGTTCCCAAGAGGCTTTGGCCCTGCCGGGCCCCTACAGTTAAGTCGCTTATTTGAGAACAGTAAATTAAATACTAAATTAGGTTCGACAACATCCGTCTCTAAACAGGTATACCACCCGAAACTCGACCCACTGATCCAACGTATTCATTTATCGAGTAATGTCCGGTTGGCGATCAAATAAAGATTAAGCTGTGTTTTGAATGCGTTGAATGAAAGGTTTCTAAGAGCGTTTTCACATTATCCGATCCGATATCGGTGTCGGAAGCCGATACGATATCGGGGTAAGTAAAATGTATGAAATATGTACCTGTCTTTCATATTGTCCGGCCCGATATCGGATATCGGAGCACGGCATTTCATACATTTTACTTACCCCGATATCGTATCGGCGTCCGACACCGATATCGGATCGGATAATGTGAAAACGCTCTTAAGACAATAGCAGCGCGGTCCTATGAGACCGGTCGGGGATTCATGAATTAACTGACATGAATTGTAGAAAGAACGTATCGAATTCAAGGACTCAGTGGAAAGGCGTGCGAAGAGGCTAATTGGAGATCCAGATCTGGTTAAGTCCAATTTACAAAGCCTTGAGCACAGGCGTAGGGTAGCCAGCCTTTCGGTTTTCTACAGGATGCATTTCGGAGAGTGTGCGCAGGAATTGCATGAACTGATTCCGCCATCCCGCTTTCACCATCGGACAAACCGTCGTACGGTGAGTATTCACCCTTACGTTGTCGAAACCTCTACGGTCCGGACTAAGCGTTTCGCTTCGTCGTTTATACCGCGGACATCGAGGGATTGGAACAATTTGCCTGCTGCGGTTTTCCCGTCCGATTATAATTTACCTAAACCACTGCCGCAATGCACAGAATCTTTTTCTGCAGACTGTTGTGGAGTGGTCAGTTGCCGTAGCGGTGGTAGCGGAGCCATACGGACTTAGGGATCATCCTCGCTGGTTTCGGGACACTGTGGACTCCGTTGCCGTTTACTGGGCTGGTGGAAGAGGAGAGCCTCACTGCTCCCTACTTGATAGGGGGCATGGATTTGTTGCAGTGGAATGGGGTTCTCTGGCCGTAATGGGCTGCTACGTGTCTCCAAACATTTCTCTAACCGAATTCAGGGAATACCTGGACACAGTCGCAAACTGCATTCAACATAAATGCTTACCTCGTCCGGTGCTGGTCTTGGGTGACTTCAACGCTCATTCCAGAGCTTGGGGAAACACCCGGGACACGACGAGGGGACACGCGGTACAAGACTGGGCTGCGTTACTTAACCTCCGACTCCTAAATCAGGGATCCGTGTCCACATGCGTTCGGTGGCAGGGGGAATCAATTGTGGACCTCTCATGGGCAACTCCTTCTGTTGCTCGTATGGTGTCGGATTGGAGGGTAGCGGAGGAAATGGTCACACTTTCCGACCATCGCCACATTGTGTTTGATGTGACACTGCGCTACTCAAATAACTTTAGCCGTCCAGTGCAATCTAGTCAACCGGCGCGACGTTGGGCCCTCAAGCGGCTCGATAGAGATATGCTCATTGCAGCTGCCAACGTCGTGGCGTGGCCAGAAAATGATCATTCCCAGGAGATCCCATCCGATCCAGAAGAAGAGGTGGCTTGGTTTCGGGACAAAATGACGTCAATTTGTGATGCTTCCATGCCCCGGGTCAGGTGCGCTCAACGTCCCGGTGCGGTTTACTGGTGGTCGGAAGACATTGCGCAATTGCGAGTTTACTGTCTTAGGTGCCGACGCCAGTATCAACGCACTCGACGCAGGAGAGAGCCAAGAGCTACAGAAGACGAGATAACCAGAACCTATAGAGCGTACAGAGAGGCCACTATGAACCTTCAACACGCCATTTCGGATGCTAAGTCAAAGTCCTGGAGAGAACTTCTTGAGGGGTTGGACGGGAATCCATGGGGAAAACCTTATAAACTGGTTATGTCCAAACTGCGTCCTTGGGTTCCCCCCATCACGGAGACTATGGACCCGGCACTACTGGAAAGAGTCGTGAGCACGCTCTTCCCAGTAGCTAGAACCGGCCCCTTATCAGTTCAGCCACCTTCGGACTGGTCTGACGAGATGGAGGTGACAGAAGGTGAGCTTGAAAGGGCCATAAGACGAATGGGAGCTCGTAATACAGCGCCCGGCCCAGATGGTATCCCTGGCCGTGCGTGGGTTCTGGCTCTGGATTCTCTGGGGGATCGCTTAAGACGGCTGTTCAACAGCTGTCTCCGTGCGGGCGTGTTCCCCTCTGAATGGAAGGAAGCTGGACTAGTCTTATTAAGGAAAGCGGGCAGAGATCCGGAATCTCCCTCTGCATACCGTCCCATTTGCCTGCTCGACGAGGTTTCTAAGCTATTCGAAAGAATAATTGCCGAAAGACTCGTCGGGCACCTGTCACGGGTTGGTCCCGACCTTGCCGATTGCCAGTATGGTTTCCGGCAGCAGCGTTCTACAGTAGATGCGATCCTACGCGTCCGCTTGTTGTCGGAACAAGCAGTGTCCCGGGGTGGGGTAGCGTTGGCGGTAAGTTTGGATATCGTCAACGCTTTCAACTCACTGCCCTGGGATGCAATAAGGGCGGCACTAGAGCATCACAGAGTCCCCCCTTACCTGCAGTGCATCATCGGGGATTACCTACGTGACAGGCACATTCGCTATGTGGGCCGAGATGGTTGCGTTCATCGGAGGGAGATTACGTCTGGGGTTCCGCAGGGGTCGGTTTTGGGCCCCCCCTTGTGGAATCTGGCATATGACGTGGTCCTGCGCGTCGAGCTACCTGTTGGCGTTAATATTGTATGTTACGCAGACGATACTCTGGTGTTGGCCAGCGGGGACTCCTTCAATGAGACCATCAGGCTTTGCGAGCTTGGGGTGGCAAAAGTCGTGGCTTCAATCCGCGAACTGGGTCTAGACATAGCACCTCACAAAACTGAGGCGCTATGGTTTCATAAATTGCCAAGGACTAGAGAACCTCCCAGTTCGTCAGTAACCGTAGGAGATGCGCAAGTCCAGGTGAGTCAGTACATTAAGTACCTTGGCTTAACCTTGGACAGTCGGTGGGGCTTCGAAGAGCATTTTGATCGCCTGGTCCCTCGCGTTGAAAGGGCAGTGGGTGCTCTGCACAGACTGCTGCCCAATCTAGGAGGACCTCGGGAAGAAGTTCGTCGCCTCTATGCGGGTGTCGTGCGATCGATGATCTTATATGGGGCACCTGTGTGGTCAAATAGACTATCAGGTGTCCGCCGCTGCAGGGCTAAAATCTATAGTCTGCAGCGGAGAATGGCCATTCGCATCGCACGTGGATACCGAACAGTATCCTTCGAGGCGGCAACTCTCCTGGCACGCTTTCCGCCACTGGACATTCTGGCTGATATGGACGCGAGGGTCTATAACCGGATTCGCGACATACGCCAAAGTGGTAATAGCGTGCCAGGGATCGCAATAGTGAGGCTGAGGCGGCAGGAACGGCGACACGTGCTCGAGAAGTGGCGCGAACGGCTTCAGCAGCCGAAATACTCGCGTAAGCGCGTTGTCGAAGCCGTACTGCCATACTTCGAAGCCTGGCTGAAAAGAGGAGAGCGCATCTCCTATAGACTAACTCAGGTACTGACCGGGCACGGTTGCTTCGGTGAGTACCTGAATAGGATTGGGCGGGAGGCTACGGCGAATTGCCACCATTGCGGAGGTGAGCTTGACTCTGCACAGCACACGCTCGAAGAGTGCCCTGCGTGGGCCTCTGAGCGGCAGGTTTTAGTAGCTAAAATCGGGCGAGATCTGTCTTTGCCAGCAGTAGTGAGAGCTATGCTGGCAGAGACAGAAAACTGGAGGGAAGTGGCGTCCTTCTGTGAGGCCGTGATGGTACAGAAGGAGGCCGCCGAGCGGGATCGCGAGAGGGCTGATCCCACTCGCAGAAGGAGGCGTCGGAGAGCCAATCGCCCCGACGCCTAAAACGCCGAAACCCCGCTTACAATACTTAAGGTAGGCGGGACACCGAGGTCACGGGCTCTCAGAGAGGGGACTCTGCCCGACCCAGTCCGCGAGTGACTTCGGGAAGGACGGTGGCACAGTAATCACGTGCTGCCGTGCACAACAAGAAACAGGGGAGACCCTTCAAGGTCTTCTCAAGGATGTGCCCTTACAGGCGTTGTACAGAGGGGGTGCCGGGGTGGTCTTTTAAGAGGACACGGGGCCCTCTCTATGTGCAGATGGTGATCACCGGGGTGGTTTTAGTGAGGTAAGAATCCCACACTCCCTGGTCTTTTTTCCCCAAAAGACCAGGCGCCTTTTGAAGGTTTCCCCCCGACAACAAAAAAAAAAAAAAAAAAGGTGTCTTCAAGGCTAGAGTGAATAGGCTTTTAATAAGCTAGTGCGCCTCACCATCAACGATTGCATCACTGCTTACCATCAGGTGGGATCGCAGTCAAGCACTAGCTTATAACAATTAAAAAAAAAAAAAAAGTTTGACAATATTATTAATCAACTTCAAATGCTTAATTCAAAAATAGGGGTAATTGAAGTTTTCCAACCAATTCATACGTATAATAAAATGAAAAAGATAACATTTATTCTATATCATAATCAAGTATCGGATCAAATTCTCCATAACAGCAGCAAAAAATAGTAATTTCACATACATATTGTAATAACAATTCGTTTTTCAAATATGGAACACCAATCTTCAGAATATACATAAAACCTTTTTAATATAAAGTCCCAGATTTTCCCTCCATTTTTTTCTCTTTTATTGTGTTGCCAACATAAAAATTCCAAAGGCAGCGCCAATGAGGGGCGGAGGCGGTGCAGGGGTGCCAATTTTACAGCCCAATGGTGCGAGAGAGCGGATTGGAAAACGCTGATGACTATGTAGTGATTATACCTACTGCCGTGTTCTAATTTTGTGTGCGTGGTTCGAATTATAATTTGAGTTTGGTGTTCAGGGTTATTTAACTAGGTAAGTCTGTACATTGTTTAACATCCATTGTGACCTTTATTACGTCTTTCAATTAAAGATTTTGTATTTAACACAAAGAAACTGGGTTAATTATGAATTTCAATGTTTGCTCAGTAATTCAATCAGGTTACTGAGTTTTCTTTAATAAATTTTCGGAGATTTCTCTTACAAAATGTCAAAATAGCTGCTGTAATCTACTCGTAGTATTGGCCGTAATCTAGTATTTAGGTACTATTAGAATGAGGATGGCTTAGTGTGTGTTGTTTACACTTTGAGCCAATCTGAATGTGATTTGACAACTAACCACTTTTGTTGGGCTGGGTGTTTATAATACTCTTTCCCTTCTGCATCTGTCTTTCGCGATAACCGTAAAAACTACTAAACAAATTTTCATGCGGCTTTCCCCAATAGACATAGTGTGAAACACTCGAGGAAGGTTCAAATGTTTATGCATGCCTAATATTATAAGTAGTAATAAAAAGCTGTCAATTTCAAAGAATTTGTGACAGCCGTGCAAAACTGGGCCGGGTTGCTTACGAGTAGTTTCTCATAACGTCAAGTAAGCCTTTATTATAGGCGAATTTAATATTCCTTTTCCATCGAGAACTTTCGACATAAAAGGCGGTAGCAAAACTTTCGGGACTTTGGACACATTATAAGCAATATTCACAAATTGACGTGGGAACGTAAGTGTTCGCTTTGTACTCTTACTTATTGAAACTCACGAGAGAAAGGCGAAAGGTTTTAATCGATTTTTCGAGTATATCAATAGTTCTCGATTGTGGAGCTCGTGGTTAGATAATAACAGCCGCACGAGTTGATCTTAAAGGTTAAGCAACGCTTGCCAAGGTTGGTCTGTGGATGGGTGACCATCTTAACATAACGAGTTTCCTCCGTGCCTCGGAAAGCACGTTAAGCTGTTGGTCCCGGCTGTCATTTGTAGATCTTTGGCAGTCGTTACGGATAGTCAGAAGCCAGTAAATCTGACTCCAGTCTTGCCATTAAGTACCGTATTACCCCAGTTAATGGGTTGTGGAGGTCTGGTAGGCAGCCGCTCCTCGTAAAATACTGGTATTCCGCTAAATCCGGCTTGACTGGAAGCCGACCCCAATATAGTTGGGAAAAGGCTAGGCAGATGATGATGATCAATAGTTCTCGATTGTTTCGACTTTGTCTCGAGTCCGATTCGGTCTATTATTGCGACAGGCGTATGATGCGTTCATTTACTATTTGTTCCTTCATGGTACACAGTTTCGAGTAAGAGTAAAGTAACTGGCCTCATCTAGCTCACATTGACCAAAAAAAAATTGACGTGAAAAATTGTTTTTGACTAATTTATTTGCAAAAATAAATATAATTTAGGTATCTATCATTCGAACAATTGATAACTCGTCCGTTGACTCGAAACAATCGAAAAACATCTCGATTATTTTGAAGAACGTCGAGTCGATAGTTGATTCGATGGTTTATTTTAGAGACTCCCGATTTTTTCGATTGTTAAAACATCTCGGGTTTCACCCCTTGTTACTCACGAGTGCTCGGATTGATGTAAAAATGACTGGCTTGCGAGAACGTTCCAAATTCAAACTGATTGGAGGGAACGTATTGACGAGAATATAAAAGTTCTTATTAAAGGAAATTGGCTTTTAAGTTCTTGTTATTAGGGTTAGAAGTTTCTATGTCCGTAGGGTATACAAGATCCTTGGTTTCTTGGTTATTGGAAAATACTCAGAATATTAATTTAACTTATAACTAGTTCTGATTTTCTTCATTAAATTTTTAAAAAGGCGCTTTGGAAGTATTCTCGTAGGTGGCTCTTGAACAAGTAAATAACAACCTAATTCTATAAAAACCCTCATTTTAGTTAAGTACTAGATTGTTTGAAAGAATTAATGTGGCCCTAGAACGCAAAGGGCACCTGAAGAAACATTTGGGTTTTAATAAGTTAACTCTCCTTCTGACTCCACTCAAAGCGGGCGTTTCATGACTTTTTTATGTAATTTTTTATGCACTTGTCTGTCTCTCCACCACCCTAGGTTGACTGGTAGAGAGTGCCTAAGACGTTAGCTCCGCCTTAGTACCTTTAGTTACATGAAGATTAAATTAATAAAAAAGGCTACTAACATTGTCTATCTGATCGAATTAAACACTACAGTCACACGTAGATAATTAAAATCCAACAGTATCCATGAAATCAAAGAGGTCTCTCCAACAGTCGCCATTACAAAATTCACTACGGCTAAACAAAACATAATCACAAAAAGCTTCCATTCAAAACTATCGCAGCGGCGCACTATTCACGGTGCGATATTATCGCGACGTCGCGTTGTCGCTCTGTCGCGTTGTCGCGCCGCTCCATCCGGCGTGTGTCGTGGTGCGCTCTCAAAAGGCTTCATCTTGTTGTTTTGTGCGACGATACAAGTCGCCGTCTATAGCAGGCTTTAGTTGTGAAGTAAAAATGGTGCATGTGTTTTAGTTGAGGTGGTTTAATGAGGTTGTAAACTGTGAAATGTCTGGTTATGTTGATCGTAGGATAAGATTTTTCTAAGATACGAGTATAAATATTAATCTACATATTTAATATAGAAAATTCTCGTGTTACAGTGTTTGTAACAAAACTCTTCAGAAACGGCTTAAACGATTTCTATGATTTTTTTTTGTGTATATTCAGTAGGTCTGAGAACAGGACGTAAACTTTTGTTTACCCTGACGCGCCATTTTTTTTAATGATATTATGGCAGTAGTTTGCGAGATCAGCTAGTAGAGTTAAGGACTGGTTTTTTTTTCAATGTGACCTACCTGGAAGCATGCCCGTTTAGGTAAAAAAAAATCCATATCGATATAAGACCTCTCGGCTAAGTGGCTTCAACTGTTAGTGTAAATTTTCCTAAAAACGCTCATTATGCTTCTAACACAAGAAAATATCAACCCGAATATACCTACAGTTCAAAGAAAACGAAAGCAACTCCTGTTTAAATATACAAATTGGTACATTGGTCAGGTCCAGAGTTGTGTGACGAACTCAGAATCACTCAGGGTTGTCACAAATATGAATATTCATCTCGGACCAGTACATTATACTGAAACTTATTAATATTTATGACTGAATAAATACTTACTACGAAATTCACAGTTGACTAGCCAATGTGGCTTCTGGGGAAATTATATTTGAGTACGTTTAACCTGTTCGTTTGTTGCTGTAGTAGGATATTCTGTTTGCCTAAAGATATAGTTAATAATAATAATATTCCAAAACTTTCACACAACGCCATCTAGTTGCAAACAAAGCAGAGCTTGTGCTGTGAGTACCTACTAGACAACTGATAAACATACTTACTTATATATTTCTAAAAACATGGGTACACCGTACACGTTATAGAAATATATTCATCATCTGCCTAGCATTTTCCCAACTATATTGGGGTCGGCTTCCAGTCAAGCCGGATTTAGCTGAATACCAGTATTTTACGAGGAGATTAACTGGAGTAACACGGGCTTCATGGCATTAATGATCATGCTTATCACAAAAACATTTGTCCTGGGTGGGAATTACGCATTGCTCGAAGAACAGATAGTAGATAAGTTTTTTATATATAATTTGCACCCGAGCGAAGTCGGTGCGCAACTATTAACTTATAAAGAATTTAAAAAAATCACACCTTATTCCGTGGCATCTCAAATTTTAATCGGATAACAATACCTTATTCCCCAAAAACGTATAAACGATATAAAAAAAAACTCCTGAATCAACTGTGTAATAAAGGTTAATACCCTCAGACATTGAAATACGAATATGATAATGTAATTTCTGGAAATGGCCGGGATATTGGCTTCCATTAAATGACTCCAATATCGCTGTGGTTATGATAACGGGAAACGTTAATCTAATACGGATTTTAAGGTAGAACTACATTGGGCCCACATGGGTAACTTACGACGATCTGGGCGCGTCGGTGTTCATACATTTTATTTGGCAACTAGACTTGTAGAGCTAGATTAGACTAACGTCACGCGACGTTGTTCTTCGTATAAATCAGACGTGGCCCACGTGTGCGTCGGTCTTGTGTAGTTCCCGCTTAAACTTATATTGGGCACACGTTTTCTACGTTCGTCGATCTGGGCGCGTCGGTCTCCATACATTTTATATGGCAATTAGACTTGTAAAACATTAGGCTCACGCCACAAGACGCTGTTTTACGTACAACTCAGGCGTCGCCCACGTGCCTTGGTCTAGTGTAGCTGGTGTGGATGTAGTTGTAGCTTTTTTTTAGTCACTGAATCTAACGCTACAACGTGACGCGGTGACGGTTGTAGCTAATATAAAAACACAAACTCCGGCAGAGAATTCCACTACTTAACTGTACGCACAGTAAATGTATTCCCAAAACCAATGCCATGTACTGATGGCGCTTCGCACGTCTGGTAGTCTGCTGATGGATCAGATCTTTGTATCCTATATGCTACTTATCTACACACATCAAAAGTGTCTAGGGATCGACATATATTTTTGCAATAACTTTTCTCCTGATTGATATTAATTAAAATTTTCTTTAAGGATTCATCAAATAAAGTGTTTTCGTTTGTCACAGTAACGATAAACCAAGTCACCTTTGCATTAATAAAGAAATTTGCCATTTTCCTAATAAAGGGATTTTTGACATTTGAACCACTAACATTAAAGTTCGAAAAAAAGACTGAAATAACAGTTTTCTTTAAAATTTTATTGGGTAACTTAAACAATTAATAATCCGTGTTTCTACCGCGAATACTAACAACACAAGAACATCGGTCTGGCATACTCAAAATGAGTTCATCCAAATCACGCTGTGGAATGGCCGCCCATGTTCGTTGCAACAACAAAAAAAGGTCTTCTTGTGACTGGATACCCTCCATATTCGGCAGAGCTCTTCTCTGTAGTATATCCCATGCATGCTCAATCGGGTTCAAGTCTGGCGACTGAGCAGGCCAGGGCAGGACATTGATGTTAGCTGCGGCGAGAGTCTGTCTTACAACTCTTGCGGTGTGCGGTCGTGCATTATCATGCATTAACTGAAATAAGGGACCGATTTGCACTTGTAGAGGAACGATGACGTCTGATACAATCGTCTCAGCATAAATTTGAGCGTTGAGGTTGCCTCTGATCCAAATCAACTCAGTTCTTCCGCCGATCCAAATACCCGCCCATACCATGATGGTTCCACCACTATAAGGATGGACTTCCTGGCAGGATTTTAATCGCTGTTGGCGTCCAGGGGTTCTCCAGTGTCGAGACTCATCAGAAAAGCACACGAAACGCCATTGTTCTTCTGCCCGATTTCTGTGTTCAAGAGCCCATTGATATCGAATCCTACGATTGTGCATTGCTATAGGTGGTACCCGTAGCGGTCTTCGGGAATGAAGGTTCACTTCATGCAAGCGGTTTCTGACTGTTTGGTCGCTAATTAAGTTCCCTGAAGAGTGATGAAGCCTCACGGTTAACATCATGGCGGTTATTGTTGGAGCTCTTCGAGTTAAGACTTGAATGTATCGGTCTTGTCTCCGTGTGGTGCAGCGATACCGTCCTCCATGGCGCTCAGCCACGGTACCAGTGCTTCGGTAACGTGTCCAAAGTCGACTGATAACACTCTGACTTGTATTCAGAGCTAAAGCCACAGTACGTTGCCGGGAACCAGCTTCTATCATTCCCACGGCTCTGAGCATTTCTTCCCTGCTTAAATGACGTCGCCGCTCCATAATAACGTTGGTTTTAATCAGTAGTAGGGAAACAGTAGCACTAATAATGTCTTCAATGCGTTGTATGTTTTTATAGGGAAAATATTGACAGCTGATTTTCATCTTTTACTCGAATTTGATTCACAGTTCCTGATTCAAATTATGAAATGCACCAAAAAGGATCCATATAAATTTATAAAATCATAAATTTATTACAAAGCCACATCTCAATCTCAAGAAATGCGCATAAAAATGCTTGATCCCTAGACACTTTTGATGTGTGTATTTACACGCAGGTGAAGCCGCTAGCATATAAAAATAATACTACAAAAGCCACCCATGCCTTAAACATAGCTTAGTAAATGACCCAGACAGGCCACAGCAATGTTTCATGTATAGGCTATCAAACCTCGGCCCGAATGCCCTCATACCCTCATGCCGTTGAAGCGAGCCCGATCTAGTTACTTTACCACGGTAAATAATTCACTAATGTACTCGTTTAGCACTAACCTAAAGTTAGTAAAGCCGTATGTACGCACTGCCTTCGCCTAGATTTTGCACTAGTTTCGAATACCCTACTCTATATTATTCATGGTAGAACTTTCGTGAAAGTTGGCCTATGTAGTGCTAGGTACTTCGAGATATTAACTTAGTAGGTATTGTGTTTGTGTACCTAATAGATCCAGTTCAAAGTCATTCTGATGATTCCCTAAACCTAAAAAAAGGTCTGACTGGAAAGGACTAACCTTGTTCAGTAATTAGGCTTTAAAAAAATCATAAACCTTAGATTGAAAATAATTATAAATTTCAAATATAGACTGTGTGACTTTTATCAAAATACATTTATATACTATTATTATTATTATATATATTTCATAGGTAGGACTCCACTCCTCGTAAAATACTGGTATTCAGCTAAATCCGGCTTGACTGGAAGCCGACCCCTATATAGTTGGGAAAAGGCTAGGTAGATGTTGATATATATATTTCATATACTGTTATAATATATTATTCATATTATGAAGAAGACGTAGTTGGTAGCTTCTCTTATTTTTTTATTATTCAAAAAGCAGAAAGAAAGTAAAGTAATAAAATATCTAACCAAACTAAACCTAAAAAAGAACAGTGCAAATGCCAAAAGACTCCTATCTCAGCAATCGCATTGTAATTCAACTCTAATCCAGCAGCAAAATAAAAACTCTCAACAAAATAAAAGTAGAAAAGAGAAATCCAATTTTATTTTCTACCATTAGCTACTGGTTGATAGGACCATTTACTCTGCGCCCATTACAAGGAAAGCCGCAGGTGTAGTTTAGCACTAATTGAAGAAACACCGACCAGACGATGCTATAAAGAGTAACTAAAGCAGATGGCAGCACTGTCGTACGGCTCCTTTCGAAGTTCGAACAATGAGAACGGTTTTAATTGATATTTTATTCGGGCAAAGCGTGTTTCAAATTCAGCCAATGAAATTAAAGACCGTAATATTTTGTGCCAAAAGTAATTATGTAGTTCGACAGTTTACTATTTTTTTTTAATTTCTTTTTTTATTTAGACGAACAAGAGAATTAATAGTATTTGAAATTAAGTTTCCCATCGCCACTGCGCTGGTAACTCAGTTTATTGAATAAAATAATAATTACAGTATGCCTAACGGCTGAACCCAATAACCTCCAGTTCTGACAGTAAAACAAATGATACAATACAAAAATCGTACATGTTTTTATCTCCGATATGTGATAGATAGGTTATTGGCTGTAAATCAGTCAGTTTGAAGATTATGTGATAGTTTTTTTTCTGTATTTTTTTTACAAATTAAGAATAACATAATAATATATTACAAAATTATATTTTTGTTTATTAGTGTTACTGTTGATGCTCGAAAAGGCTTTTACCAGTCGATATCCAAGTTTTCTAGTTAGGTGTTAATTTTAAAACGTAAACAGCGAGCAAATTAACACTAACTTTATTTTATAGTAAACGTAAAATAAGCACCTACTTCCAATTCAAGTAGTTAACAGCCAAAACCAATTAGAAATTCAAATAAAATCTGCTTTTACAGGCTTTTACTGAACCTATCAGCGTAGATAGCTAGTTTTAGTTCATTCATTCGTTCACTGTTTTCAATAAAATATTGTCGCAGGTGTATATTCGCGTACAGTCGCGCTAATTGAAGTAATAGCAGTCTGAGCGGACGAACGATTCAATTGCGATGCGCATCCTGTTCGATGGAGTACACTCGAGCGGTAAAGTGCTGGATGAGGCACGGTTGTTTTGGGGGAAATAATTTCTTTTTTTTTGTTATACCTACTATTTTTTAGAGGAGCTCGTGGCTAGATAATAACAGCCGCACAGGTCGATCTTCAAGGTTAAGCAACGCTTGCCTAGGTTGGTCTGTGGATGGTGACCATCTTAACATAACGAGTTTCCTCCGTGCCTCGGAAAGCACGTTAAGCCGTTGGTCCCGGCTGTCATTTGGAGATCTTTGGCAGTCGTTACGGATAGTCAGAAGCCAGTAAATCTGACGTGTCTTGCCATGAAGTACCGTGTTACCCCAGTTAATGGGTTGTGGAGGTCTGGTAGGCAGCCGCTCCTCGTAAAATACTGGTATTCAGCTAAATCCGGCTTGACTGGAAGCCGACTCCAATATAGTTGGGAAAAGGCTAGGCAGATGATGATACTATTTTTTATAACCTTTCTTGATAAAGTCCAGACATAGATGGTCTCGAAACCAGACTTTTAGCTTTATAGTGTAAAGTAGCTTTTGCCAACGGCTTCGCCCGCATTAAGGTAGGTTTCTCTATACAAATTTTACACTCCCGTTTTAAAGTTATAAACAACAAAACATAACGCCAGAATAGGTCCAGTTCAGCATGAATGGGTAACATTGCCTGACGCTGGTTTTTAACAGGATCTACTTTACTCTTTAACGCTAAAATATCATATATGTTTTAACCTGCACCTAGCTGCTTACTGGTAGAAATACTTTCATAACTCCTTATTCATTTCGAAAACCCCCACTTTTTACATTTATCCTGCCATATTTCCCCACACTTTCACATACATCACTATTACTTCCCCCTCTTGTCCCGTTCATTATTTGCCATCTTTCATTCACTCACTCACTCCCTCATGTCGCTCACTCGCTAATTGTTTGCTTGGCCTGTGTATTTAGGAAACCATCCTTCAAACACGATATCAAATCTTGCCCAAACTTTCGTGCAAGCGGTCAGATTTTAATAATATTTCAATTACATTTACATATTAATGTTTTTTACGGTTATCCTTTAAAATAATTAGTTTTAACGGAAGTAAGAAGGTTTTGCCCACAAAATTTTCGATTTGGCAAGACATTTTTTGGCTTATATCCCTAACCGTTTCCTAAATTAAGCATTAGGTATCATACTGATAAATCTTTATCATTATTATTATTTCAACCGAAAGAAGCAAAGACCAATATTATAATTTCACCTCCCAAAAAACTCCGGTGTATTTAAACTTACACGGTGACTTTTGACTGGCCTGTTGGTCTAGTGGTTAGTGACCCTGACTGCTATGCCGGCACGATCATTTGTTCTGTGTCTGGGTGTTATTTATCTATAATATGTATGTATTTAGAAGTATATAAGTATGTTTATCAGTTGTCTAGTACCCATAATACAAGCTCTGCTTAGTTTGGGACTAGATGATGTTGTGTGAAAGTTGTGGAATATTATATTATTATTATTATTTGGTTGACACTGGAGTTTTTTGGGAGGTGTGAAATTATCAAATAACTCCTCCCACTCTGGGTGGAGCGAGAGGGAGTGTTAGACTTGTTATTTATACGCATAACTTTCATAGACACAACATGACGCGACGGCTTGACGCTGCCGCTTCGTCGACAGTGTCATAGCCTTGTATGCAAGCGTCACGCAGGCGTACACCAAGCATATAATGACGAATATAACCGGCGGCAGATAACTTGGCAATGCGCAGATATCGTTTTTTAGGTCTATTTGGTGGTCAAGCGGGACGCGGGGTACGAGGTAGCGCCGATCCGGCGCGCGATTGGTACAGCATTATAATAGTAGTTTATGATTGGTGCGTTAGACGACTTTTGCCTTTGCACTGCGTTACGTCCTGTTCGCTCATTGGCTGTTTTGTGCACCATGCGCGAAACTTGCCAACGTATTTGCCGAGTATTATACGCGTCTATGAAGCTACGCCTCCGTGGACAGTAAGCCTTAGGTACCTAGTATCTTCGTAACGAACCATTTACAGTTGTTAAGACTTTAAAAGCTACAATTTAGATCCTCATCGTATTGTATCCATTGACCATGGTTTTAATACTTCAAAAGGAATTGTAAATACAACAGCTCGTCCGTCCCACACGCTCAATTGCCGAACCAATTACCACCACTTAATGCCGCCAATTTACTGTGAATCGACGCCATTTTACTTTACAGACTGAATGACAGAAAGTGGAATTGACGCATTGACTTTAAACACTAAAATGAGTAGCGTAATAGAATATATCACATGTAACTATACTCCGTCGGTTTAGGTAGTTAACTAAAGGTAAACAATCTTGGCATGTCTTTTTATCTAAAAGTTGTCTATAAATTGTATGTAAAAATCTTTGCAAATAGGTATTTACCTAAATCGATGTTAGCTAATAAACTAAATTTAAATAATCTTTGTGTATATTATATACGACCTCTTTAATATAAAAAGACATACCAAGACTGTTTACCTTTAGTTAACTACCTAAACAAACGGAGTATAGCACCAGTGTAATGTAAGGTACGATGCAAAATAGCATGGATACCTAAATGTCTATTTTCCCGTGAACGTTTTAGTTCAAATGTTCGAAAAATATTCATCGCGTCATTTCTCGCTTCACACGTTTTTTTTTTAGTGATGACAGTTCTTCATACATTTACGTTCGTTGTTTGCAGGCTGTCTCGACGTCGAGCACGTCGCAGCCTACAGCTATGAAAATGACTTTTAGAGAATAGCATAACTGTACTATCCATGCAATTTTGCATCTGATTGTACACCTTAGACAACCCAATTAGATTTTTTTTGTTACAATCTTAATTCAAGCACGAAAATTTTACTTACAAAGAAATTAGTTATCTTAATATTGCAAACAAATAATATGGAATATTGTTTTGTAATACAAGTATGCAAGGATTTGTTCCTGACTGTAGCGTAATCAGCCTTTTAATATTTCCGCTGCTGGGATTCAAACCTCCTCTCTTAGGGAGAAAAAGGTTCGTAAACCACCACACAGGCCCAGTGCGGGTTGGTATATGTCACATCTTCGAATTTTTAGTTCTGGGACATGTTCCCTTAGCATTGCATTTTCTCATTCACCGTTTTGAGATCAGTGGTGATGAAATAAATTACACAAAATAATGCACCTAGCTGGGTTTGAACGATCTACAACTCGTATGACGGGGTAATTAACACTAGGCCACCACTTTATTTAAATAAGTTTTAAAAAACAGTATTACACGTCAATTTTTTTCCTCATTTTGAACTCGATGAGGCCAGTGTTTCGTAGCTGACTACCCTGAAAAGGAACATCAAAACAAACTCAGGGTTAAATCCTCCTGACTGTATCTTGCTTAATCAACTAAAATACCACTACTACCTCATCCAGTATTCCTCTACAGCAGTGTCCCCAAAGCCAGATGTTACGTCTATAGCTCCATTACTGCAAGCGTTCAATAAGCGAGCGCCGGTCCTTGTCTCATTCAGCCTCGTCTGCAATCCAATGGAAGCCGGAATCCCAGTCATATATCCTAGTGCTGTACAAGATTTTGATCAAGCTATTCCTTTTGTGTCGTCCTTTGTAGAGACGACTTGGAATATACGAGTACGTGTATTAGCTTCTGCCGACGATTTCACTTACATGTAAGGAGATAATTATCCCTAGGGAACAAAAGTATCCTTTGTCTTATTCTAGGATATTTTCTAACCTTATGCCAATTTACATCCAAATTCGTACTCGTACAGACGTAAAGAAGAAACCGACAAAAAAGATTTATATATACGTATGTGGATGTTCCGGATCTTAATTATAGTTTACATGTTTTCCAAGAGACACACGATATTGTGGGATAACGATTCTCTTAACGATTAAGTGTCAAAGTGCTCAAACGTTAAACTAAAGCAAATTGTCAATTTTTTGTTCTTTAATCTGGCCACTACAATGCTTCCTTAACAACCAGTGAGAACTCCAGAGAATTATCTTTAAGGTCATTGTATTAATTTGAATCTTTCTTTTGTTACAGGGGCTTCGGAAAACAAGGATACCAGTGCCAAGGTTAGACAAATATTAATTGTTAAAAAACTTAAAACTAAAGAGTTATGTAAAGGCCCTACCACAAACTCTTAACGCAATCCATTTAGGCCCCAAAACCTCTTATCGTCTGTTTTTTATACCCTGAGACTAAATTGACACAAGTAATATCAAATTTACTATTAGAATGACACCAGTTCTTTTGTGTTAAAATGTCATTTTAGTCTCAGGGTTTAAAAAACAGACGATAAAAGAATCAATGTCTTCTCTCAAATTTCGATTTTTTTTCAGATTTAATCAAAATCTTTCAGTCTATTGACATTACTATGATCGTATTAGTCGAGAGATAGCGAACCCTGGCTTTATAGTCTGCTGAAATTGTAAGATATAAATCTCTCCTAATGTTGGGACAATTCGAATCGATAACATCTCTTATTATACGGTTTTAAAGTGGCTGAGTTCAATGTCAATAAACTGAAAAAAGAGCTTTAAAATCTTTTAATAAATTTTTGTATTCTATAAAACGATAGAATACAAAAAAGGGTAGTCTTACAGTTAAGGCCGACTTCTTTATCAGCATCTGAGGCTTTAGCACGTATTAATTTTTTTACCCGATCACGTTAAGAGTGATTTGACGTTTACCTTAAAGAGGATACTCGTACGGAAAATTTCGAATTCGACTTATTGAATGGATATTTCATGAATAAGTCATTCAATAGGGTTAGCCGGACTGAGAGGGTTGTATTGAAGATTGTAATGATAATAACTCAATAAAGCCAAATCACTGATGTCGCAAATCATAATAATAAAATTTTAATGAACATAGAACCTCACTTTGAAGAAAATTTGAATTTCCCGGGTTGCCTAAATTAGGAGGAGGAGCATCTTCTTTAACGTTTGAATCCCCAACCGGTCCTATGAGAACGCGCTGTTATTGTTTTACTATTGTGTCTCGTTTCACGGGTATCTGAGTAATTAAGGTAAACGTCAAATCATTTGATACAATTGTGTTTCACCCAATCACCGCATTGACATGACATTTCTTCAATTATATTTTTTGTTAATAATGTGGGCCACGCCTGATTTGTACGTAGAACGACGTCGCGTGGCATGGATCTAATGTAGTTCTACAAGTCTAGTTATCATATAAAATGTATCGAGATCGGTGTACGTGGCCCACGTGTGCGCAATGTTCAACTCAGTCACATTAACTTGACACTTGGCGTCTATAAAATAATGTCCAAAAACAATAATTATAACAACAACTGAGAACTAGCCAAATTATCGACAAGCGTATAGATAACAAAGATGCTGACCATATCTGACACTTACCGGTTGAGCTAAAGAAGCAGGGGGATGCTCGTTTTCAGAGATATAACAGGCGGCAGATAACTTGGCAATGCGCAGAAATCGTTTTTTAGGTCTATTTGGTGGTCAAGCGGGACGCGGGGTACGAGGTAGCGCCGATCCGGCGCGCGATTGGTGCAGCATTATAATAGTAGTTTATGATTGGTGCGTTAGACGACTTTTGCCTCCGCACTGCGTTACGTCCTGTTGGCTCATTGGCTGTTTTGTGCACCATGCGCGAAACTTGCCAACGTATTTGCCGGGTATTATACGTCAAGTTAATGTGACCGGATTGTAGTTCTTAAGAACTTGTGCTGAAGCCTTTGTTCTGTATTTGTGCAGTGTGCAGCTTTGTGGTCCACAAAAGATGCCACGAGTACGTGACGTTCACCTGCCCTGGGGCCGACAAGGGGGCGGATTCCGACGTAAGTATTGACTATCTTCTCATATCTTTTTTTCGATGATAGAAAATATTACAGAGATGTTTCATGAAGATTAAAATGAAATGTTCAATTGTTTTTGTAGAATTCTTTGAACTGTACGGAAATTCATATTAATTTAACATGATTGTTAATAAGTCATAACTTAATAAGTACAATCTGAGAATTTTTAATTAATTCAGCTTGAGCGTAATTTTATTAAAATATTTCTGTTAAAATAATTTTTTTTTTTGTTGTTTTTCCGTTGACTTAAAAATGAAATTTATTATCGTGCAGCTAAATTATTTGTTGCATATTAAATAGTACAAGACCAAAAAAACTTCAAAACGTATGTAATTCACATTAAAACACAATAAGAACAAACATTACACAATATCATCGAAATATCATCAAAACGCACTTTGGTGACTATAAAGATACATTCGCAGTTTAAAGTAATTATTGTATGTCAGTTTGCGTGTATGTCAACTAGCCAGGGCGCGGCCATCAACGAGAATTGAACCGTGCACTCAGAAATAATGATATTATTTTTATATAAAATGCGGTAGATCAGGTAGGTACTATAAATAGGGTTCACAAAAGAAAAGAGACGATCGACCAAAAACTGTTTGGTGGCTAAACTCTTTTGTTCTCTCAAGTTTTTCTTTTTATCTGCAATTTATTTATGTTTTAGTGTCCATTACAGTTTGTTCTAACTAATAAATTGTTTACTGTTTTACACATAAAAATAATACAATTAATTCTACTCATTGCAGTAAAATGTTTCGACAATTCTTGACTAACTTTAAATTAAGAACTCTCATACAGTTTGACCACTCATATGGTTTCGAATTTTTTTTTTCTTTCTGCCAAAGTAATTATAAAGAAATAAAGAGTGTTGCTACCTAACATAATAATAAAATGTACCCCTAATGTTACACACACATTATATTGGTAACTCACAGTTTGTATTAGTAGGTACAGGAACGATGTGGAGACGCAGTCTCCTATTACAGGCCCTGATTTTCTTGAAAGTAGGCTCCAAATAAATACTTGTAAGTATAATTATGATAATTATGACAATAAACTATTTTGTATTTTTGTATAACTGATTACGGCCGATCGTCTCTTACCGCTTAAAAAAAAAAACAAAAATCTTTTTATTTCAGACGTATTTGGTCCATAGTATCGTTAGTTACATTTTTTTTATACTTCATGTGCTCATAATAAAGTATAGAGCACTTTACATTAAAATTGATGCCAAGGGTTTGTAGCCTGTGTACAGCTCGGGGACTGCGTGCCACAGTTCTCGTATTAAAAAGCATTTTATAATACACTTTGTTCCTTAAATTTACTTCCACTCTTCGTTAATTAAAAGCGTCCGGAAAGTTTTATTTTAGAATGTACGAGCATAAAGGTAAAAGCTTCGATTTTTTTTAGTTGAATGATTTTTGAATAGGTACACAAAAGATTCACTAAAATAACATTTACAATTAATACAATTTTAGAATCCACAAAAAATTTACAAAATGTGTAGATTTTGTCCATTTTTATAGTAAACTAATTTGAAAGAAAATTGCTTTTCACGAAAATCCGCTGCGTGTAGTTTCATTACTTACAAGCTACGCCACGCTATCACAACCAAGATTAAAAGGAAAATTGGCCTCATAACGAAAGCTCCCGAAAATATAATAGAAAATCAGGTCACGAACATTAAAATATCAAGTCTCATGTATAAAATTGTATAATAACAGTTCATCACTTCAAATAATACGTTATTAGCAACGAGCGGCCATATTGGATTAATTGGCGGGAACGTCAAACCGCCATTTTGTTGCGTTTCAAGCAGTTCACAATTGGTGCAATTTGTTGAATCGATTCCGTTATTAGATGGGCGTAATTATGCTTCCTAGCGCACCGTGCGACTTGTTTTTGCAATATACTGCGTAAAAGGAAAATGTAACGTGTTAGGAATAATGATAAAATGATATGGCTGATGACAAAATGAAGATATTAGAAAAAAAAACTGTGTCTTCACATCTAAATCCGTATTTGAGTAACATGAATTAGTTTCCTACCTGCATTGAATAAATGTCTACCTATTTTTAAATAAAACATTGTATTTTGTTGTTCTCGGTCAAACAGCAACAAACTGACTCCTAGAAATTGTAAACACACAGTCCAACTTTATCCATTTTGAACTTGCCACACGCAGCTTCAAACACTGCTTTTTGCAAACACAATGTTTGCTACATTTGTAACTTTTAATGTAAATGCGAGTTTAAATGCTGGTTTCATTTAACAAGCACTTATAGTTTCGAGGGAATAGCAAATTGACGGGTACTATTATTTTCCTTCAAAATAGGGTATCTTCTTCTCATAAAACATTGTTCTACCCTCAAAACGAGAGGGTTAATGAAGTTGGAAAAGATAACATTTTATGTGTTTTTCAGTACTCAAAAGGCATTGTTCCCCTGACAAGAATTAAGTACCTAATTAAAATTTGTAGATAGACTTGTTTTTACTGAAAAACTAAGTAATTTATGTTCTGAAATGTCTGTATAATTTACTCGTAACTATTCTAGGAATTTGAAATATTTTTTGCGAATGTTTTTCTTTGTTAAAAATACTTAATCGTGTTGGAGTAAATATTGTAAAAGCTGACTGGTAAGGTCGGACTTAATAATATTTGCTGTTGCCTCTAGCGTTCATTCCCAAAGTTTTTTTGTTCAATTTGTTAAAAGAAAGGTCATTACAGTATATTTCATTTCTGTCGACCTTTATCTAAAAAGGTTGAACAGAGATATTATGGCATTTCATCTTTTTTGTAAATTAAATTTGAACTTTATTTTGATACTGGGTTTATGTAGCCAAGATCTTGATTTGCATAAAATAATAGCATTATTATAATGTCCCTACTGCTGGGACTCAGGCCTCCTATCTGTCAGAGGAAATATTATGCCCTAATGGATTATTGGGCTGTATTGGATGGACGCATGGTGGACCATGCGGGCCTAGAACGGATTGATAAATGCCACAAGTTTTCGAATTTTTGGAACTAGGTTCCTCATGATGTTTTTCTTCGCCGTTTTGAGTGCAGTGGTGATGAATAAATGAAACAACGTGTTGATTTGAAAGTGTATGGCATTTCGGGAGGTAATTATGTTAGTGATACTCGACCCGAATCAATAATAAAATGAGTAGGTAATTTTTTTATTTATCTTTTTTCATTATGAAAATCAGTACATGTGAACTACCTTTATTAAAACGCAGACAGTCTGATACTCGCCCTATAACTAAGTTTCACACACACAAACACTATTTCATTGATACAAAGCACACTAGCACTTCCCGCACGTTTGTTTAGGGAGTTATTCTGAAAACCAACTAAAATTAAAAAAAAAATATTATTGATTATTGACCAAGTATTTTATTTTTATACGATTATTTGTGACTTTTTTACAACTACCCGAAATGCCACACACTTTCAAATCAACACGTTGTATAGAGTAATGCGCCTGGTTGTGTTTGTCCCTAACTACAATCTACAACTCAGGGTGATTATCACTGCCAGTCACTGCTCAAAATTTTAATTTAAGAAGTCATTTTCTGTTGTCAGATAATTTATTAAGAACAACGATTATCATATAAAATGTCAATTTAAATATCGTTTAAAAGCTTTTACTGTTATTCTCCAATAACCATGTTGAAACTTTTAACACTATATCAAAAATTGATAAATTCGAAGCTAATGTTGTTATAAGTACCTATTTTAAACTTAACGAAGAGTGCAATTAAGTTTAAGTTTGGCAAGTTTAATAGAGTTACTAAAATATTTAAGATAGTGAATACATGAATTATTAAGTAAATATCTTAAGTCGACTTTGAAAGAATTTGCTGTCATTTAGAAAAACATCTGTATTATACAGAAGACATAACATTCCATACAAAACAGTAAATAATTTTTATAAAAATGTGTGTTATCTTTCCTCTACTACTGCTACTTAGTAAGTATAAATAAAACCTTAAAACTTTGAAAGAATCAACAAAACACCCAAGACCATACATATGCAACTCGTTCTTCCCAACGATAACATCACGTCTAAACTGACCAACAGGATACACGCACGAAGCACAACTTCCGCAACTGCACATACTCGTCCCCGACGTTCTGCGACCACTGTGGCTCGCTGCTGTACGGCCTCATCCACCAGGGCCTCAAGTGTCAAGGTACCAAGCGACCGCGGACCCACTAACGCTTGGACATGCTTCTGTGTTTTAGAACTCTTTACTTTCAGACTGGTGATGGTGCTTTCTGCTAATGCTTTTTTTTATTAACTCTTCTTTCTTTCATGTTCGTAGACTCTTTAGGTCCCAGGTCTAGGCTAACGTAACGCTCTCGCTATCTCCGGGCCCTTTTTATTTGTGCTTTTATTGATTATGATATGTTTGTGATTGCAAAGGCGGCCTACGCTCCTCACAAATGGAACACATGGACGTTCCTTGCGCCAACTTTTTGTGAACACTGCGGTACATTACTCCATGGTCTCGCGCACCAGGGATTAAAATGCGGAGGTATAATATAGAAGTATATATAGAATGACACTAACAAGAGGAAACTAGTTCCTGGATAGCGAATGCTTTAACACGAGACGACTAATGTATGCCTTTGCAACTAAAAGAATATATGTTGTCAGCACAAGAAGGTTCCAAGTCCCAGGTATCAGCTCCCATTAGTGAGACAGGAGGTCCCTTTGCACGAATTGTCTGGATCATGAAATATGTGTCTAATATAGGGATGGCGATCTAATCGAACTTATAGGTCAAGAAAATCGACTTTTTCAAATCGATCTTAAACTTATTGTTATGTGAATGTTGTACACCCGATTACTCATCAGTCATGAAACGTACCGTGCTTTAATAGGTCTCTGCACTAGACCAAGAACCAACGGATCGAACTTTTAGAACTCAATTTATTACTGAATCGATTATTAAAAATTCGATTCAAAACACGAACTTTTTAGGAAGAATCGCCATCCCTCTAATAATATCGTCGCAACTATTAACAGAGTCCCCTCGTAGGTTCGTCGAACGAATTGAATTAGCTTCTGTTACTTTAATTTGTTTGCTTGTTCATCCCTCTGTATATAAGTCTGTCTCCTGCAGCTGAGTTTGTTTGCGAGTATGAGAGCACGTCTTTGCATTATAAGTCACATTGCACGTAGTTAGACTTAGTTCTTTGTGTGAAACAATTGTTTGTTCATCGGTTGTGAATGGAGCATTGACAAAGGTTTCATCAAACACTATATATTGCAACTTGTTCTGTGTCTTGTACTGTGTTTTGTTTGCAACAGTTAAAGATAGAACAGACGGTCGGAATTCAGCTTCCCAACAGCTAATTTCAATCCATGTACAGTCTGTTTTTTAATCCTTGACACAAGCAAATGTCAATCTTACTATAATAATTATGACATTTATTTTGTGTAACAACTAGTGATGTTCCGAATATCCGTATCCGTATCCGTGGATATCCGAGGCAAAAGAAAAATCCGTATCCGTATCCGTGTCCGTTACTTTTCACGCGGATCTTTTACGGATCTTTTTCAGGTGATTAAGTAGAATTATTAAATAAAAAACTATACAATTCCAATCAGATTATTTTTATTTCTGAAAATCAAATATTTGGCACCTTTAAATTGCAAACATTTCGATAGATAGATCTTTATAATGAAAGCAACGTCAACTATCGTTTCAAGGTCGCGGGCGCCGAAACCAATCCAATAATTTTGAATAAGAAAATAAAGATCCGTATCCGTATCCGTATCCGCGGATCTTTACACTAAATATCCGTATTCAGATCCGTATCCGCGGATATACATTTTTAACGATCCGGCACATCACTAGTAACAACCCACGTAATGTCATTTTAGTCTCATAGATTAAAAAAACAGACTTTAGAATAGAATACACTTTATTGTTAGTACACCAAAATAGTAAGAAAACATTTTACACTAATTTAAATCTTCACTATTCTATGTATCTATTAGTATAGACTAGAATAGATATAACCAAACAAACCTGCAATCAACACAACGGTTGGCTTAATTAGTTCTCCCCAAGATGAACGCTTGGTTTTTGGTTGTTTGGACGGTGGATTACATCCGTCTGGTGCACCTTTTATTAGTTAAGCTGTGCAGTATTAACGTAAATGCTCTTGGGCAGTCCACAAAATATCGTTTTTTTTTGCACTTGGGAGATAAATGTTCTAAAATTTGAATTACGAGGGATGCCTTGTAGCATTCACGTTAACGACTTGCATATTAACTAATCAATCGATTTCATGAATTTCCTTTCACCTTGATTTGACTTCTTTAGTTCTTTATAATCAATGACTACATCGTCGTCGATTATTATTGCTCCTTAATTACTTCCTATGATGCTTACTTTGATTTTCAACTAATAACCTGGGAAATAATACTTAACAACCATACAGGTCGGTCTTCAAAGTTAAGCAACTGACTCCAAGGTTGGTCTGTAGAGGGATTCATGTAGACATCCTACCGGGCCTCAGAAAACCCTTGCTCCTGGCTGTCATTTGTAGGAATATGACAGTCGTTACGATAATCAGAAGTCAGGAAATCTGGCACTCGCCTTACACGGGTTGATCTTCAAAGAGAAGCAACTGACTCCCAGGTCGCTCTATAGAGGAATGACCATATCCACATGCCGAGATTCTAACGTTCATCGAAAACCCCTAGACCTGACTGTTATTTGCAGACACTTGACAGTCGTTATAGACTTCAATTTGGTCTGATTTTATATTTGTTTAAATTTAGTATACCTTTTTTTTGCTTTTCTACCAATCTTGACATTGATTTCTCTGTTAGGATTCTGTATTTGTGTACGTTTTCAATATTTTTTTCATGCATAATGCATATTCCTTAATTCGAAAGTAACTTTTGTCTATTATAAAATATTGTCTTAAATGTTTACTATAAGCACATAGGAGCTTGCTCTTGATGATCAAATTCCCTTCCCTAATATACGAGTAAGTAGTAACATGTCTCACAAATTTCCCTTATTACCAATTTACTAATTACCCTGGAGGCTTCTGTATTTTACCCATTAATATTATATTATAATTACCCTGTACTATTACTAAGGTAATCTCGCTACATTCTCGTATTGACTCTACTCGCCAATTTAGTTTTAGTGTCTTTAAATGCATGTTAATCTTCTGCATAGCTTGACTGATTGTTATTGCTTAAAAAACTGAATGTCTGTCTGATATATTCTCGCAAGTCATTCCCAATTTAAGCGCAAATTTTAAATTTTAAGTCTCTCCATGCATTTTAATGATTCATATTTTAGTATTAATGAATTTCTTATGTATAAAATATTTTATATTTACTAGCTTTAAACCGCCTCTTTATGCATGAGGCAATTTATCATTAAGTGCTGCTGTTGAGAATGATTTACGATATTATTGCATACATTCTTGAGTTTTTTACTATAAGGTACCTTAGTATGTAATATTAAGGCTCACGTCCACAGACGCGTTGCTTCGTAGACGCGTATTCGGCATTACCTATACGCTTAGTGTACGTCTGCGTGAAGCTTCCATAAAAAACTAAAGCTGTGTTGACGAAGGGGCAACATCATGCTGTCGTGTTGCTGCAGTTTCTTTGACAACTTTTCATAGTTTTGTATGTAAGCTTCACGCAGGCGTACACCAAGCGTATAATGAAGAATACGCGTCTATGAAGCTACGCTTCCGTGGACAGTGGGCCTCAGAATTCGTTCCTTAAGCATCTATAACTGCTTTATTTGCCCCCGGCAGTCTTCAATTCCATATAAAACTGTATGATTCAAAATATTTACTTTTTGCTCAGCTTTTAAAAAACCCACCATAAATGGATTTCACATTACTTTTTCACTCTTTACCCTCAAGCAAATGAGTACCCTTTAGAGCTCATACACACGAGCGGCGTGTTGCTAACGGCAGAGGTAACTGCAGCCGTCGACGCGACGCGACGCTTTGGCAACATGCCTCTCGTGTGTTCCAGCTCTTAGACGCAAAGCTACCGAAGATGAAAACAAAAGGCTTTCGGCAAAAACCTTAAACACCGCGGGCTTAACCAGGGATTTAAAAATAAAACCAATCTTTTTAAGTTATTATTGACACATTGCCCATGTAACAGCATGCGACATGAACGTCCACAAACGGTGCGAGGAGTCGGTGCCCAACCTGTGCGGCTGCGACCACACCGAGCGACGCGGCCGCATACAACTGACTGTGTCCTGCCAGGGGAACAAGCTCACTGTTGTGGGTATGTATGTTATTGTTAACACATGTAACAGCATGCGACATGAACGTGCACAAACGGTGCGAGGAGTCGGTGCCCAACCTGTGCGGCTGCGACCACACCGAGCGACGCGGCCGCATACAACTGACTGTGTCCTGCCAGGGGAACAAGCTCACTGTTGTGGGTATGTATGTTATTGTTAACACATGTAACAGCATGCGACATGAACGTGCACAAACGGTGCGAGGAGTCGGTGCCCAACCTGTGCGGCTGCGACCACACCGAGCGACGCGGCCGCATACAACTGACTGTGTCCTGCCAGGGGAACAAGCTCACTGTTGTGGGTATGTATGTTATTGTTAACACATGTAACAGCATGCGACATGAACGTGCACAAACGGTGCGAGGAGTCGGTGCCCAACCTGTGCGGCTGCGACCACACCGAGCGACGCGGCCGCATACAACTGACTGTGTCCTGCCAGGGGAACAAGCTCACTGTTGTGGGTATGTATGTTATTGTTAACACATGTAACAGCATGCGACATGAACGTGCACAAACGGTGCGAGGAGTCGGTGCCCAACCTGTGCGGCTGCGACCACACCGAGCGACGCGGCCGCATACAACTGACTGTGTCCTGCCAGGGGAACAAGCTCACTGTTGTGGGTATGTATGTTAGAAAGAATGAAACGAGTGGTACCTACCTACCTACCTTACATGCGTCATTTTACTATGTATATCAGGTATCATAGAAGAATGCGGAACAAGATGAAAACTCCCGCAAACTTCTATTGAAAAGAGTAGGTAGGTGTCCTCTGACCAGATGAGTGTCGTGTCTGGTTCATCATCTGTCCGATATCTTTTTTCGGACTGTAGAATATGTTCCTACCGTGCGAAGTAATTTGGTACCGCGGATTTAGTTTTTCATTTTTTTTTTTCGACGACATAAATTCCACTACCGCTACTATAGGCTAGTTCAGGCTTAAGAGCTTGGGCTGTGGGATTGTTCGAAAGAGTTACCGTGGCCCTAGAATGCAAGGAGCAACCGAAGGAACACATCGTTAACGATGACATACTCCGACTCGCATTTGGCCATTATTGTGCAAAAATGGTGCTGTTACCATTTTTGAAGGTTGGATCCGCACTTGAGACTAGTAGAAAGTTTTATGAGATTTCATTTTCATTACTGATCTCTAAAAAAATGGAAGAGAGGCCTTTGCCCTGCAGTGGGACACGACAGGCTCATAATAATAATAATAAATAATAATACTGATCTCTATAGAGTAAACAATAATAGCGCACGCTAACCCAGATAAACTAATCAACATTTTCTCTCTCCAGTGATACAAGGCCGCAACCTGATCCCAATGGACCCCAACGGCCTGTCGGACCCCTACGTGAAGATGAAGCTGATTCCAGACTCCGATAATGTGAAGAAAAAAACCAAGACCATGAGGAGCACGCTCAACCCCGTGTGGAATGAGACTCTGACCTTCGATCTGAAGGCTGAGGATAAGGACCGGAGGCTGTTGATTGAGGTAAGGGAATGTAGAAGCTTTACAAAGATTTGTTTTTATAAGGATTTATAAGACTCTTTGAAGGTATGTGGAACGGAGTAAGTCCCGCAAACCTTTGAAAAAGGAGGACCCTCTGACCAGACGGGTGTTATGTCTGGCGGGCTACTGCGCGATAGATGATCACAAGTTACAAGTCGCGCGCATAACTTATTTGCGCGATGCAGGATTTGTTCTTATATGACGCCATAGATGTCGCGACAATTCTTTAGCTACATTTAGATACAGATCGCATCTCTTTTACATGTGGTAAACTAACTAAAAATGTTAAGAAAAGCGTTGCGAAGAGCGTTGAGAAGCATTACTTCTGTATTGCGTTCTCTAATATCTATAGGTACGAGGCGCCAAATAAGCGTGGAAGAAAGTACATTGACCTTTTCCTAATATCTTTGCGAAGGTACCCGAAAATCAAACAAAGAACTGTTTTTCATAACTAGAAAATGTCAAAGATCGCGATAGATGTCGATTCCGATTTCCATTTTTGATATTAAAAATGTCAATAAATCTAAGAGGTTCAATGACAGCTATTCCATGGCTATCTGGAAGTCTACTTTAATCTAGCATAGAATTTAGATGAAACTTTTATGTAAATCTATAAAGTTATCTTCATCTTAAGATTAGCATTGAAAAGACATTCCTAGCAGATGTCAAAATATTCTTCTACCCACATTTCGTTCTGGCTTCTAATTTTGAATAAATAATTAATATGATTTGAATAAAATCCATAAAGAAAGACTTCTTTACCAAGAATTCATGATAAATAAAATGTACGATATAAGAAAAAAATATAATGAAGTAGTTTTCATTTTCAGACTTGCAAATGAATTCATAACAGGCCGACACTACATTTTGTGCCGGAGTTTCAAGACCTGATTTTAATTATACCTATTATAGCGATGTTGAAACTGTGATTAGTTTTTCGTAAAATTTTGTGAAATAGAGAGAAACATTTCATACAAATAAGCGGATATGTTTTGGCAATGTTTTTAGCGATTTTCTTCGGTAAAGTTATGCCTAGTTCGCACTCAGCTAGTAATTTAGTTTAGTAACGAGTAATTTAGTAGCTATTTAGTTTCTTTATTAAACTAGTCGACTAAATTTTTGGTGTTCAGACGCGTTTAGCTACTAAATAACTCGCTACTAAACTAAATTACTAGCTTAGTGCGAACTAGGCATTAGTGTGGTCTGTCGTGTATACTCAAAACTTTATTTCAAGCTATATGTACCTAAATAGATGTTATTAAAAATTGTTATAGATTAAATATGTCCTGCCTGTCGGGCACAGCAAAATTAGATACAGAGGATATAAGTCTCCAACAGTTATCTGCCAAGATTGAATGTCACTTATACTTTATAGTTTACACACTAACTCTCGTCTCAAGTTTCGCTGAAACTGTGATAAGTTTAACAAATATTGAAATACTAGCTTTTACCCGCGGCTTCGCCCGCGTACATAAAATATAGCCTATATCACTCAGGAATAAACTTTTCTATTCCACCCATTTAACGCATACCTCATGAAACATTTCCAGATCTGGGACTGGGACCGCACCTCCCGCAACGATTTCATGGGCTCCCTATCCTTCGGCATCTCCGAACTGATGAAGGCCCCAGCTGACGGCTGGTTTAAGCTCCTGACTCAAGAGGAAGGGGAGTTCTACAACGTGCCCGTACCCGAGGAGGGCACAGACCTGGCCCATCTCAAGAACCAGATGCGAGCCACCAGCGTGGGGGCCCGCCGACCTCCGCCCCCGCCCGACAGGGAGGTGCCGCATAACATGGCCGCGGCTGATGTGATCAGGGCCTCGGATTTCCACTTCATTATGGTGCTCGGAAAGGGGTCTTTTGGAAAGGTGAGTGTGATATTTGAAATTAAAAACATTCTTATTTCACATAGGCCTATGGACACAAGCTAGTACCAGCACGGTTTCAATGGGTCTTTGCCTATAAAGAAGAACCAAGAAACTTCTGGTATACTCCAGGATAATATACACAACCAAATAGATAAGATTTTAGGTTGGTATTGCCTTCAAAAAACGTTACGTGCATTAAAGAATGATTAAAAAATTAAGAAAAAAACTGCGTGTTTAAAAATATACTGTCTCATAATTAAATTAGTTAATCAGGTAAAAAACTGGCCATTCATATCATCAAAATTTTGCTATTCAGCATTTCCTTTTTTTCGAGTTTGACAAAAGCTCCCGTTCGTACAATTGTCAGCTTTTGCTGCGTTCAAAAATCCATGAAAACATTTTGTGGTAGGACAGCACAACGAAAAGTTTCCGTGGATTTTTTAACATCAACTGCGGTTTCAGAATGGTAGCTTTTTTGAAGGCTTTGGGTATTATTTTTTCGTCCGTGTCGGGTTGATACTAGGCCCATGGGGGGTTGTTAGTGTTGCTAGATTTTTAGAAAGAGTTACGGTGGCCCTGAAGCTATTGGAGAAACACGAGCAGCTTTTTGTCAATAACTCTGACATTTTCTCTTGCTCTATCCAAAATGGGAGTCATGGTTTGCCACATATAAAAATGGCCCAAATAATCAAAGTTTTTAGGGATATATCAAAAAATTTATCTACTTCATGCAACCAGAAAGCTAGCTTGTTTCAATCAAAAAATCAGCAATCAACGTTAATGACAATTCCAACGTGGTAATGCTTCCCGTAGTCGGAATATAGTTTCCACTTAACTTGTGAGACATCACCCAATGACTTCTCCTGCTCTAGGGCGGTGTAATAGGGCTTGTCAGATTTTACTTACTAAGCCCCACTCTTGTGAATCATCTTTGCCTTGCATCCCAAGACGCCGAGGTTCCTTTTCGGACAACTGCGTTACGGATGATTTTTTTGTCCAATGAGTTCTGCCTCTCTTCCTTTTTATATGTACTTATCCTTTTTTATGCCCCTTAGGCCTCTTCTATACGGTACGTTTTGTAGTACGTTTTATACTGGGTGTAAGGGACAGCCCTCCACAAACTTTAAGGGCTTGCGCAGTAGACGAATCTGAACATCTTCCCACAATTTTTTTTTTTCAGGAAACGAAAAAAAAATCGACCTCCTTATACAAACTGTCTGATAAAGTTTATAATTTTGTATGGTGAGGCTGATATTTTTTTTCGTTTCCTGTTTGTGGAAAGCTGTCCCTTACACCCAGTATACGTTAAGAAAACGTGCCGTGTACAAGAAGCCTTTCTGTTCCGTTTTACATGTTCCAACCCGATTTTTACGTAAGTTCTTTGTCCAAAATTTCCCCAGGTGATGTTAGCGGAACGCCGCGGCACAGACGAGCTGTACGCCATCAAGATCCTGAAGAAAGACATCATCATCCAGGACGACGACGTGGAGTGCACCATGGTGGAGAAGCGGGTGCTGGCCCTCAGCAGCAAGCCGCCCTTCTTGGTGCAGCTGCACTCTTGCTTCCAGACCATGGTGAGTGTTTGTATCATCATCATCAGGACGACGACGTGGAGTGCACCATGGTGGAGAAGCGGGTGCTGGCCCTCAGCAGCAAGCCGCCCTTCTTGGTGCAGCTGCACTCTTGCTTCCAGACCATGGTGAGTGTTTGTATCATCATCATCAGGACGACGACGTGGAGTGCACCATGGTGGAGAAGCGGGTGCTGGCCCTCAGCAGCAAGCCGCCCTTCTTGGTGCAGCTGCACTCTTGCTTCCAGACCATGGTGAGTGTTTGTATCATCATCAGGACGACGACGTGGAGTGCACCATGGTGGAGAAGCGGGTGCTGGCCCTCAGCAGCAAGCCGCCCTTCTTGGTGCAGCTGCACTCTTGCTTCCAGACCATGGTGAGTGTTTGTATCATCATCATCAGGACGACGACGTGGAGTGCACCATGGTGGAGAAGCGGGTGCTGGCCCTCAGCAGCAAGCCGCCCTTCTTGGTGCAGCTGCACTCTTGCTTCCAGACCATGGTGAGTGTTTGTATCATCATCAGGACGATGACGTTGAATGCACCATGGTGAAGAAGCGAGAGAACTTTTGTATTTACTTAGGCCCTATCATTAGCTCTTAATGCGATCTATTTGACGTCCTAAACTAAACCGTTAAGAGGGTCATTCCTCACTCGTTAGTCGTCAACATGAGCATGTCTTAACAGCTTGTTGTTTCATCCAACGTAATATTTGATTTTTTATTTTATCATTCAGAATCTTAATTTCCACTTCATCTGTTATTTTATTTATGATTGCAAACTGTTTCTAATTATTCAATAAACGTTTCCAGGACCGGCTCTACTTCGTGATGGAGTACGTCAACGGCGGAGATCTGATGTTCCAGATACAGCAGTGCGGCAAGTTCAAGGAGCCTGTGGCCGTGTAAGTACCTACTGTGGGGATTGGAGATGATAATAGTACATTATGATACAAGTGTGTAACGTGAGTGATTACCGTCGCGGCGGTATTAAGACCCGAGCCGTGGTGAGGGTCTTAAGAGAGCCAAGAACGGTAATCATCAATTACGCACATGTATCATACGACGTTTTTCAAAATAAAATGTCTGTGAAGTATAAAATAGTATTTAATTTTATTTAGTTAATACAGCCACTGAGATTCACTTGAAAAAATTACAACAAAAACGCTGTTACTTATAGGTATAAATAACTCCATTCAGAGCGGGAGAAGTTATTTGATAATTTCCCACATAAAAAAGGCATTGCTTGGATGGAAATATTGAATGGGACAAAATTGTGTTTACTGTTGTTCTATTAGTTAATAAGTTTGGGTCAAAATTGTACCTCAGGGCCAAAATAACACCATTTTACGGTACTTACTTACAATTATGTTAATACAGCAAAATATATGCTTTATAGAAACTTGGTCATCCGAATTAAAATAATTCAAAAATATATTCAAATTTTTAAATCCTTTGTGTCCCACTGCTGGGCAAAGGCCTCCCCAAACTCTCTGGCTGATCTGATGATCTCTGGCTAAAACATAATAAAAAAATAAAAATCCCTTAATTTTTTTTTTACTCATCACCACCATTTCCTCCACAGTTTCTACGCGTCCGAGATAGCAATCGGTCTATTCTTCCTGCACTCCCGCGGCATCGTGTACCGCGACCTCAAGCTGGACAACGTCCTCCTAGACCAGGACGGACACATCAAGATCGCAGACTTCGGCATGTGCAAGGAAGGCATCACCGGCGACAAGACTACCAAGACCTTCTGCGGCACACCGGACTATATCGCTCCGGAGATCATCTTATACCAGCCGTATGGGAAATCTGTGGACTGGTGGGCTTATGGAGTGTTGCTGTATGAAATGCTGGTCGGACAGCCGCCGTTTGATGGAGAAGATGAGGAAGAATTGTTTGCGGCTATTACTGATAATAGTGTGTCGTATCCGAAGACTTTGAGTAAGGTTAGTATCGTAGTCCTAAAAGCCAATCTTAGCAAGTTATCTAGTAATATACTAAGGAAACAAAGATGCAACGCAAATAAGGTATCACTGGTGACAAGACTACCAAGACCTTCTGCGGCACCCCCTACTACATCGCGCCGGAGATCATCTTATACCAGCCGTATGGCAAGTCCGTGGACTGGTGGGCTTATGGAGTGTTGCTGTATGAAATGTTGGTCGGACAGCCGCCGTTCGATGGAGAAGATGAGGAAGAACTGTTTGCGGCTATTACTGATAATAGCGTGTCGTATCCGAAGACTTTGAGTAAGGTATGTTCTTAATAATGGTTGAGCTGGCGTTTGGCCACTTTCTCACCTAATGGTAAGCGATGTTGATGATGAAGCCTAGAAGTAACCTATTTACTCTTGACTTAAACTAAGGGGTCCATAAATTGTAGGTTTCTGGCTACCCCATCCAAAATACCCGATTTATTGGTCTGGTGGTTAGTGGCTCTGACTGCTATGCTGGAAGTCGTGCTCGTGGGTTCGATTCCTCCGAATCACCCAGGAAAAATGTTTGTGTGATAGGCACGATCAGTTTGTTTCGATGAAACACTGGCCTCATCTAGTTTAAACTGACGAAAAAATTAACTTGTAAAGGTGTTCTTTTATAAAGCGATTTACAAAATAAATATAGCTCAAACTCTGCTTAGTTTGGGACTAGATGGCGTTGTGTGAAAGTTATCTACACTAATATAATAAAGAGGTAAAGTTTGTTTTTTTGTTTGTATGAGGTAATCTGTGGAAGTACTGGTCCGATTGCTAAAAATTTTTCACCAATAGAAAGCTGCTGTATTCCTGAGTGACATAGACTATATTTTATGTACGCGGGCGAAGCTGTGGGCTAAAGTTAGTAGAATATAAATTAAAAATGTCCATTTTACATTCGCAGGAGGCCAAAGACGCGTGCAAGGCGTTCCTGATCAAGAACCCGTCGAAGCGCCTGGGCTGCAACGCGCGCGGCGAGGAGGACGTGCGCACGCACCCCTTCTTCCGCCGCATCGACTGGGCGCGCATCGAGGCCAGGGACGTGCAGCCGCCCTTCAAGCCCAAGATTGTGAGTAGCGAAGTGGCTAGGCTTCTCTTTAAGTATGTTTGTTTTTAGAAGCCGCTGAAATGGTGGGATGTTATGTTTCACTTGCGGTTTTCTTAGATTTTATAGGGGAATGAGGCCCATAGGCAGCAGACCAATACTAGTCCGGGGGCACTGAATGCTATACTGTATCTTGTTTGTCAATGCGGAACAGAATGTGAAGTCTCATATTATACCTCTGTTAAAAAGATGTCACGTTTCAGACGGGTATTGTATCAGGTCCGAACAACTGTCTAATAGTTGATTTCGGACTGTTATATGCCCTAATCGCGCGAAGAACTGTAATACTGCGATGCAAGATTTTGTAACTTTTAGTTTCAATGTGGCGTCATGGATGTCGCTACAGTACCAAAAAATATATATGGTTTTAATAATACTTAGAAATTCCCTTACTTCTCTCAGAAAAACAAAATGTTTTATCGATAATTTATTTCAAATATCTTTAGGTTTATTATCCTAGTTAGGTTGCGTAGTTTACTTTTAATTATTTCAAATATTAATTTATAAGATTTCAAATGTTAAAAGATTACTAATATTAATTTAACTTTTTTACAGAAACACCGCAAGGACGTGTCGAACTTCGACAAGCAGTTCACGCAGGAGAAGACGGAGCTGACGCCGACGGACAAGCTGTTCATGATGAACCTCGACCAGACCGAGTTCATGGGCTTCTCCTTCCTCAACCCCGAGTTCGTGCAGCACGTCTGAACAAACAAGGTAAACATACTATAGTCGACGCGTTACAGCGTCAAACATTTGACAAGCAGTTCACGCAGGAGAAGACGGAGCTGACGCCGACGGACAAGCTGTTCATGATGAACCTCGACCAGACCGAGTTCATGGGCTTCTCCTTCCTCAACCCCGAGTTCGTGCAGCACGTCTGAACAAACAAGGTAAACATACTATAGTCGACGCGTTACAGCGTCAAACATTTGACAAGCAGTTCACGCAGGAGAAGACGGAGCTGACGCCGACGGACAAGCTGTTCATGATGAACCTCGACCAGACCGAGTTCATGGGCTTCTCCTTCCTCAACCCCGAGTTCGTGCAGCACGTCTGAACAAACAAGGTAAACATACTATAGTCGACGCGTTACAGCGTCAAACATTTGACAAGCAGTTCACGCAGGAGAAGACGGAGCTGACGCCGACGGACAAGCTGTTCATGATGAACCTCGACCAGACCGAGTTCATGGGCTTCTCCTTCCTCAACCCCGAGTTCGTGCAGCACGTCTGAACAAACAAGGTAAACATACTATAGTCGACGCGTTACAGCGTCAAACATTTGACAAGCAGTTCACGCAGGAGAAGACGGAGCTGACGCCGACGGACAAGCTGTTCATGATGAACCTCGACCAGACCGAGTTCATGGGCTTCTCCTTCCTCAACCCCGAGTTCGTGCAGCACGTCTGAACAAACAAGGTAAACATACTATAGTCGACGCGTTACAGCGTCAAACATTTGACAAGCAGTTCACGCAGGAGAAGACGGAGCTGACGCCGACGGACAAGCTGTTCATGATGAACCTCGACCAGACCGAGTTCATGGGCTTCTCCTTCCTCAACCCCGAGTTCGTGCAGCACGTCTGAACAAACAAGGTAAACATACTATAGTCGACGCGTTACAGCGTCAAACATTTGACAAGCAGTTCACGCAGGAGAAGACGGAGCTGACGCCGACGGACAAGCTGTTCATGATGAACCTCGACCAGACCGAGTTCATGGGCTTCTCCTTCCTCAACCCCGAGTTCGTGCAGCACGTCTGAACAAACAAGGTAAACATACTATAGTCGACGCGTTACAGCGTCAAACATTTGACAAGCAGTTCACGCAGGAGAAGACAGAGCTGACGCCGACGGACAAGCTGTTCATGATGAACCTCGACCAGACCGAGTTCATGGGCTTCTCCTTCCTCAACCCCGAGTTCGTGCAGCACGTCTGAACAAACAAGGTAAACATACTATTGTCGACGCGTTACAGCGTCAAACATTTGACAAGCAGTTCACGCAGGAGAAGACGGAGCTGACGCCGACGGACAAGCTGTTCATGATGAACCTCGACCAGACCGAGTTCATGGGCTTCTCCTTCCTCAACCCCGAGTTCGTGCAGCACGTCTGAACAAACAAGGTAAACATACTATAGTCGACGCGTTACAGCGTCAAACATTTGACAAGCAGTTCACGCAGGAGAAGACGGAGCTGACGCCGACGGACAAGCTGTTCATGATGAACCTCGACCAGACCGAGTTCATGGGCTTCTCCTTCCTCAACCCCGAGTTCGTGCAGCACGTCTGAACAAACAAGGTAAACATACTATAGTCGACGCGTTACAGCGTCAAACATTTGACAAGCAGTTCACGCAGGAGAAGACGGAGCTGACGCCGACGGACAAGCTGTTCATGATGAACCTCGACCAGACCGAGTTCATGGGCTTCTCCTTCCTCAACCCCGAGTTCGTGCAGCACGTCTGAACAAACAAGGTAAACATACTATAGTCGACGCGTTACAGCGTCAAACATTTGACAAGCAGTTCACGCAGGAGAAGACGGAGCTGACGCCGACGGACAAGCTGTTCATGATGAACCTCGACCAGACCGAGTTCATGGGCTTCTCCTTCCTCAACCCCGAGTTCGTGCAGCACGTCTGAACAAACAAGGTAAACATACTATAGTCGACGCGTTACAGCGTCAAACATTTGACAAGCAGTTCACGCAGGAGAAGACGGAGCTGACGCCGACGGACAAGCTGTTCATGATGAACCTCGACCAGACCGAGTTCATGGGCTTCTCCTTCCTCAACCCCGAGTTCGTGCAGCACGTCTGAACAAACAAGGTAAACATACTATAGTCGACGCGTTACAGCGTCAAACATTTGACAAGCAGTTCACGCAGGAGAAGACGGAGCTGACGCCGACGGACAAGCTGTTCATGATGAACCTCGACCAGACCGAGTTCATGGGCTTCTCCTTCCTCAACCCCGAGTTCGTGCAGCACGTCTGAACAAACAAGGTAAACATACTATAGTCGACGCGTTACAGCGTCAAACATTTGACAAGCAGTTCACGCAGGAGAAGACGGAGCTGACGCCGACGGACAAGCTGTTCATGATGAACCTCGACCAGACCGAGTTCATGGGCTTCTCCTTCCTCAACCCCGAGTTCGTGCAGCACGTCTGAACAAACAAGGTAAACATACTATAGTCGACGCGTTACAGCGTCAAACATTTGACAAGCAGTTCACGCAGGAGAAGACGGAGCTGACGCCGACGGACAAGCTGTTCATGATGAACCTCGACCAGACCGAGTTCATGGGCTTCTCCTTCCTCAACCCCGAGTTCGTGCAGCACGTCTGAACAAACAAGGTAAACATACTATAGTCGACGCGTTACAGCGTCAAACATTTGACAAGCAGTTCACGCAGGAGAAGACGGAGCTGACGCCGACGGATAAGCTGTTCATGATGAACCTCGACCAGACCGAGTTCATGGGCTTCTCCTTCCTCAACCCCGAGTTCGTGCAGCACGTCTGAACAAACAAGGTAAACATACTATAGTCGACGCGTTACAGCGTCAAACATTTGACAAGCAGTTCACGCAGGAGAAGACGGAGCTGACGCCGACGGACAAGCTGTTCATGATGAACCTCGACCAGACCGAGTTCATGGGCTTCTCCTTCCTCAACCCCGAGTTCGTGCAGCACGTCTGAACAAACAAGGTAAACATACTATAGTCGACGCGTTACAGCGTCAAACATTTGACAAGCAGTTCACGCAGGAGAAGACAGAGCTGACGCCGACGGACAAGCTGTTCATGATGAACCTCGACCAGACCGAGTTCATGGGCTTCTCCTTCCTCAACCCCGAGTTCGTGCAGCACGTCTGAACAAACAAGGTAAACATACTATAGTCGACGCGTTACAGCGTCAAACATTTGACAAGCAGTTCACGCAGGAGAAGACAGAGCTGACGCCGACGGACAAGCTGTTCATGATGAACCTCGACCAGACCGAGTTCATGGGCTTCTCCTTCCTCAACCCCGAGTTCGTGCAGCACGTCTGAACAAACAAGGTAAACATACTATAGTCGACGCGTTACAGCGTCAAACATTTGACAAGCAGTTCACGCAGGAGAAGACGGAGCTGACGCCGACGGACAAGCTGTTCATGATGAACCTCGACCAGACCGAGTTCATGGGCTTCTCCTTCCTCAACCCCGAGTTCGTGCAGCACGTCTGAACAAACAAGGTAAACATACTATTGTCGACGCGTTACAGCGTCAAACATTTGACAAGCAGTTCACGCAGGAGAAGACGGAGCTGACGCCGACGGACAAGCTGTTCATGATGAACCTCGACCAGACCGAGTTCATGGGCTTCTCCTTCCTCAACCCCGAGTTCGTGCAGCACGTCTGAACAAACAAGGTAAACATACTATAGTCGACGCGTTGCAGCGTCAAACATTTGATAAGCATTTCAAATTTATATTTGTTTATTTTTGTTATGCTCGGTGTTTCCTTGCCTGATCGCAAATGGAATGAAGATATCCGCAAGAGAGTCAAGGTTACCGACATAGCCCAAAAAAATCCCAAACCTAAAGGCCCCATCCCAAACAAATGCCTGGCAATAGGTACTTTGCCTACATTGCTCATAGAACAGTTGATCGATAGGGCCAAAATGTTCTGAAGTGGTGACCACGTACTGGAAGACACAGCGTTGGAAGGCCTTCATCAAGATGGACCGTTGACCTGATGAGGGTCGCGGGAATCCGATGAATGCGAGATACATCAGTCTATATGGCGATACTTGGGAAGGCCTATGTCCAACATTGGACTAAAATGATGATGATGAAATTGCTTATTCAGTGTCAAAGAAGTAGCTTGGACGATTATTATATTTTTAGTAATTTAACAGAAATATAAACATAACTAATTTCTCACATTCCAGGGTTGAATTTCTCGTCATTACTGAAGCTGGCTGCGTGGTGCGAGCCAGCACTTCACTCCACCTGTCGACTGTCTCTGTCACTCATATGGCGCGCGTCGCTAGCTATCTCTCTCTATCATTGTATCGTTGATTTCTGAGGGAATGTCCTTAGGCTCTTCGAAGGACGTTTAGGAGAAGTATTTGCTCATTTCCGTTAATTTTACTACTCTTACTTTAAGTCGATGATATTCTACGTACCATCCAATACGACATGACTTAGTTTGTTTAATTTATTCCGTGTTTAGCATCGATATTTAGAACATTTCCACACTTCAGTATAGATACCGGCATGGATTTTGAGTGCTAATTTCAACTTGCGCAGAAGTGTAATATCTCGGGTCTCTTTAGTGATATGAAGTGAGACGCGCGGGCGGTGCAGTGCAAGGCTTGTCTCTCCAATGTGTACGTAGCGCAAAGCGATCCCCTCTCTTTCGCCGAACGCTCAACATTCATATCGATATCTATAAGTGATGTCTCGAAGTATCGATTCTAAAAACGGAATATTATTCTAAGAGTAGTCATTTGTTTAAGTATAATTTTTGCAATAATTAATTTATTTAACTGCAATAAAAATTGGAATCGGAAATGTAATCCAACGAATTTCGCTAAGCAATATTAATTGGAGTAAAAAGTTATTGTTGAATTTTTGCTCTCTATATATTGGCAATATTTGTTTCGGCAATGTTTAAATAGTAATTTATTTGTTAATTAGTAACATGAGAATCATATTCAGAATCTCGTCACATGGCAATCTCTAATATCATGATCTTGGGGCCACTTGATAATTATAGTAAATGTTGATCACCACTCAGTATTTATACCTTCTGTCAAAATATACTCTATTAGAAGTTGTTAAAGTTTATAATCGCTTGCAATTTTGACAGATCGCGTCAAACTGTGTGGTTGTGTGTATTTCGTTTGATTTTCACGTTTTTATCACATATCAGTGTTGTTTATATGTAAATACCGTCGTGTCGTGTGGATGGCTATATTGTTAAGCGTTTTAGATGTCCAAGGAGCTTAAAAGAAACATATTTAGCATACACTATAAAGCCAAAGTGACTGCTTGAATATCTTTTTAGATCTTCTAGCCTAAATAAAACTTTAGAAGTACTAATTAAATTTGCTAACGCATTTTAAAGACATGAGTATTGTAAAATGTTATCTTGGTGAGCGAATGGTTGTTAAAATTTATTATCTAATATTAGATTTGAATACGATGGTTGCAGCGTAAGCTAAATGTGTTTCGTTTTCAATGTTTTTCACAGTTTTATTTAGCTCATTATGTTTTGAATCTCGTGTATACTTACCTAATGAATGACTACCATTTAATTATTGACCATTTTTGGGCAAACCTATATTCGATACCTACTAATAATAATATAACTACTCTTTTCTGCCCAAAGAGGTCGCGTTTTGTTTATGACGTACGATCCAGGAGGTCGTACTATTAAGTTTTCATTGTCTATGGTAACACGTTGTTTGTTTTTAAGGTTTTCCCCTTATGTCGTGATCGCATTTTGTGACGTATGGATGATCTAATCGTGTATTAGCTTGACTGTTAGCTTGTATGCGTGTGGGAGTGACAGTTCACTTGTGCATGTGCGCGTGATTTCGTTTCGATTCGATTTGTATCGATATTATAAGGTTTTTGACAGCACTATTTTATGTTTTTGACATTGACAAAAAAAAACCTTTAAAAAATAATACTTAATATTTATTTGGGGTTTCATATGTCCAAGTTTCTTTAATTTTATCTGATAGCAATTTATAATTGGTTCTATTGTGTTTCAATCAACAGTGTTTTAACCTATGAACTATCCTATAAGTTAATAAATAACATCTTCCCTTATAATATCGTTACAAGTTGCCAACAGCAAATAGCTGTCAATAATCGTCTACTAAAATAGCCTTACTAACTTAATTAATAATTAATCGCTAATTAAAAAATAAATTTTAAAATCGTATACATATAAACTCTTACGAGAATAATTGATGTGGATATAAAAATGAAAAAGAAAGCATTTGATTCTAAATTGAAATGTAATAAAATGACATTTAGGTGTTTTTATTTTTATTTGATACTAAGGTACTTTTAGCTTAATTATAATAATTAATTATTATCTTTCAATAGTATTCTCGATTTGCCGCGCATTCCCAATGCGGTTTTGCTAATCATAATTAGGTATAATAGTAATTTTTAAATTCTTTTAGTAGGCATAAGTATTAATTTAAGGACGCTGGCTTGCTTTCACGGCATTATCGCATTTTTTTGGTATATAAAATTGCTTTAATTATGTCTTTATTTTTAATCATTTATAAATTTATTTTATGTTTATAGTACTATACTATATAAAATTGCTTTAATTATGTCTGTATTTGTAATCATTTTTAAATGTATTTTATGTTTATGTAATTATTCTGGGATCTATTTTTATATTGCATTTTATTTTTTAAAGTATTATGTCAAAAATTAACCATAGAGTAAAATGGGTTACTTATATAAATTTTACGTTGGCAACTTCAACACAACATTCTCAATTTGAAAAAACAAACCAACGGTCATGTGGTTTACGTTCCGACTTATGTACGTACCTATTTGAGTGCATTCTGTCGTGCATTTTCTTATGTTCTTTAGTTGTTTTATTAGTGAAAATGAGCCAGCATCGTAGGTTAAAACAACAGCTGGAGCGGGAGACAACGTAGCGGGCGCGCGCGCACCCACCCCCACCCCCGTGCGCACTGTGCACCCACGCGTATGTGCCGTGCGCACTGTGCATCCACACCCACCCCGTGCGGACTCATGCACGGCACGTCACCCATCCCTGTGCCGTGCACACTGCGCACCCACCTCCTACCGTGCATACTCACGCACGGTTCGACACCACCCCGTGACCCTGTACTGTTGTAAACACTTTTAATTAACAACAAAAATAGCCACATATATTCTGGGCTCCTTCTTCTGGTGTTGTTCATGTAAGTTGCAGCGTGCTTGATCAACCGTCATCTAAATATTGTAATCACTTTTAATGAACAATGTCGGTTAAAAATACATCTACCCTCCTGTATCCAGGACACAGTCTGCCAGTGGTTTATGTAAGTTAGAACATGCTTGATTAACTACCATCTAAACAAAAAACCATACAGTTCGAAATTATAATCTGCGGTCCATCTAGCTGAAACAGTTTTAATGAAGCACTACCCTCTGCCCTCCAGAATGCAGGATACGGTCTACCGGTTTTTTCCATGTAAGTTGAAGCATGCTTGACTAACTGTCATATTAACATCAAAATCATACAGTTTGGATTATAACATGACTTGCGGTCCATCCAACTGAGCTATGTAGACCCTGTTTAAATCTAATTCTACTATGCGCCGGCGCAAACTTAATAAAAAGCAAGCAAACCATAAAAGCAAGATCTTATGCCCATTATTAAAAGTGTTTATAACAATGCAAAACTTGAAATCCTCCACCCAGCTAACATTTTCTTTATATGTAGAATTAATTAGCTAAACTCTTCTGTTTTCATTTCGAGTACCTACCTTCCTATTATTGAAGATCTTGTACTTAAACTATACATGTTTCCTCAAGAACATAAAATTATAGTTCGGTTTTGTATAATATCTACATTTAATCTAACATCTATAAAACAGTTTTGGCTCTATTTGAATTGGCTCTGAATGTAGTAACGACTGTGTTTTTCTAGAATTATTGAAACCTGGAAAGTTATGTCAAAAAAATCTATAGACAAACCACCGTCGCATTATAGAATAAAACTCAGTAACACCAAAAACTAGAACTCGACTCTTAACACCAATTTATGCACATTAGGTACTCGTAAATAATTCGTTTTACTTCTAATTAGTGTCTGCTAGCTTATGCCTTTTACACCCTATTTTATTCTGACTTGGTCAATAATAGAGTATAATATTAAATTAAAAAGTTTATAAAACTTATAGTTATTTATTTATCTAACCGTTATTGTAAGATCTCACTTGTAAATAAGGCATAGTAAGGAGTTAAGTCTTCACTCGCGCGAGTTCTGTAGCACTAGCCGACAGATTTATTCGCTATCGAAACTCTCGATTCGTCGCGTCAGTGAAATTCACCTTCTGGTCATAATATTAAGTCATTTCCATATAACCGTTGAATATTAAATCGTAGCCAGTAAGTTAGTTAAGCCATATTATCGAGTTTCCAAATCTGTATTAAGCTTGCTTTATTATGCTTCGACATTATTTTATTTTTAGTGCTGTGACGTTAACCAATTTTAAAAAACCGATTCTACTCTCACATCCATCACTAGTGTCCCGTAAAAAAATGTTTGAAGATATTGCATTTCTGGGTAACAATGAAAAAAGGAATTTATGAATAATAGGGACTAGGCATGGATTGAAGGAGTAAGAATACTCGAGTCAATCTGGACAGTATGTTTAAAATGTTGAATAGTTAATGTATGTGTTCAGTGAGAATTAGTTTTAATATCTTGATATTATTTAGCATAGAATATGATATCGTGTTAGAGTTAGGTTGCTCTTCCGACAGTCCTATCCGATTGCGTACTTTGAAATGTTTGCTAGAACAGAAATATGCTTAGTGTGGCAACACTCTTGTGAATTCCTTCAATTTATGACAAGCGAAGTGATTTAATTTTTTATTTTATTTTATCCTTTTTCTTTTTTGATAATAACTGGTTCTCTTTGACTAAGATTTAAGATTATATTTTGTATATTTTGAGTGAAATAATTAATTTAACCAACCATAATTTCTAATGAATTATAAAATCATGCGCTTGTGATGAGAGGAACAAAAATCATGAAAAAAATTGTCTTGGAGATATTATTTGTTTAGATTTCTGTTGATATCTCATAAATAGGCCTAAACCTTTCTATAGATTAAGCCCGTAGTTGATACAGGTCTTAGTATACTTTTGACATATTTTACTAATGGATATTCAAGTGTTTAAAATTTTACAAAGACGATGTCGCTAATTGCACCATCACCTGTGCCAAAATATGTAAATATTTTCCATGATAAATTAGTATTCTATTGAATATTTGTAACCAATCATTTTTATCTTGTTACCTATATTTTGTGATTCTTTATTTTATTAGTGGCAATAATTTTAAAACTACAGTTTTTTGGACTGGCAATATTAAAGTTTTACTTTTATGACAGGGTTGGTTTCGAAATCATTTATAAACAATTTCTTACAACACTATATTTCAAGGACTTAAAAATATAATAAGACGCACCACTAATAAAATAAAGAAAATGTCACTTAAATTTCTACTGTTTTTGCACGTTATCCAATTATGTAAGCAAATAATAAAGCACTATTTTATTAACTTGTAATCATACACTGTTATTTTATTCCTAACTTAATATAACCATTGTTTAAAGTTTAGTCTATTACATCAATACTATAATATTATTATCATTATTAGACTGCCACCGTATTCTAAGGGCTCATTAAATAACTTATTAAACTTTAAACAATGCTTTATAAGGAATTTATAAAATCATTTTAAATAATAATATTATACAAGAACTGTTTTATTGTTACATTACTTATTATTGCAATGCTTCAATGAATTTTTAAACTACACTGCAACTATTTCTGTGATATATCATCCTTTCACAAGCTATTGCGAAGAGTTGCTCAGAATTGACAACTATTTATTTAAAATAATAAAATATAAATTGACATCTCACATAATCTTCATAATTTATTTTAAGAAACCATGTGCCAAAAAAATTTTCTTTTCATCCGTTTTTGTTTCTATGACTTAAAAGCCTAGATGTCTAAGCAACTCTTCACGTAGATTTCGGTCTATTCAAATTGGCGCGAAAAGTATTGTCTCTGGCAATAGAAGAGCGCGCGAATTTGGACAGCAGACGCCATGTTTGAAAAGACCTATTGTATTTAAAATATTGTAAAGTGCACTTTCAATTTCCGTTAGTCTACCGTCGTCGCCTCTCACTAGGATTAATTAATAATTATTATTAAAATTTTGAATTTTAACCAATTTGCGATGATAAAAGATGGTTGTGTGCGGATACAGCTACCAAAGTATCACCTGTGAGTGTCCGCACGCGATCATGGTTTATGAGATTTTATTGCATATTCTATTATTAATATCGATAGTGTAGTAACAGTATTTCGATTTGTAGTATTAAATTTGTCATTTTCAAGGATTTTTGGGGCATGTAGCCACTTGTTGGGGATGAAGCCACTGCGGGCGTGTAGCCACTGAGTGTCGGTAGGTCTCTCACCGGGATCTCTGGTTGTTTGTATGGATTTTCTCGGAGGTGAATGTCGATTGTACTCAACAATATAAATTTCTAATCCATTAGATTTTATTTGTGTTTTATTTACAAAAAACCCTTACCTACATACACACAATATTTTTACAATGACATAGCACTATAATTTGATGTCCTTTTCTCCTCTCATAACCTGGCTGAGCATCTGGTTGCAGAGAGCTGCGTACGGATTCAATTCCACTACCTGCAAAAACAAAGAATACTGTGAGTCAAAATTTTGGCAAACAAACATGCATGATTCACATCATTTTATTAAGATATACCCATAGAATAAAAACTTGTGTAACCGTTGAAAATAAATCCTAAAGAGCAAAACATTGACCTGGCGAACCAATACATGTTCCTCTAGAAATAATAAAATTAAGAACAGACAACATTGCAAGTGCGTACTTAGTTAATATAATAGGTACACATTTTAATTACTCAGATACCCGCGAAACGAGACACAATAGTAAAACAATAACAGCGCGGTCTCATAGGACCGGTTGGGGATTCAAACGTTAATACCTATATTAAATTAGTGAAAACGATACTAAAATTAGATAAGCAAATAATTAAAATTTATGCACAAGAGAATGATGAAATTCTTAATTAGTAATTAGTAGTTTAAGGCCGGGTTTCCACTGACGCAGAGCGGGGCGGAGAGGAGCTTGGCGATGCCCGAATTGACCAATTACTTTGCTCGAAATCTCCGCTCCGCTACAATGGAAACAGCACGAGCGGGGTGGAGCAGAGCTGAGGGGATATCTATACTAATAGTATAAAGAGGAAAGATTTGTACCTATTTTTGTATGTTTGTAAAGAATAGGCTCAAAAAGTACTGGGCCGATTTAAAAAATTCTTTCACCAATAGAATGCTACATTCTTCCAATTTGACATAGGCTACATTTCATTTTGAAAAAAATTAGGGATCGTTGGTAAAATTTGAACAATGTAACCGAAGGTGTACAAAAATTTCCAAAAATAAATAATTGTCTACCCCGTGCGAAGCCGGGACGGGCTGCTAGTTCATAATAAAAATATAGCGAGGCGATGCGGTGCAGAGGACAACGAGCATTGGGGGGGGGGGGGGGGCGCAGAGCGGAGGACAGCGAGGCGGTGCTGTGCGGAGGACAGCACAGCGGGGCGGTGCGTGACTGGCGTGCCGTACTTCAGTTATCATAGTTACGTCATTAGGTGCATACGTATCAAATGGATGACGCTCTGCTCCGCTCCATTCCACTCCACTCCGCTCCGCTTCAGTGAAAACACTGACCACTTTTCACCGCTCTTCACGGATCCTCTCCACCCAGCTCCGCGTCAGTGGATACGCGGCATAAACCCTTTTTTGAGGTTTGAAATCATGAAATAACTTCCCCTGATCTGAGTGGAGTTAAAGGGCGTGTTAGATCTTCACCGACTAGAACCCGAAACTCAATAAAACCTACAGGTAAAACTATATTTTGTTTGCCTTTACCTACTTTGAATCTGTAACTAAAAAAATAAGGGTTATTCTCAAAGTATTTTTCTTGATTGCGTAGTAAGTACCTAGTTTAAATTCTACAACCTTTTTATTTCCTTCAGTAATCATCAAATAACTGTCTCTGGGTCGCGCATGAAGAAGTGTGAAACATTTAGGTACTAACCTGTTTCTTGGCAAAGCTGCTGCCTAGTTTGGCCGCCTCGGTGAAGGCGGCGCGCGCGTCGTCGTCTTGTCCGCGCTTGCGCAGGAGTACGCCGCGTTGGCACAGCGCCAGGGCGCGTGCGCGGGACTGCTTGCCTACTGTGAGTTCTATAGCGCGGTCGAGGTCTGACATAGCATCTGAAAAGTGAAATATATTTACCCAGTTGTACAAGGGACGATCTTTGTCTGACGGTATGGCTAAAGCAGTGGTTAATTGGCTGCTACACTGCGTATCGCGGGTTCGACTCCCGCACAGAACGAATATTTGTATGGCCTAGAGGTAGACTCCTTGTTAAATCTCAAACCCTTACCCTTTGATTATATAATCAAAGCCCTTACCATCGTCCTTCATCATCATCCTCAACACCTGTCGTTGTACCCGGCCGCTCTGCCCGGCGCCGCCTGCACGCCTCTGCTCATGGCCGCCAGCGCCTCCTCCAGTTTACCACCCCCTGCTAGACGCACTCCCTCGGCGCATAGCTAGACTCCTTGTTAAATCTCAAGCCCTTACCATCGTCCTTCATCATCATCCTCAGCAGCTGAGCCCTGTCGTTGTACGCGGCCGCTCTGTCCGGCGCCGCCTGCACGCCTCTGCTCATGGCCGCTAGCGCCTCCTCCAGCTTACAACCCCCTGCTAGATGCACTCCTTCAGCGTATAGAGAGGTAGACTCCTTGTTAAATCTCAAACCCTTACTATAGTCCCTCATCATCATCCTCAACAGCTGAGCCCTGTCGTTGTACCCGGCCGCTCTGTCCGGCGCCGCTTGCACTCCTCTGCTCATGGCCGCGAGCGCCTCCTCCAGTTTACCGGCCTCTGCTAGGCGGACTCCCTCGGCGCATAGAGAGGTAGACTCCTTGTCAGCATCGGTGGTTGGCTCTGGAATATGCAACACAACAACATAATAATATATATTATATACAATTTGGATATGACAATATGGCAATACTCATCATTGTGAATAAGTTTTAAGTATGGGACTAAACTTGAAATCACAAAAAAAAAATCAGATGCCCCATACATTTACGTTTGCATAAGTCGACAAAATGTACGGGACAGATGAAAGACCAGCTTTTGCTCTGACACCGGCCGCAGCCGACGACACCACCACCTGCGCGTCGACGGGGACGACGTCGGCCTCTGACAAGGTCCCAGCTCCCGGCAAAAATGTACAATGCATGCGATCAAAGAGAACCTCATACGCTCATACGAGTGCTACGGGCCCATCTCTAGTTTTGAGCTAGACAACACCTAGGTACATTTTGTGTAGTCCCATGCAATAGCAGCTGAGCACAGGCTCTACTGCACAACTTCTTTACTCCAACTTACAGAAGTTGATATCAATCGGAAATATTAAATCAAATAAATGGTTATAATGTTATAATTAAGTGAAACAGAACCTTGACAATCTCCGCTGTGCGAATTTTTAGATAAATACTAAACTACCTATAGTAGATATAGGTACGTGGTACGTATCATATAAACCAGTTGCTTATTAATAAATAAATAGTTATGAAGGCTGGAACACTTCAAACTTAGTAGCTATGTAATCATAGACATGCTTATGATCTAAGATCCGGTAGAAGAAATAATATCCCCTGATCTGTATTCTGATGATGATTAAGATTATATTTATTCTAGATACTGATAATTAATTATTGCTAGATAATTAATATTATATGCTATCTACTACTTAGGTACGCGATAATTTCCATCCACTACATTAAAGACTGACCCAACTTACCTACTGATTGAAGACTAGTAGGTAGAGTTCGTATGGCCTACAGAAACCCTTTCAGAAATCTCTGAGACTAAAATTACATTACGAGGGTTGTCACATTTGTAAAAAACAAAAGATCTGGCATCATTATTATTGTAAGTTTGACATTTGCCTGTGTCAATTAACGCCCGTTTTCAATAAGCTATCTATCATATATCGGAGATAGAAAAACAAATGAAACAACAGAAACATGTCAAATTTTTGTATTGTATCTTTTGTTTTACTGTCTCCAGTATGCCAAAACCGGAGGTAGATAGCTTATTGAAAACGGGCATTAGTCATACAGACTTTAAGGTAGCAGCTGATTTTTAAAAGAGTATAAAAGAAAAAGTTCCGCTAAGGCCAAGGGGATTTTTTTTTATATCGTGTAATTTCCCACAGCCAACAAAATGGTGAATTACTGCGATTTGTTTTGGTCACGGAACAGTAAAAACAGTGGAAGTAGCTTGAGAATAAACATTGCACTAGAACCGGGTTTTGGTGATAAGACTTTTCTTTATTTTTAAACAAGTTTATAGCTCTAAATTGATATTAAACTAGTAATGAAGGTGACAGGTACAAAAAACTAATAAAAATATAGGTTAATTATCTCGATACAGGCGATGTGCTGGCTTTAATACCTATAAAGTTAGTGATATTATATTGATAGATTGAAGAAAAGTAGGTTTTGAAGAAATTTTTTTTTTCTTTACCTCTGTATAATTTTTTCTTAGATTACCTACATAAAAGTATTCCCCATCTTATAAGTCTTTTATTTTTAGGACGTTGGGCCCACCTATGTTCCTTCAGTAGCCCTTTGCGTTCTAGGACCACGGGTTGCCTTTTCAGAAAATAATCCTCATAGTCCTAACGGGCATTGACTCTGCTGGGATTAGATTATATTATGTTTTGGAGGCGCACGTGAAACATAACGTACGTTCGTTGACTGGGGCTTGATACTTACCGGACGGCCGGACGGCGAGCTGCTGAGTTTGACCGCAAGTCCGCGCCTTTGAACGTTTCCTCACCGCACACACACCCCACATTTGGTAAAGTCAAATTTTAATACGAAAATTGAGATTTGACCGCCGACTGGGCCTAATTAGTTAGGAATTAGGTGCCCTCGATTCACAAATAAAAATCTAGTTACCTACACAATCACTGTGCTGCTACTGCGAGAATGTTTGAAAAGGTGACCATCGTCCTAGAACACACAGGACAACTAAGGAGACAGGTAGACTAGTTAGCAAAAGTCTGACACATGCTCTCTTTCCACTCTAGAGCGGGAGAAGTCATTGGTAAATTCCTATGTAAAAAAAACACAATCCCTGAGGGTACATCAATGAATCCTGAATAAGTCAATAAAAAAACTATCGTTGAGGGTTTTGAGGGAGTAGAGGGAGTGGTGAATCATCAGAATGACTTCTCCCGCTCTTGGCCGGAGCGGGAGGGGCGTGTTAAACTTTTACTGACTAAACACCATCACATTCCTTCGTTGCCTTCGATTTCGGGTCACCAAGCTCTCCTTTCGGAAATCCGATCCGTAGCCCCAAAGGCCTAAGGTATTAGGGTGATAATGTATTTAGAAAAAACGAAAGGAATAAGAAAAACAGCGGAAAACTTCAACACAAACAAATAATATTAAGTATTTATATATTCTCAAAGATCATTACAATAAAAAATCTTGACAACAACATACCTTCCTCCTCTTCAACAAACTTATCCCCTGCATCCTCCACATCAGGGGCTATAGTCGCCGTGGGATCGAAGATACTCCTCAATACTGCCTTATCTCTCTCACTCAAGCTGTCTAGAGCTGCCATAGTAAGTAGGTAGCTAGCGTTATGGACACGACTGGACCGACGCGAAGTTTGATGTCAACTGGAATGTGGAACCTGTTCTGTAGATATGTTTATGATGCTGATTGAGACAGAGTAAGTATCTATGTTGTTCTATGGGTTTGTTTGTTGATTTTCAATACTATCTATGATAGCGGCGAACGTTATAAGCACGGATTTTTTTTTAGATGGAGGCTCGATTCCATTTTTGAAAATTTGAAACCGCCGATTGAAGTTGCACCTCTGATTAAGATTTCGCTGCCTTCCGATAGGTTTTTAATTGGAACTTATATCAGAATTATATACTTTACCTAAGTACTTAGGTATATTTGTCGCACGGGGAACATCCTGTCCCCCTGCACTTCACACAACCACATAGAGATCAAAAGAACCTGTCGTTCACTTTTTCACTTGTTTATTGGTTTCGTATTTTAGCCCAAGAACGTACTTGGGCTTTAGTAAAGAAATATGATAGAAATTGTAACGTGATTTTAAAAAAACGGTGGGTGGTTTTAAAAAAATAGAGTCGGGGTGCCCAAGTCAAAGAATAAGATTTTCGATGCACAGAAATCTTAATTAATTAAATGGGCCAAACATGGATGAACATAATTATCATCAAACGTTAACGTTTAAGATAATGATCCTGGACAGTTTTAATTTTTACGATCGATTCCAAGATTTGACCAGGACATATACCTATCTACATTTCTATACCTACTAATAACATAAAGAGGAAACATATGTGTTTGTCTGTAATGAATAAACTCAAAAACCACTGGACCGATTTAGATATTCTATGACCAGTAGAATGCTACTTTATCATTAAGTGATATAGGTATTTTCACGCGAATCACGCGAGTGAAGCCGCTGGCAAAAGCTGGTTCGTGATAATGATAATATGAGACGCAGCATTGCCAACATTATGTAAATTTAAAAAACTGGTTGCTTATTTATTTCCTGCGCAGCAATGTAATCAGACCGACACAAGATAACAATCTCGGAATATTATTTTAATATCATTTCTATAATTAATGTTCTCGAAATGTCTCTTAATATTTAACCCTTAATTGGCAGAGCTCTAATCTGAATTGTTAATGTTAACTCTTAATCATCAATTCATCATCATTTCAGTCGCAAGATGTCCACATAGGACTTTCTTCAGTGTCGCCATAACGATCGATCCTGTGGTCATCGATTCACTTTTGCTCCCAAAAGGTTTCCTTTCCCTGGCCTTTCAACGCTGTACCTACCTACTAATTTACCAGTAGGTAGGTAGGTATATGTTATTTTAGTTAGACATATTATGGAATGGAATAAACTATTCAGCATTGATTGTTTGGGCTATACATAGCAGTAGCGCGGCCTGTAAACAACTCCATTCCTGCCGGCTTTCCTTTACAAACACAACAACAAACCTTAACAAATTAATTATGTATTAATCAAATCTTATAACTGCATAATACTTGCTTGTGAAAATAACAATCAACAATAAATAAACGCCTGCAAGTTTTTTCGGAGCAATCACTCACAACTTACGCAAAACAGGTCTGTAACCCGGTCTTATAAACGGGAATTTCATACATTTTAATTCATAGTTTCTAGCGACATCTAGCGGTGTTATACAAGCGACAAGCCAGTATAATACGGCTAAATAGCGTTTGCAGGCAACCCGGTATTTATCGAGTTAAATCATAAAATGCGTCCGCTAGAACGAGATGGAATGATACTGAACTTTTTAATTTATTTAGTATTTAGTTTGACAGTTTTGGTTCGCGCTTATTCATGTGTCATATTTCACCTGTTCATTTGCATTTTATTTGATATATGTATATTCGTATCATAATTTAGAATCTTAGAGTTTTATGATTGAAATTGGTTTATATGTAAGTGTAGTCTAGTGATAGTTTTGCGTAGTGATAGTGCAGCAAGAACAAGATCAGTTCAGTTGTATTGTTTTGTAATCGTACTTGAATAGGTACCTATGGTAAGAATAATATAATGGTTTTAGTTTGTAGTTTTTTGACAATTAATAAAAACGCCGGTTTGGATTTATTGCATCATTGAGCGAACGGCATTTGGTGAGTGAACTTTAATAATATATTTTACATACCGGTAAAATGTGGCAACTTTACCGAACCCTTGGTAACATTACCATACTATAGGTATTCGGTATAAACTCATTTATCTCAAAAATCTGCCTACTAGAAATCTATTTTGTAATAGTAGTATTTTTTAGACATTAAAAGGCAACATTTATCATATTTTGCGTACAGGCAAAATTGCTGTTATGTCAGTAATAACTGCTACAGTGTACTGTGTAAAAACATGCTAGGAGTGAATTGTTGCAAAATTGTGCTCACAGAGCCCTAACTATTTGTCACAGGTAAGTGAAATTTTAATATTGTATGTGTATTACGGTTGGGATTACTATTATAATGACAGCAATTGCATTTTCTTTAATTTATTGAAAAAAACTGCTTTGGTAATGTTGGTTGAAGTTAGGTAAAGTTACCACTAACTGCTTTGTGGCAACTTTACCGGCAGCTAGGGTTGGCACTAAATCAAGCATGAGTATTTCTTGTTTGTATGTAACTATTTTCAAATACCTAAATGTCACAGCATAATAGTGAATATCCTAGATGATAAGTTATATTGGGTTTGCGCGCATGTGAGCTTTAGTTTTATTTAATACCTTTTGTTTCAGAGACAAAATGGCCCCCATAAAACGAAACCGTAGAAAAGTCGGACTTGTGCTGTTTTTTACCTTTAGATTAATTAAATTTTATAAAATATATATTTCATAGAAACACTTTCTGTTTTTTGACAACCCTGAGCGTTACAAATTATTTGTATGTAGATTACAATGAACCCCAAGGCAACTTTACCTACTGCCTGTGTTGCCGTTATCTTTACTGATTTCCTCATATTCTTTTCATTTTTAGAAATAGTAATCGTAATTTAGGACACCTTTACCTCAACTACCCTTTAATATGCAATACATGATGAATATGGTGTGTAGGTAATGTTGCCAAAAATTTGTCATGTTTACCCATGTTGTTAATTCTTTTCTACAGGTTCAAATAAGTGTTTTTATAGAATGACGATTAGGATAAAGTGAGCCAAATGTATTATAATTATCAACAAATAGTTTCAGTTTCTATGCGTCTTATGGTAAAAAAAATAATTCGTTTTTTGTCATGAAATATGGTCAAGTTGCCACGATTTACGGTACTATTTTTAAAATTGTGTTTACATAAATATTGTTTCACTGCGTCATCTTTTGAGGAAATTGTGAATTTGTGAAAAAAGTTGGAAACGCGGTCACTAGATGGCGTTGTTAGTTGAGCGACGGTTTCTGAATCTCGCAGTTAAGATTTTCCGTCGCTTAATTAGGTCAGGTTTATAATAATTTTTGGTACAAGTACAAGCAGCGGATTCACTCGCACGTAAGTGTACCCGTCGCCACTGATACATAGCCCACACACACAACAACAACAATACATACACTGGTTCTCCTACAGATATCTTCATTCCTGATTCGATAACGCAAGAAAAATCCGAGCATAATCCCCTCCTATTGCCTTGTGGGTGACTGTCTTCTGATGAGGCATCTTGTGAGCAATCACGTTTCAGAGCCATATGCTTTAAAACGGTTCACCCTTGTTTGATAGAACAACGTTTGATATAATATTACTAAATCGAACAAAGTTTAAGAAAATCATCACTTTGTATAATATCGTTTGACAGAATTTTCAGTTCATCGAATATTTATTTGCTTATAGCAAATAAATATTCGATGAACTGAACATTTGCGCTAATGATCACAAGTTATAATGTTCATTTGATGTAATGTTCAGATGGTATACCTAACCATGTATTTTATCGAATATTCTATTGAGACTTGGGGGCAACCCGACTCGGACAGGTTAGGTTAGAAGGAGGTGGCGGCGGGTCGTAGTGAGCGAGCGAAGCGAGCAAACACAGACCCCGCCGTCCGTCGACCACGCTTTACCTCACGACTTGTTATTAGTCTAGTGAAACATTAGTTTAAATAAAATTAGTGCATTTGAAAATTCGATGAAATGAAATTAGTTCAAATAAATAATTGTGCTAAATAAAAATTTACCAACGAATTATTCGGTCAAATGAATAATTCTACGAAATGACTTTATTGCAACTGAAATTCGTCGAAGTGGTTTTCGACGAAACATTGTTCGACCAAACAAGGGTGAACCCTTTAAAACACCCACAGACCTATCACATGATAGGTGGGAGTACTTTTTTTTTCTCAAAGTGAATGTTCATCATAGTGCATAATCAAATTAGGGTTAACTAGTTCATTTTAATCGATTTAATTCTCACGACACATAAATGTGATGGTCATTGCTACATCAAAGTGCCTCTTACGAGACATCCTGTTATTTTGGCGCTTTTGCAAATGACGACTGCATATGCGAATCCTCTAAACAGATTCCGTTGCGGTGGCCAATCTCAACAGAGACTAGCCATCAACGCAGGTAGGTGATTAGCGGTGGCAACCTCTTGTACCGGTACCAGAGGTTGGTAAGGAGGCAGCTGCACGAGTTAGGGAATGGATATCCTCAGCCTGAATACGGTGCAGAAACCTCCCTAACTTACTTACCATGTCCGGTGAGGATCTGCGTCATACGGAAAGTGAGGAGAGGACGCCGAAGACTGACAATGTAATCCGATATCAAATATTCTATTGGATAGGTTAAAAAGTGATCAATTTCCTAAAACCCAATAAAAAACGGTATGTTTAGCGCCACTCTTATGAGTAAACAGACCGCATTTCGCACTCTTAAAATAATTTAAGAGTACGATTTTATCCATGTCGCAAACTAAAAAGAAACCAACTGAAAAAATTCAATAGCACTTGAATACACAAAAAAAAGGTTTGTTCTTCGTTCGTCTCACTGCGTTCTGTCCCACATAAAAAATTCCTGGTTTGTCCCAACTCATATGCTTCGTTTGTCCCAAACTATTATTTTAATTATTTTATTCTCGATTCGACCCAGTTCATATTCCTTATCCGTCCCATATTTTTTTTGTATAGGCTTAATTGACGTTTTTGTACAGTCAACAAAACGGATATCTAACTATTTTATTATTACTATAGCTTTTACCAGCGGCTTCGCCCGTGTGATAATAGCAAATATTTACCTAGCTACCTAGTGGTGGAAGAATGTTTAAAACCGGTCTTGTAGTTTTATGTTTTATTACAACTTAATAATTTGTTTTTTTTTTTACCAAAATACGATTTTTTTCTCTTTATAAGTAATATTAGTATATAAATAAAGATTTAACGTCAATAAACTATTTAAATAATCGCTCCTCATTCGGATAGCGGAGGTATACATTAAAATTTAATGAAATATTTAATATCTCATCTGTAATTTTATAACATTTGTGGGTGATTCTAAAAGTTGGAGTAGAAGATAGAAAAAAAAATTGAATAAATGTAGATCGCAATGATACCGAAGTGTATGTATAGAAGTAAATGAATGGATGTATGTTTGTATACATGCGTACGTATATAAGTGTAAAGGAGTGTATGTTTCGTGGAATGGTATCTGGTGATTTTTTACGCAGTGGATTCAAATAATAGTTCCGTATTGTCATAATTCAAAGAATTTAGAAGGTTAAAAATTTCAGTTTTAGAAGCATGTTTATTAAGATGGCGAATTTGAGTCAAGTAGTACGACTGTCATCACTGGAATCTGTGTAGAAGAGTTTACCTTCCCTAATGGTCAATCCCTTGATCAATAGTATTATTATTCAGCTTCAACTGAAAAGTGCTTCTACATTATGCAATATAATAATACTCTCAATTTTAAAACAAAACTAATTGAATTGATCCAGGTTTTCTTTAATATGATAATATTTTTATCTGAAGAGTTGTTTTTAATACAATGCTGCAAAGCTTCTAACGTTTTATAAGTGCCCATGTAGGCCTATGTGAAATGAAAAGATTTTGACTTTGACTTTTTAACTTGAATGAAAGTTTATTTGTACGTAATCGTTATTATATAGTAAAGCAAAAAAAGATGCAAACAATTTAAGATACTTAAACAAATTTATCATCTAAAAATTATGTGAGTTTATGCTACTACCTACGATTTAAAAATCCAGTATCACAGAATTTGAATGTTTGATACTTAATACCCGCTTTTTAGGATAAGTGAATTTACTTGATTTTTCGTTTAAATCGGCTTATGCTTTGAGGAGCTCGTGGCTAGATAATAATAGCCAAACGGGTCGATTTTAGAGGTTAAGCAACGCTTGTCAAGGTCTATCTGTGGATGAGTGGCCATCTTAGCTCGGTAAGCCGTAGGTCCCGGGTGTCATTTGTAGATTTTTGGCAGTCGTTACGGATAGTCAGAAGCCAGTAAATCTGGCTCCAGTCTTGCAATGAAGTACCTACTGTGTTACCCCAGTTAATGGGTTGTGGAGGCCTGGTAGGCAGCCGCTCCTCGTAAAATACTGGCATTCAACTAAATTCAGCTTGACTGGATGCCGACCCCAATATATTTGGGAAATGAGAATTACAAATGAAGAGTTACAAATAAGTACTTACGTGTTTTAGTTGACTGTACTTTTAAAGAACTTGGAATGTGGGACGAAACACCACATCAAAAGTGATGTGGGACATACGAGGAATTTTTTGGAATGTGGGACAAAACTTCGGGACGAACGAAGAACAAACCAAAAAAAAGACAAACATGAGATGACTAATATTTTATTTTAAAATAAATTATTGTTACAACAACGTTTGTGTTTGACAAGTTTGTTGTTCTAGCGAGTGTCTCGATCAACAGCTAATATGCACATTCGGTCGTATAAAAACTTTTATCATTATACTAAAAATAAAAGACACAGTTGGTTTTTATTGTAACAGATAGGCCAGACTCACATGCCAGTGGGTAAATACCCTTCGTTTTAAAGGCCAATCTGCTCTTTTGACCAATTTGGTGTCTAAAGCCATCGCTCCCTTTGGGGAAGGCCTATTACAGGTCCCGGCACGTAACTTGGCAAGAGTCGTTAGTTGCGCAGAAATCGTTTTTTAAGTCTAATTGGTGGTCAAGCGGAACGCGGGGTATGAGGTAGCGCCGATCCGGCACGCGATTGGTGCAGTTTTAAAATAGTAGTCTATGATTGGTGCGTTAGTCGACTTTTGTCCCCGCACTGCGTTACGTCCCGTTCGCTCATTCGCTTTTTTGTACAACAAGCGCGAATTTATCACCACTACGTCCAAAGCTTGCCAACTTACGTGCCGGATACTGTAGGCTGTGTTATAATAGTCATAAGAAACAGCAAAATACTTCAAGTTCCATACTTCATCGTTAGACTACCTTACTGACTCTATTCGCTTAGTAAATGTACGTTTAATATAATTCCACCTCACAGTCATCCGAGTGTAACATTATTCAGTACAAAATACTACGTAACAGAGAATCTTATAAATAGGCGCTTGATAAAAGTATAAACAATGATTATAATTTCAATTAACACTTCTATTTGATACACGCATTTCGTGAAATGTAAAGAATGAAATTGAAAATGTGTGGCAAAGTTCACATGGCAATACCATTGAGGTGGGTTCGCGTTACAGGAGCCGAGTTCAAATTCGAGTAGTGTCGATCGAGGCTTCCCTAGAGTCGGCCCATAGTACCCGAATTTGAACTAGGCTTCTCTAACGTAGACCCACCTTTAGATGTACGAGTAAAACGCCATCTATAGGTACACTACGCAAATAACTAATTTATTTTTTCGTGAGGTGTCCGACTTTTGACTGACTCTAAATCCATCTGTTTCTTTAGTTGGCCTTAGCGTTCTAGGGCCGGGATAACTCTATCGAATTTTTTCGCAGCCCCCGCAAGTAACAATTGACGATCACTAGCTTACGCCCAGTACAGAAAGTATCAGATCAAGATGAGAGCAAAACAGCGTTTTTAGAGAGTATGAGGAAATAATAAAGTTTATTATCACTGCACTTTGTAAATAGACGCAGAAAAAAACGGAGGCTCGTGCGCGCTAACTTGTACATTAACCCAGTGATAATAAAGTTCATTATTATTCAATGCTGATCCCCACACAATTTTATGCACAAACTACTCAATTCAGCCGATAGATGATAGATGGTAGATTTTTGTATATGTTAAAGTTTGTAATAGATTCGATAGGTATGTAGATTTGAATTTCGAGACGCGAGAGTCGAGCGCGAGTCTTTAAGATGTGAGAAAAGGATAGATAGCTACTATGAATCTGACAGCTGTCACCGACATCATCCTATAACTTTAGTATGTATAGCATTTCAAATATTGGTATTAGGAAGAGTGAGGGAGAGATGGGAATATCTCGCTATCTCTTTTGTGCACACGTTACCTAATTGCGGTGACGTCAGATTTCACTTCATTTCAGTTACTTGACAGTTTCCCCTCCCACTAGATTTAAAAAGTTTCCGTCTTCTTCAGTTTCTTTCTTTCTTACTTTTACTTTTATATCGAGCAGAATTATTGTCAAATTCTTTCTATTTGCGATTTTGGATGAAGTTACTTTTTCGTATAAATAATTTAAAGAAATCAGTTAAGTAATTACTGAATTCTTTTTTTCAATTATTACAGTTTAATCTGTTGAGCCCCGAGCGGACGCCGGCGTCCGCACACCTATTGTCTTTCTATTATGTCTCTAATTACGGTACTCGAAAGAAAAAGAGTCTCTTCAATCGCTAATATGAGCTAGACTTCTTATATTTATGCCTAAACAACAAGTTTCAATTCTCAATGCGAAAAAAATAAATAATGCTAAGGCCAAAAAGCTCTATTGGCATTCCGTAATTCCGCCACTCACTCGATTGCAATTGATTTGCAATTTGTCATAAGTATTAATTTTGCGATAGCTATCATTTCAAAACTCAAGAAAAATCAAGATGGTTCTGAGCCTGCTGAAGTGCCACGAAACCGACCTAACTTGGATCTATGGCCTTTCTGTCTTTTTAGTCAACTCTTACTAAGACAGTAGATCTGATATAAAAGATGGCACATTTAAATCGTGCAGCTATATTATTCCGATAGATAATTAATCTCTTTAAAATAACTGCAATTGGCAACATTTAAAGTCGGTCAAGGCAATTTTTTTACAGTTTTTTGGCCTCCTCATTCACATTGGCACTGTTTCAAATTTTTCAAATCTACACGTTTGATTACATATATACACAGAAAATCTATAAAATATATAGTTGTATTGAGTATTTAATTCGACGCGAGGTTTTTAGTAAGATCTTGAATATTTTTTATAGATAGTCTGGGTATATAGCTTTTTTCTAGCACATTTTCAAGTCCATTCTTTATATATTCAACGACAAACTAAGATAATTCTTAGAGCTCTTATACACGAGCGGCATGTTGGTAGCGGCAGAGATAACTGCAGCTGTCGACACAGGTCGAACTGTTAACGCTTATAATAATAATAATAAATGTTTTTATTTCACATAGGCCTACATGGGCACTTATAAAAAGTGCGAAAGGTACGAAGCTAGTGCACGGTTCCAATTGGTCGTTTCCTATGGAGACGAACCGGCAAGAAACTCCATGGTTACTCTTTAAAAAAAAATGACTGTGTTTACAATATTTCCACATTACAATTGACAGCGATCGTCGACATTCCAACAAATGAAGATCAGCGGCAGCCGTCGTGTGTGTCAAGTGTCACTATAGGTCGACAGCTGCAGTTACCTCTGCCGGTAGCAGAGTCCCGCTCGTGTGTACAAGCTCTTAGTCCTACGTAAGGTGTCACAGTATCGACTTGATAAGCTATCCCTGTACTTCTTACAACGAATCCTATAAGTTCAATATTAAAAGTACAATATGTCAAATAATAAGAGTGTATTCCCGTATCTGTACAGTCAACTTCACAGTTGAGTTAAGGTTTGCAATAGACAATTATTCTATATCACAATCCTTTTATATATTATGTAGACTTACACTAGCGTTGGTTTGGTGCAGCCAACATTATTTTGATTATATTTATTTTCATTCAGTATGTAACTAGCGCATTAGCTAAAAATTGACTACACTGGAAGTATCTTGATACAAGAATGATTTTAAGATACTTTTGTCCTAAAACATAGGTCCAGTGAGGTCCTAACAGTCTTATTGAGACAATATTTATGTACAATAAATAATATAGCAAAAAATAATTATAATCAAAATAATAACTGGCCAAATCACATACACACAATATCAGTCACACTTTTAAATGCAATTTCACTTAGTTTGTGTAAACTCCACTGCTCATTATACTCTAAGTCAAAAGCTCGAAGCAGTTAGGTACAGCTACTTTGACTATGATATACACTTAAAGAAAAACTGGTTAATAAAGTAACTGATTTCTATGTAAAAGTTTTCTTCGCATGCCAGAATTGACACAAACCATGTGTGAGCATTGAAAAACTTAACATAGTAAAATAATATACTATAAATATACAATTAGCAATATCTTATCCTAAAAATACGCTATACATGTAGAAAAACTGTATATAAAAAGTTTAATGCTAAAACTTTGAATTTTTAGTAATATATAAATCGTATTCACACATTGGTAATAGTTTATTAGTCAATTTCCTAAATTCATTTAATTTTGTGGTTAAATGTAGTTTTTCAATTTGAAATGTAACTATAAATTATGCTCAATCAACATGTAAAAATATATGTAAATGCACACATACAATGTAGTGAGTGTTCATTTGATTAAATCTCAATAATGACTGTGGCAATGTTTTGTTCTGATTAAACGTTAATAATAACAATAACATTGTTCCCGAAGTGAGCACTCCTCAATTTCACAATTTTTAATCCATGTCTTAGTTTAATTTCATAAAATTGGTGTTATGATTGATAAATTACAATTGACATAGGCATGGTTAACTCTAAAGGCTATTTACACTTTAGGAAATACAAGTGATTAGTAAATTGGAAGAAATTCAGTTGCAGAGTGCCACAACCACGTTTCATAAGCAACGTAGCTACTTAAATTATCCATTTACGCTAATCAAAGTGTAAATATGCCTTTACTGAAGCATAACTGTATGCATTTAGATCGATCAGAGTCCTTAGCAAATGTTGCTAACAATCATAATGTATACTAAATCAGTCTGCCTCAATAGGGTAATATGTGTAAAATAGCTTAAAATTCCTAACATGCTTACTTTGTGAATACTAAATGTATGAAGTCATGACAGACACGATTGAAAGTTTGTGATTTGACTTAAAATTATGATACAGTTGACACACTAGACTTAACTCGAATTTAGATGGGACAACTAAACACTGTTATAAATTAATTAAAGATGGTGAAACAAGTATTATGCTAATATCAAAACAGCAGCACGACTGGCAATTTAACATTAAATGGGTAAGTCGAATGGATGGAAGTGAATTACGTCTTTGTGAGTTTACTGATTCATGGTGTCGGTGGTGCTACCTTTTCTGGAAGCCTTTGGTGCCGTCGGGCCCCCGGGGAGTGCGGATGACGAGGACCCCGCGGGGTGGTGGGGAGGGGAACACCCCGGACGCTGTGGCCCCGGGTGGCAGGCGGCTGAGGACTTTCCGTTCCCTTCCTTTGGTGCTGTTGTCACTTTGAAGAGGTTTTGTCTTATTACTATTGTTTTGATTGTCGTTGAGATTGTTTGCTTGCAGCTTGTCTTGAAGCCGGCTGAGGCTGGAACAGGCGGAAATAATTTATATTAATATCTGGGTCTTCTGGTTTACATTTTTTTAATTTAGAGATAAATAAGGTCAATTAATTATTAATTTTAAATTTACTTAAGAATTGGTTTTTATACAATGCCCTTCACACCACCAGACAGAAACAGATGGAGGAATATCATACAAGTAAAAGTCATGAAGTACAGTCAGGTAGCATTGTGAAATATGATGCCAGGAGGTTAATTTTTACAGAAAAGTTCCTTGTTAGAATAATGATGAAAGAGACAGTAAGTTTATCTAATATTTTTCCTTCATCAAGTTCAGTAGCCAGTTTCTAAAACTTTTCAATGTCACAAGAACAACTTCCTTAATTTCATAATCAGTTTATAACAGATTATGTTCAAGGATGCAACATGTTACAATCAATATTTCAGATGTTAGACATTTAAACCTCGAAACACAATGTTCCAGTAACACACAATTAGCAGGCATCCTAATTGTCTAATTGCATTGTAGGCACTACAATAGCTATTACTAATCAATTGAGAGACCTACATTTACATTAAATTATGAAACTAGTTTGTGAAAAAAAGAATTTTGGTTGAAATCATTTATCAATTGCAACTAGTTAATACTTTATGTTTCTGTGTGTGTGTGTGTGTGTGTGTGTAAAACATGGACATATACTGAAAGAATACTTAAAGAACAAAATTCTATCATGCCATTGGATGGAAATAAGCATTTGGAAGCTGATAAGAATACAGAAAACAAGAAACGCAAATATTCATAAGAAAATGAAATTTACAAATACTCTTCCATACAGCAAAAGAAGTGGAGATGGTTATGATGGAATGAGGCATAGAGATAAAAGATGGACCCTCCAAAAAACAAAATGGCATGGCTCAGCAGAAAAAAGAATTGCTGCAATTCAGACAAAAAAAAATTAGTGAATGACATTATAAATTTTGAATTCAAATATCAACCCCTTCCCTTTGTCAGCAAAAGTAAGCAAAGCTCACCTTCCCCCATACTTGCTTCTCTAATACTGGTTACAAGTATTTTTCAATATATTCTGGTTTCATTATTAATTTATGAATGGTAATTCTAACTCTTAAAAATAAGGAAGAAGCTTGATTTCAAGCTTCTAGAACAATAAAACTAAATGCTTGTTGCATTTAAAGTTTTGGTAAGTATATTAATTCAAATTTACAGTCCTCACATGAATCCTCAATGACATTGAATGATTGCTATTCAGAGATGTGTGTATTCTCACTTTCATTTGATTTTGGAATATCAACATCATTCTCCTAAAAAAATATATACTGCTGTCCCATCTCCTATGTCATCAAAAATAAGCAAAGCAAAGATCCCCTCAGCCCCCTGTTGTGCTTATTTGAATGGCCAATAGCCTTAGGCTTGTCACCTATTACATGGGTTTATTATGTAATTAGATAGAAAATATATATCTAAAAAAAAATTGCTAAAAGTTCAAATTGAAAGAAAAGGTCTTTTTCCTTAACCTATCAATACCCGTGAAACGAGTCTCAACAGTGAGACAATAACAGCATGGTTGCATGAGACCGGTAGGGGATTCATGAATTAAGATAGTTAACTTTTCTTTTGGACTTTTGGTCTCTACTAACAACAAGGAAACCAAAGTGTGTCCCCAGTTAAAAAAGTTTGGGTTCCACTGTCCAAAAAGGATGTTCAAGGAAAAGTTGTTATAATTAAGATAGTTTTTATCAAAACAATTTATATTCAATAAAAAGTAATACATCACCTGATTTATTGTGATGATAAGTGAACTTAATAATTTGGAGATAGCAAGAAACATGACTAACGAAAAAGAATGGAATATTTTCTCAAATTTTTAGGGTTTGTTCAACATGCTTATGTTCTCAATTTGATAATATATCAATATAAATGGGGTTAGTACCCATAAAAACTGAAATTAAAGGAAGGAAACTGATGATGCCAATAATGCACCTATTTTATAAATTGTTATCCTGTATTTAGGTGAAATGGTTGGTCTTATAATGCGTTTTCTTGCAGTAGTCTGGTTCTAGTTTACTACCTATGCATTCTTTCATTGTTATAAATGAGATAAGAACCACACTAATATTATAAGGAGGTAAAGTTTTTTGTTTGTAAGGGTAATCTCTGAGAGTATAATAATTGGTCCATTTGCTGAAACATTTTTCACTGTTAGGGAGTTACTTTGTCTCTGAGTGAGAAAGGCTAGATTATAAGTATGTAGGCAAAGCCAGGGGCAAAGTCTTAGGTAATTAGCAAGTCTATATTCCAAGTGAAGACAGATTCTAATGTAATAAATGCAGATAATAGGAGCATGCCTACAGATTGTTATTGAAGCTAAAAATGTGACTACTTTTTGAACTTGCTATATTAATATTTTGTAGAAACAACATTTTTATGGAAATAGACAAGATAGGATCCTTGACTAGCAGGTAACATAGTATTGTACCTATATAAACATACCAATTTATAACAGACTTATCAACATTTTGGGACATAAACAATATCAAGCATTGGCTTTGAACATTATTGAAAGAAGAAATTGAAAAACTCTGCTCTTGGATTACAACCTAGCACAAACCTCAAACATGGGTGTTATGTAAAAGAGTATCACTGCGTTTGATAAATGAAACCGGCCTTACTTGTCGTCAATGACGTCTTCGGGGCTTCGAGCTTCTCCCAGAATCCGCAGACGAGCCTCCGCGTACTCCTTCTGCCTTTGTTCAAGTGTTTTGACCGGGCGCGCGCGACTTTCGCCATTCAGCTGGCCACTGCCCGACGACGACGGCCTCTTCAAGATACGGATAGCAGGCTCCGGCATCACGCACTGAGATCCAATACACGCGCTCTCTTCAACAGTAACCTTGCAACCTTTGAGTGAAGTTTGCACTGGCGCGCAGTCAGTTGACATCAGCCTGATCTTCTGGTCCAACTGAAATAGACAAACCCACATGTAAATAACTTCACAGCGGCCAGCTCCGATGCGAGGAACATCCAGGTTTGGCTTTCACAGTTACACTTACGCCAATTTCGTCCATATCCTCCCAACTTTCACATACGTCAACTTCATCTTGGGCCGCCATGTTGACTGACTGAAATGACGTTGCCACATGAAAAAAGATATAACATTTAGAATGTAACTGTGTTTCGCAGGTTTCGGTTTTCAATTACGGTTTTATAATTTTAAGAAAAAGCTCTTGTGTTGCCATATTTAAGACCAAGTGTCAAACAATTTGTACAAAAAAATCCTATAGATGTCAAAACAATGTGCGTAATTTCTAAATTGTGAAATGGTTTTTATGAATAATTATTAAAAAGAAATAATATTGTACCAAATTGGGTATGCTTTAGCAAGTAAGTACGTAAATTAAATTGGGAGCATAAGAGAAGCTTATCATATTTTAGTCTAAAAGTACTTTTTGTTTGATGTAGGTTATGTTATCATGCCGTATTTATTTACTTACGTGTATTTATGTGATTTCAGACACAAAAAATGGCTTTCAAATCATCATACGGCTCGACTGCGTCGGGCCTAACGTCTGTAGACCCTGAGCATGTCCAGTTTTTGATGTTTTCTGACGAAGATGTGAAGAAGCTGAGCGTTTCGAAAATCACAAATGTGCAGTGTTTCGACGCCATTGGGAACCCTACGAAAGGTGGTCTGTATGACTCTGCTCTAGGTCCTCTGAGAGACAGGAATGAGACTTGTGGGACTTGTAACAATGTGTTGTTACACTGCCCGGGGCACTTTGGACACATAGAGCTCCCACTTGTTGTTGTTAACCCACTCTTTATCAAGACCATCTACTCTCTGTTTCGAGTGAGTTGCCTAAAATGCTTCAAGATACAAATGAATGACAGAATGAAGTTCATACTAAAACTTCAGCTAGAATTAGTTGATGCCGGACACATAACAGCTGCTTTAGATTTGGATAATTATCTTGGAGATATAACTAGTGGCAACGAAAATTCGCCGGATAAACCTAGCAAGGTCATTAGGAAATATCAGAAACTATTAAAAAAGAGAGATGCTGTAGTAGAAACATTTCAAAACAAAAATGTAGACAAGTTAAGGACAAAGTTTATAAATCAATACTTTAGAGTTATCAACACAGCTAAGAAATGCGCCTTTTGCTCTTGTAAACTAATCAAAGTGACTACTTCAGACAATAAAATCATGTACAATCTAAGCGCGGACGGTGCAGAGAAAGGTACCAAAGGTATCAAGATTCTAATGCCTGATGAAATCAAACGCTTTTGTACAGCAATTGGCCAAAATGACGAAGACATCCTGAAATGCTGCTTCCCTATTCTAAAGAATTCAAATGTGACACCAGTCACTAATGCTTTCTTTATGGAAGTGGTCCCGGTTTTACCCCCTTGTGTACGACCCTGCAATGTGTTAAAAGGTGAACTCATTGAGCACCCACAAACTAATGTATATAAGACTATATTACAGAATGCTTTTGCTGCTAGGGCAGTGTTGCATGTGCTCTCATCCTCGGACCAAAAGAAAACAATTGACTGCCTCGATCAATTGCCCAGACAAGCATATGAGGGAGTCCAAGGTAAATCACCTCCAGAAAAGCTTCATGTAGTCTGGCAGGAATTACAAAAGAGTATCAATAACCTTTTGAATTGTGAAGGTCAAGGTTTAAACAGTCAAGGTCTAAAGCAGATTATTGAGAAGAAAACCGGGTTAATCAGAATGCACATGATGGGCAAAAGAGTTAACTTTGCTGCTCGATCTGTCATAACACCTGACCCCAACGTTGATATTGATGAAATAGGCATCCCAGATGCCTTCGCCATGAAACTGACATACCCTGTACCTGTCACAGAGTGGAATGTTGATGAATTGAGAAAAATGGTTATCAACGGACCTAATAAGCATCCAGGTGCTGAGAAAATTGAAATGGAGAATGGACGAGTGATCACAATAGCTACGGACTCTATTCAGAAGAGAAAGAGTCTTGCCAAGAGACTGTTAACACCTGATGAGTTTAAAGCATCCGGTCTGAAGACTGTTCATAGACATTTAGTGAATGGCGACGTCTTGATTTTGAACCGACAGCCTTCTCTTCATAAACCAAGTATGATGGCTCACAGAGCTAGAATATTGAAAGGTGAAAAAACTCTCAGATTACACTATGCTAATTGTAAATCGTACAACGCCGATTTTGACGGTGACGAAATGAATGCCCACTTCCCCCAAAACGAGATTGCAAGAAGCGAAGCTTACAATATCATGTCTGTACGAAAACAGTATCTTGTACCAAAAGACGGCACACCATTGAGTGGGCTGATCCAGGATCATGTCATTTCTGGGGTGAAAATGTCGCTGAGAGGCGCTTTCTTCGGAAAGGCTGATTACCAACAACTAGTCTTCCAGGCTTTGCCTAATCACAAAGGACCAATCAAACTTCTTCCACCTACCATCCTGAAACCAGTAGTACTTTGGTCTGGTAAACAAATTCTATCAACAATCATTATCAACACCACTCCTAAAGGAAAGCCATGCCTTACTTTGATTGGAAAGGCGAAAATTAGTTCAAAGGCGTGGCAGAAGACTCCTCCCAGACCTTGGAAAGCTGGAGGTACTCCTTTCGATAATCCTAACACGATGACAGAGGCAGAAGTCATCATCAGGAAAGGAGAACTTCTATGTGGAGTATTGGATAAAACCCACTATGGTGCCACACCATATGGCTTAGTCCATTGTATGTACGAATTATATGGGGGCGACAGTTCAAGTGCCTTGCTAAGTTCATTCTCAAAAGTCTTCACATTCTATTTACAATGGATCGGATTCACTCTCGGTGTCAAAGACATTTTGGTAGTAGACGAAGCTAATAAAAAGCGCGATGATTTCATTTGTTTGGTTCGTAATGCTGGAAAAGCTGCCGCGGTGAAAGCGACTGATCTCCCCGCAGATGTTGATGACGAAAAGTTAAAAGAAACCATCGAAATAAATTATACTAAAGACCCGAAGTTTAGAACGAATCTGGATAGGCAATACAAAACTATGCTAGACTCCTACACAAATAACATAAATACGGCTTGTCTGTCTGAGGGGCTGCTGGAAAAGTTCCCTTATAATAACTTACAGTTGATGGTCCAATCTGGTGCTAAAGGATCAACAGTGAACACTATGCAGATTTCATGTTTACTTGGACAAATCGAGTTGGAAGGTAAAAGACCGCCCCTAATGATATCTGGTCGATCTCTGCCCAGTTTTCCACCACATGACGTGTCTCCAAGAGCTGGTGGTTTCATCGACGGTCGTTTCATGACAGGAATCCAGCCTCAAGAATTCTTTTTCCACTGCATGGCTGGTCGTGAAGGTCTTATTGACACTGCTGTCAAAACCAGTCGATCTGGTTACTTGCAAAGGTGTCTCATTAAACATTTGGAAAGTTTATCTATTGCCTATGACCATACAGTGAGAGATTCTGATGATAGTATCATCCAATTTGCTTATGGAGAAGATGGGTTAGATGTCCTCAAATGCCAATTCCTTAGGCAGGATCAGTTTTCGTTCCTTGACGTAAACTCTAGCGCAGTAGTCAGTGAAGCTGTTATTAATAAACTTAAAGAAGATGAAGACCTAAAAGACGTTGCCAAATCAATCAAATCTTTGAAAAAGTGGAAGAAAAAACACGGCAGTCCTTTCGAAAAAGTCCGAACAAGTGGCTTTGTCCAATTCTCTGCTCTCGAGAAAAAACAAATTGAGCTTGATGACATGCCAACGGATAGAACAAGAGATCCCTTCTATTGGGAATTAGAGAAAAAATGGCGTGCTATGGATGAGGAAGAAAGACAACAATATACACGGAAGAAATGTCCCGATCCAATCCCAAGTAAAATGTCGCCCCAATATAAGTTCGGTGTTATAAATGAATATCTGGAAGGTCTAGTACAAAGTTACTTGAAGAAGCGTCATTCTAGCACGTATGACGAACATACAGCGAAGGAAAAGTTCATAGATGTTATGAACGCCAAATATCTTGAATCAATGGCCGCTCCCGGTGAGCCCGTAGGCCTATTAGCAGCTCAATCCATAGGAGAACCATCTACACAGATGACATTGAATACTTTCCACTTCGCCGGTCGTGGTGACATGAACGTAACACTCGGTATACCACGTCTTAGAGAAATTCTGATGACAGCTTCAGCTAAACTCAAAACTCCCAATATGGATATTCCGTTCCGAGACAATATTCCCGATTTGACGAAGAAAGCTGAAAAGTTACGTCAAAAACTGAATAGGGTGACAGTAGCTGATGTGTTGGAAAAGATAGACGTGGAATGTCAGATAGTTATTAAGCCCGATAGGCAGTTAAAAACGACGATGCGCTTCCAATTTCTGCCGTATTCTCAGTACAAGACGCAGTACGCTGTGAAGCCTCCGCAAATAATAAAACACATGCAGAACAAATTCTTTGAGGAGATGTTTTCGACGGTAAGGAAACAGGCTAAGGCGGTAAGCGGTGTGGTTTGGTCTTCCGAAAAGAAGAAGACGAAACGAACCAAAGGAGGTGATGATGATGAGGAAGATGAAGCCGATGATGTCCCTGAGGCAGAACCGGCTCCTAATCTAGAAAGTTCGGACGATGAGGCTCCTAATGAAGATGACGACAATACTGATGTAAGTTTTTGTTACAATTTATGCTCATTTGTTTTGGTAGTCGTAAGCCGTAACTCATCTATACTAATATTAGAAAGAGGGAAAATTTGATTTTTTGTTTGTTTGTACGTTACGAATTTTTTCAAAAACTATTTGACCGATTCCAAAAATTCTTTAATCAAACTTCATCTTCACTTTATAAACATAACCCATTTTCTCAATATTTACTTATCAATTTTATATATTTACTTTTAAACCTATGTATAAGTCCATTCTTCGTTTTATTTATCATTCGGGTTTTAGAGCTGCTAGTCTATAGGTACATATTTTATGAATTAAAAAATTTATTGACTTATATTTTGTTTCTATCATCAACAGGCTAGAATTCGCAAGAAAAGAACAGAAGAACAAGAATACGAAGACCCCGAATCAGAAGAAGAAGAGAAATCAGACGACGAAGTGGAACTTAACGACGCACAGCCAGCAGACAAAGACGAAGATGTTCTAGACACGACTGTAGCCGACAATGACGCAGAAACTAGCAAGATCATGACCGACGTAGTATCCAGCTTAAAAGAAGCTACTAACTACTCCTTCGACAGCAAACACTACAAATGGTGTGAGTTAACCGTACTCTTCCCAATCTCCTTCCTAAAAGTCGACCTATCACAAGCCTTACGCGAAGCCGCTATGAAATCTGTCATACACGAAATCAAAAATATAAAACGAGCAATCACTAACAAAGAAAAGAACGTACTGTTCCTCAAAACTGAAGGAATTAATATTCTACAAATGTTCAAATACAATAATCTCTTAGATTTGAATAAACTTTACAGTAATGATATTCATGCTATTGCAAACACGTACGGCATAGAAGCGGCGAACAAAGTTATAATAACAGAAATACAGAATGTATTCAATGTTTACGGTATTACAGTGGATCCTAGACATTTGTCTTTAGTTGCGGACTACATGACTTACAACGGTGTATTCGAGCCTATGAGTCGGAAAGGAATGGAGTCATCGTCGTCGCCGTTACAGCAAATGTCCTTTGAATCTTCCCTTATATTTTTGAGGGAAGCGGTGTTGAATTCGAAGAAGGATAATATTCGGTCGGCATCTAGCTGTCTCATGTTAGGCCAGCCGTGCAGAAGTGGAACCGGCTCATTTAGTTTACAACATTTCAGTAAAGTTATTAGCTGAAATTTTATCATGAAATCTAGGACGTAAGCTAAGTGATCATTGTTTTTAAGAATAAATATATTGTTTTTAATAGTTATTTTATTTGATTACATAACTTGGTAGGACCATTTTTTTTTGTTCGGTAAAGTATTTCACTCGAAACTCACAAGACTATTATACAGAGAAGGAGTAGTTATCTATGATTTATTTAATAATTCATGTATTTATGAAACGAACACACAACCAAAACTCTGAGACACACTAACTTTAAAAACACATCCAAGAATTATTTACGAACTTACTTTGGATTGGACATATTACGGAGGTTCGATACGATTACAAAAGTTTGGAATTTCCGATTGTGACTTTTCAATTTCGGTTCCGATAATACTATTCGGAAATTATATCGGAGGTCGATGCACAGCGGTTATGGTGACCGTTAGCAGCGCTTATGAATAAGTTTATACTTGTGGTCCTACGGGAAACTACCCTCCACAACAAGCGCTTTCAGCGACTCTTTCACTTGTTTTGTATTTGGCATGTTGTTAGTTCGAGCTTCATTTACTGAGTTAGTTTTAGTAAGTGAGTAGCGTTTCATTTGACGATTCTACCTCCGCTTCCGCTTCCAAATTTGGATCCGATATAACTACTTTGTAATATGGCTATCAATAATCATTTATCTGACTGCTCGTTAGTTTTTTGAAGTTTCAAATAGTATCCCATTAACTTAGCATTGTAAAAATAAAACTTCAAAAGTGTTTTAAAAATCAATCATTTGTATTTGTCGTATTACAATAGAACTTATAAACGATTATTAAAACGACTAAGTATTAATTACAGCGTTGATGGACATCACCCAGCGTGTCAGACACACCGTAATCCTTGAATTGTACTCTTATATCAAGGCACATACATTGTCACAGACAAGACATGGAACTTTTACAGGTGAAATTAAACATTTCATTTACATATTCAAAGCTTGTGATTACGTACTAAGTTTATGTATAACCATTTACAAGTTACAGGAATAAAATTTAATTATTTACTTTAATAATCTGTACGTGGTTTAAAATACATCTTAATGTTAACTTAGGTACCTATAACAGAATGATCACATAAGCTCCTGGGCGTGTAGCGTCTTACAACGTTACATAAAATACAACTAATCCATAAATATTACAATAATCTTGCACAGAAAACATATTTATAAACACTTAACTAACGCAACAACATCCGCTTTAAGCGAACAATGTATGATTTTTATAAAATCAGAACTCACAACACAATATTACCGTTTTGGCACTAACTCGAAGCCATAGACTGAAAGGAATTGGCGGCAAACTTGCACCGGTGACGGTTACCATTTGATACTAAACGCTCAAAGATAATGTAGCGCGTTCGTCTACAAGTCATGAGTCTGAAACTTACTAAACAAAGTAACCGTTGTTAATAATATTAAAACTAATTTGTATATTCCTGATAGTCTATGACATGGATTAGTGAAAATTATTTTTCCAGTTGATCTCTTTTCGAGGGTCTGCAAAATAGTATCAAATGCTTCGATGGCACTACCTATTTCTTTTATCTGTTATTTATGATTACTTGCGAGCATATAAAAGTGTAAAAGTCACTGGCTAGGACGGTAACATTAGGTTTCATTTGGACCCAGAATCGCTACAACATCTTTCACTCGTCTCCTATACAAGCTATAAAATAACTATGAACAATACTTGTATGGTAATAATTAGACTAAATATAATAAATAGAATTGTTAAGAGTTAAAAAGTTGACCAAACACGAGTTCGTTGTGTATCATACACAAGATATTATCACAGCCCTATTGATGTGCGTCTCGTCGCATTTAAAAATACAATAGACAGGTGAAAAGACTGTAGTCTAAAAGAATTTTATTTTATCCACGGTTTTTTAATCAGAAACATTAACAGCCATAACTTAAAGTTCATTTAAAACAAAAAATTAATAGGTAACAATTATAATTAATTTGCAAATACACAGTCTCACCTAAAAATACTTTGAACTCGCGTTTGGCCGAACGAAGCCAATACAACCGCCATTATTAAAACGCGCGGGAAACTTTTTTTTTTACAAGAGTATCAACTCGTGAGCCGGTCGATTCAGCCTACATTGTTTAACACACTACGTATTGCAACTATACTACCCCTAATTCAACAATAATTTTAAATAAAACACGTTAGGGAGCAGTGTTGCAAGGCGTATTGGGTCAAGAGTTTAAACAGGTTGTATTCGCTATTGGTTCTCAACTTTTTATCTCCTATTGCGCGGTTTCGGCTTCGCTCTGATTCTTGGCAGCTTTCTTCTCTTCTTTAATGGCTTTCTTGTCGGCTGCTTTCTTGGCATTAGCCTCGTCATCGGCAGGGTTGTCCCAGTCTTGTCTTCTACCTGAAGCGAACACGTTGTAGAATGTGGCGCAGAAAATGTAGATTGCGCCGGCGATGTAGAATACCTTCTTCCACTGCGCTTGCGTGGGCTATTGAAAAAACGTGATTTGATTAGTTAATGACCAACACTTAGATTAAAACTCCAAGAAAATTTCGAGACTTTCAAGTGAAAGGCTTTGAAGTTTCGGTACTTACCCTGCCCTCAATAATGTAGCCAGCTACAATGGGCGCAAGCAGACCAGTCAGGTTGGCCAAGCAGTTGGTGAACGCCATCAGAACACCTGCGAAACGTGGCGAGATGTCCAAGTGGTTCACCTGAAAACCAAGAACATTGATATTACGATATGGACAGATCCGTGTTGAAACATTGTCAATGTGTCAAAAGTTTTTATTTTTTTTTTCAGTCAAGTGTTTATAATCTGTCCTTCTATGACACAACTTATCCTTTGGGTCTAAATCTTCTGCAATATATGTGCGGAGAATTTTCTGGGGCCCTGTCCAATAAATTTGCCCTCAGATGGGCCTCAGATGATACAGTTACGCCACTGGCTATATCTTTTGTATCAATTGTATCTATTATGTTTCCTTTAACAATAACTACCAAAAAAGAATATCATTCTTCTTCAGGGAGGATCAGTAGAGTTTAATAAACCTAAAGAGTCATAATATCCTCCACCCTCCAGGCTATCGGTTTGTGCTGGCCTATTCTCTAATATAAAACTAAAACAAATGAAGTGTGATCCTCACCTTGAAACCGGAGTAGATACCTCCGTTGAGACCAACGCCTACGGCTAGAATGGCGACGGTGGCGGCAGGGTCGCAGCCGGTGTTGGCTGCGATGAAGAGACCGCAGGCCGGGCCATATTGACCTGGAAGAATTAAGAATTATATAAATATTGGATTTTAAAGATTGTCCATGGAGTTTTTGCACATAGATACTTCTCCATAGAGATCTACGCTTTGGAACCTCATATGAATTTGGAACATGTAATTATTGAGCTTCACTTTTATTGACTGACCGTAATTTTGACAATTCAAAAGTGCCTATTTTTTTTTAAATTTAGTTTTGTAATAAGGTTTCTAATTTCCAATTAGGATAGATATTAAGATCTCATCTTTATGGCCATATTTTGACCTGAAGAGTTCACAGGCTGTGAAGTATTTTGAACTTCACGTTTAGTTAATCAGAATGGCGATTTGTTAGTTAGCAAGCAAATCATCATCATTTCGGCCGAAAGACGTCCACTGCTAGACATAATAAGGCCTCCAAATACAAGTAAATAAAAAATCTTTGAATAAGATTATCTATAGGTAGGTAGGTATCAAACTAGGTAGGACATAAGAAACTCACCGATACTGTTGATGATCTTCCTGACTTGCGTGTGGTTGAAGCGACCGCTGGACAGCATCCAGTCGGCGACCACCGAGATGAACATAGAGAACAGCCACATGCACAGGTACGGGAGGGCAGATACGAAGCCGTTCTGAAATAGACATATTATTATTGTTAGAGTTATCGTCATTAACATTCATAAAGGCCTATTACACCTCTCGTTTTTACGAACGGTCTTAGTCTACGTCGCGTAGTGTAATAAGGGTAAGACGGTCTTCGACGGGACGCTAGACGTAACGAGAAGTGTAATAGGCTCTTCAGGCGGTACGTCGCTTTGTACTGGTGGAGGAGATCGGTGACGAAAACCTCTTGCGACATGCTCTGGCTATGGTCCAGAGCGATGAGAAATGGCAGGCGGTTGCCTCCTTCTGGGAAGCAGTAATTCTAGCGAAGGAGGCGACCGCATGCGTGAGGGAACGGACTTCCTCACGCCTGCCTCCGGGATTTCTACCTCGCCACCGTAGGTGTGGGGTTGCGGACGACGAAAAATGGGTTGCTTGTCATCCGGGCGTTTGTTAACTATCCCAACCGAGCCCAATCAGAAGACAGTACGCTTATGTTTGCGCTCACACCAGTACATTAGTATAAATTCTCACTAGATGATAGTGTCTAGCTAGCTAGTTTTCATTGAAATTTACCGTTATAACCGAAATCAGTCGAAACTCGAACTCAGATTTCGATTCAAAGACCCCTTTGTAAGCTTTAATCAAAATTAAAATTTATTACAAGAAGCTTTCAGTGCATCATAAAAACCTACTCCTCGTTAAATAAGATACCTATCTCAAAAAACCGCTTCAACTTTTTATCATACTAAAATTATGTCAAAATGTCCGCGTTTATTTCATACAATGGGTCCTTTATTGTACTCGTCTGCGGCACAAAGTAACGGCAATTCTGTGAATTAATCTGAATGGAATACTGATCGGCGACACTGGTTTCAGTATAGGGTTAGCAACTGAATTACATTACAACCACGTGCGGAGGACGCGGAATAAGATCAATTATGTAATCTGAAGTGACGTGTTAAAGTGACATGTGGGCGAGTGAAAGAAATATGGAGCTATATACTCTTTATAACTTCATCGTCCATCCCTTTTCGTCATTTAGATGTCAATGTATACGCTTTTATAATAAGCTTCCTAGTCATATGCAAGAACTAAGCCTTAATAAGTTCAAATCTGTTGTTAAGCGAAAACTTTGCCAAAAGGCTTATTACACTGTAAAGGACTACGTTGAGGACGTAAAGGCTTGGGATTGACCCGCTCCAGTGCGCACTACAACTGTTGTCTTATCTTCTTACTTTATTTTATTTTCGATTGTACTTTTTTACAATTTGAAATTTATTTATTACAATTTGACATTGTAAAATAATTTTTACTTTACAATTTGACATTTTTTAATTATTTTTTTTTCTGTTTTATTTATGTTTGACATAAATGCTTACTTTGTTAAGTATTACACTTTGTATTAATTATTATTATTTTTTCTTTTTTGTGAATGTGAGGACTATGTGGATTGCTTTTTTTTTCTTTTTTAGTCATTTTAACTTATGTCTGGCAATTTGAGTGTTTTCTGTGGCCTAACCATTATGTCCTCTCTTTGGTATTGTTCGTCAAGTCGTTGAGCTCCTTAGTAGTCCTGAGTTGAGCTTTGCGAATATTGACAAATGCTTGCACTGACTGGACAGGTCCACTCAAATTGCGTGGTTCTTTCTTCAAAAGGCCATCTCAGACACTAATCTGCATGGTTCGCATATTATTTTCATGTTGTACGGACTTTAAAAGAGACTGTGACCCCTGAGTTTGTTTCGGTGTTTCTTCTCAGGGTAGTCAGTTAGGAAACACCGGCCTCATCTAGTACACTCTGTTACTTATTTCGCGTAGCACCCCCACACTAACGTAATAAATGTGTGTGTTTAAACGCAAGCGCGTGAAACACAACAGGTATTATCGTTGTGTGCTACAAATTAACTCGTCTGCGCATCGTCATCCCAGCGAGCGGCTACGATTGGTCGGCCCAGAGGGGAAGTGCGGGGCTTAGTTCCGTTTTCTTACGCGCGCGCCGCCACTGTCATTCCGCCGTGGCGCAATGCGTATGATACATGTCTGACGAGTAAGAGGTCCCAAGTTCGATTCCTATCGTCTGATGTAATAGAAAGATTGCTTGTTTTTGTTTTCTATTTGATTTACCCGTTTTTTAATAGTAATGTTATAGTTACTCCCATAATAATTAATTATCTGTTATTTTCTTTTTGTTTTACTCATGCTTTTTTTTAATAGTAATGTTATGGTTACTCTCTTGTAATAATTAAAATATTCGAAATATAATTTTGTAATTTTATACATATAAACTATGTATATTTACGAAATTAATTAACGAAATTTTTGTATATAACTTGTAATATAAATAATTTTATAATATATATATAATACATATATTATTTACGTAATATAATAATAGATACGTTATTATTATAATTATTGTTAGTTGACAATACTTTCATTGTCAACTTTTTTTTTATTTTCGCAAACATTCACTTATGAAATTATTATAGTTATTTAAAATAACATCAAACACTTACACTTAATCTTTGGAAAGTATATTTTTATGATATGGGTAGGTAATCAGTAATAATGTTCACAATAATCAAGTAGCTGTGGGTATAAATCAAAAATAAAGTAAAACCATACCACCAACCAATTCACCTATTCAAGTAATATTATGTAGCCAGCTCAACTCGTAAACAAAATAAAACTCGTTTACTACTCGATATACACACACACATATATATGTGTTTGCTACGAATCAGATAACCAAATTCGCTTCATTCATTAGATGGTAATTTAGCACTGATTATTAAGTGCTTGCTTGCCGTTAAAGGTGTATCGAGTTCGATCCTAGCCATTGACAAAACATTTTTTTTCTACTTTATTGTAGTATAATGATAACGAAGTTTAATAAAACTAAAACTTAGAATATTTGCTTTAGCGTTTGAATTCGCAACCGGTCCTATGAGACCGCGCTGTTATTGTTATACTATCGTGTCTCGTTTCGCGGGTATCTGAGTAATTAAAAACTAACGGCCGAAATTAATAATCAATCCATCGCATATCGGAGATTGAAAAACAAATGAAACAACAGAAAAAATGAAAATTTTTGTATGGTGGCATTTGTTTTTCAATCTCCGATATGTGATGGATTGATTATTAATTTCGGCCGTAAGTGTATGAATATTATCATCTACCCACTTTATTAGTTATTTACTAAGAAATGAGTCGGATAATAAGTTAACCTGGCATAACGCTTTTGCCTATCACGATCGTGTGTTCTACAACTTACTCCGAGACAAAAAATAATTAATCGTTGTGGAAAGTGATACTTTTTACAAATAATAAACAACATGTCTCATTATTTTGTCTACACTTTTGAAGGCTGAGATAATAGTATTACATAAACAAAATGTATCCATAAGTGAAATTTCGAGGAGATTAATGCTACCGGTAAGTAACAAATCCAAACTTAAAATAGGTAATGCAAAATAATTTAACATTGTTGATATTTGTAAGGTTTTAACGTAATTTTGTGATTGTTTACAGAGGAAAACTGTGCAGTTTTGGGTGCAAATATTGTTGCTACGTATAACGCTGACGGCTTTGCTACAACAAGAAACACTGCAATTATGCACGACGTGTCTATGACAATTGTTCGGCGCCACTTACTTAAAATTAAATGTCGCAAGCCCGCGAAAAAAATTTTACTGACGGCGTTGCATAAGGAAGAAAGGATGCGGTTTGCAAGAAAATTTATAGATTTCGATTGGTGCAATAACATAGTTATATTTAGTGATGAAAAGTGTTTTAAGTCAGATAAGGATGGGCGTAAAATATTATGCAGAAAAAATGGAGAACGTTACCATCACAAAAATATTCTCCCATGCAGGTCTAGTGGTCGCATTACGTTAGGGGGGATGCTTCAGGTCAGCCCGCGAAATTCAAATTTTCTTACGTTTTTTGCATTTTGCAAGCCAGTGGTAGGTTATATGAAGTTAAAAATACTTACGCGACTGTAAAACGTAACTAATTATATAATTATAACCATAAAAATCATCAATACTAGTCTCCAAGCTCACCTAAGTGTTGGAACGATTTTTTCGAGGTCAAAAACGTTCCTGCAACTAAGTGAGCTTGGAGGCTTGTATTAACGATTTTTATGGTTATAATTATATAACTAGTTACGTTTTACAGTCGCGTAAGTATTTTTAACTTCATACAACCTATCACTGGCTTACAAAATGCAAAAAACGTAAGAAAATTTGAATTTCGCGGGCTGACCTGAAGCATTCACCTTAGTTATTGGGGCTGGATGTCATCGATGGGTCCCGGTGAGTTAGTGGAGGTAGGGGGTCGCAATACCAGTCAAGGTTACTTGGACATCAAGAGTTACGATACCTATCATAGTTCATTTTTTAAAACATGTTGATTGATAACTTTGATAAGTAAAAAAAAAGACTAAGAAGTAAGCTGTAGGTAATTATACTGTTGTTGTATTATGTGACATGATGTTATTGTTATTGAGATCAAGAGTTGCGATATCTATCATAATTCATTCTTGATAACATGTTGATTTATGTCACTAATAAAAAACTTAAAAAAAAGTGACGTCCATCCTTGTCTGACTAACGGCCCGACTCAGGGACATTCATTAACGTTAATCATCACTTAAGAAATTGTCACATTGACAGTTTTACACAGTTTTTCAGTGAAGGTTTGACAATACTTAACTTTAATGGACGCTAATGAACCATTAGCTGGACTATGCGTTCGGCCGTTAGAATATTTTCACTTTATATATTGTATTAAGGATAATCATGAACAGATTCGTTAATTGTGACCATTCCGTTTAATGTATGTAATTAATAAGTTGTAATAAACATAATTGGATCGTTATCGCAGTTTTCTTTGTCACAATATTTTCAAAATATTTTAATTATTATGAGAGTAACTATAACATTACTATTAAAAAAAAGGTCAAATAGAAAATAAAAACAAGCAAACTTTCTGTTACACCAGACGATTGGAATCGAACTTGGGACCTCTTACTCGTCAGTCACGTATCATACGCATTGCGCCAGGGCGCCGATAACAACAGTAGCCAATTCTTGCTGTAGGTACTTTCATAGTGGTATACGGCTACTAATTGCTTTTTGCAAGAGTGTGAGTGTAGAAACGACGAGTTACTTTGTAGCACACAACGATAATACCTGTTGTGTTTCACGCGGTACACGGCGCACACATTTATAACCTGCTACGCAATCTCCGCCGCCGTGTGTACCAAAAAAAAAAAAAGTCCAAGAAAAAAAAATTGACGTGTAAAAGAGTTTGAAAAAACCTATTTGCAAAATAAATATCATTTATCATTTATCACTTTTAAAAAACAGTTAAGTCGTCAAATGGATCGTGGTAAGGCCTCTGTTGAGCATATCCCAGCAATGTTGGGGTCGTCTTACATTACAACTGACTGCAGTGAAACTAGTTACGAACTGACTCTATTTGAGCTCTAAAGCCGACTAAATGGTCTATCCTTTAGCAAAAAAAAAATTGACAGAGGACCAACGTAACTATTTTTTATGCGATCATATATCATCAGAGTTTGAATAAGCCAAGCCTACATTGGCAGTCTCTAAGCTGCTAGAAATAATCCTGAAAACCCCCCCTGGCTTCTGTTTTGATTTCCTACTGTACCTAACCAGTCAATCAAGCCGACTATATTGTACCAGCGATAAAATTTAAAGCTAAAAACGGCCAATTAATCTTGTCTGCGACTTGTCAATCCTGTAACTCGGTCCAGTTGACCGATCATGAACTCTTGACCCGCCGCGACGGCTCGACGCATGATTAATGGCCTGGACGATCCAAATTGTGTTACGTTCTCGACTTTATTGCTAAATTACTCTATTGGCTGAAGTGGGCGGTTATTTATTTTGTATGGCTTCGGATTTGTCTGAAGTGATTTTGTCTGGAATATTTTTTTCATTTCAATGGATGGATAGGTTACAGTCATTTTTGTTTAGTACTTTTCATTTCACCATCACAACGGTACCTATCTAAGTACCTACAGCGAATTGACACTATTATTTGGGTCAAGTTTCAGAAGTATTTTATCTCACTCTTCGAATAATGAACGAAACTGTCTTTATTTCTAAAAATTTACCCAGGTATTGGAGAGCTTCAAGTCAAGATGGCATTTAAGCGGGAATTACATTAGAGCGACAACACGTGGGCCTCGCCTGATTTGTACGTAGAACGACGTCACGTGGCGCGGATCTAATGTAGCTCTACAAGTCTAGTTGCCATATAAAATGTGTAGAGACCGACGCGTCTAGATCGGCGTACGTGGCCCACGTGTGCCCAATGTAGTTTTATCTTTTTAACTAAATCAGATCAGTGTATCCTCAGCAGCTGGCTGGAAATAATTTTTATCAAGAAGAAGAACAACATGGTACTTACATCTTTGATAGAGAAGTGTAGAACTTGTCGCATGAAGGTTGGCAGCTCCGTCATGAGTGTCTCGTAACCGTAGTTCTGTCCCATGTGTGCCAACATGATGGCCCAGAAAGGCGTCGACAGAAGGATCTTGCTCCATGGGATAGGCGGTGACTGTAAGAGAAAATTTAAGTTAGAGGGAGCTGCGGAAAACAGAATTCTATAAAGTCCAATATGACAAATATAATGACCCCACTGCAGACTTTGAGAAAACTTTCTGTTAGAGAGTTTAAATCGTAATCCATACCGCTGGTCCAATAAGTGGGCATTACAAATGCCTTGCTCTTAATGCTTTTAATGCTCGTTTCCCCCGTAAATTTAAGAGACTATATAAAGCATAATGCAGGCTTGTCGGGGTTCGAACACACGACGTACATACAACAGGCATTGCTGTATTTGCTTCTGTTGGACTTTTCGTATTTGCAAATCTATATACTAACAGGCGTCTACCCTAAAGACACAAAGCAGAGGGCCTAGTGCGAGTTTATTTCACGTTAACACGATCGACACGTTTATGGCGTTTAGCCTACTTCAAGCTCATATTTCTTCACCAATTAAAGAGCTAAAGGCGGTTAAAGTTTCGATCATTGACGTAATAACAACTCTCACACAGGTCTCTGCTTCATGAAGTTTTAGGTAAATTCAACTAGTATACTTACGCTGGAACCAGCAGCACCCCACAGCGAGCTTAAGATGTACTTCTTCTCGGCCTCCTTGATGGAGGGGCACTGTTCAGGGTCCTCAGACACGAAGAAGAGGAAGGCGAGACACCACACGGTGCCGATCAGGCCGAACACGTAGAAGATGGAAGGCCAGCCGCCGGAGAAGCCGTATGCGGACAATAGGCCAGACAGAGGCATGGAGATCACCGTGCCGAATTGTGCACCTATGTGGAAAGAGAAAGGAATATAGATTTTTTTAAAGATTGACGGAAATCATGATCATCTATGCTCCTTCTGATGTAAAACCAATGTGAATCCTGGTACCCATACCATAAGGCCATAATACAAGTTAAATCTTTCCTTGGGTACCAGAATTCATTACAAATATTACTAACACATTAGATTTTGTTTTTGTGTTGCTTGTAGGTAAGTATTTGCTTATATATTTTTTTTATTTATCTTCCTGCCCTTATCCAGTTTTATTTGGGGTCAGCGCAACACGCATTTTTCTTCCATTCTGTCCTGTCACTCATCACGCTATCATTAAAGATGACTGAAATATTATTAGATACTAGCTTTTACCCGCGGCTTCGCTCCCGTCAAATGACTACCCTACATATCCTACGCTACCCTACCCTACCTACCCTACACTACCCCACCTACCCTACACTACACTACCCTACCTACCCTACTTTACGTAACTTTTTTTTTTTAATTTTTCTCTCCGTAAGAACCATCATTGAAGTTCAAGGAACATTTAAAAAAAAGAATCAGCCAAATCGGTCAAGCCGTTTTCATGTGATGTCGTGACAACGAAAAACGGGTTTCATTTTTATATATATAGATTTGGTTTGAGAATTTTCCTATCTTGTGAACGCCATATTTTTTCCCTCAACTAGTATTATTATTAAGTATCATTAATTAGATTATGGTAGTTGTGATAATTGGAAATAATATCATCATTACAATTACTATTGTAGTGATGATAATTATTATGTCTTCCAATTGTTGATTACTCTTTCTAAATGATCTTATGGGGAATCTAGTGAACGGTGTTGGGTAAAGAAGTCTGTTATACTACTTTTTCTTCTTCCTGCCCTTATCCCATATTTCTTGGGGTCGGCGCAACACGTTCTTTTCTTCCATTCTACCTGTTATACTGGTTTAAAGCTGTATTATTGAAATCCGCTATGATTAAGGAAGTCTGTATCAATGATATCTTACCAGCATATACGGCGGCTCCCATCCTACTCCTCTCGTTGGGTGGAATCCACTTCGCCAACATAGCGTGAGTGCATGGTACGATTGGTCCCTAGAAGATTACACATAATTTTAATATCAGAAGTAGTAGTTTAATTTAATGATGTTTTTCTTCATATTTGTCGTGGTAGATGTGGATGAAGGTATGAGCGGCGTGCCTGCATAAATTAACCAAAATACTGAATTGGGTAAAAGAATAATACACTACTGCCAAAAATATGTCTTAGTTTATGAGCCCTAAAGGCAAAAGAGAAGTAAAACCTGGATGAAGGTAGCACTGGAACATTGGGATTACCACAAAAAATCAGGCCCAGTCGTGGGCTTAGTCTGGCTGTGGCTAATAATGATGATGATAATGATGAAAAGCAATAAAACTTACCTCGCCCAAACCCTGGATGAATCGAACCAGGATAAGATATTCGAAGCCAGCCTCAGCGGCGACCGGTACCAGCAGACCGAACACCGAGTTGACCAACATTCCGACACCTAGGAAGTAACGGGCTCCGTACCTGTGGACAACCACAGTAAGTTAAATATGTGTACAAAAATAAAACAAGGAGAGATCAAAGAGTAACTATTCGACGACAACCCGTTAAAGCTGTCGTTACCACCGCCTTGGACCAAAAGCTTGGACTCCGATCATACTCCTGACGCCGGGGAATAGGTACTATTTTTTAAATTTTAATTGTTTTTATTTTTGTAATTTAATAATAAAATGGGCACAGGAAAAAAAGCCGTATTATGGCTGCTCCTATAGTATAGGTTTAATTGTCAAAAATGGCTCTATGATATATGTAATAACATTTTTCTAGCTTTTTCCCACGGAACTAACAATTTTTCAACAAGCCAAATCCATGCAAAGTTATCACCGCCAAATAAAAATTACTAGATTTACAAAAAGTTAGTCAAATTTTTATAATATATTAACTCTTAGATAAGACTATTTTTTCAAAATGATCCGGCAGAGCGATATAAGTATATTTATTGTAAGACATAAGAAAAATAAATCTAGGGCAAAAAAGGGTAGTACCAAACTGCGGTCCTTGAGGTACGCCTACAACCAGCAACATAACGTAGGGTACGATAAGCTAATGTTCATTGGCTAAGTAGGCACAGTGCTTCTTATTGTCTGACACATATTTCTCTCTGAATATTTCTAAAATGGGTCCGGTACCATAGAACACAGACCGTAGTTCAGATGCACACAAACCTTTTGGACAAGATTCCGAAGGGTATCTGCGTGATGACGTATCCGTAGAAGAAGGAGGAGAGGATGTAGCCCTGCAGCGTCGAACTCCACACGAACGAGCCGTCTTGTGATGACTGCAACAATACAAAACACATTGTTATTGGGACATAAACTACAGAAGATTTACATATTTTACAATACTCGTTTAACGGCTGAACCCAATACACGAACGGTTTAACCTATCTATCTCCAGTTTTGGCATACTGGAGATGGTAAAACAAATGATACAGTACAAAAATTATACATGTTTTCTGTTGTTTTATTTGTTTTTCTATCTCTGATATGTGATAAATAGGTTATTGGTTACGGCAGTGAATCATTAAAGTGTTTCTAATCTAAATATTTCCTCCATTCTAGTGTTGAAGTATTTTAAAATTGGCACAAAAGTCAGTTATTCATTAAATGTTTTACTTTCCCTAGTTATTATAAGTTAACGAGACTAGAGTGCTTGTGGTGTATAAGCTTTCCGTCTGATAAACTTTTACACTACATGCATAGGAAAACAGATGGGATTTTGAAAATTAATCGGCTTCTAGTGGTTCATCAATTTAGTTATTAGGTACTACTGTGAATCATGAGATGCCTAGCATAATTCACTTTTATCTCAAAATATAGTTGAACTACTGAGCGGCTTTGCACTTACGAAATATTCCATTCCAGGAACTCTCAGCGAAAACCCATCTTTCAACCCGTAAAAGATTTTTAGTAGTTCTAAAGATTTCCTCCTACACTAGAAATACACAATTTTACCTCTACCAGGTAGAGCTTTATATTAGAAGTATGTATCTATAAAATGGTCTACTTACACTGGTCTCATTTCCAATGGGCACTCCGCACTCAGTATCAGTCGGCTCCGAGATGACAGGCAGCGCCGTGTGGTTGACCATGGCCACGATGGCGACGGACATGTTGGTCCTCATGATGTAGGCGTTGGCCATGCCCAGGAACAGCATGAACGTCACCCAGTGCCGAGTGCCGAGCCCACCTGCGAGCAAAGAGAAAGATTCCTTAGTAACGTTAGAAAAAGAAGTCCTTGCATACAGGAAACAAGCTGCTGATGAAATCTTTGTAAAAACCCTACACGGAGATGATATCAAACATCTCCTGGTCTAGACTTAATGTGCAAAAAAATAAAGATGGTAATGAAAGCTTGGTTAAAAATACTTTGTGAATCAAATTGATAAAAAAAAACAACAGAATAAAAATAATAATTCGCCAATCCACACAAACTGCCCGTGTGGTGGATTACGACCCATTCCTTCTCTTAACCTATCAATACCCGCGAAACGAGACACAATAGTAAAACAATAACAGTGCGGTATCATAGGACCGGTTGGGGATTCAAACGCTAAAGAAGAGGTCTGTCCCAGTAGTGAGAACATTATAAAGCTGATTATGGTATGCTTTGCTAAACTAAGAAAGAGTGATAAAAAAGTAATTGAAAAGAATGTAGATACAAGTAGAGATGTTTGTTATGAATAATTGTTAACCATTATTGTACTCAGTAGAGCCGGTAGAAAGACGTTGAATCATTACACTAATGATGGCTTGATAAAAAATAAACAGATGCTTAATAAACAAGCAACAGCAAAAAAAGAAGAAGACCTAAACTAATTTGTCTACGGCAATAACCTTTCTATAGATAATATAGATACTATAGATAGAGATAACAATGTACAACACGATTGGATTAAACGCATTAAGATAACGTCGCGGTGGAAATTAGATCGATAGAGAGATTACTGCATGACTCAGCGTGGAAAACACTATGTAGAGGAGATTAGAAGGACCACCCCGAAAATTAGGTCATCTTCCAGTCTACTTCTTCAGTTGCTTTCCAGGGTCACGGTAACTGTTTCGAATATCCCCCCAGCCCTAGCAAGCCCTAGTGGGTTCTGTCAATTAGGTTTCTGATTACACATGGGCCCCAGAAGGTTGTTAAAGACCTATGTACATATGATGGCCGGAACCAAAAGATTTGCACTATTTACAAAGTACAATTTTGAGGACTCAATTTTTGGTTGTCAGTACTTCAGTAGAAGTAAGTCAATATGCTTTAGTATGAAAATGGTTAAAGATAGATAGGAATTAATTGTGTAAAAATGTCCCACTATGTTTCTCAGTTCAATGTGCCTCTTTGTATAGGCTTCCTCTAACGTCTTCTATTATCTTTTACCTCTAGCAACCCTTCTCCAGAGCTAGAAACACAATAAGCTCGCAATTGTAGTATGAATCATCCAGCATCAAGCATTCTGCATCCAGGCGAATGGTCAACATTACAAAAGCCCGGCTTTAAAGAAACTGGTCCTTTTGCACGAACCCATTTTCCTGTGCCACCCTATTCAGGTTCGTTCTGACGTCATTTTATACGCACATTTCGGCACACCAGTCCGTTTTACTGCCATGGCTAACCGCACACTGTTTGTTATGCTTTTTGCTTGTTTGTAACAATACATCTCTGACTTGTATGTGGACTTGTGGTCTGCCAAAAAACTGTGAAGTAGGAATATCCATATGACAATATATGTATTTGGCACTGTATTTGCGATCTGTCTGTAAGTAGACTTTCCTATTTAAACTACTGCTTTTTTTCTAGTGAGGAATCATCAGAATGACTTCTCCCGCTTTTGGATGGAGCGGGAGGGCGTGTCAGACTCTTACTGACTAATACCCACCCCGTTCCTTCATTGCTTTCGATCTGGGGGGACACGGGCTCAAGTATATAAAAATATAAAATCGTTTGACCGAATTAATATCTGATAGCTATAATAAGGAGATTATAAAGTAATCCGTATAATTTCATCTACCTAACTCCCAGTTGATAAGATAAAGGGTAATACACAATATTGTTCACAAACAGAAGATAATGGACCTACTTGCTATGTTTGATTGCTAGCTATTGACATCGTGTCAATATTTGTGGAGTATTCATTGCACTATAGGATAGTACGCACAATAAATAAATACTATCTAGGCACTATTTAAAAATAGTATGAAGTATCACACACCCACATACACACACGAAGAGTAATCTTATAAAAGGAGAAAGTTTGTATGTAATATGGGTGTATGTTTGTCACTCATTCACGCTCAAACGGCTAAACAGATTTAAATGAAATTTGGCACATGGGTAGATCAAGTCCCTAAATAGCACAATCTTCCAGGAGTATCTTCCTTTGAAATAAATATCTGATTTCACGCAAGCGTAGCAGTTGGTAAAAGCTAGTAGTTCATAAAATATTTACAGCGCTAAGGACAGCTTTTATACTGAACTGTAATATACTGAAGTGCATATAAGTGATATCCTGCCATATTGGAAAGCCGATGACGTAGGTACCACTGAAGCTTGGGAAAGCGTCTATATATACTGTGTCTTGTGTTATGATAAATGATATGAAAATGAATGAGATAATGCAGATTTTTAAAGATATCAAAAGGAATTGATTAAAAAATTATTAACATAACTGATTTCGCTTTCTTCATGTAGGTACATAGAACATAGATATAACTTTTTACGGGTTATTGTAAACTCGTCACATTTTTATTGCATTTTCATTCACCAGTGCATTGTTTGGCGTGTCAAACTGTGACGAGTTTAAAATAACCCCTTTTTACGTAGGTATGGGTATTTCAGGTTCGCTGTGATAGAACAAATTGGTTACGGACCGAATTTACGTTAGCTTTAAAGTAGGTACTTACTACAAGAGTGAGGATGGTGTCCATACATTTTTGACCATACTCAATACTTTATTGCATTCCATAATGTTGCAAAGTTGGTGTGTGCTTAAAAAGGTTCAAAGGTTTAAAAGGTTATGGACCCTGTCGGGCACATCAGTCTGTTTTATAGGTCTGTTTTATAACATTGTTGCTTCATCAAGTATTTAAAAAAAATTAAAGAACTTGCAAAGTTTGTTTCAGACTTGCAATTACATGTGTACGATCTGGTACCAGATAGCGTTCTTTCTATGTATTCAGAGGATTTCCGATTTGCGTCATTGACGCATATTTCAATAAATCATAATGTTTACTTCATCAAAGGATATTTAGATAAATTAAAGTTATTTTTAAATCAACCAACTTTTAAGCTGTTCCTAACTGAATTTTGTTCTATGAGTAGTAGGTTTCATTTCCCTTACATAAGCACGTAGACTACTATAACTATACAGGGTAAAATTTAAATGGTTGTTACCTAAGACTGTACTATTTCTGTCTTCTCCATACATACTAACTATACCTAATAACGATATTCCCAAACTAAACATAAAAAAACAGCATCTCTATACGTTTTTGTTCACAACTTTACCAAGTAAGGAGAGGCAGATTTAAAAAAAAATCTTAATTTTTAAATATTTTTTTTTTAATTTGTTGTAAAACACCAGTATATTTATTTGCTGAAGGAAGATTTACGCAATTAATAATGAATAAAAATTCCTATGCATAGAGGGGTCACGGCAAAACCACAATTCGGCCACTTTATAAACCCAGGAAGAAATAATCGGAAAGAGCAACTCACTAATAAGGAAAGAACAAAATATTAGAATTAAATTCGTCATAGTTTCAGTACTTTTTTTGTAAATTCCATATTCAAACCAAGATACATAAGAAGTGACAGGCAATGAAAATAAACTTAATTGAAACCCGTGTCAGACATTTCATCTACAAAAAAAAACTAAAATCAGACTAAAAATAGTTTACTAGCAGATCAAAGACGTCTACAACTGTAGTCGGCAGGTATTGCCGCGAACTTGGCAATACCAGATCTAGTTCGAGCCAAAATGTCCGTTTTACATCAGATAGCCGTTGTACGAGTATTTATTATATAATACTGTGTAATTAGAAACATGACTAAATCGATGTTTAAAATCTACGTAATTATAAAATACTAGCTTCTTGTACCAGCGGCTTCGTCCGTATGAATGCTGGTAATTGCGGATGCAAAGTCGAAATAGAAGACAGATAAAAAGGAACCTATGTCTATCATTGAAGATCTAACTTGCTCTATACCGTTTGATCAAAATCGGTTCAGTAGTTTAATAGTGAAAGCGGAACAGACACACACAGTTACTTTCAGTTTCAGTTTCCGAGGCCCTGGAACGCAAAGGACAACTGAAGGAACATGAAATAATTTTAATCTTTCGAGTACCGTACCTAATTAGAGACATAATAGAAAGACAATAGGTGTGCGGACGCCGGCGTCCGCTCGGGGCTCAACAGATTATGAGTAGGTAAAACTTTGACACTCCCTTTCGCTCCACCCAGAGTGGGAGAATTTACTAAAAGATATCCCACACAAAAAAAAATAACATGAACCTTTTATATTATTTAAACACGTGTCAACTTCGATTACACTCACAATAGAAATTTAAAATGCATAACAAATAAGTAGGTGTTATCACAATACGCCACGTTCAATCAATCACAATGATTGATGATCCCATCACTATCGGCTATTTAAATGTCATCACATGCAAAATAATCTTCTTTTTAACTTATTTGTTTTGTTCATATGGTAAACAATTAGCTATTTTTTTCAAATGGGGAATCATCGGAATGACTTCTCTTGGGCGGAGCGGGAGGGCGTGTCAGACTTTTACTGACTAAACTCCAGTACTCGATCCCATTCCTACGTTGCTTTCGTTCTGGGGTCACGAGCTTCCAATTCGAAATCCAATCCATGATAATACCGTGATAATACCATGATAAAACCATGAGAATACCAAGACAATACCATGATAATACCATGATAATATCATGATAATACCATGATAATACCATGATAATATCATGATAATACCATGATAATACCATGATAATACCATGATAATACCATGATAATACCAATGTGCCCAGGTGGTAAACCATTAGGTGATGTCCACTTTTGTTTTTAGTTTAAATTTTCTTGCAATCGCTAGTGCTGTGTTTAAAAGAAAACAGCTATAACAGAGAAAGTAGTTATTTCCTTAGCCTAAAATTAGTGCTATTAAAAGTTCCAGTTAATGGTTTGTGGAGGTCTGGTAGGCAGCCGCTCCTCGTAAAATACTGGTATTCAGCTAAATCCGGCTTGACTGGAAGCCGACCCCAATATAGTTGGGAAAAGGCTAGGCAGATGAAAAGTTCCAGTTTCCAATGAGAAACGGTGATCCCACACCATTTGAAAAACGTGTGCAACAGACAGACAAATCCATAAATTAATGTGTAATAGCTTTGAGAGATTGGCAAGATTTACGAGTGTCGGCGCGTCAAAGGCGCGCAGTCTGCGCGTGCGACGTTTTACGTATGTTACGATACTATCCCTGGCATTTCTAACATTTCAATTTTGGAATATTTGGAATAGCCAACCTATTCCAAAATTGAAATATGTTTTTTTTTTTGGAAAAGGTTGGATGGATCGTCGATTTTATTTGAATTTAGAACCCTTTACCATCTTTAATCTGTGCCTTTACAGCGACGAGGAATATTTTATTTATTTTTAGAGGTTACTTATATTTTTAAGAAGGTACTAAAAAAATGCTTGGTTTTGTGAAACAAGTCACAGGTAGAATTATTAAAGTAAACTATCTTCTGCCAGTGGCTTCATCCGAGTGAACTTTGAAAGAAAATCCTATCAAGACAACATAATTCCCGTAATAAAAAGTATACGTATTTCTGGACATGGTGACCGTCTCTGTCTGTCTAACCGTGTGCCAAATTTTATCTAATATGTTCAGCCGTTTCAGGGTAAAGAAACAATAAATAAGGCAGTTTGGTAGACATAAGTATATTTTACAGGTCTATCAATTATTGAAAAAAAAAAATACTGAAACCTAAAAGACATGGTCGAGCTACGATCAAGCTAGAATGTTTTTGATTTACAGTTCATGGAAGTTTCCTGTTAAGTAGCAACAAATAAGTCTGGGAACTTGTAGAGATTCTCTCAATTGTTTGTGGTTGCCGTGCTTACGCGTGTCAGACAAATGACTCTACGACGACGTTGCACTTAAAATGCTTCCTTTTGTGTCTAACTAAGTAGGTAGGTAGGTACCTACAGTATTAACATGGCATATTGTGTTACTGTCTGCTAAACAGATTTGAAAAGAATACCACAAGGAAAATTTAATTATGGCTGGCAATTTTTTGCCGAGTAAAAAAATAAACGCGACTGATTTTGTCTATGAAGAATTCAAAAAACGAATCACGCTTAACTCGAGTTTTAAACTCTCTCGGTAAAATGGAACTGAGAATTTTATTGTAGTGTTGACTATGTAGTACCTCAACGAAGTTTGACTTCATACATTTTCTTACAGCAAAAAACATTAAAATGTGTACATCCATTTTCTATTATTGGACAAATTAACTATTATTACAAATACATGGCTTAAAGCACTTATTATCCAAGCCAAAAACCGTAACATTTACAGGCTGGAAGAAAATACAGAAAAGAAAATTGGCAGCCAATTCAGCCAATCGCAGCTAAACTCCATTTGGCGCCAATTTGAAGCAAAATCATAGAAATGTTTTTTTAAGAACAGGAATGCATTTTAAGAAGGCTCAAGAGATTTCATCACGATGCAAAAATAACTATCAGTAGACCAGTTTTAGATCAATTTATATAAAAACTTGCCGTCTAAAATCCACAACCAAAATACGTAAGTGTAGGCATGTACAGCACCCTGTCAATTACGCTAAAAGCTTTGGCTAGGATAAATCAGCAACTAAACAAAATTAGGAATGTTTCAGTCTAAAAACGCGAGATACTGACAAATGACGTAGGTACGACGATGCGCCACCGGTATATTATGGTGGACTTCCAACCTATACACAAAACGGTTTTGGAACAAATTCATTGTGCGTTCAGCTAAGGAGTGGAATTCCCTGCCCGTGTCTGTGTTTCCTGATGGCTAAAGTCCATCTAATGAAAGCGCGACCTGAGAAAAAGAGGTTAAATCCAAAAATGTTGTATGTGGTATTACTAACTACCTAGTAGGAGAATCATGTTTTAACACTTCACAATTTTTATTATTTCCTACAATTGCGGCTGAATAATGTTGCCAATTAAATTTAAAATAAAACTTCAGGTCGCGCTTTCATTAGACGCACTCTATACACAAAACATTTTGGGAATAAATTCAGTGTGCGTTCAGCTAAGGAGTGGAATTCCCTGACGGTGTTTGTGTTTCCTGATAGCTACAACCCGGGAATCTTTACGTCAAGAGTGAATAGGTTACTTCTAGGTAAGCGCACTCCATCGTTGACCGCATCGTCACTTTTCATCAGGTGAGATAGGGGTCAAGCGCGAACCTAGATATCTATACTAATATAATAAAGAGGTAAAGTTTGTTTTTTTTGTTTGTATGAGGTAATCTGTGGAAGTACTGGTCTGATTGCTAAAATTTTTTCACCAATAGAAAGCTGCTGTATTCCTGAGTGACATGATAAGCTATATTTTATGTACGCGGGCGAAGCTGTGGGCTAAAGTTAGTCACTAATAAAAAAAATCTAAGAAAGTACGAATAAAATAGTTGGCGCGGTCATCAACTGACTACGTTCGTTGAAGAGCAAGGCTGTACAAACTTCAAGGATTTTTGTGACGAACTTGATAATGAAAGCTAATAAATTGTGAACCAATTTTTTAGGAACGGTATGTTTTGTACCTACAATATTTTAAATTTTAACAATGTGATTTTGTTAAATGTGGATATTTCCCGATTGTGTTTTGAATATAGGGAAAATTGAAGTGCTATTTATAGTAGCTCTATAATATTTGATTGAAGCACTAAGTAACCAGGAGGTAAAAGGTTTTAGTTTTGTGAAGTTTGTTTAGAATTTTTACTCAGATGTTTCATTGCTTATACCTATGTATTTTTTGTTGACTTGCAAGATACGAGTACCTACCTCATATAATACTTAACCACTTTTTTAAGGAGGAGTGTTGTCTAAATATGTCGTGGGTTCGTTGACCTTTCTTGCATCATACAACAATGACCTTGAAAACATTCTTAGGTAGGTTAGGCCTTATTGATAGTCAAAATTGGTGGAATATTTTTTTTTTAATACAGTTGCTCAAAAAGTGGCGTATTGCAGGGACGTATAGCGTTCGGGAAGTGGGCTATTACACACTCGTGCTTTTTCTTTACCATTCCCGAACTCGTGCTTTTTCTTTCCCAACTGTCAAAATAATGTCTATTCTAAAGAAAAAATCAACCACGAAGTTTTTACTAAAAAAGTTTTTAGTGCAAATATTTCTAAAAAGAAGCTACTAATTTGTTTAAATGTCAAATTTAATGATTTGATTCAATGAGTTAGGTTAGGTTTCATTTCATCTCATTAAATTTCATTTTCATTTCATATCAATAAAAAAAATCTACTGAAGACTTGGCTGTATGGGGCATAGTTCCCTTTGCCTAACCAGAAAGGGTGAAGAAAAAAAAATCTCTGCTTTTTTTTTGAGGTTGGCGCCATTTTGATTTGTTGAGTTTATTGTGTTTTTATTATTTTATTAAATTGCTTTATTTTTTCGCAACTGTATTAAAAATAGTCGTTCAGTACACGTGCGGAACCGTCATTGCAACTTGTTCCGACTGTCAACCCTCACCTTCGGCTGCGCCTCGGCTCGGGTAACATTTGTCGGAACTCTTTGCAATGACAGACTTTCCGCACTTGTAATGAAATATACTATTTAATGTCTAGAGAAGTTTTTCCTACATAAGTAAGTACCTACTGCTCGCATATACCTAGGTACCTATTAATATAAGATTTCAGTATAGTTTCAGCATTGATAACGTAATCTTCGCGTGTTTGACAGTTCATAGCTAAGACGCAACAACGTGTGTTTACTACTTTACCTAATTCAATTCTACAAACAAAATTTTTAGTTCAATTGTCTAATTCTCCCATATATCAATAACAATACGCGGAGCTACATTGATATTCACAATAAAACGGGCCGACCGGCCGAGCCCGATTCTCAACTGTTTGACCCAGCAGAATGCATACCTACATTATCGCAGAATCGCGTATCGAACTGAAATCGTTCGCAGTTCCAGGAAAAAAAACATAGTCTACAAAAAAGGCGCGATTTAAGTATCAAATTCCAAATAGCGATTCGTATTCGTTTTTCAAGTCTAGGAGTATGTCGTGTCAAAATAATTTCACCTTCGCTCTCTATAATTGATTTTAGGACGTTTTTTTTTATTTTTCTCTCTTCGACACCTATGTAAAGCAAAAATCCGTTTTTATCTAAACTAAATGTTCATAATTTAGGGCCGCAAAATAGTTCGAAATAGCCACTACGGCCGAGGCGGGCTTTAGTTTGTAATAAGTCCTTCACGCTCCTTTTCACTCCGCTCAGAGCGGAGAAGTTATTTGATAATATCCCATCCAAAAAGAAAGAAAGAGTCCGTAAGCTTGGCCTGGTTTAGCACTATGGGTTTTCTGAATCTTCAGTTTGTAATTGGTATAGGAAACCCGACACAATAGCTTCAAGACAATTACAGTCACGTTGAACAGAGCGAATTGTCTGCACCGCCATCCGCATCATCCGCATCATAGTAATTACCAGAAGTCACCCGATTGTTGTGACTATGGAAACACAATGAAACCTTAGTGGGTTTCAAACGACCTTCAGATTTGCTGCATTACGAATTTTAATTTAGTCATTCTGGTAAACTAGTGGTCTTTTTTTCAGGACATTTTGATGAAGTTAACGATTATGCAGTCAAAATATGCTTCAGAAGATGTTAGTGGTAGGAGATATAAAAAAATATATGCTCGCGTATACTAATCAGTATACGCGAGCATATATTTTTTTTTGAGCATATATTTTAACTAGTGATTACAGTATTATTTAAAAATTTCTTCGTATCTTTTTGTTTATTTATGTAAATTTCATGTATAATACAGAATAAATTAACACATTAGAAATAATCAGGCATAATGAATGCGAATGGTACGACGTACCAAATTTTCTTTTTACAGATAGGCATATCCCATGGGATGTGTGATGTGGCTACGTAAATGTAAAACTTCAAATAGATTTATTATTTTTGTACAGTCAGATAACAAATTACGTAGGTTTTGCACCAAAATAAACTTTGTCGAGTGTCCATTAATGAGAAATCCTACGTGGGTACTTTTATCTTCAGAGCTGACGTAAATTGGCCCAGCCATGTATATTTTAGTTCTAGGTGTAGATTAAATACCAATTAGATACAGCTAAAATGGTAATTTAAATGTAGGTATGTGGCAACGTGTCTATGATTAAACAAGAAATTACACTCATGGTGCGAACTATAAACTAAAACTGCACTGTCGAAGCACCCAAATCAGCTAACAGGGAAATTCACTATCCATGAAACCATACGTCAGCTTAAAAAATGGCGTGAAAACGTCGATGATTAGAGGGTCTGAGATCCAACTAATGACAAGTAAAGAGCTGAGTCTAATGGGAGCAGCACCCTGAACGACAACCAGTAGGTACCTACAACATCTGCTTATAGTCTGGAATGAGTGATTGCAAATTTGATTTTTTGGGTCCAGGACATGCCAGTTTCCTCACGATGTTTTCCTTCACCATTTTGAGAGTAGTTGTGATGAAATGAATTACACAAAGTGATATGTCGTGATTGGGTTTTAACCGGCGACCTAAAACTCTTAACGCCCGTTTTTAATAACCTACCGCAGTTCATAGATAGATAGCTACCTATCCCCTATAAACAGTAAGATTCTATAATCTATCCATCCACAACTTTGGTAGGAAATGATATCCGTCGGTAGGGTTTAGGAAAGCAAGTAAGGGCAAAAGGAGAGATTTGTTTATCTTTAGTAGCTGCAACTGTATAGATAATTTATTGAAAACGGGCGTAAGTCGGGGCCGCCACTGGGGTAAAACTACTCCAAAAAAAGTAAGACTGATTTTCAATTCAAATTTTACAAAATGTATCACCAAGAAGTTTTTTACATCTTTTTCGAACTAGCCGACTCTACGATCCAAGGAAAACTCGTCAAGGACAAATAGCAAAGAACACACTTGACAATAAAGTCGCTTTTTGCTTATTTAGCGAGATTTCTTGTAAGTGTAAGCTATAGAGTTTTTGCATCAGCGATTTCTGTGACAATTACACTTCATTTCCTATTGCTTTATGTTTTTGTTAAAGATCACGTAGTCAGGTATAACGAGAGTGAATTTATGAAAGCAATTAAAGATTTTAATGATAATTAAGTGGCTGTTAAGGAAATGAGGGCAGCTATATAATGTGAAGAGAGAAAACGGAAGGCTGAAACAACTGAAAAGAAAGATAGAGAGAGATACATAATATTATATAAGTAGGTACTGCTCTCACTCTTTTATCCATTATCGGAAAAATGGTATTATAAGAATTTCTGAACTGAACTCTTTTCAGATCTTATCAGATTTTCACTAAAACTTATAAGACGATCGCACTCAGGTCTAAAATATCAAACGAATGACGTTTCCACTCCCCCGTACAAGTGTGGAGCAAGTTCTGAAGGAGTCATTAATTCAGTTCTGATAGTGAATATCTGCAGGAGAAGCACATTCGCAAAGTTACCGATATAGCCTGAATAACCGCCTAAGTGGCGTGGCGGTGAGCAGGGCACATTACTCGCAGAACAGAAGTTTGATGGGTCCGAATGGCCTACCTATACGTGGACGGATGACCTGTTGAGATATAAGACGCACAGGACCTATCATTGTGGCAACACTTGAGGGAGGCTTATGTATCTTTCGGCTAAAATGATGATGATAGCAGACATCGAACTGGAAACATTTATTCTTAGGATAAGATCTCTGTATACGTACAATTAATTGATCCAGACATGATTTTTCTCTGACGTGTTTATATAATGAATTAGAAGGAAATGCACACGTCACTCAACTGTGAATTCTATGTCTGAATTTTGCGTTGTTTTTCTCTGAATATTTGGCTGTATTTTCAACATTAGGTACTGCAATAGTAGAGTTCAAGGAATACCAACTCATTTAAATTTTAAATAAAAAATAATCTCCCGTACGTAAATGTTGCTATGTTGACACTTGTTGCATATGGTAGTCTTGGCAACTAAGCGATTCTGTATTTACGATTGATAAAATAGCTCGCTATTCCTTACTATAGAACATAACTGCAATTCTTAAAAGGCCTCTGGTAGAATCGTATAAAAATTTGAATAATATTTTTTTCATGCGGCCATATTTACAAAGAATACGATTATGATATTTTCATATCATATTGAGCAGGTGTGATCCGACTAGGTAGGTAATTTGTGCAACCATTTTATGAATATTAGAAGAATTACTTATGTCTGCTAGGAATTTGGTATCAGATTTACTTTCAGATGAATTGCTTTTTAGGCCCGCTGATAATGAATATCTATTCATCTTCCTCAGATAGGAAGCTTGTCTCCATTAAACTAAAAATCTTTGAAGCTTCTGCGGTTTTAATATCAGTACAAGAAAAACAAATTACGATCGTTTATTTCCTGCCATCATCATTCCTATTGGAAGGAATCGTATGGCGCTGGTTTTTATTTATCATAATAGCTGGAAAAATAATGATACCGACTTAATTGTGCCTGTATTGTATGCCACAGGATATTACGTAGGTTGTCATTAAAGAAGGTAACGGAACATATCGTAATTATCAATTTGTTATACTATTCATAATATCTGAAAATTACTCTACTCAAGCAAATGATTAAATTTCGAAAAAAATTGTCGACAAGGCTGAATTTTACAAAAAGGTTGTTCAGTATCGGGGACAACAATTCTTATGAATTAAAACCTACAATACAAATTCAATAGAATGGACATATAAAAGCACAATATGTACGTATAAGTAATGCTAACCCTTTCATCCAGCCTGTATGAATACAGCGTACTGCAAAGAAATGCAAAGCTATAGAAGATTCCGATTACATTCTAGTAAACGACGACGACACGTGTTCCGATGAGTTTAATCAAAACATTGCATAAAACGACGCACAGATTAACGGTATTAGCGTATTGTTCGCGCTCTACAATCTATATATCGTACGTACGATAAACACAGGGGGTACGGTCGGCCTTGCCCGTGACGTCAGCCCATTGGAGGCCACTACAGAGGGACGCCTGACGCAAATAGTAAACAGTTAGAAAACTCACCGGCTTTACTCCCAGGACGCTGATCTTCCAGCCCAGGCTGCTCCCAAACCAACACGTGGGCACCGCGACTTGACGAAACCATTTTACGAACGAGAAAAAAGCACGAAAAGAATCCTAATTTAACTAGATTATAATAAAAATTAAACTAAGGGGCGTCCTCTGAGCTACCACCTACGTAACGTTGGTGAGCGAGCCAACGAGTGGTTGAGAGTGACAGAGGGTGGTCATGGCGAGGGTTGATCACGTGACGAAGGAGGAAGGTTCTGCTGGAGCAGACTGTTGACCGACTGACGGTTGTGCGGCGACGCGACGCGCCGGTAAATATAGAGGTGTGGGGGGCGCGGGGTGGCGGGAGTGGCGGGACGGCGCACGCGCTCGGTGCATGCGATGACGTGAGCGGTTCAAGTTTTTACTGAACGCTGAAAGCAGTAATAGGAATAGAGGAGGTACCGCTACGCGGCGGGAGTTCAAAGCGACCGACGCGCGGCGGCGGCGCGGCGGTGCGACGAACATTTCTATTCTAAAAAGTGTATCCTGTAAATTGGAGCGATGCACTTGAAAGTCAGACTGACGGTCGACCTGCTTTATTGATCGTAGGTTCTATGCATTTTATAGAGCTGAGTCAAGCCAGAGCTCGCTGCGGGTTTTCAGTCGACTAATTACAGAATTCAGTACCTAAGTACCTACTATGTTTTATGGAAACATCAAATACTAGTGCGGCCGTTACGGGCTTGTTTGATTTTTAAATAAAGTTGTTTGATGCACGTAGGTACTTGATGTGTTTTTTTTGAAGTATTTAACGGTTTTCATTTCTGTCTTACTATTCCCTGCCTATTAGTGCATATCATTTTCTATTACATTATATCCTTAGGGACTGAATGACTAATTAATGTCTATGTAGAGGTGATAGTGTATCATATTATCATATATATGATATAAGAAGGGCATTATCAAGCAGATGTTTTAAAAATAATAAAATGTGGTTACTGTTGTGTATCAAACAAATCTACTATTTTAACCCAGGAATTTACTTATGTTGTTCCCTTGGGTTTATTTTCCTTAACAAACATGTGAGCAGCCCCAGTGGCAGAAACTACTATAAATATTATATGTCTAAACTCAAGCAAACACCGTCTGTTTAGCAATTCGAATTATTTCGCGGAACAGACACAGCAGCTCACAAGACAATGTTAAATGAATCAAAGGCCTTTGTCAAAACTACGCTCATTCAGATTGTTAAATAAAGCAAATCTACTCGTATATCTATACTAATATTATAAAGCTGAAGAGTTTGTTTGTTTGAAAGCGGTAATCTCAGGAACTACTGGTCCGATTTGAAAAATTCGTTCAGTGTTAGATAGCCCATTTGTCGAAGAAGGCTATAGGCTATATAACATCACGTTAAGACTAAACTACACGCGGGCGAAGCCGCTGGCAGAATCTAGTAAAATATATAGTAGCTGACTCCCGTCCGTCTCATAGGGTAAATAAATTCAAATGAAGGGTGCCTTCATAATTATAGAAAATGCTAATAGAAACGTTTCCTTGGCTTACGTCCAGGGTCCTCTTTGATAAATGGTGATTGGTCTACGGTCATTACCAAGGGCGATTAGCAAGGGCGTGACCAGTTCCTGAAGCAATTATTTTGTTTGAAGCCCTAAGATGTAACTAATTTAGAATTCTACAAATACAGCGACTGCTGACGGTCGTCTACGATCCATTTACTGGAGAAAACGATACAGATAATTTTAAGGATATTTTTCAATTGCGTGCTTCTGAGTACCTAAAGGTTAAATCCAAAAAAAATGCTTGTGGTATTACTAACTAGTAGGAGAATCATGTTTTGACACGACACAATTCTTTTATTTCCTACAATTGCGGCTGAATAATGTTGCCAATTAAAAGTAAAAAAAAAAACTCCAGGTCGCGCTTTCATTAGCCGCACTCTATTTGTACAGAGAAGCAAAGAATTACTAATGGCAGCCGAAACCAATTGCTTCGCGCTTTCAGAAGCACGGATAGGTCTCAGTATGCAAAGGACGTTTATCCCTTCCTTGAAGACATACCTACTTATACAAATGTGGTGATGATTACAATTCAAATATTTTGTCAGAATTTGGTACATAATTATGGCCTAGAATTAAAATAATCGTCTTTTCCTATGAATGGTCAAACGTCGGGCGTGCAAATATTTGATATTTAAAAAAAAATCAAAGCAAAAGTTAGATCTGGTTAGTACGAATTTTAATTTACAATAAATTTATAAGTAGTATGACATCTAAAAACATTAAAAAAAAATTGTCTACTGAACAAAGAGAGATTAAGGGCCTGTTTCACCACCTATGATTAAGTTTCGAGTATCTTACTTGACAGATAATTTCATACGAATTCTGTCACATTTTTGAATTTATTCAGTGAGTAGTGCCTACTCGGACATTGTGAAACAGGCCCTAAGATGTCAAAGTATCATTCAAATAGTCGTTATACGTAGAAAGGTACGATATAAAATTATACCACCTCTACGTAAAGAGATGATTACTAGAGGAGATTGGATCATTAATGCTCTCTAAATGACCCAATCCCCTACAGAATGAGATGACAGCCTTTACCACCAATTCAGATGAATCCATAGGCATATAATTTGATTACTACTGACTCATCACCGAACACACCCGCGTTCAACGTCATCACAGTATAAAACATCATCGCTAAAAATACATTGCACGTTTTGTAAGTTTCAGTTTTGTTTTACGCACGTGATGACAGCAGTGTATTAGTTCCTACTGTAAATTCCTCTGCAAAGTGTGTGTGAGTAATGGTAGGTATTTCTTGTGTAATATTTGAACTGTTATAAGATCGGATTCTGTTATCTATGAAACAAATTCATTATCACCTTCCGCTTTGAGCCACATACCACGGTTAGCGTTTCAGGGCCTTACTATGACGTGTGAAAATACGAGTATTAGTCGTGTGACTGAGACAGAGGAATGAAGCTATACACCCTATATAGCTTATTAATCTCTATAACAGTTCAGTTTAGGTCGTAAAATGGATCATGTTAAGAGTTCGTGGTAGGGCCATTCTTTGGTCTAAGTTGATGTTAACTTTTAATACTTATCTAATGAGCTGTGAACAGGCAGCTGCAGATGGCAAACATCCAATTAGGGTGTGCTTTCGTTAGAGATGTATGAAGAGTTGAAGTTATGCGCTGATTGCGAGTTGTTTTAACGTTAACGCGATTGAAACTTAAAACAAACTCGCACTATGTAACTGAGCTGTATGATAGTGTGTGAGTGTGACTGTTTTCACAAGTTTGAGTCACATCAAGGCTTACTAAAGTAATGTAACTAGAGAATGTAACTAGTCATATAGTATCATTTCCATATCTGCTCTTGCAGGCAGTTGACTAAGCATAAAAATATTGTGCATGAAGTGATTCAGCCGCTAATACAGATGTGGTGGTAATTCAAGATAACGTTACGCTGGAGAGTTTGATGTTACGTTGGAGTTTAATTTGATTGCAGATTAGTCTATGAACGAACGGTAGCCTCTTTCACAAGACGTAGGTACTACTAAGGTTCGACTTTTGTTAACATAATGAACTAGTTATACAAAGAGCAAAGATAAATAAAAATAAGTACCTACAAACCTTTTCGTTTTGTATTTTTGTATGTTTGTAATGAATAAACTCAAAAACTACTGAACTCCTGTCAAGATTGCCTCGCGAATACCATCAGATCGTCACACCACCTTCGTCGCGGTCGACCTCGACAACGTCGAGGAATATTATGCTATATAATTCCTGAGTGACATAGGGACGCGGGCGAGGCCGCATGCAATAAACTAGTTCAATAACTAAGTACCAACACAGATTCACATAAACTGAAGTTATCTTGTTTTCCGTGATAGAGTAAATTTTCATGCCAAGCCAAAATGTCGGATATTGTGCGTAGGTGCAATGTTATTAATTACATTAGCCATGTGCCGTGGGTCGTTCATTCATGTTAGTATCGTACTTCGGCACTTACCTAAGTGGTACGTCACTACACTAACCGCCGGCGCAACTGGAAAGTAAAACTCATCTCAGATTTTGCAGAAAAAAAGTGATTTCTCTAAATATATTTTTTTCTGTAGTGTGCGAGCCAGGAAGAAGGATAGAGCTATAGCACCCTATATGTGTAGTTCCATCCCTCTAACAGTTCAGTTTAGGTCGTCAAATACCTACATCGCGTTAAGATCTCGTGGTACGGTCTCAGGTGTCTGTTAACTCTTAGCAGGGATGCTGTGGAACTCTGCAACCGTAATCTAAATTATCGAATTTATTTATTTATTTATATCTAGCCTATGCTGTCCCACTGCTGGGCAAAGGCCTCCCTCCATTCCTTCCATCGTTCCCGGCTTTGAGCCACTTCCTGCCAATTCTCGAATTACCGAAACAAAAAAATATTCGTAATTTTAACCAAAACCAATATAGGTAAGTACCTAAAGATCGCACCAAAACTGACCACGTTCAGTGACCTACTCCCCGAAACGAGTTCCGAAAACCACTAGGTATGTATGACCTATTATCAGGGTTGCCATACGTCCCGTAAATACGGGACTGTCACCGTATTTGATCATCCCGTCCCGTATTACTACATGTACCGTATTTGTCCCGTATTTCAACAAAATACGACAATAGAGGTGAAGGTGGCGTCGAATAAAGATTATGGTTTAATTTGTTTTTGTTTAATTTATTTTACACATTTGATACGGTTAGGGTTGAGATCAGGGTATTTGTTAGAAAAACGTTATTTCACACTTTTTGTTGTAATTGGTAGGTATCCCTCAGCCAAATTTTAATAGATACCTTCCGCCATTCGGTTCCATTATCAAATCATAATTTCTAATAATAATAAGTACGTAATGGAACAACTGAGAACTTCCTTTTTTGATGTCGGTTAGAATACCAAAACTTTCTTCTAAATGTGATAAATATTATTCTGTAAACCGCATCAATGTTCAGCCAAACGCGAGATAATCGCGGACAAACATTCAAACACGCAGGTCAAACTGAGAATCTCCTTTTTTGAAGTCTGTTAAAAACACGTGTGTAGTTTTTTTCCACTTGCCGTGTAGTTAGGTACACATACATGCGTGCTCATGTAGGTATGGTGTAGTTGGAAAGCCCCGTGTCGGCGTTGAATGTGTGATAAGTATGAATATAAGTTTTGGGTAGGTATCGGAAAAGAAAACGTCCCGTATTGGTTCTCAGAAGTTATGGCAACCCTACCTATTATTACATTTATTACCTACTTACTACAAAAAAAGTACAACCAAACCTTACGTTAAATAAGTAAGTAAGTATATGTAAATAAGACACTGTAATTAGAACGAGCAATCGATTATGACCTTGAACATTACACTGATTCAATAATAAAAACAACATGTACGATTTATCCATGTCTCATCATTTCATAGAGTTCAGTAAAATATGAAAAGCTTGTGCTATGATAATAATGAACGAGGAATAAAAGTACAATATTTTATGGTACTCACAGCGCCATCTAGTAAAATGTTTTGTAACTATTGACATTGCGACTACTGCCATCTGTTGTGTTCATGATGAAACAGTTTGACAGAATGAAGACACCTTTGGGAAAGTTGTGTTTGATCTATAAAAGAGGGCGCTCTACAGTTGGAAGAAAAATCGCAGCAACTGAGAGATTTTTAAGAATTGTACATTTTTAAGTTTCGTAACTAATTGAACACATGACACATCGTACCAAAACTTATGAAGTTATAAAAACTTTACTTGACTAATATAATAGTTCAAAAGTATTTTCAGATACCTACAACTTTTTCATGAAATAACCATTCAACAGGGTAAGACTGTCTGAAAGGTTTGTATTGATGATTGTAATGATTAATAATTCCGTTAATAAAATGTATTACACCCACATATTATTTTAATCAATACCTATTATAATACACGACTTGACATTGACCTGCAAAATGCAAAAAAAAAACTTAAGAAATTTCGTGGGCTATTTTTGAGCAACTTTATTAAAACGATGTGAAATTGCGGGACACAGGCCTACTCCTAACTTTTCTAGGATGTCTACTATCGGTGCCAACTTGAACTTGAACCGGCACAATTCAAAGGCGTGAACTAGGGTGAAGCGTCCTTCATAATTACCGTATTAGTGGACTAATTTCTTTCTTTATTTATTTTATATTGATCTTTGATTAGATAACGGCACAATGAAAATACTGGCTATTATAACAATAAGAATGACGTAAATATCAGCTAATGCAACGTAACCGAAACCATAGCAACTCTAATCCGACGCCAACGCCATCTATCAAACTAAATAGCAACAATAATTTAAATCACAATATTTTCCTACAGCGAAGATCTTTCGGGAATATTCCAAGGTGTATCTCATGACGTAGGTACATAGGCCTTTGAATACAAATTCCTCAGAACTGTTTACGACCTAATACCCTAAATAAGTAGGTATTGTCGGCTATTGAGATCCTAAGTGCTATTGTGTTAGGATTGAATAACAGCTGAATAACATAGTCGGTATTGTGGCATCGCATTGTGTGGCGGATGCGACCGTTTAGAATTAGCCCACGCCTTTATTAGGGCTGCCGTGTTGGGTTTTTCCAGAATTTTCCATGAATCAGTACTGCGTTTATTATAAATATAGGTAAGTATTTCAGGATTCTGAGCGGCATTAGGACGTTGTAGAGGAAGAAAATATGAATTCGTACTCTGTATATGCTTTCAGTCGATCTTGAACCAAAGGAACATAGACTACGTATTAGTTAGCATAGACAATATAACAAACAGGTAGGTACACCGTTTTGATTATACCTGGAAAGAAAACCGCTTCTGAAGTGAAGGTTTACAAGTAGGTAACAGGTGAAATAACTGAAAACGAGACATTGTATTATTTCAGTATAATAAATACGGAAAAACACTCGCTCAAACAACCAACTTTTTCTTATTATAGCTCCATCCCTTTAATAGTTCAATTTAGGTCGTCAAATGGATCGCTTTAAGAGCTCGGGGTAGGGCCTCAAATCCATAACCTATTGTTTAATAAATTATACTTAACAATTTATTTTAAAACTGGGATTTTCCATAATTCCAAAACTGATATCATTATTTTTAGGCAGCCCTGTCTGAAGCTAACGTGTGCAGCGTGGAATAGTACCGAGCCGGTGGCCGGTGGGTAACATGAATCAACTGGCTCGCTCAAGGAACCACTTCTCAAAATTGGGGGCTCCGGACTTGCACACGCGAACGTTTGTATTGTAGTAGGTAAGTACCGGGTTTTTAGGGGACAATGAGTGGGAATGCTATTTGGAGGATCGAACGATGAAATAAATTTGATAATAGTAGGTGCTAGCTTGTAGATCGTAAAATATGTAGGTACTTCACGCACTATGCGTTATGCAAAGGGGGTTCTAGGGTGGTATTTTAAGAGGTCACTGGACCCCTTCCATGTGGTGATGGTGAGCAGCAGATCTCATACTCCCTATTCTTTTCTCCAAAAGCCCAGGCGTCTTTTAATAGCCGGTTTAAGTAGAGAGGGACATAAGTCGCAGCTGTGGGAACATGGTAAGGCTGATTATGCTTATTCTTCTTTTCCTTCTCGTGTCGATACTCTTACAATTTCTTTTTCTAACCAATATTGGACAACCTGTACGGCTCTGATAATGAGTCCACGTATCCTGATAAGTGTAGATGCACGTCTCACACACATTATTAGTCATTATGCTTGTTATTACATGTAGATTCCAGTAGAAATCTAAACCACATATTAATGGATATTACTTACCGATTATAAAGCCACGTGCGTGCAAGGATGGGCCCGCGTAGTGAATCAAGGATGTACCAGCGTGGTGAATTAGGGCCTATTTCGTCTTCTAGACAGGAGGTCTGAACCCCAGAAGTAGGAACATTGTAAGGCTAATTATGCTAAATATGCAGATTCCAGCGGCAATCTACATCAGATATTCATTGATACACTTGCCTATATTACCGATTTGAAAGCCACGTGTGTCCGAGGCCGCAGAGTGCCGTCATTCTTGCATGTGCAACACGCGACACAACTTATTAGTCCTCCTCCCACTACAATTACGAACACACCTCCTCCTCCTAATTGGATCTATTCATCCCGCTTCTCTATAAATAGATCGGTGATATTGATATTACGTCATTGGATTAACAAGTTACTACTTCTGGTTCTTAATTTATTTCATTTTTAAAAGGTGTAAGCAGGTCCTGCTTTGATTTTATATCTTTAAAAAAATAAGTGTATAACCGCACCGTAAGATGGAAAATAATAACTTTTTTTTTTGGCTGTGGCTCATGTTTTCCTGAATCCAAATATGTAAATACCTAATTAAATTTCGCAGTATACTCAACTAAGGCTAATGGTTTTTAGCAGAGTATTTCTACTTTTGAATAAATACAAATTCATTCGGATACATCGTCGACCACAGCACCGCTTATTTATCATCAGATGAAATAGAAACTGGTCTAACGGAAGCCTTTTAATAATAAGCTAATTGTAAACAAAAAACGCATCCTTTGACAGTTGACAACACACAAAAACCAACTTTGCATCCTTTGTGTCTCATCAAGTAACATTGACAGATTTAACCTTGAGCGCCGGAGAATTCAGATTCATAAATATAACTACAATACGGTCACAGGGACTTGAGGTATCTCTGAAATGCGAGAATCCCACTGCTTCCCATCATGCATTGCATGCATTCCCTTAGCTCACCCGGCAAGTGTCCTGGAGGTCTACAGGTATGGACAGGTATGGTCAGCATCTTTGTTATCGATACGCGCGTCGATAATTTGGCTAGTTCTCTGTTGTTGTTAGGTACAATATATTGTGTTTTGAACATTATTTCATCGACGCCAAGCGTCAAGTTAATTTAACTGAGTTGTATGTCAGTCTAATTTGACACAAAATAATGTCGAAAACATCTCTCTGCCCCCGCCTTGAAATTCTAACACAATGATAAGAGCGAACAACTTAATGACGGTGTATATCGCGGCAAACGGTACCAAAACAATAGGGAGGTGACATACTAGTACAGCGGTACCGTACTGAATGTCAATGGCGAAGGCGGCGTGCGTGTGTTCCCACAGAGTTATGAAACGTAAGAGCGGCCAGTGGAAAGGTATTGGCAGTTAATGTTACATGGTATAGGTAAGTAAACTCGCTTTACGCGACTGTAACATTGCAGTGTTTAGATGCGATTTTTAAATGTTAATAAAAAATAATAATATGAGAGTACCCGTGCTAAACCGGGGCATGTCCCTAGTTTCCTTTTAATCATCGCGTAACCTAAACTATTGGAAAGCCGAAATTTAAAAATAATGTCCGTAACCAAAACCGATAGGTATAAAAGATTCGGATAGTTTCAAATAAAAGCGGAAACATATGTTTAAAACAATAAAAAAAACATGTCCTGAATAAATCGAATTTTTAGGAAAAACATCGTAAGCGTCTGTTTGAGTTTTTTTTGTTTCCACATTAAAAAGTTTTCAATTCGCATACAATATTGGAAAAATCCCTTTTTGCAAGAAAAAAAATGTTTTTTTGACTATGATTATCACAGCTGAAAATTGTGCTCAATACACATTGCGTGCGAGAACATAGCCAGCGACGGCGCCTCTACCCGCTACCAAGCTCTGTAGACCATACCTTGACATTGTCCTACAACAACACAGTCGTTTGATATTTGAAGGAGCCGTTAGGAACGCTTTGTAGCTGTTAAACCAAATTATAATAGAATTGATTGATGAGGTAGGACGCGATTGTATTGTGTTATTTACTAACGGGAGTTTCAATAACAGGATTCGTTCTAGAAGCTTCTGTGAGTCCCTAAAGATTACTTACACAGTTGAAGCTTAGCTTTTAGGAAATCGTCTAATAACAGTAATAACTGGCATCACGGGGCATGTCAGACTATTATATTACTCACTAAACCCCACTGCTATGTTTCAGACCCCAGGTTTTGAGTTCAGTTCATCCATTTACTTTCATGCCGCTGAAAGTAAAGGGCGTTTGTTTCTGACTTTTACTGACTATACCCACTACTATGTTCCTTCTTTGCCTTCGTTCCAGGGCTCCGGGGTTCTCTTTTGCATAACCCATGGCCCCAGTACGCTTCGACCCTGCTGGGCCCCTACGGTATTGCTGATATCTTCTTGAGGCGCTTATGGAATACAAGACTTCACCATGACATCACCATATAATCTTAAAATTCGTCAACAACGTCAATAAAGACCTGTTCCAATAATTGCTATAGTTGATATAGGTATTATATTATGATGACTCAAACATCCTGAACGAACCAACTGAATCCTGACAGACGGGTACCAATTCATATAAGAACTGGTAGCCGCTTTATTATTTTAATGTAATGGATCTGGTGCTAGTTAACATGCGCACGTCTTGACCTACGAAATCCTTGAAGAACAGGATTTTCGATGACATTATCTAAACTATTTTTTGTTATTGAACACTAGTCCGCCCACTGAGCTAGACCACCAAGAATCACAATCCTACTAATAATGGCCAGTCAATACCGTGATTGAAAAAAGACCAAAATATATCCGTGATCACGGTATTACGGGATCCCGTAATACCGGTATTGAAAGCCCTATGACATACAAACAAAAAGACGACGTACAAAAGAAGTCACCAATATTTTCGGCACCCGAACTATTCCCCATTCGGCACCAATAGGTATTTTGTATTGATAAACGCGAAAGTTTATATGTATGGATGTTTGTTTGTAAAACTACCGAATGGATTTTGATGAAACTTTGTTCACACATATTCTAGAATAGCACATATGATACTTTTTATCCCGAGAGTATGTTTTCTTAGGATATTTTCCTATTGTCACGCGGCCGAATCCTCTAACAGCAGCTAATTTACAATGTCGTGCAAAACTGTCCGCTTTGTGATCGGAATTATTCATAGATAATTATGAATTATTACTTACTCCATAAAAATTTAATATTATGCTAAGAACATAAGACGAGAGGTATTCAATTAAACTGCCAACCACAATGACTGTAAGTCATAAAAACCTACTGTGGTTTCAAAATTATCACTGAAAAGATCATTTAATTCGTGTCTCCCCGACCGGTCGCATTCGCATCCACGACCGCGCTGTTATTGTTTTACTATTGTGTCTCGTTTCGCGGGTATGTGATAGGTAAAAAGTCTGAACCGGCTTGTGGCAATCGAAAGTTTAGATTATTCCCGTGAGCCTTTAATGATTTTCTACAAGAAAAATAAAAATAAAAACTGAAAAGATAAATCTAACTCAGTCCAATAGCATAGAAACCAATTTAATTGCATTTAAATATTTAAATTGCATTAATTTCATAATTATGTATTACAAAATAAATAATAAATTCTAATACGGAACAAATACGGATCATTTACCCTTATTAAATGTTATGATTCTAGTCTAGATTATTTTAATGAGTCCTAACTGTTGCAGTCAATATGTTTCGTATTAGAATGTAAGTATTATTTGGCTAAACTAGTCAGAAGCCAGTAAATCTGACTCCAGTCTTGCCATGAAGTACCGTGTTTCCCAGTTAATGGGCTGTGGAGGTCTGGTAGGCAGCCGCTCCTCGTAAAATATTGGTATTCAGATAAATCAAATTCGGTATTTTTTACACCTTTGATACCGTTTATCTACCAAAGCCACTGCAACCCAAACTTCATAATGGTCCATCGTTGTTACCTATGATGGGAGCATGCGCTGACAAACTTTCAGCTTTTATAACGTAGGTCTGGCGTTTACGGGCTCTTAGGCTATTCGAAAAGTGCAAGGGTAAAAATTCCCGCTTGGGCTCCTTTATTACATTTCTCAAGATATAAGTCCAAAGAGTAACCGATAAAAGACGCGTGCAACTGTTTATCAAGGAGTTGTTGATACTCTGATAATGTAAGCTATAAGTGTAATCAAGAAGGTGCAATTAATCAATCGTCCTATCACTCGATTCATAGCTGATGGTGATGCAAACAATGCAACTGTAATGGCTGTAATATCGAATGTATTAATCATATGAAGTGCACTAAAAAAAATGACCCATGAATATCTATAGCTACACTAGCTTCTGCCAGCGGCTTTACCCGTTTAGCCTATCACATGCCCACAAAACGAGACACAATAGTAAAACAATAACACCGCGGTCTCATAGGACCGGTCGGGGATTCATGAATTAATCGCGGAAAAAATCAGCAGTTCACGACAATGTGACCAGTTAAGTAGTAGGCGAACATAAATAACTGAACAGCAAATTTTTTTCGCAATTTCAGTTTTAGTCCCATAGTAGAAGTTGTTTGTTATCATCAGTACAATCTCATGTTTATCGGTCACTAATTACCAGTAGATTACATCTCTAAGGGCCTGTTTGACCACCTATGATTAAGTCTCCAATATCTTACTTGGCAGATAATTTCATACAAATTGTGATCCATTTTTGAATTTATTCAGGAAGTAGTGGCTACTCGGACATTGTGAAACAGGCCCTAAGGGTTTACCAATCAATTTACTTTGACCTTCTATAGACTGATGCTCTAGCTTTTCCAAATAGGTATTCAGAAGTTGATACAAAGCCCACTCCTTACTCCGATCTTATATTTAGAGCTCATTAGTTAAAAAAAACCAAATTAATTGCATGACCGTGTCCAATTTTTCATATATTCTGCGGCACCTTGTGAAAAACAGTGGCTTCTAGTCACCGACCTCTGTTCTGCAGTGACTAGGGGTCAATGACCTATGTTTTTCACAAGGCAATTAATGTTTGCACCTAAAAATAGTTTCACTTGACCGATGACCTAGGTCACATTCGTTCCAAACTAGTTTTTTTGAATCCCGCTTTTCTAGAATAATAATTAGACATTTAAAAGATATTTAAGAATAAATTTTCAGCTTTAGCAATTTTTCATCATCGTTATCCTCATTTCAGCCGAAAGACGTTCACACAGATGGTCGATGGGGACGAAAGGTTCTGGAGTAGCGACCACGTGCCGAAGAGGCAGCGTCGGAAAGCCTCCCTTGTGGCACGCCTTCCAACGTTCCAACGCTGCGGTGAACAGACGACCTAGTGAGGGTCGCGGGAATCCGATGGATGCGAGACGCACAGGACCGATCGTTGTGCCGTCGGTTGGGGAAGGTCTGTGTCCAGCGGTAACATTATTTAACGTGTAGAAGTAGTCCATAATCGTCAATTCGTCCCCATCGACCATCTCTGTCGACGTATTTCGGCTGAAATTATGGATAAAATATTGTTAAAGGTGACAATTTAATCTTAAATATCTTTCACACACCCAATTATTACCACAAAACTTATATCAATATCGGAAGCGCCTACATTAAAGCTACAGATTGCGTGTTTGACCAGCATTTCGTGGATTTTTACATACATACCTAGTTTTATTTCCCCTAGCGTGTTGAACATAGTCAGCTGAAGATTCTAGATTGCTAAAACGTTTAGGCATCATGCTATCGGCTCACGCGATTGAGAGCTAAGCTATTAATGAGACCTCACCTTAACATCGCATGACTTTTGATTTTGACAGCTAGTTATTGCTGCTTTTACTTTCACTGAACAGAATAATTAACATTGTCTAGATGTGGATGAATGGAAAAAAGGAGGAGAAGACCAAAGGAATTATGGATGAGTTGTTTTTTAAAGTGTTCAATTTTATTACGTCCGCAACAGAAAAATCCAGATAAGCAGACAACAACCTTATACATAAGTTGAATATAACTGAAAGAAAACACTCTAGTATATAAATATGTGGAAGACATAGTTTAGGAGACATAGAAAGACATAAACGTATAATCTAGCGAACATATGTATTATCGATGGTGGAAGCTGGCACGGCTAGAGGTGGTGATTATGAGACGAAGACTAATAGAGGTTAGGAACATGACAATGGCCACAAATATTTTTTGAAACAGGAGCATTCTCAGCTAGATGTTTATACTAGCAACTAATACTCGTAGACATATCGCCTCAAATGTTTCATAAAAATTTTCTTATCCCAAAGATACATTTTTTCTTTTGCGCCCTTCTCTGAAATTGTGTAATATAAAATCTGTAAGTATACTTGTACCTTTTACATTTTAAGTTCTTACAGTCCAACCAAAGGTTGTCTGGTAGATATCGCTGTCAGCGATAACATCGCCATTATGTTCATAGATTTAGGTTTGTGTAAAGTTATTTACAATAAAACTAACTCTATTTATTATATTCTTGTAAAAATCTTTAACAATGACAATAAGTCTTGTGAACCAGTTACCTACTAAAGATCAAACTATTAGGTATTTATTATGACAATACAGATGATGAAATTAGAACTTGCCCATGACTTTGGATTTAATTTATATCTACAAGTAAATTCTAGTGGCAGTCGGAATGTTAATTCGATATTTTGTAATAAAGTTAAGTACCTAGTAAAGTTAATTTACTGTTATAATACCTAAGTATACATATAATAATAAAACCTTGAATACTTTGTTATAAATGGGGATAGAGGCATGAAACACATGTTAGTAAAAGAGTTATGCATATATAAAAATCTGGATGGATTGATAGAAAGAGAGGACAATGCAAAGATAGATGGATTGTATGAGGAGTAATATGAAAAACAGGTAGTCAGTGTTAGCGTAAGGATTGACAGGACTGAATGTGACAGAATGAAAGCAAAAAACCTGTTCTGTCGAAACCAAATTACACGGGACAAGGGTAGGAAGATGATAGGAACGGTGAGACTTTAACGTAACGTACCTAAGCTTTTATAAATTAAAAAAAAACAACATGTGACTCCGGGGTCAACGACCGCTGTTTACTTGACATTGTAAGCTAATTCATTTAATTTGACCTCGTAAGTTTCTAGCAAATAAGACTAAAATTTTAAACATGAATAATAATCTTAATTAGACCACAAACTTGTGTTATTTAACAGCAAATCTGCACGCTATTGTACTATTACTTATTCTGTGACGATATTTGCATTCTTCTTTATATATGTTAAAATAAACACACGCCTTTGTGTGTCCAAAAGGAATAATCTATATTTGTACAAAAAGAGAAACTGACTGACAGACATATCAACTCACAGCTGACTACTGGGACTAGGAACGTAAAATTTTGTACAAAGTTTCCTTTTAAGACGTAGGCGAGCAATAAGAGACGATTTTCCAAGATTCATCCCCGAAGGCAGGGTTTCTTAAAGTGGGGTCCACGGACCCCTTAGGGGTCCGTAATATGAGTGTCAGGGGTCCGCAGCAGCTCATCATCATCAGCCCATTTACGTCCCCACTACTGGGGCACGGGCCTCCCCCAATACGTGAGGGGTAGTTGCCATACTCACCACGCTTGGCAGACGGGTTAGTGAGGGTTTTGGTATAAATTACAGAGTTTTCTCTCTCTGTGTGCTGGTGACATTGCACGGAATTTACCTTAGTCGCCTTTTACGACACCTCGGTAAGAGTGAGAGTGGCCTATTCTACTCTGCCTGGGACCACACGGCATGGACCGCAGCAGCTCAGTAAACATTAATATATTTATCAGAAATTATCCCTTATCCCCTCCTAGCCTTATCGAAGACAAGTCCACAATTTAACGTACTCATTGAGCCCAAACAAGAGTATCCTTCTCACTAATTTAGTTTTGTTTTACCTAATTAAGTATTAGTGCCTAAGTGTAAGTAAACTACCAATAAAAGATTTTTGTGCAATAAAACTGATTACTACATAAAAGGTTTTTTTTTCCTAAAATATTCTTTGATAGGGGTCCGTAGAGGTTTTTGAATTCAGTTAGTGGTCCGTGACTACATAAAGTTTAAGAAATCCTGCCCTAAGGGGATGAAAAGGGAGTTCAAAATTTGTATGTAGAAGCCTACTTACACCTAGGCGAAGTAGTTTATTTGTTTATCAAACTTCATGCAACAAAAATGAACAAAAGCAGACTCAATTGCCTTAGGCATTCTCTACCAGTATAATCATAATAATTGAAGCTAGAACAATAATTTTCTAAAGAACATAATTTCAGTAATACTCATTCCAGTAGACAAGAGGTAGATACTGGTTACATAAATTTACTTTTAGTTGTTTTGTTCTAGACAGACAATGACACGATAGTCTGTATATAACTAGTTTTGATTACCATTACCACAATTATATTTAGCCGAATTCTTGAACACAGTACTTTCGGAATGTATTAAGTAGATAACACCTAATACAATGGTTTCGAATGTGGTACAAATAATACGAAAAAAACTAAACCAAACAATGCAGAAGACGGATATGCCTGCGGGCAATGACTATAAAACTGCGGGCAAGGTTTCTATGGTTTTTTTTTAAATTAAAATATCTGTTCACATAACCAAATACATTATATATATCAGAGAACATATAATATAATAATGACTATAATAATGTAATAATCATCAGGAGATAATTTCAGTATGTTCGAGATAATCTTATTATCCTTCATAATAAGTAAATTGTAAAAAACATCTCGCCTTGATCTACATTAAAAAATAGTAAACATATTATGGCTACACAGAAATCTTAATAATTGCCTTATTATTAAGATTTTTGTGAATGCCGTCTGCCGTCAGTGGCTTCGCCCACATATAAGAAGAAAACTATACCAAGGGAACATATTTCCTGGATAAAAATTACCCTATGTGCTATTCCAGGATATAGTCTTCCAGTGCAAGTTTTGTTCAAATACATTCAACCGTTCAAGTAAATTTTTGTAAACTTTTTCCTTTATTAGTGTGATACACATTGAGGAGCTCGTGGCTAGATAATAACAGCCGCACGGGTCGATCTTCAAGGTTAAGCAACGCTTGCCTAGGTTGGTCTGTGGATGGGTGACCATCTTAACATAACGAGTTTCCTCCGTGTCTCGGAAAGCACGTTAAGCCGTTGGTCCCGGCTGTCATTTGTAGATCTTTGGCAGTCGTTACGGATAGTCAAAAGCCAGTAAATCTGACTCCAGTCTTGCCTTGCAGTACCGTGTTACCCCAGTTAATGGGTTGTGGAGGTCTGGTAGGCAGCCGCTCCTCGTAAAATACTGGTATTCAGCTAAATCCGGCTTGACTGGAAGCCGACCCCAACATAGTTGGGAAAAGGCTAGGCAGATGATGAGTGTGATACACATTGTCATAGTTTTGACAACCTATCCCTTACCTGTATCTACCTAAGTACTAGGTAAGTATATCTATATTCATCATCTGCCTAGCCTTTTCCCAACTATATTAGGTAAGCATATCTTCATTGTTATGAAAAAAAGCTCTAACCTGTACCTTAGCTATTTCATGGAAAGCAAAATGATCATCATTATTGTCATTAACAGATCATTAATGAACTTCGTTTTCTTTGAACAGTTAATTGTTACTGACACTAGCGTTAACTGCACGACATCTTACTTTATCCAATTAGCGCTCATTAATACAACGCGATCCTGTGTTAACTATCTCCAAATCATCAACAGGAATTATAGTAAGATGTAGAATGGCAAAGCTGTCACGAGTGCAATATTTTGACGCACTCATTTTTACTAAGGCATGAGGAATTTTAGTATACATCGTTCAAGACAATATAAGACACACAAAGATTTTTTTATTATCCTACTTTGAGTGGAATGAGGTGATGTAAAAGTTACTTATACACCTTGTAGACTTTTGCTGACTAAATCCTAAAATCCACCCTCAAAATTCTTTCAAATAATTTCGCTGCTAATTGAAGTCTACGAATATACCAATCAAACTAAAAAGTCAGAATTTCTAAGCTAATGAGATCTTACATTTTATTACATAAATATAAATTATATGCCTATGTAACCTTAACAATTATCTTATCAAGCAATTGCGGCTAAAACATAAAACAATTTGTGAGTACGAGTACACACCATGGCATAATATTGACTTTGCATTAGTTTATGCAGTATTTTAGCTTATACGTTTTATTTGCTTTTAAATTAGTGATTTTTTGACTTCCGCAGTCATTAACTTACAAGCTTTTGTCGTTAATGTTATAAAAAATGGGGTATTTACAAGTAAAAGATGTTGTAAGGATCAAATACGACCAAAAGATAGATGGTTAAACGACCTACAAAAGGTTGCGGAAGAGAGAACATAGTAACCAGGAGAACATGGCGCGAAGGGAGAAAGAAGGCTTATACTAAACAGTAGGTGCAACAAGTCAATCACTAATGATGGACCTCATGCCGACAACTATGCCTACTTAGAACAGAAGTCTGCCGGAAGGGACAAAATGACTGATCCATGAGACGACGCTTGGGAGAGGCCTATCTTCAGTTGTCTAATTTCTACTAAAGATAGCAGAACAGATTAAAATGAAACTCGCAAAGACCAGGAAGGCATGATATAAAGTAGAGTTTGTTCCAAAATGGAACAAGGCTGCTATTATAATGAAGAAGGCCCTAATACTAGTATACATTAAAAATTTCAACTTAATTAATTCCGATGATGGCACTACTGCAAACCAAACAAAGACAGAATTCATTTAGGTAAAGATATTTATGAATATTTGGGTGTGAAAACATTTGTTTAAGCAATTTCCACGAACCAGGTGATAAAGATCTGTGCAAGTGTACAAAACACTTGTGCCCACCTGTACACCTAAACAGACCAACAAAAGTCAGTACTTGAGTAAATAAAGGAGTCTCTAAAGGTGCGCTCAAAATATCTTGTGTCAATACCTATGATTGCTAAATTTATGGTCTGTTACAAAAAATTTGACGACGGAAAATTTTGAAACTTTGTAAGAAGGAGTCAATCTGTATAAAGACAAAGCTAGCAACATAGAGTACATTGTAATATACGATATGGGACATCCATAAATTGACAAGCAAAACTACAAAATTGTAAATTTTGTAGTTTGAAGGACGGTAGACTTTGAAGGCGAGTGCGGGAGGAATTTGATTTTCACTAAAACTAGAAAGAAAAAGAGTATATTTGCGTCATATTGGTCTTTTATATGCATTTAGTGAAAACAATGTAATTTCGATATTATAAATAGACATATCAATTTGATTTATATGTATGGAAATGTATAGATGACGTGATCACCATCAATAATTTGATGATATCTCTACAGAAGTCCTCAGACTTGCGTTTTCAATGTGACAATCGATGTAAACAAACTCAAGTGCGGGAAGTAACACTATCTAGGTTTTCGTTTTCATTCGTTCACTTGTGTTTATTTCACTTAAGAAATAATGTTGTGGTTTCGACACTAACCGCAAGGAGACATAGCCATTTGTTAGGGCTTGTGCAGACATCACAGTCTTTTTTTAAATATTGCCACACGTAGTACTACTATGTATCTACGTGAGATACAAAATGACTATAAGTAACAAATCAAATACATATGCACAGTGTAAATATTTATTGTCTATAGTCGTAATCATATCTGTAAGTCGATTTCCGAATTGGGTAGTTCCATATTTATTTTTGTACAACCAGTGACACTAAAAATAACAGCTTCAGCTTCATTAACACCAGGGAGTATCCCTTGTCCTGTTTGGCATATACCAGTGAACCATATTTCAGTTTGTGCAACCATTATCTGTTACTTGTCAGGTTCCCCTTCTACCAGATTTGAACAGTGTAACTTATTAAATTCTCAACGAATTTGATAAATTCTTTCAATTTATATATGTATTTGAATACTTATAGATTCTTTTTGAAACTTTTATTTAACAAAAAAGCCAACTAGGAACTAGCCAGGAAGTTTAGTTTGGACGATTTCACACGTTATTAATTCAAAATAATTAAAATAAATCATTTAGAGCGCACCCAGTCTGTAGAACAGACAACAGAGTTCTTAAAAAAATCTTATTAATTAATTATTATATAAATTGCAACATTGAAATCAGATAAAAGTAATTACATATTAAATCGAACGTCAATATTTACAGAAACAATATCTTCTCTATACATATAAATATTGTAGAGTACGGTTTATGATTGCTTTACTTTGTTTATTTATTCCGTAATAGAAAACCTAGCGATGTCTGTTGTCATAATTTTATTATTTTATGTACCTATCTATTGTGACTGCCATTAAGTAGCTAGTCTTATGATTCTTTTTCACTTACACGTGCTACCAGAGCGGTTTCTATTATTAGTTTTAGATTACAAAAGTTATTGACGCAAGTATCTGTCTGTTGATAGAGCGACTAACTTTCGAGTGCTTAGATAGAAAACAATTATTTATAATCAAGTGAAACCATTTGATTACTACATTATTATATTTTAAGAATAATACGCACATATTTTAAGAATGGTCCCTGTGGAACTCCAACAGTGGATTTGTATAAGGCTTTCAACACAGTACACCTACACTAAAATTTGAGAGTGAATGCGCTGAACCAGTGCTGGATTTAGCCAGCGTAGGACTAGTAGTCAATTTTAATCAAAGATATTGTTGTTTGTTCTAGCGGGAAAACCCAATGAGTGGAGCCCGTAGCATGTGCTAATATTGCTACAGTACTAAGTAGCTAATTCAGCACCGGTTGATGTATTTATTACTTGACTCTCTTTGTTTCTGTACATGTGCAAACAAAAGCGAATGATAGTCCAACACGTTTATGAAAACATTTATGAATCATAGCTCTCACATATTTTTTACAATGAAATTCTGTGCAAAAGAATATCATCACCGGTTCTCAGACTGCAGTGACCTTGAGTACGTCTCATTGTCTTCGCTCGTTACTAATAAACATGATAAATAAACACGAGGGAACGAAGACAATACATAAAGAATTAATCATTGAATAGCTACTTACAAATAAACATTTAGAAGTATTTTATTCGTGTACTTCTACTTCAGTGAAATGAAAGTGATGAATCAGGAAGGTTAAGACATCGACGACGCAAGGAAGAAGATCTACTTCAATATTTGTGGCAGTCTACCTGAGAGCCAAAACAATTAAACTTACACAATGGGCTCCATCATTATTATCATTTAAGCCAAAAGACATTCACTGTCTTTCTCATTATTCATCACTGCTGGTATTGTACGACTCGCATCCATGGGATTCCCAAGACTGTCAACCTTGTGGGAGACCTTCGCTGGATCTTCCGGTACGCGGTCATAATAAAAAAAAGTGTAGTACATTTGATTAATTGATTACATTTACAGGTGTGCAAAAGTGTTTACTTGGTCTTCACCTCTCATTACAGCAAAGTAGTCTGTAGGTAATATATTATATTATCTGTGGTAATGTGATAGTAGGTACTACACCAAAAATCCGGTCATATTAACTTGACGCATCTCTGAAATGTGAGCATCCCTCTGTTGCCCCCGCATTCCCTTTGCTCGCCCGGCAAGTGTCAGGTATGGTCAGCATCTTTGTTATCGATACGCACGTCGATAATTTGGATAGTTCTCTGTCGTTGTTATATTGTTTTTGGACATTATTTCATCGACACCAAGCGTCAAGTTAATGTGACCGAGATATACATTTCTTTCCATTTCTCTATTTTATCATGAATCCATTTCATTAAACGTGCGATCATCATCATTGCCTGCATAATTAAGGATAATAACAGTTTAATAGGCAATTAGCAACTGATTAGGTTTCTTCTCATCGATTGTTGCTGATCGATGTTGTTCAGCTATTGTAGCTAATTTGTGAACCGATTAACTGGGCTTGCGGTCTTTGTTTATGTTTACATCTGTAAGATATTGTGTTTCTTCTTTTTTGTAGTAGGTAATAATCTAGTTTCTTCTTAAATCATAGGGTGCTGCTATTTGGACTTTTAACTGATGTAATATTTTAACGGATTTAACAAAGTGATAACTATAATTTTTTTTTATTGTATCCATGGAGTTTCTGGCCGGTTCTTCTGTATAGGAAACGACCAATTGGAATCAAGCATCAACTCATGGCTTTGTTAGTCCCATTTAGGCCTATTTGAAACAGAAACATTTTGGTTTTGAAGACTGTCGTTGCTTTTGATTCTAATTTTAAGGAGACATTTATTGAATAGGTATCTTTGGCGATAAATACGAATAAGATTTACAGGAATAATCCAAGTGAGAAAATAAAATCTAATAAATGAATGAGTTTTATAATACAAAATCACATAGCCGTGTTGATTTTGAACAAATTACAAGACCTTTGAACTTTCAATGTGCAATCTTGAGATAGAATTGGTTATTAGACAGATAATAATTTTGAAAATTTCGCTATACATTAAGTGTTATTTATTTAAAATTCCTTGTACTTACCTTTTAACACGAAGCATGCCGAATTTTTGACCAAGCAGAATAATTTCATCAAATAAGGACTTACCTGAAACAAAAGTAGTTTTATTAGTAAATAAACTTAAACTCAAAGCGGTGTGAAATCATAATATTTTTATCATCATAAGTTCTTATTCATATTTATCAAGTAATAAACAAATGACATAATATATCGATAAGCCAGAAAATCCGGAACAATTTGTTACATAACGACAATCGTTTAGTTAATGTCCAAGCCTATTAAAAGAATATTAAGGCATTTGTGGCAACAACCGGTGAACTGTGACGCGATATTGATAGATATTTTACGCAAATATAGTACCTACTTGTAAATGTCGTGTCTTCGACATAGAACAGGTCAAAATCAACCAGTTTAGGAGCTGGTAACAAAGGTTAGTTGATTTAAATACTAGCTTATTCCCCAGATTCGAACTCTGATTTTCTCAGTGAAATAAATTTGAAATCGAATCAGTACCTACTTCTCGAGATTACCTTTTAAAAATATTATGTAAATACCACATCTATCATACAATGCCATTAACCCCAAAATAAGCATAGTTTGTGCTATGAATAGGTTCAAGACAATGGATAAACAGATAGTTATAAATACAAACATATTATTAAAGATTAATTACACCCAGACACAGAACAAATGATCGTGCTCACCACACAAACATTTGTCTTGGGTGGGAATCGACCCGAAGACCACTAGACCAACAGGTTAGTCATCAAAACTTATGCCAGCAGCTACGCCCGTGTGGCTTAAATACATGCCCCGATAATAAATTATAATCTATAGTTAAACCAGGATATTACCTATTTTAGTACCAAATGTCATTTAAATCATCAACCGTTTAGGCGTAAAGGAGTAATAAACATTTGCCTTTATGATATTGGTGTAATAAACCATTTTACATCTTAAATTTATTTTATTGGTTTAGAATAAGCAGCCTCTTTCCGAAACACTCGTAAAGAATCTGAATATCCATAGTTTATGATTAACTATATCATAGCTTACGAGCAAATATAGGTATATGATAGGTATAAAGAGCAGCCGCAATCACTCAAATAAGATCCAACAGAAAAGAATAATAGTGATTAACATAAAAATGCAATTAGCGCATAATTTTGGCCAGAGCCAAACCTGTTTCTACAAGTGGACAACGACGTCTTTGTTTATAATAATAAAGATTAGAAGTTATTATATCAATGCTAATTCAAACTAGTAATGGTAAAACATAACGACCTTAGAAGTTTATTATTTGAATATGTTTTAGTTAAGAATAGATGGGATAAAATAAGAAAATTTGTCGATTTATGTCACCGAAATTTATAATTATAATGTAAGTCAAACAGTAAAAGGATTGCATGAAATTAAAATTTAACTAAATGTCATTATTACATTAAAATTAATTTATAAAGTTATTTCTCATCGCATGACAGAAAATCTGACATGCGATACGAATGAGGAGAATGACGATTATAAAAGTTTTTGAAATGAATACGCAAGATTTTAAAAGTAGACTGTCAGTAACAGTGGACATGAAAACGATGGATCGAACTGTATGCGAAAACCGATTTGGCTAGACAAGAAGAAACTATTTACAGTGACAAGACAAGAATAATTGGGAAAATGATGATCCTTTAAGGAAGGAACAGAAAGAAGGCCACTGTCGCCCTGGAACGTAAGGAGTAACTAAAGGAACACAACAGAACAGGGTGGGTTTAAATCGGTAAAAGTTTGACGGTCATCTATCAGTTGGAGAAATTATTTGATGATTTCCTTTGACGAAGTCATGAACATATAAGTGTAGTGAATATCCTTAGGTCACTTAATATGGGCCATAGTATTCAATTCGTTATGCAGGCCACGTCTCGAGTCGTGACAAATCGATCGACTTAATGCATGTAGAATCGATTGAAACTGCGATCGCAGGCTGTCGCCATGATGTCTAACAGCGCTCTACGCGTTGAACGTGTGTCGAACGCAGTGTTTCTAATGGGATAACACTTATACTAACAGTGAAATAGTAGATTTTCTTTAAGTTACTAGCTTCTACCAACGGCTTCGGCTGATGAAAGTAGATTTCTTCATATAAATCTTGCACCCTCGTTTCACGCGCTTGGGGATTTTAGAAAATCTTCACTTAGTGCTCGCTTACATCATAAAAGATAACCTTGAGCAAAATTTTATGCTCTTAATACCTGTATTTTCAGCTGTATTGATATGTCAGTCAGTTTCTCGTTTTTGAAATATAGATTGAGTTTCATCATCTTTCCTTTTATTTTGAATCAGTCAACCACGTCTTTTTCATAAACAGTTTTGTCATCCCAGAGAAATTCAATGTGGTCTTAAATTCGAGTTTCATCTATTTCTTGATAAACGATTAAATCAATCTAGAAAACCTCTTTTCTATCATCAACAAATGTTTCATGACACGATATTAAATGTTAATTTTATTTATTTGGTCTACCAACAATTGTCGACTTGAAAAATATATCTTTAAACCGTGCAACAATTGCTTAAATAAAACGTTAGTCAGAACGTAGTATTTGTAGTGTTTTGACTAACACATTGCAAAAACAATATCACAGTAGCAGTCACAAATCGGATGACTTCCGCGAATTCCGAATGAACCCATTATGGTCGAGTAAATTCTCTAATTGTCTCGTCAATGCGGATCTAAGTGATCAAGATGTGGCACCGGTTGACTAGCTTCGAAGGTTAATAGCTTAGGGATTTACTACCAACTACAATCATCGTAAGTTGTTACTACTTATTTTGTTTTGCATTACTTGGACCCAGTTTCACCATCTATGATTAAGTTTCCAATATGTTACTTGGCAGATAATTTCATAGAAATTTGGTTCGATTTTTTAATTTATTCAGGAAGTAGTGGCTATTCGAACATTGTGAAACAAGCCCTTAGAGTCGGTATAACTCTCCTGTCAACCGTTTTGCTATCTCTAACTCCCTTTTCTTTCAAATCACATAATCCATACACAATCATAATCAGTCTAACTGTTCATTAAAAATAATGAATATAAAACTTTCATTAGTCGTATGGCTATTGTTATTTTCCATCTGTGTCCAAAGTTATGACTCCATAAAGGAAACATAGTTTCGATTTTCTTCTAGTTTATTACTCGCTGCGTTTTTCTTTCTAGTATACATATTTATATTTTTTTTGGATATTGTCTACAAATCATATTCTCAATAAGCAATAAACATAAATTAAGAAATTAATGTTATAAAGATGTCTGAAATATCGATCTTACCGTCTTCGTGGCTAAGGGCAATCTTTAATTTTTTTATAACTGGTACAAAATGCTATGAATTTCTATGTTGACATCGAAAGAATGAAACCAGAAAAAAACAACCGCTATACTATACTACTACCGTATATATCGTTTTAGGCACATTTTGAATGCTATAATCAAATTCTAAATTGACTCCAAAAATTTGTGTTAAATCAAAGGCCATTGAACTCGTTCCTTAGATCTCGTACTGATAATAAGTAAGACTTCAAAGAAGCCATCAATGACGAACACAATAATGACTATATTCCGTATGAAACAATCACAAGGAATTCCGGAAAACGCTAGAACGAAGGAGCCGTGTGCGATGTTCTCAGAATATAAACAATTGACACTAAAACTAACTAGATGATGCCCTGATAACTCAGAGAACAATAAAGTAGGAACTGACCTGATAATGACGTAACCAGGTACTCAGACCAAGATACAACTAGCACCTTCAAATCAAAGGCAACTTTAGTCCCCTGGCATTGGGTTCGAATTAGAACACCGGCTGGTTTAGGACGTTCCTTGGAGTGGGTATAGAATACTATAGTATAAAGGCTATAAAGTGACCGGTTTGAAGTGGGCGCATCCCGAGGATGTGTGTAAGTGGATTAGTTGTAATCCGGACACTTGAAACAATCATGGTAATCTCTCTGGATGTGTCAAGTGCAGCTTGGGATGCCGTAACCCTTCGCGTATGTAGGTAGATCTTTGTCGCCTCTGGGATCGAGCTATTATTAGTAACAATGATTGAATTGCCTAATATAGATCAAGAATCAGCATGGGACTTATTACTGTTGACTAAAATTAATGAAAATACTAACATCCTTAAAAGAGAACATCCAAAGGATTCCCCTTCAGATAGCAACTTGACATTCAAAGCACAGATACTAAACCTTAATACATAAGTACCCGGGCACATAAAAATGTATATGCCTCAAGTCATAAATTCGCAGGATAGCTTGTATGCCTTGAATAAGTAAATAAAATCCAAAATTTTCCTTAAGACTCAACGTAAGTCGGTCGACCCAGGCTGGTCTGACAAGATAATAAATTCTGTATGCCAATACTTAAAAAGTCGTCGGAAAATTAATTAAATCGACTTTGGCCCTTGGTACTATAATACCTAGATGACCGCTCTTACGTAAATGTGACGATATTACAAATCGTTCTCTACATATTTTGGAAACACAGATATCTTGTAGTTATTCTTAAGGTTTCATCGGAAAAGAATTCATTATAGTTACTTAACATTAGTATAAAAGTATAGGTAACACAAAAAATTAAAAACCATGCACACTGACTCATTTTCGTATACGTGATAAATTTTAATTTAAACATATAAATTTTCCTCAATTACATCTAAAAACCTGCTGTAAATGGCAGACAGTGTTCCAACCTTTTGATTAAAAATAAAGATAAAACTTGCTATAGCACTAACAACTGCGCAAAGGAGGTAACAATTAAATATAAAATAAAGTAATTTTTGCAATTAGTTGCTTACATACTGATTCAAAAGATACACTAGAATAATTAGAAGATAATAAATATGAAAAAGATGATAACAATATTGCTTTCAAAACGGTGAAAAAATATATATCATGAGGAGACCAGTATGTACCAAAAAATTCGAAAACATGTGACATGTGACATTCATCAAATCGCAGGGCACACTTATTGAATTGCTGCACATTTCTTCTCTTAGAGACGAAGCCCGAGTCGCAGCAAGGGAAACATTTAAAAAATGTTCGTCATCACAGAGATCTATTTTTTGGAACGTGTTCATCCTCTTTTTTGTTTTTGTCAAAGTCGGTCAGTTACCGACTTTGAAAATTCAAATGTGAGTGAACATAGAATTAATTATTTTTTATTTTTATTATGGATAGGTTCGCGTTGGACCACTACCTTATCTGGTGGTTTACGATGTTGTGACCGACGATGGATCACGCTAGCCTAGAAGTAACCTAGGTTTGAGTTGTGTTGACAACGAACAATATTCACTTAGGAAATCTCTAGAACTAGCATATTATAGATTATCAGGGACACAAGGCAGGGCTGGGATCTGTCAATCATTATCTTAGTTATGATGGATTGAAAACTTAACCTCAAGCAATGTAAATGGAAAGAAAACAATGCCGATGTTTATATAAAATATGATAATTTGATCTATGCTCCTGCTGTTACAGGCAACTGACATGCAATATTACCCAAGGGTTGACTGGTAGAAAATGCCTAAGGCATTAAGTCCGCCTTGTACCTTTTTTTTGTGCAAAAGTATAAATAAATAAATAAATAGTTAGATCGGAAGACAAAACAAATGAGTTGGCGAAATGGATGGTTCAACAAACTAAGGTGACCAAAACACATATAATATTCAGTAATTGTATAGAGGGAGGGAGGTTCTGGAGTGGCGACCACGTATCGGAAGACGCTGTGTTGAGCGACCTCCCAAAAGTTGGACCGATTGACCTGGTGAGGGTCGTGGGAATATGATGGATGCGAGACGCATACGACCGGTCGTTATGACAACTTGGGGAAGGTTTATGTCCAACAGATGATTTATTTCGGTTTAAATAATAATGATGATGATAATGATAAAGTGATGTAACAATAGTAGGTAAACATAAGATTGTAATGAGAAATTAAAAAAGAGAACTTAATTGATTGATTGACGCAGACTGACAATTATAATTTGAATGGGGAAATAGGATAATTGATCAATAAAGTCTTGTACAACATTGAAAGTAGTAGTAATTTAATAAAACAACAGGGTATTTATATATTTTCAGCCGATGACGCATGTAATAACAATAAAACAAAGCCTACAGGAAAAAACTATTCAAGGTATTCAAGTAATAAACTTTGCATTTTGCAAATGACGTGCGGCAAGTTCGTTGCATTCGTTTGCAATGCCACGCGACTCATTATTTTGTTAGTATCCAGATTTCAGCAATTTTGTATGACTCAAAGATTTTAAACAGTCACGATTACGTTTTCTTTTCTTCTAAATTCGTCTAATTTACATAGTATATATAATGTTGACTACGGTACTTGCCCAATTAGTTAGTGATACATAATTCTGCTATATAGATTACTAGCTTTAGCCCGCAGCTTCGCCGGCGTACATAAAATATAGCCTATGTCACTCAGGAATACAGCAGCTTTCTATTGGTGTAATTTAGCAATCGGACCAGTACTTCCACAGATTACCTCATACAAATAAAACAAAAAAACAAACTTTACCTCTTTATTATATTAGTATAGATTTTATCCATTACAAATTCTTCATAGGAAAATAAAGGGCCCATTTTTATTCTAAGGTGGAAACCCAAAAAAAATCTGATTACCGTTACCTTTCCTTTTACATGTGTCTATATTAGATATAGCTAAGTTTTGTTTCTTAGATTAAGCACTATATTCTTATCATCAACTTTTTCTTTTTTTCGAATCAATAGCAAATTCTTTCAATTCTTTGGGCCCAATAGGTAGCCACGTTAAATGCTGCTACTGTTTAGCTGATATCTCTTTGAGGTACACTTATATAAGTAAAATTTATAAAAGAAGAAACACTAGATCAGATATCACCCTGTAGTATATTGAATATAGGTAGGTATGTTGTTATTTAAGTTCTTACGCAAGGACATTTAAAATGTCTATCAATTCTAGTTTCTTCTTTAATTTTTTTCAGAAAATCCAGATTGAATAGGTCAAATCTACATTTTGAGGAAAAAGTAAGCTACGATGACGTCCAATACCAGTTTCTCTAGAAAATGGTGCAATTTCTCATAGTCTGTCATTTAAATATCAACTTAATAATGTTCTAATTACAGCATTAATCCAAGTCGTAATGTAGGTAAGTAAAAATATCATTGGTAAACAACAAAACCCAGTGTAGTTTTGTCAGCCGATTGTCCACGTTAAAGACAAATTTTCAGCCACGAGAACCTCATAAGTCCTCGTGGCTAGATAAGACCAGCCGCACGGGTCGATCTTCCAGGTTAAGCAACGCTTGCCAAGGTTGGGCTGTGGATGGGTGACTATCTTAACATACCGAGTTTCCTCCGTGCCTCGGAAAGCACGTTAAGCCGTAGATCCCGCCTAGTGTCATTTGTAGATCTTTGGCAGTCGTCAGAAGCCAGTAAATCTGATTCGAGTCTTGCCATGAAGTACCGTGTTACCCCAGTTAATGGGTTGTGGAGGTCTGGTAGGCAGCCGCTCCTCGTAAAATACTGGTACTCAGCTAAATCCGGCTTGACTGGAAGCCGACCCCAATATAGTTGGGAAAAGGCTAGGCAGATGATGATGATGAGAACCTCATAAGTCCCTTCGAGAAGTGGCTGACACAGTTTTTCACCGGTTATGGCAAGTTCGGGAGGTTCCTGTTTCAGATTCAGGCGGATTTTTTTAAAGAGGTACTGTGGTCCTTAAACGCACAGGGCATCTGAAGGACGATGGTTTTTAGTCAGTAAAAGTTTGATTACCCTTCTCGTCTGACAAGCCCTCTCATGTCCTGCTCCTTAGAGTTGGAGAAGTCATTAAATGATTCATTCATTCATGAATCCCCGACCGGTCTCATTGGACCGCGCTGTTATTGTTTTACTATTGTGTCTCGTTTCGCGTGTATTGATAGGTTAAATGATTTCCCAGCTCAAAAGAAAATGTAGCAAGATGACCCCCTGGGATCATTTTCAGCATCCAAGCTGACGAAATCCCTGTGAGAATCTAGAATGGAATTTTACAACTCATTATTAAATGAAGCAGATGGCTTCACCCGCTTCATTCTACCACCAAAAAACTGCACAAAATGATTCAGCGCAAAAAGCGCTTCACCTCCATTGATACCACAATGTTTATAGTTAGATTAGACTCGTAATCACTCGATGGTGAAGGTTTAAACATTTCTTTGATTGTTTTTTTCACAGAAGCCGTAGCCGACAAGGTTACCGATTGGTTATGCGGTTAAATATACAGATTTGGACGCGAATTTCCTACTCTTAGGTGTGTTACTTTAAAGTCGAGAACAATCAGTCCACTGTTAGGTACTATTTTCATTTCATGTAAGTGAACCCATTGTGACAATGTGCATTGTATAGTTTTTCTTTATTTTTGTTGTTTTGCATTATTATCTAGACTTTTCTATCACCAGGAAAATGGTTGTCGGTCATTAACTTCAACTACTTACTGGTGAATATTAAAGAAACAATAGATGGGTTCTAAGAAGGAAAATAAGGCCAGAAAAGAGATGGATTTTTAAATGAGGACGAAATGTGATTATGTGATGTAAGATGGAATATAATTATTGAAATGTGGGTAGAAACGGAAGATGATGTTTTTTAAATATGAGTATGAAATGAAGGAAAAACATTTATTCAGAAAAACGTCTAAAAGTTTTCAATACCATTCTTTACTTGATAAGAAGTTGCGTATCAATTACCGAAAAATATCAACTAGCCGAACCGAACAATCGAATTGCAAAGATTTGCCTAAAAATAGCAATGTATAAAAAACTGTAGGTAAAAAAAGGTTATCGGTGCGTGCACTTTTACTATGGGACAAAAAAAATCTGCTGTTTAGTACATTTGTGTTCGCTACTAACTATTTAATGAATTGCTGATTTTTTTCACGATTTCAGGATTGATCCCATAGTAATAGTTGTTTGTTATCATGAGTACAATCATGTGTTTAAGTATCGGTCACTAATTACCCTATATTTATTTTGATAATGATTTTAGTCTCAGACCATTTTCTTAAACGTATCATCATTTTCCAAATATTGTAGGCATGTCATTTCTAACGTATTGTATGTATTGTTATTGTGATTAGAGGTAGTTCCGATGTTTTTCCGTCAAGTGTGTCACACAGTAAGGTGAGGCGATAACAAATCGCTGAGCCATGCTAATTGTTGATGCACGAATAGGTTTCACTTTAGTTGCATTGTTTACTACTTGTCATGCAGAAGCGAATTTTTTGACGTTTGGAAGATACCTATAGATACTGTTCTGTATGTCTGAAGTCTATGGGCCAATTAGTGGACTTAAGGTATGCGGGATTCATGGACACAGTTACCTGCAATTACCATGGCTTTGGAACGCCAAGGGTAAGTGAAGAAACACTGACTCTCTCGCTTCACCGAGTGCGGAGAATTTGTTTCAAGACAGGATAAGGGCAGGCAAAATGGCAGCGAAAGATTTTTTAGGAAGAAAGAAACCGTTGAGATGACTCTTTAGGCAATAAGATAAGGGCAGGCAAAATGGCAGAAAAAGAAAGAAACCTTTCGAGACAACTCTCTTGGAAACCAGATAAGGAAAATGGTAGAAAAAGACTTTTGGAAAGACGAAACCGGATCGACATGACTTCAACGCCACAGAAACCAAACTATTTCTAAAATTCCATGCCCCATGATAACAGCGACGAAAATCCCTAACTAATACATATGTTTACAAAAGAAAAGAATTCCTAATTCGTGTTAGTCATGGTACTGATTCCATGTTTTTATACTTGCCTGCGTAACTCCGCACTTGAACAAATTCAGATTTATTTGCACTTTATCCAAAATACTGAGACGAATCTGCATGACAATTACGCTTCCTACTCAATTTTTTGTTTACTTTAACATAATATTTGCTTCCATATGAATAATTAGAAGATATGTTTTCATTTTTCTGTGGAAAATAACGTGATAATGTTTGCTCATGTGTTAGGCGCCAATTAAGGATTTTATAATTAGCACTTAGAACTAGTATTTCTTAGAAAACCTTAAAATAGTACTTATTTGTGAAGTGTTAGTATGAATATTAATTCATAATTTTATGTTTGGTCATCACACTAATATAATAAAGGGAAAAGTTTGTATGTATGGCTGATACACGTTGTTGGATGAAATTTGGAACTCGGGTAGTCCATATCGCGGAATAGCTCATAGGATATCCCAGGAGAATGTTTCCTTGTGATTTTCATTAGCATTTCAATTTCAATAGTAGAAAATTCTCCCAAGAGAACATACTATTTACATAGTATCTTATAAATGCGTTATTTTAAGATGTCGTCTTCCCATGTCCCAAAAATTTCATCTAAATCCGATCAGCCGTTTGAGTGTGAAGAGTAACAAAACATACACCCTCAATGTCTTCCCACTTAAGCTACGGTTGTCATTATATCCATAAAAATTAGCGAGAACTGAAACGAAATCATGACATGAATTATATAAAAAAGAATTGAAAGACTAGGCAAATTCCAAGATCAAGTGATTCATCAATAATGCATTGGTCTCGGAACCTTTCAGCACATTGTACGCTAAGATGGCGTGCCTAAAGAGACAATTTGTCTCGTTCCGCTCCCAATCATGTATTACTTGGATTTCGGTAAACCAACGGATTTCGCACGCGTATAAAACTACGATTAGCGTTAGTAATGCGAAATATTTTTAAATAAAATAGAATCATCTCTACTGTACGTTAAAAATTATAACATTATTCTAACATGATATTCTAAATGTTTAAGGAATTAAGGATACAATGGCGGCAAATATCTCATAATTAGCCAACATGTCAACTGAACTTATAAGATGACATTTATGTTGGGCGACTTTGAGATATTTTGACTTAAAAACGTGTATCTTTAAAAAGCTTCTTCACCTACATCTTTAGAACGTAATATGTCTACAGATTCATAAACTTACTTTTTAGGGTTCCGTAGCCAAAATGGCAAAAACGGAACCCTTATAGTTTCGTCATGTCCGTCTGTCCGTCTGTCACAGCCGATTTACTCGGAAACTATAAGTACTACAGTGATGAAATTTGATGGGAATATGTGTTGTATGAACCGCTACAAAATTATGACACTAAATAGTAAAAAAAAGAATTGGGGGTGGGGCCCCCCATACATGTAACTGAGGGATGAAAATTTTTTTTTCGATGTACATACCCGTGTGGGGTATCAATGGAAAGGTCTTTTAAAATGATATAAAGTTTTCTAAAAAACATTTTTCTTAAAGTGAACGGTTTTTGAGATATCAGCTCTCAAAGTCGTAAAAAGTATGTCCCCCCCCCTCTATTTTTATAACTACGGGGTATAAAATTCTAAAAAAAATAGAGGTGATGCATGCTAATTAACTCTTTCAACGATTTTTGGTTTGATCAAAGTATCTCTTATAGTTTTTGAGATAGGTTGATTTAACTGTAATTTTGGTTAAGTTATTGTGCTTACACTGAAAACGATGGCTGAACCTTATAAGTTTTATTTGCTGCTACGGAACCCTTTGTGCGCGAGCCCGACTCGCACTTGGCCGGTTTTTTTGTTTGACACTGGGAAATCCTCAAATAACTTCTCCTGCTCTTTGCTCTGCCCTGGGTGGAGCGAGAAGAAGGATCGAGGACTTTTATTTTCTTTCAGTTGGCCTTAACAGGGCCGCAGTAACTCTTTCAAACATCTACCTCTCTCGCTTGAGTTCCAAACGACCTCAATTTGTCTCCGGTTGCGAATGTTACGATTCATGTTCGGTCTAAATGGAACCGGACTCCGCTATATCATATGACAATTAATGTTACTTGATATTGATACCAAACCATTTCCAACTAACATACACCCAATGACCCAAGTTACGACACCTGGGTGCCATTCGTTTTTCAAAACGACGCAAGTGATTTATTTCGTCATCATTATTTCAACCAAAAGACGTCCACTTCTGAACATAGGCCTCCCCCTAGCGTGCGTCGTCACGAACGACTGGTACTGTGCGTTTCGCAACCACCGGATTCCCGCGACCCTCGCCAGGCCATGGCTCCACCTTAAGTTTTTCCAACGCTGCGTGCGGTCGTCACTCCAGAACCTTTCGTCCCTATCAACCATCTGTACTACGAGCAATGTGCCCTGCCCACTGCCACTTAAGTTTGGCGATTGTTCGAGTGTTTTTTTAGTGACATGATCATCTAATTATTCAGAAAAGTGAAAATATGGTAATAATGGAAAAATATTTCACGGTCATTTAGCTAAATGGTCGCATTGTTAAAACAACCTTCAGTTAAAAATAACATGCTTGTCAGATCAGGGACAAAAAATTATGTAAAATTGAAGCGGCGATATTATGGCACCGTCATGGTTGTGGTTTACTGGCCTATGCCGCGAAAGTAGAAAAAAGTATTATACAGGATATGGTCTACCTGTGTATTAAGTTTCATCGAAATTCCTTCACCCGTTCGAGCGTGGAGAAGTAACAAACATTTGCCTTTATATGTTATAAAGGTGAGTAGTGGTGCGATTCTTTTTAAAAATGTTCTTTTACTATAAGTTTAATTTTAACAAAACTATCTTAAAATTTCTCAGTAAATAATTTGGACCTGATATTTACATTTTTATCAACCGGGGTGTTAAGTGAAACCACCCGTAACGAAATAGCTAAATAAAGCATTGAGTCCGAAATTAGAAGCCAATAGACATGAGTCAAAGTTTTCATTCAATTATGATCGGTTGACTGAACATTTGTCGACTGAACGACTAATTTTACGATTGTAGTAAAAACAGTTTTGCTCTATTTTTCATAAAAATGTAAATGGTAAACTGAATTGCTTTCTTATATTTAATAGTTTTTATAAGATTCCGTACAAAATATGCTATAGCGACCTTATTACTAAAAGCCTTCGCTATCCGTCCGTCCGTCTGTCACATAGTATTACTTGGGGTCAGTCGGTGCAACATGATTTTTTTTCTATTCTGTTCATTGACAAAATTTTACATCACAATATCCACAAGGAATCAATTTTCGAATAAATAACACAGCTACAGAGCTTCACTCTTGAAAAAATCCTGTCGAAATCACTTGCACACCCTCGGGTTTATTTTTTAAATAAAATTTGGAGCCCAAAACTACACAATCATATTGGATTTCACTTGAATATAAATCTATTTTTTTTTTAATTTTGAACCTAAAACATCAGAATGTTTTTAAAATAAGGTTGACAAAATACTCGTTATAATATCTATGCAAATACCTGTCTATTACTTTTTAAATTGCTTTTTTAAAAAAGATAAAGAAACAAACGTGTTTCGCCACGTCTGACGTTATCTCTGACAGTATTGACAACAGTAGCACATTTCGACATTGAAATATATCACAGTCACAATGTAACTTTATCTATTTCCAAGTAGGTATTACTTCTTATTACGACAATGTTTCAGACATTGAGGAGCTCGTGGCTAGATAATAACAGCCGCACGGGTCGATCTTCAAGGTTAAGCAACGCTTGCCAAGGTTGGTCTGTGGATGGGTGACCGTCTTAATATACCGAGTTTCCTCCGTGCCTCGGATAGCCCGTTAAGCCGTAGGTCCCGGCTGTCATTTGTAGATCTTTGGTAGTCGTTACGGATAGTCAGAAGCCAGTAAATCTGACTCCAGTCTTGCCATGAAGTACCGTTTTACCCCAGTTAATGGGTTGTAGAGGTCTGGTAGGCAACCGCTCCTCGTAAAATACTGGTATTTAGCTAAATCCGGCTTGACTGGAACCTAATCCTAATATAGTTGGGAAAAGGCTAGGCAGATGATGAGCACATTTCGACATTGAAATATATATCACGGTCGCAATATAACTTTATCTACATATTTCCAAGTAAGTAGATATTTCTTCTTATTGCGACAATGTTTCAGTTAGTTAAATAACTATGACTGTGACGATTCCTAGAATAAAAACAATGCTCTGCTTTAAATCATTGAAAAAGTGTTTTTTACTCCGCGTTTTTTTTTCGTCGTCGTCGCGATAAAAAATGTTAATTCAACACTACCGCTTTTAGGCTCGCAATGTGGTGTATTTCGCACGGGTTTGCACTCGGTTACCGGCCAGTTAGACGGCGAGCTCCCATTGCTCGTCGTCCGGCCGGCAGCTAACCGCGCGGTTCAACCGACCCTGAGTCGATGAAGCGCTGCATTCCACGTGCGCCTCAAAGAGATGTTAGCAATACTGTAGGGGGCCAGCAAGGCCGATGCTCGCTAGAGCCACGAGGAATTTAAGAAAAGGAAACCTGCAGTCCTTGAAAGTAAAGGGTAACCGAAGGACACAGGTGTGGTTTTATTCAGTAAAATTCAGACAAGCCATTCCGGTCCACCCTGTAGCGGAAGAAGTCAATAGATAATACCCTACCTAGAAAAAACAAAATGTAGCCTGTATATTTTGCACAAGTGCGGAAAAGTTCGAGAATAGACTGGTCGCCCTCATGCCTGGGTGAGACCTCGTCACCACATTATCGTAACATTATTATCAATGACACTAACCAGGATGTTTTTAAAAACAAGTTACTATCGTCGTCACAAAACCGAATTTCGCGATGCACATCATTGCAACAGCCTTGTGTTTTAACCACAGGTGACAAGGTTGTTATTACAACAAACAGACGGGCGGACTAACAATATGCTACTGAATCATCGTGCCTTCCGACTGCGGCGCTATTGAGCATTGTTTGTCAATCAGAACTGTGCATCATAACCAACCTAATGAAAAATTAAATAAATAGACTACACTTAGGGCCTATTTCACAATGTCCGAGTAGCCACTACTTCCCGGATAAATTAAAAAATGGAACAGAATTTGTATGAAATTATCTGCCAAGTAAGTTATAGGCAACTTAATCATAGGTGGTGAAAGAAATAGGCCCTTAGTCTACACAGTATTAATATAGATACTCTGTAGACCGAAAAACCGGTTTTTATTTGCACATTTAAATAACAAAATAATGCATTTCCATTACGCTTATTGGAAGGGCCAAAGCCTGAGTTGCCCGCTAGGACCACGGGCAATTTCTCAAAAGGAAAACCAGAAGTTTCCTTTTCTCTAGACTGCAAGTTACAAAGGGAGGTCGTTTTTGTCAATAAAAGCCTTCCCTCTCCAGTCTAGAACGAGATAAGGCCTCTAATGATTTCCTACCTACCAAAAAAAAACACGTACTTACTCGAAATTTGGCTCTTAACCAACCACTTTAAGTTAACAATAAAGAGTTTTTCACACTCAAGCGGAAAAACACGTTAACCAGTTATTTACCCTTTCAATTACATAACGCCATAATATTACAAAGGAGAAAGTTTGTGTGTGTGTGCGCGTGTTTCTGTTTGTTTGTTAGTCTCTCAAACTCAAACGGCAGTTTGGCACAAGGGCAGACCATGTCTTGAAATAGCCTATAGACTTTTTTGTTTGGCGCAAGGATAAACCTGGAATAGCATATAGACTTAATATTTATCACGAGAATATGTTCCATATTATTCCATCAAAGTGTGCAATATTAAATCTGTTCCACTTAAGTCGACTCAAATGCACAAAGTATACGCCGACACGCTGCTTTCGTGATTAGGTAATAATTGTTATCTACGATCGTTGTGAGGCAATAAAAATAAAATATTATGTTATGTTAGGTATTAATGAAGTAATATTTTTTCAATCACTATATACGAGTACAACAAACACCATAGAAAATTAATAATTTCTATATTGGCCATCGGAAGTGTCATGTAGGTTTGCGACCCCTATGTCCATCAAATATTTACGTTTTTAAAGTGTGAATGTAAATTTTTGCGAAGGTTAACATTCAAACTCCTTTGGCTTTGTAAAAATCTCTATGAATACAAAAAAAAAACATCGGACTAGATTTTATTGTTGGATGTAGCAAGCACATAAAATGGGTGACAAATGAATATAGGTAATTAAGTTAAGGCCTGCATAATATCGTAGAAAATGTATAAAAATATTACGAAAAAAAAATTACATTCTAACATTTTTGTGGATGAAATGCTTTTAAACTATAAAATGAATACAGGTTTTTTTTTGAGAATTTCATTATAAAACCGGTTATTATAACCGGATTTTTATTTTGCTTTGTAAATTATATAATATTATAATTTAATCAGGAACTTTATTGCTATGTAATTAATGCAAGTTTCATTAACCTTTGTTGTAATAAAACAGGTATAATAAAACAAACATTTTTATTGGAATTTAATTTACATTTTACGCTTCCAGACATTGAATGTTTCGCGTTTTTATATCGATAACTTTTCAATTATTCTATTGGTTATGCATTTTTATACTGGAATGTTTTTAACTACCGGTACTTCATTCATTGAAAACTAAGTAAATTTTTTATATAAGTAGATAGGGTGACTGGTAAATTAGTGACCAATGCTTAAAGTTAATCATTGATCCGCACTGGGCCCGCGTGGTAGATTACTGCCCCGTCCCTCATCTGAGGCCGGAGGCCTGAATCCCAGCAGTTGCAGTGGGACCATTATAAGGCCGAAAATGCTGCGAAAAACATGTGATTGTACTCAAGATAACTTACAACTTTTACTATGGGGCCAAACCTGAACCGTGAAAAAAATCAGCTGTTCAGTACGTTTATATTTGCTTACTAACCGGTCAAAATCGGTCACTAAATTACCAGTCACCCTATATATAAGAAAACAAAACCCGTTGAGCGCGTTTAAACCTGCTTTGGTATGAGGAAGCCTCTCAATAGTATATGTACTATATGAATATATCTACTACTAGCAGCCCGTCCCGGCTTCGCACGGGGTAGACAATTATTTATTTTTGGAAATTTTTCTACACCTTCGGATACATTGTTCAAATTTTACCAAGGATACCTATTTTTTTTTAAAATGAAATGTAGCCTATGTCAAATTGGAAGAATGTAGCATTCTATTGGTGAAAGATTTTTTTAAATCGGCCCAGTACTTTTTGAGCCTATTCATTAAAAACATACAAAAATATAGATAGAAGACAAAAACCAAGATCTAGATATTACAAGTGACATATCACGTTTTTCAGTCAATACCTACTTTTATTTCAGTACCAACACCTTTCAATAGTTAGATAAGTACTGCGAGGTAGACATGCCTTTCATCATCATCTACCTAGCCTTTTCCCAACTATATTGGGGTCGGCTTCCAGTGAAGCCCGATTTAGCTGAATACCAGAATTTTACGAGGAGGGGCTGCCTAACCCATTGTCTTGCCTTTTGCGGGATCAAAATTAGTTATATTTTTCTAAGTATCCGTTTTTATGCGAGCATAATAAAAACTGATCATAATTTATTCACACTCGTAATCACGAATACAAATCAAGTACGAATAAGTGCATTTATAAACTTAATCTAAAAAAAATTATAAATTTTATATAAAAAACGTTTATTTTTATATAAAGGCAACATTACTGACTAACTTAGAAATAATTGTTGTCAAAAATACAATTTAGTACTAATTAATGACTGAATTAACTATCACGTACAATCACAATGATACTTATAAAAAGCATTTATATTCTAATCTATGCAAATTATTCATACGATTTATCAACAACTTAATCATAAAGTATTATTAATAGCGAATCTAAAATGTATTTAAATATAATAATATATAAAGTTTACAATAAATTATTAGATAACTGTAAAAACATATCATCTGTCCTTCGATTACCCATTATTTGCGACTTAGGTATTGTAATAATTCATAGATAGGGTAAAACCTTATATTAAGAAAACCAATGTATTGATTAGAAAACAATATTATACGAAATACAAAGGAAAAACCGTTTTATAAGTTCTTTAACCCTTTAACGGCTTACGTCGGATTAATCCGACAAATATTGTTGTGTTCATTTCGCCAAGGTCGTTTATTTATGACCTGTCTATGACATGGAATATTTGGTCATAAATATAGGTAGGTACCTCTGGCAAATTATCTTAAATCTTCCGTTCCCACCGTTACTTATAGGTGAGAGAAAAGCAGACGACATGGAGTATTTGGTCGTAAATATAGGACCTCGGCGAAATGGACTATAAAATATTTGTCGGACGACGTAAGCGAAGAGTTAATCCTCAAAAAATTTTATTTCCAGAGCTACAGGATTGTTTGAATAGCCACCGTGGCCCTGGAACGCAAAGGGCAACTCAAGGAAAACAGGTGGGGTTTAACCCAAAGCGGGAGAAGTCATTTGATGATATCATCATCTGCCTAACCTTTTCCCAACTATATTGGGGTCGGCTTCCAGTCAAGCCGAATTTAGCTGAATACCAGTTCATACTTACAAAAAAAGTAGCCTTTATTTGTAGTATATGCACGTAATTCCGACATTTAATGTAAAGTCAACAGAAAAATAATTTATGTGCTATATTTAGATAGTGATCAAAACAAAATGATTAACATAACCGGATTTTAGATGTAAATGGACACATTCATAATACATGCACATTTAGATACCTACATAATATGAGGAATAATGTGGATGTGCAATGAAATAACGATAATTATACCTGCAGCGACAATTTAAAAAAATGTTTAAAAATGACTTCAAAGTTTTATTTACTATATTCTTTATGGTACACCTTAACATATTAGTTAGTTTTGAAACTTAAGGATGAGTAGGTATAGTTTTTGAGGACGTACATTGATACGATTTTCATTCAAAATTTCGATTACCTATTCGTTTTGTCGCTTGATTCTTTGTTCCATAACGCTATCCAACGCGTATCCTTTAGTACAAAAAAAAATAATGATCGGTTCCGTAAAATTGCATCCATATAATTTCGCCCAAAATGGAGGGCAACAAAAAAACAGAGAAGGGTTAACCGGTAAAACCGGTAACCGACGAAATGGCGGCACACGTAAGTTTAATGACAAGATCTTTTTTGAAGTAGGAATTCATTTTCTTATATATTTTTTGTTGTAGGTACACAAGTTTTAAAAGTTTTAACAAAAATGCACGAATTCATTTTCTTATATATTTTTATATTCTTTGTTGTACACAATTTTTTACAAAAATAACAAAATGAGACCGGTGATGTACAAAGGCGAGCTTAACCCGCAATTGGGTTTAAGACTTTTCCTGCTCTAAGGTGAAGCGGAAGGTGTTTCAGACTTTTACTGACCACAACTATGTTTTTTCTTTATTCCAGGAGAGTGTGTGTACTTTGGATTTTTTTTTATTTTCACGCGGCAAAACCGCCGGCGGTAGTGCCCCTGTAATGTGTAAGTAGTTTCCTGTTAGTCACTATTATATCTAGTGAACAATAGAAATAAATAAATGTGTAATATAGGTGAAAAGTGAATCTTCCTATATGTATACATAAAAGAAAAAACTGTCTGCCTGACACACTGCACAGTCCAAACTACTGGGACTAAGAACGTGAAATCCTAAGGGGATAAAACAGGTGTCCAAACTTGGAACGGAGAGAGTGATCTATGTATTTTGTTTTAGGTGAAATTGCTGGCAGCAATTATTTTAAAAAGAAAACAATAAAATTAAAAGGGTTTACCAAAACGGAAAAATTCTCTCAACCGAGGGTTTACTGGCACAAAAAGGTTTGGGACCTTCGATTAAAATAAACATTAGTAATGTAAAATCACATGGCAATTTTCCTGGTCACCCCGATTGGTAGGTATGAGTGTAGAGGTAAACAGTAGGTGTTGTTTTTACGCGAACGTTAAGACAACATTAAAATTACATGGATCTACCAAAACGGGTCAATTTTTTCAGCCGCGGGTTCACAGGACAAAAACGTTTAAGGACTATCGGTTAAAATAAATAAAGCATTACTAATATCATGTCAATTTTAAACCACCTGGTGATTTTCGATTGATAGGTGTGCGTGTAAACACAGGTGTTCTTGTCACGCGAAACTTAAGACAACATTAAAGTTACGTAGGTCTATGGGGTCTATCTAAAAATGGAACAATTCTGTCAGCCGTGGGTTTATAGGACAAAAAGGTTGGGTTTAAGTTTAAGTTCACGGGCAGTTCGGTGCTGAGTGATTGTGCGGCGTCTCCCCGCAGACCATGTCCCACCTTCCATCCAGCATCACGTGCCCTGTTACCTGTTCACGTAAGGACCTAATAACAGCACCAGTGGACAGCATTGGACGATGCGGATGGGCCAGGCAATGTATTTGAATAATTTTCCCATCGACACGCTAAGAAGAAGGTTGGGTTACCTTCGATTAAAATAAATCCTACTAATATTATAAATGCGAAAGTTTGTGAGGATGGATGTATGTTTGTTACTCTTTCACGCAAAAACGGCTGGACCGATTTGGTTGAAATTCGGTATGTAGATAGGTTATACCCTGGATTAACATATAGGCTACTTAGTTTTAATTTTTATTTCTTTCGGGCGAAGCCCCGGGCGGAAGCTAGTAGGTAATATATAATCATTACTAATAGAAAAACCAACTAAACCACCTGGCGTTTTTCCCGGTCACCCCGACTGGTAGCCACCGGTAGGTGTGCGTGTAAAACTGTAAACACAGGTGTTGTTGTCACGCGAGCGTTATTGTTATTGTTACAGTTTATTGTTTTAGCCCGATACGGCACAATGTGGTGATAAACGCTTTTATGTATGTTGTAGTTGGGATCATACAACTGGATTGTTTTTTAGTTGATAGGTGTGTTGTGATTTTTTTTTGGGAATACGTGTCTGAGGGCCTGTTTCCGTTGAATTATTTGTTATAAGATTACATAATAAATGTTCCATTTTTTAATTTATTCTTGAAGTGAAGCGAAAGGACGTGTCATACCTTTACTTACTAGAACCCACCCGAGTTTCTTAAATTGCCCTTTTCGTCCCAAAGCCACGAATCATTTCGAACAGTCACGCTACCTGACTTCAGCCACACATTAGTCTTTAATGCCTTTAAAAATTAATCATTAGCACACTACAGAATAAATGCTGGTAAGTATCTCAAACCTATCTCATTTAATTAAATCAAAGTCAGACTGGAAAAAACTAGGTCATTCATAAAATAAAACTAACAAAACGATAACACTACAAATCCTAAAAAAATAAGACCTACTAAAAACACAAAGAAAAAAGAGAGAGTCGTCGACATAAAACTCAAAATCACTTAAATTGTGCTCAAGGATAAACTTGAGTAAAACCAGTAAATGTGAACACAAAAATGTACGCTGGGACTTCCAAAGATCCTTTTTAAGTTTATTGACAGCGATAAAATTTAAATTCATCAGTAGGTATCCTTTTTGTGCCTCAAGACACGAATTTTGGCAGGAAAACCAAAATGTAACCCGTTTTCGAGATACCTATTCACACATTTTTCCAAACTTAAATTTACTTATACTTAACTTTATATGTAGAAGGAACCCTGATACAGTAAGTTAATCTATCAACAAGGTTCCGTAGTTAGGATCGTTGTACTTACTTATTTCATTAAGGGCCTATTTCACAATGTCCGAGTAGCCACTACTTCCCGAATAAATTAAAAAATGGATAAAAATTTGTATGAAATTATCTGCCAAGTAAGATATGATATTGGCAACTTAATCATAGGTGGTGAAATAGGCCCTAAGTTTTATGAAAACCAAACTACCAAACATGTCCATGTAATTTCAAAGCATGTCAAAAATCCATAAGATAATCGCTCCATGAAGCGTCTAAGGGCATTTAAAGGCTTTGTACACCTTATTAAGATACGCACGGGGCCAAATTCCAAGGGGTCTACTTCGTAAAAGAACATTATAAAACGGAATGACGTAATAATTTGAAAAACTAAGCAGATAAACCAGTTTAACGGTTTTGATTTTCTTTTTAATAAGCAATTCGAAAAACTGGCTCATTCCGGCGAACGGACAATGTCACCTATAAATATAAAAGGAGAAACTGACTGACTGACATATCAACGCACAGCCGTAACTATTGAGACTACGAGGTGTACAAAATATTGCAGGTTTGCTTTACGTAAGCGAACACTAAGAGACGATTTTCGAAAATTCAACCCCTAAGGGGATGAAAGGGTTACTCTAAGTGTCCATACTCTTGCACTAGGAATCTAATAAGTGTCACCCGATACTGCAGTTAACATAGCCATCAGTCTACTGTGTCCAAAAAGTTTGACGAGTTAACCATCGATTCTCAAAGAAGAAGATGGAAAATGCAAATCCTACTACCAAACGGGCGAAGCCATTGGCAGAAGCTAGTCGCAGACAAATATGTCATTCTAGAATGTAAACCTTCAATAACAAAAGAAAATCGAAACCAAAGTCCTTGCCCTTACTAAAAAATCTCTCTTTTCAAATTAAGTCAAGACAAGTCAGTTAAGAATTGACCGTGATCACGTATTGATTGCTCAATACAACATTGTAAACATTCTGGTACCAGATACGTGCCTACTACCTCAATGGACCTGTGATATGGAGTGCAATGATTTCTATTACAATGGCACTATGGAATAATTATGCGACATGACTGTAGTTATTTAACCGAGAAGATTGCATTGCGTGTTTTACGATACTGTTTAGGAACGTGAGATTTTATTTTTGTGTTTAGTTTTGGGATATTGTTATGTTTCTGGGGATTATTATTATATCAAATAAATGTTCTATCTATCTAAAGGAGGATGCAAATCCTAGTCCCACCTTTTGTTACATCGTAGGATAGGATCTTTGAGCTGAATAAAATTTACTATGGCGCGACGTCCTCAATCTTAGTCTCTTCGTGAGGTTTAACCTATCACATACCCACAAAACAAGACACAATAGTAAAACAATAACAACACGGTCTCATAGGACCGGTCGGGGATTCATGAATTAAGAGCGTGTATTCTCATAAAAATTACATAAAGTGACTTATATGAGAATTAATTCATGAATCCCCGACCGGTCTCATGCGACCGCGCTGTTATTGTCTTTCGCGGGTATGTGATAGGTTAAAAGTAAAAAATTTAAATGGACTTCTAACAAAAACTAACGTTTGCCATGTTAGTTTTACCAACAACCAAGCATAATGCAATTCTGTCTTTTGATGCTTCTAAAATGATTTGAATATTTATGTAGCCTCCGTTGTTATGAATATCCTCAAAGAATGGCAATGCAAAACTATTTCCGCGATGCCTTCTTTAAATATCATGATGCGGTTTACCGTGAAATAGGTCACCTTCTAGAATAGGTCAACATGATAATATCTTATTTCTTGCATATACAAAAATTTTAAAGACTTAAATTTTTAGTTGCCTGCATTTTTCGTATAAGAGATGATATTAATGTTTGAATCCCCGACCGGTCCTATGAGACCGCGCTGTTATTGTTTTACTATTGTGTCTCGTTTCGCGGGTATGTGATAGATTAAGTATATAGACTTAGCAACACCAGAGCATGCACTGTATAATAATAATATGTAACTAATTATAATCGTCCCGGCCGAATTTGCATCACAATGGTCACTCTCAACAGAGATTAGCCAAGTATACAAGAAATATTACCTATATAAGTAGTGCATAAGTGTGGGAGTAAATACAGTTCCGACGGTATGGCCAATTGACAATCGACACGACAGGGTCGAGATCAAGTGCAGGACCAAAGGTTTGCCAGAGCCAAAGTGGGAACACTTAAAGAAAATCAAAATCGGTTCACACTTGGTCAAGATACATACAATGTAAAAAGTGAGTACACGACGCAAAAAACCATTCAGACAATATAAGAACCTCCTTTTATGGAAGCCGGAAAAAAAGCCCAACATTTCTTTCGGTAAGGAAGCAGTCAGTGACTAAGGCACTAACAATATGTAGGTAATATGTATCACAGTTACTCATCATGCATACAAAGAGGTACCCAGTCATACCCAGTCGGTAGTGACAGAGGAAATGTCCCTGATCAAGACGTGATCTGCTACTGTTTAACAGACGGAAAACCTTCGACATTATTAAAAAAATATTTATGACAGCAGGCTTAAAGCTAAATTTATTAGGCGACAACGAGATGACACGACGATTATCGAGAGATCAAAGCTATATCCGGCTAATGTCATGCATTTGGATAAAAACAGTATAAATTCCGATATATCGTTGAGATGCACATATTCGTATGAGTATTATATCATAACATCGCATATCGTAAAATCGTAACGTTTCACAACAGATCGTAAACAAAGATAAAACAAAACGTGTTATACTTTCAGATCCTACTGGTATTTTTCCAAAACGAACAGTACGAGTATGACCAGAAAGAAAGAAATGATAAAAAAAACAGAAAAGACAAAATAGAAATAGAAGCAGGAAAAGACAGAAAATGAAATAAAGAAAACAAAATAAACAGAATAAAAGAAAGAAAGAAAAGAAAAAGGATAAGATAAAGAAAACAAAAACGAAATAATTATTTAAATATTTATCTTTCGATTTCTTTCTAATTATGACAAAACGCGTTCTGACTATTGCAATAACAACAACAAAACTTTATTACAAATATTTTAGTTCCTCTAAAGTCTAGATGGTCACGTTTTACCATATCAGTTTCGCCATTAGATCTCTTATCACGCATGAAGCAGGAACATAATCAGCTCGTCTCAAATCTTATCTGGAGTTACTTCATTTTGTCAAGTGCCTACTGGACAAGTTGATGACCTTCGATTGTCTGATAGACATTGACAGTCAGCCATGTTACGAGTACTTTCCCGTCGTACGAACAAGTGTTTCAAACGCGTGCAGATTTCTTCATCTTGACCCAATTGGATGGGGCATTACCGTTCAGTAGAATTACATAAGGACGGATGTCGTTACGTAGGTTTTTTTAGGTGGGAAATCATCAAGAAATGTCTCCTGTTCTGGGTGGAGCGATAGAGAGTGTCAGTCCTTGACAGAGTCACTGTTCTTCGATCACCCTTTGCGTTCCAGGAGTGCTACTATGAGCTCTTAACGCGATCCATTTTACAACCTAAACTGAACTAAAAAGGACTAGTGTGTATAGCTCCATCTCTCTTTCTCCTATGAACGAACTGACATTTTAACATGTCATGGTAAGTCCCCAGGGCCGTGGTAACTCTTGAATCTCTCAAATAACCCTGTAAGTCGTAAGGTGGACCTCTCATTCAGGTGCACAAAAAGGTTCGGGAATACTTTCATTGTGCGTGTAGCTAAGCAGTGGAATTTCCAAATTCCAGCCGCAGTCGATGTTTTGCATTGTGCGTTTTTTTAACATAGATATTTACTCGATAGCGTTAACGTAATCGTTTATAATTTAATTATGTATGTAGATAATATGTAAATATTATAAAAACAATCAATTTTTAAAGAGTAATGACAGAGTTTCTTGTGTTTATCTCCATAGGAACCCGGACATAATATCGGGCACCACCTTCTTTTACCCTTGACGTTTTAAAAGAAATATCCTATCAAAATATGAAATTCAGAGATTGATTGTCTAGAAGATGGTACACGTTTTTGCGTCAATTTCTGAAACACGTGTGCCTAAAGAAAAGTGTGTAGTAAAGATTGTTGTCATGCAAGAAAATGATCAGACCGCGGTGTGACAATAACATACGAAATACATAATATTCATGATTGATTACTTGGCTGTGATTTTTATCATGAAAGTTTACAGCACTAGATTATATCGGTTTGAAGTAGGTATAACTATATCGGTATAGATAAAGTAACTTCTGATGACTCGGCAGATATTGTAAAAAAATATATTTTAGAAATATCTATACTAATATAATAAAGAGGTAAAGTTTGTTTTTTTGTTTGTATGAGGTAATCTGTGGAAGTACTGGTCCGATTGCTAAATTTTTTTCACCAATAGAAAGCTGCTGTATTCCTGAGTGACATAGGTTATATCTTATGTACGCGGGCGAAGCTGCGGGCTAAAGCTAGTATAGTATAAATCTAGACATATTTCCCAAATATTACTTGAAGCGTGGATTCGCGAAAGATGAAAGGAGTGGAGGGACGCCTTTGCCCAGGAATGGTACAGAACAGGCTTACAAAAAAAAAACAAATATTTAGCTAGCTGGCATAAATCTGTAAATAAAAACCGGTCAAATAAATACGGCCTCAATACACAACCTGACACACTCAACACAACCTGAGTCATAGTAGGTTCGCTTATTAATTAAAACAAAAGACTTCATATTTAATACAGTTGTTACTATTCGTGAACAGGTGTTTATATCGTCAAAGGGACCTTAATTTGTTTTCACTACAATTGAAATAATTCAATTCTGTGAATTACGACAACTGGCGTAATTCACAGTATTGAATTGGCGTACATTGGAAATATTTCATTAAGGTTGTTATGAAAATCAAAACACCCATGTATAGCATCAAGCACTAATCATTTGTATGTATGTTCCCATCGTACATACGTACAATCAGATGCGAAATTGCATGGATAGTACAGGAAAAAATCGTGTGGAGCGAGAAATGACGCGATGAGTTTTTTTCAAACACTTGAACTCAAACGTTCACGGAAAAATAGACATTAAGCTATCCATGCTATTTTGCATCGTGCCTTAAATAACCGAAAGATCTTTAATTTACATGCAGGAGTTAGTGAGTTTTATTTGTGAGTTCATGATGATAAACTGTTCAACCTTCACCATTAAATGTTTTCTAATAACATACAAAAAATATTAAAATCAATGTGATGATTATTGCATCTATGATTGACTATTTCATTTATAAATCGATGTGGAGAATCAATTTAACATTGCGTAAAAATAACCAGACCGGTTTTTTTTTTAATTTGACCGTTACTATTATTAGTTTTGTAATAGAAAATGAATATAACTCCATAATACCTACTCATCACCTCACATAAAGCATAATCGGCTTTGTAATGTACTCATTGCTCGGAATCATGGCTCCTCTCTAGGAGAGGGAATGGGTCATAATGCGCCATTGGGCCTAGAGCAAATTGGTGGATGTCACATGTCTTTGAATTTTTGGTTCTAGAACATGCCGGTTTCCTCATGATGTTTTCCTTCACCGTTTTGTGAGCAATGGTGATGAATTTTAAATTACACATCGTAATGCACCTGGCTGGGTTTGAACCCGCGACCTACAACTAAGTCGGGGCAGTTACCTATTGTCCTTACGACACAAGTGTGTACGTTATTGATAAGAAGCAGTTACATTAAGTAAAATTAAAAACATGTGAACATAAATATGATATAACTTAAATAATTATGACTGCAGCCCACAGCGCTGTACATGGGTAAACATTAATAAGTAGAATTTAAATGGGTAAGATAAAATATGTATAGCAAGTACATCTCGGCTCTGTTTTGCACACGAGACCCAGTATTTAGAAATATTAAATTAAATTTTGTTCTGATATTTTTTTTATTGTATGCTATTCGTCATACTTGATGCAAATAAATTCGTTTTCTTTCCTTCTTTTCTTTAATTGCTCTTTCCATTCTAGGATCCCGGATTTCCTTTTCAGAAATTCCCCGCGACCTTTGCGAGGCACAGCTGTAATTTTGAGTTCACGGAACTGTAAAACAGTAAATTACAATAACCTAACATGTGTTTTTGTAACATACTTATTTAAAACAAATTACACTTGTCGACGCACGTCATAACTTTATTATTATTCAAAAAATTTAGGCATGATTTATTACCAGAGCTTTTTGTGCTAAAAATAGGACCCACCAATTTAGTTTAACGACGCAAAATACCATGTAGTTTGCCTCTACTATTAACTAATCTTGATTCTTATCGACTTTTTTCCTATTGAAGTAAAAAAAAATGCGAGCACCACGATATTTCTATGTTCTTATTTATTATTCATAATAATATATGTCGACCTTATTAGAAAGATACATAATAACTGGCAGTTAGCAGTTTATTAGCAGTTATTGCAGGAAGACGTATTTTTTTCTTAATTTAAAATACTTATATATGATAATACTGTTATTAAAATGTTAACGACTTGTTATCCATAAAATTGCTGATCTATTAGAATGGATACTATTGACATATTAACATACCAGCAGTTACCAGCCCATTTTATCCCAGAAATGGACGGAGGTCTCCCTCCATTTTTTCCAACGATCACAATTGCTCGCTTCCTCTTTCCAATTTTTAAGGTCCACCTTCCCTGCGGTCTACCGCGGCCCCGTGACTCTGTATCTGGGCACCAATACTGTGTTTTACGGGCCCACAGCTCATTAGACATGCAGATAAGTCCTGGCTATTTAAGGCTCCCCCACACAGGCTTGTTATTATCGGTCGATAATATCGCACGCGGTATTGCGTTAATGCGTCCCGATTCCTTGCACACAGCTGCGTTTTTATCGTCCGATATTTCTTACGAGAGAGCGCCGTTATTATCGCAGATGTGTGTACGGTCGTTTGCGTCCTGATACAAAACATTCTAGAACTTATATCGGAATATCGCAGGACGGAGAAACGCAACGTCCTACTTCCATTGCAGCGTTATTATCGCAGCAGTGTGTAACTATATGACCATCCTAATACAAAATGTACTGAAAACAGATATCGCAGTAACGTATGCGATATTATCGACCGATAATAACGCGCCTGTGTGGGGGAGCCTTTAAGTTGGGCAGGACAGGTTTTTGAGCTACCTCATCGTACTTTTTAATTAAAAAAGAAAAAACGTCTACCTCCAAAAATTACGAAATATCGCTTACGAATTTTATTCTGAAAAGGCTCGATATTTATGTTGATTACTATAACTATTTGTAGCCTACATTTTTTTTTACACAGATTCTTTGTGCTAAAAATAGTATCGACCAATTATGTTTTATGGTTCAACGTACGAAATAGAATCGGTTGCGTTATTTCCGCATGTTCCACCGCCTTCTAATTTTGAATCAATCTAGAAGAATGAACGGAATAACCAGTATTTTTATGAGTGCCGTTAAGGCCTCGATGTGAACCAAAATATGTATACGGATATCACAGATAGGCGAATTAACGATGCGACAACCGATTTTATACATTTTTTTGACGATTAAACTGGAATTCGATTACAACTTTGTTGAAAACTGCGAGATTTGAAAAAGAGTCAACACGGCCCCAGGGCATCACCGCACATTCATAGGCTACCGCCTGCTACCCATCGCTCCAGACCATGGCCCGAACCAGAGCAAGGTGCGAAAGGTCGCCACCACCGATCTCCTCCACGAGGACACGCCGGTGCTGCATCCAAGCAGGACACACCTGCATCATATGCTCCACCGTGTCCTCCGGGTGGTCCAGACAAGGGTGACACCCGAGCGTTTCCTTCGTCTAAATCCGGTGCATGATTTCCCATAACCCAAAAAAAGGCTTAGTGATTGACAGACCAATAGAAGTTTTCTTATAAGAGACATAAAACTGTCAAGTCACTTTATAAGCCAGAAATAAAGAAACCTCGTAACCAAAACGATATATTTCCTAATCTGTCAATGTTACATACAGTTGCACAACTCACAATTTCTTATCGCAGGGCCATCGAAAGGTACTCATGAAACAATGTACCTATTCACAATACATATTTATTTATCTACCTACGAGTACATATATATATACTTATATACTTCAGTTGTCTTGACTAATGTAAAAATAATAAGTGAGAAACTGTCAGTGTTTTAGTGGCAGTTAAAAAACGTTTACATTATAAAACGACTGAAAAACATTTTTTATGAGGAGGAAGTTATATTTATAATACATTGTAGATAACACACTAATAATAAAGCATGTGACTAGCGGATAAAGCAGTGTCCTAAAGTCGCGTCGGCTGTGAAACGAGGGTGCTAAGTTTTAATCCCGAGCGTAGTGAGGGGGTTTATATAATAAACTTAACTCATATGAGTTCCTCCTTTTTTATTTCCTTTTAACTATACTTAATATTATAAAACTAAAAAACCTCGTTTGTTTGAACGAGCTAATCTCATGAACTACTGGTTTGAATTGCATAATTCTGTTAGTGTTGGATGGCCTGTTTAAGACCATCTAAAATGAAGATGAAGACTATTTATTTATTTTATTATTCATGTACACACAAATATACACATAAGGAAACAATAATTTACCAAGATACGGTTAAACCACGGTGGACAACTAGTAAAACCAGAAATAGTATCTAACAATAACAATATATTTTAAAAATAAATCCTCGGAATTATTTATGCCGACTGTTGTCAAGTCCTGTTTTATTATCTCTAAATACCTATCTTAGCTACATTCATTTGTTATTCTTAAGTGCTAGAGACAATGCAGCTAGCCTTGGCCATAACTTTAAAAGTAAATAGGTATGTCAACGCAGATAAACATACCTAAAGAAAAAAACTTAGCAGGAATTATAATATAATAAATTGTTATCTCACATAAGAAACTACCATCTATATTAAACGAAATAAAGAAAAATCAAAACCCGAAATAATAATCTCTCGAACAAGCAAAATTAATCGTGCTTTATTGTTCCATAAATAGGTTTTTTATTCGTACCATAAACCGAACTTAACGGTTGGTTCGACTGCCGAGCTCGACCAATTACGAAAACGAATTTGGAATCGTTTCACAATGAAACGAACCCTTAAGGGTCTTTAAGTCTTTGGCGTGACATGACACTAAATGGAAGAGGTTGAATTACACATTTCGAAATAGTGATGTAGTCCGTTGCAGCTAATACCTTCGTGGTACGCCGGAAAGATGGGAGGTACAATCGGACATAGTGCTATTACGAAAGTATTCGATTAATCGACTGTTGACTTAACTAGTAATGAAAACCGCTAATCACAGTCACTCTTTCTCACTTGACTGATTCACACAAACGCTTTAATACCGGCAATTTGTTTTACATAAGTAAGATAGATGAGCGTGTAAAAAAACTTACGTAATAGGTATTTAGGTATTGAATGAGGCCGTTAAACATAGGTATTATCAATTATTGACGAGTGACCTATAAAGGTAGCCGAAAAGTTCTAGACGTAGCATTAGAATGTCTTCACGAAACTGGATTGGTAACCTGGTTGGGGCCGTGGGAAGACACAAGATGCGAGAAGTAGAGGACTGGTCGATATTCTGATGCTTGGGGGAGATGTCCAGTGCTGTGGGATTGTTCGAAAGAAGTACAGTGGCCCTGGAATGGAAAGGTTGATAGATGCATATGGGTGTCACTTCTCCTAGATTATTGAGGAGGGAAGAGTTAGTATTTGATAATTTCATATCCTTACAAAATTTAGATGTCCAGGTATGAATGCCTTTTGTTTAACGACACATAGTCACATAGACGATTTTTTGATAAGCAGTGGCGGCTCAGTAGTCTGCCGCCGACTTATGATGATTGTAGGTCGTGATTTCAAACCCAGCCAGGCACATTCATTTGTGTAATTTATTTCATCACCGCTGCTCTCAGAACGGTGAAGGAAAACATTGTGAGGAAACTGGCATGTCATAGAATCAAAAATTCGAAGACAGGTGACATCTACCAACTAGCAATAGGCCCGCGTGGTAGCTTACGGCCCCATTCCCTCTCATAAAGAGAAGGCCTGAGTCCCAACAGTGGGAACATAAGACTGATTATGCTTATGCTGAATTTTAACTTAAGTTTATTTAATTTATTTATGCCAGGGTTTAGGGAAAGCGTGTTTAACAATACTATTCTGAGAAACCGTTAGTCGGAGTGAACGATCTTTTGTGACATATAACAATGACAGCCCACTGAAAAGTGTCACTGTATAATTATGTGAGTCAGGCACCTAATTTACATATTTCTGTTGTCTTATTTTCAGAACTTCCTTGAACTCTAATTCTAAAAGGAATGCAAGACTAATCACGAGTTTTACAATGCGGAAAAGTTTAAATAATTATACTGTAGTAAACAGAATTAGAAAAACATATGTATGTACAGACAGATAATGTGCTCAAAACACAATACACTTAATTAACTACGATTGAAAAAAATCATGAAGATGCCTCTAATAATTACTTCTATCGAACGATTAAGAACTGTTCCATTTAAAAAACAAAAAAACATCAACATGTCATAAAAGATCAACAACAGACTCAAATACGTAAATACTCATCGAACGACATTTTTTTTACTAAAGTGAAATAATAATTACATATAAGTCTTAAATGAAATATCAACTCAACTCAATCCCGAAATAAATATTTGATTAGTAGGAAAATAATCGTAGGTCATTTCCGCTACGACCGTAGCCACCGACTACGCCGGTCGTAGCACTGCGTAGCATCTAATTCCAGCACTGCATTTTTCAATAAAATACACATAATAGCATTTTTTGTCGTAATTATAATAATGATTAGTAAGTGCGTGCATAACTAATGAATATTAATGTTTACGTTTTAATGTAACCAGCTGTGAGAAGATAGCTATTATAATTTATTTATCAACCTTTCATGACCACGTGCGACTCCAATCCTTGACATGCATTACGTACAAATTGAAAACAACAACAAAAAGACATTTCGCAAGCTATTTATCAACATAATACTAAATATCTTCAATTTAGAACAACATTATCGGTACAATGCCATGCATACCGAGTTATCGGTAAAAAAACCGAAATTGGTGGGCACCTCTATTTCGTAATTAGAGCGTACGTGGACGCGAGGAGAAAAACCGATAAAAAAGGTTTTGTTATTGTTGTTTCATAAGCGATATTGTAACAGTGCGATATGTAAGCCGGTCAAGTGTGTGCAATGGCCTTACAGCGAACAATGTTACATTATCATAATTACTTGCCTAACATTAATGATAAATAATTATTGCAATAGATTCTAATCGGCTGGCTGAATCATTGATTTCTGTGTGTATGTAGATTGTAGGTATTTTACCTTAGTTTTTTTTATTGATTTTTTTAAACACGCGTGATTTTTGGCAAGATTTATTCAGGTAAAGTTCAATGGCTGTTAATAAATGTTTGCAAGCTAATTTCTAGTGGATCTTGTGATGCAAAATTGGTAGTTTTGTAACTCAATTATCTGCAATACTTGACAATACGTGGAATCGTTGAAAAATAACAGTGAGCTGAGAATTTTAGTATATTTTTTTTTCAGCTTTTAGAGAGGGCATCGCCTAATTTTATATAAGTAGGTACAGACCTAAATACTTAAAAGGTAATGTATTATTAATTTAAAACGGTGTATCGAGAAACCCGCCTTCAATAAAAACTAAATCAAGACCAAAACGATAACCTCTTGAAAATAGGACTTTTACTATCGAAACAAAAAACAATAAAACACTTCACATTCGTCGTTCTAAACGGAAAATTATGACAAAAAGAACAATACAAAAATATTTCCTTTTAGCAATGGTATGACTCTCATAGACGTAGCATGACTAACGACAATAAACATTCATAAATGGAATACTTCTGTTTGCCTAGATTTTATTAAAATAGTTTTAGGACTAAATAGGTTCAATAGTCTTTGTTAAATAGTAGTTCTGTACGTTTTATTTTTTATTTGCGGGTGTAGAATCGGTATATGTAGGTGAATAGAACGAAAAACTAACTGACTGATATACCAACGCACAACCTACTGAACTAAGAGTGTAAAATTTTATACTAGGCTTCCTTTTATGCCGTAGGCGAGGTCTAAGAGAAACCTACTTTCAAACCGAAGCCGCTGCTAAAAGCTAGGTATTTATAAATATCATCTGCATATCAAACATCGCTCTGTGTGAAGGGAGAGTTTTCAGACTTTTACTGACTAAATTCCGCCCGTGTCCGCAGCGAATTCAATCGAAGGCTCTACGTTTTCGTCTTTTGATTTCACACTGTTTGTGCATTCAGCCAGTGTCACACTCAGAAATAATTTCTTTTTTGGTATACCTACAGTCTTTTTGGTTTCGATTCTATTGTTTTTTTTTTCCTTATATAATATTTGCCAGCAAATGTATCGATTCAGCTTTTTCGGCAAGCCGCGCTGAGTTATTCAATTATATAATAAAACTTTCAGTAACTTTTTCGAAATCGCGCTTGTTTCAATAGTTTGGTATCGTTTATTACACTTGAGATACAAAACTAAACAAAACTACATCACAATATCAACTAGGAATCAATTTGCATATTAATTAAAAAAACACTGAAGTCCACTCGAAAAAATCCCGCCAAAAACTCGATTGTTTGTGGGTTTTGATTCAAAATACGGAAAGTCATGCATGAATGGAAAAATTGAAAAAGGAACCGTACTTACCTACCTGATTTTTCCTTGTTTATTTAAACTCTTTATCTTAAATCAATTCTTTTTAAATTAATATAAATTAAAAATCAAATAACATCAACAAAACGGGTTTTCCCTATTTTAAAATAAACTAAAGGCTAGGCGAGAGACAAATTATAATTAATCAAATGACAGAAAAATGTCCTATTGTTTCTTTTACCAATAATATTATTTTAAAAAGACACAAAGTCTGGCTTCGACTTTCATTGATTAATTATTATTAATTACTTAGTTTACAAACAAAGTGACAGCCATGAACGGTTTAAAATAACGATTTGTCAAAGATAATGGACTTTGTGACAAAACTAACTGTAACTGGCCCTGCAAACGACGTTCTGCTATATAAACTATCAAAGATAATAATGTATATTTTTGGCTATTTTTTACCCTTCTACCTTACACCCCCCGTAGAAGAGTAAAAAATATATATCAGAAAAATCGGTCAAAACTTTTCGGAGGAATTCGATAACAATATGCAATGTGACACGAGATTTCTAAATATTAGATTTTTTAAATGTAAGAGATTTAGCTAAATCAACTTTAAACTGGAAAATAACCTTTTTCGAAACAAAGGTTATAATTTTTTTTAGAGTTCACGGTCGATGACAAAACAAAAAAAAACTGGAAACAAAGATTCGCCGAGTGCATTCATTAATTGATCCCTACTTTTCGAATACTTGTATTACGTACCGTAACTTCCGAAAACGTAACTTGTTTACTTTGCAGTGTCATTTTTTCGTAAACAGATTTTTTTTCCTGCAAACATTGCAGATTTTTTTCCTGCAATGTTTACCTCGAATTGTATAGTACAGTTCGGAAATTCAATTATTTTGCTCTTGTTAGGAAATACATCAAAGCGTGTTCTTCGTATTTACTTATTATGCACCATTAATTTTATTCACTCATTGTTCACAGCATTCAAATAGCTCATTATTTCCTATTTTGCTGTCAGACTTCGATCTAGCATTGTCTTTGACTATTGACTATGGTCATTTAAAAATGACGCAGGAAGTGGCAGACCACAGATTATAGATATATTCCTGTTTATTGTACATCATAAAATATCAATAACCAATAATGTGACTCCATTTTTCAAAACTGATTTGAAAATTTCAAATTGTTATAAATAAGACTTCATATTAGCAAGCAAAATTGAAATTTTCTTAAATTTTTGGGCTTCTCAAGTCAGGCTCAAGTTGCATATTGATTGAAATAAGATAAGCGACTGTTGTAAGACAATTCACAGAAACTGGAATAGTGTACTCCATTTCATCCATCATAACAATGAAAGTGATGAAGCAGAAGGCTCAGCATTAAGGAATACGACGCAGGGAGAAGCGACCGTAACACAATAAATATTTATTATCATTGAAATCATCATTACGAGGTTCTATTCTATATCTATTTCTAAGAGGGCTCAAAATAACCTCCTAAAATAAGCGTCTGTGACAGACAAATTCATACGATTTCTTTTTTATCAATTTCGTACAGAACCCTAAAAATGAGGAAAAAGTACTTACTTTTTCCTAGGGACTAGGGATTTTTTGTAGGGACTTCCCTACATTCGCTTATTATTTTGTAATTTTTATGAACTCACTAAGGCATTGCTAGTAAAATAAAATTACCTATAAGTAGGTAGAGTACATTGTACGCAAATAACTATTTTATTAAGCACATATTCATAAACGAAACGATAAAATTCAAAGTAAATATAAAATAGCATAAAAACTGTTACGCATATATGCCTTCTATAGTTCAAGTAGTGAGTGACACACTTAAATCTTACTTATATCAATACTTTCCAATATGAGTGCCCTTATTCCGTCAGTAACGCCCCTTTAGCCCTTAATAAGACTATTTGGGTCGACTCATAAATTGGGCATGTTATTACAAGTCACAGAACTTTTCAATCGATAAAATGTACCAATCGGAATCTTTCTTGTCTTTCTTGATCAACTTTATAAAGTAAGGCATTTTGAACAATAAACATAAGAGAATATTAAGTTGGTTACATATCTATCTACCTATTCATAAAAGGTCAAACTGACTGTCTGATATCAACGCACAGTCGAAATTACTTGGACTAGGAGCGTGACATTTTTCACAAAGCTTCCTTTAATGATGTAGGCGAACACTAAGATAGAATATGTTTGTTTGCATTTGCAAAGTTTGAATGGAGAAACCTACTTTCACGCGGGGGAAAGACGCGGGTGCCAGCTAGTAATTATAAGGATCAGTGATTCCTACAATGCCACTTCTAAATAAAGATGAATTTAACCGTTACCTAGGAAGAACTTAAATTTTTATCGGAGATTTTTTGTATAATTTTCCACAAATATTCATTTCTTCATCAAATTTACATTTGTGTCGAACAATTTAAAATTTAAAATTAATTTATACGGACATGCTGAATAAAAAGCAAGGTTCTTAGTTTGAAAAAAAAAACGCTAAACTTATTTTTTTTAAGAAGTTAACTAGGAACCAAAATACCAAGGTTAAGTAAGTATATTAAAACATTCGGATGGTGATTATCACAAAATTATTTTATAAGTAGACAAAAATTTGTTCAAAATATATGAAACGTCAACGTTGGTATTTTTGGTGGATAATAGCAATTTGATCAATAATTATCACAGATTTAGATCGCTTAACTGGTTAAATCCATTTATATCCGTTATAGTTTATGTAAATATCTGTATCACGATTTATTATTTGTAAAAAACATAATATAAAATTTTAACGCGTTTTTACGTCAATCAACACGAGTGTAACAAATGATTACCGTATGCATTTAAGCTATAAGTTTTTTTTTCATCATCATCATCATTTCAGCCGAACAATGGCCACTGCTGGACATAAGTCTTCCCCGAGCGTCGCCACAACGGTGACGCTACCGTAGGTAGGTGTGAAATCATCTAAAGTTCACTCGCTCTAGTGATGCTGATGATTTACATATCCAGATATTCTTAATTCGATACCAATGTATTAAAATATTACGAATTTCCCCGACCGATCCTATGATTGTTTTACTATTGTGTCTCGTTTTGCGGGTATGTGATAGGTTAAGATCGATTCCTAATCCCAAGTCGACTGCAGATCTATAATTCTAACTCCATGATTCAATTTATCAAGTAACATTATATAATAGAAAAATAATTTATTTAACCAATCTTGTTCAAATACATTTTAGTCATAAACATTTCCCGGATATAGAGCATCTATAATATAAAGTACACACGCCATTTTCCTCTCAGATTTGAATTCATTGGAATAAACGTCAACCCATCGATCTGCATGCATTAGGACGCATTGAGATGCTTACTAATTTTATTACTCAATAAAGAGCTCTTGATTAAATTAGCTTGTATAGTATACCTACTAGCTTCTTCGAGCGGCTTCGCCCGCGTTAAATTAGATTTCTCCATACAAACTTTGGACCCCGTTTCATTCCTATGGGGGGTGAATTTTGGCAAAATCATCTATTAGTGCTCACTTATGAAAGAAACCTTGTGCAAAATTCCGTGCTCCTAGGCCCTGTAGTTTTGGCTGTGCGTTGGTAATGTTGATATCAGTCAAATTTTCCTTTTATATATGTATAATATATACATATCTAACACTATTCTTACAGATCAGGGGATGCCTACATCTCCGCTATAAATCTGTCTAACCTGTTACTCTTAACCTATCACATACCCACAAAACGAGACACAATAGTAAAACAATAACAGCGCGGTCTCATAGGACCGATCGGGGATTCATGAATTGAGACTCGAATAGAACACTATTTTTAAACTTGTAAACAGATTCAAATAAAAAACGTTTTTGCATAATTATTGAATAATTATATTCTATGTCATAATCTAAAGTAAATTCGTTATAACGACTAGATATGATAGCTTCTACAAACACATTATTTACTTCATAAAGACGTGTAATTTATTGCGTGAAAGTAACTGATAAAATACAGGTACATATAGATATTTCCACACCACACATTCCTTTTCCTTAACACCTTACTTTATCACTACTGCATAGAAAATATAGAAATGACTTGTTGGTTATTACGCAAAGTTATTGTTGAGTACCTAACTAATCATAATAAAAAAACATATTATTTTGCGTTTGATACTGTACTAAGTCCTTCAAACCATGTCTTCGTATGAATTTGATTACCATTAAAATATGGATTGTACACTTTGTAACCTTTTTGTAGACAGCAAATGTATCAAGTCAGCTTTCTCAGCAAACTTCGCTGAGGTAGTCAACACTACAATAAAATTATCAACTCCAGTTTACTGAGATCCTGTTTTAATGATTCCACTCATTGTTGCACACAAACTTGAGATACAAAACTACACCAATTTTACATCACAATATTCACTAAGAATCAATTTGCGAATTATTAAATCAGTCATTGAACTTCACTCGGAAAAATGTCGCCAAAAACTCCAATGAAAGAATAAATGGCTCCCAAGAGAGAGCAGCACCGAAAACTCGGTATAGGTAGATATAGCCTGTAAGTTATATATACATACACATACTGGAAATCAATATTATAGAAGGTCTTTAAAGAAATTCCGATACCACTGCTGCACTGGCCCAATAACTTGTTTTTAAGTTGGACATCCTTTAACATTTCAATAATATCGAGTTTATTATCCTTATATTTTTTTATTACTGACGAGCTTGCGCTTGAATACTATCTCACCTGATGAAAACAGACGATGTGGTCGACAATGGAGCAAGCTTACCTAAAAGGAACCTCTTGGCTTTACTCTTGACTTGAATCTTAGGTTGTAAGTAGCTAAAATGAAACACCTTATTCCGGCAGGCATTTCCACTTCTTAGCTTTTATACCTATACTAAAAGGTTTGTTTTATTATTTCTGACTATTGTTTGATTTATATGAATTGTTATTAGTTATGCTTTGTTATATGTAAATAATACAAAACGAACTACCTGCGCATATTTTTCTTCCTTTGTCAAATCCTTCCAAAGGTTGTCTATAAAAAACTGCTTTTAGCGATAAGACAGCCCATTGTGGCATCCTATTAATTTTAAGCTTTTACTGTAAAACTGTATTTATGATATACAATAAAGAGTATATCAAATATCAATTAATCAATCAAAGCCTCCTCAAACGGCTTGCTATTTTGAGTTTTATAATAAAGAATGTGTCTAGCCGCTACAGCTGAGAAATTTTATCGTAATTTCTTGAACGGAACAAATCGTCAACGTCATTTCTCATTACTCCATACATTTATGGGATCGTAACAACAGCCATTTGCGAGAAATTTAATAATGTGATTGTACGAGTACAAGTCCTAACGGGTGTTTACGAGTATAATTAAATTATCAGCTAAGCGTAGTTTCTTTATTAATTTCATTAATCTTTCTTTTTGGAAAATTATTTATTAAATTAAGTCCCTATAGAATATAATAAAATAAACTTTATTGTACACCAAAAGTAATATTTATATGCTATTGTTTCGGCGTAATTTTATGAGAGGATCCACGATGTATAAGTTGTTGTTAATTTATTTATTAAGTTACTATAAGGGTGGGTTCAACACAGCGAGGCACATTACTTTATGTGATTTATTTCATCACTATTTCTCTTAAAACGGTAAAGGAAAATGTAGAGAGGAAGCCGGTTCTTGGACCAAAAATTCGAAGACATATTGTGACATACACCAACCCATAACGGGTCTACGTGGTTGAGTAAGGTTTAGTGTTTCCCCTACAGAGGAAAGTAGCGTCCTATCAGTGATAACATTGTAAGGTATATTCATATGAATGATAAGTTATAGTTATGAATAATAAGTCTTTTTATTATTTATTTAATACCTACCTCATTTACATTTTAGTTCGTTAGACATCGTATTTTGCACAGTTTCTATGTCAATAAAATAATAATATACAAAAGATGCTACAGCTCTGCTCAAAGAAGCAAGATAGTTCGAAATTTAAACCGGTAAAGAAATTTCGAAGGGCCAAGGGAAATCAAGAATGACCTATCACGATCATAATAAACCTGTTTTCAGAGACAGGATTCTTCGAACTGTCATTAAAATCGCAACTTAAATTACTGGCTTAATTTGAAAAAAGAACGTTTTCTTTTTAATAATATAAAACATTTTAAAGGACCAGTGCATGAATGTAAAATGTTTTTCATCTGCAGTTTTTTCTGTCTACTCTCTTTCCCTTAATTGAACATATTGTCACTATTCATAATAAAGGATGCTAAGTATTAAAATTAAATGTCTATTTATATAATTTATATATGAATATCGAAATATGGTATTGATGGCCAATCCGTCGACCTCAATTTATTGGAGGATACTAAGAAAATTAGAAAAGGTTATTCGTAACATTGTCTAATTTATTTGTCTACACCTTTTTAATTTGTTTGAATTTTTATCGTATTTGAAGGTATTCAAATTAATTTTAAATAACAGCTGACAAATGTATTATACACAATTTATTCAAATATTTTTTTCAATTATGTCCCTACCTTCATTTGCGAAAAACGAGTTCTGCTCAATTAACTTATCGATACTTAACACTCACAATAATTTGCACTTTCACGTAATAAAAATTAAATAATGGTATACTGACTTGGCTTATTCAAAGAGTCGTCGTCATCCATGATCGCCATTTTGCTCGGCCTCTTGTCATCTTCAGATTTTAGACCCATGTTCACTGCAACGGTCGGAAAATTAAAAAATAAATAAAGTTCAAATTAGGAACGCGTTGCTTTTTAATTCACGTCGATCACTTGCACAGACTGGATACGTATTTATTTATAGTCTATATTTTTTTTGTAATATTTAAATTTAATTTTAGAATTTAAAAATAGAATTCGAATTATTGTTGAGTATTTTTATTTTTACGCGCGCGTCAAAACGCCATGCTCGCGACAGGTGAGCCTGGCCGCGTACTTCGTCCGCGAAGGTTAGTATCGACTGTCACGGTACAATGGACTAGCCTTGTTTTTAAGGCACGCGACTTGCCGGCACGCAGCTGACTCAATCGTTCGCGTATGTAGGTAGGTTTAGATCAGTGAAATTGACATAGTAATTGACACGATCGCGGAGATGAAGGTTGATCGAGATTAGCTTGTATGTAAGAGGATAATCTAATAATAAATAGGCCTATTGTTATTATTATTAAAAAAAAATACGACAAAAGTTATCAAAAAATTAAAGGCCCGTTTTGACATTTCTCATCGCGTTAAACAGAATACTATAGCGCAAAAACGAATACTCGCAATATATTCCATCACATTATTATAAAGCGCCAGAAAATGTGTATTTTTTTAAAACAATTTATTTAATTAATTATTAATTTATTGTTTCTTTCAGTTTCGTTCCAAGTTACATTCTAGGGCCTTTTACACATGCCAAACGGGCCTTTTATTTTTTGAGGAGATTATTACTTATTATTCAGTAAATACGTAGACAGGTATTTACCTACGCAGTCAGGCTTTTGGCCACATTAATAAAGATATCAACAGTTAATTTCCGACTTAAGTCAAATTACAAAAAAACCTAATGATGATGAGACTGTCCTTTTATATAAAGCAAAAGAACTGAGATGAATGCCCCGAACGTGCGCAAAACAAAAAAGAAGAATTATAATTCTTATTTAAACTTCCATACGTCATGATATGTATCCCTTGAGCAATTAAAAGAGTTTTTTAACACTGCCAATTCATTCAGCCAGACACATTGATATCAAATGAATGATTTCAATTCACAAAAAGAAAAAAAACGGAACCTTATCTATAGCCGTTCCAAATTCAAATATTTATACTTCAGTTTTGCTATAAATCGCTTGATTTCTTTCTACGTTCTGTTTTATTTTGTTAATTTCCATGGCGATAACGGAACAGGCTTTTTTATCGATACCTACTGATTGAATAAAATAGATGTAACTGTAATACTATAATATACACCAAACGATAATAATAAACCAAACTCCATCATCCTTAACCTAATTTATTTGGGCTCAGCGCAGCATGTCTCCTTCCATATATCTTACGCTAGCTTATGTTCGCGTCTTCACTCGCATTCGAATCGAAAGAAAATAATTTTATTTTCTTTATTCAGGAGTCCTTCCTGATTCGGTGGATTCGACGGGTTGCAGGGTTTCATAGCATTTCTTATAAAGAATTCTAAAATCCTTTTTTTTTTTCGATTTGTTCGTCGCGTTCGGCTCAGATAAGTGTAAATGCGTTCTTATTCCTCGCCTAGCTTTAGGTAGCTTTCTAGCGCCAAGGGTTCGATCTCTTCACGACATTTGTTAGACATATTGGGTTTCTTAAACAAAATCGGTCGGTTAATGAGCGGTCAAAATCTTTGTGTCAATTTTTGCAGACTTTTTCCCTGCCCCTCCCTCTTAAAAAAATAGTATTTCATCCCTTTTTTTAAAAAAACCGGCCAAGAGCGTGTCGGGCCACGCTCAGTGTTGGGTTCCGTAGTTTGTCGTCCGTCACAATAAGTGCCCCAACTTTTCAAAAACTGTTCATCCCATCAAGTTCAAAATAGTTTTCCTAGAAAGTCTATATAAAGCTCTACTTTCCAGATTTTTTTCATATTTTCTAAAGTTATGGTACAAAAGTTAGAGGGGGGGGGGGACACATTGTTTTTTACTTTTGGAGCGGTTATTTCCGAAATTATTGATATTATCTAAAAATGATTTTAGTAAACCCCTATTCATTTTTGAATACCTATCCAACAATATATCACACGTTAGGGGTGAAATTAAAAAAAAACACTTTCCACTTTACATGTAGGGGGGCTACCCTAATAAAACATTTTTTTCTAATTTTTATTTTACTACTTTGTCGGCGTGATTGATATACGTCATATTGGTACCAAATTTCAGCTTTCTAGTGCTAACGGTCACAGAGATTAAGCGAGGACGGACGGACAGACATGGCGAAACTATAAGGGTTCCGTTTTTGCCATTTGGCTACGGAACCCTAAAAATGGCCAGCTTTTAGTCGGTGAGGAACACTTCACCACACTTATGTTTACAATGTACGTATTTAGAAATATTTAAGTACGTTTATCAGTTGTCTAGTACTCATACTCTGCTTAGTTTGGAACTAGATGGCGTTGTGTGAAATTGTAGATATTATATTATTATTCCGTTTATTAATTTTATGCTCCTAGAAGTTTTGTTTTAAATAATAACATATTGAAATAAACGTTTAAAAATATAAAAAGTTCGCCGCTGTCGGAATCTTGGACCCTCCTAAGCTGCCTGTGGTTAGGGCTCCAAAGAAAGGAACCTCCTCACGCTGCGAGCCGTATCGTGAGAAGGTTACTTCCGTATCCGAGGAGTACTGCCTTCTATATCAGGCCTTTAATATTGCATTAACCTATCAATACCCGCGAAACGAGACACAATAGTAAGACAATAACAGCGCGGTCCTATGAGACCGGTCGGGGATTCATGAATTAAGGGCCTGATACAGAAGGCAGTGCGCAACGACAGCTTCGAGAGATGATCGACAAATATTATAATTATAATTACTTGTAAAGTCTAATTTGAAAAGACACGCACCTCTTTCAACAGTCGTTGATGAATAACTGTACGTACTTATCGCGTATGACGTAAATGTACAATCTAGACATGTTCCGCGACCAATGCCTGAATTAGAAAATAAATTAAATTTTAATTTGACTTAACTTTCCACTGCAATTACTTTTTTTTTTAATTATATTTATCCTTTTTAGATTTTGTTCTTTAATTCGTTTTAATTGTAATTTTTTTATTATTTTCTTTTTAATAGGTATGTTATTTTAGTAGGTATCACAAATTGTTTAGGTAGGTACGACGTTATTGTTACGTACGCAAACCGCTAATGTTTTTTTTATTTTTATTTTAAACTAGCTGTCCCCTGCGGTTTCACCCGCATTTTTCGTTACTGCTCCGCTCCCGTGGGTCGTAGCGTGATAATATATAGCCTATAGCATTCCTCGATAAATGGGCTATCTAACACTGAAATAATTTTTCAAATCGGACCAGTAGTTCCAGAGATTACCCCCTACATACAAACTATTCTATTCTATTCTATTCTATTCTATTCTTATTCTATTCTATTCTTACAAACTTACAAATTTTACCTCTTTATAATATTAGTATAGACTAGTATAGATGTATATGATTTATATTGAGCCAGTACTGCCATTTACTTAATAAATAACGCGTTTTAGACTAGGCGTTAATGGGTGTGGTTCTTTTTAGGGTTCCATACCTCAAAAGAAAAAACTGATATTATAGGAACTGGCTGAAACTGACTTATAGAGTCACTTTCTTATCCGTCTGTATAACCATTATATACTCTGTATAATAAATATAATAAGTCTGAAAAATGTAGACTTGTTTTTTTTTTATTTGATTTTCTTTATTATATCACAAAAAAAAACTTAAGTAATTCGATTCGGAAAAATCATCGAGACTAGATTTAGGAATTGAACGAAGTAGGTAAGTATTTAAGTACATAAGTGAGTTTGTACGGAACCCTAGTGAGCGAGTACGACTTGCACTATTTTATACAGATTCATAAAAGTTACAGAAGTGCCTACATAGTCTGTAATTTTGTTCATAGAGATGTGTTTATCTCCAAAATCAAAACATTCATTTAAGTACTTACATTTTCGAGAAAATTTATGAACTGTTAGATCGTTTTCACATTATCCGATCCGATATCGGTGTCGGAATCCGATACGATATCGGGGTAAGTAAAATGTATGAAATATGTACCTGTCTTTCATATTGTCCGGCCCGATATCGGATATCGGAGCACGGCATTTCATACATTTTACTTACCCCGATATCGTATCGGCGTCCGATACCGATATCGGATCGGATAATGCGAAAACGCTCTTAAGCTTTCATAAAAAAAAATCGTTTTACTGTAATAAATAGAACCCTATTAAAATTCTAAACCTTTAATTATGTAACACATTGGTAGGTAACTCACGGAATGTAGATTAGATACACGAACACGATACGAGCCTAATGTAAACCTAGATTTGAATAACCCACGTCAATAAACGATCGTTACCATTATAAAACCTAAAACCCACTTAACAGGTCCGTTTAAAAATAAGTAGTAAATTAATAATATGAGCATTGATGTAAAGCGAGACGCCTTGTTTTTATAAGAAACAAAAATTACCGGTTATACGCGAAATTTATATCTCGAGATCTTTTATTTTTCCTACTTTAACGTTTGAATCCCCAACCGGTCCTATGAGACCGCGCTGTTATTGTTTTACTATTGTGTCTCGTTTCGCGGGTATCTGAGTAATTAAACGATCCGGGCCCTTACCATGACGTGTTAAAATGTCAGCCGTGTGAGAACGAGTTGATATAAATGGAGCTTTACACCCTCTATACAACATATTGTAACATAATTAACGCACATCCTCTTGGGGGTCATTGTACTCATCATTATGAACAACTTTTTCTATAGGACCAAATCTGAAATCGAGAAAAAATAATCAACTGTTCCCTACATTAATTTATGTTCGCTTATATCGTCAAAATGTATGAAACAGCTGCGAATTTGCGCATTATTCAGAAGAACTAACTTGAAAGTGGCTAGCCTTTTTGACCGTTCTGTGTACGTAGATCATAGTCTGTGCAATCTTAAAATACTGTTCTATGTTCTATGGTATAGAATAATGAACAAAAAATTTGAAAGAGTTACTGTGACCCTAGAACTCAAAGGCCAAATGCCAAAAAAGGAGCATCGCTAGGACCCGTAAAAACCTAATGTAATTTGACAACTTCCCACCTCCAAGGAAAAATATCGATGTGGTGTTGCAGCATGTTGGTCATCTAATTGTTAATTTAGGGATGACATCTCAATTTTTCTCAGTACGGGTCTTGGTAAGCCCGTCGTCATAATGTTATCTATAGCAAGGAGGTACGTGTGTTGTCTCTGCCCACGCGGAGTTGTATGGCGGTGATTAACTGCGGAGAATCTTAATTGCACGGTTTAATATGTTGATACTGGGATCAGTCAGACATCAGGGAAACTGTCTGCGTGAAAGCAAGCCTACTTGTTCTTTTTCTGATTGGTATTGTTAAAATAACGCAAGTATATGAAAAATAAAAAAAAAGTTAGTTTTTTCGTGAATGTTTCTTAGCCTTGCATTCCAGGACTCCGGATTTTCCTTCCCGTAGCCAACCCATGGCCCCAGTACTGCCCCTACGGTGCTTGACATCTCTTTGAGGCGCGCGTGGATCACAAAGGTTCTCTGAGAGTAATGATTAAATTGCGAGGTTTTAGAAAACGGAAAACAAACAAATTAATCGTGCCTGGGCGTTTGACTTGTACTGACAAAATATTACTGGCAGTCAAAAGACAAAAAAAAAAAAATGCTATTGGGGCGTGAGAATATCTGTTTCCCCGCAGTTGCGGCCTTCTTCTGATTCTTCTCATCGCAGAAGGAGGCAGCAACTTTCCATTCCCTCTCGCACCAGACCGTGGCCTGAACCAGAGCCAAATGCCAGAGATCGCTACCGGCAATCGTCTCCACAAGGACACGGCGGTGCTCCGCCCAAGCGAGTCAGACTACCACAGTATGCTCCACTGTGTTTTCTAGGCGGTCCGCATGAACACCCGGGCGTTTATTCAGCCTGAATCCGAAATAGATCAAGACCAATGAGAACCTGCGCTAGACAGAAAGCGACGACTCCGCCAAGCCTCTCTGGCAACTCCTTAAAGATGGGCTAGGGAACCGCCACGTATTATTATGGGTTACAATATGATTTGTAGAAGGAAAAGGAAAATTTGTGCGAATAGTGATCTATTTACCAAAATAGACTAACAGAAAACTACTCTATAACTTAGTGACATGGAGTACTTTTGTCCCGGAAAAAGGACAGAGTACGCCTACTAAATGAAGCTGGAAAAACCCAATGTAGATACTATAGCAAATTTGCCTTAAATTTCCTTTAGTGGGTATGTGCGTACATTCAAATATGTCCCATTTCACAAGTTAAGGCAACAGATTCAAAAAATCTTCTGGTCACGTTTCTAGAGTGAGCAAGTGACGCGGCTTCAATGATTTCACATATTGTGCAGCTTGAGATATAAAACGACTCAAATTTTATATCACAATATCCACTAGAAATCAATTTATGGAATAACTAAAATTGCCACTAAACTTCATTCGAAAAATTGCCGCTAAAAATTCCGAGAAGGTATATGTACACCTACTATTGATTCTGTATAAAAATAATTTATGTACGTCGTCTAGAATAATTTGGTCAGAGTGTAGATACAGTTTTGTTCATGTAAACTAATAAAATGGAATTGATAATCGCATTGATACCAAAACATAATCCATACTTATAATAATTATAAATGTGAAAGTAACTCTGTCTGATAACGCTTTCGCGGTTTAACTAATGAACCGATTTTGAAAAAAAGATGATACAAGATGATATATGAATTATTTATATGTATTTATATTAAAGGAATATTTATCTATATAAATCACGATGCGATTGTAATACTAACAAGAGATACGAAGAATTATTACGTTATTGTGTTAGTTGATTCTGCTAACTTTGTATTAATTATTTTTATTTATTTATAACTTAGGAACTGGTTTATTTTAAACATGTACTCGTACTTCCTATTTCTCAGATTAAATTCTTACTATCATCACAAAAAGGTACGAAATTGGGGCTGCATAGTTTAAAAATTAAAATGAAGAGGTAGGTAACTTTGTGTAAATGAGAAAAAAAAAATTTGGCTTTATCATCAGATTAGATTGATGTATTTCCCTTCTCCTACTTCCTTCAGTCATCGATACACGTAAACAAAATAATTAAGTTGCTACGACAGTTTTCAATAATTAAGTTGCTACAACAGTTCTGCTTTGATTCTATGAGGAGTTGCATTCCATAGCTTCGAAGTTCATTATCAGATCATAAAATATATTTCTATAGGACCAATTCGGGAGCAAAATATTTCAATAAAAGATATCTAATAATTTCCAAATCGATCCTCAATTGACCGAGAAATCGATGAACATACCTCCTCCTTTTTGAAACCGGTTAACAAAGAAGGTTATAAGTATCTACCTATTATATTATATTATACATCTACTTATGTACATCATAAATAGATGGAAAACTACAAAATCATGAGCAAGTATTGAAAGAAAAATTAATGATAAACCATAAACAATCGTTAAAGATACAAAGAAATACACATGAATAGGTACTACATAAAATGTAAAGGCAAAAGGACACGTCCGGTTTTAAGTAGCTAATTAAATAAATATATTATTCTTAGGACAAACCCAACCTATTATATTTTCCAATACCCACGTAGTTTGTTCAAAACGTCCCCACCCTTGTAGCACTTTTAAACCTATATTAATCGAACGGCCTTGACCGTCTCATCATTTTATTGTATGACGGCGAAGCTGAAATATGCCTCCGAAAAAAGTTATATCGGCATGAAGTAGCCGAAATCAGTCATAAATTATGTTCCCATCTAATACATTTTTCTATTGTAGCACTATAAAACCTATATCAATCGAACGGCCTTGACCGTCTCATCATTTTATTGTATGACAGCAAAGCTGAAATATGCGTCCGAAAAAAGTTATATCGATGTGAAGTAGCCGGAATCAGTCACGATAATTATATTCCCATCTACTACAATTATCCCTTGTAGCACTATACAACCTATATCAATCGAACGGCCTTAACCGTCTCATCATTTTACTGCATGACGGCGAAGCTGAAATATGCGTCCGAAAAAAGTTATACCGACATGAAGTAGCCGAAATCAGTCACAATTATATTCGCTTCTACTACAATAATAATTTATTACAAGTTGGCAAGTTTTTCAATTTAAATATGTTCATAGTCCAAAGAAACTATAGGTAGGCAAGATAGCATAGTAATAAAAAGGGCCGCATGTGCATAACATCGCGCAATATTGTTATTATAGCAGAACTTCTTATAGTTCATATTATAGAGTGTACAAGTTCCTTGGAGTAGCATCACGAAAAAAGTACTATACGACACATGTCATCTCACTTCACTTCACCTTTTCATTATTTTCACTTATCTTGCGATATCCACTTCCTGCATTCCCCTTATGTTCAGGACAGCGACACGCAGGGTTGCGACAGTCTTAGGCAGGATCCAGCAATTGTGACTCGAAGTGGCATTGTATAAGTCCGAGACCATGTGCTTTCATGGCTCTCGGACCGCGCCACCACCGGGTTGACCGAGCACTTCCAACGTCTGGCTCCCAAACTGGAAAGGACTGGGGCTGCCAAGAAGCAGGACCTACCTAACCTAAGAGGTCTAGATGCCCCCTACCGGAGGGATCGTTCGGTCCGTGGCCCTTTATGGGTGCCGTCGTTGGGTAAGCGACCGGCGGCTAAGCTGAATGCTTGCCAGAGGGTCACGGTCATCCGAATGGTTTGGGAATACCACCGCACGATCTCTCGCAAAGCGGTGAACGTCCTTGCTGGCCTGCCACCGTGGGATCTGAAGGCAATAGTCCTTGCACGCAGGCACGATTTGCACGTGGAGATGCAAGTCGAGGTATAGCGGACAGAGTTCCGGCGGGATCTCAGGGTAACATGGTGACTGCGACTGTCACAACTCAGTGCTGGGCACGCTGTCATTGCGGCGGTAAGTCCCCTCTTTGATGTGTGGTAGTAGTCACTACTGGTATGGATGCTGTGACTAATCCGTTCAAAGAAGTTGGGGTGGCGTATGCACTATCTTGAAAAGGCTCCCTGAAGGTATTGGGAAGCGCTCCAGCAACTCGGAAGACAGTGAAGACGTGAGGAAATGATTTATTAAGTGTCGTATAGTACTTTTTTCGTGATGCTACTCCAAGAAACTTGTATACTCTATACGAACTAAAAGAAGTTCTACTACTCGTATAATTACAATATTGTGCGATGCTCTGCACATGCGGCCCTTACGATTACTATGCTATCTTGCTCACCTATAGTTTTTTTGACTAGTTTATGGTACGTAAAAAAAAGAACATATTTAAATTGAAAAACTTGCCAACTTATAATTATAATTGTAGTAGAAGCGAACATAATTGTGACTGATTTCGGCTACTTTATGTCGGTTTAACTTTTTTCGGAGGCATATTTCAGCTTCGCCGTCATACAATAAAATGATGAGACAGTCAAGGCCGTTCGATTGATATAGGTTTTATAGTGCTACAATGGAAAAATATAGTAGATGGGAACATAATTTGTGACTGGTTTCGGCTACTTCATGTCGATATAACTTTTTTCGGAGGCATATTTCAGCTTCGCCGTCATACAATAAAATGATGAGACGGTCAAGGCCGTTCGATTGATATAGTTTTAAAAGTGCTACAAGGGTGGGGACGGTGTCCGAACATTTTGAACATTGTTCTTTAACGTTATTGACTCGATCATAAATCATATAGGTAGGTAAATAATGACATCAATTTAGGAGATTATCGCGGAGAATCCAAAGACAAATATTTGAGTATTTTCCTGATATGGACGTGAGTATTGACAGGAAATTAATAAAAATAGTAGACGAAATATTATAAACGTCAATGTTTGCATGAATGGATGTTTTTTACTCTTTCACGCAATAACTACTGAATGGAAGTTGGTATACAATAGACTAGACTGATATGATATGGTATAGACTGTAATGTCCTGGAATAGCATATAAAGATACTGTTTTATCCGGGGCGTATGTTCCTTTGGGATAATTTTCTACTATCACGCGGGTGAAGCCACTAGCAGAAGCTAGTAGACGATATAATCCGCAAAATATTATAATTTAACATAGTGATTTATTGAAAAAGAGACAAGGATATTGAAGTTGAAATTCTATACAAATACAGAATACACTTTTTTGCGTGACAATATAGGTACCTATGTACCTATCTACTGGTTATTTGGCCTGTCAGGCTTAGGGATCATCCACAAATTACACCATATGAATTTCGTCATTTGAATAGTTCGTCACATTCTCCTGGTCAAGTTTTGCCTCGTGTGATTTCATACAGACGTCATCACGAGAACAATGAGAGAAGAATTCTTTGAGCATAATTTAAAATGGCCGGTGGATCCTTTTGATAACCTTAAAATGAATAAGGCCGCCAATAGTATGTGTTTTACCATAAGGTTTCCTTATTGTTATTATAATCTTGGTACAATAAAGTACCTATATAATAATAATAATAATAAAAGAAAACTAAGTATCTTGACTTAGCTCGCGAGGTTGTCGACATGTGGGAAGTGGACACAGCAATCATTGTGCCGATAGTCGTGACGGCCAATGGCTTAATAGCCAAGAGCCTCGACGAGCACCTGAGGAGGCTCTCGTTAGGCAGCTGGATCAAGGGTTTGATCCAGAAAGCAGCACTCTTGGACACGGCGGGTATTGTCCGGAGGTTCCTCTCTCAGGAGCCCTGACCGCCGGTAGCTTGGACCCTGTTCCCGAAGCCGTTTTTTTTTTAAGTTTTTGTAAAAATATTTAAAAATGTAAGAAATATGATATACTTAATGTAAAATAAATGAAATAATAATAATAATGAGGTAATTAACGATAACATCTACAACCGAAACGAAATTCTTCCAGTGGAAAAGACAACTACTTCTAGAGAAAACCTACATCAACAAAACAAATATTTCGTCAATAAACAACAAACAAAAACAACTTTCGCTTTTTATTTTAAACAAACAGTTTCTCTTTCTTTTTTATTTTCACATAAAGTAATTAAGGGCAATGGAAAATTTAAGAAAACATTAAATAATTTTTTTTTTTTAGTTGAGTAACCATCCAATGACTTCTCCCACTCCTGGACGGAACTCGTGGCGCGTCAAACTTTTACTGACTAAAACCTACTCCTATGTTAATTCTTTGCCTTGATCGTGCGATTCGTTCCAGGACCCTGGGTTTCCATTTTAGAAGTCAAACCCATGGCCCCAGTAGGCTTCGACCCTGCTGGGCCCCTACGGATTTGGTGACATGTCCTTGAGCTGCACACTATGCGCTTTCGACGTCATGGGCTCACTCCAGATGGTTGGCAGACGGCCCGACGGCGAGTTACCCATTGCTCACCGTCTGCAAACCCTCTATTATACCGTTTGCTCAAGACGGCATTTAAAAAAGTCTGGCTCCAAAATTTGAGAACTTTCGAAATAACAATTTATATTTTCCTTTCGAAAGATGCACATTGCACAACCGGTTTTCGCGGACATACCCACAACGTTGCCAGCTCGCTATAAAATTCGCAGCGCGCCGAACTAAGAATAAGGCTGTGTTTCTACTGAAGCGGAGCTAAGTGGACTGAAACACAGGAGAGCAGTGAAAAGTACCAACCAGTCGACAAGGCATTAAGTAGGTCGACCTTTGAAAAGTGTCATCTAATAGAGTGCGTCTAATGAAAGCGCAACCTGGAGTTTTTTTTTTTAAATATTTTTCGTAACATTATTCAGCCGCAATAATGGCCATATAAAAAATCGTGCAGTGTCAAGACATGATTCTCCTACGAGTTAATAATACCCCGTACAATTTTTTTGGTTTTAACCTCTATTCCTCAGGTCGCGCTTTCATTAGACGGACTATAGTGCATAAAGTCTTCACTACTACATAGTATAAAACAAAGTCGCTCTCTCTGTCCCTATATGTAGGTATGCTTAAATCTTTAAAACTACGCAACGAATTTCGATGCGCTTTTTTAAAATAGATAGAGTGATTTGAGAAGAAGGTTTATATGTATAAAACGTGCATAATATAGTAGAGTAACACTGATAATATTGCACCCGAGCGAAGCCAGGGCGGGTCGCTAGTAAATAATAAAAAAAATGGCAAATGTATCCATTGAAGTGGAGCGGGTTTCCATTGAAGCAGAGCATTGAGATAGGATGGAATGAAGTTGAGCTCGCGCTTCTTGCCCTCGACTAGACTCCATTCTATCCGGCCCAGGGCCGTTTCTTCATTTGTTTTATTTAAAAGTCTGTTCAGCTCTACTCCGCTACACTTAAGGCCTGTTTCACCACCTATTCCGATATCTTACTTGGCAGAAAATTTCATAGAAATTCTGTCCCATTTTTTAATTTATTCAGAAAGTAGTGGCTACTCGGACATTGTGAAACAGGCCCTTACACTATTTCCAATGGTGTGGAGTGGAGATTTCAAGCACTATTTTCAATTCACAGCTACGCTTCGCTCCACTCCCTCAGCTCCGCTTCAATGCAAACGTGCCCTAACAACAGGTTAACGATCCACCAAACTTGGACCATCAAGTACAGGTCGGATGACATCACGATCAAAACGCAGTTGACACACAAGTACGTGGTTCATACAAAAATCCAACTGGCTCACGGCTCAAAGAGCATTCACTAAACTAAGAAGGAAAAAGTAAGAATGCGTCAATGTTTATGATCCAATTTAAGTGCTGTACATTTTCCGTCAATATACTCTACTTACCTACGTGCTACGTATACGTAAGATTAGGTATATAAACTGGTGCTTGACTGCAATCCCACAAGATGGTAAGCAGTGTTGCAATCGTTGATGGTAAGGCAAATTAATTTAGTAGGAGCCTATTCATTCAACTTATTTCATCACCACTGCTCTCAAAACGGTAAAAAAAACATCGTGATGAAACCGGCATGCCCGAAAATCAAAAAAATCAAATACATGTGACATTCACCAACTCGCTCTGGGCCCGCAAGGCGGAACCATGGCTCTTTCCCTGTCCTAGATAGGAGACAGACCCAGCAGTGGGAACAACAACAACAGGCTGATACTATGCTATTCACTCTAGCCTTGAAGATACCTAAATTATAACCAGACGGGAAGATCGGAGCAGGTAAATCATTCCAATATGAGACCATTGACCACAAATTGCACAAATTGCAGGAATAATTGATGAAAACCGACACTAATAATGACGTACAATATGGTGCTTACATTAGCATTATCGACCTTGTAATGTTCCCACTGCTGGGACTCAGGCCTCTTCTCTAGGAGAGGGCATGGGCTGTAATCCACTACGTGGGCCCTGTGTGGATAGGTCCATGTCACATGCCTTCAATTGTGGTATGCCATGGTGTATACAATATCGTGAAATTGTAATAGTAATATCGAAATTGCCTTTGCCTAACCGTACCATATTTAATTTAAAACGATATTTGATTAATGGTGTAGAGCATTTGTTGTACCTAGCACAAAAAGATGATCTACAAAATGCCTTTTTGAACGACTTTCGCTGCATCATTGACAAGTAATTGAGTAGTTTATAAACCGACTTTAAAAAAAACAAAGTGGTTCTTAATTCGAATGAATGTATGTTGTTTAGCGAAATCTTCATAATAAATGATAGCAAAATAAATCTTTTGTAACCGCTGCAATCATATGTTTATTTATTGTTAACACCATTTCATAATATAACGCCAATACAATACGCTTTGAAGCTCTACCACAAGCTCTCAACGTGATCTATTTAAGGACCTAAACTGAACTGTTAAAGGAATGGAACTATATAGGATGTATGGCTCCATCCCTCTTTCTCCCTCGCACGCTTGACATTTTAACACATCATGGTAAGGCTACACTTAATTTCACCAATTATGTTCAAATTCCATATTATTTACATTATAAATTCAGGTCCCTGTTTATTTATTGACCGATTTTGATATTTTTTTTCGTAAATCTTTGATAATCCCATTTTTTTTTTTTCAATTCCAAAGTAGGTTATAGATTGAGTCTATTGGGACATTTTCAATTTGCAAGTTCTCGAAAGAAGAAAGAAAGCAAGAAAAACGGTTTATTTGTCTCGAACGCTTAAATAAAAATAAAACTTGCATCTTTATTATTTTATTACAATTATTTATTTATATGTCAGATTACATGATCCATAGTGGTTAGTACAACAGGAGCTTAAAACCTATGTTAGTGGGTGCACAAATTTTATGAAATTTTATGTTTTATTCTCTTGAATTATTATTACCGACCATATTAACCAAAAGATATTTACAGTTGGTGCCACACAGCCTCGTGCCACTTACATCCAGTAGAATCCCTTAGCCTTTACCAGGTCATCAGTCCACCTTGTGGAAAACCTTCCAACGTTACATCTTCTTCCGTCTTCCTTATACATATTTTATCAGCTTACCCAAATCAGGTAAAAAACCTTTGGATGTACTTAATACAAATCCCTTGAATATTCATAATATAGTGTTGTTTAAACACAAAAGAACGCAAGACTCATAAAAGGGAAGGTTTTTTTTATTGCGATTCAATAACTAAAAGATTATGTATAGTGCCGGATCTTCCACAAACAGAAAACAGCAAATGGAAGGGTCCCGTGCTGAATTTTTTTTAAGGTGAGAAATCGTCTAATGACTTCTATCGCTCTGGGTGGAGCGGGAGAGCGTGTAACACTTTTACTGACTAAAACCAAGCCTGTGCACTTGAGTTGCCTTTGTTTGCGTCCTAAGACTACGGGTTTCCTTTTCAGAAAATCCCCGAGGCCCTGGCGAGGGCATTGGCCCTACTGGGATTGCTGACATCTCTTTCAACAATACGTATAAAATATTTTTTTTACTAAATGCATACATTTTTTTAAATGACATAATCTAACTGCATTCCCACGTGATGGTAAGCAGTGGTGCAACCGATGATGGTGAATCGTATTAGTTTATTAAGAGCCTATTCACTCTAACCTTGAAGACAAATAGTTCAGAACAAGCCTATATCGTCTACACGCGCGCCTCAATGAGACAACAAACTGTAGGGGCCATCAGAGTCAAAGCCTACTTGGACCCTGGGTTGAAGACAAGAGAACCCTGAAGCCCTGGAATGAGGGCTAAGAAGGAACAGCAGTGGGGTATAATTTAGGAATGTTTTACAAATGTAAGAAAATAGAAAGACAAATACTGGTATTCAGCTAAATCCGGCTTGACTGGAAGCTGACCTCAATATACTTAGTTGGGAAAAGGCTAGGAAGATAATGAAGAAAAAAGAAAGACACATGCACCAGATATTTATATGTCATTTTAGGGGGCCCCCTTGGCAGAATTAGCTACAGGCCCCACAGTAGCTTAATCCGGCACTGACTTTATATTTAAATAAAGAGCACATTCTGACGTAACAATACTCGAGGTGTTGATCTTATAACAAGACTTACAGTTAACCACACTTTTTTATTGCGTCACCGTTCACCGTATTTTACGGCAATTGTCAGTGAGCAACAGCGTGAGAGATCGTTTCCTTCTTAAAGAGTAACTTTACCGCTCTGTGAAGGATGTTGCCAAATCTTTGCGAAATCTTTCGGCGGATGATCATGTGTTTTGCTTGCCAATTATCTTACTGACGGACAGAACCAAGTACTAAATAAGACGGCATATATTGACACTTGCAGTAAAATCTGTAGAAGTTACCTGTTTGTAGTTAAACCCCAAGACTAATTTAGAGGTAATCAGGTCATTGATTCTGATTACCTCAATTTTTTTTACACATTTAAGTAAATCACTCTTATATTATAAAGGCGAAAGTTTGTGCATGTGTTTATGTATGGTTGGTTACTTTTTCTGGATTTAGATAAAATTAGGCACATGGATGGACCATGTCCTAAAATAGCATATTTTATAGGATACTTTTATCCTGGAGGATTATGTTCTCTTGGGACAATTTTCTACTTTCACGCAGCCGAAACCGCTGGTAGTAGCTAACTAGTTTGTTTTATAAATTCCATATTTTAAATAAAATATATTTTAGTTTTCTTTGCCCCACTTATGATTAAAGTTCAAAAGATTTTCTTTATGGACCTAACATTTTGTCACTCCCAAACGTCGATTAGGTGAACTACAAACTACAAAAAAAAGTAAATCAAGGGTAACTATACAAGAATAACAATACAACCGACTGTTGAAAGTGCTGAACTGGAATCGATTGAATTCGGAATTTGAAGTTCAAAACGTGTCAAACTTTACATTAATAACCAAGACAGGACAAGGTTAAAGTAGAATTCATCAAAATTCAGTGTCATGGCCAATGCCTAGCATAGAACGCAAAGGGCCATTGAAAGAATACCGGTACGGGTTTTAAGTTAGTAAAAGTAACTTCCTCTTACTCCACATAGGCCCAGCTGGGTTAAAACCTACTGCGACCATGGGATGACTTCCGAAAACGAACTCTTAGAACGAAATACAGAGAAGGAAAAGAGAGTGGGGTTTTAATTGATAAAAGTCTAACACGTCCTTCCGCTCCATAAGATAACTAACTCCCATCTAAAAATAATAAAAAATGCCCAAAATAAGTAGTTAAATGAATTTCAACAATAGGTAAACTGTACAAAGCTTATCCTCTGCTATATATCTTCATATTGGCAGTACCAATCAACAGATAGTTTCTAAGATCACTGCAAACACTGGAGCAATAGCTTTATCTATTGTGTTGCTCTATGATTAGATAAACGCAGCAGTAAACTGTCGACAGGTTCGATACCCCTGTAAGAAATACCTCTAGGAACTGTTGCGGAACTGTACGTTGAAATGACGAAACTTGACGATAAGTATCAAAACCAGAAAAAAGAAATTGTCATCGACATACCATGAAAAATAAAAGTGTCGAGTGCGTGTTATTTTTACGTTAACGCGATCGAAACTTTAGTAAGTACAACGAGCAGTTGTTCTATTCACCTATTTACCCTTCAGGAAAAAAATAAGTAAAGGCGTAAAGGTCAGTTAATTCCAGTAATGTTCCACGCTACGTTCTAAGCAACTTTTTAACCCTCTCTTATCCTTGTGACACTGACACTTAGTGAGGTTTTAAACTTACCTCCCAACCCCCACCTAAAAAAGTACTTTTCAGTATAAAGTATTTTACAAATTTTCAGAAAATTATCATTAGTTTCGCCATCGTTACCTGGCAGCAGCAAGTTAAGGTCACGCCCCGATTTTTCGTTTTAGAAATCGTGCGATAACGTTAAAATTAACACACGTGATATCTCACACCACCAATATCCGTGCATTCCATTCACTTCCTCCTTGTGGTACAGTTCGTCCGTTTTAAAACCTTTATTTTTGTCCGATATTTCAAGCGCCAAAATTCGCAGAGCCTAACTTCACACTCGCCAACTTATAACGGACGAATTGTATTTCGTTTTATTTTCCGAACTCCCCTCCCCTACCCTTTTCATACTGATGCACGATGGCCAGAGGTTTTAGCCAGCGGAGGGTATTCCATTGTTTCGAGTGTTCGAACAGCTCTATGGTTCTCGATTGTTTCCACTTTGACTCGAGTCGGATTCAGTCCGTTATTGCGACTGGCAAGGTGCGTTCATTCTCCAGTTGTTCCTTGTTGGTTTATAGTTTCGAGTGAGAGTGAATGATTCGAACTAAAACTAGCGGTCGATTTGGTTGACTCGAAACAATCGAAAAACATCTCGATTATTTTGTAGAACGGCTAGTCGATGGTTGACTGATGGTTTATTTTAACGACTCCGATTCTTTCGATTGTTAAAACACCTCGGAATCACCTAACGTTACATTTTCGAACCTTACGTGATTATTGGACGATCCCCAAGGATGATATAAAATGCCCAGCGGGGTCGAAGCCTCTGGGGCCATGGGAGGGCTTCCGTAAAGAAAACCCGGGACCCTAGAACGAAGGCAAATTAGGAACGAAAGGTGGGGTTTAGTCAGTAAAAGTCTGACATGCCCTTTGGGAAAAGTTATTCTGACGATTCCTCAGCTAAACAAAAAATGATGACATAAAAACGACAAAAAGATGCAAAAAAAATGGGCCAACATCTAAAATCAATAATAAGAATCATAATGCTGACAGCATGATATCTATATAAGATTCTTACAGTACATTGAATATAGTTTTACAAGTATCTAGCTTAGCTCGAGAAGGGTGCTTGAGAACTGAGTACATTGTAAAGATAGACTATCAGTAGTACACTGTTTGTGCGTGCAATTGCATGCTATGTCTTAATGGTTCCTCAATAGGGCTGTCTGTTTAATATATAATTTTATATCTATCACACTATACATATAGATTTTTTAGCATTAACGGCCTTGTAATGTAGATAGACAGTGCAGATTGGTGGATGTCATATGTCTTCGAATTTTTAGTTCTATCTATGGTCTATCGATTTAGGTAACTACCTAAACCGACAGAGTATAGGACATGCCGGTTTACTCACTATGTTTTCCTTTACCGTTTTGAGAACAGTGGTGATGAAATAAATTAAGTACACAATATGTAGTGTGTATGTGAAATTGTAAATATGCCTAAGTATCCCTATTACCTTCTCGTAATTTTGAGCTGTTACTGTTATTTTGTATGGTGTAGGTACAATAAAAAGTATACCTATCTATCTCTCTATCTATCTCAAACGGCTAAACAGATTTGAATGTTTTTATCTTAAAGTTACAGATCCATGCCATTAATATTATTAACACGAAAGTTCGTATGTGTGGATGTATGTTACTCCTCTTTGATGCAAAAAGTACTGAATAAGTTTCGGTGAAACTTGGTATACAGTAGACCATATCCTAACATATCATATAGGATACTTTTTATCCTGGGAGTATGTTCCATTGGGATAATTTTCCACCATTAGGTACGTGGGCGAAGCCACCAGCAGCTAATATTTAATAAAATTTGTATACACTTATATTATATGTCTATACAATAGTGTGTTTTTCCTTCCGGAATCAGAGTCTTGTGATGTTTGCTTTTAGGAAGGCATTGGGTTTTTAGGTATCAGACTTCCTAATAATAACAAGGAAAAGTAAAGAGAAGTAATTTCATATGGAACATTAAAGGTAACTACGTCACAGGTAAATCTTCGACCTTTGACACCAAAAATTATAATTATTGAAAGAATATCCTGTTGTCGGCAATTCAGTGGCTCACTAGTAGGTGTAATTATACTGAGGTAGGTAATGGTTCTAGCTTCTGACCGGGGAGGTACCTTAGGAGGTAAATTTTGAAAAAAAATCTTACTCTCTATAAGTTGTACCTATCTACACATCCGCAGTCGGTTAAGAGTACAGCTACCTAAGTTAGAGTTACCTCTCCCAGGTTGGCCGCTGTAAAAACAATCTGGCCAAATGGGGCTCAAACACAATCTGGTCAAAAGGGGCTTCCTCGACCCATCCTTAACACAGTGCCAGTATGGAGTCGCTGTACAAGACATGCGGCACATTCTGAGCTGCCCAGGCTGCACAACCACCTGTACTTTTCAAGATCTATGCAAGGCCAATGATAGTGCCGTACAGATTGCCAAACACTGGTCAGAGAAAATTTTGTAGAAGACATCGACACGAAAAGAAGAACCTACACATCATAAAAAGAAGCTCTGTGCAAAATTTCAGCGTTTTAGGTCCAAAGGATTTGGGCTGGGCGTTAGAATCAGTGAGAGCGTACGACTTAAATAAGAATGTCTCCCAGTTCGTAAAATCGCAATTTCAAACACGTTTTCTGTGGACGTTGTTCTACTCAGTCTGTATAACAACTGTGAATATCCTCCAAGTAAGTACCTATAAATTAAATCAACGATCTCCGTAAACAACTTTTGCGTTATTTTAGTAGGAATAGAAATAAGACAAATAATATTAATACTCTTTGAAAATAATGTAGGAGACAGATATTATGCAAATGAGAAATGTCCGATAAAATTACTTAACTTAGAAAATACCTAAGGCATTAATGCTGCCACTGCTGCCAGCCATTAAATAAATTCTTTATGTGCATAAAGCATTGAACAAATAAATAAGTAACATATCAATAAGGCCTTACACACTTTGTACAAGAAGAATAAATAAAATAAATTGAAAACAGGCATATTTTGTATATGTAGATTTTCTGTCAAATCTGTTGTTATGGTACAATCTACGGTTCGTTGCAGCGTGCTACAGTATAAACTTGACATTAACAGCCGGTGGCGGCGTGGAGGCTGACGTACTGTCTCCTATCTTATCAGCGTAGGCCGTGATCATTGCATCTCGACACACGTGAGATCTAACTCAGTTCTACTATCTAACGACTTGTCTTTCCGGCCACCGATCACGGTTTTTGTGGATACATAGAATTTTTCTAGACATCCCATCAGGATGAATTACAGCGGCCATGGATCGCAAAGGGTAGTTCCCCTTTAAGAAACACGGGTGCATTTTAGTCAGTAAAAGTCTGACACTCTCTCTTTGCTCCATCCAGAGCGAGGCGTTATATTTAATGACTAGCTGCTGCTAGCTGCTTTACCCGCGTGAAGAAAATCGTCTCAAGAGAACATATACCCCCGGAATCCCGGGATAAAAAGTATTATGTACACACTCACAAAGTTTCGCTTGTACGTTAATGTGATTTCCAAAAGAAGACATGCTCCAGCGACTCCATATAAATGACATTGTCAGAGCACTATATAATCTGTTGCTGTTTTTCGGTTCGAAGCAGTTACGAAATTACAGTTCTGTCTTTTAAGGGTATTGTAGGTATATATATGTCCGCTTGAAAGAAAAGAAGGAAAGTCAGCTTGTTTTACTAACCAATCAGACTTTTTATGATCCCACTGCTGAAACTGTGGCCTCCTCTCTAAGAGAGAGAATGGGCCGTAATACACCACGCGGGCCCAGTGCGGGTTAGTAGATGTCACATGTCTTTGAATTTTTAGTTCTAGGATATACTGATTTTCCTTTACCGTTTTGAATACAGTGGTGATGAAATTAATGACAAATTATTGTTGCTGGTGTGTCCAATAGTACAATATTTGTTTCCTTATGTCTTTGTGTTTGTTCTGTTATAACTGCCTGAAATAAATGCTTTTTATTTAATTTATTTTATAATAATGCTCCTGGCTGGGTTTGTATCCACGACCTACAACTCGATAACTCGAGGCAATTACCACTGGACCACCACTACTCTGCTCTCTCAACTTGTTTGCCAACCGAAAAAAACGGTCTTCATAGGTAGTTGACGCTAAAAATCGTCGTCACATGACGTGAGTAATATTTTGATTGTTTAAAATGTACCTAATCAAGTCATCAAGAGGTTATTTACATTTTTACATGCGGTTTCGAGAGATGTAAAGTTAGCATTGTGCAAACAGCAGAGGTACTTGAGCATGGGTTGTGTCAATAATATTATCCTTATTTGAAGAGATGTATATAACTTCTGGCCTTACACTCGTGATGAAAACGAATCCAATTATTATTGAGAATTTGACTGGTAAACTTGCTTAATACTTTCCGTTATTAAGCAAGTTTACCAGTCAAATTCAAAGTCACTCTTTAAAAAGTCCCGTGGCCAAGTACCCTTTTGTAGGTACCGTCTGTTTTTAGACTAAAATGACATTACAACACAAAAGAACTGGCATCATTCCTATACCTAGTAAGTTTGACATTACTGTCTTGTTTCAATATAATCTCAGGGTATAAAAAACCGACGATAGCTAATATTTCTAAAGCACCCCTAAGAAATGGAATTTTTGAAACACTAACACTATTTTGATTTTATTCGTGTTTCAGAACTTGTAGGAGTGATTGATAGCGTGGTTAACACCTTTATAAAGGTGACTAATCATCCAATTACTTCTACCGAGCGAGTGGAGACGGAGGGGGTTTCAGACATTTACTGACTAAAACCAGACCTATGTTTCTTCCTTGCCGTGCGTTTCAGAACCGGGGTTTCCCTTTTGGAATAGCAATGGGACTATGTTTGACCCTGAGAATTGAAATAGTAATATGGAACACTAGCAAACCGTCCCAGATTCGCACAAGTATTACAAATCACTGTGAATTTAAAATTAACAGTATTCTTTACCACGCCTAAACCATTCCCATAAATCGTTCTATCTATTAATGAAAACCGAATGATAATTCGTTCAGTACTACTAGACAGACAGAGACGATAAAGGAATTTGTTTTAAAATATGATGACGATGATGATGATAAAAAGCAGGGCAGGAAGATGATGATCAGGTTTCAGGAACTAATATTAATTACATAACAATGCTTACTGGACAGAGAAACAAAGACAGGACTATAAACAATGGTTGGTGTTTTGTAAACACTAATTGTCATGGATTCGAAAAACGTACAACAAAACTGTGAATCAAATGATGTTTGAATGGAGGCACGTGCTAAATAACATCCGTGTATGAACGGGCGGGTGGGCCGAAATACACACAAAAACAGGCAAATGGAGGACCAGCTAGGCCACCTAAAAAATAACCCTACATACGCATAAACGCGCACGCGTCTACGATTAATTGATCGCTGAAAACTTGAATACCTCTACTTTTACTGATAGGATTTCTTTTATTCACAATTACATAAATATAATAATAATTTTATCAAAAAATGCTAGGACCTTAAAATTATTGCTGGACATTGTTGTATATGCACATTAAGTTATGAGCTATTTAGTAAGGAACATCTGTAGCTGAACTAGATAATACAATCTGTAATCCAGACATCAGCGCTCTCCCTTCAGTCTATACACCACTTAAGGCTACTACACTAAGGGCCTATTTCACCACCTATGATTAAGTGTCGAGTATCTTACTTGACAGATAAGATATTGGCAACTTAATCATAGGTGGTGAAATAGGCCCTAAGGGTAATAAACCAACCTTTTTGTTTAAACTTAAGATTGCTGATGATGGCCGATGGCTCTTCGAGCAGGTGCCAATGTAACGGAGTATTTATCTGCCTGCCTAGAGTGATTAAAAACTGATACCACATAAGATAAAGGCTTCCTTTTGGGTGTCAGTGACACTGGATTTAAAGTCTCCAGTTTATTATTATTATTCTATTTATACAATATCGTCGTTGTAGAGTAAGAATTCATTGTTATTTTAGCCAAAATCAATTCATTCGTTTTAGCTAAAAATGACACTTAATGAATTCTCACTCCACAATGACATCAAAAGGAAACTGAGTGACTAAGACTGACACATCAATGCACATACGACACTATTAGGACTAGGAACAATGAAATTTTTACAATGCTTCCTCTTATGACGTAGGCAAACTTACGAGGAAATTCAGGGGGAATTTTGTATTTATGCAAAATCTCATTCCGTGTTACCACAATTAATGGGACTTTAAAGATTGCATGGAGAATTCTGATTATATATATTATTTTTTGGGTTAATCAACTTGAAAGTTGATCCAAATTTTAATAAAATGGTATAATAAGGTCTTTATTATACCATTATTACTTTTTCAAAACTAAATAGATAAAATACTCACACACTTAAACTTAAAAATACAATTTAAGGTGTGGTAAAGTTTTTCTGAAAACATTTTGGATTTTCGCGTACAAAGTCGCTAGCAAAGTGCTAGTTCTGAATGTAATTTATAATTTTTCTACACTAAGTATCCCATTGGATTGGTGTAATTATAACAGTTTATAATAATTAGAAATGAACAAAAGATGTAGCTACAAGGAAACAGATTCTGGTAGGAAATTCCATTCCTTAGTAGTAGGTAAGTAAAACGAAAATGTAAACAAAACGTGGATTTTTTTTATTTCTTTTGTATCCACATTTATAACGTATTGGTTCAAAAGCAGTAGCAGTTATTTATATTGGTACACACTAAATAATACAAGGCACCAGAAAAATTTGGAATAAAGTACAAAATACAAATACAAAATACAAAATTGTTTATTGCCACAATTAGCGTTATCATAATTATTAACAAGTTTTTGGAGACTCCTTTTAAGCAAAACAGTGCCTGTATTAGGAGACTCCGCGCTTCCATATCATTGCCGTGCTTATACTAACTGTGAGATAAAACAAAATAAATAAAAATAAAAAAAATCTACTGTGACACACAAAAAAGATTATTAATAAAAGTAAGAAGAATCACAAAAAAAAAAAAACAAAATTCTAGATGGTAAGTATAAAATATTACATTGTGGAGTGGTGTGATGTGGTGTGTTATAGTGTGGTGTGGTGTGGTGTGTTGTAGTGTGGTGTGGTGTGTAGTGTGACGTAGTGTAAAATGCTTGGTGTGTGGACTGTGTGCTTTGTTGTGTGTGTTGTTGCTGTGTGTGGCTACCCAACGTGTTCCAGAAGTTCCTCGGTTTCCTCATACGTAAGAGGTTGTATCCAGTCTACTATACTTTTTTTGCAGTCTCGGAAATTTTTATTATGTATATACACATGTCTATTAATTTTATTGTATAGTTGAGCAGAACGCTTATTAAATTGCCTGCTTGCAAATTTAGTTTTAGTTTGGGGAACTTGAGCCACTAAATCTATCCTCCTTTTAATTTTTTTGTTTCTATGGTATGGTATGGTTTTGTGTATTTTAAGAGCGATTTGGGTTATGTACAACTTTCTAACTGAAAGTAGACCACTTATTTGGTACAAGCTTTCAGTAGAGAATCCTTTATTTTTAAAATACATAATTTTTATTAATGAACGTTGTGCTCGTTCTACGTTTATAAATTTTGTTTTAGCTACATTAAGTACATTGACCTTTTCCTAATATCTCTGCGAAAAAACCCGAAAAACAAACAACTGTTTTTCATTAAACCAGAAAATGCAAAGCATCGCGATAAATATCGATTCAAGATTTCCGTTTTTTTTTAATTTAACCTATTACATACCCACAAAACGAGACACAATAGTAAAACAATAACACCGCGGTCTCATAGGACCGGTCGGGGATTCATGAACTAAAATGTAGGTGAGACAATAACCGTTACTCTATGTTTATTTGGCTTCTACTACCCGTGCGCGTTAACATGGCACCTGCCCGAATGAATAACTTTTAAAGAACTCAGTGTAATTATTTTTTTAATTTTATTTCAGGTCTTTGAATATCAATCATTTTCAACAAACAATGGGTCTATTTCTAAATCCTAAAACTTTAAGAACAAGACAACATTTTAAAGAAAACCAGCGTACATTACCTGTGACACGCAAGATCCTCATTAATGCATCATTCGCTTAACCGACTGTGAATCACTCACTTAAATCCTAGTGATTCACTAAATACCTAGCTACTTGACAGAATTTAAACAGTTTTTTGTCTTTAAAAATAAATATATGTAATTTCTATTCGTTTACCTCGAATAAATACGTCTTTATGTTAGCCTAAGTACCTGTCGTCTGTTTTTTATACCCTGAGACTGAAATGACATTACGACACAAAAGAACTGGCATCATTCCTATAGTAAGTTTGACATTAAATGTGTCAATTTAGTCTCATGGTATAAAATACAGACGATAACCACAGCGTGTAATTAGTGTTTACTAACTTATACTACATAACGTATAAGTAGGTATGTATTGTAGTCTTGCGAAAAACACAATCAACTAAAATTAAACAAAAATTGTTGTTGTAATAATAAATTGAATGCGTCAATGGCAGGTCGCTTGGATCATACGTGGACGCATGAGGGGTTAAAAGATCAGTATTGTGCAGTAATGGGAACCAACTGGCTGGTTACTAATGTGATCCTTCAATTTAAAAGGCCTATTACACCACTCGTGTTTACGGACGGTCTTAGTATAATGTCGCGCAGTGTAATAAGGGTAAGACGGTCTACTCAACGATACTCTACGAAGACCGGTCGTAAAAACGGGTGGTGTAATAGGCCTTTAACCAAGGTGTTTTGTTAAGAACCATTCTATATTTAGATTCAGATTCATTTAATCATTGTAAAACATAAGTATACCAACCCACCACGAGTTTTCTATGTTAAAAATACTGAATGATTATGGTAAAAGGAGGATTCCAATTGGAACCGTGTTAATCATCTGAACTGCCTTTTTTTCCAGTCCTAGCCCTGATCTCGCTAGATTGAAGGCATTGATGATATCGTATGAGTGAGCCTAGAATATATCTGGCTATCCCAACCTTGCTACCAATAATATGGGTTGACTTTGTATCTTTAAAGCGGATCAACATTAACATTGAAATTGTTTAGTTTTTAATTGAGCATAAATATAAATAATAAAATTATTAGCTCCTAAGACAAAATTGGTACAGGTTTATCCCTATTCAGGTTCCCCGAGTCCATCCAGGACGTGCTCGGCGCCAGGTGTACTGGTGGTCGCCGGAGATTGCGGCTCTGCGCGAGGCGTGCACCGCCGCGCGGCGCCGGTACGCCAGGTTCCGCAGGCGCCGCACCCGCCCGCCGGATGCGGAGGCCAGAGAGGCGGAGCTATACGAGGGGTACAGAGCGGCAAGGCGCACCCTCCGAACAGAAGTAAAGCGGGCCAAGTTGGAGGCCCGCAATGTGTGGCTGGGGACTCTGAACAGGGACCCATGGGGACGCCCTTACCAGGTGGTGCGGGACAAACTCCGCCCATGGGCTCCCCCTCTGACTCAGAGTCTCCGGCCCCAAGTTGTGGAGGGTGTGGTGGCCAATCTGTTCCCTGAGCGAGGGAGAGCGGGGGAGTATGGTCCCCGCTCATGGCTCCGCCACCTGCGGTGCCCGTAGCGGACCACACCAGCGACGACGAGGACGACGCTCCAGAGGTGACCAAGGTAGAGATGAGGGCGGTGGTACGAAGACTCAGTCTCAAGAACACTGCCCCAGGACCCGACGGCGTGCACGGCAGAGTATGGGTCCTGGCCATGGAGGCTCTTGGGTCTCGATTGCGAGGGCTCTTCAGCGCGTGTATGGAGAGAGGCCAGTTCCCCCTTCGCTGGAAGACGGGGAAACTGGTCCTCATCGCGAAGCCGGGGCGCCCCGCGGACTCTCCGTCCGCGTACCGGCCCATCGTGCTGCTCGACGAGGTGGGCAAACTCTTTGAAAGAGTAATTGCAGACCGCCTCGTCGGGCATCTTGCGCGGGTGGGGCCGGATCTCTCGGACGGCCAGTTCGGCTTTCGCAGGGGGCGTTCCACGGTGGACGCCATCATGCGCGTGAGGGGCAGGGCTCTCACGACGCCCCGATGCGGTAAGTCGGGGCAGGGTCGTCTTGGCGGTGTCTTTGGACATCGCCAATGCCTTCAACTCCCTGCCCTGGAGTTGCATCGGGGCGGCACTTCGGTACCACGAGGTGCCCGCCTACCTCCGTCGTGTGATCGAGGCCTACCTGTCGGATAGGTTCATCATCTATCCCGGTCACCAGGGAGAGTGGAGACGGCGAGAGATGTCGTGCGGTGTTCCGCAGGGATCGGTACTGGGACCGCCCCTGTGGAACATCGGATACAACTACGTGCTGCGCGGCGACCTCCCCGACGGGGTCAGCGTGGTCTGCTACGCAGACGACACGCTGGTCCTGGCGCGGGGAGAGTCGTACCAGGCGGCGGCCGAAACAGCGACACGCGGGGTTGCGACAGTCGTGGAGAGGATCCAGCAACTGGGACTCAAGGTGGCATTGCACAAGTCCGAGGCCATGTGCTTTCATGGCCCTCGGTACGCGCCACCTCCGGGTTCCCAAATAACGGTAGGGGGGGTCCACATCGGCGTCGGGTCGGCGATGAAGTACCTGGGACTCGTCCTCGACAGCCGGTGGACTTTCGAGGAGCATTTCCGACGTTTGGCCCCCAAACTGGACAGGTCTGGGGCCGCTCTGAAGCGGCTCCTGCCCAACCTAGGGGGTCCAGACGCCCCCTGCCGGAGGCTCTACGCGGGGATCGTTCGGTCCATGGCCCTTTACGGGGCGCCGGTTTGGGCGCCGTCGCTAGGTAAGCGACCGGCGGCCAAGCTGAACGCTTGCCAGAGGGTCATGGCCATCCGGATGGTGCGGGGATACCGCACGATCTCCCGCGAAGCGGCGAGCCTCCTCGCTAGCCTGCCACCGTGGGATCTGGAGGCAACAGTCCTTGCACGCATGCACGATTTGCGCGTGGAGATGCAACGCCGGGGCGAAACTCCGCTGCCGCGACAAGTCGCGGCATGGCGGACAGAGTTCCGGCGGGATCTTAGGGTGGCATGGCGACTGCGACTGTCGCAACCCAGTGCTGGGCACGCCGTCATTGAGGCGGTTAGGCCCCTCTTTGAGGAGTGGTTGGAAAGAGGTCACGGCGTCCTCTCTTTCCGTGTGACGCAGGTCCTCACCGGACACGGTAAGTTCGGGAGGTTCCTGCATCGAATCAAGCAGGAGAGGACGCCCGGGTGTCGCCACTGTGTGGACCGCCCGGAGGACACGGTGGAACACACGGTAGAAGTGTGCCCCGCTTGGGCGGAGCACCGCCGTGTTCTCGTGGAGACTATCGGGAGCGGCGACCTCTCGCGCCGGGCCCTGGTTCAGGCCATGGTCCGGAGCGAGGAGGGTTGGCATGCGGTCGCCTCCTTCTGCGAAGCAGTGATGCTCGTGAAGGAGGCTGCTGACCGCGAGCGCGTGAGGGAACGGTCCTCACGCCGCCGCCGCCGAGATCCCGATCCCGATTTCCGACCACCGTAGGCGCGGGTTCGCGGACGGCGAGCACTGGGTAGCTCGCTGTCCGGCAGTCTGGAAATAATCTGGACCGAGCCCAGTCGTCAACGGCGCGTTCTGTTCCACGCGCGCCTCAAGGAGATGTCAGCAAACTGTAGGGGCCCGGCAGGGCCGAAGCCTCTGGGGGGAACATGTGGTATTCCTAACGGTTGATACCGAGTCCCCCCCAGAACGAAGGCAACGAAGGAACGGGGTAGGGGTTTAGTCAGTAAGAGTCTGACACGCCCTCCCGCTCCGCCCAAGAGCGGGGGAAGTCATTCTGATGATTCCCCTACCAGAAAAAAAAAAAAAAAAAAATCCCTATTCAGGTTAGATCTAATTATTGTTTTATACATTTTTCTATTCTAGTTTAAAGCCGCAATTTTTGTAAACTTGCACCCTATTCTATTTAATAAACAACAATAAAAATTAGACCGACGAAGCACACGTGGGCGACGCCTGAATTGTACGTAAAACAGCGATGCATGTCGTGGATCAATCTAGCTCTACAAGTCTAGTTGATATATAAAATGTATAGAGACCGATGCACCCATATCGGCGTACGTGGCCAACGTGAGCCCAAGAAAATATGTAGTTCTACCTTTACATGGAGCACAATAACCTGTGGAGAGTGCGTAAGGCGTTACCACGGTCACTGAACGTACCCTATATCGAAGGTTATGCTGCGATATTTTCGACACTCGCAGTAATTGCAAGTTTAAGTATAAACGGTGTAATCGGCTGACGAATTGGTTGTCAATTCATCAACCAATAACAGCGGGCGAAGCTCCACTGTCCCCCGCCGTTGCTCTCTCCACTGGTTATTTGCTTCATATAACTTTATAAGTCAAAGGTAGGGTCATCAACTAACCTGTCTCCTTGGTATCCATCACAGAAGTGCTCGGCTCCACGTCCTCGCCTCTACCAAGCATCTCGTTTCCAGGAAACGTGTAATAGTTGTGTTGGAACGGGTGAAACATTTCCCAAAACATCGTGCTCACGACAGTGATCATACGTCAATTTGACATTGATGTTTTAATTTTTTAAGGGCATATTTGTATTTATACTCTTTATACAACGAATTTTGTCTATGTTGTATTTTAACCATCTCCCCATTCTAGTGTCTCTTTTCCCCTGTTGAACGACTGTTCGGAAGAGTTACCGCGGCCCTGGACTGCCATTTAATCAGTAAAAATCAGACCCTCACATCACTTACAGCGGGGGAAGTTATTTGATTTGATAACTTACTTAATAAAGTATTCCTTCATTCTCTTAAGACTTGGCAAATTACTTACTCGTGTATCATCATCATCATCATCATCATCTCAGCCGAAAGACGTCCACTGCTGGACATAGGCCTCCCCAAGCGCCGCCACAGCGACCGGTCCTGTGCGTCCCGCATCCACCGGATTCCCGCGACCCTCGCCAGGTCGTCGGTCCACCTTGTGGGAGGCCTTCCGACGCTGCGTCTTCCGGTACTCGTGTATAGTCGTAGTTTATCTAAAAATAAACTATTTTAGTCACAAAACTGTTTGGTACACGAAAAACAGGAAGCCTCTGGGGCTTAGGGTTGGCTTCTGAAAATAAAACTTGGAACCCTGGAACGAAGGCAAATAAGGAACAGTAGTGGTTTCAGACAGTCGAATTCTAACACGCTCTCCCACTCCGCCCAAGAGCGAGAAAAATATTCTGATGGCGCCCCATCCAAAAAAAGCCGATGAGGCCATTATCAGCAGGGAGTTAAAATATTATCGCCAGTCATTTTAATTTGACCTTGTAGATAAATAGCCTAGGTACGCCTATCCCCCAAAAATAATCTCATTGATCTATCTACATAGGTATCTTCAAATCATGATCATCTGTCAGGTGTCAGTTTCTCTAAAAGCGCGGTATCTAAGTGGTATTCGTATCACAGTACTCTGGTATCTTATTTTATCAAGAAGCTGATATGGATGATATTTCTTCAGCTTCTTCGCGTGTATCTTTTGATGCTGTAGGTAGGTACATGCGTGTTGTACCTAATGTTATCTAGAGGCTTATGTGTATTTTGAACTGTTCCTCTATCTCAGTCTAACTTCCTTATTTGATTATTATTTTGACAAAACTCTACTTACTTAATTTGGAAACACTCATTATTGGTTTCCCTTAAAATCTTACGGGAGATAACTTTTGCAAGGCTGTGTAAGTCGTTTAGTCTGCTTGTAGATTTCTAAGTACTTAACATTTATTTATCAGCAATTTATATGAAAATCTAAAAATTATTAAACAGATTAACTATGAACAAACGCCCAGGTGTCACCATTGTGTGTAATATGTATCGCCCGAAGAACACGGTGGAGCATACGTTAGAGTATACCCCGCTTGTGCGGAGCACTGTTGTATCCTCGTGGGACTGGCGACAAAGACCTCGCGCGCTCTCGCGAGGAGGAATAGCAGTCGGTCGCCTCCTTCTACCTCAAGGAATGTCAGCAAAACCGTAGGGGCGGGGGCAGCGGGGTCGAAGCACGCTGGGGCTACAGACACAGATTACTAAATAGTTACTACGTAACTACAGATTAGCTTTTGAAAGGAAAACCCGAGGTCCTGGAACACAAAGCAAAAAGGAACATATAACAGTGACTTTTAGTCAGTAATAGTCTAACACAACTTCCCGCTCTGCTCTAGGGCTGGAGAACTCATTGGATGATTACCCACTTTAAAAAAAAAACCTTGTACAAGTATCTTCCCCGATATCACCACTTTGATGAAGTCACCTAATAGGTGCATTACATACTAGTTCCCATTGTGTATTATAATTGTATACCTAATCTTAGCTACATCATGCTATCAAGGTTACTTATCAACAAGCCACGTAGGTAGCCTAACGCACTTTTAAAAAATTGTATTTGGAGAATGTAGGGAGGCCTTTGCGTAGCTGTGGGACAATATAGGCTAGGTATTAATAATATTATATAATAATAATTTTGGAAAAAAATATTTGCTACCGGCAATCAAGCAGGTATTTTCGTTTGATATATTTTCCAGGAAAAACACCAGAACTTTTTCTAAAAAGTATGAGGAACTCCAGATGCTCATGCTCATGCTCTGCTAAAAAATAATTGGTAGGTGTAAGTCTTGGCCTTGGTAGGTGCCTACTACCAAATTTTTTCTTTTCAATATTACTACTTTTTTCTCTCTCTTTTATTGCACCTACCTACCACTAATCTTCTATGCTTTACCCACAGGTTGACTAGTAGAAAATGCATAAGGCATTAAGTACGCCTTTGTACCTACGTTTATGTGCATAAAGTGTGAAATAAATAAATTAAAATGGTTCAACCGCGAATACCCTTCATTTTTTGCTACAACAAATCTCTTGGAGTCAATACAATATTAAACTTGGAACAACTAATCTTTACTTCCTTCCGGTTAATAAAAACTATAAGCCCTTCCTTCCCTTCCAATTAACTTCTTTACCGTTTTTAGGGTTCCGTAAGTCAGTCAGCAAAAACGGAACCCTTATAGTATCACTTTGTTGTCCATCAATCAAGACCATTTTTTTTTCGGAACGCGTAAAGGTAAACTAAAATTAATATCAAAAATACTCAAATCTTCGTTGGAGTAGAAATACAGGCAAACCTATTTGTAACGCAATCAAAAGATAAGGCTGTTGTCTAGCCTATATTTCAACTGTCGCACTAGGGGACCAAAACCTGTAGTCACTTCCCGTTGACCTAGAATCATGGTAAGAAGCAATGAATGCAATAGGTATACCTACAGGAAAAAATCTGCAAACCGCCAATTTGTAGTTAACAAAATAATTACTTTTTGAGATTATACCTAAACTTGTTTAGAAATGGTAAAGTAATCCATATGTTGACGTATCTGGACATCAGTTTTCCAACAACAAAGTTCACCCAAAGGTTGACTGGTAGAGAATGCCCCAAGGCATTAAGTCCGCCTCTGTATCTTGTGTGCATAAAGAATAAAATAAATAAATAAATAAATAACCTCAGTACCGTTTAGATCAGAAAAACGTTCGAAATTACATACTTACCTACGTACTTAATATATTTGTAAGGAATCCTCGGTGCGCAAGTCCGACCCACTTAACCTTTTTTTATACTCTATGCTTCAATAACCAAGATTTTGATCAGTTATCTTGATGGTGCTGGACAATCGCACTCGAGCTCGCACCCGGTTTCCCGGTCAACCTCTCAGGAGGCCTTCCGACGCTGCGTTTGTTTCTGGAGTGGCGACCATGTACCGGCCATGGTCGCCATACCAGAAACATTCAGCTAAGTATATGACCACATCGAGATTAAAAGTGTGAAACTAAACAAAAACCATTTTTTGAGGTGTTTTTTTATATTTCAACCGTTTATTATGCAGAGAAAAAACATTAAAAATAAAAACACTTAACTAATTAAAACTACATACACATAAATATTTTTTTGAGGTAAAAAGTCATCAAATAACTTCTCCCGCTCTGGGGTGAAACGAGAGGGCGTGTCAAGCTTTTACAGATTAAACCGAACCTGCGTTCCTTTGGTGGCTCTTTCCCCCTTGCGCTCCAGGGCTACGGTAACGCTTTCGAAATCCCGCTACCCTGGCAGGCATTGGCTCTAGAGATCCTAGTACCTGCTGTACTAAGTTAAAAAAATACTTTACTAAATACTTACCAGTAGTTAGTTAACTAAACTATATAATAATATAATAATAATAATATAATATAATAATAATATTCCACAACTTTCACACAACATCATCTAGTCCCAAGCTAAGCGGAGCTCGTATTATGGGTACTAGACAACTGATAAACATACTTATATATTTCTAAATACATACATATTATAGATAAATTACACCCAGACACAGAACCAACGATCGTGCTCATCACACAAACATTTGTCCTGGGTGGGAATCGAACCCACGACCTCCGGCATAGCAGTCAGGGTTACTAACCACTAGACCAACAGGCCAGTCGTATACCTAAACGAGGAAAACATTAAAATAATGCCATGGAGGTTTCTAGGATAGTTTGTATTCAAAGCCCAAACACGATTACAACGTCTTTACTAGTTATTTTGTTGGTTCGGAAGTATCCGTTTGGTGTTCTAGGAATAGCTACGACAATATTTTTGCCTGTTTCGTTGATAAAGGAAAACTTAGTATGAATTGTTTTGAGCAATTATGTACCCACCCAGATCTGGGGCTATATCGCACGAGTGCAAAAGGGGGTGGGAGCTATAAATAAGTAAATAAAAAACCGGGCAAGTGCGAGTCGGACTCGCGCACTGAGGGTTTCGTACCAATCTACCTATAAAAACAGTTTAATTCTCGAATCGAGTCTTGAAGACTTTTCAATTTTTTTTTCTTGTGACGTAACTAAAAATTTTCAGTTTCCAGACTTTTCCCGATATTAGTGCTATAATACCTTGCTTCGTGCCAAATTTCAAGATTCTAGGTCAACGGGAAGCACCCTATGAGTTTTGATTCCTTTGACAGTGTCGAAATGTACGTTTTTTGAAACATAAACGGGCGTATCTTTTTTTCCCGTCAACTTACAAGTTTGATTTTTGCACAACTTCAAGGGACCGCGGATTTCAATATATGGTTTTAATTTCAACTTGATACCTTCACGCGTTCCTGAGAAAAAGGGTCTTGACAGACGGACGGACGGACAGACGGACAACAAAGTGATCCTATAAGGGTTCCGTTTTTTCCTTTTGAGGTACGGAACCCTAAAAACGTTTATCTCCAACAAATTTCAAACACAACTTTAGGTTAGTACTTAAGCAGTTTGACAAAAAATAGAAGGTAATTTGTGGGAGATCTGGAGTCTAAACTACGGCTGAGCCTGTATTTTAGAGCTCAAGGCCCTCATTACATAACAAATAGAAATTACTTAGTCAACGCTCGAGTGTGTGCATAAAGCCAAGGATACACTAGGGGACAAATGGAGCAACATGTTGCGGATCATGTTGCTCAACAACTACGTGGAACATGCATACTGACGCGGGACTCATGCGCTCGCTCTCGAGGCGGGAGCAAGCAACATGCCCCGCGTCACGTACTATGTTGCGGGGCATGTTGCAGGACAATATGCAACGTTGCAGCGTCACGTAAATTTAGTGTTGCGCGTCGTGTTTCGGGACAAAATGTTCCCTAGTGTATCCCAGGCTTAAGTGTGTGAGATTGTGCGCATCTGAGTAAATAAAATGTGTATATAGATAGGGTATATTATATATTTATGATTTATACTACTTACGTTACGCACCCTATATAGTTCCATCCCTCTAACAGTTCAGTTTAGGTTGCCAAATGTATCGCATTAAGAGCTCGTGGTACTCGTAGTGTCTCTACATGGAATCAAAGTAAATAAATCAGCGATTCCCATCATCACCTTTGGTTACTACTCTGCTCCCGTGGGGCGTAGCGTAACGTTATTTTGCTTATAGCTTTCCTCGATAAATGGGCTATCCAAACTTAAGATATTTTTTTCAATTCGAACCAGTAGTTCCTGAGATTATCCCGTTCAAAAAATAAACAAACAAACGTATCTTATTTTTAACACATCTACGTCATTTTTATAGAATCAGAAAAAGAAATAAGTAAACCTTAAGAATGAGAGGCTCACGAAGACAGTTTCCCTGATGTCTGACTGATCCCAGTATCAACATATTAAACTGTGCAATTAAGATTCTCCGCAGTTAATCTCCTACAAGCAACTCCGTGTGGGTAGAGATAACACCCGTATAAATAACGTAGGTATATCTCTTTACTACACACATAGTCACATACCTACCACAAGTTTTCTCTGCATCACCCAAAGGTGGTGGTAGAAAATGCATATTAAGTCCGCCTCTGTACTTCAGAGTGCATAAAGTATTTAATAAATAAATACCTCCAACTATAGATTACATTATGACGACGGGTTTACCTAGTCTTTGACACTTCAGCAGGGATCCAGGCTCAAGGTTTATCAGCGAGCCATGGAGCCCAGTATCCTGGGAGTTCGAATTGTCGACCGCGTAGGGAACACAGTACTGTGTACCAAAACTTACTAAGATAAAAGAATAATGTTACTTTTTACATGAAAAACTACTCTAAGTGGGGTTGGGCCGGACGTACAGGTTCATTTGACATGCGGCAGAATTGCAGCATGTCAGACCTACCCTAACCAACCCCTACCCGACTTAAACCTACTTTTCTATGATAATTTATCCAATACCAGGTAACCCACCCTGGCTTCGCTCGGGTACAAATCTTATAATCATAAATCCTCCTCGTATATTGCTCTTTCAGTTTCTATTACTGAAAAATCACTTCAAAATCCGTACCGTGATTTACAAGGTAGGTATTGCCAGATTAACATAAAGACGCGAAAATCGAAAATACCTAAATAGGTATTTAAATAATTAATGCAACAATGGAAAAATTCCTCGAAGAAAACAGGGAAATTCATCGCGTAGACACGCTTATCTATACTAATATTATAAAGAGGTAAAATTTGTAAGTTTGTATGTAGGGGGTAATCTCTGGAACTACTGGTCCGATTTGAAAAATTCTTTCAGTGTTAGATAGCCCATTTATCGAGGAATGCTATAGGCTATATATCATCACGCTACAACCTACGGGAGCGGAGCAGTAACGAAAAATGCGGGTGAAACCGCAGGGGACAGCTAGTTGATAATATAATAAATGTATTTCCACATTCGTTTCATTGTTTGTCTGCGCCAAACACACGCCGGTCATACACACTGCTTCTGCGAACAACTGCCCAACAAAATGACGCATGTGCCAGCTATGCAGAGTATTTTCTTATTTGATTGTTAGTAATGTCTAAACAAATGAACCTCATCTCTTCATCGTATCATCGCGTAGTCTTTGTTTTAATTTAATTTAGATGTTTTAGTTTTATAATTAGCTTCTGCCAGCATTTTGCCAGGATTTCCCGATATCAACTTTAGACCCCTTGAGGCGTGAATTCTATAATGCTTGCTTACCTATGTCAAAATTTCTTGCACTTAGTCCGTTGTAATTTCAGCTGTGCGTTGATATATCAGTCAGTTTCTCTGTCTGTCAGTCTTACAATAAAATATAATAATGTATTTTTATCACATGATGATGAATGTTTTTTTTTTATATATGGCGTTGTTTTTAAAACGTCATGTATAAAAAAAAACGTCGTTTTTAAAAATTATATAACAGCCGCAGAATCACATTTATCACACAAGCCTCCCACAAAGTGACTGGTGAGTGTCGCGAAAATCCAATGGATGCCAGTCGCACAGAACCGGTCGTCGTGGCGTCTCTTGGGGGAGGCCTATGTCCAGCAGTGGACGTCTTTCAGCTGAAATGAGAATGATGATGATGAATCACAGATCATACAGTCGAGCTGTCTTGTCTTGGGTAGATACCAGAATCAGCAATCGTTGATGGTGGTCCAGCATCGATTGCATCACTGCTTACCATCAGGTCATCATCGCAGTCAAGCACTGGTTTATGGTACATAAAAAACATAGTTTTCCAAGCCAGTGTCAGCCATTAATTTAAATCTTTGCATCCAACGAGGGACTGGAACAATCTGCCTGCTGCGGTTTTTCCATCCGATTATAATTTGGGTGTCTTCAAGGCTAGAGTGAATAGGCTCCTAATAAACTAGTGCGCCTCACCATCGACGATTGCATCAGTGCTTACCATCAGATGGGAACGCAGTCAAGCGCTAGTTAATAACCATTAAAAAAAAACATCATTTCATGATGCAAACAATAAAATTGCTGTTTGATTTTTACAAAAACAAAATACGTAAGTACTCGTAAGTGCCTTGTAAGACAAATGAAGAGCATAATAGTCACACCTTGGGCATACAATATCTAAACAAGACAGGTGTGTCCTGACTTCTATGCAGCAGGTGTCTTTGGCGTGATCGAAAAAATAGACTGTGACTTTGGCGTGATCAAAAATTTGCAGGTCTGTCTCGTTTTGGTCGATGTGCAGTTTGAATATGGTGATTTATTGGTAATGCAATTGAAATAGCACCTAAGGAATAGCCTAGTTGTTAAAATTGAAGAATAGAGGGGTTTAGTTCTAAATCGTGTTTCAGCCTTATAATTTTTCCACTGCTAGGATTCAGGTCCTCTCTCTATGAGAGGAAATAGAGTCCCGTGCGGGTCGGTTCTATAACATGCCGATATCCTTTGTTTTGGAAGCAGTGATAACGAAATAAATTAACTACATAAGTGCAATAAAGCGTATTCTTTGTTCTGAAATTACGACTATATACGAGCAGTGGTCCGTTACCACACATAGGCCACTACTGCTCATCATCCCACTCATTAAACTCATCAACCTTTATCAAAAACAGCTCCGCAGTAAGCGTGTTCGCACTCAAACATGCATCACCACGCCTTATTTGCCTCAAACCCTCGACACTAATCTCCCGACACACTCCAAGAGATAGCACAACGATAGCACTCTTCGTAGTAACTGCAACTCTCGTCAACCAATGAGAGCTGAGTATTGATTCACGCCCTCATAACATGAGTGTCATGAGACCCGTCGCTGCGGTCCATGCGTCTTCCACAGTCGTGTCGCAGGAATATGATAAGATGATAAGTAATCTTGCAAATGCCATGACAAATAACAGTTTAAATCCTTTGTAGCCGTGCCTCCGAGTTGTTTTATGATGGTTAGGGTTAGCACCTGGGTGGTTTTGTTTAATTTATTTGGGAGCTGGATGATGATTTTTCAACAGGGAAAGAAGAAGGAAAAAATCTATGTCCAAAATCAAAATCACCGGCTTCCAGACATCATGGTTTCTTCAGTTGGTCCTGTACGTTGCATTGCAGCAATTTTTGCAAGCATTTTCAGAGTAGTGACAGTGACATTGGGCTCGCGCCAGTTTTTCTAAAATTCGCATTTACTTATCCACCATTAGTTGCAACCAGTTGCAACCCACTAGGGCTCCTCCCATGTATTACTACTTTCTGCCTACCTGTAGGTCCTCGGTGGCACGAAAACGTGCCACTAAAAATGTATTATCTTTTAACTTTGAGAACCGCCGGAAAAAAATTGTGCCACCAAACCCCGACCGATTTAAAATTGTACTTTAGTAGTATAATTACAGAAGCAACAGAAACAGAGCAATAACAGTTTATATTATTAATATTAATTTATTAATATTAATTAATTTAATATTAATTTATATAATTAATTTATTAATATTAATTATATTAAAATAAAAATAAAAAATGGCGGCCCCCCGGGGCTCTACAGGTTAAGAAGCGATTCCCAAAGAAAATTATATCATCATCTTTTCAGCTGAAGGACGTCCACAGCTGTTGGACATAGGTTTCCCCAAGTGTCGCCACAACGAACCGTCCTGTGCGTCTTGCATCCCAGCATCCATCGCATTCCCGCGATTCTCATCGGGGTCGTTGCCTCTCTCTGTAGGAAGAGCCTCAACAATAATATTTAAACATGTAATAAGAAGAACCGGAAAAACTTTTTCGAACATAATAATAATATGATGGCACAGTTGGCGCAGTGGTTGAGCGATTGGCTGCTGCACTGAATGTTGCGGGTTCGATTCCCGCAAGAAACAAACATTTGAAAAAAGGAAATTGTCGTCTTTGTGGTATTTATTATGGCGATTACTTTCATTGACAACATACCTAAATGTAATCCAAAAAAACTAGATATCAAAAACTCCGGTTAGTAAATATTTTTCCTATCATAAACATACCTTCCTATCTACTGGTTTAGATATAGAACTTGAATTAGGATAACTATTATAAGTATTTTTAGATAACGGGTATTAAAAATGAATGGCCGAAACACCTATTAAACCAATTTTCCAATGGGCATTTTTTTAACTGAATAATTAATTTATTTAAACTGGTTTTCTGTTGCTCTGTTATGTTGCGAACTATTATTAATTATTTCTGTTATGTTATTAATCATAATTTATTGGTTAGTTATTTTTTATGAGTGTTTTGACGTAGTGATTACGAAATAAAACTAATAATAACTGTCGTTTTTTTATTAATTTCGTGCTATATTATCCATATTCAAATAGCTCATAAATACCTACTTATTATGGGTGGAAATACCTTTTTAGATAGAAATTAATAACCGGCACACTATCAGTAAAGAAAAGATCATCATTATTTCAGGCAAAACTCGTCCTCTGTTGGACATAAGCCTTCCCCAAGCGTCGGCATAGAGACCGGTCCTGTGTGTCTCGCATCCATCGGATTCCCGCGATCACCTTGTGGGAAGCTTCCAATGCTACCATGAGCATGACAATGATCATGACGCGTTTGAGGTGTTTGTCAACATTAGGCAAAGTATTCGCCTATACTTATATATACTTTTATTCTTTTAAAGAAATATGCAAAAAAGGGAACCGTGCCAGCCAAACGTTTTTAGCTCGACCCCTGTATAACTTGAAAAATATATTCGTTTGGCTTCCACATAGGTACCTATTAGGTAGAGAGCACAAATTGCACTGGTACATTTTTATAGGGTTACACATTCTGTACCTACCCCTATAAAATTCTCGGAACGCGTCTCTGTTGTTTGTAAAGGGTGTGTCGCCTGTGTCGGTTACATGAACGGAAATAAAAGCACAATACTCGTAAAAGTGCATGAAGGGTGTGATGACGGAATATTTCGAAAGAAGTAGTTTAGCTCAAGTCAAGAGTGAATAGGTTGCTTCTAGGCAAGCATGCTCCATCGTCGGCCACATCATCGCTTAATTACCATCAGGTGAGATAGTGGTCAAACGCGAGCCTATGTATAATAAAAAAAAAGCTCTTTTAATCATAATTATGCAAATTTATTCCTAGTGAATATTGTGATCCCGGAGGACAAAGTGGAGCAGACGGTGGAGGTGTGCCCCGCTTGGGCGGAGCACCGCCGTCTCCTCCTGCGCCTGGCCCTAGTTCAAGCAATGGTCAGGAGATTGAATGGGATTGACACCTCTTTCTGCGAAACAGTAATGCTAACGAAGGAAATAGCCGCGGAGAATGGACATCCCGCTCCACTCTTGAGCGGGAGAAGTCATTCAAAAATTGTATGAAAAAAGCACTTGCTGGAAAGTTTTACGTCACGCCATTTCCTTTTTAATTTAACTTCATTTTTCCGCTCTTGCAAAACTTCTACCCCTAAAAGTGTCATTTTTAGGGTTCCGTACCTCAAAAGGAAAAAACGGAACCCTTATAGGATCACTTTGTTGTCCGTCTGTCCGTCCGTCCGTCTGTCAAGACCCTTTTTCTCAAGAACGCGTGAAGGTATCAAGTTGAAATTAAAACCATATATTGAAATCCGCGGTCCCTTGAAGTTGTGCAAAAATCAAACTTGTTAGTTGACGGGAAAAAAAGATACGCCCGTTTATGTTGCAAAAAACGTACATTTCGACACTGTCAAAGGAATCAAAACTCATAGGGTGCTTCCCGTTGACCTAGAATCTTGAAATTTGGCACGAAGCAAGGTATTATAGCACTAATATCGGGAAAAGTCTGAAAACTGAAAATTTTTAGTTACGTCACAAGAAAAAAAAATTGAAAAGTCTTCAAGACTCGATTCGAGAATTAAACTGTTTTTATAGGTAGGTTGGTACGAAACCCTCAGTGCGCGAGTCCGACTCGCACTTGCCCGGTTTTTTATTTCAGAGAGGAACGCACTCGCCTGCTACATGTTACATTTTATTTGTATTTTCACCAAGATATGAAGATAAGTCATCCCGGCAGATAACAGAAACATAGTCATGACAGCTATAAGCTATACAGCGTGGGCAATTCAGGAAATACCAAGTACTTACTACAGCGTCAGCTCCATTGATAAAAAACAATGTACCTAAGTCTCGATCATGAGAAATTGCTAAGTCATACATCAATAGAGCCTCCAGGATGTCGAAAGAGTTACTGTGGCCCTGGAACTCAAAGTTGTAAAAGAGAGAAAAAACTAGGAATGGTCAGCTCCGTACCAAAAATAAGGCCTCTTAAAGATCTTGGCTTTTGGACGGTAATAGTCTAAAATTACCATTAAAAAAATATGTTTTATTAATAATATGAGTACTATTTTAAATGTATTCCCTTAAAAGGCCGAAATACGTGAGTACGGTGTTTGGATGGGAATACAAATTTTCGATGCTAACAATTACTGCATCATTCAACAAACCTTTTGTTCTGCATAACATTGACAAAATTTTAGCCTCTACCTCGGAGCCCCTGGGGCCTTCGATCTCTTCCAAAATGTAAAACCAAAAATCTGTCAATCAACCCTGTATATTCTCTTCCTGGTATTCAGATCAGACGCTCAACAAAACGCTGTAACAAGCTCTAACCATCCTATTCATGATCAAATTAGCATGATTACCGATGATCGTTATCAAAAATATCTCATTATGACCATTAGTGGGCCATAATCAAAGTATTTGGTGACAAAATCGTGATGACTTCTTAGCATATGCGTGAAAATTCGGGCCTAATTTTGTTTAATCATGATTTGATGGCATGCCTACCTGTCTACTTCAGTGGGGGGAAAGGGGGAGTGTTAAATGTTTGATACCCATGACGTCACTCACGTGATTAGGTTATTTTTGTAGTAAAAAAAGAGAAACATGCACGTGAAGCGTGGTCTATTTATGCCACAGATTTATGCATATATCGAAAGAAAAACAGTTTATTTGCGTCAAATATGGCGCATATCATAAGCATTGGCATTATCGGCCTTGTAATGTTCCCACTGTTGGGACTCAGGCCTCCTCTCTAGGAGAGGAAATGGGCCGTATCTAATGCACCAGGGGGGCCAGTGCGGATTGATGGATGTCATATGTCTCCGAATTTTTAGTTAGGACATGCCGATTTCCTCACGATGATTAAATAAAGCCTGTTGCATTACTTAGTGGGCTTTGAACCAGCGACCTACAACTTGCAAGTCAGCCAGTTATAATACCACTGGGACACCACTGAACTCAAAATATCAACTACAGCTAGCCAACTAGCTCAATTCACCATTGAGTCAGCCTAACCTTTTGAATTTAATCGCGCCACTATTCAGCTAAGCGCCCGATTGTATTCAGCCACCATACAATCGAACAGCTAGACAATCGATTTGGATCGATAAGGTTTAATTACTTGCCTAGCCCCAAACATTTAGGAGAAGCTATTAATTTTGATTATTGTTCAGCCGGCAATGTACCTACTGAGGAGTACTGACGACGCGAAGGTCGTAAATATAATAACCAGACAAACAAGACTTCTACTTCTGACTCATCATCATCTGCCTAGCCTTTTCCCAACTATATTGGGGTCGACTTCGACTTGGCTGTGATTTGTAGATCTTTGGCAGTCGTTACGGATAGTCAGAAGCCAGTAAATCTGACGCCAGTCTTGCCATGAAGTACCGTGTTACCCCAGTTCATGGGTTATGGAGGTCTGGTAGGCAGCCGCTCATTCAGCTAAATGCGGTTTGATTGGAAGTCGACCCCAATCATCATCATCATCTGCCTAGCCTTTTTTCCCAACTATATTGGGGTCAGCTTCCAATCAAGCCGGATTTAGCTGAATACCAGTATTTTACGAGGAGCGGCTGCCTACCAGACCTCCACAACTTCTATTTCTGACTGCAGAATTTTTAAAGCAACCTAAAATGAAGGTGATGACGGGAGCTTCTCTTCTTTGGAGGACCAAGAGTTAATCTATTTCGAAGCTAACCCTCTTCGATGAATGCGTAAGTATTGCAAAATTGAGCTAGATATTACCGTCTAATTCTAGTAGCCGACATCACAATTTCTGATATAAAATTAAAAATTAACACAAAACTTCGTTTTAAACTTTTGTACAATGTTTGACTCCTCATCATCATTTCAGCCAAAGGACGTCCACAGTGAGCGGTCCCGTGCGTCTCACACTAGGTCATTAGTCCACCTTGCGGGAGGCCTTCCAACGCTGCGTCTTCCAGTACGAGGTCTCCAATTTAGAATCTTTTTACCCCATAGACCATCCGTTCTACGAGTAATCTGCCTTGTCCACCTCCACTTTAGTTTGGCGATTCTTCGGACTATGTCAGTGACCTTGGTTCTTCTGTAGATATCTTCATTCCCTGATACGATCACGCTTGGAAACTCCTTTGACGCCTAGTATCTGTAAAATATGAAAAATGTAGATGTGCCGATATATTGCTATTTTAGGTGAGCGACTTGTCAATTGTCGGGTGATAAAATCTAAAATAATATGCAGTATCTTAGACAGACAAGACAATAAGTGCATCGGCACTTGTCAGGAGCCACGTGTAGCTCACGTTTGTATTTAAATAATAACAATTAATTTACTGTTAACTACCTACCTACATAATATATATGACTACACTAATATGACGTTACGAATTGTTTAACTGATAAGTTTATATGTTACTTTGTATGAAAGATATTGAAAATAATATCTTCCACACGAGGCATTTTAAAGTATGTCCGACACAACCAGAAGTTCAGACACTGTTTTCAGTTTTATTTATCTTTTGCTAATATTATGTACCTTATGATAAATAAATAATTAACATTGTTGTGTTCCGTTGTTAAGAACGCTCACACTCATTGGCGTAGCTATGTAAAAAAAAAACGCGACTTTTATTTAAAATAAACTATAAACTTTATGGTAAAAGCCGCGGATTCTAGTGTGGCCATATTTCGCGTTCGCAATGTTCCACGCGAGCCTCATAAAAATGTCAGAAAAACATTAGGAACCAAATGGGAATTTCTGAAAAGGACATCCTTAGTGATAACCCGGACCAAGCCTGGGTGTATCGTCAACGGCACAAACAGTTCCACGCGCGTCTCAAGGAGATGTCAGCAAACTGCAGGGGCTCAGCAGGACCGAAGCCTCTGGGGCCATAGATCGGATTTCCAAAAGGTAAGCTCGGTGTCCTCAGATCGAAGGCAACGAAGAAACAGGATGGGGTTTAGTCAGTAAAAGTCTGACACGCCCTCCCGCTCCGCCCAAGAGCGGGAGAAGTCATTCTGATGATTCCACACTTGAAAAAAGATCATGTTTAAAACCCGTTTAAGCTCTGTATTATTTCATTTTGAACCGGTTTATTACTCAGAGGCTAAAAAAATAAAATTCTAAAAATCTTTTTCAACTAGGAAAATACAATATTTTCGAACTGCATGGAAGCCGAGGCGCCACTTGCGGTTGGAGGGCTCGGAGATCTGACCCGCCACGCCACTGCACACACTGAAAAAACCGGGTTTCCAAGAATTATTCATAGCAAAAAGCTATGTTACCAAACTTGTACAGGCGGTCCGCGCAAGGAATCGCTGCGCAGTGCGCAGTAATCCAAAGAGTATGTAATCACTACGTTCTACAGTAATCATTCATCCAACAGCACACTACACAGCCACTACGCTACGTGATTACCTCATTTAACTGATTACGATTATCAGTCCTAAAACAAAAGTAACTGGTCCTTCGCCACATATGCGTGATTTATTAAGCTATTTCTCTCCACTTTCGCCATGCTGCAGCCACCGGTTTAAATATTAACCGGTACCTGTGGCGCCACCTATCGCGTTTCTTAACAACCAATGTTTGCTGAAGAAGGAGATGGTATAAAATTCAGAGCAAGAAAGTTCTTTTTTATATAATGAATTAATAAAATGTTGTTAATAAGAACTATAGTATTTATTTACATATACGGGTGGCGGGTGAAGCGGACTGATGTTTTTATTTTGTTAATTTTTTTTCGCGACATTTGTTTGAGTATGTTTTTGAACGCAGCCTAATAAAAAAAACAACAGTCAACAGACATAGAATGTAACTGCACCACTTGCACTCAAAGTGCGTTTTTTTTTATAAATCTATATTATTTTGCCTTCTGTAATTATTAATTTACTTCTTATAAATATTTAAATTATTTTCTAACAATGTCCTAACTATAAATATGAGAACCAAAGCATACACTATACTACTTTTCTCTATATTTTTGATGAAAGTGTATACATACATACAAAAGACTAAACTAATAAATAATTAAATAAGTACAATAGGTATACATACAAACTAAAAATAAAACGTACAAATATTCATTGGACGCCGTCGCGTCGCGTCGCTATCATGCGGATAGTGTACATTTCTTGTTCTGTCTGTGGTAGATATTTGTTATCTATGGCACAAAAAGCTGGCGTGGCCTCGATACTCGTTGACACTCGTTCTTCGCGTCGCCATTTTGCGTTGCTAATACCTTTGCAATCGTGTGGCCTGTTGTAGTTTTAATTAAATAATAACCGTTTGTTATAGCTAAGCTGTGATTGTTAGTAATTAAGTAGTGTAATATATCTAATTCTTTTTATCTTATTTTATTCTAAGTTTTGGTGTCTTTTACGTTACAATGGGCAGAAAGAAGAAGAAGGCATCGAAGCCATGGTGCTGGTATCCTTTTCCAATAGATACATACTAAATGGATTACGAAATTAGATTTGTACACGGCCTTCATAATCAGGTCAAACGCGATATAAATTGTATTATTGACGTAGCATCACAATGAGTTTCCTTAGCTGTAGTTCAGGTATTGCAACAGGGAGTTCGACGACGAAAAGATTCTGATCCAACATCAAAAGGCGAAACATTTCAAATGTCACATTTGTCACAAGAAACTGTACACTGGACCTGGACTGTCAATACACTGCATGCAGGTACGTGCGTCAGTCAGTGCCATAGTTTTGGCATCCGCCACACCCGCCCACGGCCAACGCGCACTTGCTTTTTTTAACTCTCATACATATAACTATAGATATTTTGGCGCGACTTACGGACCCAATTCTGCTCCCATAGTAGTACTATACAAAATGTCTTTCCCTATTTTCACTTGGGTGGGCAGATCTATCAAATAAATGACTCTAACATCTAAACAAAGCATGTACTAATATAAATATTTAATTCTGTTTCAGGTTCACAAAGAAGCCATAGATAAAGTACCAAATTCATTACCAAATAGGTCAAATATAGAAATAGAAATCTATGGCATGGAAGGTATACCGCCAGAAGATATGAAGGAGCATGAGAAACAGAAATCAGGTATAAAAACTCTTTTATTTGGCCATCAACTGAACGACTTTGGATTGATGTATGTACTATTTCTTTATTATGCTTGGGACACTAGTTATTAATGTACATAGGTGTGTAGTTTGTTAAATGTTCCAACAAAAAATGTGAGGTAGGTCAATATTGTAATTTCTTTTGTGATTTTTTTTTAACATGGTAATTTGTACAGGTGGTGGTAAAGGTGATGAAGACAGTGATGATGATGAGCCCGCTGCCAAGAAAAAGGCAACCCCAGCTCTGGTAAGCATGATAGTTTTGTACATTTTAAATTTCTCAGTCTGACTGCAGTTCAAACACTTCATGGCTACTATACCAGTTTTCATAATACTTTGAATTCATTTGACGATATCAAATACCCTCTTGCACTCAACAATTTAATAAAACCCTTTAAATATTCAAGTACTTATTACTATTATCAAGAACTATAAAAACAAGGTTATCTCAAAGATAATAAATACTAATAATGTTTTTATTTTATTAAACAGCTGGGCCCCGGCCCATCACAAGTGACACAGGGTATATTACCCACACCTATGGGACCAGTGCCCCCTGGGATGTACCCAGGACATATGCAAATGCAAATGATGCCTCCGTTTATGCAGGCACCTAGGTAAGTTGCTAAATTATTAAATTTATTTTACTTTAAAGTTATGTTCATTTGTTTAATGATATTCGTGATTATGAACAGATTCTGAGTAGAATGCATCTTAGTACAGGGAATATATTCAGAAAAAAAATTCAATTTACCTTCAATTTTTTTGACTGACCAACATCTTGACAGTTCAAAAGTTCAAAAGTGCCTACAAATGGTCTATTTAATTTATATGTGTTCTGTTTCAAATGGCCTCCTACTTCACTATACTAAAATTCAGGAAAGAAATCTGATTTTAGTTCACTAAAATTTTAATAAAACAAGAATTAAACTTATAATTTATGATCCAGAAGGTAGATGCATATTTGATGCAACAAATGAAATCATGTAAGTTGTTCACCTTGGTTCAGTACTTATAACATCAGAAGGTCAACACTTCATGTGAATCATGTTTTTTTTACCTAAATTGTAACTTAAAGAGGTTTTATAGTTTTACTACCGTAAAATGGGGTGAATAGAAAATCAAGGGTGAATAGAAACAAAAATTTGAAGTGGATTTTCTCGTTATTTAACCGATTTTTCCGGAATTTAAGTACTCTTAGTTATTCATTAATTGTATAAAAAGTCAATGCTGAGAAAGAAATCCGTATAAAATATGTAACCAAAGTAAAAATCCTAATCAAAGTTTTGTTCCTATTCACCCCTGCAATCCTATTCACCCCGTTTTACCCGGTATTTCACCAAGATGAACATTTTATGTGTGCTCAGAGCACTGTGTCATAGAAAATAGCCCACTCTATTTAAATCCTTACAATCTATTTAAAGGTTGTCCGATAGATATCACTGTTAGTGATAAGACTACCATTGTACCCATAGATTTATAGATAATATGTTACTACTTTTTTATTATTGATATGCTCATTCTTGACCATGTGGTATACATTACTTATGAACTTGTATACTGTAGATATCCAGAAACAAAACTCAGGCAGGGAATTCTACTCCTTAGCTGAATGCACACAGAAAAAGTAGGTAAACCTATGCACAGAACTTAAATAATATTACATTAATAAAAGCCAGTTATAACTATCCAACAGGGCAAAGGCTTGTCCCCATACAGGGAAGGCACAATTGTTAGACACCATACTTGCTTAAGGCGGGTTGGAGGTTTCTGACTTGGGCTACTGTTATTGAATTCTGTTAAGGGGCTTCTTGTGTTTCGCATCTTCAAAATTGAGTGGAAATGGTTCACAGGTAAAGTCAGTAATCATTGACTTACTTATATAGTGTTACATCAATATAAGACATGTCTTCACTGCTTACATTACTTCAAAAAATATAATCACACTAATATTATGAAAATAAAAGTTAATGCGAGTGTGTGTGTGTGTGTGTTGTAATGAATTCGGATGAAATTTGGTTCATGGGTAGACTATGATACTTTATATCCTAGGAGTATATTCTCTCAGAACAATTTCCTACTGTCATGCAGGTAAAACCATTGTTAGCAACTGGATCTTAAAAACGAATAATATACTAAATGTAGGACAGATCAGACTATTTTGTCCCACATTCTGCAAATGCTACAATAAAATATATTTGCATAAGTCTCTTAATAAAACAGATACATGTTTGTTATGTATGTCTTAACATATTAATGACACTGCAGGGCATATATTATGCTAATACATACTAATTAGCAGAGACAGCCTTACAAACTGTCGAGACAAATGTATACAGTTTGTTTTTGTATTAAGAAAAAACTTGATGAATGATTAAAAAGAAAAATAAATTGCACCATTAATGTTCTAACAATGTAAATGAATAATAGCTATTAAACAAATGAGCCAAATATCAATAATAAATAAATTATGAGAACCAACATCAAAATATCCATTTTCGGAAGAAGTATTAGTCATCTTTTTACTTCCTGATTATTTGAAATGAAGCACGTGGTTATTCTTCGCCTTTTTCAAACCGTCAATAGTATTGCACAACATAGTAGTAACAATTTGCAATCCGCCAAAAATTACTCAAATAATATTAGAACTTCAATTCAACATTGACAAGGTACTAAAAAACTTGATGATTCCAACCTTTTTGCAAGGCTATAGGTTAAAATTATAAATTAAGATAAGACCTGATTGCAGTTAATAATATTCTCGTCTTCATAAAATATGATTTGAAAATTATACACATATTTGCATTATTTTATGGGTTTCAAAAACCAGTAATAATACGACATGTATGCAGGACAGGTACATTTAGTGTATTTTATTTGACCACTGCTCTCAAAACGGTGAAGGAAAATAAAACGAGAAAACCGGCATGTCCTTGAACCACAAATTTGAAAACACGTGACATCCACTAAGCTGCACTGGGCTCACGTGGTGGATAACGGCCCATTCCCTCGCATATAGATGAAGTTGCTAAATATACTAATGAGTTTGAAAGACCTTCGAACCTAAAAACATTTTTTCTCTGTAAATAAAAACATATTTTATTGACATATTTTGTTTTCACTCGTGGGCCTATATTTACAAAATAGTACAGTTAAAATATCTTGTGGCCCAATTGTTTCAGGATGATGATGCCAGGAATGCGGCCACTGTTCCCGGCGGCGAGTATGCCCCCCACCTCGACGAGCAAACCCACATTCCCCGCCTATAGGTACGTCGGCTAATTATAACTAACTTTTAACTCTAACTATATTTATTACAAACATTTCGTCAAGTTATTAGCCGTATGTGAAACTAAACGGAATGTTAAAAGAAGTTGATGATAAAAATAGCTCATTGAGTATTCCAGTATGTGATCACTGTAGCAGAAATATATTTGATTCCCCTGAAACTTTGTAACACATGAACGGATATAGAAATATTTACATTATTCACTACTACTATTTTAAAAATAGATGGAATTGACTTGTAAACTACACGCGATTGGTTAGGGAAACATCAGATAATTCCATTGGAGTTATAGAATTTTCAATGATTTACATACATAAACTTGTGCCTTTTTTATTATGAAGGTAAACAGAAAAAATACAAGTCTACCTACTCTTTTTGTGTTGTTCTTTAATTATAAAATGCTTATGCTACACACGAATTACGTTATATTTAGCTACAAAATTCGTCACATGAAAGTGCCAATTAATATCACAAAAGTGTTCACTGATTGCAATGTAAAATAACTGTTATTTACAGCAACAATAATAAAAAAATAACAGTATAACTGTTATCTAGGAATTTATTGTAAAAAGGTTTCACAGCAGATAATGATTTCCCATTGTTTATTTTTATTGTCTGTGTCATTGTTACACTAGCGATTGTACGAGGTTTCACTCGCGAACTAGTATTATTCTCATGTGTTTCCTGTAGGGTTTACCTGTAAAAAGTACCATATTATATACATCTGACATTTTTAGACCATGTACCAAATTTAGTTGAATTCCAAATAGTTTTAACTTGAAGCTCAAACCAATAATAAATTGAAATACTTCATTAAAAATGGCTGTTAAAAAGAATAAAATTTTATGCTGTAGAAATAGCGTGTACTTTTATGATAATGTCATTTATGTGTAATGCAAAACAGTCAACGATAAGTAATGATGATTATATTCGCATTAGATTGTAATTGCCACAAAGTCATGACGAGTTAATATTCTCTCTGCCAAGAGATGCGCAATTTATCTAGAAAATTAGATAAGTGCATGACTTTATGAGTCATTATGTACTTACTAACATAAATATGGATCTTCAAGATTGAAAACGTCTCAAATAAAGTTATTATTAATATTAGGGGTCCGTTTTTTGCCATTTGGCTACGGAACCCTAATTAAAAAGAGAATCCTCTTGGTATAATGGGCATTATCATCTAATAGTAATCCTTGTCCCATGTTATTTGGGGTCGTAGAAGTAACATGTTTATTTTTATTTTTTTCGTAACCGTGACGGTATCATTGACTTTTTGTATTGTGACTACCATTTATGTAACAAAAAACAAACTTTATTTAAAAGAATACATCCAACAACTATATTCCATTTGAACTCCCACCTCAGTATGTATTCTGGATCAAACACTACCACTACCTACTACAGCAACGCGACTATAAGCGCGCCGCCGACGACGACGACACCGTCTAGCAGTTCTGAGCACAAAGAGAACGGCGAGGTGAAGCCGCCCGCGGCCAACGCCTGCCCGCTCGTGACGGCCACGGGCGCGGGCTCCAAGATCATACACCCGCCCGAGGACGTGTCGCTCGAGGAGATCCGCGCCCGCAGCGCCAAGTACCGCGCCAAGCCCAAGGCGGACGCGCCCGCCGCGCAGCCGCAGCCGGCGCCCGCCATGATCACGCCCAGCACGAGCCAAGCAGAGGTATGGGTTAGTGGTTCTTTATATTTATCTATTTATGTCGTTTGAAAGCACTCTCATTTAGTTTGCTCACCCGATTTTTCGTTTAGCAGCTTTGTTTTCTATTCTAATGTTTATGCTGATTGCCTTTAATGCACAATTATTATTGAATTTCCCTGTCAATAATAATACAAGAATAGTTAATAATCCATAACATTCAGATTTGTAATACGCAATGCATACTAACTCTAATCCAATTCATAAATTCATTTCTGCAATCTAACGGTACCTGTGTGGAACTTTTAGATTGAGTTCAAAAGTTGTTTATTTAACATCTAATTCGGAATTTTGCTAACATAACGCACGCGCCTATGTTTATTTTTGTGTGTCGATTATACAGAATAGTTTGTTTTATATCTACATGGGAAAGTATTGGCAGTTGTACTCTTAATTGCGTAAATGCTTCAATTTTATTTAAACGCTAGAACTAGATATTCTCTCAATATCATAATCTTGAATTTAGTTAAGCCATCAGCTTTACATATCTTATGGTCAATTATAATCTTTCTTTATAACAATTTATCAATATCTATAATGTCGAGAAGACAGATTTTTTCAAACATTTTGATGTCAACAAGCAAGCTAAAGAAGTGCTAGTCAGCCTCCCCACTGAATTATAAAATCGAATGACAACAGAATATGTGTAGAAGTAAGGTGAGATGTTTTTGGTGACAGGTGGCGGCACATATGAACGCCGCAGTGGCGGCAGCGCGGCAACAGCAGGCGGCCGCAGCGTTGCGGCGCGGCGTGCTCAACAGCATGGGCGGCATGGGCAGCATGGGCGGCATGGGCAGCATGGGCGCCATGGGCGGCATGGTGGGCATGCTGCCGCCGCAGGGCATGGTGCCGCGCGTGCCCGTGCCGCACGTGCCCGTGTCCGTGCCGCAGATGCCGCCCGTCGTGCCCATGCTGCCCGTCATGCCGCAGTTCAACCTGGTGCGCCAGCTGCAGCCCGGTCAGTACCCGCACTATGCGCCAAACGACTACCCCTACCGCTAGGCCCCCGGTCTGGCTACCCACAGGCGGCATTTGCAAACTGCGATAAATACAGGCATTTGCAAGCTGCCATTTTTCAACTTCTTGACTCATTTTGACTTTAATTGATTGACTTATTCGAAATTCCGAAACCAGTACACACATAGTTTTGTTAAGCGACTTAAGCATAATATTAGACCAGTGAGTGGTCATAAAGCACTTTGCAAACGCCCCCGGGTGCACCTCGAGCGCCTCTCGCACTCAATGAGGATTCTGAGGACATTCTGTGAAGTATGATAATGTTTAGACATTGTTTAATAATGTTTACATCCCCCTTTTGATCATGTTTACCAGTGTTCTTTGATGAATTATATAAAAGTTGTCGTTAATGCTGGTCAGATGAGCCGCTCGTATGTCGACGACGGCTGTCCTTGTCCGTGTCTAAACCTCTGATGTCCTTTCAGATGACCCCCCAATGAACAGTATTATGATGTATTTGTATGGATATGATATACTCTAACGTAGGACATATCAAAGTATTAGGTAATTCGTAATGATATATTCTCGTTGTCTTTGATGTTGCACATTGAACATGAAGTTAAATGTATTTACTTGTAACAAATTGTATTTTTTGATGTTGAAATGGTCCAAAGCCGAGACTCGTTGAAAATTTTTTGTACAATGTAAACCAAAGAAATTATGTAATCTTAAAGGTTAGTTAAAAGACTGGATTTTAGTACATTCCGATTGAAAACTCACTATAGTCGTCCATATTTTTATATTCGCATAAATTTTGACAAGAACACAGTTCACACGTTGAATGTAGCGCTGTAACACTCAGACACATGGTATTATTTGCATTTATTGAACTTAAGAATAATTTAGATTGGGTGGTTTTCTTTAGTAATAATATTGCTTTACGATAGTTTAGTATAAGAAGACAGTAAAACAAGTATTGTTTTGAATCGTTTTGTTACTCACGCGACGCGTGTTTTTTACAATATACGTGGAAAATGGAGTGTCAACTTTTCATCAAATAAAAAGTGCATTCACTTGACTGATTTTCTTTTCTATTTTCCACGACAACATGACTGTATGATCTATTTAAGACTTGACTAGCTTTAGTTATTTTGACTGTGTGTAAGGAAATGATCGCTTGTGTTTTAAGAGCGTGGAGCAGTTGTCCACTTAGTTCGGTAAAGTTCGAAGGCATCACAAGACACTCAGTGCTTGGCTGCGTCATTGTCGCTCGGTGGGTGCCACTTGATATACTATGATAGCACTGGATGGTGTCAGCTCCGGTGCCCGCGACATACACGATCTGTCTCTCAGTAATCTAAACACATAACAGCTTGTCGATACTCACCCCTAACGCCCACTAACTCGACCGACCTCTCACCCCTAGTACAGACCACTCGTCCTAGACTAAACACTATCAAGAGCTAAACTGTGATTTTGATGTGCCATCCGCACTATCGGAGGAACGGAATGAAAATGAGCGGTAATTTTATTCACATTCCTTAATGGATTTGCTTATTGTAGTAGCTCTTATCTTATTACTGTCTCGATTTTCTCGTAGTGTCATATAAAATATGACTTTGTCGGTTTACGGGTGGGTACACTAATATTATATTTACGTACAGTAGTTTTGTCGCTTTACAATGTGCATGAAAAGAACGAGTTAATAGTCGTTGGCTGAATTGGATTCTACGAGCAACCATTCTCGGATCACACTGAAACATGCATGAACTACGGATATTACGATTATTACATCGCCGAGTATTTTGGAAGTGTGATTTTTCATGTGAATTATTTATCCTACCTACCTGTGTTCCTTTGCTTATACTGCACCTTATCAGTCGCCGAGCTGTGCGTGGATGTGCCTGCACATTCACGCACGACGGCCGGGCTCGCGGGTGACAGGCGATTGTTCAGCAGTCACAACGGCCCAGCCGTGTGTTGGACCCCCGCGGTCCCCTGTTGCTTCTCGCCGCGCGGCCCGGCCCCGTAGTGAGCGAGCCTTTGTGTGTGCAGGGATGCTGCTGCCGGGCGGCATGATGCCGATGGGCGCGATGTTCCCGAGCGGCATGGTCATGCAGCCGCGCTACCGGTAGCTCCGCGCCGCGCCGAAGCCTTCGCCGCACTAACTCCTCTCTGTTGACAGACGGCCGCCCGCGGACGAGTCCGGCCCCGAGCGAAGGTAGGCGCTCGTTTGTAGTAATCGTTATATACGTCCGCTTGACCGGTTGTGTGTCCGAGCTCGTTGCTAAATACGCGGTGAGGGGATACTAACGACAAGGTAAGGCGGAGCGGCTAGTGCACGTCGGACAGGTGATCCAGTCGCCCGGCGCGGCCGAGGTTGGGCCGGCAGTTCCCTGCGGGCGGCCGCAGGCGACGCGTTCCCTGTCACAACAAGTGTTGTTGGATTGGCGGCCCCCTGTCCCTTAGCATAAGTCATTATATTCCTACCTTACCACTAAGCTCTCACATAGACTGTCAACAGCAGATTTCAGTAGTGAATTCCGTTCTTAATTAAAATTTCTGGTGTTAAGAGATGTGTGTAAGATTAATAATTAAATAAATGTTATCTGCCTTGATGATTCTCTAAGCGTTTCCACATTAAAGTTGTGACGTTTGCCTACTCTTGTAGAATTTTGACTATTTTACGCAATAAATGCTCTGGACAATGATAAGTTTTCGTAGTTTTATTTTCCTTTAATCTGTTTCTAGATCCCTGATAAGCGCTTGTCACGCCTTATCCATGGAATGATAAAATTTAGTCGTTATCACGCCGTCCTACCTAAAACTGGCAGTAATAAATAGGTAATACATCTGAAACAACGCTCCTGTAGGAGGAACACATCCCAATGGACATAGTATTGGCCCTAGCCCGAAAATGGTAATAACAACGTGTCTACGCGCCTATGTCTGTTTTTTAAACCCGGAGACTAAAATGACATTTCAACACAAAAGAACTGTTGTCATTATAGTAAATTTGACATTACTTGTGTCAATTTAGTCTCAGGGTATAAAACAGACATAATGGTTTACCATGTCTAAACATTCACAATGCACTGACTGGATGATGATGTCACCCCCTTAGTGTTCCTGCTTGCGAAATTGCCGTTTACATCTACCCCCTTTCAGAATACGAGTGCCACAAGTCACTGGTAATAATGACTATAACGCGCCTGTTTGTAAGGAATTTAAGGATTACAGTAAGGGCCTACTTCACCACCTATGATTAAGTTTCGAGTATCTTACTTGGCAGATAATTTCATACAAATTCTGTTCTATTTTTGAATTTATTCAGCAAGTAGTGGCTACTCGGACATTGTGAAACAGGCCCTAAGTATGAATGATTCCCAGTCGCTACCGCGGGGATTGCCACCGGAGGCAAATGGGAATAAAAATTCCCAGTCGCCACCGGTGGTGACTGGGAAGTCATTGCCCCCACTTCAGTTTCGCTGTACATTGCTTTCTCCATAATAGGAAATAAAAGGATGGGGCAACTTATCCTAAATCTGCATCTAATCTCTAAAAAAATGTACAGCGAAATTGAAGTGGGGGCAATGACTTCCGAGTCACCGCCGGTGGCTACTGGGAATTTTTATTCCCATTTTCCTCCGGTGGTAATCCCCGCGGTAGCGACTGGGAATCATTCCTAAGTATTACCTACATAAACGGCTTTACCTATCAGTTGACACCGTGGTCAGTAGGGGCAGTTAGAGATGGGTATAGCTTGGAAAAAGTCTAGAAACTGAACTAATTTTTTTGTCCGTTGGCAACATTCCCAAAATAATGACGTTTCATTGTAAGCAAACTAAAGATTAGGTTAGTACGCTACAGTCAAACGGGGTGAATAGGAACGAAAATGGTTACTGGATTTTAACGTTATTTAACAGGTTTTTCCAGCATTTAATTACTCCTATTTATCCATTAATTGTAATAAAAGGCGATGCTTATAAATAAATGAAGATAAAATATTTAACCAAAGTAAAAATTAAAATCAAAGTTTCGTTCCTATTCACCCCGTTTGACGGTACCGGTATTCGGTTGCAGCGGGCTGCCAATGAAAAGCACAGTGGCTCCTCCATTATTATCTACTTTTTTTTTTGCCAAGCTGTAAAGATTATCTGTGGAAAGCTCATATTGCCAGTAAAAATAATTACGAGGCGACGTGACGATACAGGAAGAGACCAGTGATACCGCAAGGCGCATCGCAACGTTGCTAGGCGCATAGTAATAAATCGTTGGCAACACGACGTCGCGTACAATTCGTCCGTTATAAGTTGGCGAGTGTGAAGTTAGGCTCTGCGAATTTTGGCGCTTGAAATATCGTACAAAAATAAAGGTTTTAAAAAAAATAATGCCAATAACTGTTTTTAATTACTCAGATACCCGCGAAACGAGACACAATAGTAAAACAATAACAGCACGGTCTCATAGGACCGGTTGGGGATTCAAACGTTAACAGCAATAAGAACTGCAAATTGCATTTAATTTATAAATTTTTGCATTGCATTTAATATTATAAGGGCCAAAATTCGCAGAGCCTAACTTCACACTCGCCAACTTATAGCGGACGAACTGTAACTGACTGTAATAACGGCCGTACTTAAAGTACGGCCGTTATGACTTGGCGAGTCGGAAGTTGGGTTCTACGAATTTTTGCGTTTGAAAACTCGTACAAAAATAATGGTACAGCCTACAGGTTAAAAAAAATAAATGTCAATTAATTACAGTTTTTAACAGCAATAACGTCTGCAAATTGCAATTATTTATTTTTAAACCTTTATTTTTGTACGAGTTTTCAAGCGCCAAAATTCGCAGAGCTTAACTTCAGACTCCAACTTATAACGGCCGTAGGACTATACAAACATTTCTCATGGGTGGGAGTCGAACCCACGACCTCCGGCATAGCAGTCAGGGTCACTAACCACTAGACCAACAGGCCAATCAAAACAGGGGAGGTGGATAGTTAACCATTCAAGCTATGTACCGTTCTATTTTAATATGGTTTCGTCCTTTGATTATTTAACGTTTGAATCCCCAACCGGTCCTATGAGACCGCGCTGTTATTGTTTTACTATTGTGTCTCGTTTCGCGGGTATCTGAGTAAATAATGTCGGTTTCGACCTATGAAACAATTGTTTTCACAAAATCTAATTGATTTTTATGTAAGTTTATCTAAATAGTGCTTATCAGTTGCAAGGACAGGAATTGTATGCCATTTGTCAAAATTATTAAGGTAGGAATTTGAAAGTCATCTTATTAGAGTATTAATAACAGCCGCTGGTTCCATTTCGAAGGTTCTCTTTTTTAGGGTTCTGTACCTCAAAAGAAAAAAAACGGAACCCTTATAGGAGAACTTTAAGATTTCAAAATTTATTGTGTGCGCTATGAAATCCTAGAGGAGCGCTGATGGCTGGTGAGCGTACGTGACCCATCGCCGCGCCGCTCCTTTGAAGACTACCACTACCACTCCATCAGACCATCGTGCATATGCTGTAAGGAGGCTGTTGGAAAGTAGCAGATTCAATTGTAACTTGTGCTCCATTGGTGTAATTGCTGCAAGGCGTTCCATTGTGAGGATAAACCAATAAATAAATAAATCACTTTGATGTCCGTCTGTCTGTCAAGACCTTTTATCTCGGGAACTCGTGGAGGTATCGAGTTGGAACTAACGATATATCCAGGTCTGAGGTCCCTTGAAGCTGTGCAAACTTGTAATAATAAATGAAATGAGAAAAAAAAACGGGTAAGTTCGAGTCTGGCACTGAGAGTTTCGTACCAACTTACTTACCTTTGAATACAGCTCAATTCACTAATCGAGTCTTGAAGATTTTTCTAAAAAGCAAGAAATTTTTATCTTGTGACGTAACTACAAATTGTCAGTTATAGACTTTTTACTACACCACTACAATTTAGGATTCTAGGGCTACGGGAAGAAGATCCTGTGCCATAAAGCAAGTTTCGATTCGGGAATTGAACTGTTTTCATAGGAAAGTTGGTACGGAACCCTCAGTGTGCGAGTCCCATTTGCTCTTGCCCAGTTTTTTAACTGCTGAGGTCAGTTCGTGGTCGGAAGGCAGTACGAAGGAGTTTCTATATGTTGTAGATACTTAATGGAAGGTCGATGGATAAAAACGTACCTAGCATAGCAGTACCTAACACTCTTGAGTCATAAGACCAGAATCCAGGAGGAACATACAATCTCAAGGTCTCAGCATACCTAAACCTTCACCATATTGGGGGCTGCCTACTCCATAATGTATACATATGTCGGATCCCGGAGGCTCGGACCGCACCAAGCCTCGGCAAAGCTCTTATCATACAAAAGGCTGCCTACTGTATCAGGTCGGATTCCCGGAGGAATACACCTCTCCAGGCTGCGGCACAAACCCCTATCATACTATCCTAACCCGCGGGGTGGCCGGCCTCAGCATCCCACCTAAGTAAGCCTCTTCCTTTCCTCTACCTGTCCATATCTACAACACGGAACGAGGCCCCACACAGTTCGGGTAACACTTTTAAAATTACCATCTATAAGAATCAATTGCGCTAAAACTCCAAACAACCACAATGAGCTGGACTAAAATATTTACATAAGTAATAGGTACTTACCTAGCTTTCATACCATCGAAATCTGGATACATGTCCTTCTAGACACGGCACGAAATGTCTTTAACTAACATAATTCGCGCTCTGAACACGAGCAATCACACTGCACTTACACTATTATTATAGACTAGCTTCTATCCGCGACTTCGTCTGCGAGGACATCAGAAAAAAAATCGGGATAAAAGGTAGCCTATTAGTATGTTCTTTTCCATGTCAAAGGCCATACACATGCCAAATTTCATCCAAATCCGTTTAGCCATTTTTGCGTGACTAAGTAACAAACATCCACACTTCCACATTTATAATATTAGCACAGATAATATAATATACTCTAGCATATAATATTAGGATTGCGACTTTTAGAAATACCGCCATACTGTTACTAGCATGGTTCGCGCCAACTAACGTCACCGTATTGCAGTCTCTATTATCTATTCTTACCATAGTTATTCAAGATGGCGCCTCAAAATGTTTTTTTTTTTTTTAATCTTTATTGGAAAAAAAAGGGATTTGATCATGCATGATCATGCCATCCCCATAGTTACAAACGTTACAGGTACACAGTTACATCTTATCTACGCTTCAAAGCACAATCAACCATATTATATATACATCTCGCGCCTCAAAATGTTACTAGAGTTGAATTTATACGTTCTAGTCTATTTTCGCGCTCGTCGCGATATAGAAAAAGTACTCGTTAACTTTTTTTTTATGTAGGTAAAGAACTAGTCCTTGTCTGCGATTCCACCTGATGGTAAGCAGTGATGGATTCATTGATGGTGAGACGCACGATCGAGTTTATAAAGAGCCTTGCCACTACTGACTTGATTCCCAGGTTGTAGCTATCATCGTTTTGGATCAATGCCTGTGAGTTGAGCGCAACGCTACTATCGTCTGTTTTCTATACCCTGAGACTAAATTGACACGTCTTACAAAGGGGACCGTGTTATGACCCCAGTTGTTATGATTAGGATTTTGGAGGTCTGATAAGCAGTCGTAAAGCGTAGCTAGGAAAAGGCAGGCAGATTGAATATACTAATATTATCTAAATGTTTTTCTTCTTTCCTTATGGCCTAAGTACTTATCATTTTCTCCAAGTTAAATTACGTGATTCTGATCGCTGCTAAAGGACAGAGCTGCAATTACAGTTTCTTACGATGGTGTGCCGTGGCTAAGTTTGCACCACCCCTGGATATTTAGATACAGAACAAGAATGGGTAAATCAGATAAATAAATAAAATACAAATCTGCATATAATAAAGCTGTATATTGAATTATAATAATAAAAGGTCTCGTCTGTACACATAACACATTTATACATGACAACTATCCGCTAAGTCGTTATTACAAGAAATATTATTATAATACCATATCCTAAAATACATGAATTACAACAGGCTTAATTATATAAAGTAATAATACAATTATTGCATTTAACTAGTATCACCATTAAACGATTCGTTCAACCCAATTAAATCTTTTAGTAAATAAATTCACAACATTAATTAATTTTAAATAAACAAATGATGCTATTTTTTTTTAAATAATTTCACAACAAATACTTAACACCTATTTATGGCAACATTTAAAAAACGCAATTTAAAATGCAAACACCTCGTAAAACTGTAAAAATTGTAAGTGGCGTCGATGACTAAACTATTGTATAATTAATTATCTGTTTCGTAACAACTAAGCTAAGCATTATACGCTACTTGGTCAGACGAAATATAGGTGTACAATTCACTGCAAGTTTACGATTTAGTTACAAAACTACAAAATTTGAGCTTTCAAGGTCACGAGTGTGGCCGAATAATAATGTAGATACAGGTGAAATCTAGGAGCCCGAACGCGTTGTGTCGTCGCTAGCTGCTTAACTTGATCCAACCTGATGGTAAGCAGTGATGCAGTTCTTATTGATGAGGAACACTAGTTTATTACAAGCACTATAGTTAGAGAGAGACATGAACAGTCAGAATTAGGAATTGACTCAATATTTTTTAAGATTATTTTGAATCGAGAGATACATTGGCACAAGTTACGAGTAGTATTATTTTTATGTAGGTATTATGAGCGTAATAGTAATAGAACAGAGGGTCCCGCTGGATGGACGAGGCGATTAATTGTAATTTATATCAAAATAATTGAGTTACATTGGATCTTATCAGTAAATTCGTGAGGTACATTGAACAAACAGCAGTGCCACTCGTTTCGGTTCAGCTGAGTGGCCACGCAGGATCGAATTCACGCTCGGACCCCTAACTTTCACCTTAATGTGAATGCTTCGAAAGTTACGATTATACTCCTAGCGGCCGCTAGCCCGCAAATATTGAGCTCCTACTTTATCATAGACTGCCCTTACGTAAGGCTACATACATACTAGACTACAACCAATCTTTGTCGATATGTAACTGTTCATTTAATTGCGACCTGACTGTGGCAAAGGAAAACAATTCACAACCCTTTAGCTAATTTTTCGAACACACCATTTGGCACGCCCGGACTATTACAATTCGTGTTTTATATTACCAACGTGGACTAGCAACGATCGAATACGAAACGAATACTGATTAATGTTATATTAGAGGTTATAAAAAATGCTATCCAGTCACATAGTTTTCTAAAGTTAATGGCGCTAAGTTGGGGAAGTTTGAAACACCGCGCTTCCCTCGAGGTCGACCTCATTTGCTATACCCTGACGCTAATCAAGGCAGCTCTATTTAGAAGACATTTGAACCATCCATCATTAGCCTAAATACTTGGCCCAAATAGCCTCGTGGTCACCGCACCAGTGAGATGACCACGTAATAACTCCATCGATAGGCTTAACACCTAGCAACTGCCACTTACTATTAAAACATTCGTCTATTTCATGCTAGCCGAGTAGGTCTGGCGACGGCGTTGTTCGGAACACGTCGAGCGAAGGCGACGTGGAACGCGCGAGGTCGGGGCACGGCGTGTTGGTTCGTGTCATAGACTCGAACCGCTCTCTCATGGCGGCCACATGCCCGGCTATAGGCACCACCTCTTTCTTTTCCTCTTTATCTTTAACTTCGGGCGTCGCGTCCTCATCTACAGTCGGCTTTTCGGGCAAGTCCACATCAGACAGTAAAGACACTTCGGAAGACGCAGTGAAATACATTTCGCTGATAGGTTCGCAGGCTGCGTTGGCGGGCTCGGTGTCGGAGGGAAACGTGTCCGTCTCGTCGGTCGGCGGCGACACCAGCGCGTCGCTCCAGCGCTCGGCGCGGTACGCCTCTATCGTCCGTATCGACACTTCGGAAGGACTGATCAGTTCCGTGTCGCACTCTACGACCTGCGCTACGTCGGCTTCCACATCAACCACACTGATAGTTTCAGCTACACTAGCCGTGTTGCTACTGATCACATTTTCTACTTCTATATTATCTTCTTCAGGCGAGTCATCCGCGACTTCATCGTAGGTGGAAGTCCTCATCGTCTCGCACAGTCTGTTTATAGCGTCGAACACGTCCTTGAGGTCGCTGACGTCATCAGTGGGCATCATGGGCTCCTCGATGGGCAGGATGTTGAGGTCTGCGGCGGGTTCCTGCACGCAGGCGGGCAGGAGGGTGGCGGCGAGCGCGTTGGCGGGGCACAGCAGCGCGTGCGCCACCGACAGCAGCGCGTGCGCGGGCGCCGACGCCGGCACCAGGTGCGCCGTGCTGCCCGAGCGAGCCGGGGGGGCGTGGCGCCCGCGCGGGGCGGGCGTGGGGGCGGCTTGACTTACAGGGGCAGTTTGACTCGTCGGCGCGGCCTGACTCGTGGGGACAACCTGATTCGTCGAGGCGGCCGGCGTCGCTGGGGCGGGCTGTGCAGTGACAGCTGTCACAGTTGGCGTGGTCGTGTTGTTTGCGGGTGTCGAGGGTTGTGGGGGGGCGGGCGCCCCCCGGGCTCGCTAGCAGGCGGACGAGGTGCGCGTCCAGCCCTCCAGCGGGACCGACAGCGGCGGCGGCGGCGCCTGCGCCTTGCTCACTGTCCGACACACAACCAACATTAGACAAGGCCTACTACATAGGACATAGACCTAAGGCCTACTGACCACGGAAACGTAGCTTCATAGACGCGTATTAGAGTTTAGGGTTTGAGTACACCAAGTGTATAGAGTACGTCTAATGAAAGCGCGACCTGCAGTTATTTTTTAAAATTTGATTGGCAACATTATTCAGCCGCAATTGTAGGAAATAAAAAAGAATTGTGAAGTGTCAAGACATGATTCTCCTACTTGTTAGTAATACCACATACAAAATGTTTGGATTTAACCTCTTTTTCTCAAGTCGCGCTTTCATTAGATGGACTATAGTAACGAATACGTGTCTATCGAAGCTACGCGTCCGTAGGTAGCAAGGGCAAAGTTATCACCAGTTCTTTCAGAAAACATACTTCGTTCACAGATAAGTCTGAAGGTCTAGAACTCAAGACACACAAAAGTCACAGAAAAACAAACAAGTTACAATAGAATTATATGGTAATGGAATTTGAAAGTTCTGAAGGTGTCCGTCTAGTCCCCCATTTCCCAAAAGAATAGATGCTAAATTCAGGTGTATTATACATACAGTTTATTAGTTTTTTACTATCTCAGCAGGTTTTAAGAGTAGTCACAAAATTCTTAACACAATTTTAGTATATTTTTTTACCTAATTTAATTTAACTAGGTATTAATAGCTACAGAATTGCGTTGGAAACAATAGTTCAATGATTTTTTTTGAGGATCCCGTATATGCAGACCCTTATTCCATGCAAAATGCGAAGCGACCTTTGCCAGAAATGGTCTATGTAACCAAAACTGATTTAGTTTATTTTATATTTCCTTAAAACGCAAATATTTTCTATTTATAGCAAAGAACATTTAGAATACGTCAAGTACATAACCAAAGACAATATCTGTCTACTTTTAAACTGGGCATATTTAATTTTGGCAAAGATCGATCGCAAAGTTGATTCCCTAGACAAGAAACCAACCGGTTACCTTCTCGATATTGGAGCAATTTCAGATAACCGATTGATAGAAACACCAGTCGCCCCTTCGCCAGTGATCAGCCAACTAATCGAATTCTCAAACACAACTGAACTGTAATACATTTTTTATTTTTCTGTACAACATTTAGTTAAGTGTAGTACACATAAATAGTAACAACTTTTTACAACAACAACCTTTTTTGAGTTCTTCGACTCATCCTGAAATTGTAAAATAATGCGCTGTTTGCAAAGTATGATTAAAATGTAAGAAACAGCTGATTTTTCTTGTTAAATAAGAAAGTGAGTCCTACACGTACCACTTCTTCAAAAAAATATTAGCGAGACAGTAGGTGCAGGGTCGATGCCCGCTTAAACAGCGGAATTAAAAAAAAAATAAACCTTTGGTTCTAGAACACAAAAGGTGACTGTAGGACACAGATGTGGTATGATTTCCCAAATTAAAAAAAATACCTACTTCGTAAGTAACCTCTTAGTACTTTGGTCCTGGAGTATAACTTTTGGCCAAGCTCATTAACCAATAGAAACACAGCGTCCCAGCGTTCCTTTTGCTTAATAAGTTTAGGCCGATATTTAGGGTACTACACTTTCATATTTTCGTCTACGGAACACCAAACACATTCTTGGCTTTGTGGCTGCTTAAAACTAAGTTGCGTGTGAGAATTCGACCATATAACTATCATGCAATGATTTTTAGTAAAAAATGTTCATGCAAAATGCTCATGCAGTGTTAAAACGACTATGTACACATGAAAGATGCAAACATGCTCAGAATAATAATTAGGAACTTACCCATTGGACATGCAGGTCGTATGTTTGTAGACCACAATCATACACTTTACTTAGTTAACTTTAGACTACTAGGTTTATGGATTCCATTATTGAAGAAACTACTGATTTATTTGTCCTTTTCGTGTGATTCCTATGAAGTTGGAATTAAAACTATATTTTTATATTCTATTACTTAGATGTAAATTAATAATGCTCTTTTCAAAAATGTAGTTTATATTTCATTATGAAAACTTGTGCAATCCACTGCAGTCTTTTTGATCAGGTTTATATTTTTTTTCGACACACTTGCTCATAAAGTGGCAATTATTGCACTGCACTTAGGTATATAAAGGGGCTCGTTACCAAACTGTGACATTTTGATTACTATTATGCACATGTGCGGTAATGTAGTTAGAACCTTTTTGTTTAACCTCTTTTTTGTCCAAAAAATGTTTTAAGACAAAAAAGAATAAAATTTGCTATTGCGTTCAATGGCATAAATTAGTGTTTTACTTACTTATTTCATGCAATTTCGTGTATAAATAAACTGTTTAAAATTTTACATATTTAATTAATTAATTCTTTCATAAAATTTGTATTTTCTGTTTATATGCAACCTCATTCTTATTTTTTCTAAACCAAGAGCTAGAGTAGCTAGTCTATGGCCGCCATTTTTCGCGCATGCGCGCGTTTAAGAAAGGTCAATTTTTTTTGCCGCCATATTTAAAAATAATATAGGTACAATTTACAAAAATGTCTACAACAACTATTTATGAGGAAAATAATTTGTGCTGTACGACTTCAAGTAGAAAATCTACAGTCAAAATATCTACAATCACTATACAGTCAAAATAGTTAATTATAACTTTACTGACTGCACATTTACGAACTGTTTCTCTAAATAAACTTATCATATACCTACTAAATAAAGTTGATTTTAAATTTATTTTTCTTCACAAGTGTGTCGAAAAACGTCGTATGATACACGTGAGTAATTAGTCATTATCGTTCTTGGTTCTCTTAAGACCCTCGCCATGGCTCGGGTCTTAATACCACCGCGACGATAATGACCCACATTACACACTTGTATCATAATGTACTATTCTGTTTAGGGTTACCTCGAATAATCTGTCTTATAATAACTATCTGTGTTCTAAATATATTATTTATGGGGAAATGCATCCAGAAAGAAGCCTTTGAAGTAATTTCTATCTAACCAAGTTGTATCAGTATGGAACAGGCTTCCGGAAAGTGTATTGAAAGCCACATTGAATTGCTTCAAAAATCGGTTGGACAGACTACACGACTCCAAACTATATTATTATGAAACACACGCATCACGCTAATATCTGCTAGTGTGTCTTAGCAAATAATAATATAAATAAAAATTGCTGAGGTGGATCGAATGACACATTTGTCCCACCCGTGCGCAAAATACGCTCTACCAGCCCGAAATACTATACTAATAAAAATAATTATAGTTTTCTAAAAAAGTAATCCTAATCGTTTATAGGGAAATCTACTATAGAAGTTAACTACAAAACGAACGAAGACGTACACAAACAAGCAGAACGACACAGATGTTAGGACAATAAAATACAGGACAACTGATTGGTAATTATTACTCTTTTATTATCGAAAAAATAATAATATTATAAATACTATGAGCGTCGTACACATCACTATCACAATACCAGTTGCGATTCAATACATAAAGCGAACTGTTGTTCCCTCAATAAATTACTTAACTGCGAAATTTGAAAAATGTATAAAAAATACCACGCGATTCGAAATGAAATAAAAGTTCAGTTGTCGTAGTCAGTATCTCGTTTCGGCCGATATAATGCGACAGCGAAACTTTTTCGCCAGTTAATACTAACTGGGCTGAGCTTAAAACCCTTACTTTAAAAAATGAACCGGGCTTTCTGCCGAAAAAGCAATCTAAGTTCTAAATTCCCAGACGTTTACTTTGGCAACACAAAACCAACTTCATAAGTCAGCAGTTAAGCAATTTACCGAGCAGCTTCCGAGTGAAATAAAATGGGCATGAAGCGATACAGGTACAATAATAGCATAAAAAAATCTGCAATAATGGCACCTCACTATATTAAAAAAAAAAGAATCACAACATAGTTCTCTCTACAGTCCAGCATCGCTACATCGTGCAAGCATTTGATACACGAACAACCGAACCAGTATGTATAAACTAAATTATAATATAATAATAAAAATATAATTAAATATAAATATTCTTAATGACTCAACGCGATACATTGGTAGAAGTCCTAACGTCTACTTCATGAAAAAGGAAACTAGATAAATATCAACAGTGAAAAAAAAAAATTAAAAAAAAATGGAAGCTGTGATGACTTTAGATTTTATAAAAAAAAAATCCCGTTGTCCTTTAACAGTACATATTTTAGTGATAATTATCTAGTGTCCTTTATGAAGTACTATTTAATAACTAAAAAATAATGAACAAAACACTCCGTGTATAAAATAAGAGGCTTACATAATATACGAATATAATTTGGTATTTAATCAAATGGTTTAATCGATAAGTGATTTTGATAACGAATGATTTGCATTGGTATGTGGAGTGTGGTGTGTATCACAATACTGACTCAACTTTAAACATATACAGAAACGGATCTTTTATCGAGTATCTATCAACGGGGGCTTTGTCTATAATTAGCATTATCCTTGTAATGTTCCCACTGTTGGGACTACTGCTTCCGCTCTAGGAGAGGGAATGGGCCATAAACTACGACGTGGGCCCAGTGTGTTTTGGTGGATGTCACATGTCTTCGAATTTTTGGTTCTAGGACATGGCGATTTTCTCACCATGTATTCCTTCACCGTTTTGAGAGCAGCGGTGAATTTAAACATTATTTTTGCCTATAATAATTGGAATAATGTGAACTTAATTTAATACAGTCTTCCGTGTGGATCTGACTCAAATATTGTCTGACCAATATTTCTAGTAATAATCATCAGGATACCTCATTAATTTCTCTCATAATTTCATATAAAAAACTATAAATAAAAATTATTCAGGATTTTGGCATTTCTATATCTATTCAACGACATTGTCTCTATTGACTGATAAAAGCGAAGAATTTAGCTTATCAAAATATTTTGATAGAGAGCCTAAAAACATATTTAGCAAAAGTGTAAAACTTTACAAAAGTGTAAAACTTTTGCTTCATCGCAAATATGTTTCTTAACCTATCAATACTCGCGAAACGAGACACAATAGTAAGACAATAACAGCGCGGTCCTATGAGACCGGTCGGGGATTCATGAATTAAATAGATATAAACTAGTGCTAGTGCGATCCCACCTGCCATAGTAAGCAGAGATGCAATCGTTGATGGTGAGGCGCACTAGTTTATTAAGAGCCTATTCACTATAGCCTTGATGACACATAAATTATAATCTGACGGGAAGACGGTAGCAGGCAAATTAGTAAAATATATAGTGCAGTATATTTGAACCACATTTTAAAGTTGAGTCAGTATTCCAATATAAAAACGTCACTCTTTTGTAATGTTAGTAACATGGAACACTATGATATCAATATGAAATGTCCACGACCATGATTTGAATATTGCATTAAAACTACAACCAACCAAATATAACCAATGTGTTCCTGGAATGACATATTAAATGCAAACTTTTTGGAAAAAAAAATCACTGTACTTTTTACTCCAATAAAAATGTACTATAGAAAAAACAATTTTCGTAAACGTTTTATTTATTAAGCATAGAGTTTTAACTATCTATACTACTGTGTGCAGTGTCTAGCAAAATAAAGTTCAGTACAAATATTATAATATAAATATTTAGCGCGCATTTGTGATTTTTGTAATACATTATGGTGCAAAAGACACTAAATAACTCGATACTATAAAATGTCAATTCATACTTTTATCGATAAATCTTCGCTTCATTAAGTTGTATTCATTGTTTTAAATATTATCCTTTTTAATTTCATGTTTTAATTATTATTTTATATTTTAGTAGTAGACGGTCTGAAGTCGGGTTACAGACTGCTGTAACGTAACATGCAAGGTACCATGAAAGGAGGAGCATTTTGGACGCAACGCGCGCATGAACCGAAGACGTACCTACTCACATAGTTTAAATGCTCTGTTCGTGTGCGTAGAAAGGTTGCGCGCGCGAAGCATCCATACTATGGGAATTCTGTTATATTGTACGTTGACGTTACAGCGGTCTCTACCCGGCTTAAGAACTTTATTCATTAGTTTTATTTGTTGTTTTATCTCTTATTAAGCGAAAATATATCAAAAGGGATGTCTAAGTATGAATCGAGCTTCGAGGCTAAAAATCAATAACTGCGCGCCAACCTTTAATCCAATTTCAGTCTCCATAAAGACACTTAACCATACGTCATGCGTTCATGCACGTAAAATAAACATTTTAATAACAAAAATAATACTTTATCATAATAATATTTTAACAATTTTAATCTTCGATACCTTCAAGGTGATATTCAGTTATCATGACTATTATAATTTTACTTAGATATTATGCTTGTCAATTTTGACTTGTACCTATGGAACTTAAAAATAAGCCTACAACTAAATAAACTACGTTAATATAATATGACTAAGTAGAGCATGCGTTGTGCGTTTTGCTCTATAAATATCTAAAAAGAAAAAGAATCGATACTATTTGTAATCTTTGTTTTTAAGCAGTATCGATAGTCGATCGGGAATATCGATGGTTATAAGCAAATATCTATCTATAGGCAATTTTACTTATTTGTAAAAATTGCAAATATTGTCAAACAAAATCAATTGTACTCTAGTACAAAAGTATTTGAATGTAGGACCATTCCTATTATAATAAAATAATGACATTTATTAAAAAATAATATGCCACTATGTGATTTGATCGCGTAATCGTTTTGCCTTTTATCGGCAAAATACTTGTTTGACAAGTCAACATTTTGAAATGTGAACAAACGGAGCTGACGGCACCATATGGAATTCATATTTTAATTGATCGAGTCACCTCTACTATAGATTAAACTGTTCCTATCAAACATTCAACGCACCACAACTATATTGACCGACCATTCAAGACATCTGATCGAACGTTCAAAACATCTGACTGACCGTTAAAAAATCTGACCGATCATTCAAAACATCTGACCGACCGTTCAGAACGTCTGACCGAACGATCAAATCATCTGACCAACCGTTCAAGACATCTGACCGACCGTTCAAAACGTCTGACCGATCGCTCAAGACATCTGAACGACGGTTAAAAAATCTGACCGACTGTTCAAAACATCTGACCGACCCTTCAAAAAAGTTTTGATCGTCCGATCGAAGTAAAAATTTAACTGACGTTTACTTAGTACATTCCCAAAAGGTCGTGATATCCCCTCACGCGTACTTACCGGCGACGGTGGCGCTGCTGTAGCCCTTGGCGATGCGCATGAAGGGGTCGGGGTCGGGGAAGCGCGACGGGTGCTGGAACAGGTCCGCGAAGCGCGCCTCCAGGTCCAGCGAGCGCATCGACGAGCCGCGCACTGGCGGCAGCGGGGCTACGCCCTCGTCGCCGTTTATACTCTGCAATTGAGTAACAAGAAGATTTGATAAATAGCTCAGTAAAGTGAAGAATCAGGTTAAGATCATTGTGGATTATTAAGTAAGATTATTAAATATTTTTGTTAGGTACAATTAATCGCCAAAATATATAAGAATTGACAAATGAAAAACTAGTACTCCACAGGCACTGTCCCGGCTACCTTCACGTCTCCCGGAAGACTTCCCACTCTTCCTGTTCCACTTTCGGAAGAGCTCCCGCTCCACGTCCCCCGAGGGAAGTGGAGATCCCACACTTCCGGGGGACGCGGAGGTCGCTAAAGAATTGGCACGTGTACTTACAGACAGATATCTGATGGCGTCAACCCGCACTGGGCACGCGTGGTGAATAGGGAATATGCATAAAAAATAAAATGGCCTGATTTTTTTTTTCCCTAAACTTTTAAGGTCGTAGTAATACACTCAATTCGTTATTTTCTAATTTAATATGCATTTAGTTATTTAAAACATAAATCAAAAAGTGAAAAATTTACGAGCGAAATTCAAATTTGTAAAACGCCTCACCATTGGTCGTATGAAAACGACCAATGGTGAGACGACGACAGCGACGACTTTGACGTCATAGGGCACAAAACTGACAGGAATGGTGAATTTATCTGGTGTACTTTTTATAGTGTTATACACATTGGTATCATGCAATATCTATAAAATGGCTTTTTTTCTTCTTCCATGATTATTACGCGACTAAAACAATTTGTTATATATCAAACTAACTCTCAATGCAAACAATAAACTGACAGGACGTAACCTATGACGTCACGCCTCAAGCGCGCGAGAAATAGGAGCGTTTGAACTCGTCAAATTAAACCAATATTTTTAAGATTTTATAAAAAAGTAATTACTACTCTTACGGCTATGGTTTATTTTTTTTTCTACATCAAAATGAAGTGAATATTGAATACAAAAAATAAAAAAATTGCCTGCATATTCCCTATTACGGCCAATTCCCTCTCTTAGAGAGTAGGTCTGAGTCGCAGCAGTGGAAACATTATAAAGCTGATGCTATGCGATGGCTGCGGCGTGCACTTCTTCCCAAGAACGTGGAGTTCCTATACTCCTGGGGGAGTGCAGCTCGCACAGTTAGTACGTGTATTTGCAAAGACAGTTGTTCGGTGGCGCGGCGATGGAAGTGGCCGCAGGCAACTTCCTACGATACTTCAAGCTCGCACACTTCCTTAGTACGAGAACCGCGCACACGTGTACTTACATTGATAGATGTGCGGTGGTGTGGCGGCGGCGGTGGGGGCGGCTGGTTGGCGTGGCGCGCGGGCGGCGGGGGAGGGGGGGCGCCCGGTGGTGGAGGTGGACAGACGCCCGGGGGACGCAGCCCGCGCGGAGCTCGCAGCGTGCCTGAAGATAAACGCACAAATAACTTAATTGACTGATTACGACCAATGGTGATGTCAGATTTGAAATTTGATAGACCAGTGCCCAATTAAAGGGGAGCGAGTTTTTAAGTTCAAACTTGTCACTATTGACACACAATCATTTCTCATCAACTATCTTACACGTAGGGTTAATTTCTCCAGAATAAATGTTCAAATCATCTTACCGAAATGTGAAGCCGGGTTCTTAGTGCCAATAGGCGGGTTTATAGGCGCAGGCGGCAGGTTGAATAGTCGCCCTCCTCCTGTTTGTGGTGACGACGGCGATGTCGGCGGCGATCTGACGACATTACAATAAATAAAGTTAGAATCTGTAGTAAGGCGGCTTGTGGACTAACTATCCATTGCAAGGCCCATATGGATCAAACAACGTTTTTCAACAGACTAACGAAGAAAATAACAAATTATGGGGCAGAATGCTTAACTCATTTTTTGTGAAGACTACATGAAATAAATATGGAGACTGGCCGTCGCTATTTCCGCAAGAAATAGATAAAGAAACACTCGTGATTGCATTGTGTGCTTGAAAGTATTGCCAAATAAATCAGTTTTCGAGAGTATTGATCAATGTTCGTTCTTGTTTATTAAATACGTTTTGTATACAAAAGTACAGAGGCAAAATTAATGCTTTGTCGTACAGTAGGACCATTTTGGCCATTCTTTTCTCCAATACAGCTACCCATTCTTAATAAAAATCGAATTGCATATTTCATTCTTTATCTTTTTTTAGTTATATAAAAATACACTTTGCTATAGATCGCCCTAGACCGAGAAGTTTGGAAGGAGAAAGCCTTTGCCCAGCAGTGGGACACAAAGTAAACTAAAAATAAGTACACTATTTCAACGAGACTCACCTAGGCATCCTCATACTCTGAGTCCTACCAGCCACCTTGCCATTCGTGATCAGCTTCTTAGGCGGGGGCGAAGGCCTGGTGTCGACGGCGGGCGCGGGGGCCAGCTGCGGGGGCTTCGGCGCCAGGTTGGGCTTCCCGTGGCTCACGCGCGTGGGGCGCTCGCACAGGTCCGACGTGGACAGAGAAGATGCTGGTGCGGGCGACTGCGGCGCGGACGACAGAGACGTCATACTGCCACCTTGAATAAGGAATTATAGACTTTATTACTATGGGTGTGAGGTTGATTTTTGGGTGACCATTGTGTATTGATTAGGTAAAATGTGGGAAGCAATGGAATTTTAACTTTATCATGAATAGGAATGAATTTATTGTTCCAGAATTTGATAGTTATATCAGATTCCCGAATTTAACATGCTTTAATTTATTTATACATTAGGTTCTGTCAGCGGCTTCGTCCGCATGAATACTGGTGACGCGAATCGAAGACAGATAGAAAGTAGCCTTTGTTCATCCTTGGGGTAGGTACCAAATTCGATTCAGTAGTTTACCCGCAGACAGACAGAACTTCTTTCACATTAATTATAATATTAAGAATGGTTTTTTTCTCATTATAATCTGTGCGTATAAAATGTTCATCAATACAAGTGCTGGATTAAGAAATGTATTCTTTTTATGCCGGTAGTACTCGTACGTCTCACGACAACACCTAGTCTACATAACAAAGTAGTATATTTACCCAACGCGCCTTGCCCGGTGGTATGGAGAGAGCTCTTGTTCCTGTGCAGCGTCGACGCGACATGAGGAGTCAGGCCCTGGTCCGAGGTCTGTTGCTGCAGGTTGCTGATGCGGTCCAGTATGGAGTTCGTCGTCAGCACCGAATCTGACGAACTCTGTAACAAATTAGATAGGACTTAGTTGCTATGAAACTCTACAGTTTGGCTGTTATAACACTTTCGGTGCCAAGGAATATAATAATTCGTTCGCGACCCGACAATACGTCTCCCGAATATTTATACGCAATGCAATTATTGCTGACTTATGTGTTCTTATCCAGGGGCTTTACCATCATCATCATTTCAGCCGAAAGACGTCCACTGCTGTACATAGGCCTCCCCCAAGGGTCGCCACAACGATCGGTCTTGTGCGGCTTTACCATAACGTGTTAAAATGACAGGTATGCAAACAAGAAAGAGAAACGGAGCTGAACACCGTATATAGTCCATCAATGTAACATTTCAGTTAAGATCGTCAAAGAGGTCATGATAGGGCGGCCTCAGGTAAGCAAATGATCCTGGCGTTTCAAGAAGTATAGGATGGTGGTACGTGATGTTATTATTGTAGGACCTAGACTTCGAAAATGCTCATATGCTGTTAATTTTTGGTGTTTCAAGGAAAATAATAGTATTTTTGGTGATTTTCGGTATGGATATCATCATCGATATAGTTTCCGAATAATAATAGGTATGATGCATAAAATGCGAATCTATTTGTAACTCATCATGATATTTCCCCCAACCGTATAATGTTTCCAACCTAACAAATTGTCAGGATTTAACTTATTTTCTATACTACCTACAGCCATGTCGATACTCCGTATCATCTACAAAAGTATGAGAGTGATAACTAACCGAAGTTTTATTACAGAAGCTAAAGAAATATCACTTTGATATCGATACTAAATCCGATTCAGTGACTCCACAATTAGATGACATCATCTATAGAACAGCGCTTGCAATTAGTTTTAAATAGCATTAACCAGGAAAACTCAAAACCGATGTCATTGTAGGAAAAAAATGCATTCTGCATGCTTAGACAGAACCTTGTTTGAACATCACGTCCACAATGACACATACACTAATATTATTAAAAAAACGTTTACAAAACAATAGCTTTTTTATGTGTCATCATCGGCAACCGCATAAAACCGAGGTTTACATAGGAATAGATTCTTTATGACGTGCATTGGCAGGGGTCCAGAATTGCCGGCACTAGGCACGAGGTTCAAGTACACTAACATACGAGTATGTCTACATATGGGTGCTAGCGATAGGAGCGATACCATCGCTCGTGAGCTTACGAGGTTGAAGGTCTAGGAATCGTATAAGGATAAAGTGTTCTGTTATCAGGCACAATGGGTCGTTAGTTTCCGAAATAGTAGACGACTAAGGCTTACTGTCTACGGACGTGTTGGTTCATAGACGAGTATTTCGTTATTATACGCTTGGTTTACGCCACTTGATGTAGGCGTCATGAGGGTAGTGGGAAACTTAAAATATATCTCCCGCTCTGGGTGGAGCGAGAGGGGGAGTCTAAACTTTTACTAATCGGGAAACGGATCAGTAGGCAAGCTACCCTTTTCTTGCCATCCGCAAACCCTTACCAACATCCCTTCCTATGTGTTTACATTGACGACTACCGTCTTTGTTGTCTCGGAAAGCACGTTAAGCCGTAGGTCCCGGCTGTCATTTGTAGATCTTTGGCAGTCGTTACGGATAGTCAGAAGCCAGTAAATCTGACTCCAGTCTTGCCATAAAGTACCGTGTTACCCCAGTTAATGGGTTGTGGAGGTCTGGTAAGCAGCCGCTCCTCGTAAAATACTGGTATTCAGCTAAATCAGGCTTGACTGGAAGCCGACCCCAATATAGTTGGGAAAAGGCTAGGTAGATGACTACCGTCTTTGTACAATTAGATCAACAGATAAATAGACTATTTTATTTTATCAATCTTTATCTGTTTTACTCGAAGAACTAGCCAATAAAATGTCAGTTTGCAACAAAACAGTAGAAGTGAATCCAAGGGACTACAAATCTACAAAAGCTGCGTGGGATATCTGGAAGCCAGACAGCCAGAGCGATGAACTGTCGAAGATAGTTGGAACAGCGAGGGCGGAGGAGCGAATGTAATGATCCGATTTGCGAGAGGTGTCTGTCTGTCTGGCGTATTATTATGATCCGATTTGGCCAATTATGAAGTAGCGTACGTGCCTTAGTTTTGAAAGGTGGCGGTAGTTAGAGCCAAATGTAAGTTTAAGAGTTCTGCACGTTTTAGGAGACGGTCTACGCTGAATTACAATTGAAAAAAATCATGAAGATGCCTTTAATAAAAATTACTATTATTGATTGAAAACCACACAACGGACGGACTACTAATACGTGCAATAATTATGATTGTTTGACAGATTTATTTTCCAAGCAACCGTTTTACCGATATAGTGTTTCAATTTTATAATAAGTCTCTAGATTTTTAGTAAATCCCTAAAATACTTCGTATTTAGTAAGTCTGCGTTTAGGTCCTGTAGTCCTCTTAATATTTGCAAATTGGTATTGTTTACCGGTCTATTTCTATGACTGTATTTACAATACTATGACAGGAAATGGAGTCGTCAGCCCTGGAACACAAGAGTTAAAGGAACTTGGGTCAGTTTTAGTCAGTAGCATGATTTTCCGTAAAAAAAAGGAGGTATGAACCCTGACCACCACATTGACCACATAGATAGCAAATATAACGGTTAATTTCTGCTTAATTTTTGTTATTCATTTATGCAATTACGTAAATGGGAAATTGAAAAATAAATTACATAAGCCACAAATGGCATTGCCATATTTAGGGACATGCATATTATTTTCCTTACATATATAGCAAAAATATACCTAATTTCAAAATAGGTTCCATTTTCCCTTAAGTATAGAAATTATTTTCATGTGACGGATTCATAAATTCCAACTAAATTATAATTAAAATATAATACATAAATTTTGGCAATAATGCAACCCACAACGTTGCCTACGTAGGTTTCGGCTCTGCTGGGCCCCAACGATTTTGCTGGCATCTCCTTAAGGCGCGCGTGGAACACTATGCGCTATCAATGACTCGAGCTCTTTCCGGATGGTTAAACATCCCATTACTCAATGTCCGCAAGCCCACGCCTATACGGTGCCGGTGGTTGGAAATGGCGGTCGGAATCCTGGCGGCTGGGGTGTGAGGAAGCACGCTACGGAACATGGCCAGTACCAGCGCCTGGTCCGAGAGGTCATTACCGCCGATCAAGGAGATACTGAGAGATATGGTTGCGTCGCTTCGTGTATTCAGGAAGGTTCCTTATCACAATGAAAAATACTAGGGATACCGGAACGGTTACCGTTCCGGTATCCCTAGTATTTCCGTATATAAAGGTTATCCTGATGTTACCGACCCTCCATCCTCCATAATATCGATTAGAACAATTCCGATGGTAAATCAACATTGTGCTGATATAATTGTTATCTGTGTATGAGTCAGTGCAGCCTACGTTACTTGTGAAGAGGCTGTGTACTTGTGATAGCGGATCGGAAACAGTATGATATAAGGAGAGGCTTTTGAAATCATAATTATTGCATCCTTAAAACAAAAGTGTAAGGGACTATTTAGACGACCACAATGACCACAACCACACCACAAAAAAAAAACACACAGTTGTTCACTTTTTTTTTTAAATAGTTTCATTCACACTGAGCATATTTCATTGCCGAATGCAACCCTGTGGGTGAAATCGGCTCCACCGTTACCACATCGCAACCACAATCCACCAGCGACGACGTCGCGAATTAGTCTATCTACAAACACTGGCTACAACGTAACCACAATGCAACCAACAACGTAACTGCAAGAAGCTGCAGCGACACTTTTTGACACGTAACCACTTTTTGTCGTTGCGATGTGGTGTTGTTGTTGTACGTATGTATAAGGGTATATGTGGGTTATTGTGGGATTTCCTTCCTTGCAACTTGTAAGTCTGTAAAAACATATTTATTTGGGAATTCACACACTATGAAAAACAATAGAAACCTCTGCTTGAGATTTTTATCCGTGGATATCCACTTTCTGTCGTTGCGATGTGGTTTGGTTGTGATATGTGTGTCTCACAACCACAGCACATCGCAGCAAAGCAGCATTTTTAATGTTTTGTTTATGTTTAATGTTTAAGTTACACACAATTCCTGAGTAGGTAATATGAAAAAGAAACCTTGGGTCCTATAATGGAAATGCCAACTGAAAGAACATAGGTGTGGCTTTTAGTAAAAGTCTGACACCCCCCTGTTACCCTTGTGAATTTGAATTCTTTGAACTGTGAATAAGTTCTCTCGCTCCACCTTAGAGCGGAAAAAGTTATTAGAAGATTTCCCGTACTGGAAAAGAAAAAGTTTGTCATTTGTTTGTAGGTTATCTCTGAAAATGATGGACAGATAGCTAAAAACTTTTTCAGTGCTTGAAAGCCGCTTTATTCCTGAGTGACATAGGTTACATTTTATGTACGCTGCGCAGTCGCGGGCAAAAGCTAGTACTTATATTATATTGCTAAAGAGGAAAGATTTGTATTTTTCCATTCCCAAATTTTTTCCTGCATGATAAACGTAATTTAGGTTCCGCCCTACTGCGAAGAATTGTGTGGACCGTGGCTTTAGAGTAGCTTATGCATATTTATTTCAAACCTCTATGCAAAATGGTAGCACATAATATGAATTGCATGGTATCTTAATTATATTTCAAATGAGACAGGCGCCATTTAAAATGGAGCAAAATTGTTATTATCTAGTGGAGACTTCTTTGACTTACAATTTGGTTTGCTGTAAACAATTACTTAAATAACCTTTAATTCAATTATAATACATCATGCAGCCTTGTTTTTAGGGTTCCGTAGTCCTAATAAGAACCCTCATAGTTTCGCCATGTCCTTCTGTCTACTATACCAGAATGCTATTGATCACATAGACGAAGTAGTAAAATAAAAATCATGAAAAATGGGCTTAAACCTTTAACTCAATATCTTTATAATAATAAACATAAAGCCCAAGTCTATGTCCGTATGTTTTAATATCAGTACGGAATCTTTCGCGCGTGAACCGACACGCACTTGATCGGTATTTTTTCTCCTTCATACTCATTTGTATAATACGACTTTTCGGAACATTAATAACAAACAAAAACGTCATACACTTTGCATATCCGCGGATAAAAATCTCAAGCATAGAATCCTCTTCTATTGTTTTACATAGTGTGTGAATTCCTAAATAAATATGTTTTTACATAGACATACGCGCTTTAGTGGTGGAGTTACTATAGTACTACATACTATACATAGACTTACAAGTTACAAGGGAGGAAATCCCACAATAATCCATACATAAGGCTCTATTCACATGTACCTACTACAGCAACACCACAGTGCAGCAACAAAAAGTGTTTCGTGTAAATAGTGTTGCTGCAGCTTCTGCAGTTACGTTGTAGTAGCAACAAATGTCAAAGTGGTTGCGTTATGGTTACGTTGTAGCCATTTTTGGTAGACAAATTCGCAATGTCACAGATGTTTGTTGCATTGTGGTTTAAAAATCTACGCCATGTGATGCCTCCGAAGACCCTAAATGACATATATAAGGCACTTGCACAGTCGGTGATAACATACTGCCTGCCTGTTTGGGGAGGAGCTACCAAGATCAAATTTTTAGAGCTGGAAAGAGCCCAAAGGTCACTTTTGAAGGTTATTTATTTCAAGCCGTTTAGATTCCCCACAACTGATCTGTACAAAATGAGTGGCGTATTATCAGTAAGGAAACTTTATGTGTTGGACTTGATACTCTACCTACATAAGCATACTCCAATCAACCTAGATAGACAGTCTAGAAGGCGGAAAGACATTGTGGTTTTCTCCACAGGGGTAAATACAGTTTTTGCGAGGCGTCAGTTTGTATGCCAATCAGCCTACCTATATAACAAGATCAATGCTATACTATATTTCCACCTCGAGGTCTCGTATAAATGCAAATTAATTCTGACAGAGTGGTTGCAGTCTCTTACTTACGACGAAACAGAGCAGATATTGACTAGAGTTGCTTGATTGTCTTCATTCTTATTCAGTATAATTTATGGCACTAAATGGAATACATACACACACACCCACATACATATACTTACACACCACACACTCATTCACACCACACACACGCACACACATAATTAAATCTGATGTTACCTTTAATTTTTATCCTCGATTTTATTTTTATATCGATTTTGACAATAATTCTGTTTAATTTTATCTTAATCCAAATTTTTACTTCCGACTTCGTTTTTGATTTTAATTTGATTTTAATTCCTGTTTTGATTTTTATTGTGATTATGACTATAATTCTGACTATTATTTTGGATTTTACTGTGATTTAGGTCAGTTTTTGTTAATTATTTAAATTGTATTTTTTATGTCATTCTGATTTTGAATTAATTGTTTTAATTATTTTAATTCTAACTATTTTAGTGTGGATTGATTTTAATTTTATTCTATTGCTCGTATTTTAACTCATTTTAATATAATTTATTTTCATTGTAATTGTTAATTTGTCGGTCTCACTCAATAATGTTAACAAATTCGTGGGAGGAGCGAGGCAACCCCGACACAAGTGTTAATAACTACTTATTGGGGTTGTTTCAATCACTTATGTTATGTTTATAAGAGACTAATAAACGATTTTGATTTGATTTTGATTTGATTTTTTTTTGTGGTTTCGATGTGGTAGCAGTGTCGTCGATATCATCCATACAGTCGACGACAACACGTGGTAAGCGTGAATCAAACTTTTAATTTGTATAAAAAATAGTGCGACCACAACCATTGTGGTGTCGTTGTAATACGTCTGAATAGACCCTACGCGAAACACGTCATTATTATGCACATAGCAACTCGTTTGCGGTAGGACCTAACCTCGCCCTACCCTGCAACCAATTAACAATCCTAACACAATCGGACAAGACACGTTTTCCAGTGAATCATTGTCTGTAGTACCTATAATGAGTCAGTGATGACTCAAATGATTCCTTATTGACACGGTGTACAAGTGAAACTACACACAGGTTGTATTATACGAAGGTCTTTTATGTGGTAATGATTTCTGAATCATTCCATCTGTGAGCTATGGTCGGAAGTCGGATGTAAGGTGTGACCATTGCCCGCTTACCCGGAACAGAAAACTGCCGAGATGTGATAATTATTAGTGTTTATTGACCATTCATTGGCTGAGATGAATCAGAGATCGAAACGAGAAACAGCTGTTGGTTAAAGTATCAAATAATTAACTTAAATAAGGCATAACCTATCTGTTTTTTCTCTAAACAAAATGAAAAACTTGACTAACTGACATCAACGTTGTGCGTTAAACTATACTATAGTCTGTTTTTAATCTCTGAGACTAAAATGACATTACGTGGGTTGTCACACTTGTCAGAACACAAAAGAACTGGCATCGTTATAATTATAAGTTTGATATTTACCTGTGTCAATTAATAGTCTCTGGAATTAAAAAACAGACTTTACTGAGACCAGGAACATGAAATTTTGCACAAGGCTAGGATCGATCACTAAAAAATAATTCTTCGTTAGTGATCGATGCTTTTTAGTCACAAAAAGAAGACCTTCCTTGTTTTTCTTTTAAGGTGGGAAATCACTGACTTGTACCACTCTAGACGGAGCGGAAGAGCGTGTCAGACTTTTACTGTCTAAAACCACACTAGTGCCTTTCAATAGCTCTTTGCGTTCTAAGACCACGGGTTATCTTTTCAGAAAATCTCCGCAGCCCTAGCGAGTATCGGCCCCTACAGTTTGCTGAAATCCAGCTCTTTGAGGAGCGCGTGAATCACTACGCTCTGTCGAGGACTTGGGCGCGGTCCTGTCGATTACCGGACGTCCGGATGGGCTATCCAAGCTACCCATTGCTCGTCGTCCCCGTCACCCAAACCCGCGTCTACCGTGGCTGGTAGGCTTAATCAGGGTCTCGGTGGCTGCGGCGTGAGGATGTTCAATCCCTCATGCGTACGGCTTTTATACATCAATTATATAATGACTGTACTATTTGTGTACAATAAAGAATGAACTGTTTTAGTAGTCGATTAAAATAACTTGTACATTAGTGCGCCATGTGTGTGATTCAGGAACTATTTGCGCAGTTCTTATCTTAATTGAATTAGTTTATCAAGTTCTTTAGATAGGGCAACGTGTAGCTAATATTATAGTTTTCCTGTAATGTAGTTTTGATGAGAGCGGCGTGGGTTTTTGTAAATTGGCAGTTTTTTTCATCGATAACATAATTATATTATTTTCCTAGACCTTTTTGCTTAAGTAATACCTTTTAGGCCTTTTAGTAATAATAAATATTAGAGCTAGATATGGAAAATATAAAAATATAGAAATGGATATGGAAATATAAAGTAAATCTAAACCGAAAAACTATTTGATTATTATTAACCGACTTCCAAAAAAGGAGGTTGTTCATTTATCGGATGTTTCCCGATTTTATATGCACACTTGTATTGGATATTCTATAGCATACTAGGTTACCTTACTGTAGAACGTGCACATTATTTAGGTTTCGCTGATGGATACCACAACAAATGTAAAAAGTCTGTTGTTTCTTTTTTGTATACCTACATTTTAATAACACATTGACCTCCATTTATTCTACAATCAATTCCCCCAATTCCAATTACTCGTTACTGAAACCCATAAAGATTGAAATCACGAAAAATTACCAACCAGCAACATCGTAAACGAATTTCGGCGCGTAACATGAAATATCATTAATCAATACCATATAAAAACATGGGTCGGCTGAAAAGAAAACCGGGCACCCTGAAACGAAGGCAAAGAAGGAACGGAGTGGGTTTTAGTCAGTAAAAGTCTGACACGCCCTCCCGCACCAAGCAAACAGTACAGTATTCCCAAATTAATAATGCCCATGCAGATCTTTGCTAATTGTTGTATTCCCGGAAAAACAAAACACAAAATTCTACTAAATTATGCATGAAGAAAATGCACTTAACCACTCTATATATACATCGTCTTCCAACGCTCGGGGAATACGACCGTTGCCGAACAGTGACGAAGATTTCTATGCGCATTATCACTTTGGAAGACCTGTAACACCCGTTTTCAATAACCTACCGCAGTTCATAAATAGATAGCTATCTCCGATAAACAGTAAGATTCTAGTTGTCAATGTCACAATTTTGGTACGAAATGTTAACCGTCGGTAGGTTATAGGAAAGCAAGTAAGGGCAAAAGGATAGATTTGTTTATCTTTAGTAGCTGCAACTTTAGATAGGTAGCTTATTGAAAATGGGCGTTAGTCATTCTGATGATTATCAACCTTATAAAAAAATACCGTATCAAAGCTCAAATAATCGGAAATTGGCAAGTCCGGCCATGGTAGCATTTGGACGGACAAGGTGAACTGGCTTATGTAAGCCCTGCCCAATGTGTGCCGAGAGGCTGAGAGGCTGTTGACATAACGCTAATAGGCGCCGTGTTAATGACAGCCCAAACTGCGACCCACACCGTGGCCCACGACAACTGGGCGTGTGATATTATGACCATACCTACTAGCTTTTGACAGTTTCGTTTGATTGGAAGCATCTTATAAATCAAGATTGACTTGAGTTTATCAATCGACATATTTTTCCGACGACCATGGACGTAACGATAATGTTGTAATACTCTGGAAGCATCTTTATGACCATATTTCCCTGGGATAATTTTGGACTTCTACGCGAAGAAAACTTTCAGTATGGTCATGGAAGAATCTTTATGACCATACTAACTATTGAGAGTTTGTTCGCGTAGAAGTCCAAAATTATCCCAGGGAAACATGTTAGATTTAAAGTCCTGCATAATATAGTGAGGGATATGCAAAGCCTCGTACGAGGTGGACCGACGACCTGGTGAGGATCGGATCAAATACGTTTATGTTATACAAAAGATTTGAATTATATCGGTGCTCTAACCTACTGAGCTAACGAGTCTCTATCATCTATCAGAAGTACAAAAGCATAACCCAATTAACTGAAAAACAAACTTCAAAGGGAAAACCACCAAGAATCATAATTATTATATTATGCTAAATAAACATTAAATTCTTGTTACCAACGTGTAAGTTACGAGAATTGCGAACAATTGAGGGATAAACGCAAACACCAGTACTGCTATCGGAACTGGATTGGGAATTTGTAGTAGGTACTTCATTACTTGACTGACACACGTCACTATGACGTTTCTAAGAAACGCTTACGTGAAGAACCTCGTGTGTTTGTGGGTTTTCTATCATCGAGACGATTTTTCAAAAGCCTTTTTGTGGGAGTGAGTAATCATCAAATAATTTCTCCCACTCTGGATGGAGGCAAAGGAATGTCAAATTTTACCGGCGAACCTTTTTCTTTTTGTTCCTTTAGTTGCCCTTTGCCTTCCTGCCTTGGGCCGTGGTGCCTCTTTCCAAAAATTCTGCAGCTCTGGCAGGAATATTAGCGGAAATGCAGGGCAGAAACCTCTTCTCATACAGAGAAGCGTTAATTACCATGTTCACAGCTGGTTGGTGATATCTGACTTCATTCTCTGTTTAACGATATTAATTATTAAGTAATGAACAAGAGCTGACCGCAACGAGGCGTCAAATGTAAACACAATTACTACGCATCGTCTGTCGTAAGGACTATTTTAATACAGAGACACTACAGTCTGTTCAATAATTCCGGAGACTAAAATGACATTTCAACACCAAAGAACTGGCGTCATTCCTATAGAAATTTTGACATTACTTATGTCAATTTAGTCTCCGGGTTTATTGAACAGACCATAGTACTTTATGCGGCCTACACAAATGCCCTTTCTTTGGTACTGTTCGTCAAGTCGTTGAGCTCCTTAGTAGTCCCGAGTTGAGCTACACTGACAAATGGTTGCACTGACTGGACAGGTCCACTCAAAAGACCAACTCAGACACCAATCTGCATGGTTCTCATATGATTTTGACCATTACAATATGTTCACTATAAGGACTTTAAAAAAGACTTTGACACCTGAGTTTGCTTCGGTGTTTCTTCTCAGGGTAGTCAGCTAGGAAACACCGAACTCATCTAGTTTAAACTGACGAAAAAATTGACGTGTAAAACTGTTTTAAAAACGTATTTGCAAAATAAACATCATTGATCACTAATGTCAACATGACAGCTGTCACAAATACCAATATGGCGAAAGGTCATTCCTACTATTAATCCTCATTTTGATCGCATACTATTGTGATTCACAATCCATTGATATTCACGGTCAGACATGACTAGCTGTGACAATGACTAAGGCTACATCTTTGTCTTTTCATAAAATTGGAATAAATTAGTTGTGATTGAGAAACACAGGTGTATTTATAAACCTTTGAGATGATTTCATAGGAAACCAAATGAGAATTAATACAACAATTAGTATGTTCTTTTAAGCTAATATTTAGGATCTAAGTACTAAAAACCTAAAGACTGCATATACGACAGGCGAATCCTACTTAACCTACAATATTGTGGAATTATTTAGAAAAAGAAACAAAACAATTGTTTGGAATTAAGTAACAACTAAGAACCAGACCTTAGGCTGTGCAATTATTTAATAAAGTTGATGTTATAAATCCAAGCAGTAAAGGAATTCTTAAAACAAACGCAGTATGAGGTAGATCCGTATTTTTAGCTGAAGACCACACGGCCAAATCTCAAATATACATGACTTGACGAGCTTTTATTAGAAAAGAAGTGCATAATATAATATTTACTAACATTTTTTTTTTTGTTAACACTGTCAACAAAAATGTATGCTTTATCGAAAATTGTATAAGTCTATGCCATGTAGGTAATCTGTCAACAACACTTCCATAAGTTCGACTTACATAAAAAAAATAACAGCAAAGAAAGCATTCATTAATATTTATATTTGTTCGTCCATTGCATAACACCGTACTCAAGTATTTGGCACTATCAACACATTATGGTAATACTTTTAAACCAGTATAATAAAAAAAATCCCCACTCTCATTTATTATTCCAGATGAACATCTGGCGAAGTATTTTATGTTGGCAACCCATTCTGCCTTTATAAGTGCATGATGAACAGGCTTCGAACTGGCCAATTACAAACACGAGATAAAAAAAATCGAACGCCCTTTGTTTGCTTCCAAAAAGTGACATTCGTTTACAAAGTTTAAAAATCGAATTACAAAATGGCGCGTGACCTGTCTGAAATGAACGACCTGTCAACTGCACGAGAGTAAACTTTCAATTGCATCGAGTGTAAACCCGACAATACTCGCACAAAGCCATTCATCTGGCGTAATATTATCAAGCATTTTCGGGCTTTATCATTCTTATCTAGAATTTACTTGACATTGATGTTACTTTGTAAAATTGGAGGAAGGTAATCTTTCTGTGCGAAATTTAACGATCAGAATCATTCGTGTCATTACATTACAGTTCCCTTCATAGATTCAGCTAGCCCATTGTCCACTACTTCATCTACATTTCATATACAAACTTGTCTCGTCCGATAAGTTCTGCTAAAGGGTTAAGTTTCACTCATTTTAATCTACTACACAATCCTCAAGATGACATCTTTTGAATTACAATTCATTAAAGAAACTGTGTCATAAAAGATTCCATTAGCTGTAAAAGTAATCGCACATGACATAACCCAGTGATGGCTATGGCTAGTAATCATTTTAGCAGCACCGATGCCCTATTTCTACACCACATTGTTTTGAAACGCGGTCAGAGTGTAACGCCCGGGAAACTAATCAACGGAATAGTTTTGTTATAAATATATTTCAATGCTACACTACGTTGGTATGTTATTCCGAGTTTTTTTATAAATGTTTTTATAATTACGTCACAAACAGTGTGTTTAAATTACTAGTGTGAATCAGAAACCTTTGGGGCTTCGTCACATTATCACAGTGAATCTAATTAGTAAAGTTCATGAATTACTTGAAATGAGCATGTTTTTGGTAAACAATGTTCTTACAAGTTCTTGTAGCAAGTTCAAAGTCAAGTTAAGACAACAGAGGCAATCTCTGGCTTACAAAATATGAACATGCTGAACGAAAATTATTCCACTAATGTTTTAAAATCTAAAAATAATATCAACCTGGTGCATCAAAATATTCAAGGCTTAAAGAACAAAGATTTAGAAATAGAACTGTTTATGAATTGCAATAATATTAATATTCTTTGTATAACTGAACATTGGCTTAAAAGCCATCAGTTAATGTTTAATTTTAGTAATCACCAGATTGGTAGTTCGTTTAGCAGAATTGATGCTATCCGTGGTGGCTCATTGATTATAATAAGTAACCACCTGAAATATAAAGAACGGAAAGATATTGTAAGTTTATCTGTTGAGCGGTCAATTGAAATAGCCTGTATTGAATTGGAACAGTTTATTGTATTAAGTGTGTACAGACCCCCTTCTGGATTGTATGACTGCTTTGAGAAGGTTATGGATGAAGTGTTTCATAAGATTTGTAAGTCAAACAAGTACATAATCACTTGTGGTGACTTTAATGTTAATTTATTAGAAAAGTCTAGTTTATGTAGCAAAATTATAAGCCTATTTCAGTCCTACAATCTTGTTAACTTATTTTTGGAGCCAACAAGAATAACTCCTACTAGTGCCACATGCATAGATAACATTTATACAGATGTTGTACCAAGCAATAAACAAATTATAAATTTACTTGATTCTGATCACTGTGGTCAATTGATTACTTTTCAAAACCCTAATATCATAGTGTCTAAAAAGAATATCACTGTTAACCCAAAAACTGCAAGTCGCTTAGAAAATTTTAAAACTAAACTCATTGATAATTTAGTACTGTCGCCAAATTTAACGGATATCAATCATCAATATGAAGACTTTTTCAATATGTACTGTAAGCAATATAATTCGATCTTTATACCTAAGACTATTGCAGTTAAGGGTAACGTGTCTTTTGGTGAATGGGCTACTATTGGTATTCATAAAAGTCGAACTCGGCTTTATGAGTTGTATGATGAAAAGATTCATGTTAATACTGCGGAATTTAGTTTATATGTTAGAAATTATTCAAAATTATTTAAAAAAGTATGCTCTGTTGCAAAGTCGCGTTACTTGAGTTCCAAAATTAAGAATAGCAATAATATAATTAAAACGACTTGGAATATTATAAATAGTGAAACTGGAAGGTCTAGAAAATCATGTAGCGACTATAGCCTTATAATTGATGACGTTGTAATCAAATCGGACTCTCAGGTAGCAGCGGCTTTTGAAAACTTCTTCTCAGAGATCCCCATACTAACAACAAAGTCTCTGAACTCATCACCCACTGCTGCAGAGTCCCTACTTAAAGAAAATGTTGAAGTTTGCGATTTTGATTTTAATTTCGATCATGTGACTCCTGCGGACATAATTAAAACTTTTAACACTCTGAATGTAAAAAAGACCACAAATCTATGGGGAAATTCTGTGGATGTTGTTAAAACCATTATCAACGTTGTAGCTCCTAGTCTAGCACTTATTTTTAATAATTGTATTGATTGTGGACAGTTTCCTGATTTAATGAAGTGTAGTAAAATAATACCATTGTTTAAAACGGGTAGTACTTCTGACCCCACGAATTATAGACCCATTTCAGTACTACCTACCTTTAGTAAAATATTCGAGAAACTCATTTTAGAGCAATTACAAAGATTTTTCAATAGACACAAATTGTTACATACTAAACAATTTGGTTTTACAAGGGGTCGTTCAACAACCGATGCCGGGGTTGAACTTTTAGGTCATATTTATGATGCATGGGAAGACAAATGCGATGCTCTGGGCATTTTTTGTGACTTATCCAAGGCATTCGATTGTGTTCTCCATGAAACTTTAATCAGGAAGCTTCGCCATTACGGGATCCGGAACTCCTCTCTGAATCTTCTTACTTCTTATCTGAGTAATAGGATTCAGACAGTCGATGTAAATGGGAAAAGATCTCCCGGATCCGTAGCAAAAATGGGTGTCCCTCAGGGCTCAATTCTTGGCCCCTTTTTGTTTCTTATTTATATAAATGACTTACCTTACCTCATCAAGGATAACCATAATATAGTGTTGTTTGCAGACGACACTTCACTTTTGTTTAAAATGAAACGTCAACAGACGGTTACTGACGATATAAATGTAGTTCTTTCGAAAATAATACACTGGTTTAATGTAAATAACCTCCATCTTAATGAAAAAAAAACAAAGTGTATTAAGTTTACCATGCCACATGTTAGGCAAGTAAACACTAGTGTACTAGTTAAAGGTAAAGAGTTGAGTCCTGAAGATGCAACAGTGTTCTTGGGCATAACTCTAGATGCTAAGCTTCAGTGGGGCCCACATATAGACAAATTATCGAAGAAACTTAGCTCTGCAGCTTACGCTGTTAGACAAATAAGAAATTTAACTGATGTAGAGACAGCCCGTTTAGTTTATTTTAGCTATTTCCATAGTGTCATGTCGTACGGTATTCTACTGTGGGGAAATGCCGCCGATATCCAGACAATCTTTGTTTTGCAGAAAAGGGCTATTCGTTCGATTTATAAATTAAGTCCCAGATGCTCCCTCAGAGATAAATTTAAAGAAATTAATTTAATGACTGTGCCTTCACAGTATATTTATGAAAATATCTTGTACGCCCATAAAAACAAAAACATGTTTAAAAAGTACAGTGATATTCACAATTTTAATACCAGGAACAAACATAATTTTGTTGTTCCTGCAACCAGGCTCAAAAAAATAGGGGGTTCATTTAGATGTCAATGTATACGCTTTTATAATAGGCTTCCTAGTCATATGCAAGAACTAAGCCTTAATAAGTTCAAATCTTTTGTTAAGCGAAAACTTTGCCAAAAGGCTTATTACACTGTAAAGGACTACGTTGAGGACGTAAAGGCTTGGGATTGACCCGCTCCAGTGCGCACTACAACTGTTGTCTTATCTTCTTATTTTATTTTGTTTTCGATTGTACTATTTTACAATTTGAAATTTATTTATTACAATTTGACATTGTAAAATAATTTTTACTTTACAATTTGACATTTTTTAATTATTATTTTTTTTATTTCTGTTTGACAAAAATGCTTAATTTGTTAAGTATTACACTTTGTATTATTTTGTTTTTCTTTTTTGTGAATGTGAGGACTATGTGGATTGCTTTTTTAGTTTTTATTTTTTTTTAGTCATTTTAACTTATGTCCGGCAATTCGAGTGTTTTCTGTGGCCTAACCATTATGTCCTCTCTTTGGTATTGTTCGTCAAGTCGTAGAGCTCCTTAGTAGTCCTGAGTTGAGCTTTGCGAATAATGACAAATGCTTGCACTGACTGGACAGGTCCACTCAAATTTGCATGGTTCTTTCTTCAAAAGGCCATCTCGGACACTAATCTGCATGGTTCGCATATGACTTACTTACATGTTGTATGGACTTTAAAAGAGACTGTGACCCCTGAGTTTGTTTCGGTGTTTCTTCTCAGGGTAGTCAGTTAGGAAACACCGGCCTCATCTAGTAACAAAAAAAAAAAGTCCAAAAAAAAAAATTGACGTGTAAAAGAGTTTGAAAAAACCTATTTGCAGAATAAATATCATTTATCATTTAACATTTATCATTTATCATTTAGCTTTAGCGCTGTAGAGATGCGGAATTATTCGAAATAATTGCCAGTGTCATCAACCAATCAGAATTTGTTATGTCTTACTGGCATTCAAACAACTTGCACACTTTTGTGCCAGCTACAGGTATAGCTGAAGTAAATGTTATATTCCTTGAGTTCAAATACACAAGAAAACAATGTAAGTCTATTAGAATAATCGCATCATAACGCGGTACTTAGTGGTATCCACTACGCCTTAAAACATTATTCCTTTAATGACACTAACAGGAAATCTACGATAAAGTTAGCATAAATTAAGGCTCTTAAACAGCCGAAGTTAAAAATAAACTCAATAATGAAACGCGAGGTAATTCTAACGAAATGATTCTAGACTGCATCACTTTCCTTGTATGGACCTTGACACAAATTCAGGAAAGATATCGACTGAAAAATGTATCAACAACTTTATAGTCACTTCCTAAGTCTACTGGCATGTTAAAATCAGTTATTTTCTTATCAAAATCTTCGAAAACTATTTCTTTATACGTACTTTCCTATATAAATTTGAATTCCCTAATATATTGTCCATATACCAGTCAAAAATATGTCGATATCAACTAATAGGAAAAAACTGTATGAAAAATAAATGAAAGCGTGCACATAATACGTGTTATTGATAATTATCAGATAATACTCGAGCCAGCTAACGGCTAGAGCGATAACAATTCAATCTACTGATACCGTGGTTTTCTGTAATAGCTATAAAATAACGGAGCATTTTTTCATGCTTGCTGCATAGGAAGATCTAATTATTACAGTATTTTTCTCTCCAGCTGTGTGGTCTTCCGTGGTTAGCAAAAAGTAGATTTGTTGTACATATTACACATTTTTTATCAGCGTAGTTATAGCTATCTGTATATTGATTGTATCTCGCATAAAACCTTTGTACTGATTAGGATTACGCATGTCAGCAATTGCGTTTCACGTATCAAACCAAAAACGACTTCAATGCGAATCGTCATAAACTCTTTGGAGCGACTCCCCTGCGAATCAGAAAGATTGAGTACAACTGAATTATTTAGCTGCTCCCAAATTACTGTTACTCTCAATCTCCCTGTACAAATCCTTCTGTTAAAGAATAATAAATGGAGTGCGGACCACGCCCTATTTTCCCCGCTTGACCTCAGTAATCCCTTGCTTGTACCGGAAACATTTTGAATACATGACTCTGCATCAGTTGGTGCGTCCGCAGTACCCGTGTATAACGTGCTATATGTAATCCTATATGGACCAACTTTTGATCATAAACTCTCATCGGATTAAAAGTTACGATGCCCGGATGCTGTGAACTGACCTCGGCGTAATCTCTAGGGAAACAGATTTTGCACTGTGATACTGTGAATGTGTACGGGTTTACTTTTGGACACGTAACTATGCTAATACTAGCTTGCTGCCAGCGGCTCTGCCCGCTGGTGCATGAATTTTGGGAAATCCTCTCTTAGTACTTACCTACGTCATAAAAGGAAGCCTTGTGCAAAATTTAGACCCAATACTTTCGGCGGTTTTGCGTTGATATATCACTCAGTCAATCAATTTCTCCTTTTATAAATGTTGATTATCAAGAGAAAAGATTAGTATGTTATATCTTTGTTCGTAATAAAAAATCTCAAAAATAACTGAACCGATTTCAAAAAACATTTTACCCGTAGAATGTTACTTTATTACTTTATCACTGGACATACATTTTCTACTTTTACGCGGGTAAAGGCGCTAGCAAAAGCTTGTGCTCCATATAGCGCTATATCTCACATGCTCTGGATTTACCACTATTGACTGTGTTGGAATTTCAAAGCGTTTAGCACTGCCTCGGGCTAAGTGCGCTAGTCCCACCATGAACATGAGAAAATATGTCACAATAATCTATATGTGAGTTAAAATTCAGTGCGTTTTTCAAACTCCATCCGATGTTAATTTTAAAGCAGTATCTTTTTGGACTGGACCAACACAAGGTGTTGTGTTCAAAATTTTTGATACAATTAAAATATCATCTTACGTCATTTGAGTAAAAACAAAACAACACAATTTAAAGTAAGGACCACCCATGTTTTGTCAAATATGGCTGACTTTAGGAGGCCTTTGTCCAGCATTAATGTCTTTCGACTAATAAGAAGTCTCCTTATTAATATCTGAATGAATCATCACGAGATAAGTCTATTATTCAATTAAAGCAAGTATCAAGACTATTATACAATTACATAAAGTATCAAGAATGGGATTTCTAACCCCGTAATCTCTCTAACGGGACCGCTATCTAAATAGTTGGCGTGATTACAACTGCTAATTAGTACGGTATCGCTACTAGATAGCCTCGTAACCTTCAGCGCTGACATTACGACTATTAATTTTATAATTAAAAGGTTAACTGAAGCCCTACCATTGTCTGACTGTAGCTGTTTATCAAGATTTTTATTGTAATGGAGTTCCTACTTAATGAAATCGCTGTATGATGATCATCATCATCATCTTCCTGCCCTTGTCCCGTTTTATTTGGGGTCGGCGCAACACGTCTTTTTCTTCCATTCTGTCCTGTCACTCGTCACGCTATCGCTCACTCCCTTTTCTTCCATATCACTTCTCACACAATCGCTGTATGATGATGATGGGTTTAAAAAATATCATTATGGCCGGAAATAAGACAAGTATAGAAGAAGTAATGTTTCTTCTTTTTCTGTTCGTGTTGATGAACTGAAATTATTTTTTTTGTGACCATTATTTGGCAAACTGTACTATTCTGTTTTTGGCTTCGTACAAATCCTCACAAGTGCAGTTGCTTTTGCAGGATGGGAAGCATAGCAAGAAGTAATGCTGTGACCACCCTAAACAAAGCCTTATCTAAAGTGAGGTAGATTTATCTAACAGACATCGTCGTACCTAACACGTTTCCTAGTGCCAAAACACTAGGTGCTTCAAACGTCCAGTCATTTGGCACAAAGATGGTACTGCAATTAAAACTTCGTCGTAACAGACTGCCAGCTTATTGCAAGCAATCAACTATCAACAATTAACAGCACTTCTGCAAGATAGGCTAGAGAGCCCAAGATAGGTCTTTAGAAATGCGCAACGTGTTCTGTGTATTATCTATAAGAGAGTATCGAAAATCAATATGAGGTTACATCCTTTTTCCTAACGAAGTTTCATCTTCATTCTTTTTACTGCCTACCTCAGCAAAAAATAAAACTTCATCAATAAATCCGGAATCATCTAGAAACTTCGATAGGGCTTGGACACGATCGTCACAGCAATAAAATTGTTCTTAGCAAACAATCTATAAGTCCTTGACATTACCAGAAAGTTGTTCTCCATAGAAGGGCAGTCATTCAATACCAGTATTTCTGTGTTTAAGGGCCAGTTTCACCGGTTACGGATAAAGTCTCTGATAGCCTATTAGGAACTTACTTAACAGATAAACTAACATTTTTGGTTTCACAGGTGTCGGATAGCGATATCTGGTAGATAAACTATTGGTTAAATTATCAGCCGGATCAAGTGGCTGTTAAGGAAGTTATCATCTACATTATAGTACACTTTATCCGTAACCGGTGATACGGATAAAGTCTCTGATAGCCTATTAGGAACTTACTTAACAGATAAACTAACATTTTTGGTTTCACAGGTGTCGGATAGCGATATCTGGTAGATAAACTATTGGTTAAATTATCAGCCGGATCAAGTGGCTGTTAAGGAAGTTATCATCTACATTATAGTACATTTCAAGTGGGAAAAGTTTGTTATTGCATTTTAGGCGGTTCCATGCACTCGTGTATTGTACGTCGTTTGCAGTTACAAGTGTTACAATTATTCAAACATGGACTTATTTGAATTTTTAGAAGACGAATTTGATGAATAGTTCGAACGTATTACTTTTTTCGCGCTTAGATGACCCACTGACCTGCTTTTGGTTTTCCATTTTAAAAAAGGTAAAAATATAAAAACGAAACTTTAATAAACTTTCGCAGCATATTCGAAACAAACAAAAGCGTTCAAAACAAACTACCAAACACAAAACAATTGACACTTGCGTTTCGTTCCTTTAAGCACATTTGGAATTAAAACATACCTATGATTAATCATAGGTATCTTACTAATTTCGGTCTATAATGATAAAATTATAGTACAAAATGTAAAAAAGGTTGATTTTGATTATTTTTAACAAAAACATATTTCTTTAATTAAGTTTTCAAAATTATTTTCAATTAAAAATATTTTACGTAGTAGTATCGAAACGCAAAGAAGCGACGTTGCCATTCCGCTTGTTATTAAGTGGCCGGTAACTTGTCTACCAAATAATTTATCAGGAAGTTCGACGGTGAAACAGAAAAAAGTTACAACCAGCCTTTAAGTGGTAGATATTAATAACTACCAAATAACTAATCGACACTTTATCCGTAACCGGTGAAACTGGCCCTAAGTCTAATTAATGAGTAGACGAAGATTAATGGGAAGATTGGAAATACAAACGGTTTAGCTGAGATTAGTCAGCTCTACATATATTATTCTTGAAGAAGATACGATTGTCATGTTTATGAACCAGTGTTATTTAGAAGCTTATACGTAGCATTTTATAGTCATCGTATAGGCAACAAATAAACAGGAAGTATATCAGAAAGGCTTCTATGTAGCAGATATACATAGATTCCAGGCTGAAAGACAATGACGCTGCTGCAAATGAAAATGGAGTGATCAGAAAAGGAAAAGACGATTGGTTAACGCTGCCCGCCCACGACCGACAATGGGTGAACGATTTTTTGTAGGTGAAAAATAGAACACACTGATAGCAATAGTGCAACGCACACGACCTACAAAAAGTCGGTCAGAATATACTACTTATAGGATTATAATATGTGACGATTATCGGACCTACAAAAAGTCTGTCGTGGGCGGGCAGCGTAAAGGTAATATTCATCTTTTATCCTCTGACGATACAACCTACTCGAGAAGAATCTTTTCTACACTCATGATGAAACGATCTCCAAAAGCATATGTGATTAGGGAAAAGACTGAACGCAAGTTAACAAGAGATAAGGTCGCAACAGTCGTAACTGTGTTTGATGATGATAAAGTATCTGAATCACAGACGAAATAGGAGACGGTCAGTAGTATTAATAAATTTTATTAGCCTGATGATTAATCCGCATGTCAAAGGCTATATAAGCAGCGATAAACTCTATGATTAATTCAACTTTTACTTTCAAACAAATGACTGTGTTCGCGTAAACATAATCTGTGCGGTTGCGAGTTTCACTGATTGTCTTCATATTTTTATTCGTTTATTGTTATTGTTTGACAATACGTAGAGGGAAGTCGAAGTTATTTTCTGTTAAACTAAAGCGGAAACTATATTAGACCGACCCACACGTGGGCCACGCCTGAATTGTACGTAGACCCACGTCGCGTGGCGCGGATCTAATGTAGCTCTGCGAGTGTAGTTGCCATATAAAATGTATAGAGACTAAAAGCGCCAAGATCGGCGTTCGAGGGCAACGTGCGCCCAATGTAGTTTTACCTCTAGTCTATCCTTCCTTATAGAGAACCCCCAGTCCCATAAATATATTATCTAGCAATCACTTTTATACTTTTCCATATCATGGTCGACGGTCGGCTGCTTTGACAACATGTTATTGTAACAGAATAATAAAAAATTACAAACCCAACTCTTTCTTACCGGATTATGATGAAACCATTTAAACAACAATACTCACGCATCTGTCAAGTACGATAAGCCTGATGTTATCAAGGTGACGAGCGCTTTGACCCTTCCACTGCGTGACAGAACCACAACGGCTTGCTAACCCTTTGACACGATAAAAATCTTATCTGGACAGATTTTCTCTTATAAAGAAAACAAAGGGTTTATTTATTTAATCTTTATGTACAAATGCGGACTTAATGCCTTTGGCATCCTTTACCAGTCAGCCTAAGGTAGTGGAGACACATATGGCAGGTGAATAAAAAATTACATAATATTTAAGTAACAGTATAGAGCCAAAATTAAGCCTAAGGAATCACGGAATACAATCTTCAGAATCTGATAAAAAGAGTAAAGGAATCTACTTCTTCTCCAATGCAACGAAAATAAGGAGTCATCTATCCAGATGCGGCTAAAAATCAGAACGACCATGCCTTTTAAAAAAGGTTAAGAATAAAGTTTGCGGTGGCGCATCGAGCGCACTGGCACAAAATAAACAAGTTTCCAAATCCGTTCGAAATCCTCCCACATGGCGTATTTTATTTTTTTTATTGCGACACGTGGCCGTCATCCCCGCTTAGGGTATTTTTACATTCACAATACTTGCGTGGGTGGTTTTAAGTATTATTTTTAGGCGAACAAATATTCTTTGTTTAGTTTTCATTGTCAAGTGTCTATTCGTTACAGTTTTAGAAGTCGGAGCAGTTTCTAATACGATTATCTTCTTGGATGTATCCATTAAATGTCTTAGATCAACGTTAATCTCTATGAAAAGCAAATTGTAAGGCATTTAACGTTCTTGAACTCAAGACTACTTAATTAATACATAGAGCGCGAAACTTTCTTTTGTCTTTGAACCTTTTGTATCATCAGAAAAGGTTGCTTGGGGTGCTTATGATTAATTTATTTTGAGCTCCACTTGTGCGTAAATTAGGCCGAGGGCCACTTATTTATTCAGGAGGGGCTTAGTCGGTTAATTATTATTTCTAAGTTAGTTTTCGCCACTTGGGCGAGTAATTACGTTAGAGACCTCTGTAATACTTAATATTCAGTAAAGATACGAATATAACCATCTAAATTAATGTTTAAAATTCATTAAAAATTGCTAGAAACATCTTCTCTAATAACATTGACATAACACATCACAGCTGATTCTTAAGCACATTTAATCACGTATATTTTATGACGTAAGCAGCTCACAAATATTATAACGACGAAGTTCTACACTTTCTCCACGAGCCGGCACGTCTGGCGATGTAAATAACAATTGAACTGACTTTGGTTAATAAAACATTGTATACAAGATACCCAATAAGGAAGATGCTATATTTTATTGACAGTCATTTGACATCGTACGCGCCTTGTTTGGGAAAGAAAGGTTACTTCGTAATTGGAGCTCTTTCGTTTGTTTTCGTCGTTTGACTCAATTCCTTTTGTGTCGACTCCGCTGAATGTTCGTAGAACGGTTCAAGACAAACAAATAACAATTCAATTAATCAATGAAATGTTGTTGTGATACTGTGATATCCTCATCGCAGCTTCTAGTAGACACTCTTATACAAAGACCCATTTCGGGGAAAAATAATGCTTGTTGACACTTCGGGGAGAAAAGGAAACCCGATAAGTGAACTCGATGATTCCAAAGAAGTTTAAAACGTCGTCGACTACAAATGTCATAGGTTTGGAAATGTCATTAAAGCTTAAACAAAATTCATGCTAATTACCACTGGCACCAAACAATGGGAAATTCTTTTGGCATCTACGTTCGAGATATTTTAATCCACATAGCTACCACGAATAACTGTTTTCACGAGCGTACCTATTTAATCAATTTTATTATCGGAATTATAGCAACCTTAACGTTTGAATCCCCAACCGGTCCTATGAGACCGCGCTGTTATTGTTTTACTATTGTGTCTCGTTTCGCGGGTATCTGAGTAACTACTTCATGTAATATGTTTTCCTAATTAGTTAGCAACATAGCAATTTAATACTTTTGTTTTCATGGTTCATATTGGATTGTTACATGAATAAGTTACAATCCTTGCTTGAAAGAAATAAAAACAGGAACTTAGACCATTTCCTAGGAACTTAACAAATATTTTAATGGCCTACAAATAGTTGTTCAAGGTACGGGTATTTTGTAATTAAGTGAGTTTACATGTTTTTAATTAAACAAACTCACGACACTGGAGTAGACCTAGGGTGGGGCAAATCTAGTCTAAAGAAAAATGCAGTAATATGAGCAATGTAGACTTACCAAAGGCATCATTTTCTGCGTAGGCGGCTGTGGAGGGGGCCCTCTTGTCCTGATATCGCTGGGCTGTCTTCTGACCGCGGGTCTGGCGGGGGCTTCTCTCGGGGCCTCTCTGGGAACGTCTCTAGAATGTTCCCGAGTATAGTCTCTAGAATGATCTGAAGCGCCTCTATCACGTCCTGCTAGTGCTTCTGATAATGCAGCTGATAGTGCTCCAACGTTGCCCGTGGGGGCAGTAGGCATCGCTGGTCGGACCTTGTCTGGAGAATGCCTCTGTGGTGGTTGGTGCGGCTGTGGGGGCGGCTGGTGGTGTTGGGGCGGAGGATGGTGCGGTTGCGGCGGTGGGAACCGTGGCGCATCGGTTTTGACTTGCCCATTGGGTGTGGAACCTGTGGAAAATGTTGCTGGTTATTTTTTTATAATTGAGTTGTTGACTTTGATCTCATTTCATCTAGTCTAAAATTATAAAAATTTCGTGGCACAGGGTTTGTTATCGAACTCCTCGAAACAGCTTGACCAATTTTTATGTTTTTTTTGTGTATATTTGGTAGGTCTGAGATTTTTCAATAGTTAGATAACTTGTATTAAAAGAATAAATATGGCTGTTTTACATATATTTTCTATGCAAAAACTCTCGAACCAACCTTTTTATTCCTCAATTAATATGTTAGACTATTGAAAAATCGGCCCTTCGTAGACAATGTATATATTCTACAAAGTAAGTATTATTTTATGTATATTGTTATGATTCTCAGTCACACGTGAATGTGAAAAAAAGCAGTTTATTTTATTCTATTGTTTTTTTTTCTACATTCATAGACCATAATACTGACTACCCATAACACTATTCAAATGACGTATTTGAAAAGTCCTACTATTTACAAATGACATAAACTTGTATGTATGTTGATTAGGGCTTGCAATCCGGATATCCGGATATCCGTATTATCCGGATATCCGCCGATTTTCAAATCCGGATTTTACTGGACTTACTATCCGGATTTTACGGATATTTGTTGTTCCCCCAAAAAGTGTTACAAGTTTACGCCGCGCGCGCTGTCCTTCCCCGCAACATCCGCGCCGCCCGTCGCCGAGCTGCACACGCGTTTGCCTGGCAGACTACCGCTACTGCCAATTGTTGTATTATAAATTTGATTTGTACTATTGTTGCCTACCTAATAACTGAGTTGATTTTATAAAAAAGTGATGTATATTTTTAAATAGGTTTATATGATTGCAATTATGTGAATTTATCACAAAATTGCAATCATATATGATCTCATTTGTATTTCATTAGAATTGTTTTTAGTTTGAAAAAGATACAAATTATTTCTATATGGATATGGATGTTAATCGTATAATTTTAGAAAGTGAACATGTAATTTTTCGTGATTGTTCTTTGCTTAATATTTTATTATAAAGGGTTATGAATAAAATTTTTCAGAGTAAACATTTTTTTTTAATTGTTATAAACTAGTGCTTGACTGCGATCCCACCTGATGGTAAGCAGTGATGCAATCATTGATTCTGAGGCGCACTAGCTTATTAAGAGCCTATTCACTCTAGCCTTGAAGACACCTAAATTATAATCGGACGGGAAAACCGCAGCAGGCAAATTGTTCCAGTCCCTCGATGTCCGCGGTATAAACGACGAAGCGAAACGCCGATGGTAAAAACGGGATGTTGGAATCAGTTCATGCAATTCCCGCGCACACTCTCCGAAATGCATCCTGTAGAAAACCGAAAGGCTGGCTACCCTACGCCTGTGCTCAAGGCTTTGTAAATTGGTCTTAACCAGATCTGGATCTCCAATTAGCCTCTTCGCACGCCTTTCCACTGAGTCCAAAGCTGCCAGGTGGCATTTCGCAGCTCCAGCCCATATGTGGCTGCAGTACTCCACACACGATCGGACCTGTGCTTTGTACAACATTAGAAGCTGTTCTGATGTGAAGTACCTTTACCAGAATGCCGAGTTTCCTAGCAGCTATCTTGGCCTTGGACTCAATGAACCGCCCAAAGTTGAGGTCGGAGGAGGAGAGAATTTCAACTCCTAAGAGCTGAAGACGGACGGTGCATACCAGGGATACATTCCGGAAAGCAGGAGCCAAGGTGAACGAGCTCCTTTTAGCGGTGAATAGACACGCTTGTGTTTTGGTGGTGTTGAATCCCACCAAATTGGCTTCGCCCCACTTGGAGACTGCCTGAAGTGAGTCATTCGTACGCTCTACCATGGCCTCTCTTTCGCACTGGATTAGCTCCTTCTCCTTTTTAATTTTAATTGTTTTTGCTTAGTGACACCGATACTACACAAATACTATTAAATTTGTGTCCATTCTACAAATTATTTGTGCAGTATCGGTGTTATAATGTACTAGCTGTCCCCTGCGGTTTCACCCGCATTTTTCGTTACTGCTCCGCTCCCGTGGGTCGTAGAGTGATGGTATACAGCCTATAGCATTCCTCGATAAATGGGCTATCTAACACTGAAAGAATTTTTCAAATCGGACCAGTAGTTCCAGAGATTACCCCCTACATACAAACTTACAAATTTTACCTCTTTATAATATTAGTATAGATAATTTTGAAAAATGAATAATTTTTTACGAGATTGTTACTTAGAATATTGATATAGTTTCTTATTACTTTTTCATTTAGCTCAAGAGACTGATTAAAACCTGTTACAAAGGCTTAACAGTTTTATTTATAAAGAAATGTCAAAATATCCGTATTATCCGCATTATCCGGATAATCCGGATAGTAAAAATCTCAATATCCGTATTATCCGGATAGTAAAAATGAGCGGATATTGCAAGCCCTAATGTTGATGTAACTCTATCCACCCGTAATGGTTGAATGGAATAGACATACCATTAATAAAGTAGACTTTATGTTAAGGGTTTATAATTTTTGCTTTTTATGACAGAACCCTGAAAAACTGAATTTACATCCAGCTCCTTCCTACGTTCAAACCTATGTTATTTCAGTTGCCCTTTTTGTTCTAGCTTTAGCAAGCATCGATCCTGCTGGATACCGAAGATTTTACTGACATCTCTTTGAGGTGTGTGTAGAGCACACGCGCCGTCGACACCTCGGGCACGGTCTTTATGAGAAAAACGGACGGCGAGCTCATTGCTCTTCGTCCGCAAGGACGAAGAGCAATGAGCTCGCCGTCCCTTTTTCTCGCACACGCCTACGGTGGCCGGAAATCGTTCAACGTTTCCGGACGTCTGAGGCGTCAGAATGTACGTTTCTTCACTCTTGCGGCCACCTCCTTCGCTAGCATTACTGTTTCGCAGAAGGATGCGACCTCATTTCATTGCGCCTGGCTCTGAACCATGGCCTGAACCAGGGCCCGGCGCGAGCAGTCGGCGACGCCGTTCACATCCACGAGGACAAGGCGGTACTTCACCCAAGCGGAGTACACCTACACCGTATCCTCCGGGCGGTCTGCGCAATGGCGACAACCCCTGGGTGTTTCTTCCGCCTGGGAGATAAAGTAAGGTGCATACCTGATACGTCGAGTGCCGTAATAATCATGTCAGGTTCGTTTTTATACAGGTAGCTTCTTTATAATGTGGAAGAAAAGAAAACTGAAAACTTCGACATTATTTTATATTTCAATCCAATTTAACTGTTTTTGCCGGTTCTTATAGGAAAAGTCTGATTGGAGTCGTGCACTAGCTTCTAACATTTTATAAGTACCCGTGTAGGTCGTGCAATAAAATATTTTGCAATGATTTAACGATCTTCGCAGGCTAGTTGAGAGTTGCCGAAAATAAATCTAAATGGACTGGTTCCAGATTAGTCGTTTGGAACGGTCTATCGAGCAGTGGAAGTGCAGTAAACGCGGCCACGGGCGTGACCATGGCCACGGTCACTCGGTGATGAAACTAAGTATCCTATCTGCAATCCAGGATGTATTCTACCTCTGTACTCATCCAAATCCGTTCGGCAGTTACGACGATATTGAGCAACAAACATACGTTTAAACTTTCGCATTCTTATTTTTGGCGGCGAAAATTTAATTAAGGTTCCATGTTACTCTGATATGAAAGAGAAGTGAGTTAGTGGTAGTATTACGGGTGATAGGACAGAATGAAAAAAAGGTGTTGCGCCGACCCCATAAAATGGGGTAAGGGCAGGAAGAAGAAGAGTTACTCGATTATTTTCATGCTATGTCCCACTCCCTCATCCTTTCCTCTCTAAAGCGGGTCGATTTTTGACTAATCATATGTTGAGTAATTAGGTACTGGGGCCTTACCTTGACGTGTGGAGTCATATACCTTATACATATAGCCTTTATCAATTCAGTTTAGTTCGAAAAATGGATCGCGTTAAGAACTCGTAGTCGCCTTAGATCATTTTAGTAAGGCTTGTCAAAACAAATGGCACTATTTAAAGGCCCTGTTTCTATAAACGATATATTTAATCTGTTGTATAAACTCATATCAAGTGTGATGATATGCTGGCGAAACAAACTAATCACGGCACCCTAATAAATAAACTAAGTGTCAGACTGTTGATGTGTTGTGTTCCAAATACACGCGCCTCAAAGTAGTATAAATGATGGGGCTCAGTAGAGCTGATGCCTACCCGGGCTCGAGATCTCGGGACTCGAAAGAGTAATCGCGGCCCTAAACGCTATGACTTTTCTGTTAGCATTCCCACCAAATGCTAAGTACAAATTGTATGGCAATGACTTTACCTGTGGAGAAGTCAGGTGTGAAGTGACAAGACAGGTAATGACATTTATCTAAAGGCACTGGAACACAAAGGGCAATTGCAGGAACACAGATTTTAGTCAGTAAAAATCTGACATTCCCTCTGGCTCTAGAGCGAAACAAGCAAACTGTACTGTAATAACTGTTGGTCATAGTCATGTGAATTTTTGTTAGAAGAATGCATGACTGAGTTACATAAATTAGGTATAAGTTTAAATAGTGTAATTGGCTATTTAAAATCAAATAAATAGGCCTCCACAGGCATTGCTCTCCTATACATAGATTACTCCTGTATCACAGTGTGTCAAATAATTTTAGAGTGATTGTCGTAGACTTTGTTAATCCTAATTAGTTGCAATAACAAAATATGCAATATGACGACTCATACATAATAATTGCCCTATCAGTTTCCCGTTTTCGGACCTGTCTATAGAACTTTGATGTTATTTTCCGTTATGAAACTGTTTGTGGTTTTAACAGTTTATCCTAAATGATTACCAACATATTTTATTTTAGACATTTGATAATTCACCTAATTATAAATATGTAACTAATGTCCATAGTTACATGATGACAAAATAACCTAGTTAGGTTACGAGATCTTGACCTTAAATAGTAATACAGAAATAATATTATGACTTATGAGACAATGTAGTAAACATGAAGTAGTAGTAAACAAACCAATCTCATTGTGTCCTGTAGTAATAATAAATACATACAACTGAATATAGAATCTCCTCAGTTTTTAGTCGTTAAAAATATTTATTTCTATGTAATTTGTTTTTTAACTTGTGAAACGCACCCCTCTTTTACTGACTAAAAGCCCCTCCTATGTTACTTCTTTGTCTTGCAACCTAGGACCCTAAAACCTGGGGTGGGTTTTAGGGTCCTGGGTTGCTGGTCTTTTACTAAAACCAACTTCCTTCTTAGCCTTGTGACCCGGGGCCTTTTACAGATTTTCTTTTAATTGAGGAAGGTTACAGGCTATATAGGATTATGCTAAAACCAACAGGAGCAGAGATTTAGTCAAAGACAGGTGATACCAGGTGAAACAGTGTAAAATACAGATATTCAACATCTAGTTAGCCTTTTACTAGCAATATTTGGGTCAGCTTTAAGTCTAGGTTGGTAAATACTAAAGTGTGCAGGTAGTATGTTTTTTAATCTCTGAGACTAAAATGAAATTATGTTACACTTGTCACAACACAAAAGAACTGGCATCATTGTTATTGTAAGTTTGACATTTGCCTGTGTCAATTTAGTTTCATGGATTAGAAAACAGACTTTAGCTTGTATGCCAGTGATCTATAACAAGTTCCGATTGGTAGATGTCACTATAGCATGCAAGCTACTAGCATACTTTCATGCCAGCTGGAATATCTGCAGGCAGCAAAGATTACATATACTTCAAGATATTCCTGCATGATGCATTGATAACTAGTCATGTGTGGGAGAACAGCTGTATTTTAGAAGTCACTCTAAAATTTGTGTTCTTTATCTTAAACCAAACATGGATGATTAGTGAGTGACTCACAAGCTGCCAGCAAATTTTTAACTCATTTCAATTTTCTGTGAGTTGAACAAATAAATTTACTTAAAAAATACTCAATGAAATTTACAGAATACTTTACTAACTTAATAAATGTTTAATTTTTCGCAACATCTGTATAAAGCGTATTAACAGTTGTACCTTGAAGATATGGAACTTGTTAAGATAAGAGGCCAGCTATCTCTTAATGAGTATGAAGTTGTGCTTATCATAGAGGAGTCTTACCTGCTAGTTTACCAGTAGGTCTTAGTTTGGGCATTCCACCAGCGAACAGGCCGCCCAGGCCAGGGGGCGCGCCGCCGCCACCATTCTGCAACGGCGCTGCACTCCTGGTAGAACCTCCACTCGGGGAGCCTCCACCAGTCACATTTGACACTTTACCAGGTATATATGGGCCACTTTTGTCCACTGTCTGTGTCTTTTTCAACTTAGCACCCTGCCTTATGGAACTCAACAACGCATTTCTATCATCAGCACCGCCACCCTTCGAGCTACCTCCGAAAATAGGCGGAGGCGGCGGTCCCGGAGGTGGCGGAGGCCCAGGCGGCGGCGGAGGCTTCGGTCCCATGGCGACACTACACTAACAGACACTGTCGCCAAATGCCATCAGGCAAAAACGAATAAATTACGAATGTCGTGATACCAGGCAACTCAGTATTCAAGTGACGACCCTTCAAACCTTCACTAGTCTCAGTGTACGTTCCCGCACGTGATGACAACACTTAATGCACAATACGTCACTCTACACCAATACATACTAATTTACATAAAATATTGAAGAACCTTGCCCCAAAAGATTAATCATTGTAGGAAGTACGTAGGCACTATAATATAAAAGAAATTGTTTTTACTTGGTCTGGGTTCACCTCGTCATAATAACGAATTACTCTTAGTATTACGGAACATCGTTTTATTATTCTTCTGAGTCTTAGAAAAGAATATAAACGAGTTCAACTTATTTTGCAAAACATAAACGGCCACCACACACAATGTGCTAAAATCAACGGAATGAACCCAATAGAGATTTTTGTAAAATTCGTTCACAAATGGCCGACTGGAGCCAGATGAACTGTCAAAGAGACTGCACAGATTAATAAAACTTATAATAATTGCCAACGCAAAAAAGAAAAGGAAATAGTAGTTTATTTTTCCGTAACAAAAGACTCGTTAGGGCAAAATGAGCTCGAGTAAAATGTAGTGAGCTGGCTGAATGCTGACCATTTTACAACAGTAGTTATATTGTACTGAAATGTAGATTTACTAAGTAAAATGAGTCAATGATAATCTAACATTCCACTCCTTAGAAATCCAAGTTCTACTGAATGGAAGAAGTTTTTGATGATTTCCTACTCTCAAAAAGGTGGGATACCTAGCGTATATAGTGTGTAACGAATTTTATATTTATGATGATGATGATGAAGTATTAGTGATGTAACAAATTCTAGATACTTTTTTATTTTTACATGAATCCCCGACCTTAGAGCATTTAACCTGCTCTAAGTCCCCTTAGAGCATTTAACCTATAAATGCTCTAAGTAAGTCCCCGACCAGCCCTAACCGGTCGCATGTGACCGCGCTGTCATTGTCTTACAATTGTGTCTCGTTTTACAGGTATCTGATAAGTTAACTACATAACTAGTACCTAGTCCATGCAACTAAATAGCTCTTGACAGTAGCTTCGCTAGAAATGAAACCACCAAAAAAAATTATCCTAACAGTACGTTCCCGTTGTCTTTCTCCGAGTCCAATCCGTCTTTTATATTAAAACTGTTCACCTGAATTTAGATATAATACTTACCGCAGGCTGATTATGTATCTTGCAAAAGCCAAGCGATAGCAAAAATTGCACGAAAATTGCTCTTCAATCGCTAATTCGTATTACGTATTAGCAAAAACCACGCGATAGCAATCTAGCGACAGTGCTGCCTCTATGGAGCAATCGACTAACTAAAATGTGCATTGTTGCACTCGAATCCCTAGCGATAGCGTTTTACTTCGTATTACGTATGGTTTTTGACAGCGATGCGACAGCGATCGGCAAGCAAATTTAGCTGTCAAATTGCGTTAACCATTTCTTTGATTGTTGATCGCTTGCTTATCGCTCTCTGATTGCCAATAGAAATTAGCTTTCTATATCGAGTATTTTATTAGTTAAAATGTGTAGTTATATCTGCAGCGTGTGTTTAATTAATATTTCAACTTATTGGGTGTGCTTTAAAAGACTTTATTCAGTGCCAACATATTATACATTTGCCTATCTTAAGTTTCCTTAGACCTTGAACTTAGACCTTGAACCAAGGCCAACACCTTTGACTAAAGTGGTATGTTCCGCCAGATAGTCCAAAAGCTCATTGGATTCTCGGTTGGTCATTTTATACTGAAACAGGATAAATTACTTTTACTCTTTAAAGTAACTTTATTGCACTAAGGGCCTGTTTTACAATGTCCGAGTAGGCACTACTCACTGAATAAATTCAAAAATGTGACAGAATTCGTATGAAATTATCCGTCAAGTAAGATACTCGAAACTTAATCATAGGTGGCGAAACAGGCCCTAACACATATAAAATAAAATAATATTATTGTTTGCGCGGAACGCCTACCACAATCATCATGGCAAAGTGCGGTTACGTGTGTCGTAGCTAATGACTTTTTTTATTTTTTTGTTTTTATTTTAATCACCGTCTACCGACAGTTTACCTTTATTATGGACATAATTTTTACTGAAGAGTATAGTCGTTTTCTTTTACCTCTCCCGCTGAAATACCTGATGAGATCCCGAACAATTATTTTAAAACTTGTTGACATAGCATCAGTTCGACATCTTTAAATGGCTGTAAGTTTTTAGGGTTCCGTAGCCAATTGGCAAAAACGGAACCCTTATAGTTTCGCCATGTCTGTCCGTCCGTCCTCGCTTAATTTCTGTAAAATTTTAGCTCTAGAAAGCTAAAATTTGGTACCAATATATATGTCAATCACACCGACAAAGTGCAAAAATAAAAATTGGAAAAAAATGTTTTATTAGGGTAGCCCCCCTACATGTAAAGTAAACAGCGATTTTTTTTTTAAATTTCACCCCTAACGTGTGATATATTGTTGGATAAGTATTCAAAAATGAATAGGGGTTTACTGAAATAAAATTTTGATAATATCAATAATTTCGGACATAATCGCTCCAAAAGTAAAAAACCGTGTCCCCCCCCCCTCTAACTTTTGAACCATAAGTTTAGAAAATATGAAAAATTCTGGAAAGTAAAGCTTTATAAAGACTTTCTAGGAAAATTATTTTGAACCTGATGGGACTAACAGTTTTTGAAAAGTTGGGTACCTACACTTATTGTAACGGACGGGAAACTACGGAACCCTACACTGAGCGTGGTCTGACACGCTCTTGGCCGATTTTTAACTCGTAGTTTGACAATAAATTAGTTCTCCAAATTGTTACTCAATTGCTGTTGGCGCTAGGGTCGCAGCAATAAGTGCATGGTAACAATCGGCGAGCGATCAGCAATCCATTTTTAGATAATACGGATCTTTTTGACGTTAAGCGATTGATCGCGCGTCGACTGCGCGATGATTGCGAATTGTTTGCTGATCGCTGTTTCATAGGTAATCAGCCCGCCGAATTAATTTTCACGTAGAAAATTTTCCCAATGGAATATACCCCCATTGGAGCTTTAATCATTTACTATTCCAGGATATGATTAATTCATGTGCCGAATTTCATCCAAATCCATTCAGGTGTTCGATTTGGACTTCTTCACGAGTAACAAACATACACACTTGCCTTTATAATATTAGTTGACTATACTAAATTTGTTATAGGATGGTTTCGGTGACAGCTGTGAGATTCATACAATGTAGCAATCTATCCTTTTCTCTCATCTTAAAGATGCATATTTTCGTCATGCTGTCACCTAACCTATGCTATGTAAAAAAGACTATAGTATGAATAAGACCCGTCTTTGCTTATACAAAAATTACAAGTTACTTACTTTACGGACAGAGAAGAAATTGCTTTTTGATGAGATATAATCTATTGACTTCTCCCACTGTATTTGCTCGTCTTCCGCAAGTCAACGCCTATGGTTGCTGGAAATCGGAGTCAGGGTCGTTAGAGGTCTTCCAACGCTGCGTCTACGTCGATCGTCTCAGGCGATCACGTACTGGAGTACGACGTGATCGCCTGAGGCCACGTATGCTACGCATGAATACATTTAGACTCTTGAATCTGCTTGAAAACAGATGACTCAGAAATATACTTGGCATACACAATGCTATCACAAGTAACCCGTGCAACATCAGATCTGTCGATCCAGATCCTGCACGCCATGGTAAGGTAGAGGGTTGACGATCCCATGCGAATGACAAGTGTCTTTCGTACTTACAATTTAACGCGTTAGATTCGTGAGCTGAGACGAATGTTTGCTACCTAATTGACTTGGTTACGCGATATGAAGCCATTTATAATATTAGAAGCACTGCATATCAGGATGTATTTTATGTACCTAATGCAGCATGTGAAGAGATAGCCAAACTGTATTGCAAACATCATCTTCCTTTCACTCTCAAAATCGGTAAACATTGCAAACTATGCACTTGAGAAATGACAAACCAAATCTTCGGTCCAGAAATTGCATTGCATAAGTGGCCTAGGTAAACTCTGTTTGTCTTTACCTTCAATCTTCAAAGAAGCAGCAAGCCAATAATGAACTATTTTTATTGAAAGACTAAAACCAAAACTTTCCTTGCAGCAAATTTAATAACAGAATATATTTGGTACAATGTGTCTTTTTATTTCATACTCATATTAATTTGAACTTCCAACAGAAACCGAAACAGCTTCATCTGGATACTTTGAAGTATACAGCACCAAATTAGAATCGTAACTAGCCTCACTTCCTCCGTCTGATATAGCCTCCAACGCCAATCGTTCGGCTTCTGCGCGTGCCTCAGCAGCTTTTATTTCCCTTTCTGCGGTTAACTCCGCTTTTTCTCCCAGGCGTCTATCTCTCAGCTCGAAATTTTCTCTAAACTTCAAAAGACCTGTTGATAAATACTTTATTGGATCTGCAGGCTGGTGAAGTAATATATCAGCAATACAAACTCGTAATGCTGGACCGACTGTTAGTTTCAAATATTTAAAGTCTTCCGATACGTGCTCGTCATCGGGGCATGGTTGAAACAAATCTGCTTGGCTGCGAATGCGTACTAAATTTCCTAAGTCATCGTTCTCGTACTCACTCAAATGTCCCTCTTCGCAATAAATGCGCTTATCTTTGTCATTTATGTAATAACGACCACACGTATCATAGTAGTATTCAGTTCCATCTATTATATCTTTTACTTTTACTAACGCTCCTGATGTGTTCATCTTATATTCACTGTTAGATAAACGAGCTTTATAAACTCTATCCCTTGTTACGTCTTCTATATAATAACGCCCATATTCGTCATAGAAATAAATGTGGTACATATCGTCTGAAAGACGTACTAATTCGCCATGTTCATTAGGCTGTAATAGAGTTTCATTATCTTCTGTTGATTTATATATTTTCCTACTATGTTCATCTATGTAGAAAGTGCCAAGTTCATCGGTGAATTCTTCTTTTACTCCAGTACCCGCGGTTACGATAGAAAGTACTGATTCGTGACTTCTTTCATCAAACACAGCTAGATTCCATAAACGACATAAATCTGTTACTAATTTTTCACGGGTTTCTACTGGTAGGATATGATTAAAAACTTTTAGTTGATAAAAATCTGGGCATGGACATTCTTCTATATCATCTTCTAATTTAATATCCGATATACTTTTAATACCAACTAAAGTAGTCTTTGATTTCTCAAGTGAATTTACTCTATTTTCCAGATATTGTTTCTTTTGAATTAATGCCTTTATAGGCGCACTCATCTCTTGATCTGCCAGTGCTTCAATAGTTTCTCTCAGAACATCAATATTGGCAAGCACTTTGCGAAGCTCAAGCTTGTGCTCAACACATCGTCGTATCAAAGAACCAACTGGTTTGCCTTTTTTCTTTAATTGATCTAGCATTTCTGCAGCAGCTGGGTTGCATTTGTCAGCTAGAAGAAGATCACCAATGATGCGTTGTAGGGGTTTTGACAAGTTACTCTCTAAATTCGGCAAATGCATATAGTTACTCAATCTAATAGCCAATCCATCATAATTTTTATCTAACCAGTTAAGTAATTGATCAATTGCTTCATTTACTTTGACCTTAAATTCTTCAAAAGAACACGGATTTTTAAACTCTTTTAATTTCACTAAAAGGGCCTCTGCCACTTCTTTGTGCATCTCTTCTATGATTTCTAAGTCTGTTGTAAGGTTAGCTTGACTTTCGTTGGATAGACTAGAGCGATATTTTTCCATATACTTATTTAGGTACTTTAAGCGATACCCTAAAGTATCTATAGTAAAACATATAGCTTTGTATACTTTATCTCTTTGGAATTTATCTGTCAAATTATTCATAAATTTTTGAATTTCAGCTATAGCGTGTAACCATTGTAAATGAAATTCTACAATGATATCAACGATGCGATTCTTATCTCCCTCCTGTAATGCTGTGCGTACAGTGCATAGTGCATTAAATATTTGATCCGAAAAATCAGTGCCGGTAATAAATATAACTTTAGTCTCGTAGAAATCTTTCATTTGTTTTGTTATATCAAACAAAAATTCACAATCCTCACTTGGTTCTAACATATTGAAACTATAAAATATCTCATAAAAATCACCACAAAAATTCACAAACTTATAAGAACATCGGTTGATTGGTTGTTAAATCTAACATTAAGTTTTGACATCCTTTAATCACATATTTTTAATAGCATTTAATGGCTACTGCCATTAACGCAGTCAGCAATAGTTTTAATACTGATTGAATAAACGAGGTTTATTATGAACACCTCGTTTACACAGATTCACAGATTAAAAACTGCAACGAGCATTGATGTTGATTTTTGACAATAGGAAAAACTTACTCGATATAATAGTAGATTAAGTGTCAATGTTACACATTTCTAATAATATGATCGGAAGACAAATTCAACTTATCGACTGTCTAATCACAACTCACGCTTTGGGACCCACTGGGTAGTTATTGATTATTGAGTGAAATCAGTGGTGGCCCAGTGGTTATAGCTCCGACTTACGAATTGTAGGTCTCGGGTTTGAACACAGGCAGGCATATTACTTTGTGTAATTTATTTTATCACCACTGCTCTCAAAACAGTGAAGGAAAACATCGTCAGGAAATCGGAATGTCCTAGAACCAAGAATTCGAAAACATGTGACATCCACCAAACCGCACTGGGACCGCGTGATGCATTACGGCCCATTCCTTCACTTCTGAATACGAGTAGTAGGAACATTATAAGGCTGATGCTGATGCTATGTGTGGTTATTTGATCACAGCTTTTCCAGCATTCTATAAATGCGACTAGACCAGTTCGACTATTCTTATAATATGAAAGAATATTTACAGGAGATTTCAGAGATAAGTATAAAATGAATGTACTAATCTATGGGTTTTCTATTCAAGAAGAGAGGAATAAAAACTCATTAAAAATGATATTTTATATGAGACTGATGATTGAGATTTTTCTTTAAAAAAAATGTTAGGAGATTAGAAAGGTCTTTTTCTGGTCTATTTTAACATGAAACCTCGTAAATGCATCGGTACCTGACCATTTTATAATTTTGTACCACTTGAATGGAAATCTGCATGGGATCTAAGCATAGGTACCAAGTTACGGTTCAATCAAACTTGATTTTTTTGCCACGTTTCATCATCATTTTAGACAAAAGATGTTTACTGCTGCCAAGTTTAATAATTGATTTTTTAAATCATGACTGAAGACTACATTAGACTTCTACACATTTTTTAAAATCATTTTATGAAATAATAATTTATATTATAAGTTTTTATCTGTTTATTTTCTACCAAACTAATACTTTTAAAACTTAGCACTGGTAACCCTGTACGCGTCTACGATTTGTTTCTGAAGAGGTCGTCGATGACTTTGCGATTATACAAAATTACAAAGAAAAAGTGTGTCCGTTGTAGTGCTATTTTACAGTTTATCTACGTTTTTAGTGTAAGCATATAAATACACAACATGGCCGGAGCGATGTTATTCGAGAGATCGCGTGTGTCGTCGTCGACGAACAGAGACGAGGACGTCCGCATGACCGACAAAATGGTTAGCACTGGCGAGGTTCCCGAAGATGACGAAGAAAACATAAGAGCCAAGGAGCAGGGGATCCTGAACCTCGGCGAGAAATACAAGAAGGAAGGCAAGGCTAAGGAACTAGCGGAACTGATCAAAGCCACGAGACCCTTCCTAAGCTTGATAAGTAAAGCGAAAGCAGCAAAACTGGTGCGTTCTCTCGTTGATTTCTTTTTGGATTTGGAAGCTGGCATCGGCATTGAAGTTCAGTTGTGTAAAGAGTGTATAGAATGGGCCAAGGAGGAGCGACGTACGTTCTTGCGGCAGTCGCTGGAAGCCAGGCTGATCGCGCTCTACTTCGACACGGGTATGTACACGGAAGCCCTGGACCTCGCCACGGCTTTGCTCAAAGAGCTCAAAAAGTTAGATGATAAAAACCTCCTAGTTGAAGTGCTTCTTTTAGAAAGTAAAACTTATCATGCCCTTAGCAATCTACCGAAAGCCCGTGCCTCACTGACGTCGGCCAGAACCACCGCAAATGCTATTTACTGTCCACCTAAAATGCAGGCTGCCCTTGATTTACAATCTGGCATACTCCATGCTGCTGATGAACGTGATTTCAAAACTGCTTACTCATACTTTTATGAAGCTTTTGAAGGTTATGATGGTGCCGACAGCCCAAAGGCTCTGACTGCTTTGAAATACATGTTATTGTCCAAGATCATGTTGAACAATGCTGAAGAAGTTGGATCAGTTTGTAGCACTAAGACTGCACTCAAGTATGCAGGAAAAGAACTGGATGCAATGAGAGCTGTAGCTACTGCTTCCCATAAGAGGTCCTTAGCTGATTTCCAGGCCGCACTCAAAACTTACAAACGTGAACTGGAAGAAGATGCAGTGGTAAGAGCTCACCTCGGGGCTCTTTATGACACTATGCTGGAGCAAAACCTTTGTCGTATTGTTGAACCTTACATGCGAGTCCAAGTTGACCATGTAGCCCGCTGTATCCGTCTGCCCGTAGTACAAGTTGAGAAAAAACTTTCCCAGATGATATTGGACAAGAAACTCAATGGAATCCTTGATCAAGGTGAAGGTGTTCTTATTGTGTTCGACGAGTCCCCTCTTGAGAAGACCTATGAAACCGTCCTGGAGACGATTCACCACATGAGTAAGGTTGTTGATACTCTTTACCAGAAAGCAAAGAAACTCTCATAGACCCATCTGTAAAATTGTTGTAGCAATAAAAATAATAATGTATATCAAAGTAACCATAAATTTTCAGTTTGAACTATTTGTAAATGGAACTATTTTTTGAAAGAATTCCAAATTGCATTATTTGTACCACAATGTTGTAAGTGAAATAAATAATTACAGAAAATGTTAAAAAAAAAATGTAAAAAAAATAATAGTCTAGAAAACGGGGAATTGCTGCACCCCAAACTATGAGATGAGGTTCATTGTGTCAATTGGCACTTAACTACTACAAAAGTAATGCATTTTAAATATACCTACTAATCTTTTAATTTGATTTAACATTTCCTTTTTCAACATAAGCTAGTGAAAAATTATAATATTCTGTTTTATTGAGATAAATAAAAGGTGTTCTCCAAGTGGTAGTTTCCTTCACCTCTCCGCCCACACATATATTTAGCAAGTCATGTTATTTTAACTTGTTGGCACACACTGCAGTGAATCATTGAATGCAAATACAGTTTCAACATATACATTATGTAGCTATGTCATATTATATGAGATTTTCTTTACTGCAACCACTGCCTTTGGGGATTGTTTAGACACAGACAAGTACTATTGTTGAATTACTCATCTACAACATGCCAACTACTCCTACTCATGACCCAGTACACATCACAGTTTGAAACTATCTTACAAGCAGAGACCTTGTTTGTTTATGAGATGCAAGTAACATTTAACCTTCAAATGATAAACAGTTAATTTCTCTAACTACTTGTAACTAATTTCTATTTATAGGTGATCAATGTGGAAGGTTCTAGAAGACAGTTGCAATATTACTCAACAGTCCCTTTAATTGGGAAGCCTGGTTGATTCTCTAGCTCTACTTGTGATTATATGCTGTTGTTGCAAACTAACCATAACATGTGTCAGCTTTACCTTTCCAGTGAGACATCTAGATCATTCTAGTAGGTACTGGCGGTGACCTTATTCTCCAAATGAAGCAGTGGTTCACATTGAACCAGCAATACAAGGGCAACTACTGTAACTAATCCTATATGGTGTTTCGTGAGTATGGCAGCTGTTGAAAGATGGTTTCTCTAACAAAACTATACCTAAAGAGTACAGGTTAGTGGTACACTTTAGTTACTGTAGTAGTTACATATATTGTTTTTTTATTGCAAGATAATATGTTGCCCCACTAGTCCTCATGTCAACTTACATACACAAGCTACCCACACCAGGAACAACTATCTGAAGGCCATATAAATAATTGTTTCGTGCGGGAATCGAACCCGCGACACGCAGCGCAGTAGCCAGTCGCTCAACCACTGTGCCATTGGTACCAACAATTGGCCACAAAACTATACCTGTATCTAATATTAATAGCAGGAGTCTTCTCATTGCAAGAAAGGCCTACCTCCTGCTCTACTCTTGAGGGTCCAGTGCTATTTAGGACTATCGTTATCAAAGGGGTCCAGCTCATTGACATCTACAGCACATAAAAATCAGATAAAATAAAACAAAAACATAAAAGTAAAAAAATATTTATTTACTGTCTTAAAAACTGTAACAATTATTGACAATCAATTTCAGTACTTATAAAAACAGTTTGTACTTCAACAACATACTATGACTAACTAAACGAGTTTAATACCCGCATTTACTAAAACCACTTTCTCTATTTACAATTGATTATTCAAATCTAAGTTTAAATTAAAACTAATGAGGTAATTAGTTATTCCAGGTTGATTGTTCTAACTTTTTAAATGTATTGATAGTGTCATCAACTGGTACAACCTTTTCTAAGGTATTTTATTAATGTGAGAGGAACACCTAATTGATGCATCAGTCTGTACAATCATAGAGGAAGGTTTTTTTTTTATGGTAGGGGAATCATCAGAATGACTCCTCTCACTTTTGGGCGGAACAGGAGGGTGTGTCAGACTCTCACTGACTAAGCCCCTACCCCGTTCCTTATTTGCCTTCGATTTGGGGGACACGGTGGACACCTTTCAGATTTCCCATGTTCCCCAGAGGCTTCGGCACTGCCGGGCTCCTACAGATCATAGAGGAAGGTGGAAATCAATTTGGTCCCTTACTTTACAATCTTAAAGTGCTTATCTTATTTCCATAGGGACAGACAGAACTATAGAATAGTGGGTTTTATTAAGGCACTCTTTCGAGCATGCAACAGTAAACCGGGAACTACATTAGACCGACGCCTACGTTGGCGACGACGCTAGAGTTATACGTAGAACAGCGTCGCGTGGCGTGGGTCTAATGTAGCTCTACAAGTCTAGTTGCCATATAAAATGTATGGAGACCATAGAGAATATTTCATGATGGAGACCGACGCGCTTAGATCAGCGTAAATGACCCACGTGGGCCTAAATGAGTGTGCTTGTGGAGATTTTGAAAGGGGATGAGAAAGACCACGTGATCAGATCTTGATACTGTTAACAGACGCGTGCGCAACCGTGTACGCTCCTGAGAACGCGTAATAGAATTGCTGTATAAAGTCTAATGGTTAGATGAAAGAACGTGAGTTTAATTTTTTTTTTAAACTAAAGTCTAGCCGCGTGTCTGCTTACAATAAACTCAAAAGTACTAACCAGATTTTCAAGCGGTTTTCATTAATAGACAGAGTAATTCTTGAGACAGGTTTAGGTTTATAATACATTCATATTTTACTAGAGGAAAGCTGAGAGTTTCAAAGATTTCTAACAATCTTGCAAAGCTGAGACGGGTTGGCTAGAATAATATAAAACATTACAAGCGATAAAATGCATGACATAAAACGGTAGTGCTTGTAAGATCTCTGTACTTATATCACTTTGGAGAATACAGGTATGATATGATAGCTAAAAAAAAATAATGCACAAAGGAGTGCATTATAATGTCTATTTTTGTCAGTCATATCTGAACTGTAGAATTGATTTTGATAGAACTAGGCACTTGAATAGACCATAATCAGTAGGACATAGAATAGATAAAAATTAAAAGACACTTAAAATAGAACTGGCAGAATGTAGGCGCACACTTCTCTGCCTACCTCATAGAAAATACAAGTATAAGGATAAATAAAAAAAAAACTTTTTAAAATAAGAACAAAACTTTCTAGAAAATCCTTTTTTCTCCTCAGTATCTGCGGCGCAGTACCGAGTTGTTTTGATATGTACCGTTACATGACGTCATCACCACTGCCACGGGCGGCGAGCCGGTGTTATTTATCTTGTCTTGTACTAATGCGATAATATTCCCACGTCAATGCTTGTTTCTATTCGCACTTATTTTATTGGCGACTTTATCGAAATAGATAAAAAAAATCTGCAAGCTGCAATTTGGTGGGAACTTTTAAAATTGTCAAAAGTTCAATGCCCCTTTCTAAACTCCCAATATTTGTCTAATAATTACCTAGCCTTTTCCCAACTATATTGGGGTCGACTTCCAGTCAAGCCGGATTTAGCTGAATATCAGTATTTTACGATGAGCGGCTGCCTACCAGACCTCCACAACCCATTGACTGGGGTAACACGGTACTTCCTGACGAAATGGAGCATTTGGTCGTGAATGAGTTGCGAGAGTTTTTGTCTATGTATTTGTCTATGTCGGATACATCCGACAAAAACTCTCGCAACTCATTCGCGACCTAATGCTCCTTTTCGTCAGCTCTTCTGTCACCTATGGTAATCGAAGAGCTAAACGATATGGAGTACTCAGTCGCAAATACACGACCCTACCGAATAGGACACGAAAACGCTCTTCAGACCTATCTTAAATAAACTTTGTTTCAGTTGCTATGTTGGCGTTTAAAATGCAATGTACATATGTGTAAGTATACATTGTATGTATAATTACTATGAAGTACGAACTAAAGTTATTTTGACCGCGTCAACATAAATATGTAACGCCTACTGAATTAAAATAGCAATAAGGCGCAAATGTCGCTTCTGTGGTTATTTAAAACACGAAGGAGACGGCGGGATTTAACTAGCGTAACGAAAAGGGCAATTGAAGGAGAATGAGTTTTTGTCAGTAAAAGTATGACACTCCCGGGAGAAGGTATTTAATGATATGCCACCCAGTAGCGGGGTAGGATCTAAATTTGTTGTGGGCATGGTACTTCTGGCTACGTAAGGATTTCAAATATACTCGTCATCTGAACAGCACAAGACTCAAGCTTGACGCAAGCTTGAAAAATTATAACGTAATAGTTGTAATAAAAAAAAAAATGTAAACTCACATACACAAGACACCCAGACTCGGAACAAATATCTGTACGTCATACTAAATTAAATATTATTTCGTGCTGGACTCGAACCTGTAACACGCCACACTGCAACCGTGCCTTCAATTACTACCTCTAAGCCCTCACATACAAGAACCTACATTAATAAGACTCAAACAATGAATGCAGATCTAGGAATAGAATTTGGGCCGTCCTATCTTAACTTTAACCCGTGTTAAGGCAGACGAAATATTTTTATATCTTTACCAGCTTCTGCCAGCGGCTTCGCCCGTATAAAGTAGAACATAAATAGCCTATGTTATTCAGTGAAGACGTAACTTTCTAATGGTTAAAGAATTTTTGGAATCAGTCAAGTAGTTTTTGAGTTAAAGAATAATAAATAAGAATAAAAAATCAAATCTTTCTCTTTATCATATTAGTTCAGTTTGAATTTAAAAATAGCGTCCCCAGTAGATCCTATGGTTTCTCCATGACTATTTGAAGACTTTTCAAGTCAACATTAAAAACTATAAGATACATTAAAACAAAAAAGGTTTGTCCTTTATCAAAAATTCCCTACTACATAAGTTATGACGGCAGTTTTTTCCGATTGCCAAATTGGATGTTAAGGGTTAAATCGAAATAATACAGCACCATTACGTATAACTACTAGCATTAAGGGCTCCCATACAAAACTGCGATGCAATACGTCGCCGCATCGCAGAAACCTGTGATGCGAATTGCTGCGATGCAATTTCGTGCGGCAAACCATCGGTTCAGGTGACCCGGGCCGTATTAATTATACGGCCCCCCAGCCGTGAGGGCCCCGGTTAGAATATAATACTAATGAGAGGCTGTCAGGTGCTATTTCGGTTTATTGCGTAATAAAAACAATATAAAAGGGATATTGTTTTTATTACGAAATAAATAACTGAACCCAACTATCACTGGGCTGTACGCAATCAGATAAAAGCCCCCATTTTCTTTTATTATGTGGGCCCCTTAAGGAGTAGCTACGCCACAGGTGACCATACAATGTGTGATGCAAATGAAGTCACAAATTCTTATGTGATGCTGTAAAATCTACGAGCTCGCACGAGTTGTACCAGATGTTTACGATGGGATGTCGCATCGCAGTTTTATGTTTAGGCCCTAACTCCAAATACAACTCAAAACCGCCCACTTATAGTAGTATACTATAGTATATCGTACTGGTAACCGCAACTCCACGACTACAGCGCGTATTTGCGTACAAATCTGCCCACTTCTGTCAACCTACTTGCGTACAAAACTGTCCCCTTCTATCAAGCCACATTATTCGCCCTGTTAAACTCCTCAGTATCTTCAGGTACCGTCCACCTCGGGTTCCAGAAGCCGGGCGGGGGCTTCGCCTTGTCCGTCGGGTTGTTCACGCCGCGGTGGTGCGAACACTCGTTTACTTTCTTTGCTAACATCTCCGGGTCGTCTTTGTAGAGCTCGCCAAAGAACTGGAAGAATGGGGTTAGTGTGAGAATTATGTTTAGAGAGATCCTAAGGGATAATTGACGGTGTTATAGATCCCTACTATAGTTTATGCCACCGTGACCCTGGAATGCAAAGGCCAACTGAAGTGACACGGGTGAGTTTTAGGCGGCATCCTACGGTGGACGCAACGATTTCCCCGTATGTGCACGTGAAAAACATAGTATAGACGCCAAACCACCTTTTTTCCTACTATACATCTATTTCTGAATGTCAAAGGTCAAATCGCATTATAAGAAAAAAAAGAATGCGCCTGCGCCGGGCTTAAGTTTGACTACACAGGTCCTACCATCAAAATGCAGAAATTAAAAATGGAGGCGCTCATCATTCCCATTCACTCGTGTAATGTTCTGTACGAATGTAACTGTAGGGTAACATCCTTAGGTAAGCGCCAGATATACATGGAATAAAGGTCATTGACACTCCTACATTTATTGACATTCTTAATTTCAAAAACGGAAATTAAGACGAACTGTTTTAAATCGACATTTATCGCGATCCTTTACATTTTCTAGTAATGAAAAACAATTCATTGTTGGTTTTTCGGATACCTTCGCAGAGATATTAGGCAAAGGTCAAAGTAATTCCAAATTTATCAAGAACCTTGTTTATCGCCTGTTTTTTATAGCCTGAGACTAAATTGTCACAAGTAATGTCTTACTATAGGAATGATGCCAGTTCTTTTGTGTTGTAATGTCATTTTAGTCTCTGAGTTTAAAAAACAGACGGTAGTGTCAGTTAAAATGGCGGCCGCCGCCATATTAACTATACTACTTACTTACTACTACTTTATATTAGATTTGTTGCCTCTGTCGGCGCCTTTCGTACTCACTTCTTTGCATTCATCACAGCTCCAACCGGGCAGCAGACGTTTTTCTGCTCTGGTCTTCTTCCCCGGCTCATCATGTTCCATTTCTGCTAATTCTGGAATTTTTCTGTAATAAAACCATTACGTACGGTAAAGCAAGACTGTTTTCTTTTGTTTATCTGTAATTAAAATAAACCTCCATAATCTAGTGGTGATAAATTGTTATTACAAAGATAAGTTAAACGATATTCGTAGTAGTAAAAACCATCGTCGGCCACATCATCGCTTACCATCAGGTGAGATAGTGGTCAAAGGCGAGCCTATGTTTAATTAAAAAAAAACTACTGCAGAATGCGAGTGGGTTCGATTCCCAGGTCGGGTAAGGTTTTTCATGATGAAATTGCCTATAGTAACTTCAAAAGTAATATATGAAAACTAAAAACATAATTGTCTTATATCGGCAGGCAACACACAGGACATAGATATGTTTCGGCAGTCGCTGATAAAGACATCCTGTTTTGCGCTAAACGCACTTTTGGCGGCACAAATTTTATTAGTGCGTTACCGGTGAGGCGATTCTGTACTCTATGACTATACAACTTTTTAAATTGGATAATAATATTTTATTGTTATGGGCTGTGGAGGTCTGGTAGGCAGCCGCTCCTCATAAAATACTGGTATTCAGCTAAATCCGGCTTGACTGGAAGCCGACCCCAATATAGTTGGGAAAAGGCTAGGCAGACTAATAATATTTTATTTCTTTTTCTTTAAAGCTCGAAATAACTGAGTGAACTTTCGGAGTGGACTAAGTACTCGTACACTCCCGTCACATTTTGTACTGATAGATTGGCGATAGCAAAAAAGATCCTTTCAAGTTCCATCTTACCTTTTAACATTGTCCACACTCTTTTTGTTTACAGTAGTTTCTCGATGTAGGAGTGACATGCTGGCCTGAATATCGTCATCGTCTTGTATATTCGTTACATTTATGTTCTCAGCTAGAGGCCTCTTTGTCGGGCTGAAATGTAGGGTACAAAAATATTAGTCTTTTAATAATTTTTATCAAAAGTAACTTTATTCAGATAATAAAATTAACTTTATATATTATATTAATGACTTAAACCTAAAAATACATGTAGGATAAAATATTTATAATTTAGTAGAAATTAAACTTAAACATAAATAATATTTCCTTGTTCATTGTTTTACACAACTGATTATATTTAATGAAACTCTTGCAAATTGACTCAAAGTACGAGTACACGAGAAAAAATAATCAGTTGCTCCATACATTTTGTCAAATTAAGTAAATAAATGTATGGAGCAGTGGATTTTTTTTTTCGTGACTTCAGTGTTGGTCGCATAGTAAAAGTTGTTCATATTGATGAGCACAACAACCCTTTTTAAGTAAAGCCTCTCTGTCGTATCAATGTGCAATGTTGTATAATAGGTAGGTAAAGCCATATACCCATTAATTCATGAATCCCCGACCGGTCCTATGAGACCGAGCTGTTATTGTTTTACTATTGTGTCTCGTTTTGTGGGTATGTGATAGGTTAAACTACACTACTATATTCGTAAGTAACAACAGCTCACCTGCGTTCATTGCCGACTCTATGAATATTCTCCAGATGTTCAACCTGGTGTAACAGAGATATACTAGACTGAGTGTCGCAGTACGTCTCGTCGTCGCACTGTTCTGTCTTCATGGGCGAATGCTTGATGAAGTTCTTCGGTAGCCTGTAATTTAATAAGTAATTGCAGATGAAATAATCTAGACTCAATCCAAAAATAAAAAAACCCCATCAAAATTGGTCCATTCCTTTAGGTTCTAAGATTTCATGGATAGACACGCAGACACGTCATACTTATAACACCCCTATTTTCCATCGGGGGTTAAAAAGGTATTCCATTGACATGTCCCTTTTGAGGATTCGTTGAAAACTCGTTCAGATCAATGGCAATCGCAGTAACAGAATTATACCTAACAATTACCAAAACTTATATAAAACACTATTGTTTATTGATCTTTTAGCATTATCGGCATTCCAACTGTTGGGGCTTACCTACGCCTCCTCTCTAGGAGAGGAAACGGACCGTAATCCACCACGCGGGCCCAGTGCGGATTGGTGAATGTCACATGTCTTCGAATTTTATTATTTTTCGGTTCTAGGACATGCTGCTTTCCTCACGATGTTTTCCTTCTCTTTTTTAAGAGCAGTGGTGATGAAATAAACAAAGTAATACGCCTGGTTGGGTTTGAACACTTGTAATTCGGGGCAGTTACCACTGGGCCATCACTGCTCTCATTTATCTATTTCTCCTTAATCTGTAAACACGGAGTATGCTAAGTATTACCTTTTAGGGTTCAACAAGTTGATAGAATCCTCTTGAGTGAAAGTAACACTATGGTTCATCTTGATATCTTTCAGTACATTCTCAGAATTCTGTTCCTGTTTTATAATCGTTTGAGTCGCATTCTGATCCATCTTCTTAGGAGTTTTCTTTTCAGGTTTAATTTTCAAACTTAATGCAGGTTTCTTGAATTTCATTGGGCTATCCTTAGATTTGAAGCTGTGGAAATAAGAATACATATAATAAGAATAACATTAATTATAATAATTCCACTTGTATCAAATAACGTTTTTCAATACACTTGGAAGAAATAAACAAACGGGACTTGCCCAGCGGCTAGTAGACTACTAGGCTGCGCAGCGCCCTGTCTGTTAATATAAAAGTAGTAAATTGAGACGAATTGAGAATATATCAATAAGTGGCTCTTAAATCCTCAGATCTTAGTAGCGATTGAGTACTAGGTAATTACTCAATCGGCAGGCGTAATTTATTAAAGTTTAGTGTAAATTGGTCGAAATATCATGATTATAGTTAAAAAAAAGTTGGAAAATGTAAAGTCAACTGGGACTACAAGTTATACATATAAAATAAATAAAGGGCATTTACTAACTTAAAAGGATTTGGTCCACTCGTAGGTGATGGTAATATGGTGTCGTCGTTTTCTAGAGATTCTTTTTTGATGAGAGGCTGGAAAGAAAATAAAAAGGTTTGTTTATCACAAAGGAGTTGCATAATCTATATATATAAAAATGAAACCAGTTTTTCGTTGTCACGACATCACATGAAAACGGCTTGACCGATTTGGCTGATTTTTTTTTTAAATGTTCCTTGAAGTTCAGTGATGGTTCTTACGGAGAGAAAAATTCTAAAAAAAAGTTAGGTAAAGTAGGGTAGGTAGGGTAGTGTAGGGTAGAGTAGGGTAGTGTAGGGTAGTGTAGGGTAGGTAGGGTAGTGTAGGGTAGTGTAGGGTAGTGTAGGGTAGTGTAGGGTAGTGTAGGGTAGTGTAGGGTAGTGTAGGGTTGTGTAGGGTAGTGTAGGGTAGAGTAGGGTAGTGTAGGGTAGTGTAGTGAAGGGTAGGGTAGTGCAGTGTAGCGTATTGTAGTGTAGGGTACTGTAGGGTGGTGTAGGGTAGTGTAGGGTAGTGTAGAGTAGTGTAGGGTAGTGTAGGGTAATGTGGGGTAGTGTAGGGTAGTGTAGGGTAGTGTAGGGTAGTGTAGAGTAGTGTAGGGTAGTATAGGGTAGTGTAGGGTAGTGTAGGGTAGTGTAGTGTAGGGTAGGTAGGGTAGTGAAGGGTAGGGTAGCGTAGGATACGTAGGGTAGTCATTTGACGGGAGCGAAGCCGCGGGTAAAAGCTAGTGCAAGTATAAAAAAAGCATGCTTAAAATTGTATGTCGTGTACATAAGGAGTGGAATTCTCTGCCAGACTGTTTCCTGATATCTAAAACCTGGGGATCTTTAAGTCAAAGTGTTAAGGATACCTTTTGGAGGTAAAACGGAACAGAGTGTAAAGTTCCGAAAAGCTCCGTTGGAAAGGGAGAATCATCTGACCAGACGGATGTTTTGTCTGGTTTTGAACAAATATCTGATGGATGATTTCGGACTTAGTATCTGTTCAAATCGTGCGAATAAGTACAATTGCGCGATGCGGGATTTCGTAGTTCTTATGTGATGCCATATATGTTGTTACAACTTCTTGGCTAAGCTGACGACCATATCGTCACTTCCCATCAGGTGAGGTAGTGGTCAAGTGCGAGTCTATTTACAATTTAAAAAAGTCTTACTGCTACATGGCCTTCGTTATCATCTCTGCCAGTCCTACATCCGCCGCTAAACTCCGGCGAACTCGTGATGTCTATGATATTGCTCTCTGGTACTTTCACTAGGTTGAGCCGCGCCTGCCGCAGTTTGCCGCTCTTCTTGCCTCCGGGGGGTGTTGAGAAGGACAGCTTTAATGATTTCGGCTCTGGATAGCTGTCAGACCTATTTTTTAGAAACATGTATACTTACATATTTAAAATGATTAAAATTGGTCAAGTAGTTTTTGAGTTTTTTTTTATTACAAACAAAAATACAAATCTTTTCTCACAATAATATTAATAACTTTTTTTTTTATATCCTTTTTCTATTCATTATTATCATGAATTTCGTAATATTTTTGGTATTAACTGGGGTTGTGATACGCAAAGGGAGGAACATGAAAAGCAAGCTTTGTCTGCTTCTAAATGGTTAACAAAACTATATATTCTTCAACCGTTGTGGACCTAGTATTTATTTTCTTATTTTTCTCGTTGATGTTTAAAGCCATTACATTTTTTTTTCCACAATATACTATCAAATAAATAAAGATTTTTTATTATTATTTAACACTGATTTTTTATTATTATTGTATACTGAAAGCCCCAAGTCTCTTTGTTTAATTCATGAATCCCCGACCGGTCTCATAGGACCGCGCTGTTATTGTCTTACTATTGTGTCTCGTTTCGCGGGTATTGATAGGTTAATATCTAGAGACTAAAGTAGATAAGAACTTTTACTTACCATTTATCCGGACACTTTTTCTTCTCTCTAAAATCAGTTGATGTTACCAAACAACTTTTAATTTTTTTCATCTGTATTATAGGACTGGTACGTCCCGTTGTTGGTGTGCCTTCAATTTCAGATACGGACTCATCTCTAAAGGACAAATCCTCTAAAGAGGAATGAACCTCTTTCTTAATACTTAATGGTGAAGTTTTGTTTTGAACCTCCTTACTCGTCGTGTTGTCTTGGTTCAAAGGCACTTGTGCTGGAGTTTCTCCAAAAAGTATTTTAAATACTTCATCTAGTATTTTCAAGTCTTTTGTTTCGCTTAATCTAGTTAGAGTGGATGCTGAAAAAATCAGAAAAAAACAATTTTAATACGAAAAATTGAGATAAAAAGATTTATTTTTACTAGAAATTACAAGCAAAATATGATTGCAACTTACCCACTAATTGTATAATATTGTCTTTTGATTCAATTATCTTTTTTAGAGCCTCAGCACTACTGCATGTGTTACTGGAAATTAACACGAGTTACAATCATAAAGTAAGAGATTCCTCAGTCATTATGTGGTAGACTACAGCAGGTAAAGAGCATTAGGTAGATAGGCTATCATGAAGTTGTTCCAACGTAAATTACATCTCCATATTTTATGCTCCTTATTTATTTTTTTGTATTGAACGTCTCATAATATAAACACAGTATAAAAATGAAAAAAAAAAGTTTTAAGGACTTTAGATTTTTCTACTGGATGGATATAATTGGTTATAAGGTTATTATAATTATATTGGGACTTTCTATGTTTTGGGACCATTCTGTAGCTAACCTCTTGAGATTAAGGTCATACAATTGCCATTTCTGATAATAATGAGTGCAATGCTTTAACAAATTTCAGTGCAGAAGGACCAGGACCCGAGTTGTCCAATCAATCTAAGTATAAGTTCCTGGCACTAAAAGTGTTAAATTTAACAAAGTATCTGTTGATTTTAATTTAACATACCTGCAACATCTTTCTTGTTGTTTAATAAACTGTGTCTTACAGTTATCATACTCTGTGTATAGCTGCTCAAAGTCTGACAGTAAATCTGAAAATAAATTATTGTGACTAATTATTAATGTTCTGTTTAAAATGATTTTCAGTTTCACCTACAAGAAACTAAGCAATTATCCCACTGGCACAGGTTTATCTTTACTACCTATAGTATAAATAAACCTGTCCTAATCTAGGTCAAAACCTCTGAGCCAAATTTCATTCAGATACATTTAGCCATTATTTATTCAACTTATACTTTCCCATAACTGGGCAAAGGCCTCCTCCAACTTCTTCCAGGTATTCTTATCTTGAGCCACCTTCAAACAGTCCTTGTGGTAGGTTTAGCCATTACGACTACTAATATTTCATGCTAACATTTGTTTAAGAATAGAGTAACTTTAGTAAACAAACTATACAATTTACCTTTGAAGTCCTGTAGGCTTTGTGATAATGTTTTTTCTAGGGCTAATACTTTTGTGTTACTAGAGAGCACTGATGAAAAGGAATTGCTTATGTTCATCAAAGTCATTCTTACAAGATTCTATCGATAACTTAGCTATGAGGATTAAGAAATTTTAGCGCCAATTAAAAATATAGAGGAAACGATTTGTTTGTTGTCTTTGTGAAGTGTAGCAAGCGTTTTTAGCTAGATCGTACGTTCTGTTGTTATTTTACGTTATGCTCAATCTAACGAAAACTTGTCTTATTTTACATAATATGAACGGAAAACTAATAAAAAAAAGAAATTATCAAACTTTTTCAACCACACATTTGACAGTTATTGACAAATCTCGTCGTCTTGTCTAAACTTGTGCAGTGACAGTTTGTCACTGTCAAAACAACATTTTTTTTTTTTTTTTTTAATTTATTTAACGGCCATGGATACAAGTCCTTAAAGCCTAACTTAACTATTTTAGAAACATATCCGTATTACAATTTTCGTACAGTATCAACAATGAATTTATATAAAGATTTAAAATACAATGGTTCTGATAAAATTGTTTGTAAATCGTTCGGCACTTCCTTATCACACACACTTTGTAATTCTGACACTAAGACCAAACGTTCAAAATTGAATTTTTTACACTTCATTATTATATGATCAAGGTTAGCGACGTCGTTGATACAATAATCACATTTTCCTTCAGGTATAATTTTCAGTCTTGCTAGATGAGCTGGAGTTTTACAGTGACCAAACCTTAATCGATTTATTGTAGTTATGAAATTTCTGCTATCAGCGTCTTTGTTTTTATGATACCAGGGTCTTAGCGGCGGGACCTCCTGAATTTTTGTGTACCACTTGCCTTTTTCTTGGCTTATAATTTTCCAATACTCATGCCACAATATTTTTAGGTTCCCAGATAACTTTTCATTATAGTCTGTAAAAGGAACTTTAAGCAAAGCAGAGTGATCTTCATCACAAACTCCTCGGGTTGCCCTATCCACCTCTTCGTTTCCAGAGATACCACAGTGAGAAGGTACCCATTTAAATTTAATACATTTGCCTCTTTGTCTTAAGTCTAATAAAGTTTGTCTAATGTTAAACAAAATAAAATTCAAATTATACCTAAAAGAATTATTTTCTAAAGCTAACAAAGCACTTTTACTATCTGAAACAATTAAAATATTAGAACTATTTACAGAATATACATATAATAACGCTCTATACATTGCATAGCATTCAGCGGTAAAAATACTACAATGAGGGTCTAATTCAAAGCATTTGGTTTGTTTTACTTGTGGATCATAATATGCTGCAGTAACTCTATTCAAAACTTTTGATCCATCTGTATACAATTTATAAATATTTGGTTGACTGTGTAAGTACTCTGAAAATTCAGACTGACTAGACACCTTTTCAAAATCAATAATAATTAAATCACTATCTATACAGTTGTAATCAATTGTATATAATGGTAAAGAATTTGAGGAGTATATATTATTGGTTAAAGTTTTGATGTTTAATGTTATACATAAAATTTCTGGTAAATGTCCAGACACAATCTGTTGAGCATTTATAATGATATTATTAGTTAAGGAGTTTGGAAGAGCCTGTTTTGGTAAAATCCTGTTTAAAACAAATGAATTTTTAGTAGCCAGTAGTTTAAGACTGAATTTTTCTGCAATCTGTAACTGTCTGAATTTTAGAGGAATAATACCTGATTCAGACTCCATTACATTTATTGGTGTTGAACACATGGCTCCAGTGATAATTCTAAGTGCTTTATTTTGTAAAATGTCCAATTTTCTGAGGTGACTAATATTTGCATTCATATAAGCTATACAACTATAGTCAAAATGACTCCTAACAATACTCTTATATAGCATAGACAGAATTTTTGGATCTGAACCCCAATGAATACCTGCTAAAGAACGTAAAATATTAAGTCCTTTGCTGGCATTCCTTATAATGTTGTCAATATGACTTTCAAAAGTTAATTTAGTATCTAGACATACACCAAGAAATTTCTTTTCATGCAACCAATTCAACAAGTTATTATTAAAATAAACTGAAGGAGTTTGATCAAGTTCAATGAATTTTTTGCTGAATAACATAGCACCACTTTTGCTGACATTAATATCTAGTTTTAAACTGTTGTAGAATCTATGAACCTGATGTAAACCCTTGTTCAAGTTACTTATGGCCTTATTTATATCTTTATTTACACTATAAACAACAATATCATCAGCAAACAATAAACATTTAACAGAGGATTCTGTTAAATATTTATTAATTTGAGAAGTATATTGTTACGCCGTGAAACTTGAGTACGCTATATCTTCGACGAAACCAAGAGTAGCATCAAATAATTAAAACGCATTGCTGTGCGAAGCTTCGAGAATAGGAGTACATACTCAGGCCTGGCAAATTCCAGAAAAGTCCGACATACGCTATTATTATTAGATAACATTCAGTAGGTAGTTATGTGGGTGGATAAGGGAATTTGTACCTTCCGGTGTTAGCAATAGAGTCGAAATTTGCATGTAAGGTGGTAGATAAGTACCTACTTACGAGAGTAATAATAATGATTTATGGCCTCCCGATGCGACTATTTTGTGCTAGAATGTCCTTGAAACGTCGGTATCGAGAAATTTCGATGACTTCGCATATAAATACGGGTCCCCGGCTAGAAGCAGTTCAGTTTGATTTCGTCAGCGATACAGAGCGAACTACCTAAGTGCTTGAAGTGATACCTAGCGACCTAAGCGATACTAAACGGAACTCTGAGTGTTTATAGTGATTGGTTATTTGTTGATTGGACTAATTTGTCATTGTTTTGTGGTTAATAAAGTTATCTGCTAGTAAACCGGCATTTAATTACTCACGTTCGTAACAACTGGTGTCAGAAGTGAGATGCCATTACTACAGAGGGACGACGAACAGGGACCACGAACAAGGAGGCAAGTGGAGATGGATGCTGCACGTCAACGTCTGGAAGCGGAAGATCGGGCTGGTACGGGAGTAACGGCAGCTGCTGAGGCGCCAACAGGGCCATCCTCGGAAATGAACCTCGCCGCAGTGTTGGCCGCCATGCAAGCTAGTATGGAACAAGCCCGCCGCGAACAGGAAGCTGCCCGCCGCGAACAAGAGGCTAACCAACGTAAGCTCCAGGATCTAATCGCGGCTAACCAGGAAGAAGCCCGCCGCGAACAGGAAGCTGCCCGCCGCGAACAGGAAGCTGCCCGCCGCGAACAAGAGGCTAACCAACGTAAGCTCCAGGATCTAATCGCGGCTAACCAGGAAGAAGCCCGCCGCGAACAGGAAGCTGCCCGCCGCGAACAGGAAGCAGCCCGCCGCGAACAGGAGGAAGCCCGCCGGGATCAAGAGGCTAAGCAGAACCTAATCCTCGAAAAAATCGATCACGGCCTCGTCACGTTGGGCGAGAAAGTGAAAAATCTCACCTTAGAGGTCAAGGAGGTTTCCGCCCGAGCTGATAGCCTCGAAACCAGAATTGATGGCCACGAAGATCGCCTGCTGGACATCAACAAAAAAATTGTAAAGCTCGAAGCACGCGAACCCGTTGCTGTTAGCGCACCATCGCACACCCACTGTGCATCGGCCGCAAAATTTGATATGCCGCGTTTTGATGGCACGTCGTCCTGGACGGCTTTTAAGTACCAATTCCAAACACTGGTCAAGACTAACCGCTGGGATGATGACCAGTCTTTCGCGGCGTTAACTTTGGCCCTACGAGGCGACGCTCTGCTGGTCCTAGAGAACCTTCCTCCAGACGGCAGGACGTTGGAGCGTCTAATGGAGGGACTAGACACTCGCTATGGTGACAAGCACCTCGAACATGTTTTCCGCGTGCAACTTCGCGAGAGAACGCAGAGGTCGAACGAGAGCCTTCAGCAGTGGGGAGTAGAGGTTGAACGGCTGGTCCGGCGGGCATACATGTCGATGACACCGGAGATGGTGGAAGTAAATCTGGTGCAAGCATTCATCGACGGTCTACGGGATACTGAAGTCAGGGCTACGGTGCGACTCGGACACCACCAAACTCTGAAGAGTGCGATGGCCCACGCTTTGGAAGTGGAAGCCGTACGACAAGACTCACGTACGCACAGAGTTCGGGAAGTGGTGGTCTCACCTTCAGCGCAACCACGTCACCGAGAAGTGGCTTCGTCGGCAAAGTCCCGCTATATTCCGACGTGTTATGGATGTGGAGAAAAAGGGCACATTCGTACCGATTGCCCCAAAAGGAAGAGGGGAAGTGTGGACTCCGGAACTCAAGTTAACGAGGAGTCGTTAAACTAAATGTCGCCAGGGCCGCGGGGCGGGTGCTGGCTGGTCAACTGAAGGCCCCAACCATCACCATCAATCAAGTTCACAACGGAAATAGATTGATCATCGAGGGAACGCTGAATCAACGTGCTTGTAATTTCACCGTTGACACCGGGGCGTCACGGACTATTATAAGACCTGAGTTGCTGAAACGCACCATCTTGTGGCAAACAGAAACCCCAGCCTACCGACTTCAGACAGCCACCGGCCAGCCAGTCTCCGTCCTCGGTGATACAGAAATCGAGTTTAAAATCGGTGATCAAGTGTACACCCATTCAGCGTTAATTGCGAATATTACCGACGATTGCATACTGGGTCTCGACTTCCTGCGGAATAACCGATGTGTTTTAGATATCGATAAAGGAGTATTGAAATTCCCAGACCAAGAAGTCTTCCTGCAAGGAATTAACACATGCAACCTCTATTGCTTAAAGGATACCACATTGGCTCCAAGAACGGAAACCTTAGTCGAAGTTAAATTTCCTAAGAAAATTAGGCAACGCAGATGTGTTATGGTTGAAGACATTGGCCGGCACCCGGAACTTATCACCGCGAGGACATTAGTTATGACGAAAGGAAGATCCAAGGTCAGGATTGTAAATCTTGGGAAAAAGGAGATCCAGTTGAAGAAAAACAGTGTTGTTGGAAGATGTGAAGAAGTGAAGTATCTCCGCCAAATCAACACATCTTCAGTAAAACAAGACGCAATAAAAGGTGAACCTGATCACATCCAGCAACTTCTGGAAAATTCTAAGAGCAATTTATCAGTTTCGGAACTACAGCAAGCCAAGGAATTTCTGCTACGGTACCGGGATATCTTTGCAACGGGAAAAGATTGCGGAAGAACAGGTCTCGTCAAGCATGAGATAGATACAGGTGATGCTAGACCAATTAAACAGAGACCGCGCCGCATACCCTGGGCTAAAGAAACTGAGGTAGCAGAAATGGTAAAGGATATGGCTGATAGCGGAATAATTGAACCTTCTACGAGCCCATGGTCTTCTCCTGTCGTTCTGGTGAAGAAGAAGGACGGCAGTACCAGATTCTGTGTAGACTACAGAATGCTGAATGATGTAACGAAGAAGGACAGTTATCCCTTGCCTAGGATAGACGACACACTGGATATGCTCAGTGGTATGAAGTGGTTTTCAACCATTGACTTGAAAAGTGGCTACTGGCAAGTGGAAATTAGCGAGAAAGATAAGGAAAAGACAGCGTTCAGTACAGGAATTGGCAACGGCCTGTGGCAATTTAACGTCATGCCTTTTGGGTTGTGCAACGCTCCAGCGACGTTTGAACGCCTCATGGATAGAGTCATGGTGGGCCTTCTTGGTGACGTCTGTCTGGTATATTTGGATGACGTCATTATAATGGGCCGCACTTTTAAGGAACACCTGGGAAATATGGAGAAAGTATTCACCAGGATACGGGGGGCTAACCTAAAACTAAGCCCAAAGAAGTGTGCCCTGTTCAAGAAGGAGGTCAGCTACCTAGGACATGTCATCTGCGCCGATGGAGTGAGAACCGATCCTGAGAAGATAAAGGCTGTCCAACAGTGGCCGGCTCCAAAGAACAAAACAGAAGTACGTGCATTTCTAGGGTTGTGCACATACTACAGACGGTTTGTTATGAGTTTTTCGGACCTTGCAAAACCTTTACATCAGCTGACTGAGGATAAACGAGATTTTATCTGGGACAAGAACTGTGAGTCAGCATTCAACGAACTAAAGCAACGGCTATGTGAAGCGCCTATACTGGGGTATCCGAGCAGAGATGGAAGATTTGTCGTCGATACCGACGCCAGCAACACAGGAATTGGTGGAGTGCTGTCGCAGGTGCAAAAAGATAGGCAAGTCGTGATCGCTTACTTCAGTAAGGCACTTTCAAAACCAGAAAGGAACTACTGCGTGACTCGACGAGAACTACTGGCTGTTGTGAAAACTTTGCAACATTTCCACAAGTACCTCATAGGGAGACAGTTTACGTTGAGGACGGACCACGCTGCATTGAAATGGCTTCTACAATTCAAAAACCCTGAGGGTCAAGTTGCAAGATGGCTAGAGCAGCTGCAGGAGTTCAACTTTGTGACGGAACATCGTAGTGGAAAAGGGCATAACAATGCTGACGCCCTGTCGCGACGTCCATGTAATGAGGACTGTAGACATTGCCAGCAAAATGAAGCCCGGGAACACGTGAACTTAATTAGGGCTGAAGGCAACTTTAAGAAGTCCCAGGAAGAAGATGACCATATTCGACCTATACTGGACTGGAAGCGTAGTGGAACTAGGCCTCAGTGGAATGAAGTATCGTCACATAGTCCTGTCACAAAGAGCTACTGGGCACAATGGGACAGTTTAGTCCTAGAAAATGACGTGCTTTGTAGGAAATGGGAATCGAACGATGGCAAGGAGGTGACCACACAAGTGATAGTACCACGACGTGAAGTGGTCCCCCTGCTTCAGGAGATACACGATGGCGCTTCTGGTGGACACCTGGGAATCAAGAAAACTCTACTGAAAGTGAGACAGCGGTATTACTGGCTCAATTGTAGAGAAGACATAGAGCAATGGTGTCGGAAATGTACAGCGTGCGCATCCGTGAAAGGACCACAGACTAGGAGTAGGGGCAAGCTTCAGTTGTACAATGTAGGAGCCCCATGGGAACGCATTGCCATCGACGTTGCTGGACCTTTCCCAGTGACAGATGACGGAAACAAATACATACTGGTGATACAGGACTATTTCACAAAGTGGCCTGAAGTTTTCGCCATACCCAATCAGGAAGCGACGACAGTGGCGAAAAAGGTGGTCGAAGAAGTAGTATGTCGGTATGGCGCACCTTTGGAGATCCATTCCGATCAAGGCCGCAACTTCGAATCTGCGCTGTTCCAGGAAATGTGCACTCTTCTGGGGATTTACAAGACACGCACAACACCTGCGCACCCGCAGTCGGACGGAATGGTGGAGAGGTTTAACCAGACCCTGGAGAATCACCTGGCTAAGGTTGTCGATGACCATCAGAAAGATTGGGACCGGTATATTCCACTATTTCTGATGTCTTATCGATCAGCAGTGCATGATAGCACGGGCCATACCCCAGCAAGAGTGAATTTCGGCAGGGAGATGAGACTTCCAGTCGATACCATAACCGGCATGCCACCTGACAAGACTAAGCCAGTTACGGACTTCGTAAGTGACCTCCAAGATCAATTGGATGAAGTGCATCAACGAGTGCGTGAGAATAACCTACACACCAGCGTTAAAATGAAAACTAGATACGACCGCAATGCCAACGCCAAGGGATTTGAGGATGGTGCACTGGTTTGGCTCCACAACCCACTTCGACGAAAAGGGAAGTCGCCGAAACTTCAAGCTCGATGGGAGGGACCCTACACCGTGATAAAAAGGATCAACGACGTTACCTACCGCATCAAGAAAGGGTTACGAGGGAAACCTAAGGTAGTCCACGTGGATAGATTGGCGCCGTATCACGGATCTAATAATGCTCGGGACGAGCATGACTAAGAGGGGGGCACTGTTACGCCGTGAAACTTGAGTACGCTATATCTTCGACGAAACCAAGAGTAGCATCAAATAATTAAAACGCATTGCTGTGCGAAGCTTCGAGAATAGGAGTACATACTCAGGCCTGGCAAATTCCAGAAAAGTCCGACATACGCTATTATTATTAGATAACATTCAGTAGGTAGTTATGTGGGTGGATAAGGGAATTTGTACCTTCCGGTGTTAGCAATAGAGTCGAAATTTGCATGTAAGGTGGTAGATAAGTACCTACTTACGAGAGTAATAATAATGATTTATGGCCTCCCGATGCGACTATTTTGTGCTAGAATGTCCTTGAAACGTCGGTATCGAGAAATTTCGATGACTTCGCATATAAATACGGGTCCCCGGCTAGAAGCAGTTCAGTTTGATTTCGTCAGCGATACAGAGCGAACTACCTAAGTGCTTGAAGTGATACCTAGCGACCTAAGCGATACTAAACGGAACTCTGAGTGTTTATAGTGATTGGTTATTTGTTGATTGGACTAATTTGTCATTGTTTTGTGGTTAATAAAGTTATCTGCTAGTAAACCGGCATTTAATTACTCACGTTCGTAACAATATAAATTATATAACAATGGAGAAATAGTAGAACCCTGCATTGTTCCTTTATACACATGTCTGGGTCCATGTAAAATATTATTATATTTAACATACATTACCCTGTCATACAGAAATGTAAATATCCATTTGCAGACTTTACCTGGCACACCAATATCACTTAAGATCTGAATAAGTACAGAAGGATTAACATTATCAAAGGCACCACTAACATCAAGAAAACTACAAGCTGTGTAAGTGTGGCTATGAAAGGAATTTTTAATATCTGATATAAGAGACATGAAATTTTCTGCTGCACATTTACCCTTGCGGAAGCCAAACTGTTGTTCAGGTAAGATGCTATGTTTTTCACTATAGAACTCTAATCTAAATTTTAGCATACATTCAAATAGTTTACCTAAGCAGGATGACAGAGATATTGGTCTATATGAATTACAATCATTCTTAGGTTTTTCAGGCTTTAAAATTGGAATCACACACTGAGTTTTCCAAGAGTCTGGGACAAATTCCGATAACCATAACAAGTTGTAAATTTTAAGTAATATTTGTTTAGCTTTAATATGGAGGTTACGAATTAATTTATAGGATATGTCATCAAGACCAGGAGTAGTATCCTTTCTAGAGTTAAGAGCAATTTTGAATTCACTTAGTGTAAAAGGCTTACATAGAAAGTGACTTTCAGTGTTTCCAGCTAATTCAAAAATGTTTTGTAACCTTGTTGTGTCAATATCTTTTTCAGGTGGAGATATAGGAGCATATTTTTCAAGGAAAGAAGGGATCCATTCATCATCTTTAGGAGGTTTGCTAACTGCCACACATTTAAATCTACGGATGTAGTTCCAAATCATGCTAACAGGTGTGTATCTATTGAATGATTCACATAACAATCTCCAACCAAGTTTCTTTTTTTCCCCAAGTAACTTCTTTTTTTTCGCATCAACCTTTTTATATTGTATATAATTATCTATTGTAGGATAGGATGTATAGTTTCTCCATGCTAATTTACTGTTATTGACAGCGGTGGTACATTCATTGTCCCACCAGGGAACTGGTTTTTTAATTTTATATTGTGATTTATTCACAATTTTCGGAATATGCTGCAGTTTTAAATTGTTCAGTGTATCACAAAAACTGTTATATAAATCAGTTGGGCTAGCTGTAGTAAAGTTTAAATGATCAAATGCTTTTTCGCTTTCAGAATTATACCCGGACCAGTCAGCCCTGCTATATATGAAGCGTTCCGATGGAAAACCTATCTCATATTTTTCTATGGAAGTTTGAATATTTATAATTGTTGGAAGGTGATAACTACCCATTGGATCGTCATGCACTTTCCAGTCACATAAAGGAGCTAGAACAGGACTCACACATGATATGTCTATAGCAGATGGATTATGATGAATAGTGCCCACAGTGGTTGGAACTCCTGTATTTAAAATGCAAAGATCACATTCATCTAATAAGTTATAGACATCATTACCTCTCGAATTCGATGACAAGCAACCAAATGCAACATGATGTGCATTCAAGTCACTTAATAAAATGGTAGGCTTGGCGAAATCATCAATATTTTTTTTTAATTTTCTACATTTAAATCGACCTCTTGGAGGACTATACGCACTAAGTATAGACAAATCTCCTACATTAGTCTTAATAATAATAGCAACTGTTTGAAGATTATCATAGTAAGGAGTATGAACCACCTTGTATTTATAGGTATTTTTGATTAAAATAGCAACCCCACCATAACCATTAGGACCATTCTGTTTTATAATATCATAGCCTGAAACACTGAAAGTGCTCCCTTCCTTGAACCATGTTTCATTCAATGAGCAAATATCTATATCATTATCAGAAAGGAAGTTAATTAATAATGGTTTTTTATTATTAGCACTCTGGATATTAAAATGAGCTATTGTTATATATGTCTTAATGTAAGTTTTATTATAAGTTCTTATATTATCCATTAAAGTAAATTAGATAGAAAAACATCTTTTATTTTGTTTAAAGTCATCGGCTCTGTACCAGTTGAATTTGCTAATGCTACTAAGGACTTAACTATGGCATTTAAAATTATTTCATTGTTAGCAATTTTTTCAATTTCATTATTTTTTTCTACTACTACATTGCTTTTTTTATTTAAAAAAGTAGAGTCATTTACAATATTATCGGAATTATTTACAATTTTATGTACAGGCTTAGATTTTAGAACAGGAAAATTATTATCGTCTTTAACTATAGAGGCAAATGTTCTGTGTTGGTTTACAATTAAATTACGTTTTTCTTCTAATTTCTTCTTTTTAATGGGACAATCCCGAGATATGGCAAGGTGGGCCCCACCGCAGTTAATGCATAACAAGGTATCTGTCAAGCATTCCTTATATAAATGATTTCCAGAACATGATGAACACATTTGTTCGCTTCTACATATTTTTGCTGAATGGTTAAATTTGAAGCATTTGTAACATTGTACTAGAGGTGGAATGTAAGTATTTACTTGATATCTGAATAAATTTATAAAAACATATTTCGGTAAAGTTGTAGAAGAAAAAGTGATAGCCACTGTTGTCAGGGGAACTAATTTTCGGTCAGCATCCCTCTTCATAAATCTTTTTATTGAAATGATGTCTGAATCGGATGTAATATTTCTATAAATTTCCTCATTAGAGATGTCAGTGGGAACGAATTTGACAATGCCCACTTTCTCCACCAAGTGAGCGGGAATGAAGGCACGAAGTTTATGTTTAATTAAAAAGTTGTCCAACTTTAGAAAGTTGTTAGCTGCAGCTGCTTTTTTGAATATAATGCCCACCTTATAGGCATTTATGCGATATACGCTTGTGATTCCTTTCACATTATCGGTAAATAATTTGGTAAGTTTTATAGGGTTTTTGTTACCAAGTTTTTCCTTTTCTTTAGATTCAACATAGACTGTGTAGTCAATGTTGGAGGTATTTTCTAGGAACAGTCGTGTATAATTAGTTTTGAAATACATTTTATACCTTTCCTCATCTGTTGGGTTGGATATCTTGGGCATTTTTCTTTTGCGATCCAAGGGATCATCATCCCCGTCACTGTCCGACCCCATATTGGGGCAAAAAATAACGCGTCAAAATCTATTAAATGAAACTTTTTCCTTACTTTAAACCGAAAATAAAATGAAAATTATTGGAGAGAAAATTTAAAGCTCCCGCTTAATTTGACTTCCCGCCAAAAAGTCCCAAAACAACATTCTATCAAATTCGTTACCCCGCATTTCGTAAATCCGTATTTATAAAATACAATATCAGTCCCTTCTAATACTTCAATTATGCGTTTATGGTAATTCGGAATAACTGTTGTTGCGCTAACACGAAAATATCGTACTTCGAAATGCTGGGATTGTGTCTGTTGTCAGTTTCTAATTCATACTTTTACGGAAATTCAAAGCATTTAGTTATCTAGAAATAGTGATCTGCCATTTGTCTTGTTGTTGTTGTCTTGTTTGGAAAAAGCAACTATTTACTATTTTAGAAGTAGTTACTAATCACAGTAATAAGCTCACAATCTACAATAAGTTATTCTGCTTTTTTCTAACATATTCTTCGAAAAAATTAGGATTGGTAAAAAACTGAAAATCTTTAACATACTGGCAACATATTTCTTTTTAATCTGCGCTTATCGTTCAAACGTCATTCTGGCAGACGACAGATTATTGCGCGTGTTGTCAGTGTTGTGGTTTTGTGGTCAAATGTTGGCTGTTGATATTTTTCTGATTCTGAGCCGATTCATCGTCTTCACGTGGTAGATGTTTTCAGTTTTAAGTGTTTTTGAGTTATTCTTGTAACTTCTGTGACTTGTCTTTATGTGATGGAATAGAAAACAGGTTGGTATTGTGATAGTTTTGTTTTGTGTTTTGAATACCAAGGTCTATCCAAGATCTGATCTCCCGTCCCCCCAGCTACTTCAAATCTTTTCAATTCTTCACTTCAGAACCACAATTTGCTGATGTTGTTTGTACATGTGACATGGATACTTAAAACTGACGAAACTTCCCATTGACGAAGAAACTCTAATACCCATTCCACCAAACAAACCCAAGTCTGTATATGTGTATATGTCTCCCGGATTGAAGCTTCATCAGACTCTGGAACCACAACACGTCCATCATGAATATTCTTCAGCTCAGTATTAACAAAGCTGGGGCTGGGGTGAATTACTGTTTTGAATCAGAATATTGTTCTGGGGTCATCGGATTTTATTCCTAGTAAAGTCACAAGTTGCTCCCCACAACTGGATTCCATATATCTAAACTATGCTGGGCAAAGTCATTCGAAAATATTTTTATATGTTGCTTATTAGAATGGTTAAAGTAATAAACAAAAATTATTTACAGATATTTTTTTAATTTAAGAAACTGGCTATCTAAGAGCCATGGAGACTGAAGACAATATGGTATTTTTGGTTGTTGTTGATGATGATAAGAAAGGCAAGTCTTCTAGGAAAAAAATCCCAACTGTTGAGCCTTCTAAAATCAATATAGAAGTGGATAGTATACTTGAAACTGTACAGAAACATGGAGAATTTATTTTACTTGAACCCAAACAGGAAATTGATGATGACCAGCAAGATTATCTTGAAGATGGAAATGCATCTGAGGTAGGTATTTTATTTATTTGTTAGTATAAATCTTATGTATCATAAATATAATCTAAATGTGATCAAAAACTACTGAACAATTTATTACTTTCACAACAATTTTTTAAACAATTTTTTAATTTCGTCTCGAACGGATTGCCCAATCCAGAATAAATGGAGGAGTATTGTTCTAGGTGCTAGCTAAATAATTTATATCTTTTAATTTTAATTAATGTTTCGTTTAATTTAATATTTGAATGACTTACGGTATGTAATTGATAATTCTATGTTTTGTTTAATTTATTGTGTTTTAATGTTTTCTTTATTTGTGATTCTGTATGGATAATGATATCAGAAATAAATATATTAATAATTACACAGAGTAGTTCATAAGGATGGTATATGTGTATTTAATAAACCATATTATGTTCCTTTAATATGTATCATAGTGTTTGTTATCAAATTTCTTTGTCTGTTATGGTCTCAGGATCGGTCATAGGGTATTTATTAACCCTCGGACCTTCACCCCATTTTCATATAAATTACCAATGAAAAAAATGGTCATCAGAATAATGTTTACTGAGTCGCTAACCATATGTTTTACAGACTGGATCAGAATACCAACCAAGTATAAAAGAAGAAATTAAAGAAGAAGAATTAGACATTAGTGAAGAAGAAATTAAAGAAGCAGAAGAAACAGACAATAGTGAAGGAGAAATTCAAGAAGAAGGAGAAGAAGATGATAATAATGAAGGAGAAAACTCTTCAGAAGGTGAATCCAGTTCGTCTCAACAGAATAATAAACGTCGCTTCACGATGCTAAAGCCATGGCAGCGGTACTCCTTTGTAGAAGAACTGAGGAAAAAGAACAAAGAATTGAGGAAGGATAAAGAGTTATTGATCAATACGTTAGGTGGGATTATGAAGACGGTTAAGCCTCCACCACCACCACCAAATTTCTATAGAATGAACGGACCTAAATACCAGTAAGTATGTTTTTTTTTGGAATTAGTTTGTGAATGGCCTGATTATGCTATTGTTTTTGTCCAGTCGTTTTAGTGAGAATATAACAGAATCGTCAGCACATATTATTAGGTGTTAGTGAAACACAATTTTTTTTCTAAATGCAATAGGAAATCAACTTGCAATTTTTTTATAAGGAATATGACAAATGAGATAGAAATTACAATAATAATTTGTCTAAGTAACATTGCATAGTAGCGAATATACATAATTATAACACAATATTGCTTAAAAAATTATTGTAACTTCTATCTCATATTTGTGAAGAAATTTCTGGTTATCAAACCATCCGGTTTTTTGGTAATTAAATGATGTGGCATTTATAATTATACAAACAATACATCGAAATGAAAATGAGGTATCTCTTCGCAGCATTAAATTAATTACTCAGATACCCGCGAAACGAGACACAATAGTAAAACAATAACAGCGCGGTCTCATAGGACCGGTTGGGGATTCAAACGTTAAAGAACAGCTTTTTACAAAATACAAAAATAAATACTTTTACCACAAAAGTATTTTTAAATTTTTGTGTGTCGTTTTTTTCTCTGTTGGTTGCAGCTAATCGTAGGAAATAGTTGGACTGATTATGACTGCGCTTTTACTTGTAGACAGCTGAAGTTATAAGGAGTAACTAAAGTCACATTTATTTAAGTTTATAATCAAATGTTTTGGTTCCAGATGTGTTTACTGTGGGTTTCTGAAGGCAACATTACCAGGAGCCAGCCGACATTACCAAGAGAAACATGGAGAGCGTTATTTAGTATGCTATGCTTGTGGAGTCGATTTTACCAGGTAAGCTTTGTCAGATCTTTTTCTAAGTAACTTCTATTGCACAAGGGCACACATTATCACATTAGCGGTTTGTGAGTGACTGTGCGGCGGGGCGAACGCACAGCGAATGCGTCGCGGACACACTGCGGCTGCATAACGACGACGCGGATGCGTGGCAAATACGCAACGTTTTAGTCGCGTGTTTGCGTATGCGTTCACTTTTCTTCATATTTAAAAATGCTGCTTCACTTTATAATCAATTTTGTTGTGGCTTTCAGAAAACAATTTACTTTTAGGGCCTGTTTCACCACCTATGATTAAGTTTCGAGTATCTTACATGACAGATAATTTCATACAAATTCTGTCAAATTTTTGAATTTATTCAGTGAGTAGTGCTTACTCGGACATTGTGAAACAGGCCCTTAGTGTTGTAACGATTTATGTTCAGTACAAAATAGAGACAATTTTTCCACTTCTGTTTTGTAACCCACAGCACTGGAAACCTGTACAAACACGAGAAGCGCTGCATCGCTCCGGACGCGGAGATAGTGCTGCGAGCACGCGGCGTGTTCCTCGGCCGCAAGGGACGCGGCCGACCCTTCCTTACGGCCAACAAGTTCGCTTTAAAGGATGACGAGTAAGTTCTGTTTTTTGATTCGAAAGGAAAACTCGTTAAATAGTTTGGGCCCAGTAGGTAGGTGAATTTGATGACTATAGTCTTCATCTGCCTAGCCTTTTCCCAACTATATTGGGGTCGGCTTCCAGTCAAGCCGGATTTAGCTGAATTACGAGGAGCGGCTGCCTACCAGACCTCCACAACTGGGGTAATACGGTACTTTATAGCAAGACTGGAGTCAGATTTACTGGCTTCTGACTATCCGTAACGACTGCCAAAGATCTACAAATGACAGCCGGGACCAACGGCTTAACGTGCTTTCCGAGGCACGGAGGAAACTCCTTATGTTAAGATGGTCACCCATCCACAGACCAACCTAGGCAAGCGTTGCTTAACCTTGGTGACTATAGTATAGTATAGTAAAACGGCATGGTATCCGCAACTCCACTACTTTCTAGACAAAGATGAGTCAACGAGGCGGAGAAAAATAGAACACTACCTTTTCAACCAGCAAACAAGTAAAAGATTAAGGGTCTTCCTTGGATGCGAGAAACATAGGAGCTATGTTAGGGGGAAGCGTATGTCCAGAAATGTACATCGTTCTGGTAAAATCAATGATGGTTATGCTTATTACCAGCGAGACCGCTAGTCTTACTTAGTTGTAGCGATTGTAGCATGAAGTTTTGGTTTCAATTTAGTTTGACAGTCTATGAAATCGAAAAATCCGAGTTCACGTACAAAGAAATATTGTGTACTTTAACCTCTCGCGCGTTTCTCGTACACACGGGTGTACGAGACAGTTGAGTGCCCCTTGTCAAGGTCAAACAAAAAACGAAAAATCCTCGACGCGTGAGGCATTTTGGGTGAATGTTCGCGAACGTTCGAGAGGTTAACTTACTACTATAGAATAAATATAAGACTTTCGATTGAGTTTATCATGACGTCTACGAGTTTTATAGAAGTTACACGACTTTGTAATCGAAAGCAACGATAAGTATCTTTAAATTTCATATATGTATAACGAGTTTACAAGATTTATCTCTAATTATATCATCTCGGAATAAGTACAAACTGCAGTCGCTATGGGCGTATCACTGGGTTCAGTTCTAGGTCCATATCTATTTATTTTACTAAATTAGATTGAGTATATCAGTTTTCTTGTTACTAGCATAGATTTTTCCAATGCTGAGCAAAGGGCTTTATCTGCCTAAGGGCCTGTTTCACAATGTCCGAGTAGGCACTACTCACTGAATAAATTCAAAAATGTGACAGAATATGTATGAAATTATCTGCCAAGTAAGATACTCGAAACTTAATTATAGGTGGTGAAATAGGCCCTAAGACAAAACATTTTGGCAGATATATATATTTTTTTAAATAAAGCTAATAACATTTTAAATGTGTGTGGTCAGTAAAACGTTCCAGTGCTCGATGTGTTCGGCGGTGCTCGTATGTAAGACAACACTGGAGTCGCACGAGAACTTACATCGCGGCAAGCGGCCTTTCCGATGTCACGCCTGTCCCGCTGCGTATACCTCTTCTTCTGCACTGACGGTAAGATTTAGACGAGTTCTGCCTACTACCTACGGACGCGTAGCTACATAAAGGCTGTTTTTTATACCCTGAGACTAAATTGACACAGGCAAATGTCAAACTTACAATGAGAATGATGCCAGTTCCTTTGTGTTGTGACAAGTGTGACAACCAGTCGCGTGCGTGTAACCTAGACCCTATGCAAGCCCAAGAAATCTAGACTAACCCTGATGCCATTGATAAGAAAAAAAAAACACGAGTAGGTCATATAGCCGCGGAGAATCTTAACACCGCGATTCAGGTTAGTGACGTAATAGATCAACGCCATCTATCGAGCAATTAAGAACTAATATTTAATAGAGTCAACTTAAATGTACGGTTGTACTGCCATCTATAGATTTTTTGCGGCAACCTTTGCTTCGCTACAATCGCGGTCATAACAAATTGCATTGTTTGAGCGCCATCTAGTGTAAACTAACTACAAATTATTTACGATATTGATAATATTAGTACTTACAATGTAAACAAGCAGTTTTTCTTCGTTTCTTACCACGAACAGATAACAGAACACACAGAAGGCACATTATAGTTTATTTTGATTTACTTTATAGGTACATGAATTGAAAAAATACTTTTTGAATTCTAGTTCATAGTAGGCACTTATCTTTCTTTAAAAAAGATGTTACATGAGCGTGACGATGAACGTTTTACATCAATTTATCTCTAAAACTTGATAGTATTTATTATGCCAATTAGTAAAGTCGTTACTCAGTCACACAGTTCACACACTTTGATTTCCAAATGTCTTTAAACATTCTTTCACATCGAACATTACACGCGTTTCCGAATTCATTTCATAGATTCATTTCATTTCAAGAAACTTTAGTTAGTTCAAAAGTATTCAAAACTAAGCAATTTACACTTTACAGTAAGTAATAACTAAACACAAAACTTTAAACGACTGAACTTTTAAAATTGAATAAAACAAAACAAACAACCATTAATAGCAATTGAAACTACATTGAAGTTAGCAACATTTCAAAAACGTAATTTGCGCAAGTTTACTGCGCATGTCATAGTAGACACTCGTAATTTTCGTGAACTTACAAATTCTCATTCATTAAATATCTGAAGTCAGGCTTATCCGCTAGAACAAATTTAAAAATTTGTACTTGCACACAGTATCAAATTTTACCCACACTCAGTCACATTTTTACGTTTTTATAGAACAGACAGAGATGGAATTTAAGCCATATACGGAAGCCAGTGTGTCGTTTGAGACAGAAACACACTGGTGTCTTGTGGTTGTGATCTCTTTCTAATTTTAAGTGTTAGAGTGAGATGGGAGAGAATGCTCAAGGCGGCAACATTGCATAATTGAATGAATGAATTTCGTATTGAACACGAATTGGCAACTAAGCGTAGCCGCATAGGCGCGCGAAGTTTAAAGTTTTGATTTAGATTGCGCGCGAAGTTTAAAGTTATGATTTTTAATAAATTAATTTATTTGTTGTTTTCTATGCTTTAGGTGTTAGGTATCAATTATTTAGCCATTACAAGCCGGGCTTATTTACATGTATTGGCCTTCCGCCTCTGGTGACAACCCGCGTAATGTCATTTTAGTCTCAGAGATTAAAAAACAGACTTTAGACGCGTATTCCTCACTATACGCTCGGTGTACGCTTGCGTGAAGCTTGTGTGCTAATAGAGTATAATCTATTATCATGCTATTAGCTCTTGTTGCCATTCTGCTGTCTGTATCGAATAAATATTTTCCCATCCTATTCTAACTCTGTTACTTTTTTCTGAAGATAAATATTACTTTAATTCATGAATCCCCGACCGGTCCTATGAGACCGCGCTGTTATTGTTTTACTATTGTGTCTCGTTTTGTGGGTATGTGATAGGTTAATGTGGTCTACATACAAACAGTCTGTGCTTCATTCCCTACCCTTGTTCTGAATTATGTGCTTCTATCGAACTATTAGAAATTTATGTTAAAAATGCTTGATTTCCAGCGTCACACCAAGGTACACAAAGATATCCAGTACCTGTGCGACCACTGCGGCCGCTCGTTCAAAGTCAAAGGCGCGCTCATTTCTCACATGGCCACACATAATCGTAAGTATTTCACTCATTAGTCATTACTGTACTAGATTGTAGACCTTCAAAAAATCAGAAATGTATAGGTTAGTTCTAGGTAAGCGCGCTCCCATGTCAACCGCATCGTCGCTTTCCGTCATAAGATAGCGGTCAAGCGTAAACTTATCAAAGATAAAAAGAAATGCCTTCTCCGGTAACCAAACCAAATTAGGAAACAAGATGTACGAGTAATGGTTCGGTTTATGCAGAGATTTTGATTTGGTGACGGTGACTTAAATACAAAAAAGTAAGTTGAAATGTTAGAAGACTTATGATTAGAGCCTGTTGGAATTTGTGTGGGGAACAGTCCATCTGTGCGATTGAATGCACAAAGGAAGAACATGGGTAACTTAATAACTAAAACGCGCGCCTTCTTTTCTGCTGGCAAAAATTCCGGACCGCCACTTGTCTCATGGTTTCCTTACCCCTGTTATGTCAGACTAAAACCGTACCGTTTCCACAACTATCATGAGGTAGGATACTAATGCATTCACTTGTATCCCCGACTGGTATCGTCCCACAACTTCCACAGTCATGAAGGCGCGCACGGAACAACGCACCTCCTATTTGGGACCACCTGTCTCACATAAGATTCTCACATGATTCTTTAACTTCGTTTAAACATTTCATCACCATCTTCTTGCCCGTGTGTCGGGGCAACACGTTTTTTTCTTCCATTCTGTCCTGTCACTCGTTACGCTATCACTAACTCCCTTTTCTTCCATATCACTTCTTAGACAATCCATCCTTCTTTTCTTGCTCTCCCTCTCCCTCTCCATCTTAAATCATAATCCTTTTAGTAGCTGTGTTTCATCCCACCTCTTTACATGACCATACCAAGACAAACGATTCCCTTTCAACTTTTCAGTTACTGACGCCACCTTCAAACTTCCCCTAATATGATCATTTTTCACTTTGTTCATTCTTGTCACACCACACATCCATCTTCGTTGTAACATCTGCTACATAAGTTCATTATTATTAAATTTTTATCAACAGCAATAAAAAAATATAAATGCGACGAGTGCGACCGTCGCTTCGCTCAGAAGCAGGCGCTGATGCTGCACGTCAACAGAGTCCATCGAAACTTGCCGCCGCCCTGCGCTTGTCAGATATGTCCAAAGAGGTCAGTATACTGTAAAAAACTTGAACTCAAATCTTCGGGACAGTTTTTGTAGGTATATCGGGAAGTTTTTTATGACGAGACGTTAAGTGTAAGTTAAAAAATGAACTGAATTTACCACCATATAATTTAGTTTTTAGTGGTGTTTATATCACGGTCAGATCAAAGTTTAAATTACAATAGCAGTTATATAAAACTAAAGATAAACTAGTAACTGGACGAATTATTTATACTTGTCGTATTTTGACTGGGAACACGTTTATTAAGCGTATACAGCTAAGGAGTGGAATTCCCTGCACGACACTGTGTTTCCTTATAGCTGTAACCTAGAAATCTTAAGTTGAGAGTGAATAGGCACATAGGCGTTTGACCATGATGACGAAAAGTGTGCAATTTCAAATATTTTTGTTGTTAGCAAACTTATTTATATTAGGACCTGTTTCACAGTGCCCGAATAGCCACTACTTTCTGAATAAATTAAAAAATGGAAGTATAACAGAATAGAATTTCTATGAAATTATCTGCCAAGTAAGATATCGGAAACTTAATCATAGGTGGTGAAACAGGCCCTTAGTCTTGCTAGCCGTTGGTTTTAAACATCACTGTTATATTGTAGGTACCCGCGGATGTATCTACTCAAAGCACACATGAAGAGAGAGCATGGGATGTCCATCATAACTCGCAGGGTGAGAATTCATTTACTTTAAATTTTTAAATTAAATTCGATAAAAAATAAAAGGCCCGTTATGACATTTGAAAACGACCCTAGAATGTAACTTGGAACGAAACTAAAAGAAACAATAAAATTTAATTAATTACATAGTGTAATTACTTACATAGTGTTTTAAAAAAATGCATACATTTTTGGCGCGTTAAATAATATGATTGGAATATGTTGCGAGTATTCTTATTTTTTTCTATTCTTCGCGCTTACTATTACTACCGCTGTTGCTGTTGCTTACTATTACTATTATTTTATTGTTTTTTAATTTTTTTGCGATGACAAAAGTCAAAACGGGCCTTTTATTTTTTTGTAAATTTTAGCACAAATAGTAACCTAACTAAATAAGAGTAAAGGTTGTCATTATTCGTTTTCAGAACTACCCCCAATATGACAATATATGGGGTTTTAAGATTGCATGGAGTGTTCTTATTTTTTGGGTTATAACACAAATTTTAATCAAAGACAATCATTATTAGTTTTAACGACTTGAAAATATGTTTTTTATGGTCGCCAGCGAAGTCGTTGTCAAAATCCTAGCATTATTATGAGAGTCAGTATTCCTCTGTCAAACTTCTCATTGGTGGATCTTTTAATCAAAAACATACTATTAATTTCAGATGTTTTTTAAAACGCTACCAACAATGTCGGAACAAGAAATAGACCAATGCAGTCATGTTACGAAGGAGATGAAAAGTTAGTTATTCCCACCGACACTTATCAAGGCCGAAACAGGCCCTACAGAAGTTACCTAGGACCAAGAGTATGCTGAACTTAGCAACGAAATGGTCCCCCCAAACGTCACCACAACGACCGGTCCTGTACGTCTTGCATCCATCGGATTCCCGCGACCCTCGTCAGGTAATCGGTCCACCTTGTGGAAGGCTTTCCAACGCTGCGTCTTCCAGTACGTGGCCGCCAATCCAGAACGAAATGGTCGAAGAAACGAAACCAACAGAAGAAATATCAATGGATGACTTCATGCAGTACGAGAGCCACGTTCAAGAACCAGGTACAGATTTCTAGACTTTCAACTTCCAAATACAAATATAAAACTGTCACGCGTCACAAAATCGCTATTGAAACTTTGTACAACTTCTTCGTTTTGTATGTGAACTACATTAGTATAGATACCGGCACGAATGTTGAGCGTCCGGCGAAAGAAGGGGATTGCTTTGTGCATCGTACACATCGGAAAGACAATCTCTGTACAAGGCTTGCACTCCCCGCGCGTCTTACTGCATAACACTAATGAGACCCGATATTTCACTTTTGCGCAAGAAGATCCATATCGGTACTAATACCAACCGTAGGTTATACAACGTTATTATTAGTATTATGCGAAACCTCAAATACATGTCTAGTATTTTTATGATAAAAATCTATGTGAAAAATTTCGAAACCGTATCATGAAAAATCACAAAGTTATAAGCTTGTTATGTTACCTGGTTGTCCGTAGAAAAACATGGTCACCGCGCAGTGCGCCCGCGCCGCCTCGCCGGCTAAGTCCGTGCACTTGCAGGCTTTGGACTGTCTTGTCTGTAGTCAAGTGTAGGTAGATATTATTATGTACTTTATTTGTAAAAGCAGCCGTAAAAGATAAAATGGAGTCAATGCGATTTGTTGCACCTTATGTTAAACAAAGTTTAAAGTAATTGAAAGGTGTATTTCACCCATAGCAGGGTTAAAGTACAATTAATAACTTTCTAAAATTAACCATCTGGGCGAGTTTAGTTTTAAATGTTAATCATTCCTGTTTACTATACTGCATTTAATCACTACTAACAATGTCTTATACCACTCACTACTCACCTCACAGTTAGGTTCACTCACTAATACTGTCAAGCCTACGGCGCAGTGGGCCGCTCGCTCGCGCGGAACGCATGCGCACGCACGGGTGCATCGTCTGGCGGCATTTTGTTGACTGAGGGTATAAGGCATGCTCAGGCACGCGCTCGCAGTGGGTAGGTATAAAATCGCTGCGTGTCCAACTTGTAAATATTTTAAAATATTTTTTGGAAAAAATATGACATGTAGAAATGACTGGAATCGATTCAATCAAAGATTCTGTACAAAGTATATTAAAGTTTTGCATATACCGGTACTGAAACTAATATTGTATACAAAAACGGAGAAGTTGTACCAAGTTTCAATAATGATTTTGTGACGAATGACAGTAAATTGTATTTGGAAGTAGAGGCGCTAGTTGATGGGCCGATCGTAGTCAAACCTTATAGTTTAATTTAGTAGTAGGAGATTTAGTCACTTGACTGTTGAGAATAGTCTTTAGTTAGTTTTCGTTTAAGATACTATGTGCAGGGTCAGCAGCGTCAAAATTTGAATTATCTGAGGACATTGTAAAATGAACTTTAATTTAAGTGGCATAAAGTGCAAGTTTGAATAGCTATTCGCGGTCAACAAGCGGGTCTTTAGACTATCTCACAGGAATAATGAACTTTAAATTAAGCGTCATAAAGTGCAAGTTTAAATAGCTATTCATGACCTTCAAACGGGTATTTTTTGTGTTAGTATGAAATTCTGAATTTTGTATGCCAAAGGGTTTATTCAGACATTTGGGTATGTGTCAAGGATGAGTTAAATATTGAAATAGCCCACAGAAATGGAGCCATGTTTTTGTGACTAATGTATCCGGTAAAATATTATTTGTAATTGTCTAAAGCAGTGGTTCCCAACCCTTTTTTGAGTTTTTTACTTTTGCGGACACATTTTAAGCTCTTGCGGACCACAGGTTGGGAAAACATGGTCTAAAAATGTATGCTTGTATGCTATTACATGGCCAAGTAAAATTGTACATTCTCAATGTTTATATTACTATTATAAATTATTATTTGGTGCTCCCTAAACGCCATTATAGTCTGCAATTGCGCAATTGATTGCCGTTGAAGCCCATTTTATTGTAAGATATGAATTATTTTTAAGTCAAAGTGATATTGTTGAAAAACAATTGGACAGGATAGGGAGTAATTGTAATTTATTGTTAAATAAAAATGCCAAAGTATTTTAATACGAAAATGTGTTTTATTACGCACTTATTATTTCAACCAAATATGTTTACTCATCTATAGCATAATGCGTACACAATCGTAAGAAGACACCACGAATTTTTTTGTTATAATGCATCATTACATACTAGGAAAATACAAAAATATTAAGCGGTTTCTTGGTAAACAACTACTCGGGATACCTTAAAAATATGCGAAATGTACACATACATGAAATGCACCATTTTATAATACGCTGATCATTCATCTTGGTCAAGTTAGCACTCCAAGACCTGGGTTTTTGGGCTTCGAAAACACGTTTCTAATATCGATAATAAACGGACGAATTTAGAATGTCCTCCATTTTGTATTTGGTCATAAGAATTTATCAAATAAATGCTTTGCAATCATGATGTAATTTTCGGTGCAAGTAAAAAGATAGACGAAGGCAATATTGTCCACACGAACCAAAAAGTTTAAGATTTGCAATGGCACCTCTATTGATATGAATTACTTAACATGTCGATAAGCATTTACATTTTTACAAATATTACAAACGTGTTTTGGAAGCTACAAAAACGATACGGTAAAGTGTACGGGTGCATTGTTTAGAGCTAGAAAGCGCTTTTTCTCTATTCTCGACATTACAATCACTTCGACCAACAACCACAAAAACTAACATCAACTCTTTTATCTTCACTCCACAATACTGATCATAGTTTTATCTTAACAATGGTCCAAAAATATCTAATAGCATTCCTAAACGATCAAGTAGAAAAATACTTTTAATTATGCCTCACAGAAATCTAGCTTCTTTGTTAATTTTTTCCCTCCCTATCATCAAGATATAATTTCTCTTTTATTTATATATTTGTTTTGTTCTGTGTCATGTCGAATTGCGTCAAAGAATACGTCGTGGGTCTAAGAGTGTTAACCCTTACTCTATACTACTACTGTGACAATCTCGATAAGTTGCGATTATCGTGTTGCATAATGTTCAGGATGAAAATATTACATCACTCTGTATAAAACTAAACATTTATCGATATCGACAGATAGGGCGGAGAGTTAAAGCATTTTTGTTACAGATGCGCTACATCTGTCGATATTCGATTGGAGCCTGTTCGAGGGCTTGCCTCCTAGAATAATGCTCTAATCTTTCGAGTTTCACAATATGGCGCCTATTGATAGCGTTTCAGTCGTAACATTACGTCAGTATTATAGTAGTGATCTCTTTAGCATTCCACAATAACTTGAACATTTTATAACGATGTATCGACTTAATAAGAAATGTCACTGCCTCGATGATGTACCGTAAATTTAACACCGATGTGCCCATATCAAGCCGAGAGAAAGTAATAAGGCAAATATTTTAACATGAGATTTCTAGCGTGTTGCACTCTTCAGATAAATTCGTATACTCGTGAGATGAGCACTAAAACAATTCCCAGCTAACCTAACGTGGTGGGCGTCAAATCTAAAGTATGAAAATGTCACAGACGCTATGAATCAATATTCTTTCACATAACACAGAGCACAGTGTCGAACATGTCTTTATACAAATGGGGTTTTTTTCTATCCGCTAGCACTCAGCCTCAAACATTTTCATTGAACATTGTGCATCAAAATCTTAACATTAACCCTATGATAACAGTTAACACGATTACATTAAACAGACAATATGTGAACTTGTAATGCATTATCGTTTGACCTTATTTTTAATTTGAATGCGTTTCTCGAAAAGACGTACCTTTCGGTAGTTTTTAGGATATAAGACCTTATCGAATTATCTGTAAGTGTACTGTTTTCTAATGTTTTGTTTCAACCTGAAATAAAACACTAGGAAACAGCAGCCTGTCAATAACTATCATTGGTGCGGGCATCTCGTAATGAAAATGATTACATAATATGTAAAAAGTAAAAAGACAACTTTGCGGAGAGCCATATTAAATATTATTCAATATGGCTCTCCGCAAAGTCGTCTTTTTTCTCATTTATTTTTGTAGATAACTAAACATTTGTAAATAAATCATAAGGTTTTCTTATATTTTTTTCTGAACCAGATTTGACGGTTTCGCTTCCCATAAACTCAAAACTACCGACAAATACGCCTTTCGAAGAACATAAAATGATATTAGAATGTGTCTTACGTTCGGTTATCCGACATTCTGTGTAGCCAACTATTTTTTTTTGTTTTTTGTAAAAATAAGTGTGTAATAATAAAACTCCGTCTGACAAACTTCATGATAATACATTTCACTGCGATTTCGATGTTAGTTTTGCCTTAAGCAATATCACCTATACTATATTTGTTATAGGATGGTGTCGGTGACAGCTGTCAGATTCATACAATGTAGCTACCTATGCTTTTCACTCATCTTAAAGATGCATATTTCCGTCCTGCTGTCATCCTACCCATGCTATGTAAAAGACCTTATTATAAGGTGTACTATTATTGGTATTTGTGTGCGAATTGCATTTCTAAATGTTGCCGATTTTGCATTATCGAGACAAAATATTTTTTATTTTCTTATAAATAAGTAACGATTATATTTAAGTAAATGGCGCAGTCAAATGTTTCATCAAAATGTTTAGTCAGACAGAGTTCTCGTGTGGGCAGAGTACACTATTACCGGCTATTAGCCGGGTCATGTCAACAATGCCATAATCCACATTGCCTGACTTACTTAATAGAGGACTCTGAATGTTAAGATAGTTCTGGACAAATTTAGTGAAAAATATTGCCTTTATATAATAAAACTCCATGATTTTGTACACAATACATAATAAGTCGTAATCGTTTTTGAGTATAATGTAAATATAAATATATTTGCTATATGTTACCAAATAATATTGAACCCGTTGGTTGTTTCACGTTAAATGTGTCCAGAAACACACATGATAGCGATCAAACGAGCGTTCACTTACAGTTTGTATTATATTTATGTATATTACATTGTATATACTAGTGGCAGTTATCAACGCTCTTGATATCAACTCGTAGGTTAAAAGCTCACTAAGTTCATAGTTCACAAATACTTTATTATACACACATTTATATTTAATGAATAGTTTAAGGCCTAAAAATTGGTTGTATGGAAGATTGTAATGATTTTTGAGCTACTTAACTTTAGGCGGTATCAAAGAAATTGATAAAATAATCACAATTGCATTTTGTTTCTGAATAAAGCTTGAGTCGTGTGAGTCGACGCCTAGTGAGCTTCTAAACTCTTGCGACGGCAAAGTCATACAATACAATTACAAAAAAGTACTTCCAATTACATTACTATTGAAGTCGGACGTCAAGTTAGTCGATTATATAATTAGTTATCGATTTATTTTCGGGAAATTAATCAGTGCGTATGAGTACGATCGATTGACATAGACATAATCATAGATAATCGAAGCTCATGCAATTTCTTACAATGATAAGTTTATACAATTATAAATGAAGTACCATGTGATTAAGATAAAATATACGGGTACAAGGTATCTAATTCATAATATTAAATGGAAACAATAAATGAATAATAAAACCGTCCGATGGCTAACACGACATTCGTTCATATAAAAATGAGCTCAGATTTCGTTTCCGACTACCAACGAATAAGTCAAAGAAAAAAAGTAATTTTGAAAAATAAAACAAAATTGTTGTAAAATATCCAAAGATACACGAGGAATAGTCGAAAATGACAATTACTAACTAAACATCACTAAATCAGGCGCAAAGTAAAATAAAATGGAAATCATGTTCCCACAACACATTCAAGTTTCGACTAGTTTCCTCACAAATAATAAAATAAAACAAAATAAAAAGCGAATTGTACAGCTGAAATCATTAGGAACATACAACTGACATTATCTGAGCAACTTCTTGAAAGAATACGTTCAAGAAATTCAAAATTTCTATTACTAACATACTTATCACAGGTTAAAAGGGACAAGAGAAAGTATTAGTGTTCTCTCAATACAGTACATACGTAGCTACATAATATAAAAACTAAGACAACTTACGATGTACTAACGGCCGCGTCGACGCGCGGCGCGGCGTGAATGAAATCGTTTTAAAAATTAATAATAAATTCTAAGCCCATTGCCCCTTACGTGGGGCGGTTGAGATCGATTACTTACATTTATAACAATATAACATTACGTTGACTGGCGGTGCCAAAGCGCTGAAGCCGATTAAAATTAAAAGAGCACATAAGGCGATATCCTCACTGTGTTCGCGCGGACGAGTCGGACAGACGCGCCGCGCACACCCGTCGGCTCCGATCTCCCAATAATAATTAGTTGTGATCATAAAAATAATATGTAATCGAAGCCAACGGATGTACGCAGCGACATTGAATCTGTACAGCTATTGAAGCCTTAAAGATTGCCCCTCCACGCCAAAGGGTTTTATATCTAGTAGGTATCACTTTAAGTGTTGTTTTAGCGTGAAGGGCTGCCCCGACTGTTCCCGAACCTTCCCTGGAGTAAGGCGAGGTGACCGTCAACTCGCCTGCCACGTCATCACGAAGGCTCTATCCGGCGGCGGGAGTTCATCGTAGCTGGCCTACCGAGGCCTTACGGCCGATAACGAACACTCGTGGTGCATATCAGATGTTTGTGGGTAATTGACGCTTCGGAAAGTCTTTTTTGTAGTCGCGCCGGTTTGTGGGCTTCCATCGCTTGGCCACCAATCGTATCACAACAGCACTGTAGTCACTGAGGCCCAAAGTCCGGCCTGGTACACTCGTTGTCCGGCGCGCGGCCTGGGGGACCGCGCGCCTAGTCCCACCCGTTCTCCTTCACCATATGAGCCAGTTCTATTATGAACTTGCCCTCTTTGTATTTCTGACTCGATTCGAACGCGTGCTCCTGGAACAGAAATGGTGCTATTGTATTGGCAAGATAGTAGCAGATACTAAATAAACATGTTAGGAGGAGGAGAGCTGGCCTGATGGCTGGTGAGCGTGCGTGACCCATCGCCACTACCACTCCATCAGTCCATCGTGCATATGCTGTAAGGAGGCTGTTGGAAAGTAGCAGTTCAGTCGTGCCTTGTGCTCCATTGGTGTAATTGCCGCAAGGCGTTCCATGGTGAGGATAAACCAATAAATAAATAAATGTTTCAAACTGCTGCACGAATCCATGATTTAAATATCAGTAGCAGCATCTGGCACGTGCCCTAACCCACCTCAATGGATTTAGAGCCGAATGCAGTTCAATAAAGATGAAAGAGGACAGGGGTGAGCGCCATTGAAATGTTCTGTGTGTCCGTGGCCGGACTGTAGTGAAACTGACGAACGATTATATGGAAGCAGGCATAGGAATTGAAAACTATTGAATACAGAGAGCTTGTAATATTTTTTAATTTAAATATTTTTGGAAATCTCGTCTATTTTTTTTAAACGTTCCTTTACACTAGGAATTCACTCCTGAATCGTGGGTGTGCTCACAAACGTGTAAACTCATAGGACATACAAATATTTGTTCCGTGCGGGAATTGAACCCGCGACACGCATTGCAGCTGCCAAGCTGCGCAACAGAGTCGTCAAGCCTTTATCTTGCTTCTTTCAGTCTTAAAATAGCTATGATGATGCTTATTTTCTTCGGAGAAATGTCTTCTCAGATGATAGAACGGCCACGTGCGAAGTTAAGATTTCTATACATCTTAACCTATCACATACCCTCAAAACGAGACACAATAGTAAAACAATAACACCGCGGTCTCATAGGGCCGGTCGGGGATTCATGAACTAAGAGAATTTTATCAAAATCGTATGATCGAATGACGTTCAAACTATGATTTGCGTCCGAAGAAGATAAATCTTCCACAACATAACGCATTATTAGGAGGTTACTACAGTCTTGTGCCAATTAGACTAATTTGTTCTACTTAATTAATATTATTAATCAACAAATAAATACGTATTCGATATCAGCGTGGTCTTTGATAGTCTGAACTCGGTTATAAAATGATATAATCATATTAATATTATAAAGGCGAAAGTTTGTGAGTGTTTACGTGTATGTTTGTTACTTCTTCACGCTGGAATGGCTGAACGGATTTCGTTGAAATTTGGCATACAGGAATAGCACATACGATACTTTTTATTTCGGAAGGTTCCCTCGGGGCCATTTTCTACTTTTAACGCGGGCGAAGCCGCTTGTTTATAGCAGTTAGTATCGCATAAAGATCGCGTATTGTAAAATTCAAATCGCTCTTTAGATTGTCGTCGACTATTTTGGGATTATAATTATTTAAGGGTCGAACAGAAAAAGAATTAGTTTTACAGACGAAAGCCTTGTTAGGCCTCTTGTAAACGGCACGTTTTTTTAACCGTAAAACGTTGCGCGTATATAACACTGGTACTGGTGGAAACACGGCGGCGGTAACGTGCCGTAGCGCCGCCGTGTATGTCAACAAGCTCCACGAGTGATCCATACAACACTGCCAACTGTGCCTACACACGGCTAAAAAACGTGCCTGTATAAAAGGCCTTACTCGAAGAAAAGTTTGAAAGTGTTCTAGAATTACTTGTTTTCAGTTAAGCTTAGCAACAGTTGGGTGAATAAGCAAATTGGTATAAGATTTAACTTTTAATTGATATCGACTGACTCGTTTGCTCGTAAAGGTCATGCAGAAAGAACCTGATTAGAAATTACAAGATTTGTTCGAACCGAAATAGAGTTGTCGGTGCATAATGTTCCATGCGGGCCTCGAAGAGATGTCAGTAAAACCGTAGCGGCCCAACAGGGCCGCTGCTTATACCTAGGTGTTGTTTAAAACCTCAAGAAAAAAAAACTATTGGAATATAAAAAGCAAAATTGTAGCAGACTTGTCTTTATTAGGAATTATGTGACCCCAATTTTTTTTCTGAACTCCTCCGAATGGGTCAATAACAAACACTGCGACACGAGATTTTTGTACACAGACTGTAGTTCTGTATCTACTTTTAGATGGCAAATCATCGAATGACTTCTCACGCTCCTGTGCGTAGAGCGGGAGGGCGTGTCAGACTTTACTGACTAAAACCCACTCCTATGTTCCTCCTTTGCCTTTCATTCCAGGGTATCTACTGTGCCATTACTCAGCTCTCATGAAGTCTGAAACTGTTACCACGTTGAAGTAAAAATGTAACATAATACCTGAATGTCGGGTGCGTTATTTTTCATTAGTTTCGTATGAGGGGCACGATCTTATGCAACGGTATTTGAGGATCGCTTTCACGGAATATTGGATGTTTGAGACGAACTGAGGTAGCATGTGGGCAGAACCTTTTTACTTTTTACAGTTTTGGTCGAAAAGATTTAAGAGCATTTCTTATCTTGGAGAGTTGGAGATTACCGTACCTCTAGTGGTTGACAGGGAAGAATTCAAGAAGTAGTAAGAACGTGTCAAACTGATTTGGAGTCGTACAACATTACAACAGGACAGGAAGATTAGGTACGTGGAAAATTATCAAATTTTTCATGACTTGCCATAAGACGAAGTGTCAGACTCTTAACTAACTAAAACACACTGTGTTCTTTCAATTGTTCTTAGCGATGATCACGGAAACTCCTTCGGATAATCCGCAACTTTGGCAAGCATCGGCGTTATCTGACTCCGACAATTTTGCTGAACTTTCGTTGAGGCACACATGGAACACAACGCGCCATCGACTCAGGCTTGGTCTTTATTAGACGGCCGGGCGGCGAGCTACCTATTGCTCGCCGTCGCAAGATTCCGCCAACGGTGGTCAGAAATCTCTCTGTGACTGCCAATGCCTGGGGCGTCTATGGCAGAGGCCGGGGTGTGAGGCTTGTCTTCGCCTCTCGGAAGATTAGCCACCTAAAATGGGCTAGAAAACGTACAACTGTCTTCTCAAATTGTCAGAATAGCTAACTTTATTGTATACCGTCAAACGGGGTGAATAGGAACGTAGGGGTGAATAGGAACAAAACTTTGATTTTAATTTTTACTTTGGTTAAATATTTTATCTTCATTTCTGTATAAGCATCGCCTTTTATTACAATTAATGGATAAATAGGAGTAATTAAATGCTGGAAAAACCTGTTAAATAACGTTAAAATCCAGTAGGTAACTATTTTCGTTCCTATTCACCCCTGCGTTCCTATTCACCCCGTTTGACTGTACCAAAATAGTTACAAAAGTTATTACATTAACTTAAAACTATGGTGGTCTTATCGCTAACAGCGATCCACCAGACAACCTTAGAATTGATCTCATAATAGCTCTTAGAGCAGCTCTACGTAGGTAGTCCAGATTCTTGAACAAGTAGGTACTTAAAAATATTCTGCGGAAAAGTTTTGAAGGCTCCTTCAAAACTTTTCCTGGCGAACAAGACGTGACGTAAACACTTACATATTTCCAACCGAGCATGGTCTTGCAGCACTCGCAGTAGATGTCGGCGACCGCGTGGAGCCCTGTCAGAAGCACGCGCTCCTCCGCCGGACCGCAGCCCACGTTTACACTGGAAACATTAGAAAAACAACCTTTTTATACAAGTTACCAACGAATTCTTATAAAGTTGAGGAAGAACGTCCACCTCATTTACGAAAACTGTATACCTACCTACTTTGATCATAAATTCATAAACGAAACATTTGTTCTTTTTTCGAAATGTCAATCGATTCCATTTTGTATCTGTGCATTTTCACAAAAATATTCGCGCCATTTTTCGCGTCAGTTTACTTTAGCTTCGAATTTGTTTGTAAAAGCTAAATATTTGGCAGCAGCGAATTTGCTTTTAAAATATCAAGTGTATTCTAAAAGCCTAAAATGTTCAGACAACAGAAAGGTACAGTTATTTACAAACACTACCCGTCTATCTCAAGGATTACAAGATAAATATTTGTGAAAGACTTATAATCGAACTCCGTTGACCGTGACATTTATGAAGCACTTGCTAAGTCACATTGTCAGAAAAAAAATGGCGATAGGTACCGTCAGACCGTTTTCACATTTTCCGATCCGATATCGGTATCGGACGCCGATACGATATCGGGGTAAGGTAAATATATGAGATATGTACCTGTCTTTCATATTGTCCGACCCGATATCGGATATCGGAGCACAGCATTTCATACATTTTACTTACCCCGATATCGTATCGGCGTCCGATACCGATATCGGATCGGATAATGTGAAAACGGTCTTAGAGGTGACCGTATTGAATGTTTCAACGGAAAAATGGCTGAGATTGCAGCAATGCACTCTATTGCACGTATAGCGAAGGACGCGCATCAAATTACAATCATTTAGCAATAGGACCGTAAAGTGCGAATATAGTCTTGATAACGTTTTGTTTGCGAGACTATTTTAAAAGCCATGGGATATGGTAAGCTGGCACTTGAGAGGTAAATAATGCTAATACGGGTGTTGAAATCCTACTAGCGTGCAGGTCGGTAACATGAAATATGCATGACTAAACCAGAATATATAAAGTGACGTTGATATTATTATACTCACACTGAATTGAAAAGGTACGCGCGCCCCTGGCTGCCTTGAAACGACTGTAAAATAGAAAAATATTTCGTTAATGTTAAATAGCATTAAAATGAAGGCTAGCAATGCAGCTGGAGAAGAAATATGTTCTTATTGTAATAACGTAATTGGAAAATGGTTTCAGCATGAATAAGAAACAGTAACAGCTTTTGAATTGAGGACTTTAGAAGCAACAGGCGATTGTTTTAATTGAAAAGTTATAGAATAAAGCGAGCCTTTTCTTGAAGAGACAGTTATAAGTTGTTATTCTTAAATTGTGTTCTAGAAGAGGGTAGGTCAGAGGATAAAGACAAAAGAAAATACGGGAAAAAATGAACGTGATTAAGAGATGGACAATAAAAGGTTGTTATACTTAAAAGTAGGGATGAGTGAAATGCACGACCATAGTGTGTTGACCCAATTAATAATAATTACAGCGAGTAGGCCACAAAGCACTTCATAAAAATGAAGATTAATTGCCGCTGTTGATATTAATTTGAACAAAGAGTTCACGAGCTATTTCTGTTGGTGTCAATAACAGATTCGGGCAATGAATGCGCGAATTTGAATGTTAGCCTCGTACCTACATGATTCAGAGTGATTCAGAAAAAATGTTTCTGAGGATTGAAATGAAAAAGGAAATTTTGTGAATGTTAACAGAAAATTACTGGTTCATAGAAAATAAAATTGGAAGGAATGCAGAATCACTCGCAAACTAAAAAAAACTGAAAATCCTATTCAAAGAGAAAAGGATTATCAACACGTACTCCCACGGTAGAAGTCTTGCATAGATAATTTACCAATGTCTTTGTCCTTTTAAAAATATGATAGCAATAGTTGATCTCTTCTGAAGGACAAAGAAATTGGTAAATTGGCTTGGACAGTTTTAGTCATTTGCCCACAGCAGGAGTCATGATAGATGAAGATTATAGTAAAATAGTATATTTCTATATTTGATATAAAAGCATTTTCAATGAGAAATTGGATACACGACAGAGGAAAACATGCTTTTAAGGCAAAATTCAGAAATCAATGAAATTGTTAGGATAATTATGAGAATCAATGGAATTTTTAGATTGTATGAAATAAATGATTGGGGAAAACTGATTAATAGAAAAAATTAAGATAAAAAGTAGTGAATACCTTAGATATAAGCTCGTCATGGCTGGCCAAGTGCGCGCGGCAGTGTATGCAGCTGTAGGTGCGGTGCGCCGGCGGCAGGTAGGCCTGGAAGGTCTTGACGGGAGTGCGCGCGGCCGTGGCGCCGCCGCCGCCCTCGCCTGCCACCCCGGCTCGGTTAGTCACCCCGTCACGCATGAGTGCCTGCTAGCTACCAACACACACCGCCGTCAGCTACAGCCAGGCGGGCGCCCTAAGTGCACTATGAATGGCTGCCATGGAAATTGGGAACGCTCTTTGTGATTTGCTTTTCGAGGTAGCTTTCTGTTATGCTTGAACGATTGTAAGAGGTAGGAGCCTGAGTTTTATAGAAATTTTATAAATGATAGACGTCTAAGTATCAACACATTTAACAGGTTAAATCTCTGTTTTGTTTAAAACAAATAGAAGCAGCAAAAGGTACTTATATCAGTCTTTTGAAATAAAGCTCCAGCTTCTGACTGTATTTTTACTTAAATAGCCAAGAAGTCTTAGAACAAATTCAGAGAGCAAAAATTATAAAAGGTCATTGATTTTGTGAAGGTAAAATATCGCAAATTGTATGCGCAGAGTGTAACTTTTGCCACCACTCAAGACTTGGAACCACTCCAAAAATATGACCATCGTATTGCAAAAGAAAATGCAATTTTCTGAAGGCTTTACTCTCATCTTGCAGCTTAGCCATTCTATTTGGATAAAGAAGCTGTTTCACAAAGAATTTGCATAATAGAAAAACTACCCTCGTATAATAATAATATTCCATTACGGGACGTGCTAGAAGAGTGAGTTGACTTAAGTTTGCCGAGAATAGCCTTACTTCAGATTTGTTCGAATATCGAATGGTCACAATTATAACCTGACCTCTCAGAACTTCGGTTAGCTCGGAATCAGATTAGAACTGTGACCACAACAGAGAGAGAGTGCTCTAAACTGAACCAGAATTCATTAACATTTAGAAACCTAGTATCCTAATTGCGTAACAAGAGGTGGCTTCAATTTTGGACAAAGTCTTATCAACAATCCGATGGATATCATTTTCAAATTGAAAACTGACGTACCTAACTGGGATATTGCTTTTTTAATCTTAGGGCCTATTTCACCACCTATTATTAAGTTGCCAATATCTTACTTGGCAGATAATTTCATACAAATTCTGTTCTATTTTTGAATTTATTCGGGAAGTAGTGGCTACTCGGATTTGAAACAGGCCCTTATTGAAGTAAGACCGTTTTCACATTATCCGATCCGATATCGGTGTCGGACGCCGATACAATATCGGGGTAAGTAAAATGTATGAAATACCGTGCTCCGATATCCGATATCGGGTCGGACAATATGAAAGATAGGCACATATTTCATACATTTTACTTACCCCGATATCGGATCGGCGTCCGATACCGATATCGGATCGGATAATGCGAAAACGCTCTAAAGCTCATCTAGATAAAGCTAAAGTCACTCAAACTTCTTATACAATTAGCAACAGATTTGGAAAAGATGTATGTAATCTCAATGGCAGCCATGGGAGTATAGTGCGCGTGGGGCGAAGAGTAACAGCACTCATGGGACAGTGTATTACATTGAATTCTAGTTAGATCCAGTCAGATATGTTCTTAATTTCTTATCATATACATTACATGTACAGTGGTCAAGCAGTGGGTAGTCATCTTTTAAATTATGCATTTGTCGATTTAAAAATAAAAAGTCATCAAGAACGGTCTCGCCAATTACGGAAAAAAAGGTTTTATTAGATCTTTCATTATAATTTTGACCTGCTGATACTAGACTTTGTGCAGAAAGTTTGTTTTTCTTTGGAAATTTGTTCATTTCTACGATTACAGTATCTAAAAGAGGACCATCCATTTTCATTACTTTTTTCATACACATGTATAAAAATGAAATTCTCGTAACTATATTCTCTACATTTATAGATAATGGACGGAGCTATCATTCTTCATCATCATCATTTCAGCCGGAAGACGTCCACTGCTGGAATATCGTCATAATATTAACCGTTTTGTAGAAAGTGCTCCTCACTAAGACTGTTTCCACATTATCCGATCCGATATCGGTATCGGACTCCGATACGATATCGGAGTAAGTAAAATGTATGAAATGCGTTGCACCGATATCCGATATCGGGTCGGACAATATGAAAGACAGGTACATATCTCATACATTTACCTTACCCCGATATCGTATCGGAGTCCGATACCGATATCGGATCGGAAAATGTGAAAACGGTCTAAGACCTATCTAGTGAGGAAGGTGACGCTATAAGCCTAAGACTTGGCGCAATAAGAATTTTAAACCATTAAAACAACAACAGGCTACATCACTTTGGACAAGGAAATTTTGACATCACCTGGATAAGGAAAGCTCAGGCCATTACCATGAATCCAACCATATTTAAAGGAGTCGATCGATGAGCGAGTAAAACAGCGGTCTTATGGCTCGTCGGTGTATCATTGCAATAACTGCCACGAGCCTGGCTCGCGACTCGTCATGTTTGCTTCCTTTCTACGATGCGACTGTTTTACTCGCTAGTCGATCAGCACCAACGAGCCGCGAGATAAACCGACGTTCTTTAAAACCGCGTTATAAGTTCTTACGTCGATCACCCACTTAAGACTATAGCTACCCATTTATATCCACATGTATCTGTAACGTCAGGTCAAAAGATAACGCGTGCTATGCCATCAGCCAGTTGTGTCTCAAGTCTATTCATAGGAAGATCAAACAAATGTTGGGTAAACAGTTTTGTATCCAGTTGTTTTGGCCGAGTATCCATTTTTTCCGACATTACAAAACCGTTTTTTTTGCCTATTTTTTTTTAGGAGGTATATCATCAAAATGATTAATTGTTAGGTGGAACGGGAGGGTTGTTGTTGGGGTGTGAGACTTTGATTGACTAAAACCCACTTCTGTTCCTTCTTTGCCTTCTGGGGTCACGAGTTTCCTTTTCGGAATCCAATCCAAGGCCCCAGAGGCTTCGACCCTGCTGGGCCCCTACAGTTTGCTGACATCTCTGTATATCATGCCATATCATATACATGCCAGCGACTTGGGTTCGGTCCGGACGGTTATCAGACGGCCGGACGGCGAGCTATCCAATGCATGCCGTTCGCAAGCCTACGCCTACGGTGCCCCTTACATTTCCACTGAACAGGTGGTAATCAAAAAAACAAAACCATTGAAAATTGCTACTGAATTATTTTGCTTGCCTCCAATAGAGTGGTTGGTAATACTTATAGGCAAAGTCATTAATTAGGTTTTAATTAACAGCTGTCTACATAGTTAATGGAGCTGTGGAGCAAGCCTGGCTTTGATTGTTTCTGACCATTTTGTTTTTACGTGACTTGTCTGCAATGAACATTCCTTTTGACTATCCAAGTGGAATTTCAGGATTGAGTTACAAGCAATATCATTGGGTACAAGTAATTTGATTTTGCTGCTAAACAATGTTCTTTAAATATTCAAGCAGGTATTCTTATTACTCTTTCTTCCAAGATTTTTATGTTGCTGGCATAGCACTCCGTCGTCCCTTAGGTAGAAATTTATTTATTGACTCACTGTCTTTAAATGTCCAAATGTCAGTCCCTTGGTCATGACGTTTGTCCACTTTAATTGCGTAAAACTTTTGAAAATTTGATTTATCAAAGGTCTCAGAACTGTTTTTTTTTGTCTAGTTTTTCAAAGCTAAGATACCAGGCAAGGCATGTTATTCTGGCTTGACACATATAATAATGAGGACAGTTCTGTATACACCAGGCCAGAGCAATTATTTTACCTTTGACAAACTAGCCTGCCTGGAGTACTAGGGTATTACGCAATTTAGGTGATGTTCATATTTTTTGGTGAAGTTCAGAAGACGTAGCGCTGGAAGGCCTCCCACAAGGTGGATTGTCACCTGGTGAGGGTCGTGGGACCGGTCGTTGTGGCGACGCTTGGGGGAGGTTTATGTCTAGCAGTGGACGTCTTTCAGCTGAGATTATGATGATGATGGTCCTGTCACAGCCTAGGTACACACCTGCCTGGCGCGAGCAGCAAGCGCTCGCCGCCCACATCAGCCGGGAAGACCGCCGGTCACCTGCCGCGCGCGCCCTCGCACCGCGCCGCGCGCACGCACTTTGATCCCGCCACCCTCTGGAGACAAAGAGAAGATATATTGCTTAGAATTTGAAGAACAGACTACACCACATGTCTTCGGTAGAAAGAGGAGAATGTTAGAATTGGATAAACTAAAATATTGTTGACCATAATAAATTATAGTCGTGGGGAGCCGACTACAAACAATACAATAATAGAAGGCAAAGAGAGCTTCAAAGCAACACTTCTCATCTAAAGCTTCTTGCCAAATAAATAATACGAAATTTATATTTTATGCATTAAATTGGTGCACTGAGACAGTGAGTATAATAAATAATAATACTCATAGTATAATAAATAATAAAGTTTAGCCGTTTGATTGCAAAGCTGAATAACATTCGGGTGGGTAGTTGAACAGCGTCGTTTTATATAAACGGCTAGTCTGTTAATTAAATGACGAATTATGTTAGTTTTATTTGACATAATATTCACATTAGAACATATATTTCAGATTTGTTTTTAAATAAAATAAATACTCTATTAAATCAACTGCAATACTAAAAATAGCAGCAAGAAAAACAATATTGGTTTGTTTTATTTGATGTTTAAAAACGCAGCGGCATTGGCAAGGCGCCAGTTCTAAAGTGAATTCCATATTTGTAATAGCATTGCTTATAAGCTTCGCAGCTTAATGAAATGCAAATTAGTTATAGTAACCTCGATTAAAATACTTTTCATTTAAATATATTTACGTTTCTGAGTTTTCTGAGAGTAATTAAATTCGCCGATCGTTGAACTGTCGGCAAGGTAAGCGGCCAGATACAATTAATTACAAAAAAACAATGCCGTGCTTGACTGATTTAAGAATTTTTTACTATATACCTATTTTAGGCGGAAAAGTTTGTATGTAGTTCCGTATTTCGAAAAAAGAAGTGACTTATAAAATCAATTCGTTGTTGGTCTATCTGTCTGTCGAGACGGAACAAAAAAAAACTTTTAAGTCAACGTAATAAAAAAACACGACATATTAGTCGGCATATTTGGAAGGGAAACAAACGATATAGGTTATTTGGGGCTGACCAAGGGAGCAAGGTCTTGCAGCCCATGACATAAAGATAAAAGCAGAAAATCGGTTATTTTTTTTAAATTGCTATAAACTAGTGCTTGACTGCGATCCCACCTGATGGTAAGCAGTGATACAATCGTAGATGTTGAGGCGCACTAGTTTATTAAGATCCTTTTCACTCTAGCCTTGAAGACAACCAAATTATAATCGGTCGGGAAGACCGAAGCAGGCAAATTGTTCCAATTTCATCGCGAAAACCTACAACCTAACAATGTGAGTGAAATCACGGGCCAGATCTAGTCTACACTAATATAATAAAGAGGTAAAGTTTGTTTTTTTGTTTGTATAAGGTAATCTGTGGAAGTACTGGTCCGATTGCTAAATTTTTTTTTACGCGGGCGAAGCTGCGGGCTAAAGCTAGTAATTAATAAGTCAGTAGTAGTGACTAGAATATCACAGCGCTCGAGTTTCAAGCACCGGAGCGACAAGGCCGCCGCGGTCGCTCGCAGTCGAGCGTTGACCAGCGGGTGAAGAACCCGCCTTGTCCATGGATCTCTATGACGCCTGTCAACACGCTTTTTTGTCTATTGCTTTTGTAGAGGTCTGTGTCATAGATTCGACGCCTGACTGTAGAGTAGGTATGTGTAACGCTGATCGAATCAGTGAAGGAGTTGATTTTTGTTGTTGCTAAGTCGAGATGGCCTTATGTTTTTTAATTGATTGTTCACACATATACATATAGGTCAATAGGTACATAAGATGAGTTATAATGTGGTCATGATTTTAAATATATTTAATATATCTTTTCAACAACATTTAAATAAAAGTGTACTTGAATAGGTGGTAATATCGCACAGGGCAAATCTTTGGATGGACTGAACTTAATGCGATAGATTGAGGCCTGTCAGTGTAAAAAACATCAATAAATAATACTTTAATAACATACTAATAAATGATAAATATATCATTAAGAAAGGAAAAGAACGATTAAAGTGAATGGTAATGTTCTCCTTCCACATTTTTGTTAAATATAAACGTATTAACATCAAGGATGTTGTAGATATGAAACGGATACGAATATAGGAACAATATTATACCGGTTTCGGATACAAATTATATCGGATTATCCTCTAGTTTCGGATAGTTTTGGTTACGGATTTTAGAATTTGAAAAGTAAAATATGTACTTACAAAAAAAAACAAGATTAGACTTTTATTTCTGGTTTATATCATTTATTTGGCTGAGCAAAATCAACAAAAACCTGTCGTTATCTGTCACTTAGACTTAACCTTTATCCGAAACTTTTATATCGAATATGGTTACGGATATTGTTTAATTTCGGATATTCCTTATTTTTCGGTTACGGAGCTTCATAAAATCCCTGATTAACATTAGCAGTCAAAGGAAGATCTCCACCATTTTAGTTTACACTGAAAGATGTGGATAAATTGTAAAAGTGTTTGTTTATAAAGCAACGCGTTAAAATGCTAGTTGTTGATATTGCAATCTTGAAATAGGTAATGTTTCAGTTATGCTCCAGTAATCATTTGACCACATTCTTAACCTTGTGAATATGATATATAATCGTAATTCAAACTAAATGAAATTGTCTACATCTAGTGCGAGAGGTAGTTAAACGGACAACATGTTTCTTGTGTCCTTACCATTACTCTTTAAAAAAATATCATTTCCCAACACAATATGATCTACACAATATAATTGAACCTCCCGAGGCAACTATAAAGTATTTTATTCTATACTAGCTTCTGCCAACGGCTTCACCTACGTGCTAGTAGGTTTCTCCATACAGAGTTTGAACCTTAGTTTCAAGGAGTGAATTTAAGGCTCGTCTACGTCATAAAAGGAAATCTTGTGCGAAATTTCGCATCCCTAGTCCTAGAAGGCTTTGCGTTGTCGGTCAGTATATTTCTGTTTTTATTTACTTACCTATCTAGATTTTCCTCAATAAATATCTAAAAAAAATTCTTTATCGAATGAAAATAAATCTATCGCCCCTCTATATGATGCATTCCATCGATCAACGTTTCAATAGCTTTTATTTAGAATCATTGATTCTGATTGAAACACTATTTCGAATTTAGAATCTAGGTTTCAATTTGGAGCAATGCACTCTGACTATACAGAATATGAAACGCGACTAGAGACGACATGTTTTAAATATTCGCCGCGTAATATTTATTATGCTTCTAAGTTTCGGCTAACAAACTTGATTACTTATTTGAAAATCAGTTATTTTTTATTTTTTTTAAATTTTATTTCTGCATGGTGTGTGTTTGTTTTCTAAATTGAGAAATAAACCTTTTTTCTGACTTCGTCGATTTCTATGAGCAAACTCTGTGACTCAGACACGCTGGATTTTTGCGAACCGTTTTGAAAGAGCCGTTTCTGAATCATTTTGTACTCTGTGGTCTACTGTTGCTATAGACTAACGTCCGAAACCAATAACCTATCGATATATCTCCAGTATGCCAAAACTGGAGGTTTTGGCATACTGGAGATTGTAAAACAAATGATACAATACAAAAATTATCATGTTTTCTGTTGTTTCATTTGTTTTTCTATCTCCTATATGTGACAGATAGGTTTTTTTTTTTTTTTTTTTTTTATTTTTTTTAAATCTTTATTGGAAAAAAAAAAATGGGATTTGATCATGCATGATCATGCCATCCCCATAGTTACAAACGTTACAGGTACACAGTTACATCTTATCTACGCTTCAAAGCACAATCAACCATATTATATATACATCTCGCTTCCTCTGATAAGGGGGATGCAAGAATGTTGTTACAAACACCAATGTCGTGTAAGCTAATGCCGTAAGCAAGCTCAAATGATAACCTCTCAGCTTCGTTCCGAACACATTCCACTAAAATATGAAAAACATCTTCAATAAAATCACACTCAGTGCAATTCTTGGAAGTAACTTTGCCCATCAAGTATGAAAAACTATTCAGTGGAATGTGTCCTGAACGTAGCCTCAAAGCGGTTACTATGGTATGTCTAGACAATTCGGAATTAATAAACCAAGGGGCACGGGACAAATTATTTTGTATTGTTTTATACCATATGCCTTTAACCAGAGAGCGCTCATCAAAATACTCGTTCCACATGTTTCTACATTTAATTTTAATCATACAAAAAACGTCGGTATAATACGGATAATAAACCGTTGGGACACCATCAGACAAGGCTTGTCTCGCGAGATAGTCTGCCTCTTCATTCCCTGCTAAGCCTACATGTGAAGGTATCCATTGCAATACAATAGCATAATTTTTAGCGGTTAATGTGGAAAGTGACTCCAAGATCCTGTATGCTATCGGTGTGCCTCGACTATTCGAGGTGCATCGAGCTATATGTTGAAGTGCACTCTTGGAGTCTGTTAAAACTACGTATTTGCCTGGCTGGAAAGATTGAATATATGAAATAGCTTCCGATATTGCTATCAATTCTAACAACATTATCGAGATGTTTGAATCAATACGTAGTTTCACCGAACTATTAACTTGCGGGTCATAAATGGCTAATCCGCCACAATTACTTTCCTTCGAACCGTCCGTATAAATTCTATAATAATTTGGATATGTGTTTCTAATAAAACTACTACACAATTGTTGTAAGGCCATAGGATTATAACTTCTTTTAGCGTTACTTACGGCATCTATGTTAAGCTTAATTATATTTGAAATATTCACATTGCTGACCCAGGTTTCAAGTGTAAACATATCTAATTGTGTACTTACATGTACAACAGTATCTTTAAGGTAACTATGAACTAGAATTAAAATAGGTTTTTCTTTACACCTCCAGTAAGAATTTTGACACAAAAGACTCCAATCATCCAAAATTTTTATAATCTTATGGTTAGAAAAGGATTTCGCTTTTAACCAATACTTTCCGGCAAGGTAATGTCTACGTACACTTAAAGGCGGTAGATGTAGTTCACATTCCATGACGTGTATTGGAGTCGTTTTAATAAACCCGCCTATTACCCGCATACACTGATTTTGTATTTTATCTAATTTGTTAGTGTCTGACTTACAACTATTACCATAAAGGAAACTAGCATAATCTAGTCTGCTACGGATACATGAAATGTATAAACGCCTTAAATTTGTTGGGTGAATACCCCACCCTGTCCCCGCTAAAACTTTAAAAACATTAAGCACTTTTAAGGATCTTTCTCTTAATTCATTTATTTGTTTAGACCATCGTAACTTCCTGTCTAACCAAATACCTAAATACTTTACACAATCAACTACTTCTAAAGAAATTCCACCTACAACTATAGACACAGGGTCCCTTACAAATTTATTTTGGAAGATACAAATTTTACTTTTGATTCCTGAAATTTCTAAACCAGCAAGAGAAAGTATATGAACTAATCGATTTACAGCTAATTGTAATTGGTGGCTTCCTTCTTCTATATTACTACAGGTTACATAAAGCACGAAGTCATCTGCGTACTGTGATACAAAGACGTTATCTATTGACTTGCAAATCTCCATTGTTAGGATATTAAATAACAGCGGGGAAAAGGGATCGCCTTGAGCCAAACCGAAACAACATCTCCTACTTATGACTGAGTTATTTTCTGTCTCAACACTTAAATTCCTCTCTTTTAAGAAACACCGTAGGTATTTACATATTTTAGTACCGATCCCTATTCTATCTAAAATATATAATAAATATTCTAAGTTAACATTGTTGTATGCATTATTAATGTCGACAAAACAAGCGATCGTTGATTCTTTTCTCGAGAAACCTAGTTGGATTCTCGACACTAAGGTAGACAAATTATCTAAAATGGAACGACCTTTGCGAAAACCGGTAGTATCGGCCGATAACATGTTATTATGTTCAATAAACCATTCTACTCTTTTAATTAATATATTGTGTAGTATTTTACACACACAGGAAATCATAGAAATAGGTCGCCACGATGAGACAGACTGAGGATCCCGGCCGGGCTTAGGTATAGGTATGACAGTTATATCACGCCACTGCTGGGGAACAAAACCTGTAGTAAAAAATATATTATATAGACTGACTAAAATCAACTTAGCATTATTTGGTAAATTATTTAGCATTGAATAGGATATGTTATCGCTGCCGGGGGAAGTGTCTTTAGTGCGTAAACATTTGTCGAATTCGTGTAGGGAAATTTGTGTCTCAAGCTTTGGGTTATTTGAATGAAATTTTGGATCATCAGTACAAACGAAGTCCGGTGTCAGGTTTTGTAATAATACAACCGCCATCTCTGTACTAATACCAGATCGAGATACATAGCTTCCCTTAAACCATTTCATTTTCTTCCATAAAACAGTATGTGATGTTGTTCCGTCTATTGAGGTACAAAAGTCTTGAAAACCCTTACTTTTTGCTATACGAAGACACCTCTGACATTCCGTAATTTTTTTCTGTAACCTGTCTAAATTAAAAGGCGTAGGGTTTCGTCGAAATGTTGATAAAGCCAACCGTCTTTCAGCCACTAATTTTGATAAGGAACTGTCCCAGTAAGGTTTTGGAGTGAAATTTTTCTCGGGGTCAGAATTAATTTTAATGTATGGAATATGGATATCTGCGGCTAAATTAATACACTCAATAAATGTATCATATGATTTTTGTAAGTCTTCTGTGATAGTAAAACCTTGCATAAGCGTTTCTATTAAGTTGCGGTATTGAGTCCAATCAGCTTTTTTATAATTTCGGCGTCGCGGTGGTATAGTCAGAGTATCACTATGCATTGAAATTTTAATCAAAAGATGGTCGCTGCCAAATGTTTCATTAATTATGCCCCAATTAAATCTGTACGCTATATCCGAGGAAGCTAATGATATATCTGGAGTAGATTGTTGAAATGCATTATTTACTAGTTTAATACGAGTAGGGTTACCATCATTCAATGTTACGAGTTCCGTATCTAAAAGTGCGTCATAAATTTGGGTACCTCTCTGATCTATTTTATGAGACCAATTAGTATGGTGACCATTAAAATCACCAAGAATCACTACCTTACTTTGAAAACGAGAAAAAATTTGCTCCCAATCACTTTGCCTCGTGTTGACTGCCGGGGCACAATATAAGGATAATATATACTGAACATGCTCACAGTTGCAAATCTTGACACAAACTACCTCAATGCCCGGGTTAAGGCTTTCGAAAGACACATAACTTGATTTGAGTGACCTGTGGACTAAGACCGCCACCCCACCATAACCGTCGTCCCTATCCTTGCGATATATCGTATAACCATTTACCTTTAGCCGACTATCCCGTTCTAACCACGTTTCGCTGAGTGCCGCAATGTGAATTTTCAATTGATTGAGAGTATGCTCCAAGGATAATAATTTTGGTCGAATACTTTGACAATTCCATTGCACAATATTCATTCTAAAAGGTTTCTGACTATGAGCCATTGGAGAAAAAATAATCAACAATAAACTTACATAAAGGCCACTTCGATACAAATTGCACACTTAATAATATTAACCACTCTAAACAACATTTTATAGCCCCATGCACTTTGTTTTCCATCGACGTTTCCCTTAAAAATAAAATTTCTTTAAGTCTCTTTAATAGCTCGTCCAAATTAACACTGTCATTCTCTTTCTTTTCACCAGAAGGGACTGCTGACTCACTACCTCCTACCTCCTCCTTTGTTGAGTTTATCGGGAGCTGCAAGTTACCAGAAGTCTTGTCCCTGCTACGAGTGCGTCGAAATCTCGTAGCAGTATTGGCAGAAGTATTCTTAACATCGTCCTCTCTATGCACTATGACGTCCTCTTTAACTATCTCTGCAAATGTGGGGATATCACGTTGTTGAAACATAACATCCGGTTGTGACCTTATGCTGGAAGGAGGGTCGCCAGAATGTTCTCGCGAACTACTTTTTCCGGAAACAGGATTCGAGGGTGGTACATATATTGTTAGTGCTTTCCTATAAGTGCAGTTAAATTCTACCATAATCTCTCTCAACCTCTTCTCCTTTAAGAAGGCCGGACATGAAGCTTTATGCAAGGCCAAATGATTTCCACCACAGTTTACACATTTAAAGTTCTGAGTTTCACAGTTCTCGTGACTATCACCGCATTTCGGACAGACTATTTTACTGGAAGGGCATTTCTTTGTAGGATGGCCATATTTCCAGCATTTCGAGCATTGCGATACGGGAAATACGTAAGGAGTAACTTTTATACGTAATCCATGGACGTATATGTACTGTGGAATAAACGAACCTTTAAAACACACCTGTACTGCTTCACTTGGCTGCCAACCTTCTCCCTCTCTGACTCGACGTTTAAGCCGAAATACCGATATTATTTCGGCCGGCTTATCACACATTATATTTTCCAATATATCCTCGTCAGATAACTCTAAATCGACATCTTTTATGACGCCATAAGAAGAAGTCCTTTCCAGGGCCCTGTAGATCTTCCAGCCTTTTTCTATAAATTCCGGATATTTTTCCAATTTTCCAGCACTCAATTCACTGCCAACTTCGACACGAATCTTAAAAGGGTTAATGTATTTAACTTTGGTAATATCAATTATCCCACAAGCTTTCAGCATCTTAGCTAATGCAAATTGTTTAGGCAACTTCTCATTGCTAGATATATATATCTCAATATCCTCCTTCCGTTGTGATTTTAATCTTTTCCCATGACTTTGGACTACATTCCACCCCTCATTATTATCATCAACTCCGACGAAATCCTCCTCCCTATCCCTTTTCTCCCCCCTTGATTGTTGATCTTCTTCCATTCCATATTGTACTAAGTTCTCTTCTTTATTAAGCTGGTCCTCCGCATATGATAAACAGTAATTATGTTCACTCAAAGAAATGTCGCTCGCCATTATTATTGTATTCGCATTATCTAACTGCGGTTTGTTTACATTCATTCGTATTGTATCACGCTACTGAGTGTCTTCGTTATTTGGGTGCCCGTACGTCGGTAACATAACGATACTCCGTTGCGCCGGCGGCGGTGAGAAATGGCCGCGCACACAACTTTAATAATTAATAACGTGAGGATAGTACTTAGTTGCGAAACACGCGCTTTCTCGCACGATTACCGCGATCGTTCTCAATTTTTAATTAATTAAAAAACGACTACGAGAAAAATCACACCCGTCAACTTCGACGTTTCCCGCGCTTTTTTGGACAGATAGGTTATTGGTTTCGGGTGTAAGTTCTCTTCTAATATATCACTGGTCTATAAAAAGACAACGTTGTCTATGGCATGTAAGTGCGGTGAAATGTGTAATGAGTGGCTGGTTCTAAGAATGCTGGTATCCAGTAATGTGGGCACTCAGTAACGCATTGTTGATCGGATAATACCCTCTGATCATCATTGACGATAAACTTGACCGAGAATGCACGCGGATGTGACTTTGAAGGAACTGGATTACGCACGATTATTAAAGCGGTTATTTTTTTAAGAGCGACATTATTGTTGTTTTATTTTTTTGTTTAAGATCTTAAAAGGCAAAAGGAACCTTCAAAAGATCGATTTTGGTGCGTAGTTTACAGTGATTTTTTAAAGTAAGTAGCAATTTGATTCAAGGCAGCAAAATTTTTAAAATTAAAAATGTACCTACTTTACAAAATAGTGCATTAATGCTAAGTTCCGAAGGACGGCTGTGTTTATACAAAAATCGCCTAAACAAGAATACCCAATGACATAATAATTACTAATCTGACAACTGCGACATTGTCCTTATTTTTTTTATTACCCATAGAACAATTTATTTTTCTATAAATACCTAAGCATTTTAATAAAAAATGCAATTAGCATGGCGTGCCACGGCTAATCATAATATCCGTGTATTTTATTACCATTGCTATGTAGATATATAAAACCTGAATGAAAGAAAATTATACCTTTGCCAACTGTTAATTTTCTCTAATAAAAATAATAAAACATACAGATTCTAATCTTATCTTACTGTTGCTGGTGAAAATTACTCGTAGTTACTTACCTATTCCCTTTTTCATCGTCAAAAAAGTAATTTCGATTGATTAAAAAAAGTATTTTTAAAAAGAAAATTTGAATACCTAATTAAAGTTACTTTAATATTCGAATTCTAATTTGTTGAATAACATACATAAATTAGTTCTACCACCTACAAATACAAAAATAATATAAAATTACTTTTTAATTTTCTACAAGAGAATAAAATAAGCTCTGTTTAAAATTCGAACACTGCGCTGTCGTGTTTCAGAAAGAAATGCTCAACTTAATGTTGTTCAACGATGTGTAACACTTTAGTACTTCATAAATACGGTGTACTTACTAATGCTATACCCCTCAAACAGTATTACAGTACCGTTTGTGCCAGTTCTCATGTAAAGAAAAACAAAAGGAAGTTATTAGAGAAATATAATAGTAGTATGGGAATTATGAGAAATTATACTTAACTGTTGATGTTTTAGAATGGATTGATGTCGTTTAAAAAGGCCAACTTACTTCTCATAATTATTTTGAGGTGGTAAGGGATTATAATTCGGTTAAAAGCAGACACAAAAACTAATTAGCACAAAATTAAACTAGGTACCACAAAAAGAGTTGCAAGTGTTAGAATGTCCTCCATGCAAAAAAAAAAGTTATGCGATTAACCTTACTGGACGAAAACAGTTCATGAAAATAGCATAGACAATTTCAGTTTTGAATTTAGAACGATATCAAGGACCAGAGGCACGTTTTATCCGGTCATTGTTTCACCTTAGTTTGAACTTTTGAAGTAAATATTTTTTGTATAACAAACGAAATAAAATGTCCACTAAAATCTAATAAAACAACCGCCTTCCGGTTTTAGATACTAGACAATGGCGAAGTGTTACATATTATTGGATATTTTAAAACAATACCATTGTGTCACACATTACTATGTATGTAGTTTACTTTTAGTGTATAGATACATTCATTTGACAGAAATATTTATATTATTTTTTGATGCGAGTATCATGAATATGTGTTTGAATAAGGTATTTTCACTTCCTTTCGCTATGGTAAAACTTACTCGAAAAATGAAAACATAATAATCTAAACAAACTTTATTCTTCATCCTATTTGTGCAGGCTAATTATATTATTTCTTAGTAAAATTTTGTCCTTGCTTAGGGTCCAAGCTTATTTTTACCAATCATCCAAATCTAACCCTGAAAGCGTATCAGACAGACTTACATAATTATATATTTATGATAATAAAAGTATCGATTTTCTGAAGTATAATTTCGTACCTACGTATTATATACATACCATACGTATTATATACATTTACATGTGGACGGATGGAGAGGAAGAGGGAGGCCAAAGAAACGATGGATGGACTGTGTGAAGACTGATATGAAAGAAAAAGGAGTCAGTGATGTTATGACGGGTGACAGGACAGAATGGAAGAAAAAAACATGTTGCGCCGACCCCAAGTAATATGGGATAAGGGCAGGAAGAAGAAGAAGAAGAAGTATTATATACATACCTATATATTCAGATATAATCTACTGCACAGTATCTACATTAATTAAGTAAATACGGTCAAATATATTATAAACAGTGTATTATAATAAAGCTGTTTATTTAGTTCAAACGAATTTGCATTTCCAGTCCATTCACCTGAAAAACTAAAGGTAAATCTATTCTGGGCTACTGAAAACAGGTCTATTTGATTGTACCTATCATATTGTATTCCGATATCTCCTACGCATAAAGTCTAGCATATTTTTTTGTACATTTTATTATAAAATAGTAAAAAATATCAGCGTCTGGTAATTACTGATTATTTACAATGCAAAAATATTGGTTAATAGTGTCTTACGAATTACTTTTTTTTTAGTGTTTAACAATTTCGAAACCGAACTCTCCTGAAAAAAAAAAACGCTTTGTGTTACAATCTTATGCTTAAGAGGTATCGATTTATATTATTATTGTCTAGGCACGGCTCACCCGGGCGAACACAGGTGAAAATTACACACATAAGCTGTCATTATTCATTGCTTTTTCTATTAGTTAACCTATCAATACCCGCGAAACGAGACACAATAGTAAGACAATAACTGCGCGGTCCTATGAGACCGGTCGGGGATTCATGAATTAAAAGCCACATCAAAATCCGTTGGGTGATTTAGGTGTTAACTGTTAGTGCATAAACAGGTAGATGGGGAAATTAACTTTGCTTAATAGTATGTTAAGAAAATTTACTAGCTTCTAATCTGAGCGACCTAGCAAGGCAGATGCTCGCTAGGGCCACTGAAAATTTCTGAAAAGGTTTCAGAAATTCAGTAACCTTAGAACGCAATAAATAACTGAAGGACAAGGTGAAGGTTTAGTTAGTAAAAGTCTGACGTATTCTTCCACTCCACCCTAGAGTGTGGTTCATGAGCGGGAGAAATCATTCTGATGATTCGCCACTAGGAAAACTCAATTGTGGGTTAAGCTCAACTGTGTACATCAACTGTCCTATTTTTGTTTTTGTAAATGTTGTATATGTACCTACAATAAAGAATAAAGAAAAAAAAAGGAGTGGTAATAGTTATTGTATGACTTCAAACGTCAAACAGGATAATTAGAATAATATAAAATTCCAATAACATTGACTTTTCAAAACAAAAAGCGTATTGTTTTCCATATGATTTGTGTCAATGACAACATGGATCCTACATGTCTGCGCAGTTAGTAATCATTTTATTTACGCGCCTTTTATTATCACACGCGGTCACGATCGCTTCTATTATAATAAAAACGTTTATTTTGTGCTGTGGACGATTTAGTTTATTGACAGTAAATGTTGGTCTGTGTAGGCACTGTATCTATTTTGAAAGGATTCAGGCCCTCTCGCTCCACCCTAGAGCGGTAGAAGTCATTGGATGATTTTCCACACCTATCACATACCCGCGAAACGAGACACAATAGTAAGACAATAACAGCGCGGTCTCATGACACCGGTCGCGGATAGGGGTTTTTAATTTCTGCAAAGGAAACCTTTGTCCTAGAACGCAAAGGGTAACTGAAGGACTCAGGTGTGGTCTTTGGTCGCCTTTTAGACCGGGAGAAGTCATTTAATGATTTTCAGCTTCAAAAAAGAGGATATAACGTTCTCAGATTTGTGAGAGTAAATCGTTTGATAGAGTTTACCACGACCGTGGAACGCATAGGGCAACTGAAGGAACTATGTTGTTTTTATGGTTCAGTAAAAGTCTGACATTGTCTCTGGCTCTACTTAGAGCGGAAGAATTAATCTGATGAATTTTATTTAGTATAGAATATTAACTCATCTGAAACAGCTGATACATAACAGCTTCCAAGTTAAACATTATCTGCCTAGCCTTTTCCCAACTATATTGGGGTCGGCTTCCAGTCAAGCCGGATTTAGCTGAATACCAGTACTTTACGAGGAGCGGCTGCCTACCAGACCTCCACAACCCATTAACTGGGGTAATACGGTACTTCATGGCAAGACTGGAGTCAGATTTACTGGCGTCTGACTATCCGTAACGACTGCCAAAGATCTACAAATGACAGCCGGGACTTACAGCTTAACGTGCTTTCCGAGGCACGGAGGAAACTCGTTACGTTAAGATGGTCACCCATCCACAAACCAACCTTGGCAAGCGTTGCTTAACCTTGAAGATCGATCTGTGCGGCTGTTATTATATAGCCACGAGCTCCTCTCACAGCTTCCAAGTTAAACGTGGCTAATAAATCACAAGTCTTTGTTTCATCTGTTTACCAACATTGGCGCCAATGTTCGGTGTAACGAACTGCGAGTGTTACTCACGGAACACATGATCATCATTATTTATTATCCCTTTATGAATCTCGACCGCTTGAGCTCAATTAAATGATGATACATGTCATGGAATAATGTACAACAAAGTTTAGTTGCGTATAAAGATTATTGACTAATTTAATCAAGAGTATGAGATATTGTATGGATAAGGATGTTTTTGTTCTTTGCGCGAATGTTTTTGTTTACATATTATCAATTTTTCTTCTTCTATTTTTTGTATATCTTTGTTTCTTTTTTAAATTTCATTTTATCCTTAATTTATTATGTATCTATTTGTATAATTATTACATTTTTGATCAAAATTTTTAATTTTAATTTATAAGTACATATTTTTGCTTCTATGCCATTTAAATCAAATGGTTTAATTTAATATTCACGATTCTAAATAAATAAATAGATTCAAATTATGATGAGTCAAATCACTAATAAAACTGTCTCCAGCTATTCAATATAAAAACTATATTATTTACGAGGTATTAGAAGTAAACCTATGGCCTAAAATGAGGACCTTGCTAATTTTGCTTACATTTCATTAAGTTCGTCATTGACTGTACCAAATCTAATAATACTATTCACAAAGTTATTTCCAGCTCTGCTAAGCAAACAGCCGTTATTATTCAACCAACCCAATTATTTTGTTTACCTCCAAAATCTAAATTTATAGGAGTTAAAAATATTAAGGCTCATTCCACTAATGACTACAGTGCTCCGTTTCAATGTACGGATTAGCCGTTAAGCCTGACTATCTGAAATTTTGGAATAAATCCAGTTGACCTACATTTGTGTAGTTCGGCCTGAAAACCGGGTTGTTGCATACATATAACTTAACGGCTTGGAACTCTGAAAACAACGGCAGAATTTATAAAGTTCCTACTGTTTTTAGGGTTCCGTACCTCAAAAGGAAAAAACGGAACCCTTATAGGATCACTTTGTTGTCCGTCTGTCCGTCCGTCTGTCAAGACCCTTTTTCTCAGGAACGCGTGGAGGTATGAAGCTGAAATTTATATCAATTACTCTGGTCTACTGTCCCTTGAAGCTGTGATAAAATCAAACTTCTAAGCCAACGCAATCAAAAGATACAGCCGTTTATGCCGTAAATGTTCGACACTTGCAAGGGAATCAAAACCTACAGGGTGCTTCCCGTGAACTCAGAATCTTGAAATTTGGTACGAAGCAACGTCTTATAGCATAGATAAAAGAAAAATTACGAAAACCATAAATTTTTAGTTACATCACATAATATATATTTTTTTAATAATTTTAAACTTACTACCCATTTCCTCATAAACGCGTAGAGGTATTAAATTGAAATTCATACCAAATACTCAGGTCTATAATACTTTTAAGCTGTAACAAAATCAAACTTCTATGTCAACGCAATCAAAAGAAACAGCAATTTAAGCTGCATATTTTGAAACTCGCAAGTACTCGCAAGGGAATCAAAACCTAAAGGGTACTTCCAGTCGACCTAGAATCTTGAAATTTGGCACGAAGCTAGGTATTATAGCACTAACATAGGGAAAAGTCTGAAAACTGAAAATTTTTAGTCACGTCACCAGAAAAAAAAAGGAAAAGTCTTCAAGACTCGATTCGAGAATGAACTGTTTTCATAGGTCAGTTGGTACGGAACCCTCAGTGCGCGAGTCCGACTCGCACTTGCCCTGTTTTTTTTGATTACACACCAAAAGGTTGATTTGAATAAAGAAAATATCAGGACTATGCCAAGACCCCACTTATTAAACGCCACGAGTAAGTAAGCAGTCAAAAAACAGATAAGTATAGTAGTTGTGGGTTAACAAAACATCATTAGCAAATCAAGAAAGCAACAGTCAATCAACATGATACAATTCGACATCATAACCGATTGATTAGCCATTCAGAAACTGGGCAATATTCAGCTTCAAAGACACGCGTTGAATAGTCCAATCATCATCATCATTCACAACCTTCAACGTCGTTCAGTTGGTAACTAGTTACAATGCCGTATTCCAATTACATCCAGAATAGGCTGGAGTGTTTGTCATGTACTGCACTGATTGACACGCTTCGCGTTAGCTCTACCATTGTGTCCTTTCTGTGTCATACTTTGAATAGGTTGTTTGTTTAGGTTTCGTATGTTGTGGGAGAATTCTTAGTTAGAGAAAGGATTTCGTTCGCAATTATTTTGAGAGCACTGTACAATAATTTAATTTGCAAGAGAGCGAAAGATGTTTCTTAAGATATACCTAACAGTAGCGAGGCCCAGATGCTATAAATTTATGTTTAAAGCAGACCTGAAAATGTCAATAAACTAGCAAGATTGTTTAACCTAGATTTATTGCAGGCAAATAGCGTTAAACGCGTGTATTTTATCAGAAATATAGTGCTCTTTGTAGAGACAAATGTATGCTGGATGAAGCTATTACAGAAAATAATACGTCTAGCCAAAATGATAGATAACGGTCTGAAAGAAATAGATTGGATTAAATTATGAAAACTAGTCTAACGACTTTACGATGTCGTAAAAACTGCGAAAGTGAATAGTTTTGATTTCGTTTCAAGAATCTTATAGCAGATCTTGATTAAATCGGTACTTTATTAAAGAGAGATCACATATTGTTCTTTGCAGAAATGATGTAAGGAAATATACTAGACAATATTTATGATGTAAATGAGGAAGATGAAGAGACTACATCAAAGGTGGGAGCAATTAAGACAGAAACAAGAAGAGCCGTTTAAAAGGAAAATATTTGTATTCATCTAAAGAACAAATAGAGCATGTGCTAATGCAGTGCAAACATTCAAAGGCAAAGTCATTAGAATCATTTTCCCATAGTTACTTGGACACAAATGGATTCAACAAGAATAACTAAGACATTACGAATCAATTTGCCATCCGTCACAAATAGTGTTTTAATAGATTTTGTTCATATACAGTATCAGGTGTTATTTATTCATTTGGCACGGTAGGTATCAACACGAGTTGGATGCGATTGGTGTTGGTCACGATCTGAATTTAGTCATAGTTAAGACTTGGTTTCTTATGTTCGTTGATTGTTTGTAAGTATAGGTTGTTCTTTGTTAAAATCGTATGTTGTTCAATAAAGGATATATCGTTTAAGTCATTTATCATGGTTCTAGATAGATGGTTGGTTTAACCGTGTATTATATCTGATTTTGTTTTTTATCTTCAAGAAATATCAATTAAAGATATGGCAATATTAAAAATCCTTTGTATATTTTTGTAATCGTTATCATTATTGAGGTTATTAACTTATTTACTTGTGTTATGTTTAGTTATTTTTGTCTTCTAAAGCCTCTTATTTAAGTATTTAGTAGATTACAATTCTTGGAGAAGTTCTCACCACCTCCTTGTTCAAGAGTGTTACAATAAAAGCTCGTTTGAAGTCAAGTACCAGCGCTGACCTCATAATTTATTTCCGTCTCATTTAATAATGTTCGTTCACTTCCTAGCTTTCATCTCATTACTTTCATCACTATAATTCTTACTGCTGTCATTAACATTGTATAGTTATATCTATCAACCGTCCTATAGATTGTTCGCAATGGTTTCAAAAGTCTATCTTACAGTTCTAGAACTTACTTACATCCGTCTTAAATATGAATACTAGATCATTAACTATGTTCCAAAAACATTGTTTAATCAAATACAAATCTAGATCCGATATAAAAACTGCCAAAGTCGTCTGAAGATCATTCTTCTAAATTTATAACATTGTTTTGTATTGAAATTATGCTAGTTTATATTAGGGACCGCTTGAGTGATTACAGAAGTTATATGTAATACTGTTGGAAGATAAATATTAGATAGGTAGCTAATGTCTTTACATTTGATTGCTTGAGCATACTGTTGATTACATCCCTACGGGTCGTGGAGGTCACAGAGAAATTAGTTGTCATAATGTCTTTGAATATGATAGTTCTTTCGTGTAATAAGTTTGAGATGAGAACAACCTTGTCAAGAGTAGTGTATAAGAGCGAGTCAGAACTCCCATAGATAGGACGCAACAATGCGACTCTAAAATTTTTCATTAATTTTCTGCACAGAGGCAAAAGGTACGGAAGGCCCTTTAAACTGCAGTGCGGTAATGATAATAAACATATACATATACTAGATAAGGTTAGTGTTAAAACAATTTCTTAATTAAAATTATATCTCGTATCTTTAGAAACAAATCAACTATCACAATCGACAGTACCAACATTCTCAATATTACCCTATAAATCTACTTCAAAGTCCTTTATTTGCTTGATAAAAGCAAATAATTCACCTTCTACCCGCCATTTTGGAACTGGTGCAGAAACAGTTGCGAAACTAAAGCACACGTGCACTATTTCGACATCCATGATCTGTGTTTAGTATTTGTGTACGCCTATTTGAGCATTGAGCTTAAACATAGTACAAAGCCCGATCGGCTCGATAGCCTGTTTCAATACGCTTGTTATAGCATGTAGGCGTTTTATTAGTATGCGTTTGATTTTATTGGATTGATTGTTAACTTGCTCTCTATATTTGTTTTCGACTGTTTTCGGTAAATGTGTGTTTGGATTGATTAGATCATTATTATGTGCTGCCATATATAGGATTTGACCGGTCATTGTGGTAATAATTGGACGTTTTTGGGCTGAACTATTGATAGTGAAACACACAGGACCAGTCGTTGTGGCGACTCTTGGCGGAGGCGTATGTCTAGCAGTGGAAGTTTTTCGGCTGAAATGATGATGATGATTGATAGTCATGAATCTATGTATAATTTCTACAACCATCATTAACATCTTTATTCCGTTCCTTGTTGGCTGAAGTACATGAAATATTGATTAGTTCATCTTCAATTGTATTTCTGTCAAATTGTTTGCCTATACCGTACACTAATGAGTTAGAAGGATAACCCTTTCCTCTTCTTATGTTCACAAAGTTTTCATTTCTAAAACAATGTGCCTAGATTTTTCTAAGCCGTGCCTTCCATCGCCGATTGTTATATTGTATCGCCGATTGTCTTAATGTCGCAACCGATGTCAGTGTTTTGTTCGCAGCCTTTGCTGCAACACCTTCGGAAGCGTTTAGCGCTACAATGCATATTGTTCGTGTAATAACGACGCTTGGGAAATTATCACTTCGTTGCGACATCCCGTCCCTTGCTGATTAAGTAATGAGTTAGATAAGTTAGGTTTATTTTAAGTGACTTCAGGTTTAGTTTTATAGTTTTCATTGCATTGAAAATTATTATTGGTAGTTATGTGTTCTAGAAATTTCATACCCGAAATACAAAGGGATTTCTGAGCGTTTAATATTTGAGTTAAAAGAAAACTTTTGTCACAAGCGGCCAAGCGGTCATTGACCGTTCCTAACTTTTTGTAAAATTTTAAATTAGATACTATAGCACCTAATGCTTGAAAAGTACTTAAAGTTGCAATGAGATTGCTTATTCATTTTGTACCTAGATTAGATTCCAATCAACTTTTTATTAAACACGACGACTGAAGTTCAAGAGAATTCAATTCTCGTATTTCGGAGCGTTCACCTCTATGTTATCAAGGTCCATATTCTGTGAAACAGTAAGGGGTAACTCACACCGCGACGCGAGTTTTTTTTTTTAAGAATGCACTCTTCGGAATTCAAAATTTCAAATTCGTCTCTAGATTCACTCACTAAACTGTATCTATAGTTTTTAATGTAGTAAATAAGTTCTAAAAATAATTTGGGTCGCAGTCGCGTCTCAATGTAAACTGAACCTAATATAAAACATTCTTTAGGTACTCATTTGTTTGTACAAGTCAGTTGGAGTAGGTACATGGTACTGCACTTTGTTTAGTCTGATTAACAATTTAATTAGATTTACATTGTCGAAACGTTCGTAAATTACTAACAAACCCGTTTTTTATTCTGTTTAACAAATACGGCTTGACAAACATAATAAAGGTGGATGTTTTTCTTTACTCTACTAATATTGAGTTAGAGAAAGAACGATGTAATAAATTAGTGGTTGTTTTTTTGTAACTACGGTTTTTGCTTTGTGAGATTGCGGTACCGATTAGTATGTGTACTTACGGTTTTTTCTCTTAATTACGGAATATAACGCGGATACTCTTTAGTTTTTATAACACACATACAGTAGAATACCTACTTTGGTACAGTTTGAGGTTACTGGGCATATATCATAGGGTAAAACCGGGATAGATGCCCCACTTTTCGAAAGTGTTTCATTATTTAAATACCAAACATATTTGCATAGAAAGTCCCTGTAATATAGTTAGTTCAATCATTTATAGAGCTTTAGAAACTGTATTTATGTACCTAACCATTACTGGTTTTGTAAAAATTAAATTCTTGCGAAACACCTTTTTTGGGGATAGATGCCTACCTATATGGATAGATGCCTCACTATGAAATCGCTTAGGAGGATAGATGCCTGTGATGCGGGATAGATGCCTTTTTAAATAATCAACAAGAATACGTGATCACAATGATTATTGATTATCTTCATGTGTAGGTAATATAAAATGCTTATACATATTTTTATTTATGCATCTCTTTAACAAAAAATACAAAAAAAGCTGTTTAAGCGATAACATATTAAAACTATCATAGAATAATTTCAAACGAAACATTCCCATTCTTTTTAATAGCGTAACGCCTTTGTAATGTTCTGGATGGAATCCCAAATTATCTGGATTGTTCATTGATCCCCCCTTTTTTATCCATTTAATTGAAAGCTGACTGTAGCTGCTCTGTTGTCCAAGAAATTACTCGAGCTCGTATGCAATTTTTTTAATTTTTTTTTATTATTTGCCTTTCTTTTGTATTTCCTTGGCATGACTCACCTAAAATAAGCAAAATATTATTTAAAATATAATTACAGTCTTTCATTAGGAGTCCTAACCACTTCCAATATTTGTTTCTTTTGTTTTTTTTTTATTTATCTTAATATATATAAATCTCGTGTCCCAATGTTTGTCCTCAATGGACTCCTTAACCACTTAACCGATTATAATAAAATTCGCACACCATGTGCAGTTCGATCCAACTTGAGAGATAGGATAGTTTAAATCTAAAAAAAAAAAGTTAGGTAAAGTAGGGTAGTGTAGGGTAGTGTAGGGTAGTGTAGGGTAGTGTAGGGTAGTGTAGGGTAGTGTAGGGTAGTGTAGGGTAGTCATTTGACGGGAAAAATTCTAAATATAAATAATTGTCTACCCCGTGCGAAGCCGGGACGGGCTGCTAGTTTAATTATAGATATTCCATGAATTAAAATATCTATTAGGAAATACCAAAACATTCACGACTATGACTTATAAATACTTTGATAGGGCTCTTGCAGTGTAGAGGGATAGAAGCCCCTAAAGTCAACTATCCCTTGTAAACTCGGGGCAACTATCCTTTTCACTAGGTATAGATGCCTCTTAATATTTTATAAATAAAACAAATGCAAATATCAGTGATTGACTCTGAAATGTGTTCTCAAAGAACCAATGTATTAAAACAATTCAAATAAAATGTAATCATTTAACTGTTTATAAAGATATGGAATAATGAAAACTTATGTTTGAAATTTTGAAGCGTTTTTCGCATCTGCTGCGAATGTAATTCGACACACAAGTGAGAAACGTTCGTCTAGCACAACAACTCGCATGTCACGAAAGTTGGGGATGCATGTGGCGCCTATGTAAATAACGAATTTGCTGTTCCGTTCTCTGGTAGCTGAGTTTTTAGAAACGAGGCATCTATCCTAGCGCGGCATCTATCCCGGTTTTACCCTATAACTAGCTATTGTTCGTGACTTCGTCCGCATGAAGTTCGTAAAAAAGCACATTTTTTTTTTAATGATTTATACATATCATTACTTGTGATTGACTGCGACCCAAATGAATGGTAAGAAGTGATGCTATAGTTAATGGTGAAGCGCACTAGTTTATTAAGAACCTAGAGCCTATTCTAGTTACATACCTATATGTTATAGGCTTTGTTACTAAATTCAAAGAAAATATAACCAGTTTAAAATTTTATTTCTTCCCACAACTTGAAACCTACGTGACTGCTATTTGGCATAAACGCATAAAAAAACTTGTGTTTTTTTTTAAACGTTATACAATTTCCATGAAATAAAGGCAATAGAATTGAGCGTAGTTCCTATTCGCGTTGAATTCGCGTCACGTCTCAGATATTAGGGAACGTAACACGTTTTTAAGGTACGTCTAGACGAACGAGGTTGTAACTGGCAGACGGATTAGTCACATGCTGAGTAATACACGGGGTGGGTTTAAAAATATTTAAGTTAAACTTGCTTTTGTTAGATGTTTTGCCTGTGTGAAAGTAGACAATATAGCTAAGGGATCATACTCCCGAAATATTAATTCTAAGCGTTATACAAGGCAATGACCCTCGCCAGGGTTGTGACATTGTTCGAAAGAGTCACCGCTGTCCCGAATCATAAAAGGCAACTAAACTTACACAGGTGGGTTAAAGTCAGTAAAAGTCGGACACTCTTTCTCGATATATCCAGAGAGAGGCAAGTAGAGACAAGATAGCTGACTTCCCAACCCAAAGAAAAAATAGTCCTCAAGCTAGGTGGTGGCTGTATCTTAACGTCCGAAATAAATAACAATGCTAAATAGTTTGAGGACATTCGAATTTGAGAAATAATTGCAATAGGTACTTTAATCCCCCAGGAATCAACAGGCTTCTTATTTGCATATGGCTTCCGGAAAACGATTGTTATTTATTAGATTGCCCTTCCAGTTTGATTAAACCTTTTAATTAGTTAAAACAATACCAATTGTTACATTTTCCTGGTCGTCATACGCATCAACCTCCGAACTTACCCCTGACCCCAGGAAGTGATAACAACAACACACTTTGACCCTTACGATACGTCGCACATTACGCACAAACAATTAGAAAATTATGTCAACAGGGAACTCAACCACTGATAACACCGTCCTTGGCGAGACGATAGCTTATCAGTCGCACGTCTATCGGTCAACGGTACGGACAAACTTTGGCCTACTTATAGAGGACAATTTATTTCTTTTTAGGCGTTATTTACATTTAGTTATGCGGCGACGCTATTGTATTTAAATTTGAGGGTAAAGGGTATCGATTCTCGTAATAAGTATAATTTAATTACTGTTGTTTTTAATGCGTCGCGATTGTACCTAATGATTTTAATATGCCTATTCTATTAAAGCTAAACTACTCGTAAGTATACCGTATGAAAAAATAAAATAAGTTAGTAAACGGATCGAATGGACCTATTAGTACCTATGTACTTCTAGTAACCATTTAAGAAGCATTCAATAATGCCTAGGAGAAAACGCGTTGGTTTTGAGAAAATCCAAGTTTTTCTCATGAACAGTACGAAAATTCCCAAAAACTTCTTGTACGAAAATTCCATTCCATTCGCACTTAAGGATTTCCCCACAAAAACAGTGATTACAATCTAGGTACTAATCTTAAGTAGCGACGCAAAATATGTACTAAACAAAGAAAAAAAAACAAATTCTAATCACGAAGTAATCGGTATTTAATCTTAACGGGTTAAGGAACAAAAACAAACAAATACGTAGGAGATATTATCATAATGGAAAATACATTAGACGTCGGCTTTCATATAAGAATGACCGATTTGTGATTATAGATAAAGTTATCTTTAACATGGTATTATTGTCGTTAATGTATTCCGCTCTCACTTTTATATTAGTAGGATAATATAAGTAGCTTTGTTAGTAGGTTAGGTTGGTTATTTTGTTTCTTGTCATTTGGATTGAGGGTGAGACAGAATATTGCATTTTACTACACCGGAACATTGCATTTTGCCCCACAGGAACGTTGCATTTTACCCAAAAAGAAACGATGCGTTTTGCCCCCACAGGAATGTTGCATTTTGCCCCACACACACCTTGCGCTTTGCCCCATAGGAACCTTGAATTTCTGCAAATTGAATTTGGTCAGGATAAAAAGTTTATGGACACAACGACGACAATTAGTAGACTAGCTACACAATGCTAGTCTACTAATTGTAGTCGAATAAGTACGAGTATATACCCGACTACAACTAGAGATCACCTTCTACAGAAAAGACTATCTTCAATATTAGTTCAGATTTGTAATGAACATTTAGATTGCACTTTAGCTATACGATCATAGCATCGTGACATACAGTACGGGTCTTAAAAAAACATGTGGGTTGGCGGGTCTAAAAAATAAATGTCAATAATAGTTTTTAACAGCAATAACAACAAATTGCAATTTTTTTTTTTTAAACTTTTATTTTTGTACGAGTTTTCAAGCGCCAAAATTCGCAGAGCCTAACTTCACACTCGCCAACTTATAACGGTCGTACTGTATGTATTTTGGAACAATCGATAACAAGGTCGATCGACCCCAACCTACTGGCACCATAACGTTGTCTAGTCCTTCATTCTTGGAAACCAGCTGATAGCATCACTGACTGGACTTCGAACAGGATGCAGATGGACACGACTTGGCAACAATGACGGTTTTAATTGAATCAGTAATTTTTACATATAATTTAAATAATAAATCTGTTTCCAATGCCTTTTGTAGGATAGCATTGTAGTCTACGGCAAGAAGATCCGCACATTTATGAGAAATTATGGAAGATTTCAGAGAATATGAAGGACGAAGTAATTTACGAAAATACGAACGAAGATGAGAGTTTTCGTAAAACACACAGGTTACAGAGATTAGCAAAAAATAAATTAGAAGAAAACGCAGAGAGACGACTGGATATCAGGCTTGTTAAGAAGAAGATTGGCAAAATCAGGCAGTCAAGATTGGTGAGCCTACATGGAATGATAAGTTCCTATCAGCTGAGAATAATAATGAACACGATAGCAAAAATTGGAAGCCTCAATTATCTAAAGAATGCACTAATACCATGTTCATTCATTCGCAAGCCAAGCCAGCAACATATTATTAGTGTGACACTCGTCGACGTCGAGTCTGGTAGCCGGCGACCGCCTGCCAAATGCTAAGATTAGTCATTTGACGTACGGACTCAGTACCACGCCCACACAGTATGAGGGACTGAAGGGATTACCTGTTCAGAAGATGGACAGCATCCACTCTAGCAACTGTAACATTATTCGACTGTTACCAATCAGTTATACGATATGAGTTGTGAATACAGAGGAGGAATACGTGATATGGATGGCAAGAAGCTTGGTCTTGAGACACTTACTGCAATATCATTATTTCTTTTCAATGTCTGGACGTTGTCCACTTTGATTGATTTTACAATCTTTATCAGGTCTGTGGACCATTGACTTAGGCTAAGATTAGATGATACTTAAAAAAAAAAGACTGCTAAAACTGTTTCCAGGCTAATATTTCGACGTTCACGTGAACTTCTACGAGTAGAAGATGGCAACCCAGGATGATATATCAAGTAATAACTTACAACGTTAAGAAATTTTTCCTTTACCGATAATTTTATTAGTAATAATAAAGTAAATTGCAGTCCCACGTTATATGAAGGTCACTGTTAGAAAGACAAACAATGCAAATTATAGTAACACTAGAACTGTTATATGATACTATTTGTTTCCACTATATGCAAATTAATAATATTTATTAATTTATTAGCAGTAGGAAAAACACAAAGAAAATATCAACCATTAGCACATACATGGTAACAGACTACATAAAATTTATTGTTATGGTTAATTATTTCCAAATATAACAAAGTAAAGATTTAATACAAAATATTTAAATTGTAATGCAATCCAATACGAAAAACAATATTTTAAAGATATTAATTATAGTTGATGAGTTGGAGGTGATAGTAGACCAAATGTATTTTGTATAGACTTCAAAAGAGACTGTGATCCCTGAGTTAGTTTCGGTGTTTTTTCGCAGGGTAGTCAACTAGGAAACACCGGCCTTATCTAGTTAAAATGTCGAAAATTTACGTGTAAAAATGTTTGTAAAAACCTACTTACAAAATAAATATCATTTATCATTATCAATATTGATGAAAATTCGTTATGCGTTGGTGGACTCTGACTCTTATGCTTTAGCATCATAAAGTTTATAGGTACATAAATAGCTGATAACACATGGAAAATACCTTACTAACAACAACAATAATATGTAAATATTTACACACTTGTTTATTTATTTATGCAATATGAAAGTGTAAACCATTTCCGTTTGCCGCATTGTTTCTTCTACGATTTCTGAACATTGTTGTTTTATAGCCCTCCATATATACATGTTTTCCATTTCGTATCTATTGCAAGTTTGATAACTGAAGATCGTAAAAACATCTATATTTTTTATCTTAAGTAGGTCAATCAGAATGACACTAGTTATGTGCTTCCGGCCGCAGCTATACAAGGAACAGTTACAACAAATAAAGGAGAAGTAGCAATAATGCCAACGGTTGACCTAATTATTGTTGCTCGCAAACTGTCAATAGATATGCTATTGAACACGACCATAAGTATGAATGGCTGATACACTCGTAAACAGCTATTGATCTTGAAAGCTAAATTAAAGCCAAGGTTGCTCGAGAAGATCATCTATGTTCCTAATTATAGTCGTCTTAATATAGACTAGGCGTTGGCGAATTTGCTGTATCGAGATAAATTACCCTTTGCGAAGTTGTGCGCTAAATTTTTGAAAGAGAAATGGCTATGATTTATGATAGTGCATTACTGGCTTTTATAAGATTATCTTTTCTTCGAGATTTCGCTGGGTATCTATCAAAAATATCTCTTTAAGACATGAGACGTGATTTTAGGTGGTGCTATAAAATCGTTCCAATATATTTTAGAGAATGTGGGATTAAATTTATGATGCTGGTAAAAACGGTGTCAGTGGAAATTGAGATTGATAGAATTTAAGTTGAACTGAAGTTTTATAGTCTCACCAGTAACCATAACGGTATAATGTTTATAATTCAGTTTATTATAAAGTAAGCTGATTAACAATATAAGTCAGCTTACATCCATCTGAATGTCAGGAATCATCTAGATCATTAATCATAGAATTAAAATCAGTAGGTAGGTAACGGTTCTTTCTTTGTCTGTCCATTTCAAGGGTCGAGTGTGTTGTATAGGTACCTACCTAACCTCTTCATGCGTAGTTTTATGCGTTTGTCGTGTGTTATTAAATAGATTTCCATCACCATCATCATCAACGGCAGTATCTACATTCACTAACGTAAACAAGACAGGTTTCCTTTCTTCATAATGACTTTCTTCATCATTATATCATTATATACCAACATTATCAACATTAATTGCCTGTTCTATAAATGGCTGTTAATGTGTGTTTTCCACTTTATCGTAATTATGACAATTTGCCGTTGACTGAGATCAGAAGTTTATTGCAACTGCGATACTACGACGTGTTTGCTGCAATCGAACGTCGTTTGACGTTGGACACAAAGGGAAAAGTTTATCAACTGTTTCCTATGACGATGGGAGATCGATAATATTCCGTAAAAGATTATTTCTAGTCTCAGTTATATCACTTTTTGAATCTTTAACAATACATATTATGGTTACTTATTCAAATATATTCAATAAAAAAATATCCACATCTGTAATTTGGAATTGAATTTCATATTGTTTGGGTACCTACTGATTTCGCCACTGAAAGATTTTTCGTCGTATTACCAACGTAAACAAGATTTCAGATAAATATTGATAGCAAAAGTCTTAGCGTTATCGTAGATAGTAAACTTTCTCCTATTTCGACAGATAAGGCCGACGACAGAAGTAAAAACATCCGTCGTCTGAAATGTTTATCTCTTACAAGTCATGATATCGCGCATACCGCCAGTATTTCCTGAATTCCCTTCGCCTACTCGTATTAATAACACACCGTATAATCCACTGTTTACCTGAACGACTTGATTTATATCTATAGAAAACACCCAAGTAAATTCACATCACGCAGAAGGCGGAAACGATATTTTTCTCCTTCTTCAAAACGTCCGAACTCAGAGATGTTTTTGTAAATATTTTCGCGGATTAAACCTGTTCTATTTTTCCAATTAATACAGTTTCGTGTAATCGCGGAACACATATCGGCTAGAGTTCAGAGCGCAATTGCGTCAGATAAACGCGCCTGAACAACAACTGATAAAGACAATAGTCCTCGCTCTTATGCAACCAGATAACGTTGGCTGCGCATTAACCCTAGCACGTACTAAAATGATCCCTATACCTTCATTATACGGCACATAATCAGCTGGGACCGATGATAAACACTTTTACAGAGTAAAGCACGCTGGCGCACAGCTGTGTAATGTGTATGCCATTTACATAATCTGGCCGATGCGAAACCGGCTGAGACGACTATTGGCAATCAATTTTCAATCAAAGTACAAAGCAATAGAGTACACTTTGTATAGTTCAAAACAAAGGCATATGTTCCCTTTGATTAAGCGCGTGCAAACAGTTGCAGAGTCGACATATAGAAACAACTTCCGCGGCAATAAGTGAGTTTCTACTTGATTATTAGGTACATGACGATGACTGGCATTTAAGATTTACCACACACATCAGTGAACTGAGGAAAATCATTTTAAATCACCGTTTGCGTTGATTTCTTGATATTACCCTTCGTGCGAAATGACAAGACTTGTTGACGTAGCATACAATTGTTAAACATAAATCACGGTATAAGTTTCGAGAATGTTTTTTCCAACCTTTAAAAACACTGCACGGTTTCTCACAATTTGAAAACAGAAGGTGAATTCACCGTATTCGAACTAGATAAATGACTAGATACTTGGGTCACTCACCTAAATTTGATGAGAAACATTTTCTCTCGGCCACAATCAGAATATATTCGCGGAGCAATCTGCGATGGACACGTCTAGGAACCGGAGAGACATCAGCTATAATGAGGACACACGCGGAATAAATTAATGGAGATACGATCGTGCCGAGAATTGATACAATTGGAAGAAACAAGCTTGAAACATCATACACAGTATTATGATCTTTTAACCTACAGATTGAATGTGACGCTCTTATGATTTGTTTTGCTCTCTGTCTCATTTGAATTGATGATGATACTAGAGGATTTGGCCCTCCTGTTAAAAATAGGTCCTACTGTTGCTGGAACAGCAGGACCTATTTTTTGTTTTCTATTCCTTGAATAATGAGCTGTATATTATAATTATTTTATATTGATTTGAGCAGGATAAAGACGAAAGATCATAGTCTTGTCATAACTGTATTATTAAAAAAATAATAGTGAAGTAAAAATAAAAATTCTACACAAAAATTTTAAATTTCCCGCATCGAGCAAAATACGAAATATCAAAGCGTACTCCGTCCAAACGTTTTAAAGCATGAACACATGAATCGATCATTATTTTGTATAACCGATTCTCCGCGCCAGATCCGACACGGAAATAAAAACAAAGATATTTATAATGCACACGCGAAATGTCAATGAACGGTAGGGCTGCAGTTGGTGCCAAGAATGCGCTAATTAAGATACACGTAAGAACTGTTTTACGCCAACGCATTGACCTATGGGAACACGCGAAGATGATAGAGAATATTATCGATAAGTTGGAAATTGGAGCATGCGGCAGTTCTGGAGAAATTGAGAAACCAATTCTGAAATGTATTAACTGCAACTGGTACAAAAAATAACGTGGTTAACAAAAACTAAACCATGGCAACTACGTGCCTACATGGCCTGTTGAGATGGATTTTCCCGTTTTGGCACTCATATTTTCGGCACCCAAGCTATTCCCGGTTCGGCACCAATAGGTATTCGTATACGAAAATCTGGGTGCCGAAACGGGAGTACTTCATTCTATCCTGCAAAGTAATCCAAATTAATTCACACAACCGCTAAAAGAATATACAGTTAACATAACACACAAAGTCATTTATGAATTCTCAAGAAATGGAAAGATACTTAAAGAAACTCTGACGACCGACTTTAATGCTATATTTAGCTTCAAAACAAATATGTTGAAGATGATACCGTTTAAATCATCAAGAGTAACTCCGTGCTGGATGATCTGCGTATATGCGTCTTCCGGCTGAGAGTAAGTGTCAGGAGGACGGGCAGTTGCATCCTCCTGTGCATCACTGACAAGATAGTTACTGTTATTACCAATGATTTGACCAAACACGATGATGAGGGCTGCTAAATCAAAGGACGATCAGAAGGCCCATGTTCTGAGTCACGGAATATAAGATTTGTTTTTTGGATTCTGATTCAGCCCGGCGAAGATGGTGAGATGAATGTGACTCTCCTGTCAAAATGACTAGATTATAAAATGTAAAGAAAAAGGTATGTTCTTCATTGAAATGAAACCGACCAATATCCTGCAATGTATATTAAAGGACAAGTTGATTTGAATGGAGATAATTGATAATAGTGGTAGGTAGTAATAGTGCATTTTTTTGGATAGATAAAAACCCTGTTCATGTTTATATACCTACCGCTTATTATTCCGTATAAATTGGCTATCTACGTAAACCAATTAGACGATAAAAAATATAGCGGTGGTTGTTGAGCAAACTACGCAGTGTTACAATTTGAGTAGATTCAAAACAAGGTATGGAAATAGATTTCGCAATAACAATAATATTTTTATCATATGAGAATATTTGCCTTTTTATATTTGTATCAAAATAACTGCTGCGATTGTTTTTTTGCTTACTTGTTTTTGTCCGTAAACGTTTTTCCCCTTCTTAATGTCTGAACTTATTTCGTTAACGGAGTATCGTGATTTTAAACTTATAAATAAACATTTATTAGGAATATTAAACGACGATTTGGACATTACTGGCCTATATAACCAGTTGCTGAAAGTTTCGTGGCAATGGCTTCACGCTTGAACTGACTTCGTTCAATTAATAGGCACTAAGTGGAAACTTAAAATCCAATAAGGCCAGTTTCAATCCTAAACCAATGCTTTTAACAAGAGTGATGCCTTTCAAATTTTCTAATACTTAAAAATTATAGAACCTTTATAATTTTCTAGAGACAGAATTATATTTCATTTATTTTGACGACTCTAATATAAGCTTCATACTAATCATACTAATTTTAGCACATATATTATGTATCAAACGAAAAAACTCCTTTGAAATCAAAAGTGTTTCCGTCACAGGCGTAATTTACAAAATTATGACAGCTGAGTCATTTTGGCAATTAACTTAAATACTCGTATGTGTGTTTATAACGGATTTAAATACATAACTGTATAATTTGAAGATAAACGACCTTGTGACTGTGACCTCTATATGTGAATAATTAATTCTTTCGCGTTTCGCAATGTTTGTTTTCAAGATGTGTTGTGATTCAATTGCTTTCACCTGTGGATAGGGCAATCATTGTGGAACGAAATTGAAATCTATTTTAATTGATAAAGCCTTTATATCTAAACAGGATGCAACGAATGATGGTGATAAGGAAACCTAAACTGTCAACTGTGTATAAGAGTCAATATTTGTTGTTGCAATTTGGACTAATATACGACGAACCCACACTGGGCTTGCGAGGTGGATTATTTCCTCTCCTAGAGAAGAGGCCCAGCAGTGGGAACATTGAAAGACTGATAATGCTATTTAGACTAATCCAGTTACCAAGACTTGTCTTCCACTTTGACAAGCTGCCAGCTACACACGAAAGTGATTTTCAATCATTGAGTCAATCAATCATATATCACACGGATTGATTGACTGAATGATTGAAAATCACTCAGATATCATGCCTTGCTGATCCTGTCATCCTGCCAGTCAAACCGACTTCCTTTATGGCTTCATCCTGACCATCGTTTAAGGACTTGACTTTGACGTTTGAAAGCAGGTGCAGCTGTTGCAGAATATTAAATGGTAAAGTAACTTATTGATTATCTACTACATAAACTTAATATGCCAAAACAGAGAGATATAAAAAGATTAAAATAATAAACTCGAATATGCTTTTGTCACAACATCATGACTGTAAACATTTTTAATAGAATTGTACTCGTAGGATAGTGGTTAACCAGCTGGATAATTCATAAATTAGTTTATTATTTCTTATCATTCAATGACGTTTAAAGAACATTGTATATTACACTGCCAAATCATTCCTTGTCATCTGCAATCTTTAACCGCTCTTAGTTTTTACCTATGTAGCGTCCTGGGACCTTACCATGACGTGTTTCAATATAAGACGTGCGAGCGAGAAGGAAGGATGGAGCTATACAACCTATATAGCTCCATCCTTTTAACAGTTCAGTTTATGTCGTCAAATGGATCGCGTTAGGAGCTCATAGCTTCTGATTTCTGAATGCCTGACGTTCCTCCTTTCAGTTTGTATCTAAGAGAGAGTCTTCCCGTCTGATAATAATTTGGGTATCTTCAAGACTAGAGTGAATAGGCTCTTAATAAACTAGTGCGCCTCACCATCAAAGATTGTATCACTGCTTATCATCAGGTGGGATTGCAATCAAGCACTAATTTAGGGTATATAAAAAAAAAGAGTATAACGTATCTGTCTCTCTCAATATAGACTCTGTGTCGGTATGTCCATGTAGGAACCAATCTAATACAATTTGAATTAATCTATCAATCATGGTAACTGATCCATCAATACGTGGAGGATTATGGCCGAACTCGATTAATTCCTATATTCGGCACACAGGACCGTAAATATTTGTATTCATACATATGTCTGCTGACGCATTGTTTTGCTTCAGTGAGCAGAATATTAAGCGCTCTACACGTTTCTTTTATTTATTTAGCATTTAATAAACTAGTTTTACTGTTACTAACGTCATGTTTTTTCTTTAAATAAATCTTTTTTTGATCTTTTTCTTTTTGGACGTCAACTGTTTTGGCATTGTCATTATTGTTATTAAAGATTTCAGTTTGCTTGTCTCTATCTAGCTTTTTCTTATTTATGTTGAAGTCAGCGTTCAATCTAACCATATGCAGCTGGATACCAGATTTACATGACCTCCACAACCCAAGACAGCAATACTGGTATCAGGTGGCTTCTGGCTATCCTATCCGTAATGTTTTATTTAGTTCCTCAAAGAAGTTAGTATCGAATTGAATTTAATATTTTAAAGATACTTATTTTACAGTAGTATTAGTTATTACTTTAACTTCTTATTTCATCACTTGTAGTTTTGATATTCCAGTCCAGATTGGAAACTTCTAAACATATTATAGCTTTAGACCGTCTACGTCTCTCAGATACATTAAGTTCTCTGTCTGGAAAATATTTCACGTCTTAGTCTGTCAGCCATATGGCAATGTTCTGACACAAAGGCTTAGGGAACTCAAACTTTATTAAAGTCATCTTTCACTCAATTTGGCCCTAATCGGGCGTGAATGTGGGACCAAGGTTACATTTTTGTTAGAATTTAGAACAAGGCGAAAATATTGTTGTTCTATAAAGTAAATAGTCCTAAATTTGACACTGGGTATATGTACAAACCGTGCTAAGCCAAAATAGTTATATAAAAAATTGTTATTCAAAATAAGAATAGGATTTTTTAAATTTATTTTATTATTTATGTAGTTATACACGAATATACACAGAAAGAAACATTATTATAAAAAATTTACAAAGCTGATGCTTATTTCAAAACAAATTTCTCCTAGCAGATTTATTTTTTATTTTATTAATTGGCATCCCTCTGGATCCAGATCATAAAGCATTCTATCTTCTTTTTTTTGCCAGTCAGGTTTAGACCTAATAATCGGTAAGATACGGTAAAGCCTAATGATTGATTAGCCTAACGAGAATATAGGCGAAGTGAGATGCTCCAATTCCTTACTAGATGACTCAATTAGTTTATAGATTCTAATAGGCTTCTACGCGAAATTGGAACTACGTGTAATACCTAACTAAGTGGTTGTGATAAGGGTATTCTAAGTAGACGTGAATTACGTGTGTATGTAATAATAAACTAGTTAGTGTAGCTTCAAACCTATTTTCGTTACCTAAATATACGTATATATTTTTTATAAATGTCCTACTTATATTATAAATGCGAAAGTTTACATATGGATGTTTGTTACTCTTTCACGCAAGAACTACTAAATGGATTGGGATGAAACTTGGTCCACGGGTGGACCAAATCCTGGTCCAACACATAGGATTCTCTTTATCTCGGAACTATGTTCCCCTGCGATCATTTTCTATAATCATACAGGCGAAACCGCTGGCAGCAGCTAGTATGTACTTAATATTAAATCTAAATGAATAAATGGAAACATAATGTGCCTTAGGGAAAACTATTTTAATCAAATATATCATTATAAATTTAGCTATTAAGTAGTTTAGTGAAAATGTTTGTTGCGAAGTAGATTTAGTTTGACAAGCGGCTCTACCACGAGCTCTTAACGCGATCCATTTTACGATTTAAATTGAACTGTTAAAAGGATGAAGCTACATAAGGTAACCTCCACTTTCTCACTCGAACAATACCAACAACCCCAACAAGAACCCCAACAACAACAAGGCCTGAACATTATTCTAAAATGTTTACAACCACAATTTTGTAGAGAAAGGAAAATCCTCTTTTTGGTTACCTTCCCCGTTTGCTTCATCATCACAATAACGTCTCCTGCTGTATATCGGGCTATTACCAAATGAAGATCGACAAATTTTATTTTCCTGCCCTAGTCCCATATTCCTTGGTGTTAGCGTAACACACTATTCCTATCCTAATTCAAACCAACAATACCAATAAAATAATCTAGTAAACGACATTGTGGTAACTAACGCTAGCATAACACTGCCACAAATATCAATTGGCCACGTTATTTATACTGAACTTTGTTAGTTCGTTTGTCAACATGAGAGATGGATTCAGAAGGGCAACTACGAAAAAGTTACAGAAAATTATTTATGGAAACAAAACGCTGGTAGTCGTATTAGATTGTTTTCGCTTGGATGTATTCCAGAATATATCATGATGGAAAAGGGAGTCACTGATGGTTAAGAAGACATTCAAAATGATTCATGTAATCAAGACAGTCATATTGAATAGTCATATTGAAATATAGATTGTTTGCTGGATGTATTCTAGAATATATTAGGATGGAAAAGGGAGTCAGTGATAGCGTAACGGTAGATAGGATAGAATAAAAAAATAGAGAAGAAACAAATATGTTATGCCGACCCCAAGAAGCATGGGGCAAGGGTAGGAACCTTATGATGATATTACAATGAATGTAATCGCTCTCAGAATACAATATTAATTATAAGAAAGAATGCACTTCTTAATATACACTTGTCTTTAGGAAACATCATTCTAATTTTGTTAAACTGTGTCTATGGTGTACAAAAATATTATTTGTCTACGTTGGCAATAGTTACGTCGTCAGTAGCTCTTTGTATTGTACCTTCTGTATCTACCACCCAACCATTCCATTCTATGTCACGAAATTCTGCAAACTCCTAATCCAATAAACTTGATTCGATTTCAGCAGACTCGTCCAACGAGTTTAAACAGAAAAGGCGACTCTATTAACATGACCTTTTCATAAATAAAAACGAATTTCTGTCGCTAGAATCTATGACAGACAAATTGATGTCTACGTCTAAAGTAGATATTAAATTAATGTTACATTGACCCATGATATTTTATTTAGTATCAAGTTAGATGTCATTATCGTTGATAATATTTTTGTTTTTGTTCCTCTTAATAATTTTATGAGGGTAATTTCAATTTACTACTGCAATTACAGTAATGGGATCATGTCTTGAAGATGTCAGTATTATTCGTCGAGGAAAAGATGATAACCTAAAAAGATTAGCTTTAATTTTTAAATTGCATTTGTTTGGGGCCTTACTTAGCACGTTATTGATGAGAACACTATATGTGGCAAAACTGTCAATGCTATTCTGTCTGTTACATGCATTACATCATATATTTAGTTGTTCGTCACAACAATTTATAAAAACAAGTGGTGTAAGGTTCTAATGGAATGGTAACAGATATAGTTCTTAACAAAGTAAAGGAAGATAACACAGACGATGGGATAATGACATGGTGCAGATTTCTGGTGCTTTGTAGCTCAGAGATACACGAGACCGAGTCAAATGAAGAAGCTTGGAGGAGGCCTATGCGTCTGATAAACGAACAGGCCTATGGATAATGGATATATGTTTCTTTAGTTTATAAGTTATAATAAACTGTAATTAGTTTTAGTATACCAGTAAATAAACGCTTTATTATTATCATAGCAATTAAACCAAATTATTGGTAATTATGTATTTGTAATTAAGCAGTAAAAGTTATTAATCTTATACTCAGACTCAGGGACTCAGTTAATAATTGCTAGATTTGTTTTCTTTCCATACCATGTGTTAACTGTTGTTAGTACAGTAATAACAGGAGTTGATTAATAGGCTTCTAGAAACAGACTTTAGTCCAGGAGCAGTATAGTCGATACAGAAATATATCGATGGAAGAAATGGTCTATACTCCCCTGGAATCTTATCTAGAAATTCAAACATGCGTATATCTAAATAAAATATATATAGCACCTTTTTCTGTGCCACATCCTTCTCTAAATATTTGTCTATTTTATTTCCCTCGTCTACATCCTCGACCCGTAACTATAAGTCTATAATCCGAACTCTCAATTACGCGATAGCCCAGTTATATTAATCCTTATATTTGCCGACACATTCGAATGTTGTGATAACGCTATCACACTATCACGGGTCTACATCGTGGTACTGATAAGATGTGGGGAAAGCCTTTCATTATAATATTGTGTAATGAATTCTGTTTCATAAGTATAACGAACTACTTGACGTGTGTTATTGAAGTTGTTTTTGTTGATAATAAAATTTTCAATAAAGGGAATGTTACTGAGCTTGGTAACCAATATTTAGATAAAGAGAAACATGGAAATGATAAGGATGTGTCCGAAATTAACCTGTCACATATCCGCAAAACGAGACACAATAGTGAATCCCCGACCGATCCTATGAAGGACCGGTCGGGGATTCATGAATTAAAGTAGTTAAAACCGCGTTCGAAGCTATAAGCTACCAGGAAACATTTTAGCTGCTTATAAGGCTCCTTTTCGTAAAGGACAGTAAAACTAACTACAGTATCAAAATCGCTATAGCCATCGAACAAGAGACAAAGAACATTCGCTTCAGCCTATATCGGTAAAGGGTCACATCATGGCCGCATCTTATCTCCATACTTTCCATGTTCGGAGTCATAACTCATAGCAATAATAGTAGACCTCTTCTCTTTGTGACGGAAACCAATGTACCGTGCGGGTGGTCTTCCGAACGATTGGCCATTCATGCAATGGCCGTCCCCACAATGGCTGATACAGGGTCTGTTTTATCGTACATTGCCTGTTGAGTAAGAGCTGGAACTAGCTTTATATATACAAAGCTAGCGATGTAATATACAACGTTTACCACTGGCTTGTATACCAAAGCCATTAGATACCAAGGAGGCCGAATTAACCTTTAAAGTTTTTATTTAAACTTGAGTGATGTGTATTTATAAATGTTGATTTAGTATTTGGCGTGTTTGTGAGAGTGTACGGAGATATTGTATGCGTGGAGGTTGGGCATTGACCTGAATCAGTTGTGGGTAAACAGATATCAGCGGTTGGAAAGGGTGTCAGTTTGGGTCGTACGATGGTTTATTAATATAGCATCCCTTTTAGAATTTTAAGGTGATTTTTTAGCACGAGTATGTTGCATTTTTGCGTCTATCATATGAAATAATGATCTAGTTAGGTAGGAATATATTATGGCGCAAAATGTCAGTCCGTGTGACCACGTCCGGCAGCGGATGTCAATAATTACCAAACATTTTTTTTTAGAGATTTTGATGAAAAAGAAGGAGATTGTAAGCTTTTTAAAATTAATATTTGGTTCTTTAGAATTCCGTTACTTTTGACCTAAATTCTTTTTTTTAATTGATGATAGAATCCTATAGTATGAGTCGAAACCGGTCATTGTGGCGACACTTGGGGAGGCCTATATAAGCTTCTTGACGCTTCTTTCTTTAACTACCGACAGTATAAGACTGCGCAGTACTCTCAGAAATACAAACCAAAACAAAAGCCCACGTTCCGTCCATGAGTCATCTCAACAACTGTTCAAGATAAATCGCTCTAAAACGTAATAACACAAAGTACAAAGAACCGTTACGCAGTTGTTGTCAAAACTGTGTTATCGAGTGTTTACAGAAGTGATTAATGAGTTATCACTGCTATCAGGCCATGTGTGAGCCTGAATGTGGAACGTTCGCGAAATAGGGCAGAGATACCGATATGGTGTTGGTGATAAACATAAAGGATAGGCCTGTGAAAGCAATTCCGGAACACCATGGTCATAGAACACTCAAGGGCAATTAATGGAACAGAGGTGGGTTTTAGCCAGTCGTCTAACAGAAGCCTAACACTCCCGCTCTCTGGGCGAAGCGGAAGGAGTTTTGTGATGATTTCCTAGCTCAAAAAAAGGATGGTATTTCTTATCTTTTTATCTTTGACAGCCATTGCAGATGGTCAGAAGCCAGTAAATCTAACTCTTTCAGCCTTGTTAAGGGGTATCGCAGGTCAGAATAACCTCAGCGCACAAGATAAAGTTTCGAAGGAGTGTTTCTAAATTAGACACTCGTTCTGATCTCGGTGGATATGGTCATAACTTAAACGAATATTCTGTTTAGTTATAAATAATATATTTAAATTGAAACGACAATTTTTAGGGTAGAGGCTGATATAAACACGCAGTTTTTTTTTTAAATCGTAAAATGCACAGCAGTTAAATTTTTAGTGCTATTATGCACTATTTATAAGTGGCCTTTTGGTGCCATATCCTGTATGTATTCGTATAGCTCAATAAATCATATAACCTACAAGCAGTTGAGAAGGCAAAATTAGCGGTAAAAGGAAAAACAAACCGGTCTTGACCATAAACTGACATTAAAACGATACCTCTACGTACACACATCAAAAGTGTCTAGGGATCAACATATATTTTTGCAATAACTTTTCTCCTGATTGATATTAATTAAAATTTTCTGTAAGGATTCATCAAATAAAGTGTTTTCGTTTGTCACAGTAACGATAAACCAAGTCACCTTTGCATTAATAAAGAAATTTGCCATTTTCCTAATAAAGGGATTTTTGACATTTGAACCACTAACATTAAAGTTCGAAAAAAAGACTGAAATAACAGTTTTCTTTAAAATTTTATTGGGTAACTTAAACAATTAATAATCCGTGTTTCTACCGCGGACACTAACAACACAAGAACATCGGTTTGGCATACTCAAAATGAGTTCATCCAAATCACGCTGTGGAATGGCCGCCTATGTTCGTTGCAACAACAAAAAAAGGTCTTCTTGCGACTGGATACCCTCCATATTCGGCAGAGCTCTTCTCTGTAGCATATCCCATGCATGCTCAATCGGGTTCAAGTCTGGCGACTGAGCAGGCCAGGGCAGGACATTGATGTTAGCTGCGGCGAGAGTCTGTCTTACAACTCTTGCGGTGTGCGGTCGTGCATTATCATGCATTAACTGAAATAAGGGACCGATTTGCACTTGTAGAGGAACGATGACGTCTGATACAATCGTCTTAGCATAAATTTGAGCGTTGAGGTTGCCTCTGATCCAAATCAACTCAGTTCTTCCGCCGATCCAAATACCCGCCCATACCATGATGGTTCCACCACTATAAGGATGGACTTCCTGGCAGGATTTTAATCGTTGTTGGCGTCCAGGGGTTCTCCAGTGTCGTATACGTCTTGTATCCGGTCTCATACCAAAACGAGACTCATCAGAAAAGCACACGAAACGCCATTGTTCTTCTGCCCAATTTCTGTGTTCAAGAGCCCATTGATATCGAATCCTACGATTGTGCATTGCTATAGGTGGTACCCGTAGCGGTCTTCGGGAATGAAGGTTCACTTCATGCAAGCGGTTTCCGACTGTTTGGTCGCTAATTAAGTTCCCTGAAGAGCGATGAAGCCTCACGGCTAACATCATGGCGGTTATTGTTGGAGCTCTTCGAGTTAAGATTTGAATGTATCGGTCTTGTCTCCGTGTGGTGCAGCGATACCGTCCTCCATGGCGCTCAGTCACGGTACCAGTGCTTCGGTAACGTGTCCAAAGTCGACTGATAACACTCTGACATGTATTCAGAGCTAAAGCCACAGTACGTTGCCGGGAACCAGCTTCTATCATTCCCACGGCTCTGAGCATTTCTTCCCTGCTTAAATGACGTCGCCGCTCCATAATAACGTTGGTTTTAATCAGTAGTAGGGAAACAGTAGCACTAATAATGTCTTCAATGCGTTGTATGTTTTTATAGGGAAAATATTGACAGCTGATTTTCATCTTTTACTCGAATTTGATTCACAGTTCCTGATTCAAATTATGAAATGCACCAAAAAGGATCCATATAAATTTATAAAATCATAAATTTATTACAAAGCCACATCTCAATCTCAAGAAATCCGCATAAAAATGCTTGATCCCTAGACACTTTTGATGTGTGTATTTGGAGAGACGTGAACACCGGTACCGGTTATTAATTCCGTATCTACAAGTTTATTTTAAGTTAAAAAAAAAGCATTAAATTGGTAATTAGTAAAGTTATTAATCAGTGACGTATTTACAACCAGTTACTTTATCAGACCATGTAATCGTGTTATAGTCACAACAATTATAAAAAGTTATTTTCATAACAAACTTTTTATTTTTAAATACCTTATTCTGATAGCTAGAGACGCCAGTTTTCTTGTTTCACACGAAATTGTAATTACCTGAAAATATCAAATAATAAAATTAGTACAAAAGACTAATCTCCAACACCAGATAAACAACACTATTGTCACATTATTATAGACTCTATTACAACAACATAAAATCGAAAGTCGTTTGTAGATGTGTCAGTTGGTCAGCTGATCGGATGACCACAAGCAAACGGCCATGAACCCTTTGTGACAGCTGTTATGGATTATAGCAGAGACTTTGTTTCACAGAGGTTTTCTGTGAATCTATGGTTTAGTACGAATGTTGTTGTTTGTGGTTCAATCGGCCAGCATTGTTTGTTAGTTTTGGTGACATATTTTTCTTTGTTGGGGAATCAAAATGTAGGTTCGAATTTAGAAGTAGTTTAGAGTTTCGCCCGATTTTTTTTTTGATAAAAATATTTATTTAGCATTATCGGCCTTATAATGTTCCCACTGCTGGGACTCAGGCCTCCTCTCTTGGAGAGGGAATAGGCCATAATCCACCGCGCGGGCCCATTGCGGAATGGTGAATGTCTCATGTCTTCGAATTTTTGGTTCTAGGACGTGAAAATAATGATGATTTATAATTGAATAATGACATCGAAGTGAAAGTGAAAGGACGAAAGATGTCCATGCCACTTTTGCTAAACATAGAGAAAATTAATTTGAACAAAAACCGATTGGTGTCAGTGAAAGTCGGTATTTAATGGAGGTGGTTTGAAAATAGAGTAATAATTTATCCTTTTTTCACAGCAAAAGAGGTTCAATTACAATTCTATGCCTTTGACACACAAATTAAGGTTCATCAAAAAATGTTCTCCATTTTTAAGAAGAATAATTCTCGAAATTAATTTGCATTATATTCGCATTACGTTGAAATAGCTTTCAAGACCCCTTTGATCCATTTACATGTTTTAAACAGATGGAATACTGAGAGGTTACGAGCGTTAGGACTACTAAGGATAGCTAATTAATAATGTGTTGTGTTTAATGAATTATAAATAATTATGTTGTTGTTAAATTATGGAAATAAATTACTCGTTAATCCTGTACGATTGTTCGAGAGAGTTACCGCGGCCTTTTCATAACCTACTCAGAATCTCGATTATACGAACAAGGTTTTTATAAATTTATTTTTTCAGTTTATGAGAACATTATGAAGGACCAAAGTTCACGTAAAATAGCAGACTTTGTCTTTACTAGATTAGTTTTACACATATTTATGTTATTTCATTTCAATAGAAACCAAGATAATATCCACAAGAGGGTTATATGGAAATTTATCTCAGGTTAGCTCTTAAGCCATCGTCAAGCAAAAGTGCATGTCCAGTCTGAATAAATTAACTAAATCGTAATAACCAGAGTTTATTGGTCATAAGGCTCCGGCTAGACTGGCGACTGACCAAACAGGTTTGTTACTAGGTCCCGAACTCTTCCGCAAACCGCACGTGTCCTACCGATAATATTATTACGAAATAACACAACTAATTCAAGAAATAGTACGATATTATTGGAGTTGTCCAACATTTGTAACAATTTATTGTTACAATTAGAACTTATGTAATTAATAATTGCACAGTAGATTGTGATTATTAGAAACATTGTTGTAACGTTAATTAGTGTGGGTAATATTGTATCAGTTTATTTATTATGACATTTCAATAATTTATTGGGTGACGTAACTAACTAATATTGCGCATTTACTGAACTAAACAGAGGACGAATGTATACATCCTACAAGAACACACAAACGGCCAAATTTTTACCGATTTTTCGTTCGCATCACCCGGAATGATAGAAGAAAATAGACAGGAGACTTTCCTACAAGATTTCACATTACTACAAAATGATATAGAGGATCGAACATTCACCTTTAAAATACCACTTGATATTTGAATGTCTTAAATTATTTTCTATCTTAATAATACACCAACAAAAACTAGAAGGACAATTCAATGAGTTTAAAAATAGCCCAAAATAAAGAGCATCTTATATGAGAGTAAACAAGCGTCATAGTAAATAGTTCGCGAGTATGAGTTGACGACACTGTTACGTTCATTGAGAGGAATTTTACATCGGCAACACGATATTGGAAGAAATATTTTGAGTATAGAAAATACTAAGACTGTTGCACCGACCGCAAATAATATGGGATAAGGGCAGGAAGAAGAAGAAGAAAACACATACTACTGAGAATAACAGTGTAAGGTACAAGGTAGACCGATGACCGACATCTAATGGATGCGAGACGCACAGAACCTTGGGGGATGTCCAACAGTGAACGTCTTTCAGCTAAAATGATGATGATGAGAATAACAATGGTTTATTAATTGAGAATGAACTAGGTAAAAAAGTTAAGGAGATTAAAACCCATGAAAAATACAGCTTCTTCCAACCAATGCAGCTGAATATAAATATTTAAGCCATAAGAAATAAACTTTTCGTCAGCATAATCAGAATATTTGTGCGCAAAACGCGATGTTAGATACGGTACGAATCTAGAGGCATTGCAATTGTTGCTGTGAGGTGACTATTTGGATAACGAATCTTCTCATTGTATTGAAGAAATATACAATATAATTATTGTTAGATGTTTGCGCAACAGAAACTCCGACTATTACCTTCTCCACCCTTATATCTGATGAAACGATCGTTAGCATTTCAGATATATTAACTGACGATGCGATTTTCCGATATATCAAATGCACGACCACTTCGGTGAATTTAGTTTCTATAATAAATTCATCAAAAAGCAATTATTTCAACAGTTTATAAATATTAATCACAACGCGACCTTTCAAGGTTCCAACATTTATTTTAGGTGGCGCCACATTTAAAATATATAACCTCGTTATTAACCTTGCTAGCTACATAGTCTACATTTTTATTATATCTGCTTATACAATAATTAGAAGATTTAATATCTTTGGAGATGCTATTAAATCCGTACATTGTCCTACTTACGAAATAGTTGATGGAAGTTACGACTATACGATACAGTGTTGATATTTTTATAAGTATAAAAATAGTGGCATATGCTTCTGTCAAAGTTAAATTTAATTTAAAAATCCACAAGTAACATTAGCCTATATTCAATCGGAGTGAAGAAAACAAAACTAATGCTAATGAACTCTGAAGAAAATATCATCGGGTGTTTATCTGAGCTGTAATCTTCAGGTCTTAAATTAGAACGTCTAGATTCAGGCCTGCCTCACGATTTATTGGTCGCCCGTTGAATCAATTAAGACATCGCAATTCACGATGTGTGAGATGAGGAGATAATGCTTTTGTCGGAAGATGAGAAACTGAAAGGTAAGGAGGAAAGGTACAAAGATTTGCTGGGAGAAAACTCATTGTTGAGTTAAGCTCGCCTTTGTACATGCATCGTCAAAATCTACTTAATTATAAGTTTTCGTGTACAATAAAGAATTAAGAAGGGAGATTTTTAACAGAGTAACAGCGCTTATGGATGGCCAAGATTGCCTTGGTGCAATAGAACTCAATGAGATGTCAATAAAGCTACACATGACCGGCAGAAGACTGCTAAAAGACAATGATGAGAAAGCAGATTTTTTCTAATAATTAGAAAGTGTGAATGAAATGAACATCGTCTGAGAAAAAAGCTATGTTGTGACAAATTAAACCATAAACAAGTCATCATCGACAGAGCACGATCACTGAAAAAAATCCCAGAATGCTTAGTGGCTGTCGTTCAAACAATCCCACGCTTGATTTAGCGACCGTAAACAGTTTTTGTACCTAACAGTGGGAGTTCCATTAAAATGATTCAGATAATTCGTATATTGTGAGTATCAGTACATGGGGTTGAACGCCCTATCCTTGAGGTAAAGAAATCGTTCTACGAAGATGTTTGAATAACGTTGATTATAAGTATTGGGTATAACTATAATTTCTATATTAGCCAATAAATATAGAAGTCAACCGCTGAGCAGGTGCAAAGGTAAAAGATATAAGAAATTGACTAGAGATCGCTCAAGACAGACAGGTTTGGTAGGAAAAGGTCTTTTCCCAGCAGTTGGATATAATGTTGTCTAATAAATTATTATGAATCAATAAATAAGTCTACTGAAAGCTCCTCAAAATTATGATGTTTTAAGGCGGTGTGACCTTCGATCACTAAAATCACAAGGACTATATTAATTTATACATTACGAAATCAGAAAATTAGAACATTCGTTGCTGATTAAATAACTGCCTATAAAATAATCACCGAATAAATAATGATATATAACCTCTAAGATTTGGAAGCATAATAGTAGAAAACGATGCTTCTAAAGTCAATAGCGAGAATAAATGTCTAGTAATTAAAGAATAATAGAAGCTAGATTTAAGTAACGATCAACTAAATCTCAGGTTTAGAAACGCAGCATTCAGTAAACACATTGAAAAATGGTTTTCGAATTCACTAGACGTGGATTGAGTCAATATTAAAAGAGTTAACAACCTCACACTTTGAGGGTTAATAGGGCGTTATCTAAAGATTGAATTCTATGAATCCCCAGTGATTTCGTATCGAGTACATTGCTCCTACTTGGATATATACCAGTGTGTATGTGGGGTGAATGAATTTGAACAAACGCAGCAATCGATTGACGACACGACGTCGGCGGGTCATTGAATCGAATCACCGGCTTTATGCAAATTAACTGTTTGAGTACCGCGATCGTGACGGTTTCTAGATCACACGCGTTTCATTGTGCTTTCTGTGTTCATGAGTTGCCTACGAGCAATTAAGGCCTTTCGCTTTCAACTGCAAAATCTGTGCTGACGAAATGTTAGCGGAATGCATTTACTATTTCTGTTGCAAGCTATTTCTATGCAGACTCTTTTAGAGATGTTGATTTTTCTTTTTTAGTTCTGACAGTAAGAAAACGTCCTAATTCATCATTTGCTTTGTAAACATTGTTAGTCAGAAACAAGTTCTTCATGTTAATCGTTCACTATCATAAATCAATCAATATGAGCACGATTACTACAAAAAGTGATATTTTTTTCTGGACTATTAAAAAGGTAGGAGATAATCGTTTATTCCGGTTCATGACTTTAAATTGATATAATCTTTTGAAGACTTCTTCATAAAGTTGTATAACAAGCTGCTTTTAGAAAAAATGTACACGTATTATTGTAATTGATAAAATCGTCGTCGGTTTTCGTAACAATATCAGAAAACGAGACGTTGTTTGTCATTTTATAAATAGAAGTGTCTTGTTATGGTGGGCGGCCCTTGCGACAGTTTCGACTGAGGTAGTCAACCTTCACTTAGGAAAATTTTGAGTTACCAGTGTGTGAGTAAATCGAATTTACATTTTACCCTTTTATTGTATTTAAAGTCAGACTAAAAGCAACAAATGAGAATGAGAGAGAATCTTAGTTTAAATCCAATTTAATGTACAAAGCAAGTGAGTATATCGAGTTAAGTAATTGTTCTAGAATATTGAAAAACTTTCCTTAGTTATAACACATTCTTTAGCTAAGGTTGTACGGGGTACGAATACGAACAAGTAACAATGACCTATTACGGCTTATATCTGCAGCGCTCCAGTAAGATGTGGCTGTAGTGGGGACTCCAATATAGTAATTGTCAATATTCTGCAATCAGCGAATCAGAGGCGCTATCAGATTCCGAGTCCGTCCAGTTCATTCCAGATCTGTCAACCTTGTTTGAAGTGCCGTCGGTTAGTGCCCTCGACTCGTCCAATCCGCAGTCCTTACTCCTTAGTAATATGGATGAATCATGAGATTTATATCTCGGACGTGCTGAATACAAATATACTGGAATTTATTTCGAATTGGGCGAGCGCATTGAGCTTTATTTTGAACACCAGCGTCGAAGGTATTACGCACACTACTTATAGTCTCTACTTCTAGTACGTATTAGTATTAATCGCTATTGTTTACGATTGTTGTAAAGTCTTTTTTCGCAGGACTACTGAAAAAATCCATAGTATTTTTTTTGCATAATTCGCAACCTTTGTACTTATAATTTATTATAATACCTATTACTGTTTCTATGTGAGCACATAAATAATAATATTATAAATAATGTGTCATTATCATCGTTTTAGCCGTCTACAGCTGGCCATACATAGGTTCTTTCCTGAGTGTCGTCATAACGACCGGTCCTGTGTGTCTTGTTTCCTATCCTGGATAGTCACAAGCATTTCAATTCAAAAGCATTTTAATTTTTGTTGATATAGCAACTATCTATATGCATTGTTATCTAGCGATTTGCACTATTCAATCGCCAACAGCTAGGTAAGTGATTATGTTAATGATATTGATGAGGAAGGATGCAGTTTCAATGAAACTTCCATACTTACAATTTGTATTTTACTTCTAGAGCCGAGTAGAAATGTAAACAATACAAAAGATCGTATCAATGACATACAGAAAAAAAGCTAATGACTGATATTAGACCTGCCAGCCAGAGTAGCAACACACTATTATTTATTATTGCGTAACAGAGTCGAGAATCTCGATGATTACATAAAAATAATGACAATGATAAATCGTGTTATGTACAAACGGACTGTTGTCATAGTTGCATATAGAGGTAACCTTCAACCGAGTTGTTTGATGGTACCTGTTACCGCAGAGAATGGAAGGAAAGAAGATCAAACATTTGAATATAAAGAACAAAACAAAACACAACCGCAGGCAGAGTATGACATAAATGAAATGGACCATGAAGATATGGATGAAGAGATGGTGTAAAAATGCAATAGCTAAAAAAGGATTGAATATTCAAATGATAAAAGGAGACCAAGACGACCCTTACCTCACCCAAATTGGATGAGGACAATTTACCCTGTCCAGTATACCTCAGTCGAATTTGAAGGCTCTTCAATTCGTTTATTCAGCTCATTTGATTTTTCATGAAGTGGAACTTCTGCAGGTGGTATGTGCGTAATATTTGTTTGTAATAATCAAGCACTTGTGCCCAACAACCGATAGATGACCGCCTACTACCACTTTACATACTCGTACCTATCATGACATTGGAATATATTTAGATTTTAAAGACGAAAATACAAGCTCCATGACAGGTGATAGATAATTAGGAATTATATAAGAATACATTAAGTTTTTATCTAATATCGAAGTGCTTCATTACATAACAAAGGCTAATGTACAACATGCAGTAAGAACAGAAACTTTTTGTGATCTTCATTAAAATAAGGAGCAGGTTTAAGATAAAAAACAAAACAGACAGATAGTTGGCAAGGTAACTTGAAGACTAAAACTGTTCATGTTAATATAAAGATGTGAAGTCAAGTTTTTGAACAAGAATAACTTAGATAAGCAAATATCGTCAAAATATACAAGATAAAATAATGAAATAAAACTTTCTAATCCTTAGCTCACCAAAACAGAGCTAAGTGGAATTGCGCAAATTGCGACAAGGCAACGTCTGGATTCCATGAAGACGAAATTATAGCAAGCAAAGTGAATTAGTGTGCAGCGAACATCTCAAGACACGAAGCGAAGACGATTGCGAGATGGACTCGCAAAGTGAACGTGAAATTTCCAAAATTAGAGAAAATGTCTACCAATTAAAAGTAATCAAAGATAATCTTAGTCTATTCCAGGTTACGTGAAAGAAATCACAGAATGCAATAACGCCAATTGCATTTTTTTTAGTTTACTAATACATATATTACATTTTTATCTTCGTGCACAATAAAGTAAGAATAATATATGTAAGTAAATAAAATAAATAAAAAACCCACTTGAAACTTTAATAAATTATAAATATTCGCAAATGATCTAGAACCTATGTTTAAAAATCGATTAGTTAACATTATGGCAAGATTAAAGTCCCTGACTTTAAAAAAATAAACCGTCAAAGCAAAAACTAACACAAGACCGTTTAGAATGAGCATGTCCAGACAATAAAGGAAGATACTATATACGAAAGACTGAACAGGTAAAAAAGAACTAAACCGAAACAAAAGGGAGCGTTCCGTAATGTATGTGTAGTCTGTCAACAGACCAAGGACTAGCTGGATGTTATTACAGACGTTACCCGCCGGCTAGACGGGGCACAATGGCCAGACATTTAAAATCACCGAACGATTCGCCCATCCCGTTTTATTGCTCAAACTTACAAGTCAATACACACGTCGAGGAAGCAGAATATTATAAAAACTAAATTGAAAACTGTCCAGACGATGCTCCAACACTTTATCCTGATGCTGCAGAAAATAAGGATCGCAATTTCGATGCAGACGGGGGAAAGGGAGATGCAGTTTCAAGTTTAATGCACGCATGTCTAGACGGGAGAATGCAGAGGGAATTTATTGTAACAATATTATGTAAGAACAAGCCACTGTCTGGGCATAAACTACTTCAATATAGATTTTACGGGAAAATGAAATTGGCTATTCCAAGAGTAATAAAATGCATTTTATATTGAAGTTTCCATTTATTTATTTTTACAGTCTCGACTACCTATCACAACGTTCTTCGAACTTTTGATTCATCTAATAATTCTTGGGAACGCTTAGTATATAGACAACAAAGAGAATAGATTGCACTGTTTACATCCAGCGTTCTAGTTAGAAGTGACGTAACAAGAGGTAAAACTGCAGTTTTTAGTAAAACTAAAATGAAACAGGGTTTTAAGTAAGCGACATTAGAGAGTAGACTAACGAGACAGAAATTAAATTTTATTGCAGCACTGTTTGTACAGAAGTGCGCAGGATTACACTTAATAAGGACAAAGTATTTTCTCGAACTACAATGAAAATTTTAAAGACGCAATAGGAAAGAGTGAGTACGTAGTTACAACAAAGGGTTTCGGTATTTCAAGTCGCCTTCGTGTAAATATTTTCCTTAAGCTCGTTGGCTGGGAGCCAAATTAGCGAGACAAGTTTATACCTTAATATTGCTTTATTTAGGTGATTATTTCCCTTGGCCTGCGGTGCAACGGTATCTCCTGAACCCGTTATAGTAATGAAGGACCGGTTACTTGGGCAGATTTCACTTTAACTACATGACATTATGCAGTTTGGTAATTTGCGATCAATGTCAAGTGTAACTGTTATGTTGGGAACAGTACGTAAAGACTTGTATAAAGCGACTTTTTATCTTTATGCAAAAGTTACAATGCCCGAATTTTACCGTTAACATTTGAGAATTGCGTAACGCTGCAGCGGAATCGATTCAGCCGAGATGATGCAGCGATTGTGTTATGTTCAGGTAACTTTTGACATAACAGCGATTGCAGCGCTGAAGCGGTTACATGTGTCAAACAATCATCATAAGTAAACTCTTGAGTAGCAACTTGTAATTTTATCGAAGTAATAACAACTTCCTCATTGTATCGACAAGTTGACACAACACGGACTAATCTTTTACATCATTAAGTCACAACATGATACAGCATGTCAAAGTGCCTTTGTCTCTGTCGTATTTCATACCCAAGGTCATCTACACTTGCAGGTGGAATATTAAAGTTTTGTCTGCAATTTCGAGCTCCATTATGGTTCGTCTGCGGTTTATAGTTGAAATAAAGTTTTTATGAAATTCTGTGCAGTTCTAGGTACGAGTAGTTTGTCTTGTCTGTAGCGTTGTATATCAAGGTAAACAGCCTTGAGCTCCCAAGGTGGAGATATCCATTAGATAACCAAATAATAAGCCTGATTTATTCCTCACAGATTTTCGCATTGTTCGTGAAGCAGTTTAGTTTAAGAATGAGAAAATTGGAAGAGAAACAGAACAAAAGCGACCCACTATGACAAAGATCACAGAGTTTCATATTCACTTCCTGGTTTATGCGTCTGTGAATCAGCACGCCGCCTGCCAAGCGCCTCTGCCAAATTACCGGCCGTCTCCGCTCTGGAAGTCCCTTAGGTAGTCGTCTGTAGGTACCTACTGCAAGAGATCACTAACTCAAGTAGAGTTCACTGTCTGACAGTTTTTGGTTTTACGAACTATACGGTCTTAAAACTTTTTACGACTGATCACTTAGCTTCGATGGAACCAAGAGATAGATACTAGACTAGTGACTATATTAAGCTGGTGCACCAACTGGAGCTTAACAAATCTGCTTTATGTCTGTAAGAAAATGGTCATACGCATATGGAACTGCACTAACATGGTGAATAACTAGATTCAAGAATATCCTTCAGGGGTACTCTCTGTTCCCTTACCTTAATAAAGCAATTGACTTGTGATTTAATATGAACAAAAAGCGGAGAGAGTCCATATGCAGGATTCAACCACAGGTCTTTACAGGACACACGGCGTATTGCCAAACCACAATCATCCAATCAACGGCTATTACTGAGATATTTCTAATAGTGAAACCTAATAACCACCAGTCGGCAATCGCGCTTACGGTTCGACCAATGCCGCAGTCAAAACAAGCTTTACAGTATCTATGGTTGCACAATTTACTAGACAGTTAGGATCGACAGACAAGAGGCGATCTATCGTGTAGTCGTGCGTTTTGGTCGTTCCGCTGCAGTCACGAGCTGAGGCCAAAGATAGCTGAGATTAGCTTTGTGGTTTATTTTATGGGCCTACGAATGCATTGGATGTTTTGGCCGCATTGGACTTTGTAGCGTTCGCAACGGAATCTGTGTTTGTTGTACCGACTGCTGCAGTTACAGTTGAGGTATTTGTATTAGAGGCTATTTTATGTTTGTTGAGCTGTTTTCCTTTGTTAATTAGAATTTGGTTCATATGTATGTTAGTAAGGATATCACAACTATAAATTAACGCCTTATCAAGACTCACCTCATTAAAAACATATCTACGTCTGTCTACGACCATACAATGAGCTGTCATAACATCGTAAATATTGCAATAATCAGTGAGACAAAGAAAGACAACGCACTGACAACTCTACCACAAAGAGGTTACTAACAAAAAGTCCCCATGACTCATAAAAGTTAAGTTAATAACGAGTAATTTCATCAAAACGTTGCGCACATCCATTGTTGCGCGAAGTCTAGTTAATTACTAAAGATTTAGAGTATTACAAAGGCGCACAAGTTGCTTGGATTATAGCCAACAGTCAACAGTAGAAGAAAACGTATAAAGTAAAGAACAGGAACCTTCTCGGTGATTCAGAGCTTTTTTGATCTGATCACCACGATCACATCGTTGATCTTGATTGATAGATACTGTAGATGATAGATACTGTAGAGTCTATAGCAATGAAGAATTTGAGTGTGCTAGGTACAGATGATGCAGATTTTTCAGAAGGTGAGTGATGTCCAGATTTCTGATCACTGTAAGAATTGATGAAATTTCTAGATAGACGGCGCGGCGCGCACCTGGCCGCTAGTGCGTGCCATCCTGAGTTAAACGTTAAAAACTGAGACTTGTCATTGACCTAGTGGTTCAAAATCAAGAGCGACCTCAAATTAGCCCAATCGTTAGAATCCAAGATAAAATATCCTGGCACAGAATAGTGAGGACACTCGATCCCAAATAACAGAAACAGGAAAGGACAAAGAAGCAAATATATAACCTGAGTTCAATACAAGTATCTCATAACAAATCTAGTGGGTTTTTCTCTCAAGCAAATTTGCAGTCCATTGGCAATGAGCCCTATAAACGGTGCCTCTTGGGAACAGTAGTGCCATTAAGTAATCTGATTACATTATTGTGCACGACATGAATACTTATGAAGCACCTAACTTACAATAGTTCATTCAATTTTAATAATTCTGTCATTACCAAATGGAATGGTGTTTACTTCCATTCCTAGCATGCAGAATTGCAGATGGTTTAAGAAAACACATTTTTTTAAAATTATTATTGTAAGGCTATCAGGTGAGATAGTAGTCAAGCGCGAGTAAGTGATGAAGTGGTCGACAGTGGAGCACGCTTGCATAGAAGTAACCTATTCAGTCTTGATTTAAAGATCCTCAGGTTGTAGCTGTCAGGAAACATAAACACCGGTAGGGAATTCCACTCTTTAGCTGTGCAAATAATGAATGTGTTCCCAAAACGTTTTGTTCATATGGATCACCTTGTACACCGGTGGCGAATCGCTGTATGGCCGGTCCGATGATGGAATGGACGCATTTCTTGACAGTGATTTTAAACTTATAATTTCCGGAACCATTTGTAAATGTAACACTGTCTTAGCAATCTTTGCATGTTCAGAATAATCTTCCGCTAAGAGCCAAATATGAATACTGGAAATAAAAAAGGGTTTAAGTACCAAAAACAAAATGTGGAGGAATTGTTGATTAAAATAATAACTCATCTTCATAATCATATTTGTTTATTTTTTTAAGGGAAATACTAATATAACGATCTAATCTCTTTGTGTAGAAACAAACAAAGTGTTTTACTTATCCATTAGTACAACAAACTTACATATTAATTGTCAGTCTAAAGAAAAGTCAAAGTCCAATTCTCGCTAACTTAAATTAGGCTCTAAGTGCCTAGCATTATATTTTAAATAAAGATCTAAGTTCCAAGTTCGTTTTGGTATTGGCACTTTGGCCACCAGGCGCAGGTCGCTTGCGCGGGCCCGCGCATTTTTACTTTATAGGTAAGGATCATCTGGAGGCGGCTTTTTTTCCGAAATAACTTTACCACTAGCTGTCGTGTATTATTTACTTTATCCTTTAATGCTTTTTTAACAACCTGCACACTTTTTGTACCATTTTTACGCCTTTTTCTTTCCGAACCCGTAACAACAGCAGGTGCTATGTCCACCATTTTCGTAACACTGGCGGCTCGCTGCCAGGGACTTAAACCCTTTTAAGAAGGCACCGAGCTTTTTATACACAAAAACACGTTTTTATAACCCTTGTTTGAAGTAGTAAGTAATTAAATTAAAATCTAAGAAAATATGTTGGTATTATTGAGGATATATACTAGGCCGTATATACGATGGAAACACGATTTGATAAAGTTTGCTCGATAGAATAAATTCACAAAGATACCTCTAAAAACTACAATAAACGCTTAGTACGACGTGAATTCTTGACGGAAGGTTCTCAGATTTTTAATATTAACAAAACTACATGTTATGTATACCGTATACACTTTATATTTTCAAAATGTGTATTTGTTTAACAATACGAAGGAAATACCTAAACTGGCGCGCAACCAGCCCATCATAACTAGAGCCGCCTCGCCTCCCTCCTATCCGCTTTAGTCATGCTTCGGCCGTCGAACGGGGAACCTGTGTCGCTTGCGATTACGCACGGGTTTAAAAAAGTTACGAGTAAAATTGTGTTAAAATTCACTGTAGGTACTCGTACCTATTTAAAATGAGGAATAAAGTAAACAAAACAAGGGAGAGAAGTGGTTGGCGAAAAATCAATACTAAACGGTTGCATGAAAAAATGAATTAATATTCGTATACGTATATGTACCTACCTACATACTTATTTACCAATTATCTGACTTGGGTATATTTTTTTTTCAAATGGGATATTTTAAAAAACAATTAGGTATTTTATCTTTCTAGATCAAGATATTACAGACCGCGAATTTTGAAAATAAAGAGAATACTGAAAAAAATATATTTGAGTGAAAAAAAAATATCTTCGAAATATTTTTTTTTTAGTTGGGGAATCATCAAAATGACTTCTCCCGCTCTGGTTGGAGCGGGAGGGCGTGTCAGACTTTTACTGACTAAAACCCACTCCTGTTCCTTCTTTGCCCACCTACGAAATATTTTTTTTTAGTTGGGGAATCATCAAAATGAGTTCTCCCGCTCTGGGCGGAGCGGGAGGGCGTGTCAGACTTTTACTGACTAAAACCCACTCCTGTTCCTCCTTTGCCCACCTACGAAATATTTATTTTTTGTTGGAGAATCATCAAAATGAGTTCTCCCGCTCTGGGCGGAGCGGGAGGGCGTGTCAGACTTTTACTGACTAAAACCCACTCCTGTTCCTCCTTTGCCCACCTACGAAATATTTTTTTTTAGTTGGGGAATCATCAAAATGAGTTCTCCCGCTCTGGGCGGAGCGGGAGGGCGTGTCAGACTTTTACTGACTAAAACCCACTCCTGTTCCTCCTTTGCCCACCTACGAAATATTTTTTTTTAGTTGGGGAATCATCAAAATGAGTTCTCCCGCTCTGGGCGGAGCGGGAGGGCGTGTCAGACTTTTACTGACTAAAACCCACTCCTGTTCCTCCTTTGCCCACCTACGAAATATTTTTTTTTAGTTGGGGAATCATCAAAATGAGTTCTCCCGCTCTGGGCGGAGCGGGAGGGCGTGTCAGACTTTTACTGACTAAAACCCACTCCTGTTCCTCCTTTGCCCACCTACGAAATATTTTTTTTTAGTTGGGGAATCATCAAAATGAGTTCTCCCGCTCTGGGCGGAGCGGGAGGGCGTGTCAGACTTTTACTGACTAAAACCCACTCCTGTTCCTCCTTTGCCCACCTACGAAATATTTATTTTTTGTTGGAGAATCATCAAAATGAGTTCTCCCGCTCTGGGCGGAGCGGGAGGGCGTGTCAGACTTTTACTGACTAAAACCCACTCCTGTTCCTCCTTTGCCCACCTACGAAATATTTTTTTTTAGTTGGGGAATCATCAAAATGAGTTCTCCCGCTCTGGGCGGAGCGGGAGGGCGTGTCAGACTTTTACTGACTAAAACCCACTCCTGTTCCTCCTTTGCCCACCTACGAAATATTTTTTTTTAGTTGGGGAATCATCAAAATGAGTTCTCCCGCTCTGGGCGGAGCGGGAGGGCGTGTCAGACTTTTACTGACTAAAACCCACTCCTGTTCCTCCTTTGCCCACCTACGAAATATTTTTTTTTAGTTGGGGAATCATCAAAATGAGTTCTCCCGCTCTGGGCGGAGCGGGAGGGCGTGTCAGACTTTTACTGACTAAAACCCACTCCTGTTCCTCCTTTGCCCACCTACGAAATATTTTTTTTTAGTTGGGGAATCATCAAAATGAGTTCTCCCGCTCTGGGCGGAGCGGGAGGGCGTGTCAGACTTTTACTGACTAAAACCCACTCCTGTTCCTCCTTTGCCCACCTACGAAATATTTATTTTTTGTTGGAGAATCATCAAAATGAGTTCTCCCGCTCTGGGCGGAGCGGGAGGGCGTGTCAGACTTTTACTGACTAAAACCCACTCCTGTTCCTCCTTTGCCCACCTACGAAATATTTATTTTTAGTTGGGGAATCATCAAAATGACTTCTGCTCTGGGCGGAGCGGAAGGGCGTGTCAGACTTTTACTGACTAAAACCCACTCCTGTTCCTTCTTTGCCCTAATTCCGTGGTCCCGGGCATCTCTTTCGTCAACCCAGGCCCCAGAAGGCTTTGGCCCTGTCGGTCCCCTACAGTTTGCTGACATCTCTTTGAGGCGCGCGTGGAGCAATACGCGCCGTCGACGACATGGGCTTGGTCCGGATTGTTACCAGACGTCCGGACAGCGAGCTACCCATTGCTCGCCGTCCGCAAGCATGCGCCTACGGTGGTACCTACTAAGTATGTGATGAAAATATTTTATGCAGCTAAATTCATACTGAATTCTCGGTAATTACTCAGTAAAAAAATAGAAGCAATAAAAAGAGATAATAATATAATTCTGGAAGAACATTATGGAAACAAAGTTAAAAAGTTTTTACTTTGATTGTCTTCTACCAGAAATAATTGATTCAAGGCTAGACAGAAAAATGGAAATTCGTGAGCCACAATATATTTTAGACGCAATAGATAAGAAAGAGTCAGCAAAACGAAAAAAAGCTATGCCTTCCGCGAGTATTATTCCAGAAGCGAAGCGGAAAAAAGTTACAAAATAGTAATACACGTAATAATATTGTACGGCGGCACAGCGCAGTGACGCGCGCGCGGCTCGCTCGCTCGATTGCCGGTGTGCCTCACGCACACATACACAGAGCGCAAAGAAAACCTAAAGTCGATTAGCGCTAGAAACTCGGTGCGCTCTTAAAAAATAATGCGGTATGCGTCCCGCTCCCCAGCGTTTCTTATAGATGTAAGTACTGATCAAAAAACTACGCTAGTCACTTACTTAATGCTTATTTTAAGTTATTGGCGATGGCACATAGAATACATTTCTGCGATAAAATACGTTTCGAATGTTTTGGCACTTAGACCCTTTTTTATTTCCGGTATTCATATATTCGTGGATACTCGCCAGTAATACCAGAGATTTTTCTTTCCCTTTTGGCTGGCCCAACACTAATTTCGCTGAGAGCGTTATAAACTTACTGGAGTACCTAATAATACATTTGTTAGTGATTGTAATGGTGCTTGAAGTAGCCATACAAGTTTAACTTCAGTTTCAGACCATTTTAAGGTTCCGTACAAAAGTACTAAATGGGTCTGCAGTTTTGTTTGGTTAGAAGTTTTTCTTTTTACTCAAAATAGCTTGTTTCCTCAAAAAATAATGTAAATATCGTATTTACGCTGTTTTCTCTTTTACTTTAAGGTTATAAAGGGTTTGAAATTAAACAAACATCTTTTATTATTTATTTAATTTTTGTTTATATTTGTGTCCAGGCAATCTCTGTCAATTCCAGGTTGCCTGGAATAAATCGCCAAGTGCGATATGGCAGCTAATCGTATGATTTTTTTTATCACAAGTCTTCCTTTTTTGATAATTGAAATCTTGGTGTTCAATAAAGTATATACTAATAAATAAATGATTAAAATTTTTTGAAGTCAGAATGAACGAAATACATATTATTATTGTACTGATCGGTTGACGATAGAAAAGGAGCATATCCCTGGTATTTTATTGGTAGTGCATTAAATGCATATAATCCGGCTTTATATATCATGTAACTCAGACATGTGCTTGGAACAAAGATGTAGGTCGCACTAAAATTTGTTTTGACGGAAGGATTGACATTCAATAACCGAGCGACGACATTGTTTATTTCGGTTCTTTAAATGTCGATATTATATATATATATATATATATATCGATATTCATTAGCACCAGACAAAACCACACACTATACATTGACATAAACACGATAATTGTGTAAACGAGCCTTTTTCCTTAATTGCGTTTTACAATGTATGAAAATATGTTTTTCTTTTGCACAGTTTTCAGTATACAAACATTGTCACTAAGACCGTTTTCACATTTTCCGATCCGATATCGGTATCGGACGCCGATACGATATCGGGGTAAGGTAAATATATGAGATATGTACCTGTCTTTCATATTGTCCGACCCGATATCGGATATCGGAGCACAGCATTTCATACATTTTACTTACCCCGATATCGTATCGGCGTCCGATACCGATATCGGATCGGATAATGTGAAAACGGTCTAATATTGCGCAGTTTCTCACTATCTATAAATATAAAATAGTATGTTTTCCTCAACACACGACAATCAGCTGACGGATTTATTTATGTTATTCTTCGTAAAACTAACATCGACACACTGTTTTCGCCAAAAAACGGTACAAAAAGCACCTTGATATTATAATTTGATCGTGAACATTATTCAAATACGCATTCTACTTTCACTTGAGATTATATTTTTATCCGAGACGCGTATCAAAGCAATCGTGGCTGCGAGAGGTCAACAGACGAACAGATAACATTCCTTTACTGTCTCAAACATTTTAAAACTATGGGTTTTAAAGCCAAGTAAGCGTTCGAAATTACTTTTGAAGAATTTAAAGCAGTCTATGAATGGACATAGTCTTTTACAAAAGAATGATTGAACAATAGTGAATAGGCAAACGAAATTTATTGTAAATTGTGTTAAATAGCAAAGAACCTTTTTGAAATCGACCAAAAAGAAAGTAGTACAAAGTTTGCCTTCATTGTATGCAGATTTTTACCTGAAAAGGTTTTTCGAAAATTTTGAAGGGCGAGCGACAATTGACAGAACAAGTAATATACAACAAAGAGCGCATTGATATGGCACGGTTCGAGGAATTGCATTGAAGTGACAAGTACTGCACTTATCTCTGTTACATTAGCAAATAATTATTGCAAGTGACAAGTTCACGACTTGTAAATTATGCGATAAAAGTATAAATAAACAAAGGAGGAAATTACTTTTACGACCTCTTATTGACATTTACAGTAACGTCATTATAATTTGACATAAGGAAGGCGACATTAGTTCTGTCAAAAGTTTGTTGACAAAAACTAACATCACGGCGTTGTTTACTATAAATAGTTCCTAACGGTAAGTTGACCGCGAGTGTGCCGTACGGTTCAGTTGACCGCAAAATTGAATCATCGTGTCACTAGTGGTAATTGTTTGTGTATGTGAGAAACTATGTACGGTGCAATAAGTTTACCGTTACCCAAGAGACGAGTTAACAGGCCACCAGGCGACCATAAGATACCGCTACACGCCTTCTACGGCAACCGGCCAAATTATAACTGTATCTAGTCGCAAGTCGCTACAGAAGCGGGGGATAAACGCAGTCGCAAATTGACGAGCAGACTTTTAGTCGCTCGTGTGCAAGCATCTCATTTGCGGTGAAATCGTGCGGTGCCACATTTAATGACCATGCCGGTACTCACTTTCCAATCCTTGTCCTGACTGACATTTCGCGATGATCAATCGAGTGTATGAATATCGTTAAGTACCAACACTCCGACACCTTTGTTGTTTATATAAAATACGACGCGACGTTAGGAGCAATGCACACATTTGCATTGAAAGACAACGATATGCATTGATATGTGTCGATGCATCCACTGATATTATAATATCGCTTCACTCCCGATATAAAATAAAAGATGTTAAAAAATATTTTTCCTTTGAAGCACAAGCCGCGATCGCCGTGCATTACGTACAATGTCCAAGAAAAATAAAAAGAAAACGAATTACCTTCTGGCACAGTGGCGAATGCGTAATTTTAGACGTGGTAAAAAATCTTCGGTACAAACGCTGACGGATCAGAGCCCCACAGCACAACACTTCACACTAATATTGCGCAGAAGAGGAAAAAAATCTTTAGAATAACTGCACTAAATTTAGCCGATATACGCGATAACACGATAGCTCTAAACAAAGTAAGTGTCGGGCGGTACACGTCCGTCGCGCACGGCGTCCACACGCGAATAGAGCAGCTTGTTGCGGCGAGCGCGAGCACGCGGCTTGTCAACAAACAAAGAGGGCTCGCTGTGCGCAGGCGCAACGACGCCACACGCACACAATACACCGCGTGTGAATGAACACGTAAACATTGACTACATTACTAGATTTCGCACTACTCTATTTTCGTTATAAATTTGAAGGAGTCGCGCCCGACACTCTGAGTAAATTAAAAAGGTTTGTGGCATAGTTGTAAACCTTTTCAATCGTAAGGTTTTCGGGTCAGCCGAGGGCAATTCTCTGTAAACGTATTTTCGATATTGGCGTTTATACAATATAAACGTTGCGAACATGAGGCGAGCAAGAGTCAATCAAAACAATAACAGAGTCCCTATCGGTTGCTCGCTATCGACGGTCGTAAAACGTAGTTAGATCGAGTCTAGACTCTTCGACAGCTGATTTCAGATTCACGTACATAATAATTGGTAGTTTGATAGTTGGACTAGTAAATCGTGAAAGGTCAGTAGTGAGCGTGGTGATGTTGGCACGCGACGCGTAAATAACTGGGTAGCCGTGAACCTGAGACATGCGTTAGAAAGAAATTCGGTCCGACGCGGGGGCGGCTAGGGCGCACAGCTTGTGAGAGTAGTGCGGACATTGTACGGGAATATATTTATATACTGCGATGCACTGAATAGAAATGTACTACGTACGACTACCTACTACTACTACTCGGACTAGTATTGAACTGATAATAAACTATGGTCTATCGGTTTAGGTAATTAACTAAATGTAAAATTGACTGGCCTGTCGGTCTAGTGGTTAGTGGCCCTGACTGCTATACCAGAGGTTGTGGGTTCGATTCCCACCCAGGACAAATGTTTGTGTGATGAGCACGATCATTTGTTCTGTGTCTGGGTGTAATTTATCTATAATATGTATGTATTTAGAAATATATAAGTATGTTTATCAGTTGTCTAGTACCCATAACACAAGCTCTGCTTAGCTTGGGACTAGACGGCGTTGTGTGAAAGTTGTGGAATATTATTATTATATTATTCTTCTACTAGGCGTTAGTCCCGGCTTTTGCCAGGGTCCGCCTTCCGGCTTAGCTTGCTCCACTTTGCCCGATCTTCTACATCCTTGGCAGTAAGGCCATTGGCTCTCATGTCTATTTACATTATTATTATATTATTATTATATTATTATTAAACCATCTTGGCATGTCTTTTTATCTAAAAGTTATCTAAAAATTGTATGTAAAAATCTTCGCAACTAGGTATTTACCTAAATTGATGTTAGCTAATAAACTAAATTTAACTGTACCTATATTACATACGACCTCTTTAATATACAAAGACATACCAAGATTGTTTACCTTTAGTTAACCACCTAAACCGATAGACCATAGTGCGCCTCACCATCAACGATTGCATCACGACTTAGCATCCAGTGGGATTGCACTCAAGCAATAGTTTATATTTTTCAAAAAAAATATGATAAATGAATTTGAGCTATTCAAGTAATACCTGGCCTATATCACTGTGTATAAAATAGGATTTTACTGTAGAAAGAATATTTAAATGGCCCTGGTACGCAAAGGGTAACTAAGGGAAAAAGTTAGGTTATCATCAGAAAAAATCTTAGACTTCCTCTTGTTCTATCTAGAGCGGGAGCAATTATTTGAATATAAATCACCCACAAAACACGGTGTAATACTAATTTATTTTGGAGAAGACGAACATTTATATTTTGTGATTCACTTTTAGAATATATGAGATAATCATTTACTAACCGAGATTTATTTCTTCAGATAAAAATAATGATATCATTATTTTATCTCACTTGTACATTATTTTACTTCGAACAAAACATTCAAAAATTGAGACAATAATTTAGTATCAGAAATCGTGGTTTCCCTAGCTCAACTGTCCTACAAATACCATCGGAAAACTGCGCACTACAAGTCAATGACTCGTGAAAACATTGGCTAGCAATATTTGATCTAGTTAGTACAAGTCGAATGCGGAGGAACACACGTTATTGTTTTGAAGAATTCTCTTTATTTTACGTATAAGTAAAAAAACTGAAGACTAAAAATAGAAGACTTTGTTTTACGATTGGTAAAATACTTGAAAATGAAAACCATATACATAGGTAAGGGATTGAAAATCGTTAGGGGAAAAAATGTAGAAAACAAGAACCAGTTATGAGATTGTAGGTCTCTTGTGGTAGTCGTAGACCCTACGTAGCGGCTCGTAGGCTCTTCGTAGCAGCGCGTAGGCCCAGCGTAGAGCCTCGTAGACTTATCGTAGATAATTTTATAAATATTTTTTTGTTAAATGTAATCTTGGTGTACAATAAAGTGTAATATATATTTATTATTACTAATAAATAAGTATTATTCATATATTTACTAAATACCTTTATTCTACACCATAAACACAATTACACCCTAGGAGCTTAAGCTTAATAGGGTGTTACAATGGGCGATCTTATCGCTAATAGCGGTTGTTTACAGACAACCTTTCGATGGATTTGATAGAGAAGGAGAAAACATACGTAGGTAATTCGTTCTATTTACATAACATAACATAACATACATTACATAACTAATTAAAAAAATCTTATAATACATACAATACATAATACATTTATATCGCTAGTATTAATAATTAATACTACAATTATTGTAGATGCTATTAAGCCCTACGTAGTCCGTAGGCCCAGGGAAGGCTCAGTGTGGCTTGTAAGTACAACACAGCGACATGAAGGACCAATGTAAATGATCGTAGGCTCAGTGTAAACTCTAGTAGGTACTACAATACGGCTCGAAGGACCAATGATCTCGAAATTCCGACGCAGAGTCCGGAAAGTGATTGAATCAAGTCAACGCACTCAGGCGGACGGAGACGTTTTCAAGTTTCCAATCATTTGATAAATAGCCTCTCTCGTCAAGGTGACGACGATTGTGAAACGAATGTTTATCTTGATTCACTGACTTTATTTACATCATACGCCGAATTTTGTGACGTATTTTTATGTTTTCGTAGATAGGTACAATGATAATGGTGAAGGTGCCTTTCTTTTGGACTTGGTGATTCTAAATAGAAGTGACGATTTAAAAATATCCATTTATTTAATGGTACGATGGAACACGGTGATTTTATTAGACTTACGAGTACTAGCTGCTGTATGTATTTCATTATTTCATTCCACGCATAGAATGCATTCCATGCATTCTATGCATGGAATGTTCCATGCATAGAATGTTCCATGGGCATGTTCTATCCGTGTACCAAGTTTCATCAAAATACGATCAGTCGTTACACACACACTCACAAACTTTCGGGTCTATAATATCAGGGGGAATTGTGATGTACGTAGACTCTGTTAGTCATACGTTTATCCACGTGTTCTCTTGAACAATGTTAAAGATTTTTTCAAAATTCAAGGACCAATAATATACTTTACATATTCATTTAATGTAGCGGCTAAAACGCAAGAAGTAGTTTTAAGTACATCTCTCAGATTAGATGTTAAGTAATGATGAATACAGTACATGTCTACATATTGCTTAATATTCCACTCACTTTGTATACGTAACCATGACACTTATATGCATTTATCGTCAATAGATAACAAAATGCACTAGTCACTACTCAAAGTGTTAATTCATGAATCCCCGACCGGTCCAATGAGACCGCGCTGTTATTGTTTTACTATTGTGTCTCGTTTTGCGGGTATGTGATAGGTTAAGTAACTATTATAATATAATTAGTAGGACTAGGTACCTATGAGATATACATTGCTCGCAGAACAGATGGCCGATGTGCGATGGGGCCGAAAGGTTCTGGAGTGGCGACGTACCGGAAGGCGCAGCGTTGGAAGGCCTCCCACAAGGTGGACCGATGACCCGGTGAGGGTCGCGGGAATCCGATGGATGTGAGAGCATAGGAACAATCATTATGGTGACACTTGGGGAAGGCCTATGTTTAACAGTTGACGTCTTTCGGCTAAAATAATGGTGATGAATTACCGTACATAGGTATAAAGACAATAATTTATACGGAACACATTAAAATCATAAATTACTCTAATTTTCCCAAACAACCGTAACGTAAAGTCAATGACCTGTACTTAAAGAATCGTTTAAATTAAGAATCGATTTCAAATAAAGAATAACAATCAATTTCCGATTGACGTCGTCGAGATAATTACGATTTGAAAGGGATCAATATTGACAGCGATAAAGCTTAATGTTGTGTTTTTACGTCATTACTGTGTTTCTGATTATATTGTACTAAAACGTACTGGTCAAGGACGCGTAGCTTCATACGTTTTGTGAGCATATTCGTTGATTGAAATTCCCTCCCGGAGTTTGTGTTTCCTGGTAGCCACAACCTAGGGGTCAAGATTGAATAGGTTACCTTTAGGCGAGCATGTCCAAATCCTCTTCCTCCTATTATAGGTTACAAATTTAATCATGGCAACTCTTTTTAGTCAGTAAAAGTCTGACACCTTTCCAGCTACACCCAGAGAAGGAAACGATTTTTAATCATTTTTCATGAAAAAAAAGTCCCAGTTTTTTTTTGCCCCAAAGCCTTTTGTCAACTATCTACGCCACTGACCAACAACACACTTGAAAACTTCGCAAAGTAACTTTCGGAGACAAACTGCTTATCAGGAAACCGGATTTTAAGCTGCATTTAAATGCACAACCAGTTCTATATCAATTAAATTATATCATCGTTTAAGAACCTTTTAAAACCAGTACTAAAAAGGTATTGGCAACAAATGAACGCCATAAAAACCCTTTGCTTTCTGAAAGCCTCTTCAAGTCGATCAAATCTTGATTGGATTTGATTTTTTTTTTGAAGTGAAATCCTCTCACTCTGGGCGGAGCGGGAGGGCATGTCAAACTCTTACTAAAACTCAGTCCTGTTCCTTTTTTGCCTTCGGTCCAGGGGCCCGGGGTTCTCGCAGCACAACCCATGGCCCCAGTACGTTTCGACCCTGCTGGGCCCCTACGGTTTGCTGACATCTCTTTGAGGCGCGCATGGAATACTTCGTGCTGTCGGCGACTAGGGCTCGGTCTGGACGGTTACCGGACGGCCGGACGGCGAGCTAAAGGCTTTTGATTTGCTTTGCCTTTTGATCTGCCACTTAAAATATATGAAAACTAAAGGAGATAGATCGTTGACGGTTTGTGGTTATGGTCGGTAGGACGTGTGCTTTTAAAAAACTTATTTGTTTTTTCCAGTCTTGCAATGAAGTACCGTGTTACCCCAGTTAATGGGTTGTGGAAGTCTGGTAGGCAGCCGCTCCTCGTAAAATACTGATATTCAGCGAAATCCGGCTTGACTGGAAGCCGACCCCAATATAGTTGGGAAAAAGGCTAGGTAGATGATGATGATGATTTGTTAATAAATTTTCCTGGGTTCCATTCCTAGTAGTCGCGTTTGTGACCGCAAGACTAACAAGGCAGGCAAAAAGCGATATATAGGCATAATACCTACACAATTATTTACACGTGCGTGTAACATAACAACGTGTTTGGTATCGTTAAATACGGACAATATTTTTACTCACGTAACTTAATGTAAGCCTGTCAAACTTTATTATGAAGTGTTAACAGTTATGTACTGTTTGAAAAAATAATTGTTGGTTATTTTAAGGTCTCTGATACACTAGGGCGTTTCAGAACCACGGTAACTATATCGAAAAATCTCGCTACCTGGGCAGGCATTGGCACTATCGGTTTCCGACAATGTTGCTAACAGCTCTTTAAGGCGCGCGTGGAACACAAAGTGCTGTTGGTTGACCCGGGTATGGTCTTTACTGGACGGTGAGTTACCTCATGCTCAGCGTCCAAAAGCTGCGTCTACGGAGACTGGGCCAATTCCCGAAAGCTTGATTGTTACTTGCCATAAAACGTCAAGGTCTATTTAATTGGGAGGCATTTCGAGTATAGTAATAAATGATATATTTTGCAAGTTTCTTTTCTAAAGTTCATTCATCAAATTTGTAATGGTCAAATCACATGAATATCACACAGATTAGTGTCTGAGATTATCTTTTGAGGAAAGACCCATATAGGTTTGAGTGGACCTGTCCAGTCAGTGCAAGCATTTGTCAGTATTCGTAAAGCTCCACTCAGGAATACGTAGTAGTACGTTACACTACCTAAGAGGAGCTCAACGACTTGACGAATAATACCAAGGAAAGGACATTTGAGTTGGCTGCAAAAAATACTTAAATTGCCAGACATACATTTAAATTACTGAAAAGAGAAAAAAAAATCCGCATCGTCCTGAAATTCAATTAGTTTAAACCTTAATAAATTTCCAATTTACAGCAGATTGGTGTCAAAATGTGGCAAACGATCAATTTTCCTTACTTAACGCCCCTTCTGTGCAGTTCGCAGTCATCTACATCATCTGTTATTGTTTCACATTTTTAAGTCTTCACCAGACTTATCGTGCGAACTTTTTCGGCTCGATGTCTCTTAATTAATATAGATAAGGGCTGGCCTTGCGGTCATTTGCAGGCATGATGTTCGACGTAGATTTTTTTAATTACAGTGAGGCTTGGATCCTCTTTTTACATGAATGCCCAAAAAAGGAGTGTTATTTCCAATATTCCATAGTCTACTGTTTTCTGAGAAGGTTGTTAATCCACATAAGTACAACAATTTTATTTTTTTACATTATTTGTATATTTTTTTGTATTTTTTTCTTGAAATCTAATTTAAAAACTCATCCGAGTTTTCCGACCGGTTCGATAGCACTGATACTGGATTGTATTACGGAACCGTTCGTATGCGAGTCCAACACGTACTTGGCCAGTTTTCACTGTTATGAAATTTGTTCACACAAACATCTTGTTTATTTACAAATGTTCATTTTAACCCTGAAACCCTAAAAATGATCGATCAACTCTCTCCTTAAAAGCACTTCAAAATTCAATTTCAGATATGCTCAGGATGTTACGAAATCAAAGATTACTGATACCATTTTACGAGCAAACCGATAAAATCGCAAAAAAATATGAGAAAAATATTAAACGCGATACGGTTGGGAGGTGTCTCTATTACCCTTCTACGTGATAATGGATGTACGTACGAAGTAGAGCATTTTACTCTCCGTATTTCAGTATAATAATGATGTACTTATGCGAAGTGTCTGCGATCTATATACATAGGTATATAGTAAATGAACACGCGATTGTTCTACACCAGGTAAAATAAAAAATATAGCACAATTTGTTGAGGAGAAATGTCAGAAATATCGTAAAAATTATGCTCTGAATTCTTTTGCGTGGGGAAATTCTTTACTAGAGCCGAGTATGATGTAAAAACCTTAAAAATTTAGATTCGTTTGTATATTTTTCGTCAGAATGGAACATAACTTATAAAAATAAATTTTGTTCGTGTGCCGTTCTATGAAACTAATACATCGATGTTATTACAAATTTTTCGTATTCAGTGTGAAATCATCAAATGAATGGAGCGGGAGTGGAGTCTACTGACTTTACCCCCATGTGTTCCTTTAGTTGCCCTTTGCGTTCCAGGGTCACACAATGTGATTGATAGTGTCAGGTCTTTGAGACAGGCGTAAAAGAGAAAAGAGACACAAAGCCAAGATCCACGCTTGGTTTTTACGGCGAGCTAACCTGTGCTCAACTGCTCACCGTCCGCAAACTCCCGCTTACAGAGACTAGGAATCGCCATCTGACTCCCGAAAGGTTCAATATTAAGACAAACGAGTGTCGGACCTCTACTTACGAAAAACCTTTGCGTTTCAGAGCCACGGTACGTTTTAACTGTAACTTTTTCGAACCATCCCGGAACCCTATATGTTCCGGGACTGGGTTCTGGTAGTTTGGAGCAAGTAAAATATACAAAATCACAATGATTCAGGTGAAGCTTTAAACGTCTAAAACAGCACGTAAACCCTCTGACTAGTCCTCTGTCCCCCGAAACAGTAGCATCAGTCTACGTATAGAAAAATACCAAAAAGGTTTGTTCCACCCCCGCTTCGGCGAACCGAGGAGAATTCGGCGAAATCAGCCATGAACAAATTAATTACATCAGCCAATGACGCAATGTTCGATATTTGAATATTAGCCGAACAACACGCTCGGAATACTGTAAAGGGTAAGTGGAATTGTTGATTACTTTTATTGACTGATTTGGAGGGTATCCAGAGAATATACGTACACTAGAAGATAGGGTGATTTTTACTTCATCGAGTATCTTTCTTGGTATGAAAATTAAGCATTAGAATTATCGGCCTTGGTAATGTTCCTACTGTAGGGACTCAGACCTCCCCTCAGAGGAAATGGACTATAATCTACCACGTGGACTTAGTGCGGACTGGTGTATGTCACATGTTTTCCAATTTTTGGTTCTATACTCCGTCGGTTTAGGTAGTTAACTAAATGTAAACAGTCTTGGCATGTCTTTTTATCTAAAAGTTGTCTATAAATTGTATGTAAAAATCTTTTCAAATAGATATTTACCTAAATCGATGTTAGCTAATAAACTAAATTTAAATAATCTTTGTGTATATTATATACGACCTCTTTAATATAAAAAGACATACCAAGATTGTTTACCTTTAGTTAACTACCTAAACCGACGGAGTATAGGACTTGCCGGTTTCTTCACGATGTTTTCTTACCCTTTTTGAGAGCAGCAGTGATGAAATAAATAGGATAAAGTAATGTGCCTGGTCGGGTTTGAACCAACGACCTACAACTTGCTACCCAGGGCAGTTACCATTAGGCCACCACTGGGATGGAAATATTACTAATAAACCAATAAGATCACGATAAACAGCTTTGCCGATGTTATCTAATTTTGCGAGTATAAATGTACTACATTAAAAATTGTTCATATTCTTGCATTTATCCTCTGTTTCACCACACTAGCAGTGTTTTTTGTGGTTTCACCCCCTGAAAGATTACCCAATGAATCAGAAGTCACCCTCTATAGTCTGATAGTTATTTCTGCGAACGCATTGATGTATTGCGTACGTCATAGTTATAAGCGGTCGCATTAGCAGAGTAATAAAAATTAGATCCTTTGGGACTTGACCTATTCAAGCTTTAGGCTTTTTATATCCTAAAATAAATCTTGATTACTTTATGATAATTTTTACACATTTCGAAAATAGCTGCTCTTTTCAGTAGCCGATTCTGAACATACTGTTTTCAGGATATGCGTTTATAATGTTACATGTTGTGCTTATAGTTAATTTCTTTTCAAATATACTTTTACACAGTTTATGCATCGTTTCTTTGAACTTTCAGATATCATTATCATCATCATCATTTCAGCCTAAAGACGTATACTACTGGAAATAAGCCTCCCCCAAGTGTTTGAAGGAAATAACGACTGGTTCTCGACAATTGAAATAACGACTGGTTCTGTGTCGATTTCTGCGTCCCTCACCACGTTTGGTAAAACTTCGTGGGAGGCCTTCCAACGCTGCGTCTTCCGTTACGTGGTCTGGTCACTGCTTAAACCTTTCGCTTACATCGACCATCTGTTCTGCAAGCAAAGTACCCCATCCATTGCAACTTAAGTTTGGCGATATTTCAGGCTATATCGGTAATATTCAAACAGCATTTGTAAAATAAAAACGTGTATCCAAGTTGAATATTGGCACAAATTGTAACTGCTTAAGCAGGCAGCTCATAAGCGCGATTTTATGTATTTATGTAAAAAGATGTATGTAATGTGTCTGGTAGTCAAGGATATAACGAAATATTATAACTATATGTCACTCCAATTATCCTTAGGCTCTGTAACGTGTTCATATTACGTGAGATAGGCAAGAGCTTCCCAATAGTTATGATATTCATTGCGATTACTTTAACATCTATCACGCCCCAAAATCGTCTCTAAAGCTCAAAAGAATCTGGTGGTAGACTTGTATGAATTACGACCGCGAACCTACGGAAAGGCGTAGTTTTTTTAAAGGTAGAACGGTTTATTTAGATAGGTAATCATCAGAATTACTTCTCCTGCTCTAGGTCACCGGGACCTGCCGGACCGGGTGACCTGGTGAGGGTTACAGGAGTTAGCTGGATGCGATAAGCGCATTCGGCTTGTACAGTGATAATTGATGGAGGCCTATATGCAGTAGAGGAAGTTCTTCATCGTTCCTTTCTTCATCTTTCCTCTGCGATGCTGGCAGCATTACAGAGGAAAGATGTAGATAAAAATGCCAAATAGTAGACCGACATGCGCTTTTCATAATGTTGACTGATGACCTGGAGATGGGTTGCGTGAGTTCGCTGGATGCGAGAAGTTCAATCGGTCTACGTAGCGACTCTGAAAGGAGGCCAATGTCTACCAATAGACATTTTTCCATTGAAATGCTGCTGCTGATGACGAAAAAGTAAAATAAGACAGACATGAAGAAAAAAGGCTCCCATATTTGACAACGGAACCCTAAAAACCACCGTCTGATCGCAGGTATGTGTAGTCGCGTCTTTACTGTCTCTCGTAAGTGGTATTTTGCTTATACCTGCTCCGAAGCCTTTGTGTCAAAGTGCGTAACAATGTCAGGCAGTTTTTGCTTATAAAATCAACTTTGCGTATGACAGTTCGTAAATAAGATATGGGTTCGTTGGGGAAACTTCAAGATTTTACAAACATTCTTCTCTTAACGTTGAAATAACTTTAATATCTACCTATCTGACTATATTTTGACTACGTTTAAGAACATTTAAGGGAAAAATTTAGCGGCGTTCCTTGGAACATTCACCTAAAGAAACATACGTGACTACACGCATTGAGGAAGATCTTGCTTTGACTGGAGACACTACTCCAAAGGGTTCTAATTTAATGGCTGAAGAAATACTGCCAGAGGGGCTCGTGGAAAAATAATGAAAGCCGCACAGGTCGTTAAGCTACGCTTGCCGCACAGACTCCCCTTCGTGCCTCGGAAAGCATTTTAAGCCGTTGGTCTCGGCTGTCATTTATAGATATTTGACAGTCGCTGCAAGTGGTCAAAAAACCAGACGGTCTTGAAAAGGGACGTCGTATTACCTAGCATATATTTTAAGTGGTCTGTTTCCAGATTTGTAGATATTTGGCAGTCGTTGCAAATACTCAGAAGCCCAGAAGTCTGCCAGTCTTGAAAAGGGAGGTCCTATTACATAATAGAGTTGAAGAAGTCCGATAGGCGGTCTAGCTCCTGATACAATATTGCTATCCAGATCCACTGAAATCCGTTCTTAGACTTTGGGAAGGGCTACGGGATATTTTGAAAGAGATACAAATGCAAACACGAGAGGAACGGTTCCGAAAGATACCGGTGAGCCATCGCCACTCTAGAACCTAGGTTAACTCTAGGCGCCATCCACCATCCGTTCTACGAGCAATGTGCCTTGTCCATTGCCACTTAAGTTTGGCGATTCTTGAGGGTATATCGATAATACTGCCACGAATCACAATGCGGATAAAACCGACCAAAACAACGTCAAACGATTCCTTGACAAGTAACGGAGATGTACAAGCAAGGAAGCCCTAATCAGCGCATCGTACCTTGACCCGCGGTATCGCTGGCGAGATCTGGTATGGTCCTAATTTCGAATCGCATGATCTTCATTTCAGCCGAAAGACCTCTACTTATTGGACATAAGCCCTTCCCAACGGTCACTATAACGAGCGATCCTGTGCGTCTCGCATCCAATGCTTAGCAGGTCATCGGTCCACTTTGTGGGAGGCCTCTCAACGCTGCGTCTTCCGGTACGCTAATCGATCATCCATTCTACGAGCAATGTGCTCTGTCCATTGCCACTTAAGTTTGGCGATTCTTCGGGCTATATGGGTATTTTGGTAATATTCATCGTTCTATTGTGTACTGCCATTTCCACGTATCGGATAATGCGGATAAAACCGACCAAAACAACGTCAAACGCTTCCTTGACAAGCAACGAAGATGTACAAGCAAGGAAGCCCTAATCAGCGCATCACGCCTTGACCCGCGGTATCGCTGGCGAGATCTGGTGTGGTCCTTGACATGCTGGCGTGCCGGCCAATTGTGGTGGTAATCTGATCGATTTGAAACGCCATGTGGCTCGGTAGTACGGGAGTTGTTTGATGGACATTCATTTTAAAATCGTGTTGGAATGTGGTTGTATGCAGGGTAAGGTCTGGGTGTACTTTTGGTACTAGAGACCAAAACCTTCGAAAAATACGTTGTGTATTTAATAGTAATAATAATATTAATTTTCAATAATAACAGCAGGGGTATTTGATAATAATTTCAGCTTGAAACCTCTACGTTCCTTAGAAAAATGGGTCATGAAAAATGGACAACAAAGTGATCTAAGGGTTCCATTTTTGCCAACTGAAGTTACGGAACTCTAAAAAAAGAAGTGGAGAGTTCATGCAGTTCTAAATCTTAAAAGCAAAGATAGGACCTTTACAGCCGATTTCTGTTGAAGAACATGATAGTGACTGCAACGACCAATATTGTTTTAAAAAAAGAAAAGACGATGATATCAAAGTCATTTCTTCCCGGTATTTTCCTTTATCTAATACTTTATTTACGTCCACCTACTTCCACTTAGATAGAATTCTCGAAAGCTTTATCGTGATATGAACTCATATACTACGAATTGCAGAAATTACTAGGAAGATACTTCCTTCTTGCAAGTATTTCATCGTAGAATTCTTACGCTACGGTTACGGGAAAATATTTTTTTCTATCTCGGAATCAAAACAAAACTCTATTGTATGAATGTTTTCATATTTGAAGATACAAGTTTTGTATGAGTTGTAAGAAAAATCGTTGTAACCATTACATGTCATTAATTCATAGAAAATTCGAGACCAATTTCAAATTTAGAACAATAGATTCAACCGTTGTTTCTACACGCGAGAGGATTACCATAATACAAAATAACACTGGCAGCTATTATATTATTTACGCGTTCGCTTTTCAAATCTATATTTAAGAACCGACAGATAAGCTTGTGGCTAAATAATAACTGCCGCTTAGGCCGATTTTTAAGGTTAAGCAATGCTTTTCGAAGTCTGTCCGTGGATGGAAGACCATACCTACAAATTGAGATACTCCGTGCCTCAGAAAGCTCGTTAAGCCATTGATTCTGGCTGTCAATTATATCTACATCATGTGGGTCGAAGAAGCCAAACAATCTGACAGCAGTCTTGCCTATCGTATTACCCAGTTACTGGGTTCTGCAAATCAGATGGGAAGTGGCTCCATGTAAAAAAGCTGACCCCAGCATAGTTGGGAAAGGTTAGGTATAGTGTTTGACTGGAAGCTATTATATTTTTACGCGTTCGTTTTTCAAATTTTTTATTTCGTTGAAGACAGAAAAGAGATTTTAATCAGCTATCATTCTCCCACAGCACAGATTCGAAATTTAAACTTCTCGCACAAAAAACCGCGAAACAGTCACAAAAATGGATCTATGAGTAAAAACTAGGGCATGTCGAGCGCAGAACTGCCTACAATCCACATTCATATCATATCGGTCACCACTTGTATGTTATTACGGACACTTGACCCTATTTTATGGTAAATTTTCATTCAGAATTTATTTTTAGAGGTTAATTTGCATCGCGATAGCAAAAACTAGCGACGACTAACGGCCTTTATACGAGGTTTTGTTGTTTTATTATTACTATAGTCCGTCTAATGAAAGCGCGACCTGAGAAAAAGAGGTTGAACCCAAAAATTTTGAAGTAGGTATCACTAACGTAGTAGAAGAATCATGTCTTGATACTTGACAATTTTTTTTATTTAATACAATTGCGGCTGAATAATGTTGCCAATTTAATTTAAAAAAATACTCCAGGTAGCACTTTCATTAGACGAACTCTACTACCTACTTTTTTCTGTTCACGTGTACCCGTAAAGGACCAAATACTTTTTATACAATAATTACATTGTCTGGGAGTAAATTAATCATCGTCGGAATTTTCATACTGTTTTTTGCTGGAAATGTTTTCCGCTCTGAAAATGAAAAGGGCAAACATTAATGATCTCTTGAATTTGGGGTCCTTAGGGACATAATTGAGGGTATCTAGTCGCCATTAGTTACATATCGCCTGTAAAAAGACCCTTAACGAAAACGAAAACCACATATTCTACTCATCACTGGGATAGTTATTTTCTTCTAGAGCATATCTGGGAATTCACTGGTTCTGGAGATATTGAAGGTCAAAGTAAAAAAAAATCTCACACACACAAGCGTGCGGTCGGTTCAATGACTAAGCGCGAGCGGCCGAACGCTCAGCTGATCGGAATTATTATTTATTAATTATTTTATAAAGACTAAAAAAAAAGATTTTTCCCAGCAATATTTTTTGGTCTTGGTTACTTACTTAATTACATGTACAGAATGTGTAGTTATTGGCTATGTGATCCGTCTTTTTACACCCTGTATAGTCATAGCTTCATGGGGCAGTTGCGTGCCCTAAGGTACTGTGGACATTGTACGCTGAAGAAAACCTTAAAGTATCTTCGCTGGCTGGTTTGAGACACTGATTTGAATTTGGAAGATGAACCAATTAGACCAGTTATATTCAACCTACTGTCAGCCTCAATTGGCTCGCTAAGCTTTTCTATGTGTATGTAGCTAAATAAACATTGATATTATATGTATTCCGTGGCTCACTATCACTTTTACTACCTAGTAGCTGCTGCCAGCGGCTTCACTCGCATGAAAGTAGAAAATTCCTCTATGGAAAGTGCGATGCAACAATGCGTTTTATAGAAAAAAAGAATATAGATAGAAAAAATTCAATGAACACACATGTTGAATTATCGCGTTGATGTCTGTAAGAGCTTTGAAAGTTCAAATTAAAAAATATATATATTTGCGGGTGACAGAATTAAAATAATGTAGACAAAGACATGAATTTCAAATTAATCGCCAATATTCCATAATTCACTATTTGTTTTTGACATTAACTAGACAATATTCAAATTGTAATCAATTTTATAAGTTATTCAATTTATCAAAACATTCTGAACAGATACATGGCACAAAACGGTTTTAGTTCTTAAACATTTATTTAGAAAAGTTTCGAAAAACCCTGATTAATAGTGTCCGAAGTAAACTCAAATATACAGTAATAATAAAGAAAAGTCTATGTTTACAACTTCGTGACTGACAGCTAAATAGTTTAAATCTGAGCCTAAAGAAAACCTCTTTTTTGTTTCGGCAAATAAAAATAACTATTTACTTAGATAATTATTTGTATTTTTTTTTTGTTGAAGAAGAACGGATAAAAAAAGGGGTAAAAAAATGAGACTGGACAAAATGACAATTTATTAGAGGACGTAGAAAATTTTGAAGTGGCGCCAGTGATTGAAAAGTTGAAAGGAAATCATTTTTTTTTTGGAATGGAAAACATTCTTAGTGCGAAGAGGAGGGATGAAACGCATGTCACTTGCTAAAAGAGTTATAAGTATACATATGGATGGATGGAGAGGATGAGGGAAGAGTAAGAAAATATGGATAGATTGCGTGAGGTAGACTGTGGCTGACAGGACCAACACATTTTTTTTTCATCCACTCTGGATGAAAAAAAAATGTGTTACTGGGACAAGAGTAGGAACAAGATGATGTTAAAAATATATGAATATATTTGCATACTCGTATGTAATAGGAAAAATAAGTAAAATATCGTGTGAAACATAATTATCGAGACTGAGATAATGACTAGGTAATAGAGAAGTTTGAACGTAGAGAAAGAACCTGTTGCGCCAATTTCAAATGATGTGCGGGCAAACCCGAAGTAAAAGAGAAACATGCTAAAGAGTTTTTGGATATGCGAGGAGCTTGTGGCTAGATAATAACAGCCGCACGGGTCGATCTTCAAGGTTAAGGAACACTTGCCAAATTTGTGGATGGGTGACCATCTTAACATAATGAGTATCCTTCGTGCCTCGGAAAGCACGTTAAGCCGTAGGTCCCAGCTGTCATTTGTAGATCTTTGGCAGTCTTTACGAATAGTCAGAAGCCAGTAAATGTGATTCCAGTCTTGCCATGTAGTACCGTGTTACCCCAGTTAATGGGTTGTGGAGGTCTGGTAGGCAGCCGCTCCTCGTAAAATACTGGTATTCAGCTAAATCCGACTTGACTGGAAGCCGACCCCAATATAGTTGGGAAAAGGCTAGGCAGATGATGATGATGATGATCCTCCAAAACAAGCCGAGCAGCCCTAGTATTACAAACTAATTATGCCACAAAAAACTGACTACAAACTAGAACATAAATCACAGCGAACCAGGTCTTACAGACTAATGACACTTGTTTTAACCAGCGCACAGGAATCGATGAGTGACGTCACAAGATCGGCCCACCGATAATGTACTACAGGTACATCATTAGTGTCTGGTGTACACGACAATTTCATATGGAAATGTATGTATAACGGTAAGGACATATGTATATATTCGGCATGACGTCGTATCGTATCACGTTGATAGAACGTTCTTTCTTATCGACAATTTGATTAGTATCAAAAATAGTGATGAGAGTATTTTTTTCTATTAGATTTTTTTTTTAAATTTATCTTTCTTACAAAAAGGGGTATTCTTATAAAAAGGGGCAAGGAGGAGCTCGTGGCTAAATAATAACAGCCGCACAGGTCGATCTTCAAGGTTAAGCAACGCTTGCCTAGGTTGGTCTGTGGATGGGTGACCATCTTAACATAACGAGTTTCCTCCGTGCCTCGGAAAGCACGTTAAGCCGTTGGTCCCGGCTGTCATTTGGAGATCTTTGGCAGTCGTTACGGATAGTCAGAAGCCAGTAAATCTGACTCCAGTCTTGCCATGAAGTACCGTGTTACCCCAGTTAATGGGTTGTGGAGGTCTGGTAGGCAGCCGCTCCTCGTAAAATACTGGTATTCAGCTAAATCCGGCTTGACTGGAAGCCGACCCCAATATAGTTGGGAAAAGGCTAGGCAGATGATGATGACAAAAAGGGGTAAGTAACTTATAAACTAAGCCCCACAAAACCGTTGCAATGGTTTGACTGTCGGGTCAATGAGTCTCTAAACTCTTAAATGTACTAGTTAATTTTGGGTACTTTGTCAAAGCAAGTTTTTTTTTTGTGGAAATCTAAAAAGAATTGATAAATTTAGTTTACATTTATTTTCGAGGGTACGAGCCACGTTTTCCATGGTACAAGCAATTGTCGACAAAAAGAAGAACGTTCCCTATATGGTTTAAAATTTAATGACGGGGGGATAGTTTTTCCATACGAACTTTGGACTTCCGTTTCATCCCTTTGGGGAGTGAATTTTTAAAACCACACATTCTCCTAGGTCCAGTAGTTTCGACTGTGCATTGATATGTCAGTCAGACAGTTTCTCCTTTTATATGTATATGTTACGGCTAATACCCGAAGTGCGGCTACACCTAGTTTTAGCTGGTTAGAACTAGGTGTAGCCACTTACTCTTGGTTAAACCTAGTACGAGCCGATTGTTTTTCGGGTAAAACTAGGTCTAGCCTTCATCATGCCGGCTACAACTAGGACCAGCCATTCCCTGTTGGATAAAACTAGGTCTATCCGATATCATTCCGGCTAAATCTAGGTCCAGACAATCCCTGTAGGATAAAACTTAGATGCGTATCCCGCCAAGCCTTCCGCTCCGCGTCACACTCATGACTCACAGCATCTGCAGCAGCGGCGCGGGGTGGAGGACATAGCGAGGCACGCGCCTCAGCAGGTTGTGAGCGCCAGGTGCTGCTGATCTACTGCAGGTCTACAGCACGTACGTCTGCAGCAGCAGCGCATGTCTTAGTTTTATCTAACAGAGATTGGCTGTACATAGTTGTAGCCGGCATGCTATCGGCAGAGCTTTTTTAGATATTAAAAAAAAATCCAATAAAAAGAAACGTAGAGATTTTTTATTCTTATAAATCATATTGTAATAATTAACACAAATTATTAGGAGTACAATTTTTAATATAATAGGAACAAACAGGAAGATTTTTTTAACAACAGACAATAAGTAGTTGCATATTATAATTTAAAGAATGTTTTATCCAACAGGGATTGTCTGGACCTAGTTTTAGCCGGAATGATATCGGATAGACCTAGTTTTATCCAACAGGGAATGGCTGGACCTGGTTGTAGCCGGCATGATGAAGGCTAGACCTAGTTTTACCCGAAAACAATCGGCTCGTACTAGGTTTAACCAAGAGTAAGTGGCTACACCTAGTTCTAATCGGCTAAAACTTATAGGTGTAGCCGCACTTCGGGTATTAGCCGTAACATATACATTAAAGAAAAGACAGAACCCAAAGAAACATGAATAACCAATTTTGAAATGTGAATACGAGTATTATATCGGAAAAGTTTATTTAAACCTATATTTCAAAGTCAATCTGAAGATATTCGCAGTTCAAAGTACAGTTTCCTAGAACGACAATTTTACAGGTAAAAACACTACACGTGACTTATCTGCCATTTCATGTCCAATATAACATGTACATTTTCATCTTGTCGTTTTTACGATTCACGTCTTATTAAAGCGCATTCCCTCTTTGTAGTGACGACAGATAGTCGTGTAGTTTTAAGTGTCGTGGAATATTTAAATGGAGGTGTTCACATATAGGACACCACGATTAACTGTCTTCTATAAATTTTATTGCGGTGACTACAAATTGCCATGACAGTGGGAATGGCTAGCACTAAAGTCGTACAACGATAAAAAATTGTCACAACTAAACAGTGAAAGTAAATCATATGTCGTTGTTTCGACTATCTGTCGTGGTCACTACAAACAGTTGTTATAGGGAGAACAGCTAGAGACAACAGTCGTCCGAAGATAAATTAACCTATCACTATCACATACCCGCAAAACGAGACACAATAGTAAAACAATAACAGCGCGGTCTCATGCGACCGGTCGGGGATTCATGAACTAACCGTTACGACAAAGTGGAAACGCAGCCTTATACGTCATGTTGTGTGTGTATGTTCTCGGCCCTAAAGTAATGTTTATTTTTCAAACAAGGCGAGGTAAAGTACCGTGTTGTGGGTTCTTTATCGGTCAGGTTTCGCACTCCGCTGGTGGGCCGAACGTGATATTTTTGTGAATTTATTCGTAAGGCCAAACGTGGCCAAACTGTGATGTTTCAAATGGTGTTTGTTGAACTTTGCGTTCGTTGCCCTTTTGCTGGGTTCCGTAAGTAGCAGTTAGCTTGGGAATTATGTATACGGAGATAGGTAGGTAGGAGTTTTCATACACTTATAAGGTGGCACATTATACTAATATTTTTAAAACTTGGCACACGGATAAACCATGTCCTGAATTAAAACGAAACATGAGAATATTTTTCTTAATACAGGTACTCTATATTCTGAAAGTAAGTTCCCTTGATATAATTTTCCGATTCACGCGGACGAGACAGCTGAATGCAAAAACTGAGTGACTAATATCAACGCACAGCCGAGACTACTGGGACTAGAAGCGTGAAATTTTGCACAAGGTTTACTTTTATGTCGTAGACAAGCACTAAGAGAAAACTTTCTAAAATTTACCCTTTATTAAAGGGATGAAACGGGAGTCCAAGGTTTGTATGGCGAAACCTATTTTCACAAGGGCGTACTCTAAAATTACATATCATTCAATTTTAATCAACGAAAAAATCCGATACATTCTTAACACCATATACCACAACATTACACCTATTTAAATTGTCAAACAAATACACACTTCAACATTTTCTTTACATTTTAACTTCGACAATTTTTAGTTTTTCTTAAAAGCGGAAACCGACAAATATTTAAACAATGAAACAAACTTGGCTTTCTTCCTAAACGTTTTCAAGTAATTCGGAATTCGTCAACACTTACACTCGCATGAGTCAGATATCAAGATGAAATGTGTTTGTCACTTCATGTTTTGTTCTTGTGTTACGCCAAATGACTTCCATTAGTTATTTTATATAAATTATGTTGCTGCCAGTAAATATTAATTTTTTGTAAAGACATAATTTTGATTAATAGCGGTGCAAGTATGCCGCGTGAGTCATGGGTAGCGGGATTGGTTGGAAGAGTTACTGTGATCCAGAAATGCAAAGGAAAACTGAAGGAACACAGGTGGGTTTAAGACAGTAAAGGTCTGACACTACTCTCTTGCTACTTACACCCAGAGCGGCACGAGGTGTTACAAGGTTGTGTGTGTTATATTGAGGCTAGGCATAAGTCATCATAAAAAAATACTTGACTAAAAAATAGGGCATCATGAGATTTGTTGGGCTTTGCATCATTGTAAATCTCTTAGCAGTTTCAACTTGAAGTATTTCAGTGTGATTTTCAGATTGTTTCGGGTCCCATCTACCTTATCATTAAAAAATATTTTTTTTACTTCGATACCATAACATTACCTAAACCGATCATTTACATAAGAATCAAAAAAACGTCCTTCGAAATCCATCAGATTCAAAAGACCATGCATAAGCACTAAAAACACACTCAAGAGGGAAACACTTATTATGGCCGCCGCTCTGTTCATGAGAACTCTCGTATAAAAACACCTGGTTTCTGGCGCTGCTGGAATTACCTCTAATTTCCTTAATGGCTGTTCCGCGTGCACTAGTGCCTATAATTTTCCTTTCACCGAGTTTTTCTTCGAGAAGGCGATTTTTTTTATTTCACTTTACTTTATGAATCAATACTTTGGTAGGGTTGAACTTGACGTTAATGGAACGCTATAAAGATAAACAATGCCTTCTTACTACCTGTATGTATAATTTTGGACAGAAAAGAATAGACATGAGGTCATTGACTTGCTAGAGCTGTGGGATTGTTTAAAAGACTTAGCGTAACCCTGGAACGCACAGGGCAACTGAAAGAATACAGGTTGATTTTAGTCAAGAAAAGTGTGGCACTTCGTCTCGCTTTGCTCAGAGCGGGAGAACTTCATCATCTGTCTAGCCTTTTCCCAACTATATTGGGGTCGGCTTCCAGTCAAGTCGGATTTAGCTGAATACCAGTATTTTACGAGGAGCGGCTGCCCACCAGACCTCCACAACCCATTACCTGGGGTAACACGGTACTTCATGGCAAGACTGGAGTCAGATGTACTGGCTTCTGACTATCCGTAACGACTGCCAAAGTTCTCCAAATGACAACCGGGACCAACGGCTTAACGTGCTTTCCGAGGCACGGAGGAAACTCGTTATGTTAAGATGGTCACCCATCCACAGACCAACCTAGGCAAGCGTTGCTTAACCTTGAAGATCGACCTGTGCGGCTGTTATTATCTAGCCACGAGCTCCTCTCTAGCCACGAGCTCCTCAGCGGGAGCGGGAGAACTTATGTGATGATTTCCCAATTCGAAAAAAAAGGGGTTGTAGGTCGATAGACGCATTCAGTAACAATGTAGAATATTAAATTTATTCATTATGATATCTATAGAAGTAGGACCTAGATCCAACAAGGTAGACCGATATCCTCTTGAGAGTTACTTAAAGCTGGTGAATGCGAGAAGAACCGGCTTTTTAATCATCAAATAACTCATTTAGCTCTGGGTAGAGTCTAACACGCCTGGACCCCTCGCCCGGGTCTGTAAGACTTTTACCGACTAAAATACACCTGTGTTCCTCCAGTCGCCCTTTTTATTCCAGGGCCACGGTAACTTTTCCAAACACTCCTGCAGACCAAGAATCATAGGCTGCGGGTCAACAAATATTGTTGCTATCGACTTGCTATTTTATCCAGTAAACTAAATGAAAACGTCTTCAGTTCCTGGTATAACTAAGAAACTTTGAGGGGTCGAATAACTTGAAAAGTCGCTTTAAGGTTTATTTATTGGTAAACTGAAATCGACGTATCTTGTTATGATTATTAATTGAATTCAGAAGTAGGTAAAACCATTTAAAAAGAATTTAGTTTTACTTACAGGAAAATGATAAGGATTTATTATTCTTATGAATGAAAAATATTTTCAATTTTATGAAAACTGCAAAGGTTTTCATTTTTTATTTCTGTTCTTCGAAAGTCCAAGAAATTATGTTTCCTAGATAATATGAAAACGTAACTCATTAAAAAAGTGAACCGAACTTTTATTCGAATGTGACCTTTTGTTTATTTAATTCTCATTAAAAAACTCCGAGGCACCAGAAAGTTAAAAACGTACCGAAAGATTTAATTGAAAATTGATCCCCGAAAACGATAACAATTTTCAAACAAACTTTGCCGCGTAAAATTTAACGAAACAAATCAAAGTAAAACTTGTAGGATCGTTGAAAACCGCAAAATTCGAAGTATTCCTAAATAAATAAACGATTAAACGACTTACCTCTTTGTACGGGAGGCTAACAATCCGTCAGTAACACAGAACTACGAAGAAAAAGCACAAAGTTTTTGGATGCGCGATAGTTCGCGAGTCGCGGGCATTCGCGGGCAGGTCACGTCCACAACTGACTGGCCGAGTGTGCCCGGTGCAACGTGCACAGGTCCTGCACTCCGGTTCCGTCACAACCAGACTGGCGACCAGACACATAAATTCAACAACCGTCGCGGTACCATCGCCCGTGGAAATTATGTAAATGTCTGTCTCGCTAGTCGAGGAAAATATCACTTTTGTTTTTCGTTTTTCAATTGTTTGTTTTGTTACGCTTATTGTTTTTTTTTTGTCGTTTATGCCGTTACTTTCAAGTTCTTTTGTAAAGTTTTGGGGTCGTAGATGTACGAATTGATGCTTCAAGCATCTTGATTTATTATCCTGTCTTAAAAAGATATTTTTTAAATTATAATGGAGGTGCGTAGACAGCTTGTTTCGCATGAACTATTATCAAAATGTAATTACTGTCGACGTTAGTTAAAAGGGCTTGTAATTAAAATAAAAGCTTTATAATTAAGTTTACGAACAATTTTATGTTACTTGTTGTTCTTTCATGTAGAATAGAAGGCTTTACGTATCCTTTAACGTTACTAAAAGTCAAACTAATTAAAAATTATTAGACGCGCTGAAAGAAATAGAAACTTCGTTTTAATAAATGTTAACAGATAATTTAATTTTTTTTTAAATTATGAGACCTACTAAACTTCTTATAAGTTTATAATCCTCAACTTAAAAAAACATCCCAAAAAATCAAGAAAAGTCATGATAGGTGACAAGGTTACTTCTAAGCAAGCGTATCCCACTCCAGCATACTATTAGGTAAAATAGTGATACAAGCCTATTAACCTATCACATACCTATCACCCGCAAAACGAGACACAATAGTAAGACAATAACACGGTCACTTGCGACCGGTCGGGGATTCTTGAATTAATCAAAGTAAAATAAAAACAATATTATTAATTCAAATTATAGTCAAGACGTTTATTGAGAACTAAACAGTGTTACTTATATCATGTTATTATTATTTATGCCTTAGCAGCCTTTCTCTTCGTCTGTTTCCCAGACGGGACAACATAAAACAAATTGCCTTATCCACTCGACTCGCTTCCTTCCTACCCCGCGTCCATTGCACCGTGCAGACGGGTTGCACTGTATTCGATCGGCGGAGACAAAGCGATGTCAACGTCCCTTGAGCCCCGAGCGCGAGCGATGACCGCGCAACGGAAATGATCCAGGTAGCATACCGCGACAAGGCAAAAACTTTCAGATTCTTACGAAAGGATCTAAAAATTGGGCGTAGTAGTACATTTACTCAGACCGGTATTAGTTTAGGTTTGTACTGTTACTTATTCTGTGGTTCAGGAACCTTACCATGACGTATTAAATGATAGGCGAGCGAGCGAGAGAGAGGGATGGAGTTATACACCCTATATAGTAGCCTCATCTAGTTTAATGTGATGTAAAAAATAGACGTGTAAGTGATTTTAAAATCTATTTATAATACACTAGCAGCCGGTCCCGGCTTCGCACGGGGTAGACAATTATTTATTTTTGGAAATTTGGATATAAAACACTTTTTTTAGTGTTAGTTTTCTACACCTTCGGTTACATTGTTCTAATTTTACCAAGGATCCCTAATTTTTTCAAAATGAAATGTAGCCTATGTCAAATTGGAAGAACGTAGCATTCTATTGGTGAAAGAATTTTTTAAATCGGCCCAGTACTTTTTGAGCCTATTCATTACAAACATACAAAAATAGGTACAAATCTTTCCTCTTTATAATATTAGTATAGATATCATTTATAGCGCCATCCCTTTAACAATTCAGTTTAGGTCGTCAAATGCGTCGCGTTAAGAGCTCGTGGTTGGGCTTCTCTCTAGTTTAATTTTATTTGGAATTGGAAGGCACGGACACGCGGTTTGTGATGGAGGCGATACAGCTTAGATAAAGTAAAGGCTGAAATATTGTGATCGCTCCGAATTTCGAACAATGAGTGTGTCCTAAAATGACGTTCATGAGGTGGCAGCACTGAGGCGTCAGGTCCAGGCACCTGTCAAAACGTTTATGTTAAAGATAACGTTATGTATACATTTTCAAAGGAAAAAACCTGACAGCTACGTGGCGCCAACTGGAGGTGTGACATGTGACATTTCCAGAATAGCGCTTCTGCGCAGCAATTATTTTTAAGAATCATGAGGCGAATGCGTATTGCGTTTTTTTTTTTGAGTGTGCGTAATAGTTTGGATAGCCAACTTTAGTGTGGTCAACATGTTATGACTGTACTGTGCCCACTCGGAAATAAAAAATAAAACGAGATGAAAATATACGACCCATTAAAAAAAATGTCACCCAGGAATTACTCCTGTATTATAGGTGCGTTCAAAAACGCATATCAACTCACATACACAAAAAACCCAGACTCGGAACAACTATCTGTAGGCAAATATTTGTTCCGTGCGGGAATCGAATTCGCGACACGCACGAGCGCAGCGGCCAATTGCTTCACTACTACGCCAACCGAACAACTCTAAAAAATTACAAAAATTACATCAAAGGACTGGAATAATTTGCCTGCTACGGTCTTCCCGTCCGATTATAATATGGGTGTTTTCAAGGCTAGAATGTATAGGCTCTTAATAAACTAATGCGCCTCACCATCTACGATTGCATCACTGCTTACCATCAGGTGGGATCGCAGTATCATCATTTTCTTCAGGAATAACATGTGTCACACTTTTAATGACTAAAACCCACTTAACTTGCTCTTTGCCTTATAGGGCCACACTTTCAAACATTCCCGAATAATCACTAAAGATTTTATCGACATTAACGTAAGCATTTGCAAAAAAATAATTGCATAACTAGTTTTCGATATAAAGATTGACTCATGATAGCACAAGTTTAAACCTTAGTGGTTTTTGGTTGCTATTTAAGATGTCCCTGTATTCTTTTGTATAAATGATAAATAAATAAAATAAAAAAAAACAATCACTGGAATTTACATTATGGTCGTCCGGTGTCGGATACTTTAATGAGATAGAAACCACTTCCCGTATCTAACTATCGAGTAAGTTCCCAATGATCGACAGAAGTGAACATTGTGCTAGCATCATACTACAATGACCAGAACACGTTTAAGAACAATCTGAAAAGGACCACAAGTCATAAAGCATCTCAAGACCCCATACCTAATGTAAATCAGCAATATATACGATACAAGACGTGACTTCGCATTAAAATGCAAACATTTCAGCCATCATCTCCGATAGGAATTCGTAACTATGACAACAAGGTACAATGACCTCTCGTCAGGATCTTAGTTCGCAAATGAACAAACTCAGAGAAAAGTTTGAATTCGTTTTCAGAACTTTGCGAAATTCAAACAAACTGTCATTATCATTCAGAATTTGAAATTAGAAAAATTTAAATTATGCATTCCTACAACTACACTGGCCAGAGAGAAGATGTCTATCCAGCCAGTGATGTCTTTATTTCTCAGCTCTGTCATTGGTCTATTTTCGCCGAACAACTTGTGGAACGAGGCGTAACAGGTAAAAAAGTATTTAGAAAAATATTTCAATCCGTCAGTTTGGATTAAGAACTCACAGCCATATTATGAATACTTTGGCGAGCTAGCGTGGAATGTTAATACAATTATAATAACAATAGTTTAAATAGTTTGTTTTAAATAGGGTCAACCAAAGAAACTATAGACGGATTGCTAAACTCAAAATATTTATAGTCCAGTCAAATTAGCTCAATTAAGGTAAGAATCTCGGAATTCGAGATACCCAGCTGTAAGTTTGTAAATAGTTGTATATTGACACCCTAAAAGTTGTCTCAAAACCTACATATGGTAGGGTGTAGGCAACTATTAAATTTCATGGTCGGGGGTCACAAAAATCGGGTGTTTACGCTTTTTTTGTAAATATCTCATTTCCTATAGGTTTTTTGCTGTTTGTATCTGTAACAATATTGTAGAATATAAAATTCTCTACAATTTTTGTACAAAAAACTTTTTCCTACGGTGAACCGTTTTCGAGATATAGGGCGGAGACCGTGCGGTCACAGCATCACTTTAGGTCAACTGGTGCCTCCGGTCGAAAACGCGCCATATACCTATATGTAGTTAATGAACTATCGATAAATCAATGATTATAAATATTTGTCTGAATAGTCGTGACTATTCGGAGAAAAATACAAAAAAAATATCACACAATTTTTAAGTAATAAGTGAAATAACACAAATAAATTCTTTTAAAATTTAGATCTGTTGTGATATTTTCCTCTACCATTACCACAGTTGTTTAAATATTGCTATTCTTTTTTTTGTAGCGACAACCTGAATAAAACTGCTATCTACTGCTATTCTTAAAAAATCCAGAATTCCTCTAGATTTATTACAAAAATGAATGAAACTTATGTGATTACCCAAATTTATTGAAGATTTTTACTTTTAGCCAACTTTAGCTAGTCCTGGTTTAAAAAAAAGTATGAACACTACTATGGCAAGTTTTTTTAAACATTGGTGCAACTAATCAAGATTCCAAAATGGTATACTACTTTATGAAAACCAGCCACAAAAAAATAATATCCATACAAGTTCAAAACGAGAAACTAATTTCTTAAATTATTATTGTTAACAGTAATCACTTTTCCTTCGTGCCTAAAATAGGTTCTTGCTACAATTTCTATTAATAATTGACATACCCTAGTTATTTACTTTGAAAATTAAAGAAAGATAGAGATATTTAAATTAAAAAAAGCATAGCATAGTAAGAGAAACTAATTATTCTCAGTAAGTGAGTTCAGTTCAGTACGCACTGCTCCTTTCCATCGTACATCCGTTCACAAGCCCATAGCGACGGCGGACGGCGAGCAATGCGTAGATCGCCGTCCTGTCGTCCAATTACTATCCGGATTGTGCTCAAGTCGTCGACGACGCGTAATGATCAATGCGTACTTCAAGAACATTTCAGAAAATCGTAGGGGCCCAGCAGGGTCGAAATCCACTGGGGCCATGGGGTATGTGAAAGGGTACACTGACTGGGGCCCTAGAACAAAGGCAAAGAAGGAACAGGAGTGGGCTTTAGTGAGTAAACGTCTGACACGCCAGGTAAGTGTTGTTAAATAAATTAATACTGAATAAAAAGTGGATAGGTTAGGATAAAAATCATAAAATATAATATACTAGTTAATAAAAATTTACAAATATTTCAACTTATATGGCGCGTTTTCGACCGGAGGAACCAGTTGACCTGAAGTGATGCTGTGACCGTGCGCTCTCCGCTCTCTATCTCGAAAACGGTTCACCGTAGGAAAAAGTTTTTTATGCAAAATTTGTAGAGAATTTTGTACTCTACAATATTGTTAAATATACAAATAGCAAAAAACCTTTAGGAAATGAGATATTTACAAAAAGTGCAAAAAAACGATTTTTGGGCCCTTTGACCTTGAAATTTCATAGTTGCCTACACCCTACCATATGTAGGTTTTGAGACAACTTTTAGGGTGTCAATATACAACTATTTACAAACTTACAGCTGGGTATCTCGAATTCCGAGGTGAAAGTACTAAAATGACTGGACTATTATTTCAATTAAACTATAGCACTTTTGAATAGTCAGTTTAAAAAAAAAAATTGTTGATGCTATTAGCACGTTCCAAAGCGTAGATATACTCTATGGAGAAGAACGTACAAGAAACTCTAAGGACGTTGTGTGAAAAATGTTATTGCCAGAATGTACCTAGGTGATTGAAAAGACAGCAAATAAAGCTGTGTGGGCAGTGAAGACGAAAAATGTTTAAGTTAAGTAAATTAATGGACATTTTCCAAATGACAAATGTTTTTTTATTCTAAATTAAAAATTTTGTTTTGCGAAAAAGCAACCGATGTTTATTTTACATTCCCGGATCAAAAACCAAACTGGGACACTTTGGCGCGCTCCAAACGACTCTGTAGGCAGTACAATAATTTGTCGAAGCGTTTGAAAACGATGAATGTTCCTTTTTCTAATACTAGACCTTATTAATTAATTTTGTAATCTATCTTCTATCTATATATATAAAAATGAAACCCGTTTTTCGTTGTCACGACATCACATGAAAACGACTTGACCGATTTGGCTGATTTTTTTTTTAAATGTTCCTTGAAGTTCAGTGATGGTTCTTACGGAGAGAAAATTTAAAAAAAAAAAAAAGTTAGGTAAAGTAGGGTAGTTTAGGGTTGTGTAGGGTAGTGTAGGGTAGTGTAGGGTAGTGTAGGGTAGTGTAGGGTAGTGTAGGGTAGTGTAGGGTAGTGTAGGATAGTGTAGGATAGTGTAGGGTAGTGTAGGGTAGTGTAGGATAGTGTAGGGTAGTGTAGGGTAGTGTAGGGTAGTATAGGGTAGTGTAGGGTAGGTAGGCAAGGTAGGGTAGGGTAGCGTAGGATATGTAGGGTAGTCATTTGACGGGAGCGAAGCCGCGGGTTAAAGCTAGTCTATATATAAAAATGAAACCCGTTTTCCGTTGTCACGACATAACATGAAAACGGCTTGACCGATTTGGCTGATTTTTTTTTAAATGTTCCTTTAAGTTCAATGATGGTTCTTACGGAGAGAAAAAATCTAAAAAAAAAAGTTAGGTAAAGTAGGGTAGTGTAGGGTAGTGTAGGGTAGTGTAGGGTAGTGTAGGTTAGTGTAGGGTAGTGTAGGGTAGTGTAGGGTAGGTAGGGTAGTGTAGGGTAGGTAGGGAAGGTAGGGTAGGGTAGCGTAGGATATGTAGGGTAGTCATTTGACGAGAGCGAAGCCGCGGGTAAAAGCTAGTTTATCATATAATTCTAGGGACAGCATCTTGGGGCTATATATGCCGTGGCACAAAAGATAATTATGGCGGGACGACATCGACATAGTTCCTTAAGAATTGGAAAAAACATGCGAAAAACCGGAGGAATGGAGTGATGCCTTTGTCCAGCAGTGGGTCAATACGGTCTAGTAATAATAATAATTTTGCAATTTTAATTCTAATTGTATGACTTATTAAGTTTCAGATATCTGTTTGAATATTATTTTGTGAATTTTTATTTTACCATAATATCTTTCACCTAGTCATAGGTGCATGCTGGGGTCTCCTATAGCAGAAGGAACACACGTTCTAACCTTTGCATAACTGTAATTTATGTTATTAATCCGTGTATCCTTTGACAATCTATACTCAATACTCAATACGTTTATTTGCATTCCACAATGTGAACTTAGGTGGTAGGTACATATGATTATACAAATGTTAACAGTTTTGGAGCATTGTGGGCCCCGTCGGGCATAACAAAAATAACAAAAATGGGAAGAGGGCTAAAATTAATTTTTGTTAACAATTTTAGAAACTACTTACTCTTTCACTTTGTGTAGGTAGGTAAGCTTATAACTAGAATACATACATATAATTTACTGGTAATATATTGAATTTACACATTAATATTTATTTAAATTATACATAATATACTTACCTATTATTATTATAAATTTTTGTTACATTTTTTTGGTATTATTTATTAATTAATTTATTAAATTTATCATTTAAATATTCATGTACATTATATTAGCATTTTTGGATAAGAAGTTGTTTTAATTTATTTATAAAGATATTAAATTTTTGATCATTTTTAATTTCATCTGGTAATTTATTATATACTAGCTGTGCCCGCGACTTCGTTCGCGTGGATGTCGGAACTTAACAATGTATTTTTTATTACGAAGCGCTGTTGGAGGATACCGATACAAATATAATTTATTTATTCTAGTCGTTTTTTATAAACAACATTAGCTGTGGAACTATCTGGAGCGTACACAAAAAGATTATTGGGGTTGTTTACCCGTGAAAGAGCTACGTATGCGTACGACCATGGGAAAAGCATTATTAGCAATATTTAGGTCTGCACCCGTAACAGATAATGTCTGGCCCTGACTTTATTAATCGTCATGGTAAAACAGACACTAACTGGGAATTGCACTCGTTTGAAAGAGAAAGGAAAGTTGTTAGGAATTATAAGTATTCTTGGAATAAAAATTATATCACCGGCGACGCAACCAGTTAATATTTACGAACTCTTCAGACAGGCAGCAATTCCATCGGCCCTCGTTCCACGGGGTACTATTTGGAGTGTCTGCCGAAAATCACCGCAGAACAGCACCGTTATGTCTCCCATCGGCCCGTCAATTTGCCTTACATCCTGTAAAGTTTTATTCACTGCTTCTATAGCTTTACGGTTTGCCATTGTGCACTCAACCCAAATAATTAACATACAATCGCGTAAAACTCTTGCTTTATCGCTATTTCGCGATATGTTGCAAACCGGGCTTTCCGTACGGTCTAAGTCGATAGGAATTTTAAATGTAGTGTGTGCCGTTTTTCCTCCAGGCAATAATGTGGCTGCTATCCCTGAAGAGGCGCAATTTTATTTTGGTTCCTTTTTCGAACCTAAATAACTTGAATAAGAAAGTATTACCTGTTCCGCCTGGTGCGTCTAAAAACAGGATTTCACCCGAGCGTTCGTTTGATAGGGTATTCTGCAGTGTAGATACACTGCAGCATACCCTATCAAACGAACGCTCTCGGTCAGCTGATAAACGCGCATCACGGTCCTCGCTGCTTTCTTGGGAGCGCAAAGTCGCGGTAACAATTCTTTGTGAATTTAACCGCAACTCCCTTTCGGTGAAAGTCTCAAACTCGCGTGAGAGGCGTAACGCTCTCGGTCGGCCGATAAACTCGCTTCGCGTTCCTCCAAAACTCTTCTGTGATACAGAAACTGCCGTAAAAGAACGCTGTAAGTCGTGACTCACGTTGGGTAGGCGTTTCTGACGCAAGAGTTCTGACTTGCCTAGCTCAAACTGCTGATACCCTCGTCACGATCTTCTTCTGGTTCTTGGGACGTACTTAGTCTCACCCTTTTCTCAGCTACACTGCGAAAGGCTTGTTTTTTTTTCTAGAAGGCATTTAAAAAAAATCTGATTCATACTAATAAAATATTGAACCAAATAATTCACACCAGCACAAACTTTCAAAATGAGAATAAAGTTAGAGACCAGCAAAATATCAAAAAATCTAATATAAGTAAACATACCTATCTTGCTTGACTCAAATTGTAAGATAAAATTTACTTCGCACTTCAATACTTGAACCGAATGTAAAACTCTTTTTATCGAACGATTTAACGATGTTATCAAGTCAAGACCTTTTCAAAGACAGAACTGTTAAGACACCTAATAACCTGAGCCCGTGAACGCCAGATCTATTTTATAAAAGCTGAAAGTTTGTCAGTGCATGGTCCCAACACAGACCTAACAACGGTCGAATTATAAAGATTTATGTTTTTGTATTACCTTCAGAATATTATTATTGAAAATCACGTTATTCATTGCCAGACACACACATTACATAGTGGAAACCCCTTGCCAGACACCTGTTCATGCAATTATATAATTGTTAACTTTTGTACCGATAGATGGCGTTGTTAGCTAAGCGTGTTATCTTAGGCGCGCCACACACTGTACCGCATCCTGTCGCGTAGTGCGGGATGGCAGATTTTACCGTTGTATGCAAGTATCTCAATTTGTATAGAAATCACCCTAATCCTAGTACAGGTCACTGCCGATGCGGTCTGCGCGGGAAGGCGTTCCGAGCGCAGTTTCTGCCCATCTGCGCGGGAGCGCGGGACGTGCAGCGCGGTAAAACACACTGGCTCCGTAGTACCGCGCGTGATTTGATATTGTAAAGACGTTCGTAATTAGGGATATATCCAAAATCTTCTATGGATGCAGTGTCTTTTAATTCACAAAACTAAAATGACAATAATATAATTGCTACATCTTGAAATTTAATAATTTCGTCCATTCTCCACGACGATCGACAGCACAGTGAACATATGAATTTATTTAGCGCGAGGCCGTCGTAATCTGTTTCACCGCGCGGGGGAGCAGATTACACCGCTAAGTTAGGCAGATCTACGCCTCCGTCGCCGCGCGCGTTAGCGCACCACGGCGGAACGTGGTGCAGTGTGTGGAGCTCCTTAACATCGTAATTCAGAATTTAGTGTCAACTAACAACGCCATCTATCGGTATAGAAGTTAACAATTATATAATTTTATGAATTATATGCTCACAAAATTTTGCCTTTATGAGTGTGCTATGGGATCAAGAATTAAATTAGTATTAAATTGATAATTGAATTGGTTTAAAATCAGTTTTGATTTACTAATCAGCGTTGATTATATTATATACACTGCACGCAGTTGATCTCTTAGTTTGATAGATGGCACTATTTTAATATTTTACTTCGAAAAGACTATTATATTTTTTTTATTTTATTATAAGGTATGAGCTGATTACGATGAAGCAAAAAACTTAATATTACTACAATTCGCACAATTTATTGTTATGTATAAAAGTTACGTGAAGTAATGAGACCAAGTACACATAACCCTAATTTTATTACTGGAAAACTTTAAATTCAAATATCTTTTGTTAAACTGAACCGATTGCAATGAAACAAAAACTAAATGTTACTGTAAGTTACGCTCAATCCTTGGGTCTAAAAATTATCTACATTGCTTTCGTAGATTTAACGTGATGCCCGAACAAATAAACAGACAAACAGACAAAAATTCTAAAAATGCTAGAAATGGGTTCTGTTGGTTGTTCTTTAACACCCTAGCTATTTTTTTTTAATTTCTTTTTCATGTACAAAAACCATTTTTCTACAGATTTATTATATGTATAGATTTTAACTGACATTACTAAAGTGCTTGTGGAGTGTATTTTTAGTTTAGAACCTGGTAGGTTTATTCTATTTTTGTGTCGTAGTGTGTAGCGAGTCTGTATCTAAATAAATAAATGTTCAAAAAATATGTTTTTTTCTTTGGTCCCTCTGCACAGAAACCGCAACCCAAGAACCGATTATTCCCACGTGCTATTGACAGATGTCAGTAACCATCTTTTATGAGGCAATTTTGTGAGCGCACATATATTTGTCGAGACCCCACACCGAATTTATTAGATTTTTCTCACTTTGAAATAAAATTACTTCTACAACACGAAGGAGAATGGCGCTGACTAGAGCCATATTGGAATTGACAACTTGCTTACTCCATGTGAGTCTTTGGGTACGAGCAGAATTTTGTGCAAGGTGTATTTACTAATTTTGTACGATTAAATTACTGCATACTTTTTTATTATTTGTTTTTGAAGGAATTTTCACTAGTCAAAGTTGGTAAAAAAGCAATTTTTTTTAAGTATTTTCATTTTCACTTTTTTTGTTTTTTGTTGGCAGCCATTTGTGTCCTTCATACCTTTTCATTCCGAACCTCCACCAGGACATACCTGTAACAGAATAAAAATATCTTATTAAAATCTTATACAATACTTATAGAACTTTTTTTCTATAAATAAAGTAGGTAAATTTTTTAATGAGGAAAAGAAATTCGGCGTTTTAGACCTTTTTTTAAATAGCATGTGCTACAACTTTATACCTACAGCACTGCTTACAAACTCCATATAAAAGTGACCTAATGATTCTATGTTTTTTTCTTTGAAATGACGCACAGAGAAAAAGCGAGTTATTATCATAATCCTTCAACATATATAGCCTTATTTATTAAAAAAAAAATAATAAATACTGAATAACAGATTCTAAATTCAAATTTTCATCAAATAATTTGGCTGAAAATCAAATAAACATCAACACAAAATCTAAACACTAGAAAACCAATCGATCAACTATTTATTTACAATCCATTGCCAAAGAGTCAATAACCTCAAAGAAGAAGTAGAGAATTCCACGACAAAGCCCGAGGTTCCCCGAAGTCCCCCGAAGTCCCCCGAAGTCGGCCGAAGTCCCAAGACTCTAGAGTCGAAGTGGATGGCTAGTGTTCGTATTCGATATCCTATCCATCCCGAATGATCCCCCGGGGGATAGACAAATGGAATACTGCTACTTGCTAGTGTGATGGAAGGGGACCTGTTTATTTTCGATCTGAGGAGTTTTACTTTAGAATTTTGCTGAAAAATCAGCTTTGCAGGAAAAATGTTGCCGTGTTTTTGTTATGAGATACTCGTACGTAAGTGATCGAGTTTAAAAATCGTTTTGAACATATTATGTTCATACCGCGTACATCGAAGGATTGGAACAATTTGCCTGCTGCGGTCTTTCCGTCCGATTATAATTTGGGTATCTTCAAGACTAGAGTGAATAGGCTCTTAATAAACTAGTACGCTTCACCATCAACGATTGCATCACTGCTTACCATCAGGTGGGATTGCAGTCAAGCATTAGTTTATGGTATATTAAAAAAAAAAAAAAAAAAAAAAAATCATGAATCCCCGACCGGTCCTATGAGACCGCGCTGTTATTGTTTTACTATTGTGTCTCGTTTTGTGGGTATGTGATAGGATAAATGCTGTCGATTTTGTACCAAAATTGGTTCTCTGAATTCTGAGTTTAATGCAATTTAAATCGTAGCTTAAATATTACATTTAAAGCCTAGTTTAGCCTGGAACATCAATATTCAAATCTGTATTCTATAAATACGCACATTACGAACATGTTTGTATGTTTTTTTTAAACTTTTGCCCAAACTTTGATTTTACGCCTGTATTGTAGGTGCATTTACAAGCATGTGAATTCATATACACAAAACACTCAGACTCGGAACAACTATCTAATTTTGTTTGATTTATAATTATTTATACATATACAGGAAAAGTTTTTAACCACTGCGTAAAATTTTTTTGGTGGCTCCGTATAAGTAATAGAACACAAGTCGACTTCAAGGTTAAGCAACGCTTGCCAAGGTTGATCTGTGGATGGGTGACCATCTTAACATAACGAGTTTCCTCCGTGCCTCGGAAAGCACGCTAAGCCGTAGGTCCTGGCTGTCATTTACAGTCGTTACGGATAGTCAGAAACCAGTAAATCTGACTCGTCTTGCCATGAAGTACCCTGTTACCCCAGTTATTGGGTTGTGGAGGTCTGGTAGGCAGCCTATGCTTTCCGAGGCACGGAGGAAACTCGTTATGTTAAGATGGTCACCCATCCACAGACCAACCTTGGCAAGCGTTGCTTAACTTTGAAGATCGATCTGTGTTTTATTACTTACACTGAGCCACCAAAAAAAAATTACGCAGTGGTTAAAAACTTTTCCTGTATTACAAAATACAGCTGGACTAATTTTGCCTCCTGCTGTAGAAACAAACATTGTACACAAACCTGTTGTAAAAGAAAAAAATATTAAGGAAGCACCATAGTCAAGACGTTAGTAGGATCCTACAGGTTGCAGTTGGTCTTACTCATCCGAATAAAACAAATTAAGTATATTTTTTTCTGTGAAAGAAACTCACGCTTGACCACTATCTCACCTGTTGGAAAGCGATGATGAAAACCAAGCCTCGCTGAGACCTCGTGGTGGATTCTCTCTCATAGAAAACATATCTGCCTAATATGTCCGTTCAATGAGAACATTATAGACTGACTAGTTTCCGCCCGCGGCTTCGCCCGCGTGGTGTGTTGATAAAAAGCAGCCTATAGCAAAAATAACAAAATCGAAAAAAAAAATAAAAAAAGTATGACTAAAAGTAGCCTATATGTTAATCCAAGGTATAAACTATCTAAATACCAAATTTCAACCAGATCGGTCCAGCCGCTTTTTCGTGAAAGAGTAACAAACATACATCCATCCTCACAAACTTTCGCATTTATAATATTATTATTATTATATATAGTAGGATTATGACGCAGAAATACTGCTTTGACCTTCCAAAAACAGTTACCATAGCAGCCTACCAAACAGCCTTTACCAGCAAAACTTTACCAGCAGTTGCCATGGAGACCAGAAGTAGAACGTCTAAAATCTAGAGCTGCGAGTGTCAGGCCGCTCACCTAACCTTGTGCATTCGACGTTCAAATATCGGCGTCCGTATAGCATGGCAGTACGTATCTATGAAATGAAGCCCTGACACCGATATAGAATAACGAAACATAACCAAGACCGATTTGCAGCGGCAGGGCTGGTACGCTAACTGCGGGAATTTTAACTAAGTCATCGCCACCTTGCAAGATGACTTTTCTGTTAAATGTATCTTCTTCTTAGCAGTCGCTGACAACACCTATTAAATTCCTTGCCTGACCCAGTATTTGGCCACGGCAATGCAGATGTAGGTATGGCTACAACTATGGCTATGAACTACATTGGACCAACGTGGGCCACGTACGCCGATCTGGGCGCGTGGGACTCCATACATTTTTTATGGCAACTAGACTTGTAGAGCTACATTAGACCCATGCCACGCTATGTGACGTGGTTCTACTTCAATCAGTACGCCAGTAAGTCGGTGCGTTGATCTAATGTAGTTCCTGCTTAACTCTTGTGTTTATTTATATAGCTTTAGTCAATCATGTTTTCGTTCTTTCTTTCTAAAACTCTTCATCATTATCGTCGCAGCCGTCGTTTATCCTGAACATAGTCTTTCTCAAGCTTCGCCACATCAACCGATGCTAAGCTCCTAAAATTCCTTCTTTGTCTACATTCCAGGGTCACGAGTTTCCCTTTCGGAATCCAATCCATGACCCCAGAGGCTTCGACCCTGCCGGGCCCCTACAGTTTGCTGACATCTCTTTAAGGAGCGCGTGGAACAGACCGCGCCGTTGACGACTTGGGCTCGGTCCGGATTATTACCGGACTGCCGGACGGCAAGCTACCCGTTTTTTGTCTGTGTGAGAACAATTACCCTACATGTTGAGAATAACCAAAGGACCATTCGGCGATTCATTAGTAGGATATTATTCGGTATTCTATTCCACCTTTCGTTCCATTGCGTGCATTCTTGCATAACTATACTCCTTGGTACGGAACCAATGGAGCTCTTTTGTTAATGTTGTCTATTGGTAGTTGACCAATAGACAATAAAAAAAAACAAAATGTTTCCTTATCAAGGATCACCAAGATTTCAAAAGCTTTAAATTTGAAAGCATTGTATCCTTGATTCTCAGAAATAACCGAGGAGAAGATTTTAAAATGAATGCATTTTACTTAAATATTTAAATATTTAAAACAACCTGGAAATCATGATACAAAATGTTCGTAACATCAAAAGTATAAGTTAATCAATTATGTCGATATAATCCGTGCCATGGCATCGGTTTTAAATTTACTCAGCAGAGAGCCGATTTCCTCGAATAATCGCTGAAAATATTTAAACACTTTACATTAAATGTAACAGCTATTCACAAATGATTTTATCATGCCGTACATAAAATAAATAAACTATTATTCTACGGATTCATAGTAAAATCATTGTGGTATTTCACTTACAAATTGACCATTCTCCGTACAAGCAAAGAAGTGAAATTCTCTGTCGTAGTCTGTTTCCTGATAGCCACAACTTGGAGGTCTTTAACTCAAGAGTGAATAGGTTACTTCTAGGCTAGCATGCTACATCGTCGACCACATCGTCGCTTTCCTAACAAAAAAGAAAATTCTAAGAAAATACGAAAGAAGGAATATAATATGAATATGGACGCTTTATTTATCGATAGATCGTAATTTTTGGCGATGAAAAACCTCATCGCACAATATGGCTTGAAACATTATAAACAACACTTCAATTAATAAAATGTTCATTTTGTACGTAGCAGCCCTAAGTCCCACATTCGTACAAAGTCTAAAATTACACTTGATTCAATAAAAACGTGCATTGTGCTCATTTTTGTAAAGTAACTACTCGAAATAAATACTACAATGACGTTGGCGATGGCTTTTTACTCTTTAGGAGTATTGTTTTGAACTATCTTTTGTCCGAATCCATCCCTAAAAAGCGATGTAATGTAAGTCAAGGTTTATAGAGGTTGCGCAAACTAAGAAACAAAATATAAAAATAACATTTAAAACAAATCCTTTTTATTATAGATAGGTAATTGTGCTCGCGGTTGACCTATTACCTGATGGCAAGCGATGACAAGGTCGACTATGGAGTACGCTTGCGTCGAAGTAAGCTATTCATCCTTGACTTATCGACCAGGTTGTAGCTATCAGAAAATACAGACTCTGAATGACATCTCCGTAGATGCATGCGCGGTGTCATAATCATTCGGACCGAACCCAAGTCGTCGACGGCGCGTATTGTTCCATGCGCGCCTCAAAGAGCAGTCAGCAAAACCGCAGGGGCCCAGCAGGGTGGAAAGCTTTCTTTGCGTATCAGGTTCCCAGGGGTTCCCTTTCAGAAGTTAACCCATGGCTACACAACTCCGCTGTTTCGGCCTCTTTTATGGCCAAATGTGCTTTACCATTTTCCGGTTTGCCATGCAAAATAAACAATACCAACCAAAAAAGTAGGCACACAATTGAAATATTGTAAACCCGTCTGGAATATTAATCATATATTCATGAATGTCATGTCAACATCAATTGGTTTTACAGCACGCCGCCGCCGCCATCCGGCCGTTTGTCACGCTGATGATGTACATCGGCAGTTCCGGCAGCTGGTGTGACTGCTGTCACGTTGTCACGCGTCATTTGTCACGCCGTCATAGCTGACACGCCACAGTGTGACAAGACGACGAGCGCAGTCGTAAACAGCGCGTACGGATCCACGCGCTCCTCGAAGAGATTTCAGCAAACCGTAGGGGCCCAGTAAGGACGATGCCCGCTAGGTAGGAGCGCGGGAAATTTCTGAAAAGGAAACCCGAAGTCTTAGAATGCAAGGGGCAATTGAAGGACACAGGTGTGGAAGTAAGTAAAAATCTGACACGCTTTCCCGCTCCAGCGCGGATGATGATCTTCACATTCCAAAAAAAAGAAGTTTCTCAAGACGAAAATCCAGTCAGTGTTGGCAGTGATGAGTGTGATGACACATAGCTCCGAAACGTGGTCGCTCACTATGCGCCTCATCAGAAGGCTTGAAGTCACCCAAAGGGCAATGCTCGGAGTTTCCTTGCGTGATCGAAACAAGAAAGGTTTTGAAATTTCGACGACGTACCGGAAGACGCAAATTTGGAAGGCCTCCTACAATGTGAACCGCTGACCTGAATCCGATGGATGCGAGATTAGTCATATGATATAGCATAGCATCAGCCTTATGTTCCCACTGCTGGTACTCAGGGCTTTTTTATAGTAGAGGGAATGGGACATAATCCACCACGCGGGCCCAGTGGTGAATTTTTGGTTCTAAGACTTGCCGGTTTCCTCACGATGTTTTCACCGTTTTCAAAGCAGTGATGAACTGGTGATGAAATAAATTACACAAAATAATGCATCTGGCTGGGTCATATACTTTGAAGCATTATAAAACTCGCGATTAGTTCCTTTACTCCTCTTAATATGTCTTTATTAATGTTTTCCTAGGTCAGGCAGATGTTAGTAGTGCAGTAGCCAAGTGGGTTAAATTGTAGAGGATATTGTTAATTACAATTGAGAACATGGTTTGTTATTCAGTCAAATTGGATCAAAGGACCAAACTGACCAAAACCTATAGAAAAAAATACAAGCTCAGATTTGAGTACAGAGGTTTAAAAAAGCGCTCCAAAAATATTGCCAGCCACATTTTACCTATACGATCAAAACAGAGCTATCGCATATAGAGACCATTCGGGCTTTATACATTTTTGGGTCTTTATACTGAAGGTCAACGAAAAAAAATGGTGCTTTTACACAGAATTTTTGCCAAGAGGTTCCTTTTATTACTTGAACAAATACCACGAAAGGATTTATCAAAAGTCCTCCTAAGGAGATGAAACGGAGGTTCCAAAGTTTGTATAGAGAAACCTACTCTCACGCAGGCGCAGCCGCTGGCATAAGCTAGTCAAGAAACAAAACCAACTGCAGAAATATACACGCAAGTTAAACACAAATTCTTAAAGAGGAAAACACAGATAGCTACAAAAGTAGAACAAATTATATCAGCCGTCGAAACGATGTCTCCTCTGAAAGTAATGAGTATCATAATATTTTACTAGCCACATTCTGTGCCGAGGAAATATGTCATTGTGCTCATAACTTCAAAACTACAGATTGCGATATTGAAGCCAGTCATAACAAGATTTAGCACGAAATGGAACAATTCGTTGAGAAGACGGTAACTGGATACTTTTAGTTTGACGTTTACATTCTTTGCGTTTTTGTTTCTGTTTAGGAGAAGATGAATTCTGTGAAAAGTCATCAACATCATCATCTTTTCAGCCGAAAGACGTCCACTGCTAGGCATAAGCCATAGGCTGTGAGGAGTGATATGAAAGAACAGGGAGTTAGTGATAGCGTGACGGGTGATAGGAAAGAATGGAAGAAAAAAACGTGTTGCGCCGGCCCCAAGTAACATGGCACAGTGGCATGTAGATGATGATGGTTTCTATAAGGTGAACCAAATAATATTTAGACATACTAAAAGTCGCAATCAAACACAGGTTTATAACAATTAAAAAAAAACCTAAAAGCTCAGTGACTGATAGACACTGTATGTTCTACAGCAAGGGCAGGATAGAAATTAACGTAGGTACTTTATTTTCTCTCCCGTTGCTCCCTATACGGAGGGTCTTTTATTATCTAAACCCCACATGTGTTCAGATCGTTACCCTTTGCGTTTTAGAGCCACGTTAATTTATTTTTGTACTTATGTATCTATTTATACAGCACCGATACATATATATTTATCGGTTTATCTATTAAAACATATTATAATAAATATTGCTGCTTTTTGTCAAACTTTGACAGCCCCATATCACGTTCTAACAATAAGAGTCCATTCCAGGTTGCCTGGAAAAAATCATGGAATGCGATAAGGCCGCCATTTGTATGAGTTTTAGATAAAAAAATCTTTCTTATATTTGTTGTTGGAAGTACATTAAAGTATATAATAAATAAACAAACATATTAATCTTTTCGTGTAGAAGGATTGGCTGTCGACGCCACAAATCGTCGGTCCAGATTTAGCCGCATGCCAAAATGCATTCCGGAGTGTTACGTTGATCTCGTAATAACATGTTAACGATGGAATACACTAATAAAACTCTTGCCATTTTCTTTCTTAGAATTTCAGACTAATAGTAATTATGACTCACAAGACTAAATGTATTTAGGTGCACCGAATTGCTGCGAGAAGGTTTAAAAGAGTTACGGCGGCCCTGGAACGAAGAAGACAATTAAAGAGGATTTTAGTCAGCAAGTCTGATACTCCCACTTACTTCAATCAGAGTAGAGTTACCTATCTGATGATTTCTCACCTAAAAAAAAACAAGAGTTAACCCAGGAACACCGAAATAAACTCAAGTATTAAGGGAAGGTCTTCCATCCTTTATAAATTTCTGAAACGGAAACTATGATCGAACAGAACGCAAAGGGCAACTGTAGGACACAGGTGTGGTTTTAATCAACAAAAGTCTGACATATTTTTTTCATTAAATCATTGAATGATTTTCCTACCTCAATAGAAACCACTTTTTGATCGATGTCAAAGCTAAATACAAAGAACTTACTATGTTTGAACGTTGAACACAGCCATGTGTACAATAGCAGCAGCATGTAAACATCTAATTTGCTTCAACTTTACTTTCCTACATTTCTAGATGAGCTTGAAACTACTGCATGTTTAATCAGATCACAGAGCACGGACTCTCCACAGATGGGGCTAAAAATAAGTCAACTGTGACATATTTTTTTAAATAATAGCATAGCATTCAATCGGTATTAATCAATTAATGTTTCCACTGCTGAGACTCAGGCCTCCTTTCTAGGAGAGGGAATGGGCCGTAACCGACCATGCAAACCCAGTGCAGGTTGGTGGATGTAACATGTCTACGAATTTTGGGTTCTTAAATACGCCGGTTTCCTTACCTCCTTCGTCATTTTTAGAACACTGATTCATTTCTTACAATATACTTAAACATGTTATGAAAATCAATGTAACATGGAATCCAGATTTTGCAGGGGAATCGGAAAGCACGTGAAGGTGCGCGTTGGTCCCGACTATCATTTAACTCTTGTGACTGTCAATTCCGCGAATGAAGAAGTCAAGAGTGAATAGCGTGCTCCATCGTTGACCACATCGTTGCTTACCATCGGGTGAGATAGTGGTCAAACGCCAGCCTATGCATAAAAAAATGAAACTAACAGTCCCACGATATCGTGTTATTATCGTTATCGCCTAATGTGAAAACGGCCATTCAAGTCGGTCACGAATATTCCTATTAATTAGCAATGGCATTTATACTCGTTGCGAGTGTGGCGTTCCGTGCTCTACAAATCGGAGGGTAGTTAAACCTAACCTTAAAGCTTGAGGTTAACTTCAAGGCAAACCTTGTAGTTACCAAGGAAAGGGTATAATTTTCGCTATTGCAAATCTATTTCGGTTAGCAGGAAAACATTATGGCTTATAAATTAGGCAAATTATGTTTGAAGTTGAAACTATGCCAATTGCCACCACTTAAATACTTTGTATGAATGAAATGGCACATTTGTAGTCGTTGTTTGTTGTTTTAGATCGATATTCAGTCAATGTAGACCGACTTTTAAATTAATATGTATGTCAAAATCTATGTATAATCAAACATAAACCAATAACCTGGGGGTCTTTCATGAATCCCCGACCGGTCTCATTGGACAGCGCTGTTATTGTCTTACTATTGTGTCTCGTTTCGCGGGTATTGATAGGTTAAGTCAAGAGTGATTAGGTTACTTCTAGACAAGCGGGCTCCGTCATCAACCACATTATCGCTTACCATCTAGTCCAGTCAAAATAGACATTCTAGTTTGCATTAATTCCCAACAAGCTGGATTTTTGTGCAGGCCTTAAATATGTCATTACGAATGTTATGTCAAAAGTCCCCATCGATCCCGCTTGTGCGTTGTTTTTTATTCGAGGTCAAAGGTCACAAATTAGCGTTTTTTGCGTATATCTCTGAAACAACGAGAGCTATCGAAAAATAGTTCAGGCAAAGTTTGTAGATCGTAAAATTGTCTACCAAAACATCCAACACTTTTTCTTCTACGATGCACTGTTCTCGAATTATGGCTATTTTAAACATAGAAAATACGAATATGCACTCATGCTAAGGGATGATGAGTTCGATGAATATTTGAAGAACAAACCATCTGTAACGATACATAAGCAGTGTCGTAAAGCATACACCTGGAAGAGCAGCATCGCTGCAGCTAAAAGACAGTGTGAGGCGGAGATAGCTACCACATCTGGGATTAGTCCTCCTCGTACTAGCACGAGGTAATGAATCGTCTTTTTGACGAAATACTGTTAGTTCTGTGGCAATGAAGCAGATAAAACGGCTGAAATAAAAAAATATTCTGCTGAGGCTATGTACTACAGTGATATGTTACACTTAAAATAGGACTTTCCTGCGGTCTAAAGTCACGATATCTCGAAAGCGATGCTTTATAGAAGAAAAGTGTCCACATCTTTTTTGTAGACAATTTTACGATCTAGCAATGACACTACTTGCTAGCTCATGAGAACGAGTCTGAGCTTCCTTAAAGATGGTTTTCTTGAAGTCAAGGGTTGAAAGTTTAGGACACTCTAGGTCGAAGATGCTGCGCTTTTTTTTATTTCAGCCGTTTTATTTGCTTCATTGCCACTGAACAAACAGTATTTCGTCAAAAAGACGATTTATTTCCTCGTGCTAGTACGAGGAGGACTAATCCCAGATGTGGAAGCTATCTCCGCCTCACGCTGTCTTTTAGCTGCAGCGATGCTGCTCTTCCGGGTGTATGCTTTACGACACTGCTTATGTATCATTACACATGGTTTGTTCTTCAAATATTCATCGAACCCATCATCCCTTAGCATGAGTGCATATTCGTATTTTCTATGTTTAAAATAGCCATAATTCGAGAACAGTGCATCGTAGAAGAAAAAGTGTTGGATCTTTTTGTAGACAATTTTACGATCTACAAACTTTGCCTGAACCATTTTTCGATAGGTCTCGTTGTTTCAGAGATATACGCAAAAAACGCTAATTTGTGACCTTTGACCTCGAATAAAAAACAACGCACAAGCGGGATCGATGGGGACTTTTGACATATTATTCGTAATGACGTATTCAAGGCCTGCACAAAAATCCAGCTTGTTGGGAATTAATGCAAACTTGAATAATAATTTAGTCTATTTTGACTGGACTAATCAAGTGAGATAGTGATAAAAAAAACTAATTAGAGAGCTAAGATTTACGAGATCATGAGCCCTTTTGATGTACTATATTTTATATATAAAAAAATATTTTATTCTGTTCTACATTTATTTTGTGGTGACAAATCAATAAATAAGTTTTTCCGCTCTGGGTGGAGCGACTTTTACTGACTCAAAAGCCAACTGTGGTCCTTCAGTTTGGTCTTTCCGTTCCAGGGGCACTAAAGGCCACCTAGAATTTACCTATTCACTTGACGTAAAGACCTCTAGGCCATCTGCAATATTAAGAAACAGACTCCAGCAGGGAATTCCACTCTTTAAACCTATCATCAACCGGACACAAATTCAGACTCCATTCCGCTACTAAAAAAAATCCACATGAAAAAATCGAATAACAAAACTCTTCCAAAATTACATAACCTCGTTAACAATAACCCAATTCTAAACTTCAATTGAAATATCGATGTAAAAGCGAGACGAAATTAATTCGCAAACTCAATCACACTCCAGTCCATAACAGATGAGAATCGGTCAGGATTCGCAGAAACAGTCCGTTTGTAAAAAACAAAAGAGCTTTCAGACGTATTGTCTCTAATCAAGTGATTCATTCAATCATAATATAAATAGTGAGGGGACACTACACAGGAATATAAAGAAGGACCAAGACGAATTGCGTAGCGGCTAATCGGTTCGGCAGAAAGACGTCCTCTGTTGGACATAGGACTCCCTCAAGTGTCGCCACAACAAACGGTTCCTGTACGTTTCGCTTCCTACCGATTCCTGCATCCCTCACTAGGTAATTGGTCCACATTGTGGGAGGTCTTCCAACGCTGCGTCTTTCGGTATGATGGTATGCAACGAACTACCCACTGCTCCCTTAAGGAAGAATCGCTGTGACTATGTCCGTTAGTAAATATCCATCATCTGCCTAGCCTTTTCCCAACTATATTGGGGTCGGCTTCCAGTCAAGCCGGATTTAGCTGAATACCAGTATTTTACGAGGAGCGGCTGCCTACCAGACCTCCACAACCCATTAACTGGGGTAACACGGTACTTCATGGCAAGACTGGAGTCAGATTTACTGGCTTCTGACTATCCATAACGACTGCCAAAGATCTCCAAATGACAGCCGGGACCAACGGCTTAACGTGCTTTCCGAGGCACGGAGGAAACTCGTTATGTTAAGATGGTCACCCATCCACAGACCAACCTAGTCAAGCGTTGCTTAACCTTGAAGATCGACCTGTGCGGCTGTTATTATCTAGCCACGAGCTCCTCCGTCCGTTAGTAAAGATCCAATAGTTAAAATAAGGCTTGAATTGAGTAATTGCCTGTGTTTAATGTATTATTTTAACAGACTCTTTTTAGTCTTAAAATGTAAGTGGTGATGACTAAAAAACTTCTTTACGCCACTACCTGACTCATCGGGGATAACAGGCTATGTTGGCAACAGGTTTTTCGCAGAAGTCAAGAAAATGGTACAGACTGGTCTTTCTGTAACCCATCTTCTATACGTAGAAGGCGAGGACCCGATGCCCTTGAGAACTGTCTCGGGTTGCGGAGCAAAGGAGCGGCGCGGGCGACGGCGGCGTTTGAATGGGTCAACATCTGATTGCCACAACTGTTCGGCTTCCAGGAAACTGATGATATGCATACTGGGTTAGTGCATAAAGTAACGGAGATTCTTTTTTGTTTTGGGTCCCACGGAGCTTTGAGAATACAGGGTATAAACTAAGCGCATGAAAAGGTTCGTCACCATTCGTTTGCTCCGTTCGTCTGTACCTATTTTTATTTTTTTTAGGATTATGCTTGCAGAGTATCGATTTTTGAGAAAAAATTAAGTGCTTGGAATATACTTAGTATTTAATATATTTTAGGGATGCATGCAATTTACGGCCTTACTCATATCATGTTGGAATATTAGATACTAGCTTTTGCCCGCGGCTTCGCCCGCGTGGAAGTCGGATAACCAAGTAAATTCAGAAAAAATAATAATATCGTAAGTGGGTCACATAAAATATAGCCTATAGCACTCAGGAAAAAAGCAGCTTTCTATCAATACCTACATTTCTGTTGTCTGACCAGGATCTTCAGAGATTACCCCCTACAAACAAAAAAACAAACTTTACCTCTTTATTATATTAGTACACTAGCTGTCCCCTGCGGTTTCACCCGCATTTTTCGTTACTGCTCCGCTCCCGTGGGTCGTAGCGTGATGATATATAGCCTATAGCATTCCTCGATAAATGGGCTATCTAACACTGAAAGAATTTTTTAAATCGGACCAGTAGTTCCAGAGATTACCCCCTACATACAAACTTACAAACCTACAAACTTACAAATTTTACCTCTTTATAATATTAGTATAGATATAGATAAGCTATACGTGTTTGTGAATCGCTGGTTTACGTGGCAAAAGCGAAAATATCTCAGAACCATTTTCGATACTAACCTTAGAAGAAGCTGAAACAGAAACTGACTACATATTAGAATCAGTGACCTTAGTAGCAGTTTTTAATGTACTTGATCTTGTGCGCTCGTGCAAGTTTTAGATTTAATTTTACATAAACGCTATCGAAACGGTTTATACCGCGTTTAGCTCTCTGATTGTTAAAAGCTTGGAGCCAAGTATTCCCGATTTGGCACCCAAGTAATTCCCGATTCGGCACCAATAGGTACTTTAGATTGGGATTTTTTATTGGTTACTACCATCCAAAATACATATTGGTGCCGAATCGGGAATAGCTTAGATGCCGAAAACTGGGTGCCGAAACGAGAATACTTCTTCAGAGTGCAAAACGTAAAACAAACTTACACAAGGCACTTTCTGTTCTAATATGTACTCATTTATATCAAATTCCGTCTGAATATTCCGCTTCTCGTCCTTCAAGTCTCCACTTACCTTCGCAAGTGCATCTTCACTAATATTGCAGAGAATTTACAACCACTTGTTAGAGCATCATGAATAAGTTTCAAGGCTGACTTATATAGGGTGTAACGGCAATGGGTAGACATATTTTTATACTGCTTTGCACGTTGAAATTTACCACTTTTTTCAAGGAATAGTAATAGTTACATTCCCAAATCAAATTGTTTTTCCATGCCAACTTTAGAAACCCAAAATAAGTCACCCAAAGAGCAATGGTGACAGCTATTCTTGAACTTTTCAAGAGAACCTAGGCTAGGGTACCAACTTAGCTAGAAAAATCGTCAAACTTAAGTGGCATTGTACTAAGCACATTGCTCTCAGTCGGTCGATGGAAAATAGAGCTTTAGAAGGGCAACATAAGGTAAACCAGGGACATGGCAAGTTGCAGATACCCGATGGATGCGAGACGCATAAGGCCCGTTGTTATGGTAACACTTCAAGGAGAAACTGAAGAAAAGTTTGAGCTCCGATTTCAGCACTAATTTCCTAATACAAAGCGACACGTCCACACTGTCTTTCACACAAACAGACATTTGTATACACAAATGTATGCTTTTGAGAAGGCATAAATTCTTCGAGTCCGGTTCTAATATTACTGAATATTGCAGAGTATTTGGAACCACTAGTTACAGCACCATAAGCTTCAAGGCTTTCCTTTATAACATGGTTGCAATCTATTGTAACCTAGGTACTTCCTATGTACACTGCTTAGGTTTCCAAGAGTATGCCAACGCTCCAAAATTACGGCACACCACAAACTTAAAGCCCATTTAAACCAGTTGTGAAATAGACTTAATATGTACATTATAACTTATGTATACACTCACTTATGTAATACTAGCTGTACCCCTCAGATTCACCCGTGTCTTTGGTTACTGTTCTACTCTTATTGGTTTTAGTACGACGTTACGGCCTTTTTCGATAGATAGGATAGCCAACACTAATTTGTTAAACCAAACCAGTAGTTCCTGAGGTTAGCGAGTTCAAAACAAGTACAAACTTATTTGTGCACCGATTCCAAGCTATTTTTACGTCAACGCGATCGAAACGTTTATTGCGTTTGGCTTTCTGATTGGTTAAAAGCTTGGAGCGGCCCAATTGCAGCAATTTTATAAACGTGTTGATCGCGTTAACGTAAAACAAACTCGCACTTAGGCTTTCAGCTTTATAATTCTCTACGTCCCCCATCGCGTTTCTCTGTGTATTTGTGAAAACAGAGATTTTCATGCTTCACGAATAGACAGAGTGAGTTATAAGGAAGGTATAAGTCGCAAAGTAGAGTAGGGGATGATGATGATAAGCTTCCATTTTTTCTTGGATAACTTTTATCGTAGAACAACGTTTGCGAGACGACCTTGACTCTTATCAAAAATATTGGCCTAGATTGGTTTTAGTAAAAGGACTAAGTGGGATGGAAAAGGAAGGGGTAGGCATTTGCCTAGCCGTAGAATAAAACAGGCAAAAATAGAGATCAGTAGTGGTGGCCCCCAGTAGGGCTAACCCTAACTTACGAGCTGTCGTTGTACAGACGGGGTCCCGGGGTGGTTTTTTAAGAGGTCACGGGGCCCTCTTCCTTTCCCCAAAAGTCCAGGCGCCTTTTGAAGGTTTACCCCGAACGGTTCATCTCAAACCCAGAGAGGCAAATTTTTATATATTTTTTTATTATTTTGTGTAATAAATATTTCATCACCACTGCTCTCAAAACGCTGAAGGAAAACAGCGTGAGAAAACCGGCATGTCTTAGAACCAAACATTCGAAGACATCAACATTCACAGACACCAATCCGTACTGGAAGCACGTGGTGGATTACAGCCCGTAAGTCCACTCCTAGAGAGGAGGCCTGAGTCCCAACAATGGGAATTATTATAAGGCTGATTATGCTTACAAATAAAAACACAGAGAGAACGATCAGTATAAAAATCTTCTAGAAGTTCTGCAACAGTCCACCACACTGTTTTCCATCTTTCTCACAAATAAAGCAGTACAAACATAATTTCGAGCTGGAGACGTGAACGATACATGAGGGACGAGACTTGCGGCCACTTATTCAAATGCACTGAATACATTTCCACAGCGGTTACTCAGATTTTTATGTAACTTGAATGAAACCGGGAGAATTGGTAATGGTTGTGCAATAGTAGATGTCGGTTGGATTGTCGGGACGGATACAAGAATATGTTAACCCAGTCAGATAGGCAGTCACTCTATGCATCAATACTTAAGAGCGTCCTTTCCGATATACATTTTTATACAACCGCTCCACTCTTACGTGATTATGACGTTTATTACACATATTTCTTTATATATTTTGGAAATAGAAATATCTTGTAGATAATTACCTAAGTTTTTATAGAGATCAAATCCTCTTGTGTAAGGATAATCCAGTAGAGACCTACTATTTTGCATTTTAATAAAGAAGGTACAACAATAGAAACCTTGGATATTTAATTAGGATTCTGAATGTTTAATTTTCTTCTAAAATCTTTTAAGGTGTTTTGATAAAGTTTTCTGAAATGTTCGAGTGAATGGCAAAATTCAGACGTTATTAAACATTATGTTGCCAATTCATCAAACATTGCGTTGGATCGTAAGCCATGCTTACGTTGACGATTGACGAGTTGGTAAATCTAAAAGCCAATCTGCGAAAAGTGCAAACTGTTGCTTATAATCATCATCATAATCATTTCAAACGAAAGACGGCTACCGTTGGTCATAGGCCTCCCCCAATTGTCGCCACTACGAACGGTCCTGTGTGTCTCGCATCCATCGCATTTCTGCGATTTTCACTAGGTAATTGGTCTACCTTGTGGAAGACTTTCCAATGCTGCGTCTTGTAGTGTGCGGTCACCACTTTTTGGAGAGCCTTTCGATCCCATCGACTATCTGTGTTTCGAGCAATGTGCCCTGCCCACTACTACTTAAGCTTGGCGATTCTTTGGACTATCGGTAACCTCCCACTCCCTCTCCATCAAAGAGTTCTGAGTATACATGTGGATGGATGGAGAGGGAGTAGTAGTAAGTAATAGGTTAACATCTAAACCTAAGATGATACCTCTTCATCATCATTTACCTAGCCTTTTCCCAACTGTGTTGGGGAAGTCTAGCCGGATTTAGCTGAATACCAGTATTTTACGAGGAGCGGCTGCCTACCAGACCTCCACAACCCAATAAATGGGGAAACGTCACGGTATTTCATGGTGAGACTGGTGTTAGATTTTACTGGCTCCAAGTTAGATGATACCTCTTAAATCTGCTTAAATAATATATACTGTAGGTAAGATGCATATTATGTTTTAGACTTGCCTAAGTGAATACCTCGAGTGCGTAATTTCGGCTGGATGGTTTCAAAATTGTTCAAGCGCACCGACTGGAATGTTAATCTTAAACAAATCTCATTTGTGTGCTAAGTTATTCATTTAGATATAATTCATGATTCCAAGGCCACATGTAACGGTTTAAAAAAGAACTAGGTACAGCTGTTATCGTTCGTATTTCGAACGTATTCGTCGAATTTAAATGTGGAACTTTGAAGGCAAGCGAGCAGAATTCGTTGGCTTGCATAAGCGGCCACATATCTAATTGCTGCTCTCCGCATTAATTTGATTTTAACATGGAAATAACGATCATTGGTTACGCTTCCAATGGGTCTACGTGTAGTTTTCGTATTCTGAACTAAAAAGAAAATTAAAATATAAGGATATCATAGGGTTCAATACTTATGACAACATGGAATCGCATTTTCCTAGTCTTCTATAGTTTTCTGCATCACTGCAACTGAAAACCGGTCGATTGAAAAAAAATGCCTTATGGCATAAGTCCCCTATTGTTTCATGTTTCTAACTACTGTGTTAAAATTTTATTTAAATAAATAAATAATAAAAGTTGCAATAAATCAGCTTTAAAAAATAAAGCCGCAAATACAAATTAAAGTACTAACTAATTTAAATGGCTATAATGTGAAAAAGTCATAAACTACACTTACATCGGTTGTAAAAACCGACTGAACTTTCGTAGCGGCATACGAGCATCATGGATGTCGTTGACATTAGACATTTCAAGTTTTATAGCCAATTTGCTGAATAAATAAAATCGCATCAGAGCTCTAAAATGCTTGAAATAAATCTAGAACCCTGTCTACAACCAGTGAACGGAGGTTCTTAGCCTTATCTTTATTTATTTACAAGGCAGTCCTTCAATCGGTGGACATTTCTACCGATTCGAAAGTCTTTACCTACTCGAATATATGTATCTACATGTACTCAGACACATTACAAGACAAAATATTCTCTAATGTAAAATGTTGGGTGTATGTTGTGGGACATTAGATACGTTAAGGGACAAAATGTCCCCCTATTGTAAAATATTGGTTACATGTTGTGGGATATTAAATACACTATGGCGGACGATTAATCCCCTAATTTAAATGTGGGGGGCAAGTTATGGGCCATCAGATACACTAGGGTACAAAATATCCTCTATTATAAAATGTCTGCAGCGTGTTACGGGACACTAGATACATTAAGGAACGAAATGTCCCCTAACGCAAAACGTTGAGGTTATACTTGCATGTCATGTTGGGGAACATTTTGTTTCCTAATGTACCTATCTGAGGCTATTATAAGGAAGTCTTAGGACCAAACGAGGACGGACGGTAATAATAGAATTATTGTATTACAGTTAATGTTGAAAAGTGCCAGTCAAACTTACTTTTCAGGAAAAAGCAACAATTTGCTTCAACAGTTTCACATTATCAACTTCTCACAAGATTTCGTACCAGGAAAGCTCAAATCTTTGGCAAAAATCTCTCAATTCTGAAAACTATTGAAACCAACCAACAATATGAAACTCACATAACGTAATGTGTCAACACTTTTATGTAAATGAAATATTCATACAAATTATATTGTTTACAGTTTCATGAAAAATGCGCGTTGCATTGAACAGTGCAAACTATATCAATTGAATGTAAATAATGATTATGTGAATAATTTTATGAGCATTCACATTTTATGACCTTGTTATGTTATGTTGTTTTTCTGCACCTTGCACTAGGGCGATTTTTACATATTTAACAAAAGTTTATTTGCATAATATATTATACTGTTGTGAAAAACTACTGTGCCTACTTGGTGCATAACGGCGCATTTCCTCTCCTAGCCTAAGTCCCAGCAGTTTTCTTCACGATGTTTTCCTTATTTATTTATTTATTTATTATATGCTTTATTGCAAGTACACCATTAATACATACAAAAAAAAGGAACTAAAAACTATAAAAGAAGTACAAACAATGGGCGGCCTTATCGCATTCCGCGATCTCTTCCAGGCAACCTGGAATGGACAGAGATTGCATGGATAAGAAATGGGGCAGCCAATGGTGTTACAATACCAGAACCTTCATCATTTTGAGAGCAGTGTTGATGACAAAATAAATTACACAAAGTAATGCGCCTGGCTAGGTTTGAACTCGCGACCTACAACTCGTAAGTCTCTCAAAATAGAAACATATTAATTCCCAACTTCTAAGAATAAATTGTAAAATGTAAACTAAGATTTATATTCTCGCACAGATGTACAGCTGTAGTTTAATACTATTCGATACGATGTTCTGATGTCACCCAATAAGTACTAAGGCAACATGAAAACAGCGGGGGTTCTCAACGAGGTACACCCGCCCACACAGCTTCAATTATCTCTTTATTAGATGCAGTATAGCCGTGATGGATGCACTTGCGGTGTGGGTTGTTGAACTTTGACTCCCTGACCAGGGATTGTGGGTGCTCCGTTAGTGATTGCAGATTAGCGAGATGAATAAGCTGAGCGAGGTTTTGTCGCTGCGGGGAGTGTAAAAAGAAGCATCGTGGCCAACTGTTAAGAAAAGATTGAACGATGGTTCCTGCTTAACTCTTTGCACAAATAGGCATTAAGCTTTGCTTATCTGTTACTAATGTGGTCGTAGTTCAAAAATATGTATATAGGCCTATAGGATGCTGATTTTTTCACGATTTCAGTTTTGGTCCCATAGGAAAAGTTGTTTGTAGGTACATGACAGTTACATGAGGAGCTAAATAATCAACGATAGGGTTATTTGAGCTCCTATGGCCACCTTCCAGTACCATCATCAGTTCTGCCCTATGTCACAATAATTTTGCATTATCACCTGATTTACACATGCATGCAACATTTCAGTTGAATCAATAACCGCTAAGTGGTTCAAATTTAATTTGCAAGATTTGGTTACAGATAAGCAAACATCGGGACAGGTGAAACTACATAAAAGCTTGTAAAAAGCTGGACAGGTCAATAAATAACAGTTAAACATTAAGGTACAACATAGTAATTCCAACCTAAGTCGACAGACGCAACAAGCATAATAAGGAAAGGAAAATAAATCAACCTACACAGCAATTCACGACACCCGTTACTAACCCAATACATAAGCCTGATTCACTTTCAGATCTCCTATGAACCAGATCCAAGATGACCCGTCCAAAGTCCGAGATAACCCAACGACTAAGGACCGTAGGCGTAAACACTGTTATGCAACCTGGTCGACACTATAAATAACCACTTTCTAAAGATAAATACCACGTGGACAAACCCGGTAAACACTTGAAGCGAACCGGTCCTAACAAAGGGAGTGAACATTGTTTATGACGTCAACAAACGTGTTACGAAATGAATATGTTGTTTAATAAAGGCTATAAAATGTACTTAAGGTCCCTAAATGCTACAGGGTAGCTGATGGGATCCCGACCCCAATTTCTAGCTACCGTAGGCGTGGGCTTGCGGACCTCGAGCAATAAGCAGCTCACCGTCCGGTCACCGCCCGAACCGAGCCCAAGTTATCTAGGGCGCGTAGAGCTGAATGAAATGTCAAAACCATGGGTTGGCTTCCGAAAGGAAAACCCTGGAACGCAAGGTAAATAAAAAACATAGCTAATGCACGGCTCCAATTAGCCATTTCCTATGGAGGAGGACCAGCGAATTCAATACTAAGTACTCTTTAAATATGAATTATTCTTAAAATATTTGTACATTACGTATGAGCTAAAGCAGATAGTGTAGACCAGTAAACTTAGTAGCAAATAAGAAAAAAAAATAGATGGAAGTCAAAATAAAATAATATTGGCCTCTCGATCTGAGCGAAGCAAGTTAGGTAGGTATGTCTGGCAAAAACTTCAGGATATTTTATTTAGTCTTTATTCAAGTCTGGCTCAAAGCCTAAAAGCACTCCCTAAAAGTTGGGCCAAAGCCACTGATGTTTAGCAATGTAGATTAAAATTATAATCCGACCAAAACTTTCAAGTAAAAAACTTTCTGCATGAATACGAATGGGCCCTATAATGTTCTGAAAACTTTGCAAGCCATCCAATAGTTCAGAAACAATCTGAGAACATAGTTTAGCACGAATTTCCAACAAAAAGCTAACAGAACTTTCTCTAAACTTGTATAATTTAAATGTAAACACAACATTCCAGGGGATGGCAGGTGATAACCTCCTTCTGCGAGGTAGTAATGTTAGCGAAAGAGGCGGCCGTAAGCGTGAGAAAATGACCCTCACGCGTCACGCCCCAACCACCGGCATCTCGACTTTAATTTTTAGCCTCCGCAGGCGTGGGATTGCGGACGGCGAGCAATGGGTAGCTCGCCGTCTGACCGTCTACCAACCGTCTGAAGGAGCCCAAGTCATCGATGGCGCGTAGTATTTCACGCGCGCCTCAAGGTGATGTCAGGAAAACCGTAGGAGGCCCAGCAGGGCCGAAACCTACTGGGCCATGGGTTCGCTTTTGAATGGAAAACCCGGGGCCCTGGATCGAAAGCAAATTAGGAACACAGCAGTGGGTTTTAGTCATTAAAAGTCTGTCACGTGCTCCCGCTCCGCTCTAGACCGGAAGAAATCATTGGACGAACTCCAACCTAAAAAAAAAGTGTAAACATATTTCAGGCGATTGGTCGAGTAGGGGGCAAAAAGTTGACGTGCTCGTATATGGTACGACGAGCATTATTACCGGTGACGTTGACGTGCAGACGGAGTGCAGACGACAAAGGAACCTCACGAAATGTAGGCACACCCTCCCGTAGAGAGGTATTTCAGTAAACTCTGTAATTAGTGTAGTATGTACGTTACGTATAGAAAAGGCAGTCTAGACGTCTGGCTAATAATATTCCACAATTTTCACACAACGCTATCTATACTCTTTCCACAACTTTCACACAACGCTATCTATAGTCCCAAACTAAGCAGAACTTGTGCTAACTGCTATGGGTACTGGATAACTGATAGACACACTTATTGATTTATAAATACATATACATATTATAGATAAATAACACTTGAGCTCAGACACGTTTCAACTAAAGCGAAGCTAAGCGGAATGGATTGGAGCGGACCGTAAATCGGCCAACCACCACTCCGCATCAATGAAAACAGTGTAAGTGAAGTTGAGCGGATCTTCAAATAAATGAACATGCGGCCCCTAGCCGGACGGCACGGAGTCAAGAGAAGGGCACGAAGCAGAAGATAGCTCAATTCCACTCCGCCCTGCACTACTTCAATGGAAACACCACTTTTCACTTCTCTTCTCAGCTCCGCTCTACCCAACTCCACTCCAGAAGAAACACACTCTTGGAGTAGCACACACTCCACAAGATTAGTCCACAGCTAACAATACGTTGATTTATTCGTCGAGATTTACTTCCGACTAGCTCTGCAGACTGCAGACCAGACCAAGATGGCGCCTGCAGACTGCAGACAACAAAGGACGTGATTAATCGACGGGGCAGGGACCTCCATACCTTGGAGTAAGGGAAAAAGGGGAAAGGACTAGACGATTTATTAGGAAATTGTTAAATGGAATTTTTAAGGTATGTTTTGGTTGGGCGCTCATTAGTTTATGAGCAGCAACGGTTGTGGTGTAGATTTAGGTATGCCTTTATGTTCACATAGAGAAATTGGTGAAGGTGAGAATGGTAACGGTGAAGGAAAGCATCGTGAGGAAACCGGCATGTCCTAGAACCAAAAATTCAAAGACATGTGACATCCACCAATCCGGATTGGGCCCGTGTGGTGGATTACTGCCCACTCCCTCTCCTAGAGGGGAGGCCTGAGTCCTAGCAGTGAGAACATTACAAGGCCGATAATGCAGTACTGCAGAGAAAATGGACCGCTATGCACCACGTGAGCGCTTACTAGAGGACCAAGTCCATTGTCTCACTATAAATTTCGCAAAATAAGGACAGCACGGTTGGCACAGTGGTTGGCTGGTGCTGTGTGTCGCGAGTTCAATTCCCGATTTTGTATGGCCTACAGATAGTGTTTACCGGGTCTGGGGTTAGTTGTGTTTGTGAGACTCGTTGGTGAACGCACACACGGTACAGGACTAATTAATTTAAAGTTTTAATAAAAACTTTTGCCTGGGTTTAAACCCGTGACGTACATCTCGAAATCTGGGGCCATTACTGAACCACCACTGCTCTCATATTGAACTAAACTAATCTCAATTTCTGAATTCAATTATCTCAATCTCAGATCTGGATCAAGTATCCCGAAGTCGCAGGCAAAAGTTAGTAAGATGAAAACCAATAACACCTCCAAGCTTCATAACACCAATGTTCCCACAAACCCATTCATACAGCACATCTACCCTGTCAGACAAATAACACCTCTATTGACGTACATTTACGTCGGCATTATGTGTTTATTGGCTGCACCAGTGCAGGGTGCAGGCAGACAACAAAGGAAGGCGACGATTCGCCGACCCCTCGTGATTGGCTGGCGAGACACCCAGTTATGTCGAGACACGGTTATATAAAAGTGGTAAGAGAGTTATATAGTAGAGGGTTAAAGGACAGGTTCGTCACCTACTATGATTTAGTTTCCATTAACTTGTTTGTGTGATAGTTTCTTAGAAATTCTGTTCGATTTTTTAAGTTATTCTGGAGCTTTAGTGGCTATTATAATCTTAAATAGGTGTTTATACGATGAACATGTAATTTTAAGGAAAATTATAAATGATATTTTACAAATAGGTTTTAAAAACCTTTACACGTCAATTTTTTTTTTCAGTCTCTTTCACAGTCCATACAAAATATGTAATGGTCAAATCACATGAGAAACAATAGTGTCTGAGATGGCCTTTTGACGAAAGAACCATACCGATTTGAGTGGACCTGTCTAGTCAGTGCAACCATTTGTTTTTCGCAAAACTCAACTCAGGTCTACCAAGGGCCTAAACGATTTGATGAACAATACCCTGGAAAGGATATTTGGGTAGGCCGCAGAAAATGTACAAATTGCCAGACATCAGTTAAAATTACTGAAAAACGACACTAAGTCTTTGCTGGGCATACCACAGTCGCGATGGTAGGCCCCCTATTTGTTTTTATGCACCTGCCGTATGTCTCTCCACCACTCTAGGTTGACTGCCAGAGAACGTCTAAAACATTGAAGTCCGCCTTTGTACCTTGAGTTGCATGAAGATTAAATAAATAATAAACCAAGGGCCAGAGCGAACTCACAGAGGCCTCTAAGACACATTACTTGAAACAAAACAGACTCACAGTAAACAAACACACAGACTACACTAGTAAATACTCTTCTAGTTTACCCACAAAAACGTTTCCGGCACTATTTTCCTCTATAACTTGGCCGGCATTAGCTTGGGTATCTGCACAAAATATTCGTTTTCACGCCCCTTTCCTTGTCCCATTAAGTTGCGCCTAATGGAAAGCAGTAACTCTTTGGGAAATTCGACACAGTAGGTAAGTCTGACTAGTGAATTCTTCGTAGAAAATAAACTAACGGACTTACTAGTGTACTTACAGTATCAAATTAAATTAACTAACTTAACCTAACATAATTACTTCTATTTTAATCAGAATATACTTCTATTACTGTCACCGCTTCAATATATGGCCCCACAAATAAAAAAGGCAGTCTAATGTAGGTACCGGTACTACATTGTGCTTACGTGGGCCACGTACGCCGATATGGGCGTGTCGATCTTCATACGTTTTATGTGGCAACTAGACTTGTAGAGCTACACTAGACCCACGCCACGGGACGCGGTCCTCGTTCTAAACGTAGCCCACGTATGCGTACAGTACTGCCGTTATAAGTTGGCGAGTCTGAAGTTAGGCTCTGCGAATTTTAGCGTTTGAAAACTCCTACAAAAATAAAAGTTTAAAAAAAATAAATGCCAATAACAGTTTTTAACAGCAATAACAACTGCAAATTGCATTTATTTTCTAACTTCAGACTCGCCAACTTACGAGTATAACGGCCGTACTGTATGTCAGCAAACCGTAGGGGCACAACGGTCGAAGCATATCGCTGAGTTGACGAAAGAGGACCCAAGAATTAGGGCAAAGAAGGAACAGGAGTGGGTTTTAGTCAGTAGCAGTCTGACACGCCCTCCCGCTCCGCCTAGAGCGGGAGAAGTAATTTTTATGATCTCCCTTAAAAAAGCCTACGTATCCGTCTTTCTAATGTAGAATTTCCGCTTTACTGTCGTATTTTCGCAATAAACACGTTTTCGCTTTATTTTTATTTATGGTGCTTTTGAATTGAAGCAGTGCTTATGATGATATTTGAAATTACTCTCAAAGAGGTAAAATAAGTTTTCTTAGGCTTACTGTACAAGTGTACACAAATGCGTAGCTTCATACACGCGTATTCGTCACTATACGAATCGGCAGCGTCAGTCGCGCGTTCGTGCCATCGCGTCGCTGTTGCTTCAATTCAATTCAAAATGATTTTATTTTACATAGGTGTACAGTTCGTCCACTATAAGTTGGCGAGCGTGAAGTTAGTCTCTGCGAATTTTGGCGCTTGAAATATCGTTCAAAAATAAAGGTTTTAAAAAAATAAATGCAATTTGCAGTTCTTGTTGCTGTTAAAAACAGTTATTGGCATTTATTTTAACGGACGAATTGTACATGGGCACTTATAAAACGTCAAATACTAGTGCACGATTCCAAATTAGTCGTTTCCTATGGAGAAGAACCGGCAAGAAACTTCATGGTTACTCTTTTCAAAAAAAAACTATTGGGTTTACAATACTTCGATATTACAATACAGACATGCGAGGACAGGACTTCGTCGGTAGAATTTCATAGTTTTGTATGTAAGCTTCACGCAGGCGTACGACAAGCGTACATTGACTAATACGCGTCTATGAAACTACGCGTCCGTTCACATCAGGCCTAAGTTACTTGTAAATAGATTATAATGTGTGTTCAAATGTTTTATTTATTTTATAATTCGACCTTCTTTTGTCTTCCTTCTTTTAATTGTTGACACCGGATGCTTGGTAGTTAAATGTTTACCTGCAAACAAGAAAAATAATATTTTAATACTAGACAAGCTTAGACAACTGGTTTTTATATTGGTAGGGTAAATATTTGAAGTATGCATTGTTGTACTCTAGGTTAGTTGCACACAAATATTATGAAGGCGAAAGTTTATATGTAGACGTCTGTGTTTCCTCCACGCTTAAACAGCTGAACGGATTTGGATAAAATTGGGCACATGGGTAGACCACGCCCAGGAATAGCAAATAGGTTACTTTTAATACCGGGGGTAAGCTCTCTTGGGACTTTTTCTTACATCCACGCGAGCGAATCCATTGGGTAGTTTCTTGTAAATGTCCATAAAAAGGTTTCTTTCAGTGATGAACCATGAAAACGGCATAAAAGGGAATGAAAATTCCTTTATAAGTGCGAGCTTTATTATATATTTATTTAATAATTTAGCCAATTTGAATCAGTCTACTTTTAGGTGACATAGAGACAAATAGTGACAATAGAAATAATTAGAAAACCATAAAAAGATTAATACTTTTTAAATACAAAAATATGTAAGTACTGAGAAATAAATACAAATGTTCTTCGAACTTATAAATTTCCAGTTAAAAAGAATAAAAAAATATAAACCACAGACACACACACAGAAACCACAAGCTCATCAGTATGCTCGCAGCAGAGGACGAGTGCAGCCGAAGTTCATGGCTGCCTGTTCGATATTCAAATTATGTAAATTAAAATAACAACGCTTGCGCAACACTAAAGCTTCATTCATTATTCATTAACATAATCGCTCAAGGTCACCACAAAAAACAGTTAAGCTTAGAAAAAATTAAGTCTTATACAATTATTGATAAAAGGTTTTTTTTAGAGCTTAAGCTAGCTACCTACCTACCAAATTATGTTAAGTACCTCTCAGTCGTAGGAGTTTTTTTTTTTTGTTTTGGTGCAGGGTGGAAAATCCTCTTGGACGCCGCGACTGTCCCACAAATAGGACAGTCGCGGCAGTGCAGTGCCGGACTCTTACCGGCTAAAAATAACCACAGTCGTAGAATTACATACAGCCCGCTCTGCAGAGCCTGCATGCAAATATGTTAATGCTATCCTGTGTATCAAAATTAAAAAATGATTAATATTGGAAAAGCAATTAAATAAATGTGATCGCTTGGAGCATTGGTGACCCAGTGATAACCGCCCCGACTTACCGAGTTGTTGGTCGCGGGTTCAAAACCAGCTAGCTAAGTCGTCACATTTTTATTTCATTTTCATTCAACCAGTGCATTGTTTTGCGTATCAAAACTGTGACGAGTTTACAATAACCCCTCAGCAAACTCCATACATTTTATATTTTATATTAGATTCACGACACGCGATGTGGTTCTACGTGCAACTCAAACGTGGCCCACTTATGCGTCGGTCTACTGTAGTCCCCGCTTAACAATTGCGACCACTCAAACTGCACTTTTATCGAAACGTGAAGCTTTTTATGATCAGAAACCAGTTGTAGTATAGATTTGCTATAAAGCGCGCGTCACACCGAAGGCGTATTGGAACTGTGCCAGCGGTTTGTGGCCATATTTAGTAGGCACTCCAATCGTAGACTTCGATTTGCCATGAAACTGCCAAAGGGGGAGAGTTAGGTTGCAAAGACCCTACTGATGAGGTAAGGAAAGGGGAGAAAGTGAGGCCGTAGAGCCCACAGTTGAGATAGTCTAGCTTGGTGATGAAGCCAGATTCGCAGTGCCTTTTCGAGGTAAGCCTGCCTCCCTGGACTTATCCCCAAAGTCCGGGCGGCATTTGAAGTTTTCCCCTCGAAAACAAAAAATAAAGACTGTCTGGCAACTTAAAACTGGCACATGACAGCATGGTTCAGCATTTGTGGAACATTTCAAAGAGTTACCACGGCCCTGAAATGCAAAGGACAATACAAGGACAGAGATGGTTAGTTTAGTCAGTAAAGTTTGACACACCCTCTCGCTCTACCCAAGGATGGAAGAACCCATTAATTGATGATTTCCCACCTCAAAAAGGGGTTCCATACCCAATGGGTATTAACGGGACCCTATTACTAAACTTATGTTGTCCGTCCGTCAGTCTGTCAGTGAACTGTATGTTATGACATGAACATGAACAGCCAGTTACAGGTAAACAGTTCTAATTTTTAACGGGTGTTTATGTTTATTACCGCTATACGAACAAACAATATAAAATCGTACAAAACCCTTCGTATGCCAGTTAAACACATTGTTGTAACTCGAAAAGTCTAAACAATGACTCTTATTTAGAATCAAGGTAGACAAAACTATAGGATTGCGTAAATCTTACCTTGGTCACAGTAGACTTTTGACCACAACTTGGCACGATTGCCTAGATTAATTCCTATTATCTGCTTCCACAATGAGATAGATTTTTTATTAATATCAATAATTTAAATTGGAACCTTGAACTGGATATTATTCATCATAATTATACTTGAGTTTGTTTTTTTTTTATTGTTGATAGGCTCGCGCTTGACCTTATTTATATTTTTGACCTATTACTATTTACATTACCTGCCGATTCTTTATCGTATTAAATTATTGACTACTGAATAATAAGAAACTATAATATCTTCACCATCATATATTTTATAGTCTAATGGCCCTGACTGCTAAGCCGGAGGTCACAGGTTCGATTCCCATCCAATATAAATGTTTGTGCGATATCCAATGATATTGGTGATATCACTATCACTACCTAAAATGCCTGCGTACAAAAATCTTTAATAAGTAAATCGTTGCCAATAAATCCATTTCTCACCAATCAGTGCTCATTGTTTTCCATCCTTGATTAAAAGTCGAAACGTTACAGACCATTTAACAGACAAAAGGTACCTTCTATACAAGGTACCTCCTTTCATGAGATCGACGACGAATTGAATTTCGATAAATCGGAATGATTGATTAAATTGGACGTAAAAGGCGGTAAAGAATTAAGAACATGATGAGATAATTTAATTCATCAGCTCCAAAACGTCTGTTGGCTGGTAAACATGGCTATTCCAATGAATTCGTGAGGAAACATATTATTGGGACTTTTACGCCTTGGAATGACGATTAGCGATTAATGAGTAAAATCCTTGAAAAAAAAAATTAAATTATTAGGTAGTTAGAATCGTATCGAATTTTCACTTTTCTTTTAATGTAAAAGCTCTAGTTAAATGATCAAATCCCGTGCCTATGGTGGGTGAATGTATGGTAATATTTATAAATTCAGGAATCAAACCTGCTACTCACAGCGCAGCAGCCAATCGCTTAACTATCACGCCATTCGTGTCTGTTACATTTTGCCTGGTATCTAATTAGGACAATCAAGCATTGGAGACTCTTGTAGGACCGTTTTGTAATAATCACCGCACCTCAAGAGGTTGTTGATATTTTTAACGTGAAACACAACAGTAAATCTTACATAGGAACCTCCTTTCAAGTAAAGCGAACTGTAAAAATTGCACATATTAGTGCAATAAACTTTTTGTATTTTTTTTATATTTTGTCTCTAGTAAAGACCAGCTAATTTCATTAACGCTCCGCATATCATAGAATTAAACTCTCATCACCAACTGTACTCAAATGCCTGCTAGATACTTTTCCACCTACATATATTGTGTGAAGCACGTCAACGTATCGTTTGTGCATCATTAGCGGACGGCCCACTAGATTGACATAACAACAGTACCTACTCGCCATTAGACTACCTACACGGGCCGTTTAATGTCATAACGGGGTAAGGTATTAATATTGAGCCTATGGAGGTCTTGGCGGGAATGTTGATGAGGAAATATAGCCCTCATAAGCCTAAAAGAAGTAACTAAAAAAAATTACCAGCTTTATTTACAGAATTATTAGGTAGGTTATTTCGTCGCTTAGTGCACTTAAGCCAAATATCCACGGACACGTAGCTACATAGACGCGTCTTCGTCACTACACGCCTGGTCTACGCCTGCGTGAAGCTTACATACAAAACTATGAAACTGCGTTGACGAAGCGGCTACGTCGTGCCGGCGTATCGTTGTAACTTCATCGACAGACACTTTAATAAAATTACTCTCATCACCACCTCTACTCCAATGCCACCTACATATATTGTCTGGGGGCACGTCAACGTATCGTTTGTGCATCATTAGCGGACGGCCCACTAGATTGACATAACAACAGTACCCGCCATTAGACTACCTACACACACTACATGCGCCGTGCCATGTCATAACGGGGTAAGGTATTAACTGACGATATTACTGAGCCTATGGCGGTCTTGACGGGAATGTTGATGAGGAGATATTGGCTTCATAAGCCAAAAACTTTTCACAAAAAAATACAATCGACTTGAATGTCAACAAAAAACACCATAACTTTAATTTCGGAAGTTGGCTTTTTTTTTACAATAGTTTTGTCTCTTCGTTATTTAACATAGCCGGGTTTGCAGACGGTGAGCAATGCGTAGTTTCCCGTCCGACAACGATGAAACCCTGGTTGACAGCACATTAGGTTGCGCCTCAAAGAGCTGTTAGGAAAATACACGGGCCCGCCAGAGCAGATAGGCTTGCCAGGGTGGCATGATTGTTTGTGATGCTGAAAGTCAAAGAGCAATTTTCGAAGGGTTTTAGTCAGAAACAGTGTTACACTCCCTCTCGCTCCACCCAGAGCTAGGGAATGCAATCCGGACTATCCGTAATCCGAAAAATCCGGATATCCGCACATTTTTACTCGACTTGCAAATCCGGATTCGAAAATCAAATCCGCGGATTTTCTGAATAATAAGAAATTTTATTTCGCGATGATAGGTATTATCTACTTTTATTATTAGTTTAGCACTAGCTTTTGCCCGTGGCTTCACCCGCGTGGAAGACGGATAACTAAGTAAATTCAGAAAAAAAATATCGTAACGTGGGTCCAATGTAATTCGTGGTCTACCCGTATGACAAGTTGCAATGCAGGCGTGCCCAAAAAAGACTGAATGTCTTTATGGCGCCAAGCGTCATTATGCTGACAGAAAAAAACCGGGCAAGTGCGAGTCGGACTCGCACACTGAGGGTTCCGTACCAATTTATCAAGATGAAAACAGTTCAATTCTCAAATCGAGTCTTAAAGATTTTACAAAAAAGAAAATCTTGTAATTAACTAAAAATTTAAGGTTTTCGGAATTTTTCCTTTATGTGTGCTATAAAACGTTGCTTCATGCCAAATTTCAAGATTCTAGGTCGACTGGAAGTACCCTTTAGGTTTTGATTCCCTTGCGAGTACTTGCGAGTTTCAAAATATGCAGCTTAAATTGCTGTTTCTTTTGATTGCGTTGACATAGAAGTTTGATTTTGTTACAGCTTAAAGGTATTATAGACCTGAGTATTTGGTATGAATTTCAATTTAATACCTCTACGCGTTTATGAGGAAATGGGTGGTAAGTTTAAAATTATTAAAAAAAAAAATATTATGTGATGTAACTAAAAATTTATGGTTTTCGTAATTTTTCCTTTATCTATGCTATAAGACGTTGCTTCGTACCAAATTTCAAGATTCTGAGTTCACGGGAAGCACCCTGTAGGTTTTGATTCCCTTGCAAGTGTCGAAAATTTGCGGCATAAACGGCTGTATCTTTTGATTGCGTTGGCTTAGAAGTTTGATTTTTTCACAGCTTCAAGGGACAGTAGACCTGAGTAATTGATATAAATTTCAGCTTCATACCTCCACGCGTTCCTGAGAAAAAGGGTCTTGACAGACGGACGGACAGACGGACAACAAAGTGATCCTATAAGGGTTCCGTTTTTTCCTTTTGAGGTACGGAACCCTAAAAATATGAACTAATTACCAACCCTACTACATTCTTTGGGCACGCCATAATTATGGCTATAAGTCCCCTCTTTGAGAAGTGGTTGGAAAGACGTCACTGCGTCCTCACCTTCCACATGACACAGGTCCTCACCGGACGTGGTAAGTTCGAGAGGTTTCTGCGCCGGATTTGTGCGCCAGAAACGCCCAGGTGTCATTATTGTGCGGATAGATCGCCTGGAAGACACGGTAGAGCCTATGGTTAAGGTGTGACGTTTGACTGTCTTGTCGGACGAACACAAGGTTCGTAAGGGCGAATGCTGAGCGTGGGTACTGGGCTCGATCTTGAGGTCAATCAAATAGTGCTATTGGGGTTTTCAATTAGGAATTACTCTATAGCTGCCCGGAGTTTGGAAGTTGGTGGTATGATACCCCCATGCCTCTGAAAACACGTCAAGCTGTGGGTCCTGAACCTGATTTCTCTCCGGTCGTGTTGAATTGCCTTCCCATCTGACTATAAGATTAAAAGAACAGAGAGTGCGCTAGTGTCTGCGTACACACTTGTGCACTATAATATCTGCAGTATACATCAGGCTTCCAGGTTTCAGTAGGCATCAGGCCACCGTGATCAAAATTCGGTCTGGAGGACTATTATTAAAGGTATACTCCGTTTGGGCAATGACCACTCACGCCCGGTCCTGGTACGGCTTATGGACCGTACCAGGTGTGAGGGAATGATCCTCATGCTCCAGCTCCCGGATCCAGACCCCGATTTCCAGCTACCGTAGGCGCAGGCTTGCGGATGGCGAGCAATGGGTAGCTCATCGACCCCGCCACGGCGCGTAGTGTGTCTCAAGGTGATACAAATCGTAGTGGTCCAGCTGGGTCGAAGACTACTGTTGTCATGGGTTATGTGAAAGTGAACCCCGGGGCCCTAGAACGAAGATAAAGAAAAAGAGTGGATTTTAGTCACTAGAAATCCCAGAACGGGAGAAGTCATTGGATAATTTCCAACCCAAAAATGGAAAAAAATATACATTCTTTGTCTTTACATGTTGGGAAAACGGCTTTTTGGAGAGGCCGTAATTCACCGGGCGAGCCCAGTGTGGGTTTGTGGATGCTAAATGTCCTAAAAGTTTTGGTTCTAGGACTTGCCGGTTTCCTCACGATGTTTCCCCTCGCCGTTTTGAGAGCAGTACCTAGCTCTCAAAACGGCGAAGGGAAACATCACTAACTAATATAAGTAGGTTTGTTTAATTTTCATGAAAAATCCGTAAAATCCGGATAATCCGGATTGGACCCAAAATCCGTTTTAAAAAATCCGGATTTTTAAAACACGACGGATTTGCATTCCCTACCCAGAGCTGGAGAAGTCACTTGATGATTTCTCACCTCCAAAAACAAGCATTTTTGCCAACCAACCTTTGGGTTGATGCAAAGTTAAATTGTGGTGAATTCATACAGCTAATCGAGGAAAAACATTTTTTCATCATTGTTTATTCGGCTGAGCAGTGGTGGCCCAGTGGTAACGGTCCCAACTTACGAGTGGCAGAGTCAGCTACATTGGTTAATGTAATTTATATCATCAGCACTGCTCCCCAGACGGTGAAGGAAAATATCGTGAGAAACCTGTTCTAGAATAAAAAATTCGAAGATATGTGACATTCACCAACCCGCAAGGCGCACAGGGCCTGAGTAGTGGATTCAGGTCCGTTACCTCTCTTAGAGAGTAGGGCCAAGTACTAGTAGTGGGAACATTATAAGGCTTAGTATGTCAAGTTATATGTTATGTTATTTGGTTATCCAAACCGTTGCTCAATATTTTGATTTTCAGACAGCCCAAAAACCACTTTCCATCATCATCTGCCTAGCCTTTTCCCAACTACGAGTATTTTGGGGTCGGCTTCCAGTCAAGCCGGATTTAGCTGAATACCAAAACAACTTTCCATGTTAGCCAAATATTCATATTCCTATTAAAATAAAGAGAAATATAATTCGCAGTTAGCTGTACGATTCAGCGAATTCGGTGTGAAAGCGTAGTGCAACTGAAAATAACCCCGGCTTCGGTTACCCGCCCAAGTGCGGCAGTAAAATTATACCGCGTAAGTACTGGCCTGATGGGATTTCATTTAGTAGCATTTTATGCTTGTAAATATAGGGTTATTGTTAATTTATATTTACGCGTTTTATGACCATTACTGTTTGTAACAAATTTCTTTAACACCCGTTTTTAATCAACTATCTATCGACAGTTGCAGCTACTAAAAATAAACAAATCTATCCTTTTGCCCTTACTTGCTTTCCTATAACCTACTGATGGTTAGCATTTCCTACCAAAAGTTGTGGATTGATAGATAGAATCTTACTGTTTATCGGGGATAGCTATCTATCTATGAACTGCGGTAGGTTATTGAAAAGGGGCGTAAGAGGGCTCGAGCCGTCTATCGTCAACGTGAGCATGGTTTAAAAGCTTGTTGTTTCGTCTAACGCAATCAAACGCATTGTTTGATGAAGAAGAAACATGGAAAAAAGATATAACTCCTGAAAACTTTGTTGGCATTCGATCATTTTGTCATTTTACAATAATATTTAGGTGCTATTGGTTATTAAAACATTTAATATGTAAATTAAAATTAATACGAAAGCTTTGTTTATTTATTTTATTTTAATCTGTGGTAGTTTCTCTCCAGTCTTCTTTGGATAGTCTGGATTTTGTAGTGGCCTACATGGAAAGCACTAAATCAGTTGCGCACCTAAGTAGGACTCAGCGAACCGCAAGATACAGGAATAACCAGGACAAGACCAGAAAGTTAAAAATGTGTACGTTTAATTTTTGTTTGTCTATCCTATACGTATACTCGGCACACACCTTATGAATAATAATTTCCTGTAATATAAACTTAACAAAATTTATTCAGTTCCCGTTTTCATACAGATTCCTCTCAAGAGGCTACTTAAACCTAAGTTTAAGTCCAACTATTCATTGCGTTCTGGATTATTATCAAGCAAATACGGGGCCAGTCCTGAAAGGTACGACATTCATGTTTCAAAATCCTAGGAACGTTTCTCATCCCTTGCAGACGGGGTCGACGACCTGTCTGTCCTTTGCAACTGGGATTTTACCTAATAACCTCAGACAGAATAAATAGCTACAGAAGGCCAACCCCACATGATACCTACACATCCAGGCACGTATCACGTGCAGTGATTACATGCGAGCTAGTTTGGTATTTGTTTCAGATCACCGTACATACACGTTTATATAATAATGCATACAAGCTTCTGCCAGCGGATTCGTCCGCGTGAATATTGGTAGCCTTGCGACTTGCAACTTGGTAGATCGCGGACGCAAAGTCGAAGACAGATAAAAAGTAGCCTATGTCCATCCTTGAATCCTTGACGTCTGCGGTATCATGTCACAGCGTTATGCGATCCGTTCAAAACCGAAACGTAACTTAGGGATAAACAATGAAACTGAATACGGACAACATCTTTAAACAGCGTTCAAGAGTCGTCAATTACAATAATAATTTAAAGTGACGCGTGTATTTATGCGTGCTTTTTCGAATCTTGTTTAGAGTTGACCTTCTGTTCTTTATTACTCTGTGGCACTAGTCTATTAACAAAAGATTACATTAACGTACATCTGCAGACTTTTGAATTTCATTTAAACTTGAAATAATTTGAATGTATTTTAAAAGTTCGTTCTGAAATATTTTAAAGCATTTTTCTGTTGTTTTCATAATTTTAAATGCCTTTTAGCGAAGTTTTTGGGAATAACATTTAGTGGCATTCTTTGAACTATGATAGATACTAGTGATAACATTTAGTTTAAAGACCCAGCAAGGCCAATGCCCGCTAGAATCGCGGGCTTTATTTAAAGGGTTGCGGTGGCCCTGGAACGCAAAGGGCAACTGAAGGACCCAGGTGGATTTAAGTCAGTGAAGTGCTCCACCCAGAGCGGGAGGAGTCGTTTTTAAGACATCTTACCTTAAAAAAAACGATCATTGGTTGTTTTTTAGGGTTCCGTACCTCAAAAGGAAAAAACGGAACCCTTATAGGATCACTTTGTTGTCCGTCTGTCTGTCCGTCCGTCTGTCAAGACCCTTTTTCTCAGAAACGCGTGGAGGTATGAAGCTGAAATTTATATCAATTACTCAGGTCTACTGTCCCTTGAAGCTGTGAAAAAATCAAACTTCTAAGCCAACGCAATCAAAAGATACAGCCGTTTATGCCGCAAATTTTCGACACTTGCAAGGGAATCAAAACCTACAGGGTGCTTCCCGTGAACTCAGAATCTTGAAATTTGGTACGAAGCAACGTCTTATAGCATAGATAAAGGAAAAATTACGAAAACCATAAATTTTTAGTTACATCACATAATATTTTTTTTTTTAATAATTTTAAACTTACTACCCATTTCCTCATAAACGCGTAAAGATATTAAATTGAAATTCATACCAAATACTCAAGTCTATAATACCTTTAAGCTGTAACAAAATCAAACTTCTATGTCAACGCAATCAAAAGAAACAGCAATTTAAGCTGCATATTTTGAAACTCGCAAGTACTCGCAAGGGAATCAAAACCTACAGGGTACTTCCAGTCGACCTAGAATCTTGAAATTTGGCACGAAGCTAGGTATTATAGCACTAACATAGGGAAAAGTCTGAAAACTGAAAATTTTTAGTCACGTCACCAGAAAAAAAAAAGGAAAAGTCTTCAAGACTCGATTCGAGAATGAACTGTTTTTTTAGGTCAGTTGGTACGGAACCCTCAGTGCGCGAGTCCGACTCGCACTTGCCCGGTTTTTTTTTTTTAGGTGGGGTATCATCAAAATGACTTCTCCCGCTCTGGGCCGGCGCGTCAGACTTTCACTGACTAAAACGCACTCCTGTTCCTTCTTTGCCCTAATTCCGGGGTCCCGGGGATCTCTTTCGTCAACCCAGGCCCCAGAAGGCTTCGGCCCTACCGGGCCCCTACAGTTTGCTGACATCTCTTTGAGGCGCGCGTGGAACAATACGCGCCGTATCATTGGTTACTAGTTAAATACCTATTTCAGATATCCGACTAATCACTCCTTCATGGATAAATTCAAAAATGGATCAGAATTTCTACAAAATTAATATCTGCCAAGTTAACGTAACACAATCTTTATACCTAGCATAGGTGGTGAAACAGGCCCTAAGAGTCATTTTAACAAATACCTGTTGGAGTATAACAACAATTAATCTATCCTACTTCAACCCTTTCCCATAAATATTGTTATAAATTATCCCAGCCCCTTGTCAATACTTGACTGATATCCCTAGTCTGGTTACAGCTACTCTATACTGCTTTGGATCACACGTATCATATAATAATGAAACACATAAAGAAAAGAAAAAGGATAATTTTTCTTTATAAACGGTTATTTTTTAAATTGGGCGTGGGCTGGCCACGTCTCGACGCCAGGGAGGTCCACGCCCTCGAGGTCAACCGCGGTGAAGGCGGTGCAGATCTCATCATATACGGGCAAATTTGACCAGAGATCGCCCTAGACAGAAAGGTTTGAAATGAGAAAGGGAAGGCCTTTACCCAGCAGTGGGACACAATGTCTCTCAAGTGGGGCTACTAAAAAAATTGATAGGTATCCTTAAAACAGTCTTTGGCGTACACCTGTTAATCCTAGCACGGCCACCTCCATGTATTGCCAACTGTTTCTGTCCAGGTTTAGCGTTCCAGAGAGCGTGTATTTACTTCTCGTGACCAATCTGCTGTCTGGTCTGGTTAGACATCTTCTGGCTGTGCGAGGACTCCACACAGTGGTCATTTTGATGCGCAGCCCATTGGGTACGCGGTTGAAGTGACCAGCTCAAACCCATTCAAATGTACTAGAAAGCTGTGTGTGTGTGAGTGACTACTGACATTTGTAGTATGGTTTAATATACTGCAAATGTCAGTAGTCACTATGTTGTTTAGTGATGAAACAGGGAGGTCATGACCCTCAGCAAGGAGGAGGAATGCTGGGCAGAGCTGAAAAGTGTTCCTTCCACGTACTATCACAAACTGAATAATATACTAACCAGTTACAATATCTTGATTTAAAAAGTAACTTTTATATCTGATATGTAAACGATAAAATGCAGTGTCCCGCAGCAGTGTTAACATAATAAAGTCCACGTCATTTGCATTTTTATTGCGACGAAACGTAACTACAGCAATATTTTATCCATTTAAAGTTCCGCAAAGCTAGCTCTCACGCAAAGATAAACAAACAATCAGACAGGAAGACGCTGAAAATACAAACTATAAGTGGAGAGGAATCAAGAAGTTTCAAGTTATTTGTGCTTATATATTTGACTAGCTTCTGCCAGCGGCTTCGCTCGCGTAAAAGTAGGTATCTCTATACAAACTTTTGATCCCCGTTTCATACCTACTATGAAGGGGTGAATTTTGGATAATCTCTCTTAGTGCTCGCTTCCTTTATAAAAGGAAACCTTGTGAAAATTTTCACAATCGCCTAAAAACTAAAATTTTCACAATCCTAAACCGAAACACGTCCACTGTTGGAGATAGGCCTGCCCCAAGTGTTACCACAATGAAGGTTCCTGTGCGTCTCGCATCCATCGCATTCCCGCAACTTTCACCAGGTCATCGGTCCACCTTGTGTGTGGCCTTCCAACGCACCCTGCCCACTGCCTCTTAAGTCTGGCGATTCTTCGGCACAAGCTAGTACGCATTTATGTATGTTTTTTAGTAAAATATGTTATTTATTAGGCTTGGCACAGGCACTTGTTTCTTTGACATCATATCAATATTGAAATATGGTATCATGAACAGCTGTTATATAAAAACCTCATTACAATACCGCCGGTTATGTAATAAAAAAACACATATTTACGACCCATAAAACTTAGTTTTACACCTCTCGTGATGTAAAAAACGCGATACGGTAATTTGTTCGCGTAAACATAACACTAAATTGGTATTGAGTTTTCACAATACAGTGGACTAAAAATAGAAATCTTACGAATATATGTAAGGGCGACCGTTTTATTAACCTTAAAAACGTTGCCTTCGGAAAATTCACCGCGGCTCTGAAACGCAAAGAGCCAGTGACGGAATACGGGTGGGTTATAGTCAGCAAAAACCTGGCAATCCCTCTCACTCAACTCTGAGCGGGAAATGTTACGCAATGATTTCTAACACCAGCAAAAGCACTTTACTGAGGGATGCTGATCCCTGATCCCCAAAAACATAAGAGTTGCTGCGGTATCACCGCTGCGCGAGAGAAAGAGTCACCGTCACGCAGTCCTGAAACGCAAGAAGCTACTGTAGGAACACGGGTGGGATGTAGTCAGTCAAAGTCTGACGCTCCCTCTCGCTCCATGTAGAGCGGAAATCTATGCGATGATTTCCCCACCACTTTACTGAGGACTACCAAGAATATATTTTACATAACTTAAATCTTTTCAACAAAAATATAGTTCTATAAGTGTCACAATCATTATTAAAAACAAGGTTAATTCCAGCACACACAGGATCATAACACACAAAGCATAGCCAGCCCATTACGTCCCACTCCTGATTGTCCCCAGATCAGTTTACAGCACTTCAGGCGAGCTATTGTTCTGCCACATGACGCCCCAGTAACGTCCGTGATGATATGTTACACGCTCACAAAGGGATGCCGACGCGTGGTGTAAAAGAAGTGCCGCTGCGGAAAATAAATTTACTAATGAAGTATAGCTAGGTCATAGTGAGTACTCCTGATTCTAACTAGACCACTAGTACTCCAGCGGAGCTACTCTTCAGCTACATGACGCCCTAGTACATGTTCACCGAACTGTTAACCCCAGAAGCATAACAGTTGCAGCGGCATTCTTCGAAAGAGTCACCACCGCCCTGAAACGAGAACAACTGAAGGATGACGGGAGGGTTTTAGTCAGTAAAAAGGTATGATACTCCCTCTCGCTCCACCTAGAGCGGGAAAGATATGCGATGATTTGTCCACCAATTTGCCGAGGACTGCCAAAACTATAATCTACTGCTAAGTATTTCAGGAAAAAAATAGTTCTCTGTGACACAATCATTATTAAAAACAAGGTTAATTCTAGCCCATATAGGATCATGACACACAAAGCATAGCCAGCCCATTACGCCCCACTCCTGATTGTCCCCAGATCAGTTTACAGCACTTCAGCCGAGCTATTGTTCTGCCGCATGACGCCCCAGTAATGTCCGTGATGATATGTTACACGCTTACAAAGGGATGCCGGCGCATGGTGTTAAAGAAGTGCCGCTGTGGAAAATAAAACTACTCACGAAGCATAGTTAGGCCATTGTGGGCCAGTCCTGATTCTAACCAGACCACTAGTACTCCAGCGGAGCTACTCTTCAGCTACATGACGCCCTAGTACATTTCCACCGAACTGTTAACCCCAGAAGCATAACAGTTACTGCGGGATTCTTCGAAAGAGCCACCGCCGCCTCGAAACGAGAGCAACTGAAGCATGACGGGAGGGTTTTAGTCAGTAAAAACGTCTGATACTCCCTTTCGCTCCACCTAGAGCGGGAAAGATATGCGATGATTCGCCCACCAATTTGCCGAGGTCTGCCAAAACTCTAATCTACATAACTTCTTAGTATTTCAGGAAAAATAGTTCATGTATGTGACACAATCATTGTTAAAAACAAGGTTAATTCTAGCACACATAGGATCATGACACACAAAGCATAGCCAGCCCATTACGGCCCACTCCTGATTGTCCCCAGATCAGTTTACAGCACTTCAGCCGAGCTATTGTTCTGCCACATGACGCCCCAGTAATGTCCGTGATGATATGTTACACGCTTACAAAGGGATGCCGGCGCATGGTGTTAAAGAAGCCGCTGTGGAAAATAAATTGTTAAAGATATTGTAAAGTAGTTTTTCCGCTTGATTAGTGTAGTGGTTTTAATAACATTCTTGTCAGTTTTCGTTAGTTATTGTAGTTGCTATGTAACCAGCACTCTAAAATAGGTCTAGGTTGACGCCGTAATGTGAAAAGTTTTGGTTTCTATTTTGGGTCAAAAACATAATTACATATACACTGGATCCAGCCATCATTGTAGTCGTGTCAGAACGAAGGCAACGAAGGAATGGGGTGAGGTTTAGTCAGTAAAAGTCTGACTAGCCCTCCTACTCCGCCCCAGAGCGGGATAAGTAATTCTGATGACTCCCCCACTTGAAAAAAAAAGCCAACGGTTTAATAGCCAAGAGCCTTGACCAACATCTGAGAGATCTCTCGTTATGTTTCTTTTCTTTGGAGTCAGTTCCCGATACCAGTGGGCTGCTAAAATTAAAATTATATTTAAATTAGTATTCAATAAGTAACGAAATGATATATTTTTCATGAATACGATAAATAACAAAGGTTTTCCTTCTAACATGCCTTATTAAAATAACAAAACGTATATGAGTTGATTGACATAACAATTTATACACTTCATTTTCGAGTATCATTGTTCCTTAGGTAGAAAGAAAAAAGGGAATCCCATTGCCTTTTTTTGTGAGGTAGGAAATCATCATATAATTTTTCTTGCTCTGGGTGAAGCGAGAGAGCGTGTCAGACTTTTACTGATTAAAACTTAAATGCTTTCCTTCAGTGGCCTTTTGTATTCCAAGGCCACGGTAACTCCGACAGCCCAGACTATTTGCTTTGTAGTGGGTTACCCTCTAGTGAGAAAAATTTTTTAGTTCATAATAATATTGGTGCGAAAGGTCGATCTTCAAGGTTAAGCAGCGCTTGACAAGGTTGGTCTGAGGATGGGTGACCTTCTTAACATAACGAGTTTCCTCCGTGCCTCGGAAAGCACGTTAAGCCGTAGGTCCCGGCTGTCATTTGTAGATCTTTGGCAGTCGTTACGGATAGTCAGAAGCCCGTAAATCTGACTCCAGTCTTGCCATGAAGTACCGTGTTACCCCAGTTAATGGGTTGTGGAGGTCTGTAGGCAGCCGCTCCTCGTAAAATACTGGTATTTAGCTAAATCCGACTTGACTGGAAGCCGACCCCAATATAGTTGAGAAAAGGCTTGGCAGATGATGAATAATATTGATGGGAAAACAGCATCAGTACCTAGTTGATTACCTTAGTACTAATCAATAATCCCACATTAGTCTATGGCAAGGACTAAATAATTAATTAAGGACATATTCACGCCACTCCCCCGCTGTGCAAACTCGCATATTTTATGTAATTAAGCTGTTTACATGTAAATCATTTGTTTCTGTAGATAGAGCAATTGAATTACACGTATTTATAGTTACGATTTAGTGATTAAATTGTATTTTATCGCTAATTGATTTTAGGGAAGCGATTGATACATACATGTACACAATTTTTGTAATAATAAAATATGATGTATGGATATGGATATTATCACATTAATGATATGTGAATGTGACTGATGAGAAACTAACTAATAGAGAATTATCGAGGAAGAACACATGGTCATATTTTTTCTGAGCTTTGATGTGAAATCACTAAATAACTTATCGGAGCTCTGAGCAGATCTAAGGGAGTCTGAGACTGTCAGACGTCAAAATCCACCCGTGTTTCTTCACACAATCCTGCATCCCTGGTAGGCGTCAGGCTAATTGAGGAGCGCGGTGAACACAACATGCAGTCGACTCCGGAGTGGTCCTTATTGGACGGACCGGACTGCCGGATGGCGAGCTATCCATTGCTCACTGTCCGCAAGCCTGCGCCTGCATTGACCGGGAATTGTCTTGTAAATTCTTACGCCTAAGGCATTACCACTCCCTCATACTTTTCACCGCCACCTTCGATTACAATACTGTTTCAGAGAAAATACTCTCTCGCTCTATACTACGGCCTGGACCAGGGCTAGAGATTCTTAAAATAGCCATCGTATAACAACAGTGACGATTAAAAAAAAGCCCCGATTATTTTTATCTTCCAGTAGGTCTTATCTCGTAAAATCAGTACATAGCGTCCATTATCTTCGTAGGACATACATTATAGATGCATTTTTAATGGAAAAAAGTCCAGCTATCTATCTACACGTCTAAATGCACGCTCATCCAGTTAGCAAGATTAACTGGGTCACCATGAATGAGGCCGTGTCACTGAAACCAGCTCAGTGCACTATTTTATAATACACTCTTTTTGCTCTGAAAGCGAGACGCATCCGCAATCCGCCAAAAATACTTTTACAGAATGAAAAGCGTTTTTCACGATCTGTTTTTTTTTCTCTTACAGAACTGGGGTTTGAAATTATACTAATTTGGTTCGAAAATATTCAGAATACAGATTTTCTAATGTTTGGTCAGTTACGTAACTCGAATTGTTGTACTAGGGAAGCATGATCGAATAGGAAGTCGGTTTTTGAATAACGAACAAGATTGTTAATGATGATTTACGACCGTTTAATGATTTAATCGTGAACCTGAAAAAATCAATTGAGGACTGACGTCTTTAAACCTTGACATAAACTCATTAAATGCTTCGGTCAATGTCAAACACGAACTTTGAAAACCGTATTTTTTCCTAAAAACATCGACTGACTTACTTTTAAAAGTGAGTCAATGACTAAAAGGAAGACTAATATTGAACCGGAAACTAACAAACCAACATCTGGATCCTGAATGTAATTCAAAATTAGAATAAAAACATAGCAATAAAGAAGGTTCGCAGACACGCTCGCGAATGGCGCGACCTATATTTAGCGGAGACTGTTGACCCCGTGCCCTCGCCCTGCATCTCCTCTGTTGACGAAACGTTTCGCTATACTTTCTTCGACCTCTGTCAGCCTGGTACTTATTGATTCGAGTTCGTCTTAAGATAGCTCTTTTGTTCTTTTCTCGCAAACATTGTGAGTGAATGGTAACGATTTCTTTGTGCAAGCTCTTTGCCGTTTTCTTAGAAGTTCGGTTTGATATCTTGCGAGAAAAGAACAAAGACCCCATAAGTTGCAAAATCTAAAAATAAACTCCGGATTTTCTTCTAAAGAGCAGGAAAATTTACTTAAAGATTATTTGTAAGGACGAGGGACCCAAAAACCCGTGTTATCCCTAATTTCCATAACGAGAGAGAATATTTATATTTAGCATTTTCATGACAAATTATAATAAAAGTTGAGGCAACCCAAGGTTCACCCTTTTACCGAAGCAAGAACTTTTCTACTTTTTATTCTGCAGAGAGATAAAAGTATTCAGTATTCACATTCATAAAGCAAGTACTCCTCATTGCATTGTCTTTGTGCAGGAGTAAATGAACTCCTTGCAAGTCTGCAGCCCTCGTTCGTTAGGGACGTAAAAAGATGAATGGACGGTTGACGCCAAGTGCTGGCTTTCACAATCAGTATTTGTTTTAAAGAATAGTTGCAGTGCTTATTAATAATTGGTCCCTGCATTTCTGATTGAATTTAAGGGGTAGGTAGCCTGAGGTATTCTTAAACACCTCTTATAAGTTAAACTAGAAGACTGAAAGAGCAATTTGAAGATGAAATGGACTGGCAATAAGAAGTTAAGTCATAATTACAAAAGTTTTAATGCACTCTAGATTACACCTACATACATACGAAGCTCAATTTAATTTTAAATGCCATTCAGTAACGTCTTTTTTAAAACTGTTTGAAATGTTCAATAGTTGATGGCAGAAAGAGTTCTAAACATTCAATCCACGTTTTATTGAGAAATCCATCAAGTATTTAACGAGTTTCAAAGGATGAAGTAGTAAAAATAAATGGAATGCATAAGTTGCATTCCATTTATTGGTAGATTGCTCAAACGCATTACGAGCAAGGCAAAAACAAATTCATTGAATGTGTATCACCTTCTTTGTTGCATAATCCGATCACAGTTTGTCCTGAACGCCCCAACCAGTCCTTGGGCTTGAAAACATACCTGTAACAGAACAAAATTGCTTTCGTTAGTAATGAACGAACATTTACGAAAATCCGACAACACTAAATAACAGTCGAAACGGATATTTATCGAGTATTTCAGGCTATCGCTGGCTTGTGAACATCGTGTATAATGCAGGGCGGTTTATTTTGGTAGCCATCAGTACACAAGCTAGCCTGTGACCCAGTTAACTGGCACATGACCCGCGTTGACCTCTCGGCCTAGGTCGCCGGTCGCGCCGCCCGCATCCCTCCTGCCACCTCCAGACCTATCTGCTGAAACCTCCGCCCGTTCTTGCGATCCTAGTACTTTAGTCTGTTGATACGACACAAATCTTTTACGGTAGCGAGGATTTTGTCTTACAGACTTTTTTATTTCGTCTCTGTTTTTGCATAAAGGATTTACCAAATTCAGTCAGATGGAATCATTATGTTTTTATATAATAATATGGTAAGCAAGATGTTTTCGTTTGATACGAAGCAGCTACCAGATTGCTTGAACATAAATTAATTTATTTTTATTTCCTCTCTGAGTTTTCCAATTACAGCGCCTGGGGTTTACAGGTAAAATTGCCTGTAATCTCTGTTTTACTTCCTTTAGCCTGAAGGATAAAATCTAACTAAAGAGCTATATAGATTAATTTGTCTTACAAGGGAAAAGCGCTTCCTGTAAATGCTCTAGACTGAGGATGCTTTCCAGTTTATTTATACTGCAACACCACTTAAATTCTACTAATATTATAAACGCTAAAGTTTATATGTATGGATGTTTGTTACTCTTTCACGCAAATACTATTGAATGGATTTCGATGAAACTTGGTATATAGATAGTATGGAATACTTCAAACAACAATTACAAACAATAATTTTTCTCTGCATCACCCAAAGGTTGACTGGTAGAAAATACCTAAGGCATAAAGTCCGCCTCTATACTTTTGTATGCATAAAGCATGTAAATCTATATATATAAAAATGAAACCCGTTTTTCGTTGTCACGGCATAACATGAAAACGGCTTGACCGATTTGGCTGATTTTTTTTTTTAAATGTTCCTTGAAGTTCAATGATGGTTCTTACGGAGAGAAAAATTCAAAAAAAAAAAAGTTAGGTAAAGTAGGGTAGGTAGAGTAGTGTAGGGTAGGTAGGGAAGGTAGGGTAGGGTAGCGTAGGAATGTAGGGTAGTCATTTGACGGGAGCGAAGCCGCGGGTAAAAGCTAGTAATCAATAAATTCTTTTCATCCTGGAAGTACGTTCCCTTGGGATAATTTTCTACTATCACGCGGGCGAAGCCGCTGGCGGCAGCTAGTAATTTTATTGTGGGAAGAATATTTCCGGCGTTCCCCGAATTCTAGAATAACAAGCAAAGTGATTCTCGTAGCGTTGCATATCGCGTCCTATTTTCAGCTAGATTACACACTTCGGAAAAACTTAGAAGCAACTATTGAAGAACAATACCTAATCCAACTACTGTAATACATAAAATCATATGTCAAGGTGTTTGTGGGCGAACTCCAAAACGGCTTGACCGATTTTAAAGATTTTTTTGCTCGAGTTTAAGCGAGATGGTAAGCGATGATGTGGCCCACTAAGGAGGACGCTTGCCTAGAAGTAACCTATTCGCTTTTGACTTAAAAACCCCTAGGTTGTAGCTATCAGGACACAGCCGCCAGCAGAGAACACACAATGCAAACTTGTTCTACTTATGCCTCGTTCCCACTATGTCGTAACGGTTATTTTATCGTCGGGTGACTGTTGTCTCTAGCTGTTCCCATTATAACGACACTTTGTCGTGGCCACGACAGATAGTCGCAACAACGACATATGATTTAACCATTCCCTCTGTCATGACATGACAATCTGTTGTTACTGCAAAAAAATCGTAGACGGCAGTTAATCGTGTCATCCTATAATATCTGAACACCTCCATTTAAATACATATATAAGCCATAACACTTAAAACTACACGACTATCTATCGTCACGACAAACTAAGAATGTGGCCTAAAGGTACATAGTTGTTATTTTAGTTAGTTAATAGTCCAGCGATCTTCGCACAATAAGTGTCGTCTAAGTAATTGACGGCGAGCTGATAAATCTCTTCATTAAACTCAGACGGGGTCGACGACCTGCTCACTATACAAGACCCAGAGCAGTCGTATAGCAACTAAATTGAAGTAATAAGACCCCACCCTTTATATGCTAATTTTCTTTATTATTCACAACTTGGACTGAGGTTCTGTCTAGTGGGAAGCGGTTTTATTTGACTGTATTCAGTCACCTAACTTTATCTATGAATCAACGACTGAAATTAATCTGTACGATCATCATCATCTACCTAGCCTTTTCCCAACTATATTGGGGTCGACTTCCAGTCAAGCCGCAAGCTGAATACCAGTATTATACGAGGAGTGGCTGCCTACCAGACCTCCACAACCCATTAACTGGGGTAACATGGTACTTCATGGCAAGACTGGAATTAAATGAATCTATGTATATACTTTCCTCAAAAGACCATTTCAGACACGGATCTGCATAGTTTCCCATATGATCCGCTTTACATGTTTGGAGATTTGGACCCCTGAGTTAGTTTCAGTGTTTCTTCTCAGTAATTAGCTAGGAAAGACTGGACTCGCCTAGTTAAAAATAAAGAAAAAAAAACATTTTTTTAACATATTTCAAAGTGTTTTTTTATTTGACGTGTAAAAAAAGGCTTCGAACACAGAACGTTATACATGAGAGACACCGGCCTCAACCACCCGCCTCTTATATGACAACAACACAAAGCAAATAATAAATAATAATATCCTTGATACGTCCTTCTGTACCTAAGGTAATTAGACTTAAGATAAACAATGCTAATCAAAGAAACAAACGTATAACAAGTTAACACCTAGTTTACATACAGAAGTCATTGCGATTTGCCTGCTGCGGTCTTGCCGTCCGATTAGAATTTAAGTGTCTCAAACGGTAGAGTTTTAGGCTCGTAGTTACTCAGATACAGGGGCGTAGCTACCGCCGTATCTGCCGTATCAATTATACGAGGCCCCCGGGCCACGGGGGGCCCCAAAGTGTGTAAGGAAAAAAATAAAAACTTTCTAATTTATTTTATTTTACAAGTGACAAAATTAAAAAAAGGCAAGGAGAGTGAATATTTAAAATTTGATTTTTATTTGTAAAATGGTTAAATTATGTTATGATAAATAAATATTTCTTTTCACAATATTTTTTTTCTTTTGTGAAAAAGAATAAACCCCATCCATATAAGGGCCTCCAAACAAATTTTTTATACGGGGCCCCGACAAGGCACGCTACGCCACTGCTCAGATACCCGCGAAACGAGGCACAATAGTAAAACAATAACAGCGCGGTCTCATAGGACCGGTTGGGGATTCAAACGTTAATAAACTAGTGCGCTTCTCCATAAACGATTGCATCACTGCTTACCATAAAAGCTGGGATTGCACTCAAGCACTAGTTTATGTCATCAAAAAAAGTTTAGATTATGTATCGCTGAAGATACAATTTTCCGAGGTTTCTTTGTAAAATTGCAAGTTTATTTTGTTATCGACCGATTTCCTAGATATGTCGTTTTATGTTAACCTAGAAGGTACCTATTTGCATAACCAGCAATAAGATGAATGGGAAAATGTATAAGAAGTTCTCATGAATTAAAAAATAATGTACGCCTATAAGGCGTTCCAAATATGGCGGAATTACACAGTTGTGTCAAGAGACAGTTATTTTCTTGGTTCCGTAACCAACGGAATACTATTACCAAGCCCCCGTTTTCCGTCAGTCCGTCTGTCTGTAAACCGTTTCTCATGAACCGTAATATCTATTACGGTATCTACATAAATGCATTTCTATGGCCACTGTAACAACAAATAACCTACAGGTACTAATTTTATAAGTGTGTTTATAAGTTTTTACGTAGGAGGAAATCTCTGATACTATACTAGCGAATGTATTCTAAAAATATTTTTCAATCAGTGAGGGCGAGGGCGTTCAGAAAAATTCACACCATTGCTCAACTGTCAAGCCGCCAGTCATGTCTTTTCCTTTGAAAACGTATACATGACACTGACGTTTAACACTTGACATTGACGTTTATGTCTAACTGACGCGGATGTGACGCATATCTTCCCAATATATAGACTTGTTATTGTTATTTTTTTTTGGTATGCGCCGTGTTTGATGCAAACCTGTGACGCAAATAAACTCTTTTACTTTCTAACTAATGTCATTGTCATAAGCGTTTTGACAGGTGCCTAGACCTAATGCCTCAGTGCCGCCATCTAGTGAACGTCATTTTACAAGACCTCATTCAGTATTTTTGTACTATCTCTGAGTGCCTGGGCCCTGAAACGAAGAAAAAGAATGAACAAGAGTGGTTTTTGGTCAGTAAAAGTTTGACACACCCTTCCGCCGAAGTTATTGGATGATTGCCCACCTAAAAAAAAAATACTATCTCTGAGAGCACTCACAGATAGTTTTGTTTATAGCTTCTAGCACGTAACAACGGGCTATAAGTTTTCTACTTTCAAGCAAGCGTAGCCACTAACCGATACTAGCAAAAACAAATGTTGCATGCATTGTGCGAAACCCTTCATATGCAGCCGCCTCGCACTTGCCGGTTTCTTCAGAGATGATGAGTAACACGCCATATACGCGTTGATTGTAGGACAAAGAACTGTATACGCAGTAATGTGTACGTGAATCACGCCGGCTGACGAGAATACTGATGACCTTGCCATGGAGGACGGGTTACAAACGTATTTAAAGATTTTACACGAACAATGGATTTTTTTTTCACATAAATCAGTAAATTTTTTAGCACGAAAATTTGTAGGCATATGGTAAAAAAAAATTGGAGTCCGTAAGTTGCAAAAAATTATTTAAATTGTCTTTTTTTAATTAAAAGACCATCTCAGATACTGATCGGCATGATTTTCATATGATTTGGCCGTTACATGTTGGGTATATGGACTTAAACTTTAGAGAAAGAAAAGAGACAAACTTAAAAAAGTATTTCATAATTTATTACTTATATATGTTATATTATTATTTTAAACCTCGGAGTGCGATTCGCTGTTCTTTTTCAGAGTAGTCACCTAGGAAACACCGGAATCAACTAGTTTAAAAGTATTATTCAAAACCTATTTACAAAATAATTTAGGTAAGTCATCAAATTATAATTGCGTGTTATCAACATCAAACTGTTAGATGATAATATTTGTTATAACGGCAACAAGAATCTTTAGCTGTTCAAAGAACTGCCTAGCAATCACGGTTCATGAGATACAGCCTGGTGGCATACAGACGGACAACATCATCGTTGGACGAAGAGTTAGCTATAGGGTCCCATTTTCATGGGTACGAAACCCTAAAAAACAGAAAAAAAAATCTGTGCGAGATCAAAAAAGCGCGTATCTTCTTCTTAAAATAGCATATCAGCATACTGATATGCTCTTTTAAGAAGAAGAAGAAGCCCAATTACTAGTTTCCACTTATGGATAACTAACTGTATCAAAATATTATTTATTGAGAGTTTTCCTCTTAACACGGTTTCGGTTACGGTTACTGCCGAAACTGGACGCGGAACCGAACATTCAGTTCCAGTTTCGACTGTAAATCGAATTCCGGTCAGTCACTACACTCACTACCTACTATTAATGTAATCGCCAACTAATACATTTACGTAACACTCACATTCCACCTATCACACCTGTCTCCCACACCTGCAACGCGGCGCATCTTCCTAGCCCTGACGTCTCGCATTCTCTAATAATAGCCCTCCACAACTGGGCAACAACAGGCAACAATGATATGAATTCCTCGGCAATAATAGCAACGGAGACGTAATTGGAATGGGATTTGATTTATGCATTTAGTTGCCAAGTGTAAGGGCATGGAGGATTTTCTAAAATGTTCACCAGGTGGCAGCACTGAGTTGCCAGGTCAACTGTCAAAACACTTGTGCTAATGACATTAGTTGAATTGAATGCAACTAATGTTATAATAATAATTTCAAACATGTATACGTATAAAAATGTAATGGTGTATATTCTCAGATAAGTGGCGCCAACTGATTATATGAATTTTCCTGAAAACACTGGTTGTCAGAAAAATTCAGAACTACAATTTAATGGCTCTTTATTAGACTGCTAACGCGCGTTTTCAATAAGCATCTATCTACAATTGCACCTACTAAAGATAAACAAATCTATCCTTTTGCCCTTACTTGCTTTCCTATAACCTACCGACGGATAGCATTTCCAGACAGAATTTTATAGTATCTTACTGTTTATCGGGGATAGTTATCTATCTATGAACTGCGGTAGGTTATTGAAAATGGGCGTAAATGGATAACTGCTCTCACTCTGGGTGGAGCGAGAATCATACTTTTACTGACTAAATTCCACGTGAGTCCCTTTTAGTTGTCCTATGCGTTCCAGGGCCTCAATGATTCTTTTCGAACAAGCCCACAAATCATGGCATAACCTTTATAAGTTCATACTACACATCAATTTGAAGACACAGTACCAAGAATTTCACCGTTCTAATGACAGGGCATATCACCACTGACTATATTACTACGGTAAGTACTGTAACATTTATATTTGATAGACAGACGTGCGTCACGGAACTACTACGATTTCATTGAGTAACTAGCTCCTGCCAGTGGCTTCGCCTACGAAAGTATGTATCCCCGTATAAACTTTCGGCCCCCAATTTCATCCCTTTATGGAGTGAATTTTGGAACATCCTCTCTTAATGCTGACCTCCACCCATCCTCCATTCACCACTCACCATCGACTATTGCATCACTGCTTACCATCAGGTGAGATCGCGGTCAAACACTAATTTATATCAATTTAAAAAAACCTAAGTTATAAAAGGAAGCCTTGTGCAAAATTTCACGTTTCTAGTCCGAGTAGTTTCGGCTGTGCGTTGATATGTCAGTCAGTCAGTTTTTCCTTTTATATACATAGATGATAGTTTTCTATTTGTGTTGTAATTAAAGGTTATTTCCAGTGAATCATATATCTACAGCTATTACGCCCACAACACCTTCATAAATGTTATACGTCAGTTTTGTAATATCTTCTATTGTAGCATTTTCTTGGTTGTGTGTCTTTTGTTTGGGACTGTATTGATTGATTTCATTTGGAAGTTTCTTCTCTGACGCCTGTGGTTCTTTATTTAGCTTCTAAAAATAAGAACCTATTTCAATGAATACTGTCGGGGCCGACAAGTTGGAAAATTGTCGAACTATTCGTCACGGTAGAAAATTGTGACGATACCGGCAAGTCGTACAATTCAAAGGCATCCACACTGAATGCACAAGCCTATTGTGGATTATGCCTTTACAAAGAGTAGAAATATGACTGGATTGATGATAGCTTGCTATGCTAAAACTAACTAGATATTACTTTGCCTAACGTTTGTGAAAACAGACATTAATAAAATATAATACAAAAAATATAACTCATTAACAAGTTACACAAAGTCGTCAATCCGACCCGGTTAGTCAATAGTTGAGTTCAGCTCATAATATCCGTTGAGAACTCATTTCAGCTTCATGTTCGTAACTCGTTATTCTTCACTATGGAGCTTCTTGTTGGTTCTTCTCCATAGGAAACAACCAATGGGAACCTTGGACTAGCTTCTGACGTTTTATAAGTGTTCATGTAGGCTTCTCTATAAAACGATCAATTGGAATCGTGCACTAGTTTCTGACATTTTATAAGGTGTGAAATAAAAACACTTTGATTTTGATTTTTTTTTATTACGACTAGCAACCTACCGCTACTGTTGGGACCACCGTTTGGCTTCTGAAAGGAAAACCCCGGAACGAAGACAAAGATGGAACAAAGGAGTGGGTTTTAGTCAGTAAAAGTCTGACACGCCCTCCCGCTCCGCCCAAGAGCGGGATAAGTACCACCTAAGAGATGAGTTCCAACGTAAAAAAAAACCTGCCGCGACTTTGTACGAGTGGCATTAATTTTATCTATAGCCTGATGAGTGATGACTTCTGTTAAGATGGTGGCACAGATATGAATAGGTAGCCTTCGCGAGAGAGCGCTAGGCTGTAGCTAGGCAACAAGCGTGCCGCCGGTTAAGTACCCACGAACATTTCACAATAAAGGTTCTACTTCGCTGCTCGTGAAGGCGATTTGGCTAGTTCTAGCTGCTAGCCAAACCACCTATAAATGTGTGTTCGACCCTCAAAAATGACCATAATGAAATTGGAAATGGATGGCCATAATCGGTTAACAAATTATTGGCAAATATATTGCTGAACTGAAATGTACAAAAAAGACAACTGCATTTGTGAGGATCAGCTCAGTCATTAATTATTTTAATATTTACAGAGCACACGACGTGGAATCTCTCAAAACATTAAAGTTTTTCCCACCAAGTTGGGGCCACATCGAAAAAAATATTCAAAGGAGGGTGGTGTCTACTCCTTAAGGTGAGAGAGAGTTAAGAATTATAATCATTAAAACAACCTTCTCAGTTCATTTTACCCTATTCAATGTCTATTCGAAAAATTATAATAATTTAATTCTGTAAATAAAATACGTTTTATGGCTGCTAATCGTAAATTTTAGTCATCATGCAACTTAAGAATGACCAACAAAATGGAAAAAAAAACTCCAGAATTGAATTTTACGAGCTACTTCGGACCCTCCCCCTTAAGTTTAGATACTATCAGATTATATAATAAATACAGTATTTTTCTTTGCTTTAAAACGTAATGAATGCTCTCAGCCTAGACCTCGTTATGAAGCGTTCTAGCCCTTTCTTTGTATTTCTCTTGTAAGCAAAGTCTTAAGTTTTAATAGAATGGTACGCCTACGCCTTCATGAAAATATTACAGTTTTAATAGTTAGGCTAGAGTTGCGACAGAAGTGTCTGTCCATCGTCAAAAATTGCAAGAGTGTCATCTGCGGTGGTAGGCCACATCATGCGCTGCCCTAGGAAGTACGTTGGTCGGAGATGCATGGATATGGATGTCCTTGGGGCTAGGTTCCGTGGTCGCCTCGCAAGCGCTGGCTGGACGTCGTCAAGTCCGACATGAGAGCCAATGGCCTTATTGGGAAGGATGTTGAACATCGGGCAAAGTGGAGAAAGTTTAGTAGGAAGGCGGACCCTGGCAATTAACGCCTGCTGGATGAGGAGGAGAAGAGACTTGAAGCCGACCTTCACCTTATTAGCATAACCTAAGGACTAAGTACACGCATTTTATTTCCAACACAAAAGTCTTTAAAAAACCAATCCAGGTCCTTTCATCCATTATCCCCAAAGCCTCATAAACCCATGTCATAAAAAGGAAACCAGTCATAATTGATGGACAAGGTAAGCTAACACACAGCCACAAGCTAGATGCGTGTTGGTAATGGCGGTGCATAATATCCTGTAACGTTCATTACAGTGGACATTAGTTCTCGTTATTTGCTTGTCGTATGATGAAACATGGCTTGTTGACAAAGACTCTGTGTCTATATAGGTTATAGATTAGTGGTGGCACGTGTATGGTACTTTGAAGAAGGTTTTGCGTTTCAGGTTTATGAAGAAAGTTAAGGCAAACCTACTACTAAAACAGTAGGTTAAAGGAAAAGTAAGTACCAGGATAACAAAGAAAATTGAGAGGTTAAGTATAAAAACAATATGCTACTACTGGGGTAGTAGGGTAAATAAAAGGTACTAGGATAACAGAGGAGATAGAGAGGTTTAAAATTTATATAACAGAAACACAAAAGCCGTTATGTATAAATCGGAACTTTTGGTTCCCAGACCGACTTTAGGAACAATAGTTATAGATTAATGAATGGCACGTGTATGCTAGTTTGAAGAAGGTTTTACGTTTCAGGCACCTATATGAAGAAAGTTACCGATAAAAATATTACACTACTGGGGCAGTGGGCTAAAGAAAAAGTAAGTACCAGGAAAACAGAGGAGGTAAAGAGGTTATAAGTGTAAGTAAAAGAAAAATAAATGTTGGTCAGAGCCTGTCAAAAAAAGGAACGATAGGTATAGATTAGTGTTGGCACGTGTATGCCAGTTTGAAGGTTTTGCGTTTCAGGTAGGGTAAACACTATAGTGATTACTAATCCTTTAAAAATTACCAAAAAATCGCATTGCTTCTTCATGTGGGCAATCACTATATGCTTGGCAATCACTAAGTGTTTACCCTATATGAAGAAAGTTAACGATAAAAATATTCACTACTACCGGGGCAGTTGGCTAAAGAAAAACTGGGTACCGGGATAACAGAGGAGGTAAAGAGGTTGTAAGTAAACGAAAAATAAATATTGGTCTGGAAAAATTGGAGCCTGTTTAAAAAAAAGGAAGCATAGGTATAGATTAGTGTAAGGCACGTGTATACCAGTTTGAAGGATGTTTTGCGTCTCAAGTTTAATAAGAAAGTAAATGATAAAAATATTACACTACTACTGGGGCAGTTGGCTAAAGAAAAAGTGAGTACCAGGATAACAGAGGACGACGAGAGGAAGAAAAATAAATGTTGGTCTGAAAAATCGGAACCTGTTCAAAAAAGGAACGATAAAAGCCAATGTTTTGAAACTGTACTATTTTAAAATTCAATTTCAAAGCGTGACGTTTGTTTTTTTTTAATATTTGGCATGGCTTACATGAATCCATCAAGTTTTTGATCAACTTTTTGTTGTTGTCTTCTAATAAAGTACTTACTCTTAAAGAGAAATAATCCCTAACCAGCAAAAGGTGGTCAAAACAAGAGCATAGCATGGTAACAATTGTAAATTATATCCAGCAAACTGCAAACAGAATCCATCTCAATCAATTGACTGTTTAGCGTCCCAAATCAATTAGTTGATTAATTAATAGTGCAACTAGCAGTGGGTGTGAAAACATAGGGTAATCGCAGTCAATCCCATTTAGCTGTTCAAATTAATTCACTTAACTGCTTAAATTAATTTATTTCGCTTGTTCTACACGGAGTTAACGGAAGATTATAGAGTTTATTTGATTATTTTTTGCAAAAGGAATTTAAAATGAGTTAGAGAGAATTAATTTGGACTGGTTTGTGGTTATTAATTTAAAATTGAATTAAGTGCACTGGTTTCGCACTATTCAAGGGGTTAACTCTTTTAAGAAGTAACTACTAACTATATAGATAGTTAGTATATTGTTATTATTGCTATGATTAAATTTTTTAAATCCTAATTCGAGGCTTCATATTCGAGTAAATATCACTATTTACGTACATAAACATATGAAGCTATGCTGTACTAATGCTTTAAGTGGAGATAGAGGGAGTGTCAGACTGTTACTAACTAAAATCCAGTATTCTTTCAGTTGCCCTTTCCAAGCGCCAGGGTAACTCTTTCGAATAATCAATCGGATCGGACATTTTATTTTTTTGTTCGATCGATATCAAATAATTCTTACCTATATAATTGTCAAGCAATATACCCTCTAAAAACATAAGTCAGGTAAAGAAACACAAATATCTTACGTTAGACAATCTATATTATTCAATAAATCTTCATAAAAAGAGAGCCTCGGAAAGTCTATCGTTTACTTCGAATGCCCGATACAGACATGTCATATTCTTATCACATAATAACAACATTCATAATATTGTCTTCTACTAGATTAGATAACTTGACGTCTATCAGAAAATCCACTCTCACGTACAGACGAGACAAGATGGCGACTATTAATAAATCTATTAGCATAAACATGTTAAAATAGATATGGAAAGTAATAAAACCTTTATTACTTGCTTGTTATTTCACGATCGTAAGAAAAACAACGAAAAATAAACAATATATTATCAGGTATGTACTTAAATATTTTCTACATACAATGAAGTATTTTCCCGGACAATAAAGTAGGGTCGGCTGTCTCACATTGAACCAGGCAGCTACATTGAACCACCGCCGAATCTCGAAAATGCGACATTGCCAAACCGCACTAATATGAGTGAAAGAGAGGTATTTACGTTCCGTTTCTGCCCACTAGTTTGCGTGGCGATCGCGTGCAAAGTGGTTGTGTGAGGAGTATTCGAAAGCAAACTGACTCAAAAAGTAAATATTTTTTGCTAATTTCATTATTTTTTAGCTTTTTTCGTTTAAATAATATCAATTTATTTATATGTACAGTGTTTTCTACGGTTATTTAGCAATTAAAAGAGCTATAATTCGTGATTTTAAGAGATTGATTTGCCGGTAAAATTTTGAGTTTAGTGATCCAAACGTGGTGTGTCTCACATTGAACCACCTGAGGGTGTTACACATTGAACCACGGTTTACTGTGTACACCCCAGTCGTTAAAGGAGTGTTTTTTACAATCATTTTAATTTAATTTGAATTTGTTATATTATGGAAGGTACTTTTGTTTTTATAATTAAAAACTGTTACTTTTGTTTTTATTATTAAAATATGATAAGTATTTGACTGAAAAGGTTTTGTGATGTATAAAACTAAGACTCTCGGTTTAATTGCATATGATTTAAAGTGATTTTTATAAATATAAGGCTGATTTTTATTATAACTGTTTATTATTATTATTACAAAGTATTTGCCTTATAAATTGAACTAGAAGACATCGTTAATAAGGTGTCTCAATGTGGACGATACACTGGTTAAATGTGTACCACCTGTGGTACTCATTGAACCAAAAATCATTTTTCATAAAAACCTGTTTTACACCGAAACTAAAAGGAATATGAGAAATTAATGTTTTACAAAATTGAAGCTAAATAAATATGCTAACTATACACAAAAAAATAAAGGCATTGATGGAACATCCAGCCCACAATGAGACTTTGAAATTTACCTGGTTCAATGTGGGACAACTTACCATATGTAATAGTAATCGCTGATATCATTAGTGTTGTTATAAGTATTATTTTGAAGATATAATATGCAAAACATAGTTTTTCCACTTTTGAGTGCCGAACCACTCAACATTGAAACGGAAACTGGTGAAGGAAACTGAAACTGTGTAACTGTTTTTACTCATTTGTAATCAAAGCATTGAATACTAGCAACGAGAAATCTCATAAATGATTTCTTCTCAAATGCCACATATATAATGATATGTATCATAAGATCTCTACGGCCGTGCATGGCCTCTAACACGATAATTATGTCGTATATTATGATATATTTCGTATATGAGTACTATCAGTTTACTTCGTTAGTAAAAACTGAGATTTCTGGTATAGTTTTACGATTTATGCTATTATTTAATTCTATGAAATTCATAGTATTCAAAGAGTTAAAACACAATGAAAGTATTCAAATTATAACACCAACATTCCTACAATACATTCACACTTCATAACTTCAATACATATTTTTTGTACGCGTGCGGTTTCCAAGCTTAGGCACGTTCTTAATTAATCATACCACTTAAGTAATTAGCAGTTTACACATCAAATGTAGCGCGTTTTTCTTTTCCAATTACTTATAGTCTATTCCCATTATTACCCACGAAACAATGGCAGTTCATTCACCTTTGAAACTAAAAAAGACACAAGTGAACAATGCTATCTTAATAATCGATTTAAGCTGAGATGGTTATCGCGATGATTACTAAGAATTAACATTAATTGTTCAAGATAATTACTGATGACTATGACAAATGGGAATATAATGTCGATGTGCACTGACCCTTCATCGTCATCATTTCATCATCATCAGTGTCAGTGTCGAGCCCCTAGGATATACGTCATCTCCTTTCCTCCCAGCATGTACAACTACCTGCACCATCTACGACTTATACGAGGCCAATGACAGAGCTGTTCAGGTGCCTAAATATTGGTCTCGACTGGAAGCCGACCCCAATATAGTTGGGAAAAGGCAGGAGATGATGATGATTGTGAGTTACTCTAGAACTGAGCTGGAACCTTATCGTGACGTGTTAAAATGTCACATTCTATACAGCTTCATCCCTTTAACACTTCCGTTTAGGTCGTTAAATAGATCGGCTTAAGAGCGCGTGGTAGGGCCTCAGGACTACGAGTATATGGTATCGTCTGCACTATTCTAGAGACTTAAACTTTGGATTGAAAAGAATGAGTAAGAAACTCCTAGAATAAGCTATACTCGTAGAACATCATGCTATGACCATCGAAAGCGAAGCAATAATAAAATATGCCGGTAAACTGGGGGCATTTGGACCTTGGGTTGATTACTAGGGCCCTGGGTTAAATACTGAGGCCCTGGGTTGAATACTGGGGCCCTGGGTTGAGTACCATCGGGCCCTGGGTTGGACACTGGGGCCCTGGGTTGAATACTGGGGCCCTGGGTTGAGTACCATCGGGCCCTGGGTTGGACACTGGGGCCCTGGGTTGAATACTGGGGCCCTGGGTTGAGTACCATCGGGCCCTGGGTTGGACACTGGGGCCCTGGGTTGAATACTGGGGCCCTGGGTTGAGTACCATCGGGCCCTGGGTTGGACACTGGGGCCCTGGGTTGAATACTGGGGCCCTGGGTTGAGTACCATCGGGCCCTGGGTTGGACACTGGGGCCCTGGGTTGAATACTGGGGCCCTGGGTTGAGTACCATCGGGCCCTGGGTTGGACACTGGGGCCCTGGGTTGAGTACCATCGGGCCCTGGGTTGAATACTGGGGCCCTGGGTTGAGTACCATCGGGCCCTGGGTTGGACACTGGGGCCCTGGGTTGAATACTGGGGCCCTGGGTTGAGTACCATCGGGCCCTGGGTTGGACACTGGGGCCCTGGGTTGAGTACCATCGGGCCCTGGGTTGAATACTGGGGCCCTGGGTTGAGTACCATCGGGCCCTGGGTTGGACACTGGGGCCCTGGGTTGAATACTGGGGCCCTGGGTTGAGTACCATCGGGCCCTGGGTTGGACACTGGGGCCCTGGGTTGAACACTGGGACCCTGGGTTGAACGAAAGAGAACCCCGGGACCCTAGAATTAAGGCAAAGAACAGGAGTGGGCTTTAGTACAAGTCTCACACGCGCTCCGCTCAGAGCGGGAGAAGTCATTTTCACGATTTCCCACCACAACAAAAGAAAGGTAAACCTGCGGGGCACAACTAATATTAAAATATAGCAACAGGAAACTCTTTTCTTTTATCGATGTAAAGGTAATTAATTAGCCGCTAACGACGGCTTATTAGTCGGAGAAAATTGGCCCGGTTTTCCTTTCTCCTGAGTCCTTGGCTGCTGATTAGTACAGGAAAAGCCGCCTCTTGTTTATGGGGTAAATAGAAAACATTAATTATTGATTTATTGTATAGTTATGTATAATGTGTACCATATAATATCTTCTATCCTAACTAATATTATAAATGTGAAAGTGTGGATGATTGTTACACGCAAAAACGGCTGAATGGATTTGGATGAAATTTGGCATGCATATAGCCTTTGATATAGGCTACCTTTATCTCGATTCTTAAACACGCGGACGAAGTCGCGAGCGGAAGCTAGTGTATAGGTATATAAAAGGAGAAACTGACTGACTGACATATCAACGCACAGCCGAAACTAAGAGCTTGAAATTTTGCACAAGGTTTCTTTTTAAGATGTAGGTAGGTGAGCACTAAGAGAAGATTTATCAAAAAAAAATTAAACAATGCATTTGATTTTGAGACAAAAAATCTCGTGTGGGTCTCTATTCGTATTGGTGGATCTATTCATAAACCTTGATTAAAGAAATCTATCCTGCATACCCGTATCATACCATTGTTTTCTTTATAATTATTTGTTGGCTCTAATTTGACCACCTACTAATCTTACCTGCAAGCGACGTCCTCACCGGACACGGTAAGTTCGGGAGGTTCCTGCATCGAATCAAGCAGGAGAGGACGCCCGGGTGTCGCCACTGTGTGGACCGCCCGGAGGACACGGTGGAGCACACGGTAGAAGTGTGCCCCGCTCGGGCGGAGCACCGCCGTGTCCTTGTCGAGGCTATCGGGAGCGGCGACCTCTCGCGCCGGGCCCTGGTTCAGGCCATGGTCCGGAGCGAGGAGGGTTGGCATGCGGTCGCCTCCTTCTGCGAAGCAGTACTGCTCGTGAAGGAGGCTGCTGATCGCGAGCGCGTGAGGGAACGGTCCTCACGCCGCCGCCGCCGAGATCCCGATCCCGATTTCCGACCACCGTAGGCGCGGGTTCGCGGACGGCGAGCACTGGGTAGCTCGCCGTCCGGCAGTCTGGAAATAATCTGGACCGAGCCCAGTCGTCAACGGCGCGTTCTGTTCCACGCGCGCCTCAAGGAGATGTCAGCAAACTGTAGGGGCCCGGCAGGGCCGAAGCCTCTGGGGGGAACACGTGGTATTCCTAAAGGTTGACACCGAGTCCCCCCCAGAACGAAGGCAACGAAGGAACGGGGTAGGGGTTTAGTCAGTAAAAGTCTGACACGCCCTCCCGCTCCGCCCAAGAGCGGGGGAAGTCATTCTGATGATTCCCCTAACATAAAAAAAAACCTGCAAGCGACGATATGGTCGATGTTAGATGGGTGGCACGACTTTGGTCAAGTCGGTAATTCGTCAAGTACGCAGTTCGTCCAATTTGAAATTGGTCAAAGCTGTAGTTCGTCTAATCGGAAATTTGCCAAATTATGAAATTCGTCTAATACGCAATTGGTCAAGTGATTTAAGTACAGTCGGCTAAAAAATGAAAGTGCCGAGGTAGTTTATATTAACTTATTTATTTTATTCATATTTACACGTATGTACATAATAATCATTATCACTACTTACTACATAGTATAAAAAAAATCCTGCTGTCTGTCCCTATGTATTTTTAGATCTTTGAAACTACGAAACGGATACGAAACGGCGTGAAACACTAAATGTAAAAATCCTGTTTACAATTTTTATGTTCCATTAAAAAAAAAGTTATTTTTTATTTGCTTAAAGGGCTTTGTCGCTTTGCGACCACATCGCCCAGTAGAAAAAAACACAAAAAACTTACAATCATCATCTGCCTAGCCTTTTCCCAACTATATTGGTGTTGGCTTCCAGTCAAGCCGGATTTAGCTGAATATCAGTATTTTACGAGGAGCGGCTGCCTACCAGACCTCCACAACCCATTAACTGGGGTAACACGGTACTTCATGGCAAGACTGGAGTCAGATTTACTGGCTTCTGACTATCCGTAACGACTGCCAAAGATCTACAAATGACAGCCGGGGACCAACGGCTTAACGTGCTTTCCGAGGCACGGAGGAAACTCGTTATGTTAAGATGGTCACCCATCCACAGACCAACCTAGGCAAGCGTTGCTTAACCTTGAAGATCGACCTGTGCGGCTGTTATTATCTAGCCACGAGCTCCTCACACAAAAAACTTACAATCTACCTTAAAATTAACTCAAACAATTGTTTGGCCTAATCGGACATTGGAAAAGAAAAAAAAAAGATATGTTATTATGTGTTACAGTACTTGAAACAGTTGTGTTGCGTATTAATTATTTATACCCAACATAACTGTTTTCAGCACTAGCACATCTAATTTACCATTTAATAACTGATAGAAATCAATTATATAAATAAATACAAAAGTGAACATCCTAATCAAAGACTATTCACCCCTGCGTTCCTATGTACCGCGTTTGATGGTACACGTTTCGCGTTTGATCGACTGTACATGGACTTGACCAATTGCGTATTAGACGAATTCCATAATTTGGCAAATTTCCGATTAGACGAACTACAGCTTTGACCAATTTCAAATTGGACGAACTGCGTACTTGACGAATTGCCGACTTGACCAATGTCGTGCCACCCTGTTAGATCAGGATTTTCGTCCCCTTTTGGAATGTAAATGTATAATGAATTTATAATTTTTTAACTAAGAAATCTAGCTCACTCCCAAGGCAACTAAACGGATGTCCAAACTTTGTATGAAGAAATAATCTTTTTACACGCGGATGAAACCGCAGGCATAGCTAGTAAACTAACCTATACACTCTTGACTTAACGACCCCCAAGTTGTAACTATCAGAAAACGCAGAAACATTGTATCGTATCATACGATTTTGATCGCCACACGCCACATAACTGCGCATATGTTACATAAATAAAGTGATTTCAGTGTTAACACACGTCTACGTATGTTGGACAATACGTTCATTGACAGACTCGTATGGAGAAATCTGTTTTCACGCGGACGAAGACGCTGGCTCACCCTCTATGGTGATGAAATGGGTACCTAATTTCTTTAATACAAAAATTTATTTACACGCGGGCTAAAAGCTAGTGAGTTACTTCACTAATACCTATGTCACCTTTGACACCACGACTCCCAAGTTTTAGCTATCAGAAAACGCACAAAAAAAAAAAAAAACATGCTTGACTGTGACCACCCTGATGGTAAGCAGTGATGCAATCGTTGGTGGTCAGGCTCACTAGTTTATTAAGAGCCTATTCACTCTTGAAGGCACCCAAATTATAATCAGACGGGAAGAGCGTAGCAGGCAGAATGTACCAGTCCTTCGATTTTGATAGCCGCCACGCGCTACATAACTGCGCATAATATTACACGGATAAATAAAGTGATTTGAGTGTTAACACATGTACATATAAGTAACGTAGCATATAGAACAATAAGTTCAACGGCAGACGTCGTGCAGCCCCTAATTGCGTTCCAAGTTTAATGTCCACGTTTATTTAACTTTCCTTACGTAAATGCAACAGTTAAACCTCTGTTTTACTTCCACTTTATCTTGAAACTACAGTTTAAGGGCTAGATATAAAATACTTGACTTATTTGCCACCGCAATTGCAACACATTGACACAATTGCTGATTCGGTGGAGGTGAATAGTTTTTAAGTTTTAAAACGGAACCCTATTACTGAGACTCCGCTGTTCGTCTGTCTGTTACCAGGATTTATCTCATTAACCGTGATAGCTAGACAGTTGAAATTTTGTATTTCTGTTGCCGCTATAATAACCAATACTAAAAACAGAATAAAATAAATATTTACGTGGGGCTTCCATACTACAAACGTGATTTTTTGCCATTAGTTGCTAGGGTCGGTACGAAACTCTCCGTCCGCGAGTTCGTACTTTCCCGGCTTTTTTTTAAATAAAATGGCACTGCTTCACACTAAGAACATAGTGTTATTGCAGATAGCAATATTTACTTAACTACTCTTAGTTGGCATTGCAATGAACTTAAATGTAACGTCTTTATTTATTTATTTATATACTCTTTATTGTACACCATAAATACAATTTTATACTAGAGCCTTAAAATTAATAGGGTGTTACAATGGGCGGTCTTCTTATCGCTAACAGCGATTTTTTACAGACAACCTTAGGATGGATTTGACAAAGAAGGAGATACGCAGGTAGTTCGTGGTGGGTGGTCTTCACATTCGTTCCAGAGGTGACCGTCAAATCGTAGGATAATAGTATTTTGTGCCTTCTACATCTATTGAAGACGGAGCATAATAATTATACCTCAATTCTTCAGCTACGTTATCCTAAACGCCCTGCTCAAGTGCTCACTACACTCTCTCACTCCTACACTATTCAAGTTTGGCGATTCTTAGGGATATGTCAGTAACCTTGGATGTCCTGCGAATATCTGTCTACTATCTATATGCGTATTGACTTTAAAAAAAAAAAAAAAAAAAAAAAAAAATGCCCTTTATTCCACTAAGTGTTTACAATTTAGTATCATACGTATTGACTTTAATTGGCTGCAAATCCAGGCTGATACTGACAACCTTCTTATCATCATAATTTCAGGCCAGTCTTTTTGGTACTTAAGCAGTCAAATCTAATATTGAACTATTGGGCTAATTTCACATTTTTTTCTTTTTGTTGTATAATAATATGTTATTCTCAGGAAAAGACAATAGTACAAGAAAATATTAAGAAACTAGTGCAAACAATGAGAAAAATTTATAAAACTACGACGACTATTTAATCTTCACCCGTTTGTCAGTTCATAGCTAAAATAGACAACGTCTGTCTAGTCAGCTAATGTAGTCTAGTATGAAAATATAGTTCCCATTTATACCACAGCTCAGGTTATATTAGCCATTTCCATGTGTCTGCAAACACTCACACGTGTTACCATTATCATTTTACGTCGCTTCTGTTTATCATGTAAACCAGTGTTAGTAAACAATTCGCGTGATATGTCAGCTATTTATTTTATGTCGCACGCGAGTGTAGCGGGGAACACAGTCGTTACAGACGTGCAAGGAACTCTGTCTGCTTGTGTATGTGTGCTTGTATGACACCTGGATTATCACAGATGTTTGTTTGCACCTTGTCTGCTGTGCGAAGAAAATAGATGAAGCAGTTTGGTCGTAATGGCATAGTAGCATAGGACAAAAATAGATTTAATGGAGAAAAAACAGAATCCGATCAATACTAGACTAGTCATTGACTGACCTAAAAAGGTTACATTGAGCAATTTATCTAAAAGCAAATTATATCCCGAATTTCTAACAGATCGTAAGCAATTCTTCTAATATTCGTAAAATGGTTACACATAGCCGAATCTTAATCAATTCATTTCAGAACTACTAAAGTGGCCTTTTAGACATGCTGATTGCTAAATTAACCTATTAATACCCGCGAAACGAGACACAATAGTAAGACAATAACAGCGCGGTCCTATGAGACCGGACGGGGATTCATGAATTAATAAACTTGATGTCAAGTGTTTATTTTATTTAAAACTTTATACACTAATGAATCACTGTAGAAATACGAGCTTAGTGTGGTGCAGAGACAAATCATGGCGCAGGCAACTTAATAGAAGACAAACCAATCAATAGTGTGATGATTCTGCCAACTATTTGTCAAATACTTGTCAAACTTTGGCCTGAAAACTTGTCAAACTTTGGCCATTAAAGTAATGCTTAATTCAGAAGCCATTTATTAATTAACTTTTCAGAATTTAAAACGTCTAATCAACTATGCATTTTTGTTCGCTAGACGCAACTTTGATCATTTAAATCTAAACTAATATTATAAAGAGGAATGATTTGATTTTAAGTTTGTTTGTATATTACGGTTTAACTTAAAAACTACTTGACCGATTTCAAAGATTCATCATTAGAAAGCTACATCTTCACTGAGTAACATAGGCTATTTATTGTCTACTTTCATAGTAATGGCTTAGTTTTAAGTAATCCTAAACTAGTAAGATCTCCAGCCCACTTATTTTAAGGCCAAAATAAATAAGCCAAAAATACAGTCGCAATATATACAGTAGGTAATGTACACAAGGCTTAAGCACAACCATATATTATTATTAGTCTTCCCACACTATTTTAAAGCGATAACTACTAGGTACTAGGGTAGCAGTATCTACATCTCTGTAGATGTAGACTTAGATACGTACATAGAAATAAATAAATAAAGTTATGGTGGAAAAAAAATTACGAATCCAACCAATAAATAGTGTGATGATTCTACCAACTACATATTTGTCAAACTCTAGCCAGAAAACTAATCAAACAATGGCCATTAAAGTATTAACTTTTCGATTGTTAAAAGTCAAATCTAGTACGCATTTTTGTTCGTCAATCAAATCTTTGATCATTTAAATTTTAAATAATCCCAAATAAGACGTCTTAGACTACTACTAACCTAACCATTTTTTAAAGCAAATAAGACAAAAACACAGTCGCAATAAGTACACAAGACTTAAGCACAACCATATATCAGTCCTCCCACACTATTTTAAAGCGATAAGTAGGTACTAGGGTAGCAAAGTCTACAGAGAGCTAAGTAACACGAGTAGGGAAGAAACGCTTCTCAAGCAGTTTGCAAAGAATGGCTTTAGGAACGAAAGCCAAGCTGATTAGAGCTTATGAACGACCTCAGCTCTTGGAGCGAGTTAGGTTCTAATTAGTGAGGAAATATGGGGAAAGACACGTTTTTCATTAAGATGTATGAATGTAAGATGGTAATGCTTTAGAGATACTTGGAGAAAACATTTGATGTTTTCTGATATTCTTTATTTATTTATTTAAAAGACTTACAACGAGATACAAACAAAGCACAATTACAACACACAATCTAAGGATATCTATTGGCATATCCGCATATATACAATGTGTTGTTTTGAAAATGTATGGCAATTCGAACGGTTGTAAAAGAAGCCACAAATAATCATATAAAAATACAACAACTGTAGATAGACAGCTTATTGAAAACGGGCGCAAGCGGTGCCTCTAAATTTTCCTGCACACCCCAAAAATACCTACCAAATTTTGTTTTGTTAGGAAACTTTTGGTAGGAAACCCAGCAAATATTCAAACAGCATGATAACGCTTGAGAGTCTACAGCCCATCCGATGAAATATTCCCCTAGACTCACAAACTAAAGCCTTCCCAGAACAGCTCAATAGCTTACAAGTAACTTATAACCTAATAACTGCAGGTTACGGCTGAAAATCAAAGGGCAAGACGATAAAGTTCAAGACTTTTTAACTATTCATAAACGTGGCTGACCTAACCTTTAGGGGAAGCTTGTCAACTATATACATACCTACGACTAGCATCTGTGAAATACATACTAACGTTTGTAAAATATACGTACGTGGGAAACCATGAGATGAAATGGGAGGATGTGTCAGACTTTGACTGACTAAAACCCACAGTGTTGTTGCCAGTGGCCTTTTTTGGAGGCTACGGTAACTCCTTCAAACCATCCATAACCTTCGCAGACGTCGGCCCTAACTGGCCCCGTCAATTTTGCTGATACCTCTTTGAGACGGGCAGAAAACAACGCATCGTCGACTTGCGACTGGAAGTGGTCCTAATCGGGCGGCAGGATGTCGAGCTTTTGCTCATCATTGCTTGCCATTGAATTATATTGCTTTGCTTTGGAACATAGCCCGAAAGAATCACCAAACTTAAGGCAGAGGGCAGGGCACATTGCTCGCAGGACAAAAGGTTGATAAAGCCAAAAGGTTTTTGAGTGCCGCCTGGAAGATTTCTGTAGTGTCGGAAGGACACCGCCATGATGAACCGAGAACCTGCTGAGGATCGCGGCAACCCGAAGGATGCGCGATGCACAAGACCGGTCACTTTGGTAATACTTGTGCGGTCTTACGGCTGAAATGATGAAAGTTTCTTCTACCATCAAGTTCTTCTACCATGGGACAAACCGTCGTACGGCGAGTATCCATCCTTACATTGTCGAAACCTGCACGGTCCGAGCAAAGCTATTTACCTCGTCGTTTATACCGCGTAGGTACATCGAAGGATTGGACCAATTTGCCTGCTGCGGTTTTTCCGTCCGATTATAATTTGGGTATCTTCAAGATTAGGTGAATAGGCTCTTAATAAACTAGTGCACTTCACCATCAACGATTGCATCACTGCTTACCATCACATGGGATTGCAGTCAAGCACTTGTTTATGTCATATAAAAAAAAGTCATGCAGAATTCAGTGTCAAATGATTTCTTATGTTAGTGTCGATTTGACTCAAATTTTGTCCGAATAGTAAGGAAAGCCTTGAACGCTTTGTCGTTGGAAGGTACACGTGTACATAATGTTGTACATAATGGGCTGGAAGCTATTATTTTATTTATTTATTAATTTAAAATTCATGTACAGTGGTGGTACATAGGCGGACTTAATGCATCAGGGCATTCTCTACCAGTCAACCTTAGGGTTAAAAAGAAAACGCTGTGGTAGATCTGCACAATAAATAAATAAGTGATAATTTAAATAGAGGTTAAAGGTTACAGGTTATTTTAGTCTTCTCAACAAAGTTCTCGCTACATTTATCTACTCCTAAGAGTATGTAATGTACACACAATTAGAGCGTCCAAATATTATGTTTAGTTAGCTATTAACTAATGAATTGTTTGCTGTTCTCATCTCATTAGATAATGATTTCATATTGTTGATGTAACCTTTGAATATGTACATTTGTACAATTTTGATCCTGTTTCCCATTACAAGTAGAATCCTGAGTGGCTAATTGCGAGTTGTTTCTACGTCAACGCGATTGAAATCGCATTTGGCTCTCTGATTGGTTAGGAGCTTGGAGCTGGCCAATCGGAGCGTCGAAAGTCGTAAATGTGTCGATCGCGTCAACGTAAAACAAACCCGCACTAGGCCTATTGCGAGTTTTTTGTTTGGAATCGATTAGTCGAGCAGATGTTTGATTACTCGAGTAACTTCTCGATTCCATCCGAATCATTGTTAAACCCTTATAAGCACAATATTAATCTTTTAACTGCCATGTGGCACGTCAAAAATCTGCCAAACAAGCAACTCGGTGAGTTCATTCTTTAACAACGCAATTAAGAAAATCTGTCTTGTAGTCGTGACTGTGGCGTGCGAGACATTGCTTTTTCATGTAGTGGTCAAAAGTTTAAAAGTAGTTGTCATAACTCTCCTTGTCATTGACAAAAACCCTTTTCGACCATCCGTACATTGCAAGTATGATGAACATGATCCATTACAAAAAGATCACCCAGAGATATAACATTTTACTATCTTAAAATTCAACGAAACGCAACAGTTTACAGTAGCGTCCTAAGTAAATAAAGGTACAAAGTTTACTTCATACAAATCAAGTGTCTTGTGTGTCTAACAGTTGTAACGGTGTTTGTAAACACACTTCTAATATTAACTCTTTAACATTTACTGTAATCTAATCATAGTGTAAATAGAGTCGAAGGGAGTTAGTCTAGAAAGTGCATTTAAAGGCGATTGTAAACTGCATAGCCTCGTTTTTAAATGACCAAAGGCTACTACGAGCTCTTAACGCGATCGATTTCAAGGCCTAAAGTGAACTGTTAAAGAGTTGGAACTGTATAACGTGTAGGTAAAGGTTCTTGGAAAAGGGATTGAGCTACGAGTATATAGGGTGTATAGCTTCATTTTTATTTCTCGTTTGCCCGACTGACATTTTTATGTTAATTTCATTTTCGTATGTGTTTTTTTGTGTGTATTTTCTTTTTTTGCTTCTATTTTTAAGGAAGATTTAGCTGTTCGCATTCGCATTTCAGCCGTAATCTGTCAAAAATGACTCTTATTTCCTCTCATTTTCATAAGTTTTTGAATCGATTGTCACTGAGATGACATTGCGACTTCAATTTGAACTTTCATCAATTTCGAGAATTTACATTTAGAAATGCCGCTATAAAAGCATCAATAACAAAATAAAATACACAATGTAAACCAAAACACGCGACAACCTAACTAGCATCTCTGCCCTGATTGGCTAAACGCTGTTGTCTGCGGTGTTCTAATTGGTTTAAGCAGATCAATGCGGCTGCGGATTGGTTAATAAAAGCGGCTTGCCGTGCGGCAGTGCGTTATCTGGCCTGAAGGTTGCGTGCTGCATAAATGTCAAGTTGGTAAGCCCGTTAATTGCTGCTATCAGTTTGCGTGGAAGGGCAGCTGATAAACTACGCCATTTTAATTATAAAATTAATTATGAAGGGAAATTCATTAAGTTGAGTGCATTTGACCTTCTGGGATTAGAATATACGTAATATGTGTTATTGCATCGGAATTGTTAGCACTAACTGCTGCCAGCGGCTTCGCCTGCGTGAGGTTAGAAAATTTATCCTAAGGGAATTTACTCCCGGGATGAAAAGTATCCAATGAGCTATTGCAGGACAAGGTCGTACCTACATATATATGAAATCTGTTCAGCCGTTCGTGCGTGAAGAAGTAACAAACATAAACACAATCACAGAAACTTTCACCTTTATAATATTATTGTAATAACCGAATGGAGTAAATTACGATGGGGCGTGACAGGATGGGGGGGGAAGCTAGGGTATGGTCTTGGTGGGAATCGTTGTTAGTGAGGACAACATTACCTATAAAGTGCCAAATAACCATCTGCTGTGCTCGTGGCGGAGTACCGTACAAAGCAGAGCCCTAGCCAGTCCGAGCCATCCACGTCCCCGCCGTCCTCCCTGGGACCTGCTGCAACCGCGCCGCCGCGCGTCCGCCACCCTGAGTTGCAGCTGAGCTAACGGATGCAGGGCGAAGGGCGAGTATTCTGCGCCTTAAAACAGAATCGTCTCACTAGGAGGATACCTGAAACAAAACCGAGCACATCCGCAGGCTCTAAAGCGGCAGCCCCGCTAGCGGATTAAGGTACAGTGGGCTAATCACTCGCTTACCCGACAACAATAGATTCTCGAAACTGAAATAGTAAGAAACCGGACCGATACTTCACCGACGACTTTTGGCATGAAAACACGGACACGAATTGCCTTTTGGAATGTGCGTACGCTTAGCGGCGACAGTCGACTAGCCCAAGCCGAAGCAGTAATGATCAATTACAACTTGCAAATTCTCGGCCTAAGCGAAGTGCGGAGAAATGGGTTTGGTGAGATGAGGACGTCCAAGGGCTTGACTTTGCTGTATTCGGGCAAAGAAAGTGAGGAAGATGTACACGAGTATGGCGTGGGACTCCTTCTTTCAAATGCAGCAAGGAAAAGCCTTGTGGACTGGAAACCTATCTCAGACCGGATCATGTACGCCCGTTTCTACTCAAAAGCCCGGAAGATTTCTATCGTACAGTGTTACGCCCCAACCAATGCATCACCAGAGGATACCAAAGACGACTTCTACAACGCCCTCAACGCCACCCTTAGGAGCATAAAAAAGCAAGATATCGTCTTCATCATGGGGGACCTGAATGCAAAAGTTGGAAATGTAAATACAAACCGCGAGCGGCATATGGGTACGCATGGACTGGGAGTGATCAACGAGAATGGCGAACGATTTATCGAGTTTTGTCAGAACCACGACTTGACTATCGGAGGCACATTATTTATTCATGGCGACCACCATAAGTACACGTGGAACTCACCCGATGGCGTCACCAAGAACCAAATAGACCACCTTGCCATTAGTTCCACATGGCGTTCTTCATTACTCGATGTCCGTAACCGCAGGGGCGCCGATATTGATAGCGACCACCATCTGGTGGTTGCTGAAGTCCGGCTTAAAATTGCTGTAGCCCATAAAGCTGGAGGACCGGGCAAAATAGGAAAAAGGTTCGACGTAAGTAAACTGAATGACTCCGACACACGTAAATCATTTCGGCTTGAGCTACGCAATCGCTTTTCAGCACTCGAAGCTGCTACAGACTCACTGGACGAGGAGTGGAACCGCATCAAAGTGGCCTATACAGAGACCAGCTCCGTTGTTCTAGGACACAAATCGGCCAAATCTCGCGAAGATTGGATGTCACAGCGTACCTGGGGTCTGATTGAGGACAGAAGAAAGCTTCATCTGAGTCTGCTTGAGACTCAGGATAGCACCGTAAGAGCCGACCTTAACATGCAATACCGTCAAAAACGCAGAGAAATCTATCGCAGCACCCGCAAAGATAGAAGACAGTGGGCTGATGGTATTGCAGATCGTGCTCAACGAGCTGCGAACTCCGGAAACCTGAAGGAGCTATATAACGCAACTAAAACCCTGGCAGGAAACAGTAGATTCAAGAGGAAGCCACTGAAGTCCAAAGACGGTCAGCTCATTGTGACGGCGGAAGAGCAGCTGATTCGCTGGCGGCAACACTTTGAGGAGATTTTCCGTTCGTCTGCAACACAGACTCCTGACACGTTGCAGATCCAACCCACACCAACCCGGATGCTCGACATCGATACGGAACCACCATCAACATCTGAAGTTGCTAAAGCAGTCCGTTCTTTGAAGACAGGTAAGGCGCCAGGACTCGACCTGATAACGGCGGAAATGTTACAAGCTGACTTATCCTCTGCCGTCGATGTTCTGACGCCCCTTATTGAAAAGATCTGGACCGCCGAAGAACTCCCAGACGAATGGAACAAAGGCCTATTAATTACTGTGCCGAAGAAAGGTGATCTTAGTCAGTGCAATAACTGGAGAGGTATTACGTTGCTCTCAATTCCCTCAAAGGTTTTCTGTAAGATCATCTTGGATAGGCTGTCTAAGGCCCTGGATCCCCTACTACGCAAGGAGCAGGCTGGTTTTCGTTCTGGCCGCTCGTGCACCGACCAGATCAACACTCTCCGTATCATACTTGAGCAGGCATCAGAATGGCAAAGGGAGGTTTATCTAACTTTTGTTGATTTCGAAAAAGCCTTTGATACGCTGAAGTGGTCCAGCATCTGGTCTCGCCTACTGAGCATTGGAGTGCCACCTAAAATTGTTCGTCTTCTGGAGGCTATCTACAGGAAGTATTCTTGCAAGGTAACGCACGACGGCCTCATCTCGGATGACATCGCAGTACACGCTGGTGTCCGCCAGGGCTGCCTACTTTCGCCGCTTCTTTTCCTTGTGGTCCTTGATGGAATAATGCTTCGTGTTTGCGAAAACAGGCGTCGAGGCATAGAATGGGGATTGTCTGACATCTTGGAGGACCTTGATTACGCCGATGATCTTTGCCTCTTGAGCCACACCCACGCTGACATGCAGGCTAAGTTGGACGATCTGAGTCGGGAAGCAGCAAAAACTAGCCTCAAAATAAACATCAGAAAGACACAGGAGATGAGAGCTGGTGTCAGGAATCCCTCACCGTTGATGTTGAACACAGAGGTAGTGGAACGAGTACAAAAATTCACATACCTAGGAAGCGTTGTAACAGAAACCGGAGGTAGTGAAGAGGACATCACTTCACGGATCGCCAAAGCCCGAGCAACCTTCGCGCAGCTGAGACCTGTTTGGCAGTCGCGGAAACTGACCCGAAGGATTAAACTCAAAATCTTCGGGTCCAATGTCAAACCCGTACTGCTCTACGGGTGTGAAACGTGGAAGGTCACAAAGGACATCTCTCGCCAAATCCAAGTTTTCGTCAACCGCTGTCTCCGTCGCATCCTCGGAATTTACTGGCCCGAGACGATATCAAACGTAGAGCTGTTGGAAAAATGCCACGAGAGCCCGATCGACCACCAGATCAAGCGTCGCAAGTGGAGATGGATTGGCCACACGCTCCGAAGGGATTCCAATCACATACCCAAACAAGCTTTGGACTGGAATCCCCAAGGAAAAAGAAAGCGTGGCCGTCCCCGTCAAACTTGGCGTCGCACCGTGTTGGCAGAAGCGGCGAGCAACGGAATGACGTGGAGCGAGGTGAAACGGGAAGCTCAAGACCGTTCGCGATGGAGGATTACTGTGGACGCCCTCTGCCCCATCTAGGGGACATAGGACATTAAGTCAAGTTAAGTCAAGTGACAGGATAGAACGGAAAAAATATAGGTAGATGTTACCACTGTATTATGAACGGCTAACAAATCCGTCGATCCGCAAAAACCATTTCGATATCGGTCCTCCTAACACAATTATACAAATCCAGGAAAAAAGGACAACAAAAATGGCAGCAGTCGACGTATTTTGAAACATGTCGGAAAAGGGGATGGCGACCGAACCTTCGTCAGTTTCGCGGCCTACTTCCTATGTCCCTTGCTGAATTATACATCATGTTTTGAAAGATACACTGAAACGCTGAAATACAGAAATAACGAACAGTTTTGTTAGCCGCATTGACAGTGATTGAGATACAAGCAATAATTGTGGGACCATTTAGTGGAGTTGCATTTTGTGGGTTCTTGTTTGTTGTTACAAGAGTTTTACTGCTGTTTTGTAATTATTATGGCCTAATCCTGGCCCTACTTAATTTGGACTGGGCTGGATATGACTGCCTGACATGGATTAGTATTGTTTTTAAAATGAAACAAGTCTTTTTCAATATCACTTCATCACAACAGAAAATAATGTAGGTAATTTAGTAGTTTCACAATTTTCAAAAGTAAATTATTGTTTCAATTCACAATTTTTACCTAATGAACACTTTTCATTTTTTTACTTTCACTCTGGCAGGGCACATCCAACCCAGTAATACGAATTAGAATTCAGCATTAAGTACGTAAACTTACAAACTTCCTAAAATAAAACCCTTTTAACATTAAATTCTCGCCATAAAGGAACAGCCTCAAACAATAAATTCTGTTAGTATCAAAAACTTTTCGAATTTATCGCTGTCCAAAAACAAATAATTGAATAAACTTTCTCATTATAAATAAAGTCGAACGGTGAACTATCTGTAAAATATCGAAGTTTTCTTAAGATCTGAAAAAGTTTCATTCAATGAAGTCTACGGTCTGAACTGAAATAACTTAATAAATAAGCTCTAGAAAGACGCAAGACAAATTCGTAATGAAGACGATAAACTAGGTAAAGCTAAAATTTAAAGCAACGTTACAAAGTTTATTTTACAAAACCCAACTTTAAATTTTAAAGTATAATCGTATGAAGAAGAATATTTTGGCCTAGATCCGAATGAAAATGTTAACTAAATCGAATTGAGATCGTGTAGCTGTGAACTTACCGACAGTTTACAAGATAATAAAATCTGAATGAGCATTTCGAAATCCAACTGAGAATACTTTAGTATGATGACTGACATACTTACATGATTTGAAAAGCACTGTTCAATCATTTCTTTACTTTTATTCTAGATGAACGGAGATGGCTGACAGAATAGAAGAAAACGCTGAATAGACAAAGGAAAGATGATGTTACTAGAACGAGAGAAGAAACTAGGATAATATCTTTTCATCTCGTACGCACCATGCTCGAACGACTGAACGGTATTGAATGTAAATGCACAAGTAAATCATGCTTTATCTTATAGCCAGAGCCTGCTCTGGCATAGCACATACTTTTCATTCTGGAAATATGTTCCCTTCACATTTCAAACGAGCGAAAGTCGCCAGCAGAAGCTATTACCTATTTTATATACATATAGGAAACTGACTCCAAATAAATTAAGACACTTAATGGCCAAGACTACAGAACACGACGATAACGATCTGACAAAACACACCAATACGAAACAATACATTCAAACAATCCACAAGTCCCCGAATTACCGTCCACATGTTTTCACACAAGCATTTAGATGCTGCGTTTCACAATGTTTACACGCAAATGCAAATAGATACAGTGACGTGAATAATCCAGGCGTTAACCGATGCGTCTAAATTGGGCCAGATGAAGCGTAGCGTGTCGAAATTCTGTCGAATACGGCTTTCGCTCCAGGCTTGCGACATCGCACGAACGTGTGAGGTACCCTTTAATCTGGTTAAAGATTTCGTCATAGGGCAGGAAGTTTGGACGGCGTAGAATAATAAATGATGGAACATTTTGGGGTTAGAAAGGAAAATAGGAAGAGGATGTCTCTTCATTTAGAATGTATTGAAGTGGACTGTGAAGCGCTTTGTGGCTGGAAAGGCTATTTTTGGATCGTCTTTGGTTTTAGTGACATGTGATGGATAGTTTTTTTTTTGGGATCTTATTGATGTGACAAGACTGTGATGGACTCTTTTAAAAAAATCTATTTCTGGAGTGGCTTTTCTTGGATACTTTTACTCAGTCGATAACTCGATACGAGTAAATCTACAGCAATAAAGTTGCAAATTGATGTAAACTTAAATTTCATATACCAAGCAAAACTAAAATGGATTTTAGCAATAACATGTTAGTACCATCCATTACATCCCTGCTTATTTTGCTTTCACCTCAAGGCTGGAACTACTCCTAATAACATAAATATCAGTCTTACAGATAACCCCATTCTAAAAGCTTTCATACAAAACAGACTCTCTGTGCCTATTTGCACATCTTTTCATAAACACTCGTTCACTAACCAGTACATAACTACCTACTTGTATATAGGGCTGTCTAAGTACTGGGAGAGTATGTCATTAATCTTCAGCTGTCGTATGTATCGACGTGATGTATGAAATGTTGTGGCAAAACGATGGGCCAATCAGCTTAGTGCGCTGCACGCACTAGGTGGGTATAGTCACTACTTGCGCCCCTCTAAATGCAACATATCAATTTATTGGTAAACAAAAGCAGAAAAAAAACATATTTGAAATATTTTGCGTATATTATATAGCCAAGCTCTTTTTTCCAATACAATTTTTTTAACTAAAACTCCGTTACTGAATTGAATTTTCGGTTGGAATATTTCAAAATCAATTCCTTTCGAAATATATCCAACGTAATTGCATTACAATCGCGCTTCACTAAAATGCATAACGCGGTTCGCTGGTCTGTACTTCCATACATATTCTAAATCTGTACAGTTGGGCAGTTGAAGCGTTTGTGGTTGAATGACATCCAGAGGCTATGCACATGCACCACGTTAAAGCTCCAAGTCTGGTGGGATAGTCTAATTTCCTGATACGACCTACTTTACTTCCTGATCATAACTTGGCATCCATGATACGGATCGCAACCATAATGAATACAACGAAAACAAATCAGATAAAGGAAGACCATATTCTGGATGAAGGGACTTAGAAATTATTATTATATTATAAACTGTCAACTTACCTTCAACCAAGGACATAATGACACATGAAGTAAAATCTACAGAAGCAAGAGACCGTATGTTGTGTACGGGTATATGAGGATATAGTTGTACTAAATCTGAAGTGTTCTGAAGTTGCCTCTGCGCCTTCCGGTAAGTCGTAGGATGGGCAGGCCTCCCACAAGGTAGACCGTTAGCCTGGTAAGAATCGCTGGAATCCGATGGATGCAAGACACACAGGACTGCTCATTGTGGCGACACTTGAGAGAGGCCTATATCCTACAGTGGACGTCTTTCAGCCGAAATGATGATGATGTTGCACTCTCGTACTAATATTGTTTCACAGACACGTAATCATCAGGCAACCCTATGTAAGTAGGACATCTAATCTGTGAGTTCCTCTTGCAACACAGTCAAGCTTGGTTACCACAGTTAGTTTACAAGCCATCGTAAAATTCGTGTGATTTAATAGCGGCGTGGGTGTAAAGTGCCCGCTATTTTCTATGCACGGAGATTCAATAGCCACATTGTAAGTTGAAAGTTGAATAATGTTTATATTTAACTCGTCATACATGCAAAATTGACCGACGGCTTAGCCTCAAGTTTGCTATTAGAATCGTATCTGAATTGTCAATCATTGGCTTCATTGCATGTTGATTTTGACAAAGTTGACAATACCAAATTTGTCAAAATCAACAAATATTAAGCCAATGATTGACAATTCAGATACAAATCTAATAGCAGACTTACATCCCTAGTCAAGGTAGCGGAATGCCGATAGTTTTACGAGACGCATAGGACTGGTCATTGTGGCGACGCTTGGGGAAGGCCTATGTTCAGAAGTGAACGTCTTTCGGCTGAAATAATGATGATGATGACATACAAAATTATATGTAGAAAAACTAGTGATTTGCTCCAGCTTCGCTCGGGTGAAAATTATCTATGGAAACTTTACTTGTTTATTGTTCTTTCTATTAATGGAAAACGCAACAAGTTCCGTTGCGGGGTTTAGGAAAACTAAGCGGATAAAAAGTCTTTGTTTTATACTACCTATTAGTGGAAGTGCCTAGGGGTTTTTACCTCGTATTACAGTTACTATGTGACGCAGCAGAAAGCTGTGGTGTCTGTCAGATTTTTTAAAATATATAACAAACTAGTGCTTGACTGCAATCTCACCTGATGGTAAGCATTGATGCAATTGTTGATGGTGAGGCGCATTAGTTCATTAAGAGCCTATTCACTCTAGCCTTGAAGACACCCAAATTACAATCGGACGGGAAGACCGCAGCTGGCAAATTGTTCCAGTCAGATACAAATCTAATAGCAGACTTACACCCCGGGTCAGGGTAGCGGGAATCCGATAGTTGCGAGACGCATAGGACTGGTCATTGTGGCGACGCTTGGGGAAGGCCTATGTTCAGAAGTGAATGCCTTTCGGCTGAAATGATGATGACATACAAAATTATATGTAGAAAAACTAGTGATATGCCCCTGCTTCGCTCGGGTGAAAATTGTCTATGGAAACTTGTTTATTGTTCTTTCTATTAATGGAAACCGCAACGAGATCCGTTGCGGGGTTTAGGAAAGTAAGCGGATAAAAAGTCTTTGTTTTATACTACCTATTAGTGGAAGTGCCTAGGGGTTTTTACCTCGTATTACAGTTACTATGTGATGACGCAGCAGAAAGCTGTGGCGACACGTAGATTTTTTATATAAATATAACATAAACTATTGCTCGACTGCAATCCCACCTGATGGTAAGCAGTGATGCAATCGTTGATAGTGAAGCGCACTAGTTTATTAAGAGCCTATTCACTCTTGCTTTGAAAGCACCCAAATTATAATCGGACGGGAAGACTGCAGCTATAAGCAGTAATCAGCTCATACTTGTAAGATAGAACGTTGCGCGTGACTTTAAGGGACATTTTGACCCCTCTTTTTGAAGCGTTATGATTATTAAGCTCCTGGCAGTGGACTATATGAAAAGAATTAAGTCAACATTAGCCTATGTTCCCGCGTCAAATCATATACATTTCAGAATTCTTAGAAGGATCTGTCAAAATAGACACGATAAACTTGCTATGGGTATCGGTTATCATTCAATTTGCGGATGAATTGGTGCCAATTGGCATCGAGCAGCTGATTGGTGCATGACGCGAGACAGGCGCAGGCGCATGGTGCAGTTTGAAAGGACGGCTGTGTCTGAGGCACGATTACTCACTGTTGGGACGGGGCTAATCAAAACGTTCGTCCGTTTCTTGTTATGTTTGACTGGGTAAATTGTCTTAGCTATTGCGTTTTGCTGGGTAGAACTGAGAAAGAAGAATGGTTATGGAATGGTATCTAGATGCTTAGCATAAGTATAAGCGCAATCAGCCTTTTGAAAGAAATAAAGAGGGAGAATGAACGAAAGAAAGAAAAATATTTATTTAGCACACATAGACACACACAATTTAGGGTGCAATGCACCTTTCAATGTTCCCACTGCTGGGACTCAGACCCATTCACTGTATAGAGAGGACCCTAGGAGAGGTAATAGGCCATCGTAATCTACCACGCGGGCCCGGTGCGGGCTGGTGGATGTCACATATCTTGGAATTTTTAGTTCTAGGATATGGCGGTTTCCTCACAATGTTTTACTTCACCGTTTTGAGAGCAGTGGTGAGGAAATAAAATACACTAAACATTGCGCCTAGCTGGGTTTGAACCCACATTCTATTACTCGGTAAGTTGGGGTAATTACAACTGGATCACCACTGCTCTCCGTCTCTGTCCACGCTTACATTAAGAATGTTCGTAACAGCAATATGTAACGATTTTTTTTTAATTTGGACCTTATCCAAAATGGCAACGGTACATTTCAATGCTAGGTTTCTTTTTGCTTTGAAGGATTGATGATAAATGTTTTTTTTGCTGAAGTGAGAATGAGAGGTTCAGGAAAGATGGATTGATTGAGTGAAGAATGATATAAAAGGAAAGAAAGTGAATGATAGCGTCAGGCAATCGATTGACAAGGGAGAACGAAAAAAGAAACCGAACCAGCAGTAAAGGGATAAGAGTCGAAAGATGATGAATAAGAATTTAGTTGGTGTAGGTACTGGCAAGCTGATTTTAGGGGTCAGAGCCCATTCGTCCCCTAAAATTCGTCCCCCGGCATAAAAGTTGTGGATTCGGCCCCTATATAGGTGCCCATTGGTCTCCTGGTAGGGGACCAATTAATATTTAATAAAAAAATTATTTTTAAGGTACCCATTCGTCCCCTCTAATATAATACAATATAAGTTAAAGATTCGGCACCTATTCAGGTGCCTATTGGTCCCCTGAGATAAAATAAGCTAAATTTTACACAAGAAACGGTTAACATAGTACACTTGTGAACAGTTTATTAACGGAATTAGTTTAATAAATCATAACAGATCATTGAAAAAAGAGCTATGATGGTTGATAATCCGTCATGATAATAATATAACCTGTCGATAGGCTTACGATGTAATATTGTTTCTCTACGAATGGCTTTTTAAAAAACGGGGTACAAAATAGATAAGGTGTTTTGTTTGTATGTTATGGCTGCCTCGGTGACATATTGGTTCTTGAAAGTGACTGCGAATACGAGACTTCAATGTGTCTTTGGTCTTTTGGTCTTTTCTGCGCGACTGTACCAGGATACCAAGCTGCAGTATACACATATACATCTACTTATATTAGAAGAACGAATAAAAATAAATATTCTTCAGGGGACGAATAGGCCCCTCAAAAGTTCCAGGGGACGAGTGGGCACAGGGTGCGAATCTTGGGGGACGAATGGGCTCTGACCCGATTTTAGCAGGGCCTAATATTATGTATTTTCTTTTTTTTTATTTATTGTTGGTCTATGGATGACTTAAATAACACGACATCGAATAACTCTTTCTGCCAGGAGTGGAACAAGAGGGAGTATCAGTGTCTTACGGACTAAAACCCGGTCCTAGGTTCCACGGCTGCCATTACTCTATCGATCAATCCCGCAGACTTAGACCTTGATAAGTTTATTCATACTAATAGCTCTAGGTACACAGTTAAACATAATTGATATAATTAGTATAATAATACATGTATTAATATCGCCATTACCTGTAATTTCAGGTACTATTCGTGGAACGTGCCTGTTCTGAATATTTTAATTATTGAAAGTGTTTTCATGCAAATGTATTTGAAAAACACGATTTCATGAATAATCACAAAGAAATTCTGTCGAATGTTTTTTTCTTTTAACTTATTTACTATTTTAATATAGCACAGTTACAGACATTTGATATCAGTGTGTTTTATCCAAAAATTCAAATTATTCTTCAGATATATAAAAATCTCGAGTCAAAGGTTTGATGGAACTTCTCCGAAACTTCTCGACTGGATTTTATGAAAAAAAAAATTGAGTATTTGTTGGTCTGAAAATAGTTATAGCTAGTAATTTTTACCGTCCTACCTGTGATCCCCATTTTGTTCTTTGATAATAATTCATATGGCATGCCGTATTGATATAGGTACTCGCTGACGCTAGTATGGATATAACTGTGGAAGATGTTATGGTTTAATTTAAGACAACACTGTTTACCGTGAAGACACCGAACTTAATGTACCTACGCGGTATAATTGACGAGGACCGTAGAGGTTTCAACAACGTAAAGGTGGATACTCACTGTACGTACTTACAACCGTTTGTTTTCCCAAATCATTTTTTTGTTTTTACCTGAAAAGTGATGAAAACAATTTTAGGTTAATATGGAAAAGTTCAGAAAGTTTCAGTTCAGTCTTCATTCATGACAGTTCGTAGAGGTGTGCTACTCGTATTACGCAATCATACAACTAATCAACAAATTTCTCGGAACTAGTAACTACGAGTAATTAACACCCGAACGTTTAGGTACTAGATGTTAGTATCAAGAACAGAACTGACAACATAGAGCATGGAATGCCCTATGTCGGCACCTCGACAGAGTATAAAGACGACATTGCTAATAATGTTTATTCTGGACTACGCAATGAGGGTTTTCTGTAATGCCGGTCTACATGGCAGCACTGCCAATGCGTGCAAATCCTCATTGAAAGAGAGTATTCGATACATTTAACGGCACAAATCACATGTTATAGAAGCGAAAAGTTGAAAAGAGTAATAATTACCGTTTCTACTTTAAAAACAAGTTTTTTATGAATAAGAAATAAAAGGTACAAAAATAATTTAATAATAAATATCCCTCGGTACTCATATGTCAAATCTGATAGATTCTGTGTATCCGTAACAACTGTCAAAAATAGAACAATCAACAATCTGTAGAAATTATAGCAGAGCCAAAAGCTATTTACCTAATGGATAGACCGACCTATCCCTTGACTGATCTCGGCAAGCGTAGCTTAACCTTGAAGGTAGACCTGGCCAGCCTTTAGCCAAATAAACGTTTTTTTCTTTTCTTGCTTTATTTTTTGATAAACTTGAGTTTTTATGACAAATTTTGAGAGTACTGATTCTGCGGCTGCAGCCGAGGCATCTAATATACTCTGTGGCTTACTAGATATCAGTACCAAGAACTGATACGATATCAGTTCCTGTTATTCATCCTGTTACATTTCTAATTACTAAACATTACTAGTTTCGAATCAATTTATGTAACAGGAAGCCATTTATTTCCATTTCATTCAAAATGTTGTTACAGGCTATTAGAGAGATAATTCTGTCACTTCTACAAATTAGTAGTCGGGAAGTGGTATTTCTGTGATAAAAGTGGCAATGCTGCTCCAAGTAGGTACAGTTCACTATTTTTAACATAAACTAGTGCTTGACTGCAATTCCACCTGATGGTAAGCAGTGATGCAATCGTTGATGGTGAGGCGCACTAGTTTATTAAGAGGATGATCCACTTTCCCACTGCTAAGCAAAGTCATTCCTCGACATCTTCCAGTGTATTCTATTCTCAAGTCCAGGTCATCTCGCCACCACATCCCAGATCGATCTCGGCGGCGTCGTCCATCCTCAGTTACTCACTGTGTGGTTTAGGTACTTTTTAATTAAGGTTAGTTAATTTATAAAAATAACTTACACCCTTATACAAGAACTTTCTCCTGTATCGTAGGTGTGTTTACAAATATGTAAACTCACTTATACATTACACCCATACCCAGAACTAGGTACTAGCTTTAGGAGTTTAGGACATTCAGATGTTTGATACAAGCGGGAATCAAACCTGCGACACGGAACGCAGCAGCCAATCGCTCAACCACTAAACCAACTGTGCGTGTGTTCGTTTAACAGAGCGCATGTGTGATGCAGAATAAAATTTGCATCTGGATTCATTACCTAATACCTAATGTATAAGTTATCTCATATATACTTTTTAGTGTTAATAAGTTCTTGTGTCAAGAGGAAGCGCGGGCTCGCGAGAGATGGAAGGAGTGGAGGGAGGCCTTTGCCCAGGAGTGGGACAGAACAGGCTAACAAAAAAAAAAAAAGTTCTTGTGTAAGGCACAAACATAGTTTCTTACAATTAAAACAATATAGGGAATACCCCACCCTTTCTCTACACACCACAATTCCGAGAACAGACCAGTTAGACGAGACGTGTAACTAGTGCTTTGTTTACCTTTCCCCCTTCAATGCGCCATAGACAACTACACAAAGGACATTGGCAAGACGTGTCTGACAATTGACAGTGTTGCGCAACTCCTGACGTGTGATGTCACCAGAGACTTGAAGAAATGGACTGAGCGTTAACTATCGTGTATTATTATGAAGTGAATAGGTATGATCGGAAAAGTGTGGGTGAGACAAAGCTGTCTTACGATCAGTAGTTGTCTACCTAGCCTTTTCCCAACTATATTGGGGTCGGTTTCCAGTCAAGTCGGATTTAGCTGAATACCAGGTTTTTACGAGGAGCGGCTGCCTACCAGACCTCCACAATCCATTAACTGGGGTAACACGGTACTTCATGGCAAGACTGGAATCAGATTTACTGGCTTCTGACTATCCGTAACGATTGCCAAAGATCTACAAATGACAGCCGGGACCTACGGCTTAACGTGCTTAACTTGTGTAACAAAAATTTCTTACTAAGTACCTACTGAGAAAATGCTAGTATTAAGTACCTAAGTAATATTTTTAAACAAAGCTCTTTCGTATTCCTAAACGCCCTTTATGAGATACCTGTAACGTAGGACGCTTCATCAACCCAAATAAAAGTGTATTTCACTTCGATCATGTAGTTAGTTTATTTTTGTAACTGTGAAAATTCAATGGTAACATTTGACCCATATATGCAACGGAATGTTGTGGCGACGCTTGGGGAAGACCTATGTCCAGTAGTAGACGCCTTTTGGCTGAAATGATGCTAAGGAAGACAAATAAAAACTTGTTATCTATACTAATATAATAAAGAGGTAAAGTTTGTTTTTTTGTTTGTAGGGGGTAATCATACACATCTCTAAAGATCCGAGTCAGACAACAAAAATGTAGGTATTGATAGAAAGCTGCTTTCTTCCTGAGTGTTATAGGCTATATTTTATGCGACCCACTTACGATATATTATTATTTTTTCTGAATTTACTTGGTTATCCGACTTCCACGCGGGCGAAGCCGCGGGCAAAAGCTAGTACCTAATAAAAAGACATGTATTAGTCGTATATCCATATTCTACAGAGCGAATTCAATTTCGTGACAATATCACTCAGTCCATTCCTCTAAGTCATGGCTATCACAGACCCGTGCGTGTTCACTTGCCTTTACAAGCGTGTTATATACCTAGCTCTATTGTTTCATATGAATGTTTTGACTCAACGTGTGGTAGCCACGGGTGGAAACATTTTCATGAATGGGAGGATATGGAATACATATAGTAAGTATATAAAAATCTTTGTTAAGACATTTTATAAATAAGGCTCTTTTTATACTCGTATAACGATTGCAAGGAATGTAACTAATTCAATAGGTAAAGTTAAGCAATAGCAAAAACTAGCAATTCCTATAAAAATTGGTAGGTATTCAAGGACTTAGTGCAGACCGTTGCACATTTTCCTCAGGGATGTGCCCTACCAGGCGTTGCACAGAGTGGGTTACGGAATGGTCTTTTAAGAGTTAACGCGCCCCTTCTAGGTGCTGATGGTGATCACCGGATTGGTTTTAATTGAGATAAAAATCCCACACTCCCCGGACTTAACCCCAAAGTGTGGTGTGCCTTTTGAAGGTTTATTTATTTAAACATCTTGCACATACCTAATGGTACAAAGGCGGACTTAATGCCTTGGGCATTCTCTACCAGTCAACCAAGGGTGGTGAAGAGAAAGCATGGTAGGTGCATTAAAAAAAATCTATTAAGATAGAAAAACTAAATATAGGTAAAATAAACATACACAAATATTAATATAACATATACCTACATATATATGTATATATATATAAAGTAAAAGAAAGGGGTTTTGAGACGACTCCGCTATTTGTGAAGAAAATAACTCCTTAATCTCCGCTTAAATGCATACCGACTGGTAGCCGTCCTGATGTCGAGAGGAAGCGCATTCCACAGAAGTATGGACTGTATAAGAAAGGTTTCCCCTAGTCGACAAATAAAAAAGTACCAATAGACCATAGTATTCTCAAAAATAATACCTATCTCTTCGTCCAAACTAATTCATTACAGAAACCATAGACGAACAACACTATCAACCTTCAAATCAAATACAAAGTAACCATAAACCCAATAAGATAATAACAGATTTTCATTTACCAACAGTCGAGTAAAAACCTAAGCTAGAACAGTGTCCGGCCAAGTATTATATGCAAGCAGTAATTGTCCCACTGTCGGTCGAGGCGCCAAGGGCTAGACTGAAGTTCAGAACCATGCCGTATTGTTGGCTGGAGGCCATTCTTTTTCTTTGTTCAAAATGCCGAGGTATCCACGAGAATGTTTGGAGACGACAAAAATTTTTGTGTTTTTCAAGAATTAATGTGTCAGTTTTTAACTGTATATATTTTTAAGTTAGGGTATTATTTTGAAGTACCTACCTACTACGTAGTCAAAGACGAAGCAATATGGTCTTCTTTTACTTATGCCAATAGAAGAATAATGAGCTGCGAAAAAGCGAATGTTCGAAGGAGTTACCGTGGCCCTATAACACAAAGTAACACAGGTGGAGTTTTGGTCAGCAATAATCTGACGTGCGGCGTTGTGAGAGGGCTCTTACTTCACCTAGAGCGGGAAAAGTTATTTTATTTTAATAAGTACTTTGATAGACTACAGACACAAATATACAGTACATAAATCTGAAGTCCAATTACTACTGTACACAGCGTTCAATGTTTAATATTCTTCACTAGTGACATTAACCTATCAATCCCCGCGAAACGAGACACAATAGTAAAACAATAACAGCGCGGTCCCATGAGACCGGTCGGGGATTCAAACAACGACAACCACCTCAAAAAGAAGAATAAGTTATAGACGATAAAGAAATAGCTAAGATACAAGTTACCATAACTCAGAAAACTATAGTACAATAAACAGAATAGCTACATTTAACCTTTTCTTCCATAGCAACAGTACAATAAAATTCAAAACAGAAGATACACGTTCTCGGCATGTCACTCCAGCCAAGCGAAGGCCGATTTGTATTACCGATACATGTACGTCTGCGTTCAGACAGACAGACTGGCTGACTGGCTAATCATGTTACTTGAATGGCGATTGAAATCGGTTTCATTTGGCCTTTGAAAACGACAAAATGGAACCGATTCCAATTATAACTGAGCTACACGGTGGAGCGGAGACTGTTTCATACGATTGTGAATGCATTGTGTTTTTGATTGTTACGGTATTTTTAAATCAAAGCTTAAACGTGGATTAGATTTTTAGGGTTCCGTACCTCAAAAGGAAAAAACGGAACCCTTATAGGATCACTTTGTTGTCCGTCTGTCCGTCCGTCTGTCAAGACCCTTTTTCTCAGGAACGCGTGGAGGTATGAAGCTGAAAATTATATCAATTACTCAGGTCTACTGTCCCTTGAAGCTGTGAAAAAATCAAACTTCTAAGCCAACGCAATCAAAAGATACAGCCGTTTATGCCGCAAATTTTCGACACTTGCAAGGGAATCAAAACCTACAGGGTACTTCCCGTGAACTCAGAATCTTGAAATTTGGTACGAAGCAACGTCTTATAGCATAGATAAAGGAAAAATTACGAAAACCATAAATTTTTAGTTACATCACATAATATATTTTTTTTTTAATAATTTTAAACTTACTACCCATTTCCTCATAAACGCGTAGAGGTATTAAATTGAAATTAAATACTCAGGTCTATAATAACTTTAAGCTGTAACAAAATCAAACTTCTATGTCAACGCAATCAAAAGAAACAGCAATTTAAGCTGCATATTTTGAAACTCGCAAGTACTCGCAAGGGAATCAAAACCTAAAGGGTACTTCCAGTCGACCTAGAATCTTGAAATTTGGCATGAAGCAACGTTTTATAGCACTCATATAGGGAAAAGTCTGAAAACTGAAAATTTGTTGTTACGTCACAAGAATTATTTTTTTGAAAAATCTTCAACGCTCGATTCGAGAATAGAACTTTATTCATAGGTAAGTTAGAGGTATTGAGTTGAAATTAACACCATATAATTGGGTCCGTGGTCCCTTGAAGCTGTGCAAAAATCAATCAATTCAATTGGTAAAGTGACGGGAAAAAAAGATTCGTCCGTTTATACTGCAAAAAACGTACATTTTGAGACTGTTGAATTGTTCGATTGAACTGTTTTTATAGGTAAGTTACTACGGAACCCTCAGTGCGCGAGTCCGACTCGCACTTGCCCGGTTTTTATTTGTGTGAAAGGCTCTAAGCCTTTAAGACGAAGACGATGGGACGATTTTATGAAGAAGCAAAGATTATACAGGCATAATCACAACTATTCATAGTTTGACTTTTTAAGTTCTGTTGGATTAGAGATCACAATACATCACATTGAATACTATCACAGTTATATTATAAAGGCAAAAGTTTGTATTTTTGTGCTCCTTTACGTTTAAATAACTAAAAGACTTGGAAGAAACTAGGGACACGTATAGACTACTTCCTGAACTAACACATAGAATACTTTTATCCCGGGAATATGATTAATTGATTACTCTTCAATGTAAACCATAAAAAATTAGAGAAGGAGCACAGGTATGAGCTTGCTATTCTTGCTTGGGATAGTTTTCTACCGTCGGGTAAAACCTAGTTAAATACAAAACATAATATCATTTCTCCCTTTCATCTAATGCACTCCATCGATGTCACCTATACCGACAACAAAACTGTGCACTATTTCGGGCATAATCCGATGCTTACAACTTTCATGCGCAAACGCAGCAGCATTACTGGCATGCCAACGTCATTAGGGCCGTCATACACTCGCGGCAGGTGACACTAGCATCGTGACTTCGTGACTAGTCGAATGTGAATCAAATTTTATTTCTGTATCGGACAAAACTTTGTGGACGTGATTTTCGTCGCGATTTTCACCGGAAATGTTTCAGGTGTGAGTAAATAACGCCTTTGGGAATACTGTGGCCTGGCCTCCGGGAATTCTAGAGATATCTATGATATGATTCTGCAAAAGTTTTATTGATACTTGGAGAAACGAGCTATGTCCTTTTGGTATTTTTGAGCTTGAGAAAATAATGCTGTACCCATGACAAAATTTTAGATTTATTTATATATTAATTAATTATATGATTCTTCTTCACGTGTGTTTGTCACCCAACTCCTTCTAAACGGCTTGATTGATTTGGTTCATATTTCTTGTGCATATTAAAGTAGGTCACTGGACTGATTGAAAATGCAATTCAAGTAGTGCAATAGGTTTTTAATTCTTTTTCCGACAGTAATATAGCTTTCAGAAGTCTGTTGGGACCGCTAGTTTATTTATACATTTATAAAATTGCACTAGTAAACTGTTCAAACCTATCTTTAAATGAAATCCACCAAAAATAACAAAATATTTCAAACTAACTGCACACCAGACCACACAGTCACCAAAAAACGTTCACTATCAAGTTTCCGCCAACACAGTCAAAATAATTTTCACCAAAAATTCAAAACAAAAGGGCGACTACACACTAGCAGTGTAAAGCCCACTACACACGCGCGATTAAACTCAACGTTACGCTCCCCTGCACTATGAATTCAAATGCAGATTTTTGCCACACAAAAAAAAATAGGATTAAAATATTCAGTGTCTCTGGATTCTTTTTTCAAAGGGTTAATGGTCTTTCTTCGCATTTTCCATTCAGTCAGTATTACTTTGAAGGGCTTTTTAGACTGTTATTTGCGAAGTTTTAGCGAAATGAGATTGCATTTTCTCTTGGTATTTTCGGATACCAACACGGACGGTCGAATCCAAAGCATCCTGAATTCTTTGAAGACAAAGTGGAGCTTCTAAAAGTAGTTTGGGAAATTCCTGAAATAGCTTGAAACCGTAAATGAAAAATCTGTTCTACGGAACTTTTATTCTGGAGTTTGTTTTTTAAACTAGTGTTGTTCGCAGTAGCCAAAAATATTCTCCATTTTTGCATTCAATTTCACATGAAAACACTTGAACATCGTTGCCTGTAATCTCTCCGTCACAATAGAAGCCGATAAGTCTCAATATGTCGCATCCTTCGTAACAGGCTTAGAGGGATTATCTATCTAAAGTTTGCAGCCAGGCCACTGCATCATAATGCACTCCAAGACACCGGCAGAATAATGAACTGGCAACACTACGAGTTTTGGTTTTTTTTTTGCAACAAAAAGGTTAAAACCTTTTTGTTTGTGCGTCAGTGATTTTTATGGTTTTCAAACCTTTTCAGTTACTTTATAACTACGAGTATATCATTTAGGATAAGTACATATATTTATATATAGATAATTGGTTAATTCAAAATTACCTTTAATTTTTGGTATTGAACAAATTTATGTAAGTAATAAAACAAAAATTGCATTCAATTTTTTTAACATAGTTACTTCTACGTCTGTGTCAAATCAAAATGCTTTCAAAATTAAAAGAAAAATACCATGTTGTTTGAATGAAGAAGGTCAAACAAAATATTGTAAATGACCTAGTTAATTGCCAAGATATTTCAGTGTTTTTGATCATAAATGTAATCAGAAAAGTAAGCAATCAAAACCGATAAAACAAAGAAGAAAAAATATGCAAATTCCCGCCATTTAAACGTTTGTTACTGTAGCAACAGAGTAAAAATTACTACGATCGCAGATAAACACGCGAAGACCTTTGTTGTAATTAAATAATTAAAACGTAATTATAGAGTCGGTTCAATTAATCTGAAGCGGAATATTTAAGTTTTTGCTACAGTAACAGTAGACGTTTTTCTCACAATTTTACCTGTCTGACTTGTAAGATGTTGATCTTCTTTTAGAGGAGGCTTTAAACTTCGTATACCTAAGTACATAAACATTTTTTAACCACTAACGAGTATAACATACACACACACTGAATTGCACACACACACAAGTCAGTACAACATTACTGACTTGTGTGTGTGTGTAATTCAGTTGACATGCGTTCTAGGGCCACAGGATTCTTTTTGACGTCCGGGCATCGGCCCTGCTAAGCCTTTACGGTTTTGTTGACATAATTATCTTTGAAGCGCGCTAGGAACAGTACACGTGGACTACTCAGGATCGGTTCTTACTGGCCGGACGAACGGTGAGCTACCCATTGCTCGCCGTCTTCAAGCCGGGGCGCTTACACTGTCACCAAAAAGAAGGCCTGCCATGTAAATAAGATGTTATTAAGAGATTATTATTGATGTAAACTAACGTCTTCGTGTAAAACTGAATGCCGTTATATGTTCACCTAGATATGAATGTGGGAAAAAACAATATTCTCACTATTTACCGGTGAATTCAATTAAATACATCGTTAGTTTTTGCAAACACTACAAACATAAAAATCTCATCTTCATCTTGCTACGCATCTTGTTAATTAAAAACAAACTACCATTATTACACAGTAGACGGATGAAGAAGAAGAGGTAGACCAAAGAAAATATGGATAGATTGTGTGAAGACTGATATGAAAGAAAAGGGAGTTAGTGACAGTATGACTGGTGACAGGACAGAATAGAAGAAAAAGACGTGTTGCGCCGATCCCAAGTAATATGGGATAAGGGCAGGAAGAAGAATAAGAAGAAAAGGACACAGTAACATAACGATGTTATCTCTTCATTAGTAGGAATGATTAAAATTAATCCATCGTCTCATCATTATTGGTGATTATTATTATCAATCAAAGTAAATTACTCAACACTGCAGAATAAAATTATCAACCCCTTCCGTGGCGCAGTTGGTTCCTTTCAAAGCATTTGTGGAGGGCATCCATAGAAACCCAAAGGTTGACTGGTAGTGAATGCCTTGTCGCATTAATTCCGCCTATGTACCACTACTGTACATCATCTACCTAGCCTTCTCCCAACTATATTGGGTTCGACTTCCAGTCAAGCTGGATTTAGCTGCTGAATACCAGTATTTTACGAGGAGCAGCTGCCTACCAGACCTCCACAACTCATTAACAGGGGTAACACCACTACTGTAGGTACATGAAGTTTTAATAAATATTATTCGGAACGCATTCATTTTTGCTTACATTTGCAACGTCTTATCGTTGCAAATGTAAGCAAAAAATGTTACCACATTTAGAAGAAACAGTCTCTGCAAGTTCGGATGAGAGTGCTTTTGGCGCCTGGCACCGTGGTGGGCGTTGTTCAGATCTCCCCAACTTCTAGCCATTCAACATGGATTCTTGGCAATCCGTCAACACAAGCTATTTATAATATCAACGATGTTTTAGCAGTTATTGGAAGAATTTAATGGCAATAAACAATTTACTCTATGTAAACTTCTGTTAATCAGCTACATACGGTTAGACTGGAAGCCGACTCTAACACAATTGAGAAAAGTCTAGGGCAAACTAGATAATAGCCATCATCATTTCAGCCGAAAGAGGACTTAGAGCTCCCCCAAGTGTCAGCACAACGACCGGTCCTAAGCATCACGCATCCATCGGATTCCCGCGACTTTTACCAGGTCATCGGTCTACCTTGTTGGAACCCTACCAACGAGGCATGTTGACGATTTTTTTTTTACTTTTTTACATTGTAACGCATATTTACATTTGTAGAAGGTATCTACGACATTAACTTTAAGTTTTAAATATTCACGACTTATGTAAAAACTCCTAACGATAGAGCTGTTTTTGTCTTTATTTTATGAAAACTATGTGACCATAGGTTATTTTGTTTACATAACATTTATCCGAAACATTCAAACGATATGACAAAATCCCTGCTAAATACCTCCCCATAACAACCAAAAAAAAAATTATTCCCATTCAATAACCAACATAAAAAATAAAACAACCCTCCAACATCCACGTGTAACCCATCAACAACAATAACAACCCTTAACAACCGGATCGACTTCCCCATATCGTTGCATCTCCGCATCGTGACGTCATGGCCTAGATACCCGGCGCGGGTCAAATGAGTTGCAGCCCGGTTCTCCCGGTATTTGGGTTACCCGTTACAGTAAGGTCGAAATCTGTGCCTTGCTTTCTGTAACGATGAAAGTTTCAAACTTTCGCTGGGTATTTTTAGAGAGCACTTTTTGTTTGGGTGCATTTGTGGGATGAGAAAATGTTTTGGATTTCGTCTGGGTGTTTTGGTTTCTTTGACCTTTTATTGTGTGGAAATTAGCTATTTTTCTGGGGTAAATTTTTGGCAGGTACTGCGATCCTAGGCCATTGGCATAGCTACCGCCAGGGCTCCCAGGCTTTGGGGGGCCCTAAACCTCTTATTTAATTACTGGCTTAAAATTTTCCATCTTTAAAATCTGAATAGGTTACAACACTAATTATTATGGCACCTCGTTTTGGTCAATAACAATCTGACACCCCTTCCCGCTGCTCCCTGAGCAAAAGATGTTATTTCACGATTTCCCACGTAAAAAAGAGCCACAATTTTTTTGCCCTGGTCATTTAACTACGCCATTGTCCTAAGCTAGAAACTCTGATGCATTTTTTTAAACGCAATTATATTTTATTGCGATGGAATTTCTTCTGGGATCTTATTATTTTTTAGTTCGAGAATGCTTGCTGAGATCCTTGTCCGCCTAACACATAACATTTCTAATTCCAAAGCTCTAACAAACACAGAAACAGAATTTCAATAACGAAATTAATATCATCCCTTCTCAAGAAAATTACCTACGATACACCCCTGTGTTAACCGCCAAATGGTAAATTTTCCCCACCATTACCATAACAAAATTAAGGAATTCTTTTCCTGCTACACCCATTCACATCTTGGCTTATAAACAGCTCGTTTTCATCTTCATCCATCACTTTTATCTCAACAACGTTTATTGCAGATTCTTTTGTGACAGGCGTTACAAATGAAACATTCATAATAATCATTCGAGGTTCAAGGAAAACTTTTCATTTTGTTTTCCTTAAATCTGTTTTAGGAATTTTCTATTGAGTTGAAGCTGTACCACGAGCACTTAAAACGATTCGTTTGACGACCTAAACTGAACTGTTAAAGGGGTATAAAGAGTATATAGCTCCATCCTTCTTTCTCACTCGGGAGCCTGTCTTTTTAACAAGTCGTGGTAAGGACACTGTATTGTTTCACCCTTTTCTAGCAAGTCTATGCGGGAAAGTGTTCAGACCAGAGAGAAAAAAGTATTTCTCTCCTCAAACTTACACTTTCATTAGATCCTAAACGGTTTCATTTTGTTAGTTTTCTCTGCTCTTGTTTCCATCTATTTTATCAGGTCTTTAGTGCCAAATTAACATTATAAACACTCATTCGCCAAACGATCCAGACTTCTTCTGCTACCAAAGGCGTTTTTTCTTTATTGAACTTGGCTCACTAACTTGGATATCAGAGTTGTTCGGTCCTTGAATCTGCTTCAATAGATGCGTAGCCCTCTAGTTTCCCGGGCACAGGTGTGAGGTGTCAGTCGGTAGGAGTCCGACATAAACCAAACGGAAAGTGTCAAATAGAGCGTTTCCACATTATCCGATCCGATATCGGTATCGGACGCCGATCCGATATCGGGGTAAGTAAAATGTATGAAATGTCGTGCTCCGATATCCGATATCGGGCCGGACAATATGAAAGACAGGTACATATTTCATAGATTTTACTTACCCCGATATCGGATCGGTGTCCGATACCGATATCGGATCGGAAAATGTGAAAACGGTCTGAGGATTCAACAAGAAAAGGATATCAAGGGAAAATATAAGTAGGTACTTGAGAGGCGCGTAGAGACTGTTTTTAGGCACCAAAACCATCTTTAAAGCCTTTTAAATCGATAAAACCTCTTACACTCAAATAAAACCTTATTTTAGAGAGCAGAAGAGATTTTAAAAACTGAAACCTTGGCAAAGGAACGCTCTCAAACCGCTAGCTAAGTGTATACTGGGAGAAACACAGCCACACAGGCTATTGTTTCAACTAGCCTCTGCGAAGTCTTTGACTTGGAAAACTTGGTATTTTCGTGTTTCCTTTTAAAAGAAAAGTATGTACCTACTTTACCTTGTAGCCTTATTTTTCTAGGTGAGCTGTTGTGATTTAATTACTCAGATACCCGCGAAACGAGACACAATAGTAAAACAATAACAGCGCTGTCTCATAGGACCGGTTGGGGATTCAAACGTTAACTAGCTTCTGTCAGCGGCTTCGCCCGCGTGAGAGTAAGTTTTTCCATACAAATTTTGGACCCCCGTTTCATCCTCTTAGATAGGGAATTTTCAAAAACCCTTTCTTAGTGCTCGCCTACATCATAAAAGGAAGTTTTGTGCAAAATTTCACGTTCCTATTCCCAGTAATTTTGGCTGTGCGTTCATATGTCAGTTAGATAGTTTCTTCTTTTATATATATATTATAATTTGGGTGTCTTCAAGGCGGAGGAGCTCGTGGCTATATAATAACAGCCGCACAGATCGATCTTCAAGGTTAAGCAACGCTTGCCAAGGTTGGTTTGTGGATGGGTGACCATCTTAACGTAACGAGTTTCCTCCGTGCCTCGGAAAGCACGTTAAGCTGTAGGTCCCGGCTGTCATTTGTAGATCTTTGGCAGTCGTTACGGATAGTCAGAAGCCAGTAAATCTGACTCCAGTCTTGCCATGAAGTACCGTATAACCGCAGTTAATGGGTTGTGGTGGTGAGGTCTGGTAGGCAGCCGCTCCTCGTAAAATACTGGTATTCAGCTAAATCCGGCTTGACTGGAAGCCGACCCCAATATAGTTGGGAAAAGGCTAGGCAGATGATGATGGGTGTCTTCAAGGCTAGAGTGAATAGGCTCTTAATAAACTAGTGCGACTCACCATCGACGATTGCATCACTGCTTACCATCAGGTGGGATCGCAGTCAAGCGCTAGTTTATAACTATTAAATATATATATATATATATATATGTAGGGGTGGTGTGGATGACCGAAAATAAACACTTCTTCTTGAAACTTCTTTTATTTTACTTTAAACTTCTTAATACAACTTTTTAACGTCTTCACCTTTCTTAGCTTAGCTCGCCATCTTTTTTTTTTCATTCATTCACACATACTCTCTCATTCACTCATCGCTGCGTTCACAAGTTTATATTTTATAAATTCTTAAAATTATGATGCGTTCACAATTAACATCCTACATATATATAGCTATAGATTAATAAGTCAAGGCGTTACTAAGTTCAAAGCTTGACACACCAAATAGTGGTTCACAGGAGCGAATGAATATTTTAGTAGTAAGCTTCGGATATTGGATGCCTACTTACTAATTCGAAACATAAATGGTAATTGGGACTGGGACATGAATCACGGAATATTCAAATATCGGAATCTCGGAACGTGATTTCCGGTACTGGAATCATTTTTGGTTCTCTATTTGAGGTTTAAATAAACCTATAGTATCGTTTAGCGTCTAGTGCAGTGCTGAAATACCTGTTGCTATACCAGTGATTCGATACAAGAGCTATATAAAAATATAAGGAAGTTAATGGGTTGTGGAGGCCTGGTAGGCAGCCGCTCCTCGTAAAATACTGGTATTCAGCTAAATCCGGCTAGACTGGAAGCCGACCCCAATATAGTTGGGAAAGGGCTAGGTAGATGATGATGATGATGTCGAGTAAGGAAGACTATACTCGAGGTAAAGACAAAATGCAATTTATTTTTGAATTAAACAATTTCATACTGAATTTGTGCCATTTGTAAATAAAATTAATTAGTACCGGAATTTCGATATTAATTTCGAATGTCGGAAATCAATATCAAAATTGAAAACCTTCCGATATTACGAGTACAGGCTCAAGTCGGGACGTCCTTCATTTCTATAAATATCGCTTAAAATTTTTAGTTTCTCAACTTTCTTTTATTATAAAGTTTTTTTTTACGTATTTCATAATTCAAGAGCTTTAAATGAGAGTTTTCTAAAATGACGTTCCTTTAAAATTTCTAACCTTTCCTTGCAGATTAGAAAATCTAACACAGACTGTGTTCTTGGGCAACCAATATCCTTAACGCTACCTATAAAATACAAAGAGTTAGGTATTCATATAATAAAACCGATATTATGATTCGAGTACTTCAAGAGCTGATACTAAATAAAATTACGATTTATTAGCGAACCAGTTTACGATATAACATACATTTTTATACTTACACTTTATTTTCTCGTAAAATTCAGATTTCTCTTGAGTGAATTTTACGATGATTCTTTATTATTTTTACAATTATTATTGTTTGTAGTACCAACCTTCTTGAAGCTATAATACTGTTACTAACCCAAAAACACTACATTCCCGCGAAAAATTTAAAAAGCTAAAGTTCAACCAGGATCTGTAAAACTAGACGGTCATCCGTCTATCGGTAGATATACGCGAACTTACAAGACCTACGTACGAAGTTACGTAAGTATTTGCGAAATGGCAATTGTTTTTTCGTGACAAGCCCATTTTTGAACTAGACCACCCGATGGAAAGTGATGGATAAGGTCTACAATGAAAGATAGCTGAAGGGTAGCTGCTAGAGAATCCCACACTTTATGGTGCACAACAAAAGAATCCAGGTATCGACAATCGACATTTTATTTTTAGCATCCAAAATCAACAAGACCACAGAACAAGTCTTTAAAAACCTAGTTCCAGATAATATTCTAAAACAGAACCTTTCAATTTCGAAAATAACAGCATCCTTGAAAAGATCGTGACAACGCACCGAGTTCGTTTAATCTTTAGTGATTGCATTTGAATAAGTTCTCGGAATAGAACGTAAACTCAATTAGCTTTATGAACGGACTCCATTGAGCCGTACTCACGGAGTCAAAGTGCATCTCTCTAGGTTTCTGACAAAGAGTTATGGTTGAGCCATTAGAAAGACGATGTAAGGCAAAAATTGGAGATGTCTATGTTCTGTCTTGATAGCTACAACTGAGGAGTCTTTAAGTCAAGAGTGGAGATGCTACTTCTAGGCAAACATGCTTCATCGTCAACAGCTTACCATCAGGCGAGATAGTGGTCAAGCACGAGCCTATCAATAATAAAAAAAATAAAAAGTAACCTCGCTAAAATCATGAGGTGCAACATTTGATAGAAGTCTCTGATTTTAAAACCAAAAGAAAATGCAACACAGGAGTTCTTCTACAGATTCAACAAACAGTCGCCATTATCACTTCAGTCGAAAATATGGGCCTCTCCTATACGTTGCTACACTACGTTGTATGAAAGTGACACTTTTGTTGGTGTACCAAATGAATACAGAATAATACTCAGATAAATGTAGCAAATATTGTTACAGCAATGACACTGGTAAGGCAGAACATTGCTTGTTAACGTAGAAACTACCACTTAACATAGAATTACTTACTACCCAAAACATAACCTGCTACCATGTTGTTCTCATAAACCGCTATTAAGACCAGAAACGAGCTATTTTGCACAAACTTTTTAACAAGCTCAACGATAACATTTTCTTTTATAACGCTATTCATTTTATCGCTCATCGCATCGTTCATCGCACCGCTCATTTCAAGGCCCACGGTAACGAGACTGCAGTTCATTGACCATTACCATAGATTCAGAGATTTTAGAAGAGAAACGTCAGTGCTAAATCATCATTACTCTTTTGCCCTTATGTATATTCATTTGGGTTTATTTAGGGGTGTTCAACGCATCTTCTACCATCTTTCTTTATTAGCCCTCATTAGATACCGCTACTACCTTCTGCCAGCGGTTCCGTCTGTGTAAAAATCGAAAAGATTCCCAAAGGAGCATACTCTCGGGATAAAAAATATCCTACGTCTGATTTTAGGACATGGTCTACTCTTGTACCCAATTAAATCTGTTCAGTTGTGACGAAGATGATACTGCAAGCCTGGCATCCATCAGAAAACAGGAAAAAGACCACTGCTGACGGTTTGCTAGCTTTATCTTTCTCACACTGTTCCTTACGAGCTTGTAGTGCAATCCATTTGACGACCTAAATTTAATTGTTTAAGAGATAGAGTGTATAGCTCCATCCTTCTTTCTTGCTCACACGTCTGACATTTTAATACGTCATAGTAATGTCCCTATACAGCTCAGTCTTTGGCGGTATCGATGCAAATACAAAGGAGTTCACATCTCTGCGTTCTCCTATTCTAAGCATTACGTTACATATTGTATTGTATAGCGATGGGTGGACGAGATAAAGATCCGATCTCGAATCTCTGCGCAAGTTTAAATCTTGATATACTAAAGTTACTTAGTTTCTATTTTATTTTATCTAACTGTGCTGTGGGTATATAAGGTTCCTTCATGAAATAGGTGTTGAGAATATTAAGCAGGGGCGTCGGACGAAGCAGAAATTGAATAACAACAACTATAGTTTGTATTCTTCTTAGGTTTTCTTAACTAACAGCAAAAAGTTGTAAGCTTATTAATTTTTAGGGTTCCGTACCTCAAAAGGAAAAAACGGAACCCTTATAGGATCACTTTGTTGTCCGTCTGTCCGTCCGTCCGTCTGTCAAGACCCTTTTTCTCAGGAACGCGTGAAGGTATCAAGTTGAAATTAAAACCATATATTGAAATCCGCGGTCCCTTGAAGTTGTGCAAAAATCAAACTTGTAAGTTGACGGGAAAAAAAGATACGCCCGTTTATGTTGCAAAAAACGTACATTTCGACACTGTCAAAGGAATCAAAACTCATAGGGTGCTTCCCGTTGACCTAGAATCTTGAAATTTGGCACGAAGCAAGGTATTATAGCACTAATATCAGGAAAAGTCTGAAAACTGAAAATTTTTAGTTACGTCACAAGAAAAAAAATTGAAAAGTCTTCAAGACTCGATTCGAGAATTAAACTGTTTTTATAGGTAGGTTGGTACGAAACCCTCAGTGCGCGAGTCCGACTCGCACTTGCCCGGTTTTTGTTCGCTCTTTAAACTCTTTTTTTTATTATTTGTATCAAAAAATATCTTCATCCAAAATCGTTATTTACTGGGACCGGAACGAAGGCAAAGAAGGAACAAAGAAATGGGTTTTAGTCAGTATAAGTCTGATACCCCGCTCCGCCCAAGAAGAAGTCATTCTCAAGATTTGCAACCTGAAAAAACACTCCTAGAC